>CM010620.1:4703693-6203693 GCA_003430845.1 Xanthoceras sorbifolium | reverse complement strand
TAATCTGTTAGTTGGGTAAAAATTCATACTCTATTGTAATTCATTCTTAAAAAATAAAAGAAAGATAATTCTTACAAGATTTGGAGATAAAAGCATCATAGTGAAAAGTAAGTGTTATGGTTCAAGTTAGCATATGTGGTATGTGAAAAGAAAAAAAAAAGTATTTTTTTTTCAACATAAGAAAAAAAAAAAAGTAAGTGTTACCATAACAAATATTGTCACAAAATAATGATTTATTTATGAACTATACTTGTCTACAGAATAATTAGTAACAATTTTAGTTGTATATTAGTAATTAATATTTAAAGAAAATATAATTATTGGACGCTTGTATTAAATACATGAATGTTTAATTTGAAACTTTGCTTAAACCTTTTAAATGAGTGCCAATGAATATCGAAATCACAAATTTGGATCAAGATTCTAAATTAATTGAACTGACTCACACATACATGTATATGTTTATAAAAGTGATTAGTGTATATTTAGATTTTATAAGAACAAATAAAAATTTTATATTTATTTTTATAAAGTATTATTATATTAAAATAATAAATGTATAGTATTTTTTTAATTAAAATTGTGGGTTTTTTGTGGCACATCTAGTTTTTGGCTACAGTTTCTCATCTCATCTACTATGTTTTTACGTGTTGACGTGCAAATTTGGTCAACGCAATAAACAGTAAAAAAAAGAATTAATCAAGCAATAAAGAGTAAAGATACGAAGACTTTTAAAGTAGTTCGATTGAAAATTAAAGCCTACATCCTTTGTTTATGATATTGCTCTTTAGCTCTCATTAAGTGTTTTTCTCTCAAAAATTGTAACCCTTATACCAATAATGATCATTCCCTTTTATAGTGTTTAGGGGATGATGTCATTACTGGTTTACATTAATCAAATCACTAAAAATCAGGGAAATAATAATATCCCTAATTATTGTAATTAAATCTGGAATATAATCACTGAAAATCATAAAGTAAATATAAATTTGAATGTGGTCAATTAAAAGGATCAAATCCCTTAAATTATGGGATCTTCCCTTATCTGGAAAATACGCTTCGAGCTGAGTGATTGCGAGCTGGAGCTAAATTGTTAGTGAGATGAGAGGTGACGGTCTTTATAGCTCGTTGAGAGGTTGTAGCTCGTTCTGAACTTAAGGAATTACCCTTCTCCAACTCTCATAATTGAAATTTGTCTGCTATCTCGATTTCATTAGCTTTCTTAGCCCGTTGGGCTTCGTTGACTTCTTCAGGCCTGTGCGGCTTTGTTGACTTTCCTAAGCTCATTGGGCTTAATGAAATTGTGCGCATAACATGAGCCCCTCAGCTTCTAGCTTGATAACATCGTGGTAGAAGTTGTGACGATTTCCATTATGGTTAGTGGCCGCCATCATGTTAATTGTCACGTCTCATTAAATGCGTTTAATGCACACATACCATTAGTCGCAGTCTTTGGGTACCTACGAATCCCATTGCAGCCTAGCTGTTGGTCTCCACCATCTCATCATTACCTCGATGTAATGGTCAGGGTATTAAGGTATAAATGAAAGATTTCCACACTGTTTCCCTCACAATTCAGAATTTTGAAAAAGCAACAAAAGCGAAAACCCTTTCTCTCTGAAACTTCAAACTCCCAACAGGTTCCAAAGACTCCGTTTCCGGCGATAAAGGCTTTTTTCGACGATTAATTAATAGCTCTGCTCATTTCGAACTCTGCACTTCGATTACTACAGTGAGTTTTATGCGAAGTTTCTTTTCTTTAATTTCTTTCGAGTTAGTGTGTCTTTTCTTCAAATTCTTGGTCTTTTCCGGTTTGCCTGAAAAATTGAGAATCTGGTGTCGTGTCATGACCTTTCTTCTCCCTACTGAGTCCAAAACGACCCCACCTGACGATGTTTTTGATTCGAGTCTTATGTCGCTATAACACTAGGGCTATTCTTGTTAACTCCACACTACTAACCCATAGGTTTACTTTTATGTAGATGTCTGGCTCGAGCAATCAGAAACGTCGAGTTCATAAGGTCAGTAGGGATGACTCGTCCAGCTCGGAGGGAGGTGCTCTTATGATTCTCAATGGGGCCATTGGGGATTATGTGGAATTTCAAGATGTGAATGCTTCGACCTCCGGCCAAGCAGATACTAGGTCGCCTAAGAGAACAAGTGCAAGGACGGTTATAGTGGCAAAGGTCGCTGATGATCAGGAGAAGCGCATGAAGGATGTACGCAGTGTAGAGGTAGGGTTTAACCTCCCACGAGGTGCGCTTCGTAAAGGGTCACAACAAAGGAATGAAGTTTTCTCATCAGCTCGATCCATCATCAATTGTAGGAACCGTTTTTCAGTTATACTGGTCACGCAGCGAAATTAGGATTTAAAAAAAAAATTTATACAGATCGCAAAAACGATCTATGACCAGTAAAACTTGGAACTATATTTTCGAAACAATAAAATTAATATATATCACATATATATTTATTTTTACATACAGGAAATTGTAATCAATAAAAAAAAAAAATTAAGAACCATACCGCTGTTGGAGGCTCCTTCGATTTTTTTTTTTTTTTGCTGCTCCTTGTCTGTACCGCTACGTCTTCCTTGCTATATCCTGGCACCGGTAACTTACGTGTGGGCGCTTCACGTTGTCAGAAATAGTGAAGAGGTTAAATGAAGAAGAGTTAGAATGATACTATATCTCTCCGGTTACTTTTTTTTTTATTTTTCTGTATCTTTTACGTACAAACACTTTGAATGTAAAAAATAATTTGGTTTAGTTGTTCTCTATATTAAAAAATCATTTTTAATATATATATATATATATATATATATATATACATATTTTAAGTTACTAAATTAATAAAAACTCTTTTTTAATTAATTTATCAGTAACTTTTGAATTTAAACTCTTTAAATTCAAATAATATTTATTTATTTTATTTTGTTTAATAAATGAGATAATCTTATTATAATTGCCATTATTTAATTAATTGAATAATCACATTACTCAATTAACTCCTAACATGTGTCACTTTCGCAATACTATTAATTGGACTATCCAATTAATTGTACGTAACCCTTGTTACCTAAATGGATCGGGCTAGCAAGGGGACCTAATGGACCCACAATATTTTGAGCTCTGATAATCCTCGGAATCATTAATTAAACTCTTTAATTAATATTCCTTGATTATCAACTCCGATGTTATTCCACTAAAAATCTGAAGCTGTTGGGTTATAATGTCCGTTGTACCCCTCTAATTATATATATTATTTAAGCACTGTTAATTCTCTAATGAATAATAAATCCAGTTTCCTGACGGAATCAAGAGAGTGCTCATATTGTTCAAGCTCCGAATCATCCCCTAAGGGAACTACTCTCTACTTCTCACAAGAAGGAGTGGATTCTTCCACTATTATGTACAAACCTTCCCAGTCACAAGCCTAACCGCAATCTCAACATACGGAGAATATTGATCGGGAATAATCATTCGACCTCACCCATGGTATATAAAAAATCACGATCTAACCTAAAAGAGTCGATAAGACACTCATGATTGAGATCACCCACATATAGCCATCATAAATTGATATATATGAATCTCATCGGTAAACGGATTTTGGTGAGAGATTCATATAGATTATGACTCAGTCCTATATGATCACATCATACAAGGTGCCTCCATTCTCATATCTCTATATGAATGATTCATGATAGAATTACCGTATAATACAGAATGAACCGCAGCTATAGATTACCACAAATAAAGTACCCAGCTTTATTTGCTATCTATGGACTCTTTAAATTGCACATCTCTTACTGTATCCATCTGTATATGACACTCATATACACAATACAAGATTACGTCCGGTAATCTAGGATATTATAATACACAAGTTTATATAATATAAATGACACATTAAGAATGAATTGAACTCTTTTTTTATTTATTCATAAAAATCATTTACAAATTACATCTTTAGGGAAAAAACCTCAACAATCTCCCACTTGCACTAAATCATGTGAGGTATAAGACGTAACCCTAGACCTTCTAAGTGACCCGTGAATACATTAGCCGATAAGGTCTTCGTAAATGGATCAGCATGATTGTCTTATGAGGCTATTTTGGTGACGATCACATCTCTTCTCCGCACTATCTCTCTAATGAGATGATACTTCCTTGATACGGATTAGTACTTAAGGATAAGTAACTGGTTCAAATCCTGATTTGAGGGAGGCGAAGCAAAACCGTGAGGGCGTTAGTGGCGGGGCAACCCCAGACGACCCAAAGCGGACAGTACCTTGTGAGTAACGTTGTGGCGGGGCAACCCCGGACGTTACATTAGCAGCTTCACAAGTGGCTACATATTTGGCTTCCATGGTGGAGTCAGCAATGCAAGATTGCTTAATACTTCTCCACACAATGGCTCCACCACCTAGGGTGAAAAATGGTCAAGACGTGGATTTCCTAGAATCCATGTCTGACTAAAAATCAGAATCTGTGTATCCTAACGGGATTAAATCCTGTCCGAAATACACGAGCATATAGTTTCTCGTTCTCAGAAGATACTTGAGAATGGTCTTGACTGCAACCCAGTGATCTAATCTCGGGTTAGACTGGTATCTGCTGACTACTCCCATTGCATAGCAGATGTCTGGCCTCATGTATAACATAGCATACATGAGACTTCCTACTGCAGATGCATAGGGCACACGTCTCATATCCTAAATATCTTGAGGTGTCTTAGGGAACTGTTCCTTAGACAAGTGAACTTCATACCTAGAAAGTAAATTACCTTTCTTAGAGTTCTGCATCGAAAATCGTACAAGAATCTTGTCGATATACGATGCCTGAGACAATGCTATGAATTTGTTCTTACGATATCTTATAAGTTGGATCCCTAGAACATAGTTTACCTCTCTCAAATCTTTCATTTGAAATTGGCTAACCAGCCAGCCTTTAACATTAGATAACATTCCCACATCATTCCCAATGAGTAGGATGTAATCTACATATAGGACTAAGAAAACTATCATTGTCTATGTATAGGACTAAGAAAACTATCGTTTTGTTAATGATGCGCTTGTATACACAAGGCTCATCTACGTTTCACTCGAAGCCATAGGTTTTGATCACATCATCGAACCTTATGTTCCAATATCTAGATGCTTACTTAAGTCCATAAATGGACCTTTGCAGCTTGCGAACGTTTTGCTCTTTATCTGGGGACACGAATCCCTCTGGTTGCATCATATAGATGATCTCGTCAAGATTGCCATTCAAGAATGCAGTACTGACGTCCAGTTGCCAAATTTCATAATCGAAATAGGCAACAATGGATAAGAGAATCTGAATAGACTTAAACATGGCAACTGGCGAGAAGGTCTCTTCATAATCGACCCCCTCATTTTGGGTATAACCCTTAACCACTAGCCTTGCTTTGAAGGTCTCTACCTTCCCGTCTACTCATCTCTTTCTCTTGTAGATCTACTTACACCCAATGGGTTTTACTCCATCCGGTAAGTCTACAAGATCCCAGACTGAGTTGGAGTACATAGACTCCATCTCGGCTTTGAGCCATTCCTCTATATCAAGATCTTCCATTACATTCTTAAATGACAATGGGTCATCCACACTATCAGTAGAGACAACACTTTGTCTCTCACCTATACCTAAATAGCGTTCAGGTTGTATCACAACCCTCCCACTATGTCTAGGTGGTAGTGTATCCCGATCAGCAATCATCTGACTCTCAGATATTTGTGGATCAACAACTCTTATTGATGGAGTGTTGGTCTCACCAGGCTCCAATTCATTTAGCACAATCTTAGATCTAGGCTTCTGGTCACCAATATAGTTGTCCTTAAGAAAAGTTGCATTTGTCGATACAAACACTTTGTTATCTTCAGGACTATAGAAGTGTCCGCCTCTGGTCTCCTTGGAGTATCCGACAAGCAGGCTGACCATAGACTTGGAGTCTAGCTTTTCACTTCTGTTCTTCAGCAGTGTGTTGGACACCCCCATATGCGAAAACGTCGCAAACTAACTTTACGACCATTCCATAACTCTAGGGGAGTCTTAGGAACAAATTTGGATGGCACTACATTCAAAATATATACCGCTGTTTGTAACGCATATCCCCAGAAGAAATTTGGTAATGATGAGAAACTAATCATAGATCTCACCATTTCCATTAGGGTTCTATTTCTCCTATCCGCTACACCATTTTACTGAGGTGTACTTGGACCTGTGAGTTGGGATACTATCCCATGCTCAACCATAAAGTCTTTAAACTCTTGGTCAAGGTAGTCACCCCCACGATCCTATCGTAGAGACTTGATAGTCTTATCTAACTGATTCTCAACTTCAGCTCGAAATTCTTTGAACTTTTCAAAAGTTTCCGACTTACGTTGCATTAGGTAGACATATCTGTATCTAGAGTAGTCATCTATAAAGGTGACATAATACTCATAACCACCCCTGGCTTTAACATTCAGCAATCCGCAAACATCAGTATGTATAAGCTCCAGTGACTCTTTAGCTCTAAGGCTTTTTCCAGTAAAAGGTCTCTTAGTCATCTTACCTTCTAAACAGGATTTACATATAGGTAAGGTGCCAACCTTTAACTCACTTAAAAGTCCACTTTTTACTAGTCTGTTTATCCGGTCAAGGTTAATATGACCAAGCCTTAGATGCCAGAGATACGTGCCATCATCTAGAGAAATCTTATGTCGTTTGGTTTTAGGTTTTTTAACCTTAAACAATTCGGTGTTTAGCAGTGTTGTATGTATTAACGGCCTTAACAAATACAAATTGTTTTTACTAATTCCTAACCAAATATTCAGATCATTCTTTGAAATAACAACAAATTTATTATCAAAAGAAACAAAATATAATTGTTCTAACAATTTAAAAACGGAATTAAATTTCGTGTAAATCGAGGAATATAATAAACATTGTTTAAAACTAAAAATCTAGCGTTATTATAAAAATTCAATTTTATTGAACCACTGCTGAAGCCAACACGACATCCCCCACCCCACACGCATCGAAAAGGCTCCCTCCTCTAGCTGTATCCAAGAATCAGTCCACTGCAAAGAAGAAAAAATATGGTTAGTGGCCTCCGAATCAATTATATGTTGGGATTTATGCCCTAAAACTTGTAAATATAAATGGTTAAAGACTTAATAAGAATTTTCAGTTTATCATTCCGGTTTATAAGTGTTTTATATTCAGTAATACATTCATCTATTGCACGAACATCCTAGATTGCAAGATGAATTTCAGGATGAGTATATGAATGTCATATACAGAGAAGATTTATTTTGAGATATGCAATCAAAAGAGTCTGTAGAGAGCGACCAAAGCTAGGTACTTTGTTTATGATTGATCTACTGCTGCGGTCCATTATGTATAGTACATTGGTCTTATCCTAGAGTGAAGGCACCTTATCTGATGAAATTATATAGAACTGAGCCACAATTTATATGAATCTCTCACCAAGATCCGTTAGTTGATGAAATTCATATATATCGATAAACGATAGCTATTTATAGGTGATCTTAATCATGAGTGTCTTATCGACTCCTTCAGGTTGGATCGTGGCATTTGATTTACCATGAGTGAGGTCGATGTGAATCTCGACCAATAGGGGTTGTGGTTTGGCTTGTAGCTGGGAAAGTTTGAACACAATAGTAGAATCCACTCCTTCTTGATTAAAGTAGATGAGTAGTTCCCTTAAGGGTTGATTCGGGGCTTGAACAATTATGAGATCTCTTCTGCTTTCGTGATGAAGACAGGATTTAACTGTTCATTAGAAAATCAATGGTACTTAAACGAAAAAATATTTTTAGAGGGGTATAACGAACTTTATGACCTAGCTCTAGTTATGAACTACTTGTGGAGGATCGCACTATATGTAAATAGTTATATCAATGGACGCTGAGACTTCAGATTGTATAAACACGTCTACAGTTCTAAGAGTGCAGCATCGGGTTTTTAGTTAAATAACTCCAAGGTTAATAATCATGAAATATTATTTAAAAAGTTTTAATTAATATTATTAAGTATTATTGGAGCTCAAAACTATAGGTCCATTAGGTCCCCTTGCTAGCCCTTATAGTTATTGGCAACGAGGATCACGGTAGATTAATTGAATGGTCCAATTAATAGTGTTACGAAAGTAATATGATCTAAAGAAAATAAATTAAATAATGTGATTCTTTAATTAATTAAATATTTAATAAAATGATAGAAATTATTAATTATTAATTCTATTTATTAAATATAAGGTCATGTGATTAAAAGATGATTAGGACAAAGAAATAAAAATAATTAGATTATTTTAAAAGTCCTAATAGTCAATTATTAAAGTCTTTAGGGAGACTAAAATAAAAAAGATTAAGAATCCTATTTTGACTTAGTCAAAATTAAAACCCTAAAGACCTAGTATATAAGGGTTATGATATTAGAAAAACTGACAACACATTAAGTGAAAAAAAAAAAAAAAAAAAGAGGGTTCGGCCATCACAAAAGAGAGAAGAAAAAAAAAAATTCTGACTCCTTTTCGTACAGGTGCAGCCGACTATAGGGAGAAGAAGTTCGGCGCGCGTTTTTCACGTGACCTCCATCTCTTGCGGTGACGTACCCATACACACATTGTCAGACCGCGAGTCATAGCTCGGAATATCCGGTGATAGATCGAAGATTTAGAAAAAGAAAATCAAGAAAAAAAGGTATGTAGTTTCATGAATTCTTTTTCCTGCGTATATACAGGAACTCGTTCCTAATTGAAAAACTGTTTTTCAAAAGAAAATTTTTGAAATCTAATTCCGCACGTTATATAATAATCAAATTTGTTCTAAAACTCCCTTCAATTAGTATCAGAGCTAATGGTTCTAAGTTTTTGTATATACGCAAAAAGAAAAAGAAAAAACTACATACTTCTTGTTTATATTTTTCTTTTTGATTCTTGATCTTAAATATATTATTCTGTAGGCACAAATCTAGATTGTATGATCTGTTTTTATTATTATATGATTTGATTGTATAATTTTAAAAAGCGCAATTGGTCGTTAATTATATGGTGAATATTTTATCAGATTTGTTTTAGGTCCAAATGTTTATGGCAAAGTTTTTTTTTCATTTTGCTATATTTTTTATTGTTATTCTTGTAATCAATTTGCCCTATGAAGAGTCGAAGAAACTGATGATGCGAAGAAGAAACGAAAAAACAAAAAAAAACTGAACAGCGGCCGCGGGCGGGCTTCTGCCACGTTTGCGCTAGGGCTGTTTTTCGTGTTTTTTGCGGACGAATTTTTGTTGTTTTTTCTAGAAAAATATAATCAAATATTTTCTGGAAAAAGTGTAGAAAATTGGAGCGAAAAACCGTGGACCTAAGAACTCACGCGAATGCGCGACTAGCTCGAGGCCGCGCGCAGCTTCCGTGCGCGCAACTACATTGCTGGCAGCCGCACTTTTGCATGCGTAGGATTGTTTAGGGTTTCGTCTTGACCTGGGGTGCGTGTTAAGGTAACATGTGGGCCTCTGGAAAAGATGTTGACTTTTTACAAAAATCAAATTTGACTTGATTAGGAAAACGAAGACTAGAAGAATTCAACTCGAATAAGAACTCTTGAAGACCAAGGAATGCCTTGAGGATACAATTGTAATTAGAGTTGTTTAAGTTAGATAACCCTGTCACTCGGCCAATAACGTATGCTTTAATTTATTTTCATGTGATGTTTATATGGATTTAAAGTACTGTCATACATATGAATGTCATCTAGATTAAGTGTGCCTACACATGCATAAATAATATGTCATGCATAATTGTCATTTTATATTGTTTTATTTTAATGAGATTAAAATAAGTAACAATTTTCATAAATGACAATTGAATAATGGATTTAGTTTTTAGGTGTAAAAAGTTGATAATATCCATTAATTGACTAATCAACCAATTAAAGAGTTTAATTAAAAAGACTAGTTGGGTTCTCATTTAATTAATTAAGATTAATTAGATTAATATTTTAATTAGAAATAACCCAATAATGAGATTAGTTTTTAAGAGTAAAAACTTGGTAAATTTCATTAATGACTAGCCAATATTTGATTAGTTAGATTCTTTAAATTAATTAAGATTAATTAGATTAATTATTTAATTAAAAAAAATCAAATAATGAGATGAGTTTTTAGGAGTAAAAACTTGGTAAATCTCATTATTAATTAATCTATATATTAAAAGTGTTTAATTAGATTAGTTAGGTCCTTTTAAATGTCAGGTTTTAATTTGATTAAACACCAAATATATAATTGGACCAAATAATGAGATTTAGTTTTAATAGTTAAAACTTGGTAATTTCACATGTAATTTCTAGTTTATTTAAATAGTTTATGTAAATTTGAAATTGCATAATAAATTATATTTTAAGTGTTAAAATTGAATAATTTATTAAAACTAGTAAAACTTAAATTTTATATGAGCCGTAGAATCTAAGTGAAGACTAGAAACTTAAAGTTTTAGAAACTCTTAGTTTAATAGGAAACCCTAACTATCAATAGTGAGTGGGAGAGGGATATATGACATTATATCCCGTAGTCTCCATTGTTAGTTAAATACCGTGAGACTCGAGTGACGCCTCGTGATGGCTTTGCATTCGTCCTTCCTACGGAGGGTGTCCATAAAAGTCAATACCAAGGTTGACTTCCTAAACGGATAGGTTTTCAAAATATATTTTGGGACTGACCTAGCCTACCTAAGCACTCTCAAGTTAAGTTCATGAATTCTGAAACAGTGAGTCACACTCATAAAGGACTTAATAAAGTTGTTAATTTATTGTCCCGACTAAATCAAAGCGATGGTTGGATAATATAAGAATAAAGAGTTATTCTAGTGTATTATCCAATTGAGAATGTCTCGATCTAACATGTAAGGATTTGACCTAGCCTACCTAGGCACTTACTTGTGGTATGTTGGATTGTCACGGCATAGTAACTAATTTTAGGAATTTTTTAGTTCATTAAAGTTATGCTCATGCATCATGTTTAATTTTATGCTGAACATATAGTATGAAATGAATGTATAAATGAATGATATTAATTTAGATTTATATCTTTAAATATCAACAATGTCTTTTGCTTTATTTTCCTCGCAAACAAAACATTAACCAGGATAACTTTATTAAGTGGAACACAACGTGAACGTAATCATGGTCTGCAAAGACCTTAAATCTGTGCTTACAGAGGAATGTCCTCCAGAGCCTGTAACCAACGTATGACGAGTTACGAAGGGTAAGACCGGTAAAGTTGCTAAGCCATCTTCTTCTGGTTTCAAGAAGACGAAGAGGTCTACTGGTAAAGTAAAGGCTAAGCTCAAGATAAAGAGCACCACGAATGACTAAGCAAAAGGAAAAATGTTTCCATTGCAAAGAGGTTGGTCATTGGAAGAGGAATTGTCTTCAATACCTCGAGGAGCTCTCCAATAAGAAGAAAGTGAAAAGTAAATCAGATTTACTTATCATTAAATTTTGTTTAATGGAAGATGATTCTTCACCGTGAATAGTAGATTCAGGGGCCACTAACTAATTTTGTTCTTCTTTACATTGGAATGATTATTGGCAAAAGCTGAAGGAGGGGTCCTTTACTATACGCGTTGGAACAGGGGATGTCATTTCAGTACGAACAGTGGGAGTAGTTAGACTACAATTTAATAATAGTTTTCTTTCGTTGAACAATGTGGTTCATTCCGGGATTTACAAGGAATTTGTTTTTATGTCCAGATTACTTGAAAGAGTTTCTTAAGATTTCTTTTAATGATAAATCAGTTATCATTTCAAGAAATGGAATGAATATTTGTTCTGGTACGATAGAAAATAATTTTTATGTTTTAAGATCGTTAATTCATACATCACTGCTTAATACTGAATTGTTTAAAGTTGTAAAACTTAAAACAAAATGACAAAAGATTTCTCCAGATAATGAGACATATCTATGACATCTAAGACTTGGACATATAAACCTTGATAGGATAAACATACTAGTAAAAAGCATATCTTTAAGTCAGTTAGAGATCGGCACCTTACCTGTTTGTGAATCTTGTTTGGAGGGTAAGATGACCAAGAGACCTTTTACAGGAAAAGGTGTTAGGGTCATACAACCACTAGAACTCATACACTCAGACATCTACGGACCTATGAATGTTAGAACTAGAGGTGGTTATGAGTATTATGTCACATTTATTGATGACTACTCTAAATACAGGTATGTTTACCTAATGCAACGTAAGTCGGAAACCTTTGAAAGGTTCAAAGAATTCCGAGCTGAAGTTGAAAATCAATTAGGCAAAACAATCAAATATCTACGATCAAATCATGGTGGTGAGTATCTCGACCAAGAGTTTGAAGACTACATGGTTGAGCATGAGATTGTATCCCAACTTACTACTACAGGAACACCACAGCAGAATGGTGTTACGGAGAGGAAAAATAGGATCTTGATGGAAATGGTGAGATCTATTATTAGTTTCTCATCATTACTATATTCCTTTTGGGGATATGCACTACAAACAGTGACTTACATACTCAATGTAGTTCCATCCAAGTCTGTTCCTAAGACTCCACTAGAGTTGCGGAATGGTCGTAAAGCTAGTTTACGACATTTTCGCATATGGGGATGTTCAGTACATGTACTGAAGAATAGAAGTGGAAAGTTGAAACCTCGTTCACAAGTATGTTTAGTTGTAGGGTACCCAAAGGAAACACGAGGTGGATTCTTTTATAATCCACAAGAAAACAAAGTATTTGTATCGACAAACACAACGTTTCTTGAGAGGATTATATGAGCAACCACAAACCTCAAAGTAAGATTGTGTTAAAGGAGCTAGAACCTAGTTCGACAAGTGCTCAGTCAACAAGGGTTGTTGATGATGTTATTAGTCCACAAACATCTGAGAGTCAGATGATTCATAGTCAGGATACACTAACAGACACTTAATGACTATCTACGGCGACAAAGGAACGATCCCTACTCCAATAATTATAATCCAGGATGGAGAAATCATCCAAACTTCTCATGGAGAGATAATCAGCAACAACAGGGGCAATATCAAGCTAATCCTCCCCAGAAGTTTCAACCATTGCAACAGAATGAGTACCAATCAAATGCTCATAATTCTTTTAATCAACGGGCTGGTCATTCATCTCAACAAGTCAAACCAGCGCTGGAGGATAAGTTTGACAAGCTGATGCTAATGTTTCAGCAACATGAGGCATCCACCAGGAAGATTGAGGTACAAGTTGGGCAACTTGCTGAAGCCCTGCAACAACAAGTACCAGGGAAGTTCCCAAGTCAACCAGAGCAATCAAAGGCAATGACTGTCTTACGCAGTGGTAAGGTGGTTAATAATAAGGTTGGGGGTGAACTTTCTAAAGAATTTTTTAATGATGCAAGTACAGGTACAATTCCAGCATCTCCAGTGACAAAAGAGAAAGAATTCATTCATCCTGCAAAGGAACCTCTTCATCCTAAGGCTGCAGATTCTTTTGTCCCTCGTGTTCCATTTTCGGGTCGCCTACAGAAGAGCAAGAATGACTTGGCGTTTAAAGACATCTACAACATTCTCTCAAGGGTCAACGTCAACTTGCCACTGCTGGAGATGATTCAGAAAATGCCAGCATACGCTAAGTTTTTTAAGGAGCTTAATACACGGAAAAGGCAATATGGGTACAATGAGCGGGTCATGATCTCAGAGACCGTGAGTGCAGTTCTGCAACAGAAACTTCCACCTAAATTGAAAGATTTTGGGAGTTTTAACATAGACATCACGGTGAGCAATACCAAGAAGGAGAGGGCAATGCTAGATCTTGGGGCCAACATCAATTTGATGCCTTATTCAGTCTACGAGCAGTTGGGTTTGCATGATTTGAAACCCACATCTATGTCATTACTATTGGCATATCGTTCTACACGACATCTGCTAGGGAACTGATTATCCCTGCTGACTTTATTGTCCTCGACATGGATGATGAAAGGGTAACAAAGAAGGACCTTGCAATTCTCTTGGGAAGGCCATTCATAGCGACTGCCAAAACGATCATCGACGTGCATAATGGAAAACTGTGTATGACAGTCCTCAATGAGACAGTCGAATTTAAGGTATTTGATTCTTTACCTTATCCTGTGGGTTCTCATGATTGTTTTCAAGTTGATATTGTAGATTCGATGGTCGATGAGGAGTTGACACAAGAGGAGCTAGAGGAGCTTCTGGAATTAGAGAGAGAGCTGGAAACAGATGAAAATTGGGAAGAAGTGGATGAAGAAGAACCTGAAGTGGATTTGGGTGTATATCATAAAGAGAAATGGGAAACTGCAATACTGCCTTCAACTATCAACCCACCCAAATTGGAGCTGGAACTACTACCTTCTAATCTTAAGACACTTTTCTGGGCGAGAAGGAGACTCTTCCAGTCATTATTGCCTCAGACCTGAATGACAATGAAGAGAGCAAACTGACAGATGTGCTCAAGAAATATAAAGCAGCTATTGGATGGTCGATAGCAGATATCAAGGGAATCAGCCCTACAATATGCATGCACAAAATCCTGCTGGATGATGATGCAAAGTCATTCAGAGATGCTCAGAGGCGACTCAACTCGAACTTAAAAGAGGTGGTGAGAGAGGAGATACTGAAGTTGCTAAATGTAGGTATCATTTACCCAATCTCTGACAGCAAATGGGTAAGTCCGGTTCACTTGGTCCCGAAGAAATCAGGTATCATGGTGGTCAAGAACGATAAAAATGAGTTGATACCAACAAGAATGACCACTGGGTGGCAAGTCTGCATAGACTACAGGAAGCTCAACAAAGCAACGAAGAAGGATCACTTTCCTTTGCCCTTCATTGATCAGATGTTGGAGCGACTTGCAGGTCATACTTATTATTGTTTGCTGGATGGTTTCTCGGGGTACAATCAAATCCCTATAGCCCCAGAAGATCAAGAGAAGACCACCTTTACTTGTCCATTTGGGACATATGCTTACCGTCGGATGCCATTCGGACTTTGCAATGTACCTGTCACATTCCAACGGTGCATGATGCCCGTCTTCTCCGACATGATAAAGAGGTATATTGAGGTATTTATGGATGATTTCTCTGTCTTTGGTAATTCTTTTGACTCATGTTTATTGCATTTATCATTTGTGTTAGAGCGCTGTGTTGAGACTAACTTGACACTGAGTTGGGAGAAAAGCCATTTCATGGTTAAGCAGGGCATTGTCTTAGGACATGTTATCTCTAGTAGGGGTATAGAGGTTGATAAAGTAAAGACAGATGTGATTAAGAAACTCCCACCACCCACTTCAATGAAGGGAATTAGGAGCTTCCTTGGACATGCGGGTTTTTACAGGCGATTTATTAAGGATTTTTCAAAAATTAGCAAACCCATGTGTGATTTGTTGTCCAAAGATGTTGTTTTCAATTTTGATTGGTCATGTTTAGATGCCTTTAATACATTGAAAGCCAAACTTACTACTGCCCTTATTCTCATGGCCCCTTATTGGTCTCTACCTTTGGAGATCATGTGTGATGCATCTGACTATGCTGTAGGAGCTCTTCTAGGACAACATGTTGATAAAACTTCCGCATGTTATTTACTACACTAGTCGCACCTTGAATGCCGCTCAAATGAATTATTCTACTACTGAGAAAGAGTTATTAGCAGTTGTGCATGCATTAGAAAAATTTAGATCGTATCTCATTGGGTCTAAAGTCATCATATACTCTGATCATAGTGCATTGAAGTATTTACTAACAAAGAAGGAAGTGAAACTGAGATTAATCCAGTGGATTCTTTTGTTGCAAGAGTTTGATATAGAAATCAGGGATAAGAAGGGAAGTGAGAACGTGGTTGCAGACCATTTGTCTCGACTCCTAGACAATGATGATGACCAAGCAAGGGGTGCTGCTATACCAATACATGAGAGTTTTCCAGATGAGCAGCTATATGCAGTACGTGATGAGGAACCATGGTATGCCGATCGCGTTAATTTTATATCTGACCATATTTTACCTGTAGATATGTCATCACAGCAAAAGAAACATCTCTATGCATCTGCGCGGTATTACTATTGGGACGATCCGTACCTTTTCAGACTTGAAGCTGATCAAATTGTGCGGCGCTGTGTTCCAGATTCTGAGCAAAAAAGTGTGTTGTAATTCTGTCATGATGGGCACTGTGGAGGGAATTTTGGGGCTAAGAAGACGGCTCTGAAAATACTGCAGTCCGGGTTCTATTGGCCCACGTTATTCAAGGATGCCTACAGCTATTGTTCAACATGTGATAGGTGTCAACGCCTGGGTGGAATCGGAAAGAAGGATGAGATGCCACTTACCAGCAACTTGGTAGTGGAATTGTTTGGTGTATGGGGGATAGACTTCATGAGACCGTTCCCCACCTCATTTGGGTACAACTACATCCTGGTAGCTGTTGACTATATCTCCAAATGGGTGGAGGCATTGACGACATGGACAAATGATAGCGCCACGGTTGTCAGTTTTCTGAGGGAGATGATCTTTCCACGGTTCGGCACTCCTAGAGCTATCATCAGTGATGGGGGGAGTCACTTCTGCAACCATTCCTTTGCGGCATTACTAAAAAAATACAACATCTCTCACAAGGTGGCAATTCCCTATCATCCGCAGACATCAGGGCAGATACTTAAGAAAATGGTGAATTCCACACGCAAAGACTGGGCCAGCAAGTTGAATGATGCTTTATGGGCTTACAGAACTGCATTTAAGACACCAATTGGAATAAGTCCTTATCAGCTTGTCTTTGGTAAAGCGTGTCACCTGCCCGTTGAATTGGAGCACCGAGCATATTGGGCTATAAAGAAGTTTAATTTTGATACGGATAAAGCCGGTGAGGAGCGGAAACTACAACTCACTGAGTTGGAAGAATTGAGGCTGCATGCGTACGAAAATGCAAAGTTATATAATGAGAGAACGAAAGCTTACCACGACAGGAGAATTCACCACAAAGTGTTTGAGATCGGTATGAGAGTGCTCTTGTTCAATTCCCGCCTCCGACTGTTTCTCGGCAAGCTTAAGTCCATATGGTCCGTACTGTTTCGAGTGAAAAAAGTCTTTTCATATGGAGCAGTGGAATTGGAAGATGAGAAGACTAGCGCCTCGTTCAAGGTAAATGGACAACGTTTGAAGCAATACCTTGACGAGATTCCTCTAAGGACCGTTGTCCATTTTATTGAGCCAGCCGATGTCCCTTAAGGGGACGCACCGTCTTGCCTAGACGTTAAATAAAACACTAGGAGGGAGGTAACCCTTTATTTTTATTTTTTTTTCCATGTTTTTATTGTGCTTTTATCATTTTCATTCAATTTTGCTTTTCCAATTGAAGTGCTATGCCTTTTGTTGAGAAAATGAAGTACGGAGGAGTGAGGTTGGATGAAGTGATAGTTGTGGATATTTAGGATTGTTAGTTGTGGATACTATGACTGTTGTTTTGTGTTAATGTTTTATGCGTTTTTATTTTTTCCTTTGAATCTAGGATTTTAAACATTGAGGACAATGTTTATCTTAGGTTTGGGGGTATTTTCTATTTTTGTCTTTTTTTGTGTTTTTATGTCTTGTTGGTGTATATAGGCTGGAAACCTAGACTTTCCTCATACGCACTGCGTTTGGAAGACTTAAGTATAATAATGCCACGTACACCAGTTTTTGAGTCTTTTATTGTATTTTGTTTTAGAACAGCAAATCATAATCATGCTTTACAGATAATTGGGTAATAATATATAAATGCTTAGGTCATTTAAGTGTACAAAGTTGTTAGCTAGAATAATGCCGGTAGTATCTTTGCATCTAAACATATAAGTCTGACATCTTTGCATTGTAGTATGTGAAAACTTCCAATTAGTAGTCCTGATTAATAGTGGAGACCACCCTTAGTGAGATTTTGAGCTTATCGCGTATTCATTCTGAGGGAATTATTGTTTCTACTTTTAAACACTTTCTTGAGCTTTATTGTCAGTAGATTGATCTCTATATGTTTGCATTGGATGTTAATGAACTGCATTATAAAAATATTGTATGTATGTTTTGAATGTTCAGTTGAGTAGATTTTGGAGATATGATCCAGGCATTGTGTGTGAACTCCTAAATAGCTTGATTTCCTGTTCTTAAATTGTGTGCTCCCTATCCCATTCGCAGCCAAACACTCACATATTAGCCTTTTTATTGTATGACCTACATATTCAAAATCCTAGCCAAAATTGTAAGACGTTACCTTTGATGTTTGGAAACTAGAGACAATTAAAGAGGGAATGCGTCAGTGTTGAGTGAGAAAAAAGAGTGGAGTAGAAAAGATGAAATGGATATGAAAATGTACAGAAACATGAAAAAAAAATAATAGCCAACAGAAAATTATATATATATATATAAAGAGTTGGCTAAATGAGAAAATGAGTATGATGCACATGCACAAAGTAAAAAATTGAAAAATGGTTTGAAAAGAGGTTGAAGGAGAAAAGCGAGAAAAAGATTTGGAAGAAAAGTTGAATGAATTTAGTAGTCGTGAGAGAAAATGCACAAATTGAAAATTTTATGAAGTCTCTCAATAGGTTTCCAAGTGAGTTGAACCCGATTTCCGTTCTTTTTTAGCCAATCACCCTAAGCCCCATTACAACCATATAAAGACCTGTTGATCTCCTTAGGAAACTTAATTGTAATATTTGACATGTATATACACGAATTTTTCTGTTCTTAGCATTTAATATCTTTCATGAGATCCTTTGCTTAATCTGTGCGCTCTTTCTAATTATTGATGCATACGACATATTTTGAAATTCTTTGCTCATAAATTCTAGTCGTATGCAATTGGAAGTGTGATAGCTTAGGTTCTGAGTGTCATTAAGTAAAAACTTGTGAGACTAGAGTCAAGGCGAATTACATCAGTGGTCTGTTAGTATGGAAGATGTCACAATTATAAATGCATTGTATGTCAGTGTCCTATATGATATAGGGTGTTTAGACTTATTGGCAACATTTTAGACAATTGATTTTTGTGCTATTCTTATATATTTGCATTTGTGTATATACTTGATTTGATGTGTAGCTATGTATGTGGTTAACTTAGGACGTTTGTGGGTATCGTAGCTGGTAAACCCTCACGAGACTATAACTCGTCCACTATGGCCACCTAGGGGTTTAAAGGCTTATGGCACGTGCTAAGTGTCATCGTTTCATCCTACGAAAATGGATATAGCGTAGTTTATTTTTTGTTGTTTTTTGTTGTTAATTTTAGTTGTTTTTTTTTTTTTTTTTTTTTGCTGTGGTGTGTGTCGATTTGCTTGAGGACAAGCAAAAGATAAATTTGGGAATATTTGATCGGTCATTTATTGTTATATATTTACGACCCTTGGATCGTTTCTTTTGATTGTATTTTTTGAGTATTTTTGGTACGTATGATGTGTTTTTTGAGTATGTGCAGCTATTAGGTGAACCCCGTGAATTAGTGTGAATACACGATGAGTCGAGGCAAAACCGGGCAATTCGGGACATGTATTCTTGGTATGAGGCGCAGAAGCTTACCAAGGAAGCCTTGGTGGATTAAATTGAAGATTTGGGCACCGTTTGTAAATAGTACCGTACACATGAATAGTTCCCGCTCGTGAGCAGTGACGTCAACAGTACCGTATGCGTCAGCAGTGACATATACGTGAACAGTGCAATGTCAACTCGACCAATAACTGGTGGGCACCGCTTGGTGGGTCCCGCTCATAAACAGTGACGTCAACAGTACATATACGTCAGCAGTAATGTATACGTAAACAGTGCATAATGAACAGTACCCATGATTTTCTTATAAATACCTCATTTCCTTCATTTAAAAAGAATCCAGGATTTTCATAAAACAGACCACCAGGAGGATATCAAACAGATAGTGTTCGTTCCAGCAGCCACTACCAAGGGTTCTAGAGCTCAATCTTCATCCATCATTGCTTGTTCTTTAGTTTCTTCATAATGGGTTGTATCAATCTCTTATCTCTTCTTGTTGTTTTATTAATTAGTATGTTGAACTAATCTCCTAGTTAGGTGGTCAATGGACTAAGATTAAGATTTAATGGTGTAATTGACTAAACATTTATGTATATATATATATATTTCAAGACTTGTTGCTAGACAATTTAATTCTATTAGTATATAATTCTTATTGTTTGCATTACGAAAATGATTGCATGAATTTTGGCTTATTATTAATATGGAAATTATAATCTTTATGAGAAATCAATAGGTTGTAATTGAGTTTAGTAAAAGTCTAGCAATTAAAGTTAGGTTGATTAAGACATGAAAGTGCTAATTGACCTAAGAATTATTTCTACATTGGGTGTTTGATTGCTTCACTCTATGACCAATAGGTGAAGTTGATTGAATTCAAATCATTAATACATGAATTATAATTTGATGAGCCAATGTTAGGAAATATTTAAATCTTGAATATATGTGGAACTTCAATTAGTTGACTACACTACCAAATCTCATGAGTGGTTCCATTTGACTGCCTAACGCTTTCTCACATTTGGATACATTTTTCAATAGATCATAGCTTTAATTAAGTTTAATTTCACCAACATCATTCTCAAAATCATTGATTTAAATTTCTGTCTTTATGTTACATCCTTAGTTTAGTAGTAGTAACCACCTCTTCCTTGTGGATTCGACCCCGTACTCACAGGAATATATTACTTCGACATATCCTGCACTTGGGATTTATTCTCACACGTTTTGAGCGTGTCAAGTATTTTTATTGGCCTTACTAGTTTGAGAGCTCGTGAGCTCTCAGGTTGGCAGGTTTCGCCAATTTCTACACAATTTTTTGTGAGGTTTGCCACCTCGAGTATTTTTATTGGCCTTACTAGTTTGAGAGCTCATGAGCTTTCAGGTTGGCGAATTCCGCCAATTTCTATATTCAATTTGGTGAGTTTATCAACTCCAGTATTTTTATTGACCTTGCTACACGAGTTCTCAGGTTGGTGAGTTCCGTTAATTTTTATACTTAGTTTTAATGATCTTGCTGGTTTGAAGGTGGAAAACCTTCTCATTAGCGAGCTCGTTTGGTTGACCTCGCTAGTTGGAATGTGAAAACCTTCTCGTTTGCGAGTGTTGCCAACACTTGAATTTTTTTTTTGAAAACTTCCATTTTGCCATGTCACTTTTTCACTTCATCATTCCCTTAGCCCCCCCAAGGTCGAGAGTAGTTAAAGAGTACACAAGAGCTTGTAGAGAAGAGGAATTTTATTGATATAGTAATTGGAGTTGATACACTTCGTACTCATAAAAAAGAAATACAATAAGAAATCACTAGTAGTACTTGCGCAAATGTCCTGTGTTCCAAGCTCGTGGTCTTCAAACTTAGAACTTAGCCTTCCATTTTCCAAGTCTTCATCCACTACGTAAGGTCCTTCCTAATTTGGGCCCAGTTGAGGGTTGCGAGCTCTGGGCATAATTAAAATTACAACGAGGTCGCCCTTCTTGAATTGTCGCAGCTTGACCTTCCTGTTATAGTACTTGGCAACCCTCTGTTGGTACACAGCTACCCTTAAACGAGCAGCGTCCCTCTTTTATTCAATCAGGTCAAGATTAGCTGCAAGTAGGTCGTTCTTTTATCTATGATTTCAGCTGGGATCATAGCCTCAATTCCATAAACCATGAAAAACAGGGTCTCCCATGTAGTACTTCTCGTGGTAGTTCTGTAACCCCATAGCACCTTTGGGAGCTCGTCTACCCAAAGTCCCCTTTTTCACCTCAAGCTTTGTCTTCAATGTGTGCTTGATAATTTTGTTCACCGCCTCTACCTACCCATTTGCCCACGGGTAGTCAACTGCAGAAAAACTCTTGGTTATGGCGAGGTCTTCACAAAATGACCTGAACCTTCGACTTTCGAACTGTGTGTCGTTATATGTGACGATCTTCAATATTCTTCCATACGAAATTTTCAATATTCTCTGTTGAAATGTCATTGAGAGCTTTAGCTTTTACCAACTTAGTAAAGTAGTCCACAGCAACTACAATGTGTTTGCAGCTACTACAGGCTGTAGGCAGTGGCCCAATCAGGTCCATCTCCCAGATAGCAAACGGTCAAGGACTAACCATTAAGTGTAAAAGAGCTGGAGGAGCTCAAGGTATGTTAGCGAACCTCTAGCATTTGTCACACTTCTTCACCAGGTCGATAGCGTTCTGCTTCATCGTTGGCCAGTAGAAGCCCTAGCGCAATGCTTTATGTGCCAACGAAATCCTCCCAGTATGGTTGCCACACAAGCCTATGTGAATGTCATTAAGAATGAAAGCAGCATCATCTTTATCCATATAGCGTAGTAATGGTGTTGCAAATTCCTGTTTGAATAGCATGTCGTCGTAAATGACATACCTCGCTGCCAATGTCCGCAATCATCGAGCTTCATTCTTTTCTGCAGGTAGCAGCCCATTCGTGAGATAATCGATGAGAGGGATTATCCACTAGCCTGGCGAGGTTCTGATCACTATACCGACCTCCTTATTCGCTACACTGGGCTCTAGCAGATGCTTCACTGGCACAGCGTCAAACAAATCTATATCTTTTGAGGTTGCTAGGCGGGCTAGAGCATTAACATATGTATTCTGAGCTCGGGAAATCTGTTGGATCTCGTGCCATTGGAAATTCTCCAGAAGCGCGTTGGCTCTTTGCAGATAGGCCTCCATTTTTGCGTCGCGAGCTTGGAATTCTCTCTTCACCTAATTCACAATCAGCTGTGAATAGTTATAGATCTTTACTGTCTGCACTTGTAGCTCCTTAGCCAAACGTAGTACAGCGAGGATAGCTTCATATTCTGCATCGTTATTAGATGCAGCGAAGTCGAATCGCAACAAGTAGTGGATTTTATATTTCTCCGGGCTGATTAAGATAACACCAGCTCTGGCTTTCCCTTCACATGATGACCCGTCGATATATAATTTTCACAGAGGGAAAATAGGTTCTTTCTGTTTGTCCTTGAGCACGGAGGTAGGAGCAAAAGTTTCTTGTAAAGGTTCTTTCTATTGAAGCTCCTCCTCTAAGCCTGAGAATTCTACCACAAAATCTGCTAAAGCTTAGCCCTTGATCGTTACCCGTGGCTTGTATTCCATATCGCATTATGCTAGCTCGATTGCCCACTTCAACATTCTTCCTAAGGTATCGGGCTTCTGCAAAATCTATCTCAGAGGATAATTAGTTCATACCTCAATGTTGTGGTCGCAGCTTTCTAGATGCCACCACTAGGTAGCAGGCGAGCTTCTCCATCTGTGAATACCTGCTCTTAGAGTCCTGCAGCCTCTTGCTCACATGGTAGACTGGCAGCTGGATCTTGTTTTCCTCCCGTACTAAGACCGTACTTATTGCATGTTGAGTCACTGCTAGGTATACAATGAGCTTCTCTCCGTCTTGCGGTTTTAAGAGCAAAGGAGCTTACCCCATGTATTCCTTAAGCTATTGGAAAGCGAGCTCGCATTCTTCCGTCCACTCAAACTTCTTGTTTCCCCATAACACACTAAAGAAGGGAACACACTTATCTGTAGACTTGAAGATGAAACGACTCAAAGCTGCGACCTGTCCATTGAGGCTCCACACATGCTTAGGCTTGGTTGGTGACTAAATATCGCATAGTGCCCTGATTTTCTCTGGGTTTGCTTCAATTCCTCGCTGGTTCACCATGAAACCTAAAACATTTTTAGAAGCAACATCAAAAGCACACTTGAGAGGGTTAAGTTTCATCTGATATTCTTTTAGTATCTGAAACATTTCCTTTAAGTTTGCAACGTAGTCCACCACCTTGGTTGACTTTACAAGCATGTCGTCCACGTACACCTTAATTGTTTTGTCTATCTACTTGGTAAGCATCATATTGACCAACCGCTGATAGGTCGCTGATCGGTCTATATTTGTTATATTTTTGCACCCTTTTTACCTCATCTTTTGAGCTTGTTTTCAAGTAAATTTAGCTGTTTTGATATGTTTGTTAAGCTTGTGCAGGTTTTAAGCATTGGTTAAGGAGTTACGCGAAGAATGAAAGTTTTGACCCGAAAATGTGCATTTCTGAACCAGAGAGTGGCGCTATCGAAGTCTCGCGACTAAGGGTCGCCAAAGGGGTGGTTGTGCTGAAGGAAGCAATTTTTGGCAGTGAGTAACGCGACCGGCCATCGCGACTGCCGGTCATGAGGAAGGGATCGCGATGAAGGTTATGATTCCTGGCAGTGAGTAGTGCGACCAAGCCATCGCAATTGCCGATCGCGATGCTCGGTCACAACGGTGATTCCAGCTGACCTAAAGTGTGGCCTATAAAAGGAAAATGAGAGAAAAACAAAAGGGGTTGTCCTTGGCTCACCCAAGCAGCGCACAAAGGCTTCCTAGGCCGATTTTCATCAACCAAATACCACACAAACACTTGCATACACCATTAAGGGGTTTGTAACGCCCCTAATTTTAACGATATATAGTGTATAAACGAATAGTGATTTTAACCGAGTTAAATTCTATTAGAAATATTATTTTCATAGTGCATTTGGAGAATAATGGGTCCAATTGAACATTGGTAAAGTCAATTTGGTGATTGGATAAATGTGGAATATTTTTGGACTAATTATTGAGATGGAATGTGATTGGTGGATTAGTTTGTAAATTAAAATATTGTTGATTAAATTTATGTAATTAAATTTATATTGGTGGTCATTTTATAATTTTGATAAATCAAGGGGCAGAATGACAATTATTAAAAAAATTAGGATAAAATGGTAGTTATTGAAAATTTATATGGTGACAAGTGGTGGAGTTGGATTGAATGGGGAAGTCAAACAAAAAAAAATGAATAAAAGTGAGAAGAGAGGCTGTGGAAAGCAAGAAAAAGAAAGAAAAAAAAAAAGAAAAAAAAAGAGAGGAGAAGAGAGAAGCCGAGAGAGAAAGGGAAGAAGAAGAAGAAGAAAGAGAAGAAGAATGAGAAGAAGAGTAGGAAGAAAGGGTGATTCAGGTTTGGTGTACATGAGTTTTAATTTTTTCAGAATATTTCGGAATTATCAAATTATATTGATTTTGAATTATTTGAATTATATTGATTAGAATTTATAGTTTGAAACTGATTCTAAATTGATTTGAATTACGTGTTCTCAAAATGTAGTTTATATCAGAAATATCGATTGTGAATAATATTGTGAATTGATTTTAATATGTTATGATATTAGAATTGATATATAAAATATAATTGAAAGTGATTTGGAATATATTGCTTTATGAAATGTATTGAAAAATGATTTTGGGGCATTTTGATTTCATATTGATTTATGAAATATGTACATATATGATTTTGAATTGATTTGATGCAATTATTGGTTTCCGAAATATATTTGAACATGATCTTGTGTATTTCTTTTATATGAATATTGATGAAATTTGGATTTCGTAAATTTGTATATCGATTTGGATTAATTGAAAGTTGAATTTATTTATAAAAGAACGATTTGTAAATGTGTATTGTGGAATTGAAATTACGAAATCGAAATTGAATGATTTGAAAATTGAATTTGTTGATTCTGAAAGAAATGAAATGTGTTGATATTGACTTTAAGAAATTATATTGTAAAATGGCTCTGATATATATAAACATAGATATGGATATAGGAGGTTGACATGTCAATTGGGTTATATAGCAGTACTGCACCGAAATATTGTGATGTACCACCATATGGATAGTACAGGCCCCGAGTGCCAGTCCTAGGGTAGGGAGTTGATATGATACATTTCCGACAGAAGACACCGAGTGATCGATGTCGGAAATGGATATGTATATAATGTCATTCGAAGGGTAGGCACCGAGTGTCTGATGTCGAAATGGGTTCGGCAGGGAGGTACCGAGTCCGATGTCGAACAACCGGTAACCCAGTCCTGAAAATTATGTTATGTGTATCAGGAGCCCGAAATAGAAATTGAAATGTGATTTGAAAGTATTTGAGATTGATATGGTTTATGCTTTGGATTTGAGCCCCATATTTGAATATTTACTTGCTAGTTTTCTTGTTGATTAATCGATTAAAATGTTATTATAGTATATTTGTAAATTCAGTTTTATGTACGCCCACTAAGCAATATGCTTAGCGCGTTGATTTTTATCGCGCGTAGGTAAGGAAGATTTCAAAGGTGAAAAAGAAATGAATAGTTGAATCTGCAGGAGCATGGATCAGAGTCACATCATTCCTGAGCTTTTGGGCAGCCTTTTTGTGTTTCATATATATATATATATATATGTTTTTTATTAGTATGCTTATACAGAAGGGTTTTGTAAATATTTGTAAAAGATATGTTGTATTTATATATTTTCTTTAAATGTTCATGGTTTACGGAGATATGGATTTTATTACTTTTAAATTGATATTGATTAAATGTTTTGATGAAATGATTGGGTAAGTCGCACTAAATATAGAAGGGTGCACAAAAGTGATTGATAATTTTAGAAGTATTGATTTTATGATTTTACTGAAAACAGGTTTTGAAAAGTCAAAAAAATAAAGGAAACTCTAGCGAAATTTTCAGAAATTTAATTGGGTCATTATTAAAGTTTACGTTTTAATTTTAAAAGTATGGTTTTATAAAAGTGAAGTAGAGATTTCAGTATATGGTAGCGCTCCCTGATTCGATCTATGCGAATTGGGTCAGGGGGTGTTATAGGGTTAATTACTTTGATTCGATCAATTGTTCATCGGAAAAGACGAAGATTCGAAGGCGAAGAAGTTCCAGCCAAACCAAAGCGGGATTTCATTACCATAGAGCTTCGAATGGGTTGTATTGTCTCCCAATCTTTTTTTTTCATTGTTTAATTGATTGTATAAGTAGTTAAATTCCTAGTTAGGTGGTCATTGGACCATGATTGAATTTAGGGTTGATTGACTATGTAAATATATTGTATTTACTTCAAAACAATTGTTCTTAGATAATTTATTCTATTGTAATTTTAATTATCGTTGTTTGCACTACAAAAGTGTGTTGCATGAATCTTAAATGATTGTAATAAGGATATTGTGACTTAGTATGAGAAATCATTAGGTTACAATTGAGCATAATTTATTCTAAGTTCAATGGTTAAGTTAATTATGATATGAAAGTACTTAATTAATCTAAAGATTAAAGTAGTATTGGGTTTCCAATTAATTTCACTCTAGGGCCAATTAGTGACTTTAATTAGAATCACAACACCATTGCATAACCTATATAATATGGTGTGCCTTTACTAGTCATAATTTAGTCTTGATAATAAGAGCGCAAATTAGTCAATTAGCTTATCATTGTCTATGTTTGGGACCGTTTAACCACCTAGCATTTTTTATCCCTTGGCCTAGGTTTCCATTTCTATTTTCTATTATTCATTATTCGCAACTCAAAATCACAACAATAACTTGATTTACTTTTCTTGCTTAGTTTAGAATCTTTAGTTTTAAGTCTTAGCACCATCACTTCCTTGAGGACTCGACCCCGTACTCACGGGAAATTTATTACTTCGGCACATCCTGCACTTGAGATTTATCCTACGCATTGTGAGCATGTCAGTCGCCCCCGTGAGCCAATTTGGGTAGCAGGATTCCCTAATGAATCCATTGGTCATGAGCTTATCAACTTCTTCCTTCAGAGTCACATATCTTTCTGCATTCATTGCCCTTCTCTTCTGCTTGATGGGCTTAAAGGACGGATCTATGTTACGTCTATGTGCCATCACCTCGGGGTTGATCCCCCCCACCCCATGTCGCTATGATTCTAGGCGAAGACATCGAGATTCTCCTTTAGAAATGCGAGCAGCACGTTTTTAATTGTTGGGTCTAAGTTCCCTCTCAGCTTCAGGGTTCTTTCTGGTTTCAACTTGTCTATCTGGACCTCTTCTAGCTCTTCGACGAGCCCAGTAGTTTCATGCGCGTCGATCATTCGCTGCTCGTTGGTGTTTATTTTGGCGGCCTGCTCGCGGGATCCCATCCTAACTGTCTTCTCGTAGCAAGACCTGGCTGTTCTCCGCGAACACTTCCTACACCTGTTGAAGTTGGGAATTTCAGGGTCAAGTGTTTGGTATAAATGATTACCTCTAGGTCGTTAAGTGTTGCCCTCTCTATGATGGCGTTATAGGCCGTTGGGCAGTCAATGATCAAGAAATCTGCCATAGTGGTTGCTTGATGACCTGGTTCTCCCAATGTTAGGGGCAAAGTGATGAGCCCCAATAGAACGACAAAGTTCCCAGTGAAATAGTAGAGAGGCTCTTCTGAAGGTCGCAAGTGGCTTGGCTTCAACCTCATTTCTTCGTAAGCCGCTTTGTACAAGACGTTTACTGAGCTGCCATTATCAATCATTGTTCTGTAGATGGCTACTGTCTCGTTGGTCGCTTTAATGACAATTGCGTCATTATGCGGCCAGTGCAGTTCTCGCATATCAGCGTCTGTGAAGGTTACACCTTTTACCATCGTCCTCGATTACTTTGCAGGTCAAACATCTGCAATCATCATTCTCATGGTAGGTTAACTTGCTTCTCTTACATGGCGTGCAAGTGATCTGTTACAAGTACCTGCGAGGTGTGGCCCTCCATGAATTGTATAAATCACCCTTACTACCGGTTCGTCTAGGATTGGCTCTGGATGCACGGGCTCAAGCAACTGCTATTGTTGTTGATGTTGCTGCTGTTGAGGCTGGTTTCTACATCGTATCATGTAATCCCTCAAGCGATCTCTCCTTATTAGATCTTCAATAGTGTCCTTGAGCTCGAAGCAGTCATCAGTAGTATAGCCCACCTCGTTATGGTAACCACAGAACTTGTTAGGGTTTCAGGCTCTCATAGGCATCCTCATGTGAAGTAGTCTTTCGAAATCTTCCATGTTTCTCTCCGTGGTGAAGATTTTGTCCCGGGAATCGGACAGCTCCGCATAGGTCTGGTAACGACCTTCGTTCCTCCTTACGCCCTCATTGTTTCTGGCCTGCTTGGCCACCTAACTGGTTAAGGCTTCATCTCTCTGCTCGTCCTCATTCCTGTTATGATTGTTGTTACCGTTGTTGTTCTTCTCATTATTCTTCCGCTTGTTCTTATCATGCGAGCTTCCGCCCCCATCTTTCTTATTGTTAGGATTATTTTTCTTAAGGACCCCGAAAGTTTCCTCCATGTGGATGTGAATGTTGGATCACTTGTAAAAATCCTTAAGAGTCCTGGCGGGCTTGCTATCTATGCTCCTGTAGAGCTTACCATCCTTCCTTAGCTCGGTGGTGATCGTTGTCAGCAAACTCTCATCCATTGGGCTATCAACGCAGCTCACCTTACTCTAGAAGCAAGTTATATAATCCTTTAGGGAATTGTCTGACTTTTGAAAGATCATTGCCAAATGGCAGGAAGGAACGAGGTGCTTCCTTCGGGCTTGATACTATTGAATGAATAGTTTATGGCAGTGGTCCCAACTCATGATACTTCTGGCTAGAAGTCCCCTTAGCCATTTCCTGGGAATCTCCCCGAGTGTCGCTGGGAAGCATCGGCACTTGACTCTGCTGCTCATTGTGAGAAAACTCATCTGCATGTTATAGGTGTCTATATGGTTGAAGGGATCACTTGTCGCCTGATAGAGGGGAATGCTGGGCATCTTGAAGCGATCTGGCAGTGGCTCCTTCTCTATATCACAGTAGAACGGGCTCTGCTCTATATACATGCCTGTAGGTTCTGCCCTTCCACCTCGCTGTTCTAGTTGCTTTAGCTTTAGCAACAACGCCTGCTACTCAAGGTCAGGACGAGTTGCCATCGATGTCGTAGAGGTTGCAATGTCTTTTATGCGATATGCCCTGTTGCTTCGGGGCTGATATTGAGGGTCGGGTGACCTTCGAAGGTGCCTGTCTAGCAACCTGACACTTCTATCTGGCTGAGGTGTAACGGCTTAGTTTCTGGGAATTTCGGTGGCTGGCACTACTGATAGACGTCTCTGTCATTGTCCTTGTCAGGTCGCTGATTGCGGGTCTCGTGTTGATGGCACAGCGACTTGGTTCGATGGGCTGAGCTGTAGGCTGGGACACTTCGACGATCTCTATTGACCTTTACATACCTCTCGTCGTTGACGTTCACAGTGGATCACCGGTCCAATGCGATGGGAGCCTTCACGTCGCTCACCCTGTTCTCCCGCAGCTCTCATCGCTGCACTAGTTTAGTGAAAAGAAATATCATCTCGTTGAACATCACGCTGAGAGGGATCTATCTGGTGGAATGATGGGCGGTATGGACTGGGTTCTCCCGCACTGGAGGTGGGGTGAAGTGCCTTCAACGACCTGCTTACGCACGGGCTGGTTTTGCATCAGGAACTGGTAACCACGCACCATTTTTGTCATCATTTTCTTCATCTCGGTTTGTCTCTCCATCAACATGTTAAAATGTGGTAGCCTAAAGGGGCCAACCCGGTCGTTTCCTTGTGGGTCAACTTGAGAAAGGAATGGACCAGCTGGTGGATTCAAGACAAGTAACGGGATTGTAGGGATCACAGGGACCACATTTGGAATGAGTGGTGGAAGTTGAGGCTGGTGATATGCCTTTGAATGTCCTCCAATTTGTGGTATATCCCTACTACTTGTTGTCCTGGAATGGGTTCCTATGCCTTTCTTCATTGCAAGAAAACTGTTTGAAAGTAAGACCAAACCTAGTTTTTTTAATAAAAAAAATTGAGGTTTGATTCCTCAAACGGGGCCCTCCTTCTAGCTCCAAAATGTTAACGTGCGAATTTGATCAACGCAATTAACAGTGAAAATAAGTATTAATCAAGCAATAAAAGATTAAAAACACGAAGACTTTTAAAATGGTTCGGCTGACAATCAAAGCCTACATCCACTGTTTATGATATTGCTCTTTAGCTCTCAGCCTCTCACTAAGTGTTTTTCTCTCAAAAATTGTAACTCTTGTGCCAGTAATGATCATTTCCTTTTATAGTGTTTATGGGATAGTATCATTACTGATTTACATTAATCAAGTCACTAGAAATCAGAGAAATACTAATATCTCTAATTATTGTAATTAAATCCAGAATATAATCACTAAAAATCAGAAAGTAAATATAAATTTGAATGTGGTCAATTGATGTGATCAAATCTCTTAAATCATGAGATATTCCCTTATCTGGAAAATGTGCTTCGAGATGAGTGATTCCAAGCTGGAGCAAAACTATCAGTGAGATGAGAGGTGACGGTCTTTATAACTCGCTAGAATGTTGTAGCTCATTCTGAACTTAAGGAGTTTAATTCTTTCTCCACCTCTCATAGTTAGAACTTATCTGTTACCTCGATTTTATCAGCTTTCTCAGTCCGTTGGTTTCGTTGACTTCTCTAGGCCCGTTGAATTTTATTGACTTTCCTAGACTCATTAAACTTAATGAAATTATGCACATAATATTATGGAGTTCAACTCTCACATTACATATAATAGATATTTAGATTATGTATGTAATTTTTTATTTTGCCAAATTGCGATTGTTCAATTCGCGGGTCAGCTTTTTTAGAAAACTTAAAGAAGAAGGAGATTCGTGTGAGCTGTGGCGCCGAGAATCCAGTAACCAAAATTAAAAAGAACAATAAAAGCACGGACTACGTCTCTGTTGTGTTGGGTGCGCTTTTGTGATTTTGACCGATTGATTAAACACTTTGACTAAAATTTCCTGGAGACAGAGTACTGGATCATGTGTAAATACTCTCCCGAGTATGTGGAAAAGTGGGTGGGTGATGACTTGATACGGCACATACCACCACCACACAAGCACCTGTAAACAGATAAGATTAACCGAACGATGACTAAATACCAATGCTTGATTTTACTAATTAATTTTCTTTTTTTTATATTACGGTCGGTATTTCGAATCAATTTATACGTATTTTAAATTAATTCATCTCTCTATTCCAGTAAAGTAATTAATTAATATATAAAAACATATTAAAATAAAAAAAAGAGGCGGTCTTGTAATATCCAATATAAATTAGGTCAATTATAAATTTAGTTGTCTTAATTTCGATCCATACATGATATTAAAAATAAGTGAGATATATGACTTGGGGATGAAAATGAATATCAAAATTTTTAATAATTTTATATATTTACTTGTAGTTTAAGTGATTATTATACTCTTCTTCTGTAGTTTCATCTTAATGACGAAGATTTAAATTTTACTGTACATATTTATCAGTATGTGTGAGAAATTTACTCATTATATTATCGGAATAGATGATCGTACTGTATATAGTTATTAATTTTAGCTCTGATAGATTTGTAATTTTTAAAAAAAAAAAAGCCTGGCAATTTTATCGAAAATAAAAACAGGAAATGTGGTATTAAATGAAACATATGATTGTCGAACTTGGAATAAAGGGATATTGACTGCGAGAATGTTTCAAAGTGACATTATCAAACACTAATTCAAAATTTTAAAAAAAAAATAAAAATTGTTAAATAAATACATTTAAAAAAAAAAAAAAAGAACTCGTCAATTTAGTACAACAATGAACAATCAACATAAATGTTATAGGTATATGTTAACACTGTCCTTATTTGCTTTAAAGCTAATTACACCGATCGCTCCTGAGGTTTTGCCAACTACAAACGGAGTCAACTTTATCATTTATTGACAACAACCTCCTCTATCGTTAGTCAAACTCTGTTAGATTAACGGTTGACCAAGTTTAACAGTTAAAAAGCCCAAAATACCCCCAAAATAATATTTAAAATTCTTAATAAAAAAAAATAAGGTTAGATCTCCACCGTCTATCTCACTTGAGATAGACTATGGATATTTTTTCTTTTTAAAAATCTTTTGAATAGACGGTGGAGATCTAAAATTTATTTTTTTATTAAAAAAAAAAGTGGGAGGGAAAAAGGTAGAGATCCATGGTGGACGATCCACCATGGACCCACCAGGAAGAACTCAAAATCTTCTGGGTTCATCGAAGAACCCAGAAGATTCTAGGTTCGTTGACGAATCCAGATCTGGGTTCGTCTTTAAAGACCAACCCAAAAATCAGGATTCATCACACTGGAAATGGCTGGACCTCTAGTAAATTTCAAAAAGAAAAAAAAATTCTTGGCAGTCCACATTTTAAATTTTTTTTTTTTTTTTTTGTTCTTGTTGGAGATCCCATTTGGAGATTTTTTTTATAATTGTTATTTTTTAAATAAATCTTAACAGTCCATCATCTCAAAGATGGAATGATGAGATTTTTTTTTAAAAAAAAATTATTTGATAAAATAAATTTTAAAAAGTATGAAAATTTCCTTATGCATCTTAAGTTTGATTAAAGTTGATTAAGGGCAGGGGAGGTCTTTGTCAATAAATAATAAAGTTGACTCTGCTTGTAGTTGGTAAAATCTCAGGGGAGGTAAGTGTAATTAGCTCTTTGTTTTAACAAATTAAAACTTTACATTACCATAATATCCTTATTGAAAAAAGTCATCTTAATTACGGGGAAGACGGGACGGCCACAACCACGGTAGTGCGGCACCACTGTGGCAGACGACCATGGTCGTCCGCCTATTCATTCGATGAGCAACATGTGTAACAATTCCTTTTATGTTGTACATTAATGCTTTCTGTGACACATATCCATGTCTTTTGTGACACACACTTATGCTTTCCAAAAAAAAACATGTATTTAAATGTTTGTCATTAAAAGTGTGTATTTTGAGATTCGTCACGAAAAAATATATATTTCGAGATTTGTCACAGAAAGCATGTATTTCGAGGTTCATTATGGAAATTATGAATTTCAAGGTTCATTACGAAAAATATGTATTTTGAGGTTGTCATTAAAAAGATGAATTCGAAGGTTCGTCACGAAAAACTAAAAATGTTGTTCATCAAAAAAGATGTCGGATCTCTCTAAATTTAAACAACCCATCTATTTTTTTTCTTCACAAAAACAATGCAAATGCAATAAAACCCATGCAATATATCACACAAGGAAGCTAACAAACAAATTTTAAAGAGAGATTAATGAAGTTTAGAGAAAGATAATGAATATTGAAGAGGGATTGACTTGAAATAACAAAATCTTTTGAAGATAAATCCAATAGAGCAATGGAGGCCTTAGGCAACCGCCTAAGTCGCCCAGTGGTTGAGCCACCTCTGCAAACCAACTGTTACGGAATATATGCAAGTTCAAATATAATAATAAATCAAACACACAATATCACGGAAGCAAATAAGCAATAAGAAAAACACATGAGATTTTATGTAATTCGACAATAAATGTGATCCTTACATCCACATAAAACACCAGCTCTCAATTATACTATCATATCGTTGTTTACAATGGTGAAGTGCACACATACAGTTACGACTTCGTTTTTCTCTCCCACACCCTAAGAATATAAGAGTTTAAATACTAAAACCTTTGGGGGTAAAATTGTCACTCCATAATAAAACACATAATTAAAATTTTCTTCCGTGCCCCCTACCCCCACACCCTCGAGTGCGTTAATATTGTAGAATATTATAGATTCAGGCTTAACAATCCAACATGAACCACCCTAACCATACTAAAGAAAATGACTTTCATAATATATGAAACGACCCGGTTGAAAGAAGAAAATATTTGGAAATAAAAGTCCCGAAAAACAAAAAGGTTGATTAAAATATTTGACAACCTAAAAGGAGGGTTGTTTTATCCATACAAGTTTGCTTTCTCTTGATTGCTCTTAATTATTACTAACTTTACCTTTATTAATTTTCTTAATTGAACATTTTTTTCACCAATGTTTTAGTAAAACGGTGCCGTAAAATGAACCAGACATATAAAACACGTGACAACAAATGAGCAACTTTTGCTAAGTTTTGTGCAGGGCGGTAAATTTATTAAATATCGAGGACACTGTTGGGATAATAGAAAATAGGTATTCGCACGTGTGCGCGGGATGTTAATGTGCGCATGATCATCTATTGGGACCATGACATGACCGAGCTAGTTATGCCAAGCTCACAGCACTTTCATCATTTTTTGAAGCGTCACTGGCTGGATCAATGTACACGTGTCCGATGCGTTGACTGTGAGATTCAATCTAATCGCCAGAATTTTTGACTAGTTTATGAAAATGGTCAGCAATAACAATTGGTTGTGCGTCGCAGTCTCTTCTCACGCGAACCTAATTTGAATTTAAAAGTAGGCAATTTTCTTCATTGTTTTTAATTAAAGATGGGCCCATTTTTGAAATGGCACTGTGACCACATATAGCCACCATCATGATTGATCATTTTTTGAAATTATATTTTGCGTTTTGGGGATCTCGTGAGTTTAGCATGGTCGCATTTTGAAGAGAAAATATAATGCGCTTTTGACTATCCCCACAAAATGCATAAGGCACGTTGTATGTGTATAGGAATATTAAATAATATGTATTTTTAGAAATTAATAGTATATACTTGCATATGTTAAATTATTAAATTAAAAAAAAGAGTAAATAACTCCTACCTTTTCTGAGATTTGCTTAATTACAGGTGGAGTCAATTTTTAGTTACCTTTTGAGTTTTTTGACAAAGACTTTCCCTGATTAACTGTTACATTTGATCAATTTTTACTAAGGGCAGGGGAAGTGTTTGTCAATAAACGATAAAGTTGATTTCGATTGTAGTTGACAAAACCTCAGGGGAGATTTATGCAATTAGCTCTTAAAAAATATATTTTGTATTAAATTTTTAATTGTTTAGATCATTATCCAACTAGAATGTATTAATTTTAATAAATTAAGAGAGTTAAGGTATTAATTAAGAGAAATTATGTGTGTCGACAAACTTTATCATTCAAAAGTATCTATCAAAAACAAAATCGATAAATATTTTATTTTACTTAAACTCTTCGCAAAATGAGTTGTTTTTAATGAATATCTCCAAGTTATATATATATATATAAAATAATAATTTGTCGAAAGATTATACAATCACAACATTTGGAAATTCATTTCATAGAATTAAATCATTAATCATACTATTTTGTTAGTTAGTTTAAGCTATAAAACACTTGTCATCTTTTCAAATAGTTTCTTTAGATATCAATTGTGATGCATCTCTTAATCTTCATCACAATAAAGCAGGGGTGGGCATTGTTATCTGTAATCACAAAGGGCATATTAAGGCATGTCCAATAAAATAATGATTTTTGACAGAGTTACTGAAAGCGAACACCTGTATTGAAGGAATTTTATTAGTATAATATACCAAAATTTAATAGTTAGTATTGTTAAGTCGGGCGAATGTCTAAATGAAAGTTAAGTCCAAGTTTAAATTTGAGTTTTCTAATATTCAATAAATTATTCATCCAATGTCTTAATTTGGAATAAACTTAATCATATTTATATGTCGAGATTTGAATAAAGTTATTCACGAATTAACCAAATTTTCTTTATTTTTGTCTGATTCTTTAATGTAGTTGGAATAAGTTAATCCCTTAACTTGAGATGCCAAATTTAATAGTTTGATGATCGGACTAATGCTATAAGTATTGTTATAAAATTAAAGTTGGGTTTTCTTATAATCAAGATATTATTCATATGATATCTTAATTTGGAATAAACTCAATTAAATTTATACATCCAGATTCGAATAAAGTCATTCATGAACTTACCAAGATTTTTTATTTTTGTCCAATTCTTTAATCTAATTGGAAGAAGTTCATTCCTTAACATGAGATGTCGAATTTAATAGTTCGATAATCGAACTAATACTATTAGTATTGTTAAGTCAGTGAACGTCCGAACGAAAGGTGCATTCCAAGATTGAAGTTAGGTTTTCTAATTCAAAATATTATTCATTTGATGTCTCAATTTGGAATAAGCCCGTTCAAATTTATACGTTAAGATTCGAATAAACTCATTCACGAACTTACCAAGTTTTCTTTATTTTTGTTTGGTTCTTTAATCTTGATGGAAGAAGTTGATCCCGTTATGCTATTGGTTTTTTATTTTTTATTTTTTGTAATGAATTTGTTTCATATAAAACAAAATTACCTACCATATCACAATTATTACATACTGCCATTTTTTATCACCTTGAGTAAGCTATTTGCACATGAAATTATTACTCATATGCTTTAGGTGCAACTTTTCATGTGATTTTTTGTTTTCCATAATGCTAGATATTTTATATTTATATTTTATTTGTATTCCAATCGACAACTATACTGACATAATATATAGTAAGTGAGAAAAATTATTATTATTATTTTTTTAATATACCACCTGCAATGGTTATAATTTGAATATAAAATATTATCAGGTTGAATGAGTGACATTAGCATAAAATCATATTAAACGGTGGTAAAATCATCATTATTGTTGCAAATCAAATACAAAATGTGAGATGTTTAAGGTATTGTTGTTGTTGTTGTAATGTAGTATACATTTATTAACATTTATTACAAGTAAAAATAAATAAAGAGGGCGAAATTTATTTTGGCTCCTATCTTTTATTGAAATATTACTTTTTGATCGATATTTATTTTTTTATTCATATAGTTCCTAACTTTACAAAAATCTATTATTTTAGTCCTTTTGACCAAATTTTTGACAGTCAAATACGACAAAATATGCACATTGACCATTTACACTTAACTTTAAATGTTTAAGTTAAAAATACGATTTTACCATTTATTTTTTAAAATTTAATAAATTAACTTTATATTGTACATCCAATAATAATCTAACATGTGTTAATAAAAAAAATTAATATTATAAAATATAAAATTTATAAGAAAAGTCCTAAATATTAAAATTAATTAAATTAATTAATTAACCCTAAAATTAACAATCTTTGAAAAATAAAAAAATTAATATAATAATAACTAATTTATGAAAATTCAATAATTCAAAATAACACTTCAAATTAATATTAAAATATAAAAAATAAATTTTATGTATGAAATAAATTATAATTGATTAAAAATTAAAAATAAAATAAATTATGAAAGTAATAAAAAAATAAAACATATTTTTTAAAAATGTCAAGAAATGAGGTATCATTATTTAAAAATTATAAATTATTATTTTTAAAAATAAAATAAATTATCAAAGTTAATGTAATTATTAATTATTTTTAAAAACTATTTTTTTATTTTTTATTTTTTAATTATTATAATTCTATTTTTTATTTTTTAATTTTTAATTTTTTGAACCTTAATTTTAATTTTTATATTTAAAGATTGAAATACTCCTAACACTATTAAATTTAACTAACAGTTAACTAATAGAAGAATTAAATTAATAGATTTTTAAAAAGTTAGGGATCACATGAGTTAAAAAAAAATATTAATTAAAAAATAATAATTTAAAAAACGTTAAGTATCAAAATAATTTTTATCCAAATAAAAAAATTACCGTCCAAATGTTTTTGGCCACATTGATGCTGCTATTGGCAATACAGCACGTTTCCATACGCCATTGCCTCATCGCTACACTAAACTAACCAACACCGGCCGTGAATTTAGCTTCACTCTTTTTTTAAAATGTGTGGTGCCACTCTCTCAGGGATTGCAAGGTACACATGCATGTCTCTACACACATAGACACACATGCATGCCACGCATCAACATACATAGCATAAAATAAAAAATTGTTAATGTGAAATCCGGAGTACCACATTTGTACTTTTGCGCCCCCCACCCTCCATCAGCAATTTGCCTCTCTCCCTTTGTTCTCAGCTGCTGCGAATTGTTTGGACTGCCCTTCTCTCTCTCTCTCTCTCTCCCCATCTCGATCTTCACGGTTTGGGGCTTTTTCGATCTTCATCTCCCAAAATTAGGTTTTCACAGCTCCTACAAATTTAACTCGTTCCCTGGAATCTCGCCGCTGTTTTCGAAATACCTAGATTTGCTTGTCTTTTTTTTTTTTTTTGAATTTTTGAGTTCACAGATCTGCGCAGCTCTAGCTTGCACCTCTGTTAAATCTCTTCTCTTCTCTAGTCTACTCTACCTCTCTCTCTTCATCATGTTTTGGAAGCTCACAGCTCTCTCTACCTCCTCACCTGTAAGTGAATTTACGCCTAGTCTTTTTTTTTCTTCTTTTTTTCCCGCAGCTTTTTTTTTTTTTTAAAAGCTAATTAGCTGTTTATTGTATGCGTTTTTTGAATTTTTTTTGCTATTCAAATTATGGGTTTAGTGATTTTAATATGCAATAAACGTGGACATGTGATTATAACAGTGTTTTGTGTCGAAAATGACAATTAATGAATTTATTCTCACTTTTATTTGACGAATTAGTTGTTCCTTGAGCTTGTTAAGAATGCTCACAAGAGTTTTCTGTGGACTGACGGACATGTAGCGTAGTAGCTTATTGATAACTGTGTTTAAAGGGGTTTTGTGGTGGCAGTTATTGTGGGGGTTTCGATTCGCTATTGTGATGCTGGCATTCTGTACTCAAGTGTTTGCTGAGTGAATTGAGGAAAAAACTATTTAAAATTTTGACTCTTATGCTTTTCATCGTTTATATGTTTATATGAAATTATCCTTCGATCACACTGTTCTAATGAGTTTGTTGCCCAGTTTTGTAAGTGAACATGTATTAAAGGTTAGAGTAATGATAGATTGCCCAAAATTATTGACTAAATGATGTGTCATATGAGTTGTCACCAAACATCACTTACCACATCATTTAATGATATACATGGTGTTGATAACTCACGTGCCACACCATTTGGGCATAAATTTGGGCAATCTAGCATTAGTCTAAAGGTTATTTTAGTTGGTGAATGGAAAATTGGTAGTTTCTTCAAATTATCATCTATTTGCTTCCTCTGTGGTTCATGTCTCCTAATTTGGTTTTATTTTTTAGGTGGAGTCGCTATTAGACAAGGAAAATTTCACATTGGAAGAGCTTCTGGATGAGGAAGAAATAATCCAAGAATGCAAAGCTTTAAACAGCCGTCTTATCAATTTGTAATTTCTTTTCACTTGAGCTTGCCTTTTTGTCTATTGCAAGTTCTCTATTTTCTTCATATGTACATTTTTTCCCTCCAATTGAACTCCATTATAGTGGATGGGAAGTTGACCTTGATGATGAATGCTCATTATTTGTTACTGTATGCAGTTTGCGAGATAGAGCCCAAGTGGAGCAGTTATTGCGGTACATTGTTGAAGAAGCTCCAGAGGATGCTGAAAGCAAACGAATGTTCAAGTTTGTAACGCTTGACTTGACAGAAACTAAGCTTTTATATGTTTCTCTTTGTTGTAACATATCTGAGTGTTCGTCTCTTTCTTTCTTATGATATATCTTATTTCATGTTGTTAGGTTCCCTTTCATTGCCGGTGAGGTATTTACTTGTGAAATTGATGTTATTCTTAAGACACTGGTGGAGGAAGAGGAGGTATGGGCTTTGTTTTTGTTTCAGATCACGTACATCTGAATTTGCAGTTTTGAAGTGGCATTATTAAATTACTCTAATTTTTTTTCCCCTTTTTTTGGTCATGCTATCGCAGCTGATGAATTTACTTTTTTCCTTCTTGGAACCAAACCGTCCGCATAGTGCTTTGCTGGCTGGGTATTTCAGCAAGGTATGTTTCCAAGTTCTAGATCTGGTTATGTTTTGTTTCATGGGCAATATTTGTTCCATGGTTAGTGCAGTCAGTTTCATGCACTAAGTTTTGTCTTACTTTAGCCTTGGGTTTCTATTACTTGATAAATGCTATTCAATGTGGTGTTCTAGGTTGTTGTGTGCCTGATGTTGCGGAAGACAGTCCCACTTATGAACTATGTTCAAGTAAGTAATGATTTCTATGTACCTTTACAGTGAAGATACTGTTGCAAGATTTCTTATGATGATGCTTTCTTGATTTTGTTTCACTTGTTGATTATTGTTGTATAATAGGAGTTGAGACCTATGGTTCTGCGTGATCAATTTGAACTTTTAATATGGGTGTTGTTAGCATTTATCATCTTGATGAACTCAGGAAATGAATTGTAGGAAGTTGAAATATTTAGCTTAGAGATGCTACTGGAGAAAACATTCAGTCTACTATATCTTCTAGAAAAGAAAAGGCGAATTACTTCCCAAAATGTCTGTGATATACAGGCACCAGATGGGTACATGGGTTTCTGTTTCTACTATGGTAGAAGAAACTTGAGAAATATGAATAAAGATAGCTAGAGCAGTGGATATGATATCGCTACTCATTGTTAACTGGATGTGAAACTATTATCATGATTAGAAGCAATGAATCCATGGTTTTACTAGTTACTGTTGACATTTTACATACCATCTGAAGCTGAGTTTAGTGATTCTGTACTCAAAATTACTGCAAAAAGGTATTCGGTGCACTTTAAATCCTATTTATCAATAAGGCATGCAATTTGGTTTTGGTATTGACTATAGGGTAAGTACATAAGATATCTTTACTGCCACTTATATTTTGCAAGCTAGAATTATGCTTGTTCATAGTCTATATTTGCAGTGAAGTAATTGATCGCTCTTTCGTTATATATTCTGTAAAATTGTTCTGATTTAAGTTTGTTTGATCTTTTGTAGGTCCATCCAGATGTTTTCCGCCAACTGGTTGATTTGATAGGTATCACCTCCATCATGGAGGTAGGCAGCTCAGGCTTCTTTTCCTTCTAAATTTTGAGTTTGCTGGTGGTTTCTATATCATTAAAAAGATCTCTTAAAATATGTGCTATTTATTTTTTATTTCCTTCATGATAAGAAATGAAAATTTTGGGGAATCATAATGATTGAGTTTTGATCTACAATGAGCTTTTCTTGCAGGTTTTGGTTCGGCTTGTAGGTGCCGATGATCATGTGTATCCCAATTTTATGGATGTAATGCAGTGGTTGGCTGATAGCAATTTACTTGAAATGATTGTTGATAAATTGAGTCCATCTGTAAGTGAAAATTTGCATTCTTATCCTGTCCAAAAAAATGGAATCTTAATTTATTATATTCAGTCTGTCTATATTGATTTACATAAATCTGGGTAGTTACTCCCTGTCTAATGTTGTCTAATGTAGATGCCATTCTCAATGTATCTGCCATTAATTACATTCTCTCTGAGAAAAATTTTATTTTCCTGATTCCCATGGGCTGCAAACTTTGTGTACTGAATTGCCAACATTTCATAACCTTGATATTTAAGTTGATAATAGCAGATTTTTTTTGGTGATTCTTTGATCTGATTGTTCATTGCATTCTATGTATATTCATTCCATTAAGATGGGATATTTTCTGCAGTTTTCAAGCCTGATATGGAGCCATACTCTTTGTATTCTTTGGTTTTTTGTGAAACAAGAAAGCTGGATGATTGAATATTTCTAAGTTTGTTTAGGGAAAAAGAAAAAAAGGAAAAAAGGTAAACGTTAACTTGATACCACCCTTAAGAAGTACTAATACACCACCTTAACAAGTACTAATACATCTGTTAAATTTGGGCAAATTTTCAAAAGTTTTGAAAACAGATTTGACTTGGATTTGCCTAACTGTTGCCAACAGGGTTTCAATATATGCCAAATTAGATCAATTTGTGGAATTTTCTTTTCTTTTTTTACACCTTGGTTATGTCACAACACAAATAAATGAGCACAATTGTTTGTGTTGTTACCTTATGCTTTTGGGCTGTAGTTGGACTGTTGAACTGGTTTTCTTGGTCATGTTTTCCCTTTTTGCCTCCAAGAACTAAAAACATTTTCTTTCTTCTTAACAAAAATTTAAAAAAAAGAATGCAACAATAGTCCCAATTGAAATTGGAAATTAAAAGTAGAATAGAATCTCATAATTTCAAATTATTACCTAATGAACTTGAGATAAATTATATTACCAAGTAAACTTAACATTTTAGTGAACTATCTAACAAATTGTTTTACATGGGATCAGAGCTCTCCAGAAGTTCATGCTAATGCTGCAGAGACACTATGTGCAATAACTCGAAATGCCCCATCGGCATTGGCCACTAAACTCTCTAGTCCAAGGTATGCAGGGGTTTTGTGCTTTTCTTTCTATATTGATAGTGCTTTTTGAGTTTCCATTCAATATTTTTGTCTTTTTCTCTCTATGTCATACGTGTTTCCAATTTTGTAAGTGCTTATGTTATTTTTCCCTTATGCAGTTTTGTTGCAAGGATATTTGGTCATGCCTTGGAAGATTCACATTCAAAATCTGGCCTTGTCCACTCACTTTCTGTGTGTATATCTCTGTTGGATCCAAAAAGATCGGCCATCTCTTCGCCTTTCATGCATTCGTTCCGAGGCCAACATATGTACGAGTCTCCAATCCCTGTAAATCCGGAGACTATTGGTGCTATGCTGCCTAAACTTTGTGAGTGAATCTGGAGCTATAGAACTGTCTATGATGTCATAGTCGTTAAGTTTTCAAATGGATTGCGTTTTTTCATGTTGTTGAATGTTTGTTTTGGTTACATATTTTATGCATCTAACTAATTATTATTTCTAGCTTCAATCTATATCTTATATCTATCAGTATCTTACGTTCTAGATGGAATAGCCATGTTCTATTGCATTCTGTTTGTCTTTCAGCTCTGCAGCAGCTTTTCCCAATAAATTTAAATGGATATCTACTAGAAGTTTTTTATAGGTGTACCATGTATATTGGTGGTATATATTGAACAAAACTTGTAATGGGTGTCTTATTTGTTCTGTTTCTTTTCTTTCTAATATAAATATATAATATCTAATAGGAAAGGGGTGGTTTGTGACAATACTTGACCACTGTATTTTCATCTTTTCTTTTGTGAATTCCCCTTGCATGACTTCGTTTTGGATAGTCATTGTAATGAAACAGTTCAGAACATGAATTTTCTCAAACTTTGATTGTTTTAACAATAAACCAAAATCCAAGTACAATTATAGCGAAGTTCTGCTTTTCAATTTCTGATATATTTTTTAAAAAATTTCTTTAATAGCATTAAAGATTGCGCATATTGTTGTGCAGGTGACTTGCTTACGCTTCTAAATGTCTCATATGATGAAAAGATTTTGCCGACAACATATGGAGAATTGAGACCACCTCTAGGGAAGCATCGTCTAAAGGTTGACTTATATAGTTAGCACTTAGCATACATGCGATATACAAGACATAGTAGAACCTGATCTTTCTATTTTTATTGTGTGGAATTTGAGGAAGTAGATTAATAGGATTGGATTTAGTGATTGTTTCTCAGTTTACAAAATAAATCAACACAAGAGTGTATGAATTTGTTTACTGTCGGCATAAAATGTAGTTTTCCTTCCAAGCACATTTTTTCTTTATCTTTTAATTCTCTCCATTTTGCTTTATTATAAATTTCAGATTGTGGAGTTCATTGCTGTGCTATTGAAAACCGGCAATGAAGCTGCAGAGAAGGAATTAGTCAGCTCAGGAACCATTCAAAGAGTTCTTGATCTCTTCTTTGAGTAAGCTTTCATTTTATTTGTGATTATGCATACGTTGATGATAATGATTAGTTCATGACGGGTCCAGAAGAATTTTTATCTCTTTCTAATAGTGGTGTTTCCTTCTGTTGGTTTGGTTGAGGATTTCATAATTGGTGTTATTCGTAATAACGCAGGTACCCATACAACAATGCTCTGCATCACCAAGTGGAGAGTATTATATTTTCTTGTTTGGAAAGCAAGAATGACACCATGGTGGATCATCTTCTTCTGGAGTGTGATTTGATTGGAAAGATTCTCCAAACAGATAAAAATCCTATTCTTTCAGGCGAATCCAATAAGGTAGATAGACCAGTATTAGATAAATAATCGTATATTCTCAATTATCTCCTGTCGAATTGTGCGTACCACTGTAATATGATAACTGAATGTTTGAGAAGAATAAAGGAAAACAGAAATGAATGAGGAGCTGTATGATGTCAGTTTATACATCTCCAATTTTCTTCTCATATGAGGATGAAATATTGTTGCACAGTATTTTTGTATCTGAACAAGATTATAATTGTATTTTTAAATCATATACAATTCTTGTGTTAACTGAAAGATAAAACTGTGGTAACTTGAGAAATGTTCCCTGATTGTGTAGCCAACTTTACCTGCTTCTGGAAAACGGGTACCGAGGGCAGGAAACCTTGGACACATTACACGGATTTCCAATAAGCTTATTCAGTTAGGCAGCAGCAATAGCCGCATTCAAGCATATCTTCAGGTTGGTAATAAACTTTTGTTGTATATAATTTGCGAGTGTGAGAACAGGACTAAACAAAATTTAGTAGTCTTTCTAGAATAAATTCTTCAAAACCATTCTTCTTTGTTCGATATTAGTACAAAGTAATTATAGAGTAATTCATCTATGATATCTTTCATAAGTAGATGACAAACTACATTTTTAGCGTTTTATTTTCATGTTGACATTATCTATTGTCTCTTTACACCATTAGTTAAGTGATCATTTTCTTTGAAAGCAATGTCTATATCTTTCATGATTACGCTCAAGTAAACATAATTTACCAGCATTTTTTGCTTTAATTTAACGAGAGAAAAATTGCATGATTGAACATATGTTCTTCACAAAGATGGGTAACTATTAAAAATGTTCATTTATTGTCTTCTATTTTTTCCCCTTTCTCAATAATGGTTTTTAATATCTTTGCTAACATAACCTTATGTTGATTTGTGGTTTCTAGGAAAAGAATGACTGGAATGAGTGGCAACTAACTGTCTTGCAGGAGCGTAATGCTGTTGAAAATGTCTACCGATGGGCATGCGGGTATTTTCTTGCCTTATATCTGCCAAGTGCCATAGCACATGTGTAGGAAATTTAATAAAGGGTCATTATGCAGAAAATGTGTTGCGTGCACATTATATGAAATAATTTGTGGTGTGCTCATACTCATGAATTGACTGTCTGTAAGATTCAAACTAACTTGTGATATAATATTTTTTTTGAAGTGAATAGCATATTGATTTGATCCCTTTTTCTTAGCATATTGATTTGATCCCTTTTCTTAGCATATTGATTTGATCCCTTTTTCTAACTGCTCCTGCAAACATTTGGGAGAAAAAATGGTTATCTACTGATTTTCTGTTGCTACTCTGTTCATAGCATCAAAACTCATTATGATTGATTTATCTTAAGGTATTAAAGATCACTGTAACATTTTGGAACATGTTCATGAAGTTGTAACATATTGCTGGTGTCTCTAAATTGTTTTTTTCCCTCCACTCTTTTATTGAAAAGTCTCTCCCTTGTTGTATGCAGCCGCCCAACCGCATTGCAAGATAGGACGAGGGATAGTGATGATGATGACATTCATGACAGAGACTACGATGTTGCAGCTCTTGCGAATAACTTGAGTCAAGCTTTCAGATACAAAATATATGGGAATGAGGATGCTGAAGAGGTATATTATGAGTCTTCTCAGAATTTTGCTCTTTCATGCCTTTTTTATATATATACTTGTGTTGCTGACTTGTAACTCTTATTATCCTTGTTGCAGGACCATGGAGCTCTTGATCGGGATGATGAGGTAATAATTCCTTCTTTTTTTTCTCTTTTTATTGCAGTTGAAGGTAAAGAAATTGACTGGTGTATACGGTAAGATTAGAATTAGTGAACTGTGACGTAGTAGTGCAATTAACTAAAATATGAAACCTTCTTGATTTGTCTTCTGATATTGAGTTTAATTTAATGATTCTCAATGTGCAGGATGTGTACTTCGATGACGAATCTGCCGAAGTTGTAATATCATCCCTGAGGCTTGGTGATGACCAAGGGAGGTGAGTTTATAAGCAACTATTTTGCTTTACTGGTGATACGCTTGTCATGAGCAGTTGATCGATATATATGATTGGCTGAACTACTTTTTCCATGAACAGAATTTTTTTCATCACAATCAAAACAACATTTTTGAAAGGGTTTTTCCTTTTGACTTGATACCTCTAGCTTAAAAATTCACTGCTATTAAGAAATGAACAGAATAAAATAGATCTGTATTTGATCGATTACTAATCTTTAGGTCGAATATGTATTTGTATTTGTAAAATCATCTTGTTTGGGTGTAATTTTGAGCCAAACATATGTAGTTCCTTTCTAGGAGATTTTAGCCAAAGATATGAAGTCCAACGGGCAATATATTCCACCACTATGATACGAAGTCTTCTGTAGTGTTTTAGTATTTGAATAACAGCTTGGTAGGCATGCTCCTTTCTTTCTTTTACCTAGCACATGACAAATCAGGAAATTTTAAAAAAAGAACTTGCATCAAATAGGATGATGTGCCCTTCACCTCTCAATAACTGCGATAATTATTACATCATCTCATCACACTACATTACCACCAATTCAATCACGGTGACTGTTTGGAGATAGGTACAAGGTTGTGGGGGTTTATGGCCACCTTGAATTCCATAAACATCCTACTGTATACCCTCAAATTTAGGATATTTCTTATAAAAAATATATGCAGATCTCCCCTCCCGACCTTAAATTCACCTTTTTCTATTATGTTTTGTTAATAGTGAAGTACTTTACTTCTCATCATTGCCCATACTTTGGCCCCTTGAATTTTTAGTTTCTTCTTACCCCTACACACCACGGCTATATGCATGTTTACCTCCTCAATTATCACAGCTACCACTTACCATGACTACCTCCATCACTCGTTAGGATGTTGGTATGCTCGCGAAACATGTATCTATACTTTCTAATCTTGTAAATGCAATAATACTCTGATATAAAATGTGCTGCAAGTTCTTGTGAATCTAAGTTGAAATGAAAGGGAATTCTGTTATGAAAATACGAATGCTGGTGACAATTCTAAACAGAGCCCTCATTACTGTTCTATCCCTATTCCCTAATAACTCGCCCTGTACCTTAATTGGGGGCATTGGTTATTTACGTATGGGAACCGCAAGCCAAATCTAATTCATTTAAAAAGTGGTTGAGCTATAGATAGAGTCTACCTATCGTAACTAGAGAGTTCAACCTAAGCCTAAGACTAAGGTTCTATTTGCAGGGTTCTACTATTGAGTTTCTGGTAGCTTGTTTGCTTTGATGTGTAAATGTAGTTATGTTAGTGCATTTGGTTTCTTTCAGTTTTTGCAGTTGTATGTACATGCTTTGTCATGTTGAAATTCCAAAAAATTTCAAATTGGCATGCCTAATGTGCCTTGGATATTTAATTTCTTTTGTTCGATTAGTTATGTTGCTGGAGTGATACAAAGTGTCTTAAATGTTTTCTTGTTGCAGCAGTCTATTCACAAATTCCAACTGGTTTGCTTTCCAAGACGACAGAATTGGTGATGCACCTGTGAGCACATCACCCTCGGAGATGATGGATGAGATAAACTTGAATGGGACTGCAAATGGTGGTAACAGCAGCAGTGATGATGAGGTGGTGGTTGGAGAGGATGATGAGTTGACCGAAAGCAAAGTTTCTGTAAACGGCACATCCACTTCGAACACAAATTATCTGAATGGATTTTCAGGGAGTGGCTCTACAAACAGTGGAGACTTGAATCCACAAAATGAGAAGGCAAATGCTTCCCATGATATGGGATTCTTCAGGTTTGACACACCAGAAAATGAAGACTTGTTCAGGGATAGGCGTTTACCAGAATGGGAAGAAGGATGGCGAGGATCATCTGATTTGCATGTAGGTGGGCCAAGTCTGAATCCTTTTATTGATCATGATGATGCTGATGTCAACCTTGACAGTCACATGGAGGTAGTTACTTCTGATGCTACTTCACCATCAGGTGGAGAATCTCCACTTCCAAATGGTTCCTCAACATCCACGGATTCTAGTGGTGGATCAGCGAGCAGTGATGGGGGTCAGAGATCTCCTCCCGTCCCCTCATTGTTTGAGGAGGATGTTGAATTTGTTGGTGTGGAATTAGAAGGTACTGAGAAGGCAATGGAACAGGCTCTCAAGGAGGGAATAGTTGGGGAAGCAGGGCCCTTGAAGAGGAACATAAACCCAAATTTTCCAGAGAAGGAAAATCCTGATGATGGTGGGGCTAACGTGAAGGAGTTCAATGATGCAAATTACTGGAGAGTTGATCAAGAGGTTGCTGTTCTAGAGTAATGTTTCATGGATCCTGTTTGAATTGGCAGTACCTGAAAGTTGGATGGATCATTGAACGGTTCATGCAACAAATGCATGTACAGTATATTTTTGTTTCAAGATGGGGATTGAACGATAGGCTGTGTTATGGTTATTGTTGTCTGGTAGTTGTTATCGTTACACTTATTGTTGTTTATTATTTAAGGTTTTGTTTCTTACTGATTAGTGATTTCTGGGATTTCCCATGTCAATCTTATTTATATGCTTCTTCTGGCTGGATCGTTTTTGTTTTAGTTATCAGTTTCTTAATGGAATCAGTTCCTCATAGACCATTTCTATCAATGAATGTGATATGCATTAGACTACTTGCTTTGACAAAAATCATTCTTTGTGGGCACTTCTGTATGCCTTTTGAAGAATTAATTTTTGTCTGCTTTAGCTAGTATTCTAATCTAGATATAGAAGCATTTTTCATTATTTGAAAGCATCTACTTCAAAGTATTTTTCAATTAACCATATAGTGGTGGTGTTGCTCTTGATTCTGTTGGTTAATCAAATCATTTGATAGCCGATACGATGAATGCTAGAGAGAGATGTTTCCAAGCCATAAATATTCAATCATTCTCTTTCCCATCACAAGTGAATACCAGGTGATAATGCGTGTTTGTTCCAACAAAATAACAAATCCTCTTAAAGAAAGCAAATAAATAGTTAAATGGATTTAAAATTATTAAACGATGTGATAAGACGAACATGAAATAGTAGTTGCTACCTGCTTCCAACTTTCTCCACGTGTAATCATTTTATTGGCAACAAAAATAACTCCCACGCAAAATCTATCATTCAAAACCCAACAAAAGCGAGAAGCTTCCAGAATCCGGCAGTAAACGCGTCAAAATTCCGTGGCTGACAAGAATTTCGTGACTACTTATTATATTATAATACTACACAATCTCTTCTCATTGTCATTCTTCATTCTTGTTTATGCGAAAGTCTTTCTCTGAAGAGATTTGCTTATTATATAAATTTGCAGCGATGATCGAGGTTGTGTTGAACGACAGGTTGGGGAAGAAGGTGCGCGTGAAATGCAACGAAGACGACACCATCGGCGACCTCAAGAAACTGGTGGCTGCTCAGACTGGAACCCGACCCGATAAGATCAGAATCCAGAAGTGGTACAACATTTACAAGGATCACATCACTCTCAAGGACTATGAGATCCACGATGGCATGGGCCTCGAACTCTATTACAACTAATACTGTATGTTCTCCTCTCCTCTTTTATTTAAATACCAACTGCTGATTTATTAACAATATTTAGCTTATTAGTCTAATATTTTGTATTGTTTGAGAAATTTTCGCATAATAATATGGAAATATTATCTAATTTTATTGTTTCTAGATTGTCTAATATTTTTAGAGTGGGTTTTGGATTCTACAATAGTCCTTAGGTCTCTTTTCGCTTTCACGCAATTATTCGTTTGAATTACACACTTTATGGGTTGAACTTCACATATTTAGCATTTAACTTCACTAGTCAGTAACTCGAAAGTGTTGAGCTATAAACCAGACAAATTTCGTATGCATGATAACGTGGTGAGGTTGAATGTTAAATTTGTGATGTTTTACACACACTGTGTCGTAGTTCAACGTGAATTGTGTGAAGATGTGTATGTTTGCCACTTGAATGTGCCAAAATTTAATTGCCAAATATGTTTTTTTTTTTATTTGAGTTCTGTGCACCTTGGCCCTGTTGATATTACTTTTCTGCTTGATTGTTGCCTCACATGTGCAGCTTTCTGTTTTGTTTTGTTTTATTGAGGTCAAATTCTTATAGATAATGCATTTTCTGTGTACAGGTTTCAAGCTGCATGGAGATAGATGCCTTGTTTTCTCAAGAAACAAAACAATGCAGTTTATCTGGCAATGTTGTTTGTCTAACATGTCAACTGTGTTTAGATATGTGAACAACAGTTACTTGTTGGACTCTGTTTGTGTGTTAACAACATTTACTTGTTGAACTGTGTTTAGACATGTTAACAACATTTCAAGTGTTGAAATTGCGTCTACAATCAGTGCCACTAATATAATCTGTGCATTAGTTGCTATAATTTCTGAACTTTTCGTTAGCTAGTCTTTGTTATACTGCGTTCTATCTCTAAAGTACCTTTTTAGGAATGTTTTTCACATTTTTGTTGTTGATCTGTGGTCCTTATGCTTGATTTCAATGCTTTATATCTAATTGCAGTCAGCTGGTTGATATTTTCAACCAGCTTTTGGCAATTTGGCTTGAGTTAGTTTTTGTTAGTGTTCTCTACGGTGGTGCTTTGGGAGAGTTTTTCTCATCTTTATTCTCGATCTTTGGCCATTCCACTTCGATTGAGATGTGTTCTGGTCCAGCAGTCTCTCCTGGACATATCTCTGGCCATATGGAATATAGCATTTTGGTGCAAAAATAAGACTTCGATATACATACTGCTATTACCTTTAGGTGCCTGGATAGCAAGCTAATTTGCTTTGGTAGGTTGGTTGGTTGCTCAATACTGCAGATCATAGCCTGTTAGATAACATACTATTCAAATTCCATCTATATTTTGGCAATATTCTTTTATAAAGCAATATGTTTCATTCTGCCCTCAGAATCAACCTGCCATTTTACCTTTTCTCTTATGTATGTATGGTAAAAAGTGAGACCCCTATGAGTTGTATTACTTCATGTTTGTGGGTGGTCGAAAAGTGAACATCTGATGTTCTTTCCTTTTCCATTCTATGTAAACAAATACGTTTACGTCTTCTTCTCCTCATCTCGGGAGATAGGAGGGTATATTTTGAAATCCTCAGATTCTGTTTAGGCTTCGATAACTTTAGAGTTTGAACATGTTCAGCTCTATTTCATTCAACTTGATTGGAAATTTATGGTGAAGAAAATTCATGTTTTCTGGTTTGGTCTTGAGGGGTTGTTTTTTTTTTTTTTAACATCATAGCATCTCCAATAATACTCTTAACTCTATCTCTATCTTAAAAAATCAAAGAAAATATTCTCTCAATATTTCTATCTCTAAAAATTTTTAACTCCAACTTCAATCTTTATCTCTATCTTAAAAATATTTTATATTTATATTATTCTTTTGAAATTATTTTAATAAATTAATTTTTATATGACTTTATTTGTACACTATGTTTTAATAAATATTATGTTAATATTATTTTTTAAATAATTTAAAATCTTTTTATTAAAATTGTAATATAATTTTATTAATTTATTATATAATATTTTAATTTATATTTTTTTAAATTTTTAATTTTTAAATATTTAATATTAGTTTCATTTTAAATATTTAGATGGAATATTTATAATGATATATTTTATGGTTATTATATATTAATTGAATTTAATTAAAAAGGTAAAAAGAATATTAATATTTAATATTTATTTATAATTATGGATATAAGGGTAAAATAAAAATATAAAAAGTTTAAAGTACGAAAATTAATATTTCAAATTAAAAGAGAGAGATTGATAAATTTAAAAAAAAATTCTTAAAAGATTATGGAATAAAGTATCGTGAGAGTAAATAAAATTTTGAGATGGAGTGAATTCTGCATTTGTATCAACCTCGCTATTTGTTTTCATTCAACATGATTGATTGGACAAGGTTTGTTTTGAACAAAATTAACTGATGAGAACAACATGTGGCATGTCTACAAGTACGGACTAAACAATCTTTTATATACGAAGCATACAACAAACCCAATAATTGAAATTATTAAGCAAATAGATTTAGCCATAATAGCTATTTGTTTTCGTTTAATTATTTTTTCTTAATTTTTAATTTTTTAATTTTTATAAATTTAGAATTAGAATTTAATGACTAATTTTCACTGCTGTAACTATACAGATTAAGTATGGTAGTATTATCATTTCAGTATAATCTAACAATAAACTCACTATTATATAAACTTTGTGGTACATTTAGAAAGTAGAGTATATATATTTTTCTTCGTACTTTCCATTGAGCCTACATGTTAGAAATATGGAAATTGATTGATTGAATTTTGGATTTGAAATGAATATAAGTATTTCTCTTTTCTCTATTTTTTTTTTCCTTGTCCTCTAATAATCCTTAATTCTCGAATATCTCGTGTGTATTTAGTATTCTACTGTTTACTAATATAAATAAGGAGAAAAGTGGTTGCCTTGTAGTGTACACAAAGAGTGTGTGTGTGTGTGTTGAGATTGTGACATAATGCATCTCTGAATTTGGTTGAAAAAAATTGGAATGAACATTATATGTGATGTTGACAAAAGACCACCTTATTATACTCCTTTATTTTATTTTTTTTACAATTGATGATGATGATGATGATTTGGCTAGCTAATTTCCCACTTCCAATATGTTGATTTATGCCTCTAGTATATGAACATCAATTTCTCCAACTATCTACATATATTCTTTTTTCTAATCCTTATTATATCCTTATCTTTTTTGTTTGCATATTCATGTATCCATTATTGGTGAGATTGACTACTCTCTCTCTCTCTCTCCAACTAGTGCAACTCTTCCTAAAATTAACAAATGTTGTCATGCCATCCTATCAAGGATTATGGTTTTTGCATTATATATATATATAGTTAGGACGGTCCGAAATAAGGACATTTATTTCATAACGTTGTGAAACTATTTTATAACTGGTTCTACAATGTTATGGAATAAGAATTGTCGAATTTATGTGGGTCAGCGATCACCCTATGGATTTATTATCATTTATAGGTATGATATCGGTATCGAACCGCACCAACCAATTAATGTCACATGGCGCTGTGAAGCCCCTTATATCTATCCACAACACATATAGACGTATGATTATGTGATACCAAGGATATAAGAAAATAAAGTATTGTTTTTACTAACAGCCTAAACTTGTGGTATAGTGATAAGTGCTTGAGACTAACATCTCATATTACATTATATTAACATATATGGTGATTTTGTATTTGTATTAAGTTGATCCACTAATATGTAGAAGTAGCCGCACCGTTTTTCCTTTTTTACTTCTGTCTCTTGTGCCTTTCTCATTTAGGTGGAAACTATGTCATCTTCTACTCACACAAAGAAGATGTATATTCTGACCACTTGACCAGTGTACTAGTGACTACAAAATCTCATGTAGAAGAAGAATAAGAAGTTGATGTTTGCTAGTTGCATTGACAATGGACTTCTGAAATATTGAGATTTACAACAAAAAAGTTTGGCTTTTTGAAATATCATTGATTGTGTAATGTGTAATGTGCGTGTGTGTGTATCATGATTCATGACTGGAACATGCATGCTTTGTCGCTCGATGTAACCACAGAATCATATCATATATTTGACATTTAATTAGATGCAACCCATGAAATCTTTTATGATCTGTCCTTGATTGTCATTAACAGTTTTGTCCCTTCCATTTATGATTTATTACAATATCAACAAGTCAAATTCACACGATAACAACTCAAAATCTCAATATCTTTGGTTGGCCAAATTGATCATCAGATTGAGTTGAGGCCAACGTCACCAACCCAACAAAACAAGTAAACTCCACCGTACACGCATGGCAAAATTTGATGCCTTTCACGTTTACAAGTAACTGTCCTGTCAACCTAAATGCTTTGCCCTCAAAAGTCACCACCAACAGCAACTTGGGTGAAAACTTATAAATTTTAAAAATAATAAAATAATAATAATGTGGGGGTCACCCGCACGGACGATGAATTCAGACCTGTCTGTCACCAAATCTCTGTCTCTTGTAATCGTATTTGCGGTGGTCCACTTCTTTTTTTTTTCCACTCGAACAAGCTGGAAAACAATTTCTTCTTCTTTTTCTGTGAATATTATTATTATAATTCGATAATTCCATCTATCACCAGCTAAATTAGTTTAGTTGTTGAGATTTTTACTAATTATATGTACCGAAGTGTTGAAATCATATCTCATTAAGATTTAATTAGTTGACTGATGATGCGAAGATTTATGTAAATTTCAAACTATTGATCAAGTGATAAAATATTAATAATAATATTATATACAAATATATATTTTTCCACACGCCCTCCTCTACGTTTAATCGTTTATGATGAGAGGATTCGAACATGATTGGCAGTACAAATCAAATTATATACATTTTATAAATATATATATAAAGAATTTTATCTTTCATATTATGAAAATAAATATCACATATAATATTTAATTTCATCAGGTTTTTGGTAAACACTCAGTGGGTTCGTGTCAGTGGGTTCTTGGATCTAGTGTCTAAATCTTTAATTTCTGTACCAAGTGGTGTATAGCTCACGTTTTTACACAATTTAAATGAAATCATTAACGGCTCCTTTTTGGGATTCAACGTTCTATGCTTATTATTTCTTCTATTTTCTAGTCTTGTGCTTCGTGTTGCATGAATTTCTTTTATCAGAGTTTATAACTTCAACCAGTCAACCTCCCATTTATTAATCGTTTCATTTTCAATACTATCCTTGCCATTAATTAGTGTTTTTGTCATTAATAATTTGGTTAATTTATCATATCAAGTCATCAACAACTCGTGATAATGATATATATATATATATATATATATATAATGTAATTAAATGTTAAATTGGGTAGTCTTACCCTTACAGCTGACGTTTTAAAACTATCCCACATAAGTATTTTCTCGTTATAGAGACGGAAGATAAAATGTGTATATCCCTCTAGAGAAATGAAGAAACCAGATCCCCACAATATAAGGGTTGGAACTGAAAACATTGACGAAGATGGAAACACCATTAATGCTTTGGAACATGTAATTTTGTCACTACCACTAACACTAATTGTCCATGTTTCATGTTTAATTAATATGTTTAACTTCAACCCAAAAAACCATTTGACCATTTCAATTCTTGGTTATGAATTTGAGGACCTCATTATTATTATTATTATTATTTTCTTAATCATCGTGTATAGGTGATGCATTAATTGTTTATATTTAAAATTCTATCTTTTATTCATCGTGTATAGATTATAATTGTTGTAATATTATGTATTTATTTATATATTGGTTGAAGAATTTAAATTTGCATAATAAATTTTTTTATTTTCCCATCACTCCCTCATTTTTGTAATAATGATGAACATTGGACCCTACCATTTTGATAGGAATTGGATTCAATTTTAAATTTTATGAGAGCAAAAATTCAGAATATTATACATTTATCTTTTACAGTTAATGATCTTGTTGGTATTTTTTATTTTTTAAAAGAAGAAAACGAAACAAGTGGGTGATGTGGGTGGAGTCAAACAGAAGCCCAACAAGAAGCAAAAAGGCCCGACCACCAAAACGGCGACACAAATGGGACCGCACGTGGGGACGTTGATTTGATAACTCCCCTTGTTCCTGTTTCGTTTCAATGGGTCCATTCGCACGTGTGTTCTTTTTTTAATTATTTTTTCCAATTTGGGATTGTAAACAGGGTCTTGTGTTTAGTAAAAATTTTGCAAGTTCCAATTTCCAAACCAAACCAGACCAGACCAGACCCAGCTTGGCCGTCAAACTGCCTTCACAGTCAAAACTCTTGATCATGTTTTCTAGATTCTCGAATTCCCATTAAATCTATTTAACAAACTTTGTTATGATCCCCAAGTAATTTTTTTTTTTTTTAAATCCAATACTAATTGGGTAAGAGGTGTATTGGCTGAGATCAAATTCTACAAATTCGGTCCGAAATTTATAAAAAAATTTTCCCTTTAGTCTTATAATAAGTATTGGGAGTGACGCAAGGTACCTTGGTTTTTTTGTAATTAGATATTTCAAATTCCTTCAAAACACTCAAATTCAACACCTTATATAGGCATGTAAATATATATTCTCACCATTATCCATAAAAACTCAATTGTGAGTAAACCTTTTCCCGTATTGAGAGTAGACCTCTTTCGTTGCTGGGAGTAATTGTCTGGGTTGTTGGTCCCAAAAGTTCTCGCCTCATATTGTTGGAAGTAGTTAACCGGACCGTACTTGTATGATTTAATCTATATTAGTCCCGATAGCCCCTTAACCCGTAAGGTGTCAGATTTAAAAAACAAAGTATTGGGAGTGCCTTTTTTTTTTTTTTTTTTTCTATTCCATAATTTATGAAGGTACTTTAATAAATTTTCTTGAAAACGTTTTTATGAATTTCAAGTGGATTTCTAGCAAAGTTCTACAATGTATCGAGCTTCTTACTCCTCTTGAAACCATTTAGATATATCCTACTCTTAATTTACTCGCGGCGCGATAGAGAAGATCAGATAAAATTTGTAACAAGCTTTGATAGTTGTTGGTATATCACCAAAACAATTTAAGGTTTGACATTTTTGTTGCCCATTGAAATACACATATATAGCCAAGGGAAGTCAAAAGCTATAAGGCCAATAAGGGAGAAGCCAAAAAAGCTGTGATGAGGTCCCTAAAATGAACAAACCCCACCAAAATGAGTATATTCCAAGTTCCAACTAAAGACAGCAAGAATTGTCCATGAAATTATATATATATATAGCACCAGAGGTAGATTCCAAGATCTGTATGCATTATCATATACATAGTTGAGAGAGTGAGACCAATTATTTCTTCCGTTGGGAATCTTAGTCATGTGTGAAACTCTCATCTTGACAACCTGCTGCATTATATGAATGGAATCCTAATTCCTACCATTATTGATAAGCATTTTTGAACTACTACTACTTCGATGATCATCCGGAATAACGATTGGTACATATACGAACATGTTTCTCATGAAAGCACTTTGCTCAAAACAAGCCTGAAACAACCTTCCACCTAGAATCTGCTAACAATGTTTCAACTCTGTTGGTAAATATAGAGCAGAATTTTTTATTTAAAGAGCGCAGTTGATGAAAACAAGATAAACATAAAAACATTACATATTGTCAATGTCATAACATTAGGCATTATCAAAATACCCAGTCAAACCATATAATAAACATATAAACCAAAGAAACATATAAAGCAGGTTCGAAATTCTGTTTCTCGCAACTATATTAAATGAACAACACACAAATTCTTAACATCCATAAATGTTTTTCTTCTCAAAATATACTCTTTGATGCCAAACGAACTATGCGAAAATGCTCAAGGGACCAGTCTTATTAGGGGCGTCTAGTCCATTCTCAGCATTCCGGATCCCAGTGATCCATGTCCTGCAAAACAGATTATTACATTTAATCAGTCACCACAATTCATTAATGCCAATGAATTTCTGGTAAAAGCTTCTGAATCGAACAATAAGATTTCGGTCCCTATTCAAGTCAGCTTCCTATGTGACAGGATATAATTTTAAGTCCAAAAACAAATTGAACCATTTTATAGTGAGAACTGAGACATATGCCCTGCAACGAAGCGAAAGTATCTTTCCCCAAACGCTTGGTTTGTGATGCAAAGTAGTGGGGGATGGAATAGGTATGAAATCCACTAAGCGATAAATATATAGTTAAAAGGAAAGGTAATAAGATCATTTTCTCTTACCTTCCAACATTGTCACTGCCTGAACCCATAAGAATTGTCAATCTCTTGGCCTTTTTTATAAAGTCACTGCAACCCAGCAATGGAAAGAGAATCAGAACAATGTACCAGCAAGAAATTAACTGCATCTACACTTGTGCAAATTGAAAGCCAAACTACAAATATTGTGAGACAAAATAATAAAAAATACTAAAGAAACAGCTACACAAATCATACCTGAATGGTTGATCTCCAATTCTTTTAACAGCACCAGCTGCATCTTGATAGAGAACATGGCTTAACATTTCTGATCTTTCTATTCCAAACATGTTGGCCAGCCTCCTGTACAGCTCTTCATAAGAACCGAGAACTGAGAGGTCAAGAGTTCGTCCCACATCTTCTGACTCCATGAATACCTTGCAGTGACCAGTATCTAGGCCAGGTTCAGTGGTTCGAAAACCACGGTTCCAAAAATACTCGGGACTGGACGACTTTTGTGGTGAAATTTGCAGTTCGCGAGTGGATCCTGAACCAATATCAGAAGATCCTTTCACTCTGCCTGAATTCTCGTCTGACGAACTTTTCCCAATCACTTGTGAGACTGCATCAGTGGAACAGCTATGAGAGATCTGCTGCTCCGTGAGTATTGGTTGACCAAAGAGTACAAACTGGTGCTTTTTCACGTTATCAGATTTCTCCAAATTCTGACTAGAATTCCCGACTGTTAGCAAGCAAGATAAATTCTCGTTACTGTCTGTGTGGCCTGTCTTGATGCTTTCTGAAATTCTAGATTGTGGATTAAACCGCTGGAAACTGGACATAAACAGCCCTGACTGCAGTTTGTTGTAAACATGAAAATCTGATAAAGATGTTCCAAATTGAGCATGCCTGGCTCCCTGTATGCCTGCAGGAGTGTCGTCAGATAGACAACACAAGGGGCTGCTGGGCCCAAGGGGGTTGCCTAAAAATGACGGCAATGTAAATTGGCCGTCAAGAGGGAAGTCTAATTGTTGCGGGAGTCGCAACTTCTTCCTTGGTGGTGAAAACGGTGATAGATGGATGACAGGCATGTTTGATACCAGTTCAACCAACCATGGGCTGACACGTTTCACATTTTGTAGCAAATCTGGCTCATCCCATGTCACCTAGAAAGGGGTTCAAAAAAGTGTAAGAAGCAGTGCAACAAGCAGGACTGAATAGGCTTAGACTTCACATGATATAATTCTATGATGGTTTCAAACAATTTAAAATTGACAATCACGCACATATTGCTAAATTACTGAGGCACAGTCACATTATTCGAATTCTAAAACACAAGTGATTTCGAATTCAACAGTACCAGGGTCATTAAATGGAAAATTGAACCTCACATGAGGCCCCGCATGCAAACAAGTAATAATTAGCAAAACAAGTTGCCTCTTAAGTTGTATCCAGTGATCATTTACAGTTCAATAAAGATAATCTGAAAATAACAGGACCAGAACAAAATCTGAATCAGAAGACTAATAAGTATTTCGAAACATAAAACTCAAAAGTTAAAACAGCAACTTATCTAAATGAAGCACAATAATTCATCTTAAAACAGCAACTTATCTAAAAGAAGCATAATAATTCATCCATGTACACATAAATTTGCTTGAAGCATCTTAGTTTAGCATAAAAACAAACTTAAGCTTTAAATGAGTTTCCTTCATGATGCATTATGCTCATACACATAAAGCAATGTACAAAATGAATAGTTTGTACAACATTTATTAAAAATGAACTGTCTAACATCTAATTATATGCAGAATTCATTTATATCCACATGATAAATTGACAATTACTGTCAGGCGTGAAGTGCATTTGATGTTATATTCAGTCCCCAAATCAATTCATTAATTAGCCACAAAGATACCCTAGCAAAACTCTCAAGATAGAATGCGCATGTGGTTCTTGTCAGTCCTCAAAACTATCAAGATTTTGGATATTCATTTTAGCTGGAACAAGCAGGCACACCAGAGATAACCTAACACATTGGAATATTCATTAATTTCAATTAAAGTATACATACATTTCAACAGTGAAACAATATTGTCATGAACCACAAGGAAATTGATAGTTAATTCCATAAAAGTCATGCCACAAGACTGCTTCACAGAAGCACCATTTAAGGAAGGGGTGGAATTGGCATACAAAATAAATTCCGAAAAATTGATCCCAAAAAAAAAAAAAAAAAATATGGCAACTAATTATGTATATACATATACAGACTTTAAAGAAGGATTGATATAATGGTATATATTAGGATCATATGTATATAGGAAGTGGGTTGGAAAGCTGAAATTAACTTCGGTTAATAAGCAGATTACTTCATCTAAACTGTCCAAATCAGGGGTTTACACAAGAAAATGACACAGATCATCAAAGTGTAAATAATAATAAATTACTCAAAATTAAATTAACCCAACAAACACATTCACAAGCTTGATGTGGAGACAACAATATCTGAAAATAACTTATACTAATTATTGGATTATAGAACTAATACCTGGAGGAGCCGCCATGGGGAATTAGGCCAGTGGATGGGATCAGCAACCTGCACAGATGATATGGTTCCCATAAACCAACTTATCCTGGAAGAATCCTCCGTTTCAAAAGCCATCTTGAATCTCATTCCAGAACACCAATGAACCCTCATTGCTGTCCTCACCGCAGATGCCTTGACACAGAACTCTGGTGTGCTTGCACGGGGATAATAAACAGCCTCGAACGGTTGCCCACCAGCTGCAAGGGCCACCGCCTCCACAACTGCCTCGGGCTTCATTCTACTTCCTCCATTCCCCCTCAAATTTCCATTAGAATTGCAACTTCCAATGGAATTCAAACTCATAGATCCATTTCTCATCATCTTGTTCTCTTCTTCTCTCAAGAAACAAGAAAACCCTCCATAAGGATTAACACCAACACCACTTCCACTGCTCGAATTCCATCCCGAAGATTGAGAGTCAATTCCATTCCCATTTCCCTTCTTAGCTCTCCTTATCCCCACACAAAGATCGCCGTTTTGGGCTCTCAAGAACACAATCGAATCCCCGGCAACAAGTTTCTTCTGGTTAACAAAAGTGCTCCACCCAGTAGTCAACAAGTGCCTTCTTGGGGTCCCTCTATAAATATGCCTAAACTTCCAAATCTCTCCGTGAACATCTTTAGCCACCACAGTCTGCACCGGAGGATCTGCAGTGTAATCCAGCCGCGGAAATATCGTCTCAGCACAATATCTCGGCACAGAAAACCCACCTCCATTATTAGCATCAGATTGGGTTAAAGTTTTAGCAAAAGATGCCGGTTTCTCCGATTCACTATCAGACCCAACAGAATTCAGACTTACGTTATTGTTCTCGTCAAAATCAACCTCACTAGCTGGTAATGGAGCCAGCCTTATCTTTGCATACACTTCATCGGTCTCGGAATCTGCAAGGAACTTGAGTGAAGTGACACGGCAGAGAATGAGGGGTGGGATTGGTGTTGAGGAAGGGAATTTGACAGAGCCGAAACAGTGCTCTGCGTGGCCTTGAGGAAAGTAAACCACGGTGGAGTTCAATGGAGGGATTTGAACCATGGATCCTGCACATGCGTGCCATAGTTGTGGATCAATGCTCTTCTCTGTATCCTTCATTTGTTGGCTTCTTTGTTTTCTCTGTTGCTAAATGGGTTTTTTTGGGTTCTGAAAACACAACCGCTTCAAGCCTGAAACTTGAAGATTTGGTTTTGTCTCTCGAGTAAATGCTGCCACTAAAAAAAAAAAAAAAAAAAAAAAAGGTCAAATTAACGCAAAGATTTATTATAAAAGAAAACTGGAGTTAAACAAACAAAAAACCAAAACACGAAAACAAATTTCTTACCTTTTTGTAAGTCTACAATAATTTCTGCAAATTCAACACTTCAAAATTGCAACTTTTTCACACTAAAAAAAAATAATAATAAATAAAGCCCATTCTCAGGACTTGTTAAAACATCAACATTGACGCACAATTTGCTCTACAAAAACGACAGCTCTTCACAGATTGTAAACTCAGTGACCCTCCAAAAGGACTGAAAATGTGAACTGCCTTTTCTGGGTATCTCCAATCTTCTTCTTCTCTAGAACTCAAAACTTGAAGTCTCTGAAACAGAGTTAAACTCCTGCTTTTTTAATTTAATTTTTTTGTTTTTTTTTTTTTGTTTTCATGCACAGACAAGAGAGACTTTAAACGCCGATCAGACTGTGTGCAGCGGGTATCTGGTACGGAGTGACCACCGAATCATCTGATTTCAGAGATTTCTATCTCTCTCTCTCTCTCTCTCTATTTCTCCCTCCCTCCTCCCACTCCTTTTACCATTTCTTTTAATTTCCCATCTACCCATCACCGAAACCAAAACGAATAAAAAATGAAAACAAAAAAAAAAAAAAAAAAAAAACCTTGTCTCTCTTTGTTTTCTTCTCTTCTTCAGATCTCACAAACTCAAAGGACACACTCTCTCTCTCTAGTTTGTCTCTCAAGAACCGAAACGAAACAAAACAAACAGTGAAAATCTATAATCCAAACAAAAGAAAGTTATTATTTTATTAAAAGCAAGGAATTTATTGCCGGATAAAACCAAAAAGTTGATCCTATGTCGCCATATGTAAACCAAAAACCAAGTAAAAATATCGCGACTTTCATGCACACAACAACAACAACAACAACAACACAACCCTCACTTTACCCTTCTAAATAAAACAAAACAAAACCAGAGAAACTTGGCGAATTCAATTCATTTTTTTACTGTTTACTGATTTTGTGTATTGTACTGCTCTGAAACCGAAGCAGTCACAATAATAATAACCAGACAAACTAACCCTGGTTACTCACACACACACACACTAACCATGGTCAAAACTCTGAGCAACTCCAGGAGTCGAGTCAGGTCCCTTCTGTTTAGGCGCGTGGTTGGTTGGTGATTGAATTTGAAGAGTGAGTGACTGTTGACTGTGAAAATATATAAAAAAAATATAAAAAGTGGTAGTGACTAGTGAGTGAGTGCTGTTGATGAATGATGATACTCCCTCTGCAATAAAAAAATTCAAAAAATGATGTGAGATTTGTAAATATCTTTCTTGTTTTGGTTGGAGAAAAAATACTGTTGAGATTAGCTTTATCAAGCAGTACACCTATATATGGAAACTTGTCAGTAAAACTATATTACTTCAATATCAAATGTCAAAATCCCATTTTGCATTTAATATGTATCCACTCCATTTTGCTTTCTTCCATTTACTTTATCACGTCCGTATCAATCACTACCTGTGCTAATATACAGAGAAAACAACTCACAATTGTATGTAAATATAAAATATGAATATTATTTATTATAAAATTAATTATAAATCTATTTAATCGATTAATTATTAAATATATTGATCGGATCTCTGTGTTACGGTGGAATACATTTATTCTCATAATAAAATATTATAAAATAAAATTTATATTAATTATTTTATGTAACTTATTAAAATATGTGAATGAATCAGTATTAAATAGTCTCTCTCTTTTTGGGATCTAAATTTAATCCTAAATTACTTTTTTTTTTTTTTGAGAGAAACTAGTGAATCAAATTTGAATGGTTCAAAATCAAAATCTAAGATTGAATATTTTTTTTTTTTTTGTAAGTTTTGATTATAAAGTATCATCCATTTCATTTTGTATTTTATTATAAATCAAAAAATTTAGTTTTTTTTTAAAAAGGAGGTACAATATTAATAACTGTCGGGACCTGCCGAAATTAATCACTAAACGCAGCAGTTGAAATATTTACTCCCATAACGGGAGATATTTACTTCCATAATAAAGGGAGAAAACTATCTATACATAGTAGTATGTATATGGTGGAAATTGAATTCCTCACCACTAAAGTGGGAAGGAGATGCACTAATCACTTTACTACGAGTGGGTGTGAAAAAAAAAAATATATCACTTTTATAAATTTGGTTTTAATATTATTTTTACACAATATTTATGACTAGCTGTCGTAATTTTCATCATAAATTGAAAACTGAATTTTTTATTTTAATCTTTGTGTAGATATTAAATTTCTTTACATATTGTCGTGGGTTCACGCGCCTAGAAATGCGTTAGGCGAGTCTTATGCTGATTGTGGGCCAGTAGGGGTCCACGTCTTTTTGGTCGGGTCGACGAGGAAAAGGAGGGTACTATTTACTAATCGGCGAGGAAGTTAAGTTGGTGGTATTTCATGGTATATGAGTCCGTCCTCGATAGTCGTTTTGTGAACAGAGTCGTTCAAAATCAACGAAAAACGACATCATATGTTTGTGCTCTGACGTCGATTTTTTTTTTTTTTTTTGAAAAGGTGACTTCCCTATAAAAGGTCTACAAAACTATAGCGAATTATACAAACTTCAGCTATCTGGAGTTTACACGTGGCATTTGTACGATAATCTTACGTTTTTTAAATTAATTAATTGGTATTTTTGTCTTGATCAATAATCGAATTTAGCTATTACACATGCAAAGAAACAAACAAGCCCTAACCTTTTTTTTTTTTTTCCTTTATTAAATATAAATAATACCACAATATAGATTAGGAATTAAATTTGGCGAATAATTTAGCATTATGGTGATCAAATGATGGAGAAAACTTGGTAGTATCGGCATTCATATCATGTCATATGGTATGAATAACTAATTAAATTTAATTTTTATGTCATGTATCAATAATAACCAATCAAATTTGATCCCCAAATCATGATATACTAATTAGGGTAAAGATTTCCCTATGTCTACGTGATTCGATAGTAAATGGTGCTCATCCAACCTGATAATATCGCAGAAATCTCCTAACATAATGTAATTAGGGGGTTAGAAAAAATTATTTGGAGACTAATTAAGTAAAAAAAAAATTAAACTTAAATATGCAAATATATAATTTTTTTAATTTACTTTTGGGAAGGAGGCCATGGCCTCTGCCAGCCTCCCTTGTATCCACCTAATGAATTTCAATGAAAATGATTATTATTAAAGAGTGATTAAGTCTTACAACTATTGATTTTATAAGTTAATACTTGTCCCAAAATGGGGGCAAAATGAAATGGTGCCAAATCTGTCAATTAATGGTTTTTAAATAGGCTTGAGAAACTAGTAGTGAAAGACATATGTGGATGTGATTAGTGAAGACAAGAAAATGAATGCAAAAAATCTGTGGGTTTTTTGTTTACAAATTTGTTATCTTCTTTGGTTTATGGTATTGTTAGGTTTTTTATTATCTCAACATATCAATGCAGGCCTCATCCCAAATTCAGAAGCCCATAAAAATGTAAGCTTCAGTTCTCTTCAAGATAGAGATTTTTTTTAAAAAAATAAATAAATATTACAAAATAAATTTTCATATACTAACATCGTTTAGAATATTGAATATTCTTTATGTCACCTATGAAAAAACAATGTAGACACAAAAACCGTGTACATGAAACTACACATGATGTGCACATTCTCACTTAGCTCAAGTAGCGTGCACCTCTCCTTCCAAATTTGTGGTGGGGAATTCGAGTCTCACCGTACGCATTTTAAAAATGTGTACGGAAAAGTTTCTACTTGATATTATGGGAGTAGATGTCTCTTTCATTGTATGAATAGATATATGAGCCGCGCATGCAGAGACGGATGTAAGGAGGGCGGTGGGGGCATATATTTTTTTTCCTAGCCTCCTTAATTATTATATTTTAGGGTGAACTGCACTACGGTACCCTAACTTTATCCATAATTACACTCATCATATCAGTTTACTGTTTATTACACTGTAGTACCCTTGACCATTGTTGATCACTGTTAACTTAACAGTGATCTTAACGTGGAAAGAGTATAAACATCATTTTTACAATTAAAATTTAATTACTTAATTAATTTTTTTTAAAAAAAAAAAAAGAATGGATGGAGGAGATCAAATCTCCCCCATCCATTAAGCAATCTTAACCTTTAAAAAACATAAATAAAAAATAGAGTAAATAACGCTTATTTCTTCTGAGGTTTGCTCAATTACAGGTGGAGTCAATTTTTTAATTTATTGACAAAGACCTCCCCTCTTTTGGGTTTGCTCAATTATAGGTGGAGTCAACTTTTAAGCCAACTCTTCAGGTTTTTGACAAAGACCTCCCCTGATCAACTGTTATATTTGACCAAATTTTACTAAGGGCATGAGAGATATTTGTCAATAAATGATAAAGTTGATTCCGAATGTAGTTGATAAAACCTCAGGGGAGGTTCCATGCAATTAAATTTTAAAATAATTATTTTTCCCAAAAAAAAAAAGAAAATTGGGAAGAGATTTAGAAATTTTTCAGATCTCTTCCCATTTGCTTTCAAAATCAAACTTAAAAAAAAAAAAGAAAAAGAAAGCTTCATCAGATGGAGCAATCTACTCCATTTGATGGAGCGATGCTCTATTGCCGATAGGAGCAAGACGTCGCTCGCAACGATGGACCTCCAGCTGCTTCATCGCTCGCAACGATGGAGCAGCTAGAGCTCCATCGCAGTTGCGATGGAGCCGAAGGTTCCATAGCATATCCGCGTGGAGGCGATGGAGCAGATATTTGCTCCCTCTTTTTTATTTTTCTTTTTTTTAATTTGATTTGCATTGTGGAAGTTGTTTATAATTTTTTTGTGTTGAATTTGATTGAAGAATATGAATTATTTATTGTGGAATTTTATTTTCGTCAGAGACAAATTTTTAGGTGGAATTTGTTTGTGGTAGATTGAAGGATACAGGATGATTTTTTTTTTTTTTTGTGGAATTTTATTTTTATGAGAGAAATTTTTGGGTGGAATTTGTTTGTGGAAGAGTGATGAAGATTGAAGGAGATGGCATTATTTTCTCCAAGTGGAATTTTATTTTTGTAAGAGAAATTTTTGGGTGGAATTTGTTTGTGGAAGGTTGATGAAGATTGAAGGAGATGTGATGGTTATTTTTTTTTATAATTTTTTATAAAAATCAATTTTACTATAGAGGAAATTATTTTTTTATTAAATATAATAATTGAAAATTTAATATCTGAATTGTTGAAGGGTAAATAGGTCTTTTACCCTTCTCACGTAGAAACCACTATTAAGTTAACGATGGTCAACGTGGTTAAGGGTACTTCAGTATAATAAACGGTAAACTGATATTATACGTATAATTATGGATAAAGTCGATGTACCTTCGTGCAATTTACCCTATATTTATTACCCTAGTCCCCAAAATATAATTTTCTGGTTTTGCTCTTGAGTGCATGTATTGTTTGATCTCAGTAAGTCAGACTAAACCCTTGACATGTTATAATATAAGTAGATATCTAAACTGCATATGTAATATTTGATCTCGGTATGTCTCGACAGACCATTTGTTCATTTAGAGTCGAATTCAAAAAAGAAAAAAAAACTACACATGGGGAGCTCATAAAGAAGGAATTGAAAGGGTTTTGGCAAACAAACAGCATCAATACCGACATAAGAGATCAACCCAATCAGACAAAGGTTAGCAAGCAAGTATAAATAATACCCTACAATGGAAATAGATAAATACATATTGGTGAACAATCAACATTGAAATGGACATTCTACATCAACCCAATTTAATAAATTACTTTTGTGATTTAAATTATTTTGTATATTTTATGGGTTTTTGACTGATGGCTAGACACAACAATTTTCATGAACAAATAACTTCCATGCACAAGCAGTTTATAATCTTAATAAATATTAAAAAAAAACAGAGATTAAACGAACATTTTAAAAGTATAGAACAAAACAATGTCCTTTTTTAAACCTCATGGGAAAAAATAATAATGATATATATATATATATTTGGTGCACATTCATGATATAAATATGAGTGCACCTCTTTCTATATTAGTGTTGAACGTTCAAACTTACAAATCTAATAAATAAATAAAAAAAGATAAATTAATTTCAACAAATTCAACCTACATTAAACTATACAAAAATAATACTAACTACTTCTTTCCCTTCAAAAAAAATAAAATAAAAAAATACTAACTACATATATTTATGCTATTTAAATATTTCATGTTTAATTCACAAATCTAATAGATAGGACCTACAATGTACAAAACTTGACGAATGCTATATGCTCAAATAGTGGTCTATTAAACCATTTTGTAGTTGGAACATTTAATTGAACACTTACCACAACTTGAGAGTTAGGGACAGTCAATGCCTGCAATAGGTCACCTATTAAGCCACAACATTATTCTATACCATAAAATTTAATATATATTTTTCATATTAATTTTGTTACTTTTTTAAGTGGTCTATAACTTCTTTAAATCTCACAATGTGTATTTTACTAGTATTTGTAGAGAGTTGATATCCTTATATATAAAATTAAATATTTAGATTTCATATAAAATAATTAATTTCGACAGATTTTGACAGACTTTTAACCTGTAAAATTCGGCCACTTTTATATAATAGAGACCTAAAACCACAAAAATCTTCACAAATAAGAAAACCATCGCATTCATTTTCGTATATATAGCAGGTTGTTGAGTCCCTTTTTATTCCTTTTTTTGTTCCCATTTTTTATACTAGAAAATAACTTGTCTCTTTAAAACATCGCCGATTTTAATCGAGACCTAACCGTAGTTTAGGCCCCAAAAAACGACAACCCACCTGACAAACACTGCCTAAGACAAACAATACGCTTCTCTCTCCATCCCTCCCTACCCTGCCCTCCGCTATCATGCGCCACCTGCGCATTCAAACACATATTTTTTTCATTTTAAAGGGATTTAAAAAAAAAAGGATTTTAAAAGGGGTTAATTACACTAATATACAATGATTTTTTTAAAAAAAAAGTATAATTATAATATCAACAATTGCTGGGACCTGTTGAGACTAACCACTAAATGCTTGACTCGGATATATACTCCTGTAGCGAAATAATACTACTTCCATAATAAGGAGAGAAAACCACTCATACATATATATGGTGGGAATCGAACCCCTCACTATTAAAGTGGAAGGAAGATGCACTAACCACTTTACTATAAATAGATATACACCATAATTTTTTTTAAATCTACTAAAATTTTAAATAAATATCTAATACTAACACAAATATATTCTATTATTAAAGTTAGTACGTTAAGTAGAGATGGCCCCGGTTCGGTTCGAACCGCCCGGTTCGAACCGAACCGGTGGTTTTGAACCGGAACCTAAGGTTCCGGTTCAAAACCGGTTCCGGAACCGGTAACCGGAACCGGGACACTCGGTCCCGGTTCCGATTTTTTATTTTTTGGAACCGGAACCGCCGGTTTCGCCGGCTCCGGTTCCATTTTTTAAAAAGAAATTGAAAAAAAAATAATTTTGTTTCTTAAAAGTAAAAAAAAAAAAAAAAAAAAAGGAACCACCGGTTCCGGTTCCGGAACCGGCGGTTCCACACCGGTTCTAAGAACCGGTTGAAGAACCGAACTGGCGGTACCGGAACCGAAACCGAGACCCCTACGGTTCCGGTTCCGATTAGGCCAAAAATGGAACCGGAACCGGCGGTTCCAAATCCGGAACCTTGGCCATGTCTAACGTTAAGAGACTATTTTGACCTTTTTTATTTATTGAGTAAAATATATAATTCCACAATAAACTTGAAGATATTTATAATTACATATTAACCTAAAGAAAAATTTTAAATCAACCTCATAAATTTTATAATTATAAATCTACTCTAAGTAAAAGATTTTGAAAATAATATTCTATTGTCGTTGGAGACCAAATCTCCTATGAGACGAGAGGAGCTCCTCTATACCTCCCATTACGGAGGAGATTCGCTCTCCACTGAATGGTGGACTCACACGAATAAAGTTTTAAAGATTTCTTTTTATACTTTTTTGGATAGAGTAATTTGGATTTTTAAAGTGAGAAAAAATTTCATCTTTTCAACCGTTAACGGTTAACTTTAATGACAATTTTTTTTTAAAAAAAATTTGGTTAATTTTAACAACGTTGATTACCTGTGTTGGATGTTTATGTTAGTTTCGATGTCTTTAAAAAATTTGGCTAGATTAAAAAAATTTAGGGTAAGTTAGTGTAATTAACCCTATTTTAAAAAAAATTGTTGACACTTGACAGCTCCCAAAATGCTTATAGTGGGGTGACCTGGTATCGTATCATCATGGATTGGAAGATTTACACGTGTCGGGAGATGGATGGGATGATGTATCAAGTTTAGGAGGAGAATGATGATTAAAAGATGTGGACTTGGGGAGGTTTGATGGGTGATGATGGGACGTTACAATGTACTTGTGGGGCCCAAATGCTGAGACAGCCCAGGAATCTCTGTCGTTGTGTCCTCAGGTACACAGTAAATAAAAAAAGACTAGACTAGACAATAGACAAGACGATTTTGGGTTAGAGGATCGGTCGACACGTGTACGCGTCAGATCTTGACAGAATCATGGGATTGGCTATGCTGCTACTGCTGCTAAAATAGGAGACCCCACAACAAACATGCCAGATCATCAGGCCGATCTGTAAATTTGACTTTAAAATTATTATTTTTTTCCTTTTCTTTTTTCTTTGAAATGGATTGAAATTTGGAATATCCATTAAAACATTGGGAATATTATGGAGCTTTTTTTTTATTATTATTTTTATTTTGACAAAGTTACACAATTAAAAAAAATTAATTCAAAATTTTTTTTGATATTCGGTTCTCATTATAAAAATTACATATGATGTGTTAAATGACATTATAAGAATAAATAATTTATTGCATCATTTGAGTTTATTTGTTTTGCCAGATTAAATGTAACTCAAACCTTAAAATCTTGGAGTGAGTTTAGAAGTTTAAACTCAAAATTTCCAAAACATCAACTGGAGATTTTAACCACTAAAATAGTTAGACCTTAATATCTATGATTTTAGTTTGTTTTTGATACTGTAAATTTAAATAGTTTTATATTTTAATACTCAAAATTAGTTGATAGTAAAAAAAATATTTATTCAACACGATAATATCTTAATATTATATTTTTTTTGTTTATTTAAATTTATTAAAAATAGTTTTTTCATACAAAATGAAAACTTTAAACTTTCTACTTATGCATCAATAAACCAAATCTTAAACAAAAGTCAAATGAAATTTAAGCAATCATAAAAAATAAATAAAATAAAAAATATCAAAGTTTTCATTTAGAAAAATTCAATTGCATGATGACAATTTAAAATAGCTCTGTACCATAAATTATTAAAAATCTTGACATGGGAGGTGTCCATCACATGGGCCAGTTTCATATTGGATGTTAATATAAAAATTGTATATAAATAGAAAAATATGACTCCACAGCAAAAATTGCAATGAATTACATAATGATAATTGACAAAAGATTAATGTATTAGACATTTATACATTTATGCAATGAACACTTACTTCTATGATAGTGTTTTAGATCCTATATTTATTCATTAAATCGTAAAGTGTGGAAAAATCCTTTATCTGCAGGTGAAAGTTGCCATTTTATTGAGTTTAAAAGCGTTTGACCTTATCATTTTTAACAGACTACTGACCTAATTGATACTAGATTACGACCCAATTAATGTCAACATTTTTAAATATATATATTAGACATTTAATTTGATAATGTGCAAAACAAATTTAAAACTATATCATATCATGGAAAATGAGGCCAAAGATTCCATAGTTCCTAGTTGAATAGAAACCAAAGTACTTGAAGCAGTTAAAGTCATGTACTTGAATAAGTCAAAGGGACAGCTAAGACTGGTCATAATAATAGTAGCGGTCTCGGAGGAATCAAATGTAATTTTCATTAACTTGTAATACAGTCAACACACCATTTTGTTATTTACTTGTCTCACGTGATCTGTGATTGTCCGTCCAACATCTTTTTCCTTTTGTTTTAAAGCTGACTTGGAACTGTGCAGAACTACTCCATTCGGATTTTAAGATTAACTACTGTATATTTAGCATAAATATTTACATTTATAACGTGTATTTATTAAAACCTGTTAAGATTTATCACTATATGCATGTATATATGCACGAATATATTTAGAATACATTATAAATATGTAAATTCATAATGTAAATTTAACCTGAGCGAATGAATATGTAAGAGGTTTTGGTGGCGATACGACAACCGCGACCGGTGCCGTTAGCTTTGTATTCTCTCTTGTTAGTTATTACTTAACTGACTCTGTTTTTAATACTACTAGTTATGTGAATGCGACACACAAAGCAAAGAAATGCATCAACAACACTACTTAATTTTCTGGGTTTTGGTGTAGGATTGCTAATTAGGCCCAAAATTAAACTTGTATAGCCCAGAATTTATTGGGTTGAGGTCTTTGTTTTAATTATGGGTTGCAATTTTATTTTTAGTTGGGCTGTAAGTGGATTCAGCTAGCAAGATTTTTTTGTTTTTTTTTTGTTTTAACAGTATAATTAAACCGGAAAAGAAAAAGAATGCAAACCTGAAAAAGAGGCCAAATGGTGATAATGATGAAGAAAATAGTGTACATTAAGCCTGAAGATGAAATAATAATAATAGTGATAATGATGAGACCAGTTTTACATTGCATGTACCGATGATGGCAATATTCTTCATTCTGAAACCAATTTTACGTAACATAAATATCACATTATTTAGGTTATTGACAGGCTAAATAAACGCCTTTACTACCGAATCATATTAGGCGTTTAATAAGTAATATATAATCTTTATTTTTTTGGATTTCCGTTGCTTTCATTATTGATTGTGAGATTGTATTCAACTTATATCTCAGGGCTTCACATTATACTTTAATTTTTTATAATTATTTTCAGATTACAAATTGAACTATGATAATCTGGGAGTTATATTACATTGTGCAACTGGGATGTCCAATTCTGTGCACAACTATTTTTGTTATTTATTAATTGATCCTTGAGAATTTCTTCAAGTAGCTTTTTTTTATTTTATTTTATTGTTTTCATACTTACGATTGTTGTGTTGCAAAAGAATCAAGTAGAATATGAAATAATTTAGGGCCAATTTGATAGAGATTTAGCTATTTTTAAAAGCTGATGTGGCTGTATATTTAAAAAAAAAATATTGTTGAGTGTTTGGTAAATTGTATTTTTAGAAGTAATAGCTTCCAACAAGATCACAACATTTTTTCTACACTAAACATTACAATTTACAAACATTTTATTCATTAAATAATAACTTAGCTGAAAAGAATTATTTTAAAATTAACTAAAAATATATAACATTGTAATAAAAATATATAGAATTTTGAAAAATATTTTTGTTCCAAAATAGTTTAATGAAACCAATTTTTTTTAAAAAAATGAATGACTTATTAACTTAATATAATCAAATGAATATATATAAAATAATGAGCAACTTTCAAATTCAAGTCCTTGAATCAATGCAAAATCTTTGGATCAATTAGATTAAAAAAAAGGATTTTGGTTTACACAGAAATCTTTCTCATTATCACAACGGGTCCTAAACAAAAAGAGTTTGTATCGAATAAACTATTTTGTGTTTCTTATGTTAAAAGCTTGGTTCGTAAACACAAAAGTACTATACGTGTTTTTTTGAAAGGATTGGGTTCAGAATTCTTAGAAGAATTCCTAATGGAAGAAGAGCGCATTTTTTCTTTAATCTTTCCAAGAGCTTCATTTACTCCGCGTAGATTACATAGAGGGCGGGTTTGACATTTGAATATTTTTTATATTAACCAAAATGATCTGAGTTGGAATCTCATTCTAACTAAGAATTCTTGTAGTTGCGGAGGATCTAGCTACAGAAGAACCAAGAACAGAGGGCTTTCCCCCCTTTACCGCCCCGACTCTTTGGTATTAAGAATGCAGGTTTTAAGAATGCTTGATTGCTCCTAAACCGACCACCGGTGAATTCTTCAGAAAAAATTGTGTCTTTCACAATGGAATCTAATAAATGAGATATCGAGTAAGTGTTAACATAATTTTCTTCTGTCTGAAGAAATGATTCTTCGAAATAATGAGTCACCATTAATATTGACACATCTGATATCGCATTACAACAACGTTTGGATTGGAAGATGCTTATTAAAATACATTAAGGGGTGCTCTCCCTCCCTCCCTCCCTCCCTCCCATTGACACATCTGAGATCGCATTACAACAACGTTTGGATTGGAAGATACTTATTATAATACACTAAGGGGTGCTCTCCCTCCCTCCCACCCATTGACACATCTGAGATCGCATTATAACAACGTTTGGATTGGAAGATGCTTCCCTCCCTCCCTCCCTCCCTCCCATTGACACATCTGAGATCGCACTACAACAACGTTTGGATTGGAAGATGCTTATTATAATACATTAAGGGGTGCTCTCTCTCCCTCCCTCCCTCCCTCTCTCTCTCTCTCTCTCTCTCTATATATATATATATATAAACAACCACCGGTGAATTCTTCAGAAAAAATTTATTTATATATATATATATATATATACAACCACCGGTGAATTCTTCAGAAAAAATTGTGTCTTTCACAATGGAATCTAATAAATAAGATATCGAGTAAGTGTTAACATAATTTTCTTCTGTCTGAAGAAATGATTCTTCGAAATAATGAGTCACCATTAATATTGACACATCTGAAATTTCATTACAACAACGTTTGGATTGGAAGCTCTCTCTCTCTCTCTCTCTCTCTCTTCTGTCTGAAGAAATGATTCTTCGAAATAATGAGTCACCATTAATATTGACACATCTGAGATCGCATTACAACAACGTTTGGATTGGAAGATACTTATTATAATACATTAAGGGGCGCTCCCTCCCTCCCTCCCTCCCTCCCTCCCTATATATATATATATATATATATATATATATATATATATATATATATATATATATATATATATATATATATAAACAAAGGGCAAATACAATAAGTCTTGTGTTGGGAACAAGATCTCAAAGTATCTTATTTTTGCCTCTACTTTGTGGTTCATTTGGAAATAGAGGTAGACTGTTGTGTTTGATGAGATATATTAGTATCTTATTTTTGCCTATACTTTGTGGTTCATTTGGAAATGGAGGTAAACTGTGTAGTAGCCAAAATATGTCTGGCCCAAAGTATGGCCCAAAGACAAAGCCCATAGCTAAAAGTGGGACTACACTCTCATGTAGTACGACGGTGGCTCAGCATGAAGATCAAGTCGCACGACATGAAGTACCATCATATAGACGTACTAGTTCGAAGATCTTGTCGTACGACATGAAGCACTCATGTAGTACGACGACGTACTAGTTCGAAGATCTTGTCGCACGACATGAAGCACTCATGTAGTACGACGACGTACTAGTCCGAAGACTATGTCGCACGACATGAAGCACTTATGTAGTACGACCGTGCTACATCACCCAATCGTGGTCCAGATTGACAAGAAACCTACATGTCGTACGACATAGCATCTCCGTCGCTCCGAGGGAGACCAGATTGTGATCTACTTTGAAACAGGTCCTACAAAGTCATAATGACACTTGATGGCAGCCCAATCAAAAGAAGCACCCAGACGCTTTCTTGGTGGAAGACAGAGAAGAGAGAATGATGAGATCCCTCAAAAAAGAAGAAGCATCAGTCTCCTATAAAGAGGAAGATAATCCCTCATAAAAAGGGACGGCCGAAAAACTGAGATCCAGATATTACTGAGAAAGAACCACACCCTCCGGCCATTGCTCATCTTCTCCGATCACCCTCCGACCTTACATCTCCTTTGATCAAAGAAACCCCAACTGTGAAGATAGCAGGAAGTATTTCTCACTCATCTCCATTTACAAACATTACACTTTTACTAGCACTCGCTAACTTGACCGTCGGAGTGACTTTGGCCGGCACCACCCCGGTGTCCCAGACGTCCTGCAGGTCACGTGCGTTCTGTCTTTGCAGGTTGTAGTGCCCCGTGTCCCCGAGTGATTTTTGAGGACTACAATTTGGCGCCCACCGTGGGGCCCGACAATCTCTAAGCAAGCAAAGGTAGAACGCAGCAACCCCGACTATGTCATCTGACGATTTTCATCACGATGCGATGGAGGTTAGGGTACAACTCCTCATATCCCAGATGCAAGAGAATACCCAAAGGCTCCAAGCACTCGAACAAGAGAATCAACGAGTGTTGGCAGAGAACCAAGAATTGCAGAATAGGATCAGTTCGCTCACTGCCGTACGACCGTTTGGAGACGCTTCGACGTCCCAACCCGTGCCATTTGAGCAAGCCGCTCACGCTACTTATTACGCGCCAGTCCGCCCGGACGAACATGGTACTACCGTTAGAGACCTCGATCCAACCCACGTGGGCTCAGAGCCCAACATTCGAGTTACGAGTGGACCCCATATCGTCGCACGACATACGACAGAGAATATACCAAATAGGATGGGAGGACATCGATCAGACGACGTGGCAAGAGCAATACAAGGAGTGCCACCTATATCCACTCCCAATGGCAACGTCGGCTCAACCCAACCAACCATCCCGCTACAAGGAACGTCATCCGGCCCTTCGCATTCAGCGCCGTCAGACTCAAACCGAGTGAGCGCCGAGCCGACCTTGGCCAACCGAGACTTGGCACGAAGGTTCACAGAGATGGAAGCACTCATCCAACGCATTCCGGGAATGCCCACTCCTATAAAGAAAAGTGCGGCCAATAGTTTTGCCGACTCTCCCTTCGTCGACACAATAGCATTGGTGGAGATGCCAAGGAAGTTCAACTTTCCAGGTATGAAGCAGTACGACGGTACGACGGATTCCGACGACCACATTGCGCAGTATCGACAACGGATGTTCACAGCCGCCGTCCCGCGTGACCTTAGGGAAGCATGTATGTGCAAAGGTTTCGGTTCAAGCCTCGTAGGACCTGCCCTACAATGGTACACCAACCTTCCCAATGTTTCCATCAACTCTTTTGCTCAACTCACTGACACCTTCGTAGAGCAGTTCGCTAGTAGTCGGAAGTTAGAAAAACAATCCGACGACCTTTACACAGTCAGCCAAAGGAGGAATGAACGCCTACGTGACTTTGTTGGCCGTTTCAACCATGAAAAAGTGTCCATCCCTCATTGCAACCAGGCGACAGCCGTATCAGCCTTCCGCAAGGGTCTGCTCTATGATTCCGACCTATACAAGGAGCTCACCAAGTACCCTTGTAAAACCATGGAAGACGTCCTAGCCAAGGAATGGGCACAGATAAAATGGGAAGAAGACGAAGTAAACTACAAACCTAATAGAGCGAACTACAAGGAAGATAAGTCGGAGAGGATGGTCGAACCACGAATCACCAACCGACGTAGCGGGCCATACCCAACAATACCCCGAAAGGACGGCCATATGAGGTACGAGCGACGATGCGACGACAGACCACCAAGGCCGTTCATCCGACCAAAGAATATAACGCCAGAATATAATTTGAACATCAGGCCGGCAGAGGTAGTCGCCATACTTAAAGGATTGGGTAGATCAGTTCGGTGGCCAGATAAGATGATGAGCCCGCCTGATCAAAGAGACAACTCGAAATGGTGCGAATTTCACGGCGACCACGGCCATCGAACTGAGTATTGTGTGGCACTACGATTGGAGGTGGCCGAACTACTCAAGAAGGGTCACCTTAAAGAATTCCTGACTGACAGGGGTAAGCAGACTTTGGTGAACAAAGATAGGTCGCGCGATATTATTTCAGTCCCTCCACCGGAGCCTCCCAAACATGAGAGAACCGTGAATGTCATCTCTGGCGGATCAGAAGTGAATGGAGTAACCTACTTGGAGGCAAAGCGCCACTCACGGCAAGCCGGTCGTACGGACGTCCAACGAACTCGTACGGTAGATCCTACGTATAACTATCCAATCAGTTTCAGCAGCGATGAGCATATGGACTTATTCAATCCCCACCACGACGCACTAGTCATCTCACTAACGGTGGCCAATTGTTTGATCAGACGGATTCTAGTGGATAATGGAAGCTCAACAAATGTACTCTTTCTCGACGCACTAAAAGAGATGCATATTGATGAGTGCAACATCGCACGTCGCTCCACAATCCTTGTGGGATTTAGTGGGGAACATAAGAACACTCTGGGAGAGATCACCCTTCCAGTCTACGCGGAAGGCGTCAACTTGAACACACATTTCCTCATCCTGGACTGTCCGTCGTCCTACAACATAATCATGGGTCGCCCGTGGATTCATGAGATGAGGGCAGTTCCCTCAACGTATCATCAGGTCATCCGTTTCCCTACTAGGTGGGGAGTTCACGAGATCCGAGGACAGCAAAAGACTTCGCGTGACTGCTACCAGAACACTCTTAAAAGCAGGTCGTCCGACTTATAGCAATTACAGAGTGAAAGCACCCCCACCAACAAAGACAAACCTGATATGGAAGAACTTGACGAAGTATCCATACATCCCGATTTTCCGGACCACAAAGTTAGTATCGGGTCCCGCCTTCCACAAAATATCCGAGCAAGACTACTCAGCTTCTTGACAGCGCGACACGACAGCTTCGCATGGTCGCACGCAGATATGATCGGAATTAGCCCAGAAGTCCTAGTACATAGGTTGCAAGTCGACCCGGATCATCCACCTGTGAAGCAAAAAAGAAGGAAGTTCGCGCCCGAGAGCAACAAGGTTATAAATGAAGAAATCCAAAAGCTAATTGACATTGGTTCGGTGAGAGAAGTAAATTACCCAGACTGGCTCGCAAACGTAGTGGTAGTGAAGAAAAAGAATGGGAAGTGGCGAGTTTGCATCGACTTCACAGACCTCAACAAGGCTTGTCCGAAAGATTCCTTCCCTCTCCCACACATCGACATGATGGTGGACGCTACGGCAGGCCACGAACTATTGAGCTTCATGGATGCATTCTCCGGTTACAACCAAATCCTTATGCATCCGGACGACCAAGAGAAGACTTCTTTCATCACGGAGCGCGGCATTTTCTGCTACAAGGTAATGCCATTCGGCCTCAAGAACGCTGGGGCAACCTACCAAAGACTAGTCAACAAAATGTTTGCAACCATGCTTGGACAGACTATGGAGGTCTATATAGACGACATGCTGGTAAAGTCATTAGTAGCAGACCAACACCTCGACCACCTCCGGCAATCGTTCGACATCATCGACAAGTATGGGATGAAGCTTAATCCGACCAAATGTTCCTTCGGAGTTTCATCAGGGAAGTTCCTTGGCTACTTAGTAACCAAGAGAGGTGTCGAGGCCAACCCGGATCAACTCCGATCCGTCATGGATCTAAGGTCCCCCAAAAGCATCAAAGACGTACAAAAGCTAACCGGACGACTCGCGGCCCTCAACCGATTCATTTCGAAGTCGTCCGAAAAATGTAAACCTTTCTTCGATGCTCTAAGAAAGAACAAGTCATTCGATTAGAATCAAACAAGCGAGGACGCCTTCCAAAATATAAAAAGGTATCTAGCGAACCCACCTCTCCTGTCCAAACCTAAGGAAGGAGAGACCCTCCTGCTCTACCTCGCTGTATCCGAGACGGCCGTTAGCGCGGTACTGATAAGGGAGGAGGATGGCAAACAACTCCCCGTATACTACATCAGCAAGACCCTACTTGACGCAGAGACAAGGTACACCCAACTTGAGAAATTAGCTCTCGCACTAGTCACAGCCGCAAGGAAATTACGGCCGTACTTCCAATGCCACACTATTAGTGTACTCACTGAATTCCCCTTGAAGAGTGTCCTACATAAACCTGAACTATCCGGCCGTCTAGTGAAATGGGCCGTAGAGCTGAGCGAATACGACATCAACTACCAACCTCGCACGGCGATCAAGTCGCAAGTGCTGGCGGATTTCATAGCAGACTTCACACCAGGGATTCTACAACGAGCGGAGGAAGAACTTTGCACTATATCGTGCGACACGCCAAGGGAGGAGTGGAGTTTAGCAGTTGATGGATCAAGTAACGCTAGAGGCAGCGGGCTGGGAATAGTACTTACCTCCCCTACGGAGCACGTCATCGAGAGGTCCGTCAGATGTGGATTCAAGACCACCAACAACGAAGCCGAGTACGAAGCCCTCATAGCTGGGCTCACCTTGGCAAAGGACTTACACGTCGAGCGAATCAAGGTACGCAGTGACTCCCAATTAATTGTGAGACAATTGCAAGGGTCCTATCAAGCTCGGGACTCGAAGATGTCGGCCTACTTGACCTTGGTAAAAGAGTTACAAGCTTCATTCGAGTCATTCGACATCGAGCAAATACCCAGATCCGAAAACGCGCATGCCGACGCACTCGCCAATCTTGGGTCCTCACTGGATACCACAATGGAGCGAACCATTCCCATGGTGTTTGTCCAATGGCCAGCTGTGTGGAAACCAACAAAGCTCGAAGTCAATCCAATTTCGGACGAGCCAACTTGGGTCACCCCGATTTACAACTACTTGAGAGACGACGCCCTCCCACCTGACAAAGTAGAAGCACGAAGAATTAAGATCAAGGCCGCCCGATTTTCTATAATAGAGGGTCAACTGTACAAGCGATCCTACTCCGGGCCCTACCTCAAATGTCTCGACCCAGTCGAAGCTCAGCAAGTACTCAAGGACTTACACGAGGGGCAATGCGGGAATCACTCGGCCGGGAGAAGCCTGGCCAATAGAGCAATCACAGCCGGGTACTACTGGCCCACAATGCGGTCCGAGTCGCACGACCTCGTCAAAAGGTGCGACCCATGCCAACGCTTCGCCCACATTTCACATCAACACCCGGAAAAACTCCACCCCATTTCAGCACCATGGCCCTTCATGAAGTGGGGTATGGACATAGTAGGGAAGTTGCCCATCGCTACAGGGGGCAAGGTCTACATGTTAGCCGTGACCGACTACTTTACAAAGTGGGTTGAAGCCGAGTCGTACGTGAGAATCAAAGACTCTGAGGTCAAAAGCTTCATTTGGAAGAATGTCATATGCCGTTACGGGGTTCCAAAGGAAATAGTCACCGACAATGGCTCACAATTCATTTCATATGATTTCCAAGACTTTTGCGACAAGTGGAGCATCAAACTAAGCTATTCAAGCCCAAGATACCCTCAAGCTAACGGACAAGCAGAATCCACTAACAAGACAATCATGTCCACCCTCAAGAAGCGACTCGACCAATGCAAAGGGAAGTGGGCCGATGAGCTACCGGGTGTGCTATGGTCTTACCGTACGACGGTCAGGACGTCAACAGGAGAAACACCATTCTCTCTATCTTACGGCTCAGAAGCCGTCATAGCAACAGAAGCTGACTACCCTTCTTATAGGATACGACACGCAACAGAAGAAGCAAACGACAGAGAATTGCTGAGTGAACTCGACACAATTGACGAACGCCGCGACAAGGCCGCAATCAGATTGGCCGTATACCAACAACGAGTCGCCCGCCATTATAACAGAAGTGTTCGTCTCAAGTCATTCCATATTGGAGATTGGGTTCTTCGCCGCATCTTCCAAAACACAAAGGAAAAAGGAGCGGGCAAATTCGGTCCTACGTGGGAAGGACCATATCAAATCACCAATGTATTTGGAAATGGAGCCTATAAACTACGATGTACAGATGGCATGGAGATCGGCAACAACTGGAACGCGTGCCATCTAAAACAATATCAGTTTTAGAAATATATATATATATATATATCTATCTATATATTTCGAATTTTATCACTATACAATATTTTTTTACGCAGGTCAGCATTGCACAGTCTATCATGAACTACATCACAAGTTGCAGTGTGCAACTGAGCAGTTACACACTCCAACTGGGGCAATTCAATATCACAAACAACAAAACCTACGACAAAACTCGACCATGACCCGCATTCAAGGTCATGGACTCTCCATCTCCACACGATCACATGACCCGCATTCAAGGTCATGGACTCTCCATCTCCACACGATCACATGACCCGCATTCAAGGTCATGGACCCGCATTCAAGGTCATGGACTCTCCATCTCCACACGATCACATGACCCGCATTCAAGGTCATGGACTCTCCATCTCCACACGATCACATGACCCGCATTCAAGGTCATGGACCCGCATTCAAGGTTATGGACTCTCCATCTCCACACGATCACATGACCCGCATTCAAGGTCATGGACCCGCATTCAAGGTCATGGACTCTCCATCTCCACACGATCACATGACCCGCATTCAAGGTCATGGACTCTCCATCTCCACACGATCACATGACCCGCATTCAAGGTCATGGACTCTCCATCTCCACACGATCACATGACCCGCATTCAAGGTCATGGACTCTCCATCTGCAAAACGGTCACACGACCCGCATTCAAGGTCACGAACCATGACATACCCTCAAAAAGGTAACCATCTCCCATAGCCGTACGACCAACACTCAAGGACGTAGACGCAAAGGCAAAATATAGTCACACCACCATCATATAAAAGAATATAGTCATACACGAAGACAAATTCCAAAATTAAAATATATATTAAAACGATAGCGTTATGAGGCAAATTCCAAAATATATATAAAAATTAAAAGTACAAAAGTTACAACCCCTTATGGGGCAAAACCATCAGACTCTCCAGCAGGCTGAGCAGCCAAAGCCACGACTGCCAAGCCTTCTGGAGGAGGAAGGACAGCTGTATCTCCCGCGTCTTTCGCGTCAGCTTCATCATCAGAACGCGTCAGCTCCTCGTGATCAGCGATCCAGTTCTCAACCTTCCACTCCGTCGCACGACCGTCTCGATACTCCCTCATCAGGTCTGCACGGGTCTTGATGACAGCATTAAGAACATTATCCTCCGCCTTGTCGTACAAAGCGTCGTAGTCAGCCTCCTTGGCCTTCAGCTTGGCTTGTAGCGAGTCGACAGTCGACTTCAACTTATTCAGCTCAAGTGTGGCCTCAACTGCACGACCCGACGCCTCAAGAGCTGTCTTTTTTGCTTCCAAGTTTGAAGCTTTTAAGTTGTCATTCTCCTGCTTCAAACTTTGGTTGCTCAACTTCAGCTCTTTTACCTTCTTGAGGGCAGAGCCAAGTTCTTCTTTTAAGTGCACGTGCGATTGGAGAGCCTACAAAAAATAAGTAAAACAAGTTAGAACAAATCTAAAGAATGCAAAAATTAAAATACAAGAGGCATCAGTCGTACGACCATACCTGGAAGAGGTGGCCTAGGCCCCAGTCGGCAGCTTGGGAAAGACCCATCTCCCTGAGACGACTCTTATCCTCAGGTAGCAAAAGCCGTTCGACCAGTGGAAGGATCGACCCGACATCAGAATACGCAGAGGCATCCTGCGGGAAGACCAGGTCAACCGACGCATCGACAGCCGATGTCGAATCCTCCCTCCTCCTTTTCTTCCCAGCAGAAGAAGCATCTAGGGAGGCCTTGGCTCGACTAGATGGAGGAGGTGGAGGAGTGGAGGCCGCTTGGTCGCTCGACTCGGCCTTTTTCTTCCCCTTCCTCTTCTCCCTCAGTCTCCTCATGGCGTCGTCAGCAGCAGGCGCGGCAATCTCTCCAGCCATGATGTCAACTGCAAATCGTCGCTCGACGTATGAGATGGGAGTCAGAAATCGTGTGACGTACAGTCGCTCGACACAATGCCTGACTCTGACAAACTCCACTAAATTTTTGAAGGCGGGGTAGGGGGTACCTAGCTCGTTTATTACGCTAAACTTCCAGAGGTGACTCGGCCACAGATTTTCCTCCGCCAAAATACTCCTCCAACTCCTCTCCTTGACGTCGTACGACAGCACTTTCTCTGTACGCGTCACGCACGTCAACCCAACAACAGCTTGATGCGCTCCTGTGTTCACTACAAAGACAAATAAAAGGAGTTAATGAAAACAATAGTAAATACAGTCGCACGACGCTACTAAAATAAATACCCACCGGCCTTAGACCAGGTCGCACGAACGACGGTATCCCCGAGAGGCCAATCGACAAGCAGGCCCCTCGCAAAGAAATACCTATCCTTCCACAGCCTGTCATTCGTTGTCAGCTCCGTGATCAGGTGTGTTCTGTTGGGTCGCAGGTTCAAGTTGTAACGACCCTTTTCTGTGTCGTGCTCCCGCACGGTGTACGAGTAGAAAAGGTCAGGGAGCTCGAAGACTATCCCTTCCCTCGTACACAACAGATCCAGCGCCAGCAGGATCCTCCAGCTGTTGGGCATCAGCTGCCCTGGGGCAAGCTCGAAGTGATCGAGCACCTTCCTCAGTAGCCCAACTATGGGCAACCTGAATCCTACCCGCTGGAACGGAAACTCGTACAGGCAGGTCCATCCTGGGACGTCCCAATCTGGCCTCTCCTCCTTATACGGCGCCCTCAGTGCGACACCATCAGGTATGCCGTAGCTAAACCGAAGGCGCATAATGTCGTCCTCAGTTAGCACGCTTGCTGGGTTATTTAATAGCAAACCCAACGGCCTACTAGGTCCCATTGGACATGGGCCAGCTGCGTCGCCCGGTAGTTCGACTAATGGAATCCCCATGGGAATGTCGTCCGCCACGCGTGATGTACCCGCGAAGGAGACAGTCACAGTGTCGTACGACGCCACTGTCACCTCAGCACTCGCTGCCTCTGACTCTCCCCACGAGTCGTACGACAGATCTATGGGATCGTCGTATCCGCGCCCAGAGGTACTAGGAGGACTCTCGTCACCTCGACTCGACATCAAAACCTACAAGTCGAACGACAGTAGCCACGGTTAGTAATTATAACCTAAAACCAAAGACCTTGCACGACCTAATATCAGCTCCCAAGACTGTTAAGAAGGTCGTGCGACCTATACGTCTTGGCTACCGTCGTGCGACCTAGACTCTACAAACAGGTTGTATATTGACCTAAGTTCTATTTTTTGGATCTAAAACCATATTTTTTTAAAAACTCTTCTCAAGAACTATTTGAAGAAACACGAAAAAATACCCAGAAAACGATAAACGCAAAAAAGAGACATCAAATATTGCAAAAACAAGAAAAACTTACCAAATGGAGCAAAATAACCACTACTTCGCCGGAATACGCGTGAAAATGTCGAAAATCGATCAAAAAACACCGGAGGAGCTTGCACAGGCGACTGGTTCCTAGAGAGAGAAAGAAAATGAGAGAGAAAGCTAGAAAATTGAAAATGAAGAAGAAAAGGAAAGGGCGGCAATTAAAAGAAAGCATTGCTGACGTGTCAGCTTCTCATTGGACACATACTCCCATAACCTATCATGAGCCAGGCATGCACGCTGCCCATAAAGACTGCATTTATTTCGGCACGGATATCGAGGAATCATTTGAAGACCAACCGCTCATTCTCTAAGTGACATTGTCGCACGACAAATGGCAAAACTTACGCGTTGTCATCCACTCACCAACACTGATACACTCTCTCAGAAGGACAGAGTCGTGCGACAATGTCGAACCAGCCTTAGAATTCACACATACATATCCATGTCTATATGTCGTACGACACAAACCCCTTGGCTTTTTTAAATCCAATGCGTTTGGGGGCAAACTGTAGTAGCCAAAATATGTCTGGCCCAAAGTATGGCCCAAAGACAAAGCCCATAGCTAAAAGTGGGACTACACTCTCATGTAGTACGACGGTGGCTCAGCATGAAGATCAAGTCGCACGACATGAAGTACCATCATATAGACGTACTAGTTCGAAGATCTTGTCGTACGACATGAAGCACTCATGTAGTACGACGACGTACTAGTTCGAAGATCTTGTCGCACGACATGAAGCACTCATGTAGTACGACGACGTACTAGTCCGAAGACTATGTCGCACGAGATGAAGCACTTATGTAGTACGACCGTGCTACATCACCCAATCGTGGTCCAGATTGACAAGAAACCTACATGTCGTACGACATAGCATCTCCGTCGCTCCGAGGGAGACCAGATTGTGATCTACTTTGAAACAGGTCCTACAAAGTCATAATGACACTTGATGGCAGCCCAATCAAAAGAAGCACCCAGACGCTTTCTTGGTGGAAGACAGAGAAGAGAGAATGATGAGATCCCTCAAAAAAGAAGAAGCATCAGTCTCCTATAAAGAGGAAGATAATTCCTCATAAAAAGGGACGGCCGAAAAACTGAGATCCAGATATTACTGAGAAAGAACCACACCCTCCGGCCATTGCTCATCTTCTCCGATCACCCTCCGACCTTACATCTCCTTTGATCAAAGAAACCCCAACTGTGAAGATAGCAGGAAGTATTTCTCACTCATCTCCATTTACAAACATTACACTTTTACTAGCACTCGCTAACTTGACCGTCGGAGTGACTTTGGCCGGCACCACCCCGGTGTCCCAGACGTCCTGCGGGCCACGTGCGTTCTGTCTTTGCAGGTTGTAGTGCCCCGTGTCCCCGAGTGATTTTTAAGGACTACAAACTGTATTTACAAAGGGCAAATACAATAAATCTCTCTCTCTCTCTCTCTCTCTCTCTCTCTCTCTAATATATCTCATCAAACACAACAGTCTACCTCCATTTCCAAATGAACCACAAAGTAGAGGCAAAAATAAGATACTTTTATATAAAACAATGGGCAAATACAACAAGGTCTTGTGTTGGGAACAAGATCCCAAAGTATCTTATTATTGGATTCAGGCTAATGAAGTTGAAACGTGAATGCTGGCAGCTTAATTTTGGTTGCTTGGAATCCTCCCGTGAAGGTTGGATTAAATTAAATGTCGATGGTGGCATGAATAGGGAACTGGGTGTTATCTATTCTGGAGGTGCGGTGAGGAATTCTGATAAGAGCTGCTGGGAGGGTATGCTCTCAATAGAGGTGTGGGTTCTGTGCTTGAGGCTGAGCTGTGGAGTGCATTTGAGGGGCTGCAGTATGTGTGGGAGAATGGTTTCAGGAAGATTGTGATCGAATCAAATTCTCTGTCTGCTGTCAAGCTCCTTCGAAGTGAAGTGAATGCCAATATTAATCACATCTTCAGAGAAAGCAACAAAGTTACTGATGGTTTGGTCAAGCTTGTAAAGATGATGGATCTGGGTATCAGGTATTTTGATGATACTCCCCTTGAGGTTGCTACGCTGCTGCTGAAAGATGCCTCTGGTGTTCCTTCTGTCAGGGTTTTAGTTTAGCTAGGTGTGTTCTGGGCTTTCTGCCCTCCCCAGTACCCAAAAATAAAAAAGGGCAAATACAAGTTCAACCAACTTCTTAGTTAAAATGGGTAGCCTCCATGAGAAAGCCAGTAGGCTTCCTCCAGATTGAAGTGAAATGTCACTTCCTCAGGTGATGGGAAGACCTCCATCAACAATTTTTTTTATAATAAAAAAAATATTGTTTTTCCTTCTATGATGAAATTTATAATAATTTAGTAACCATGAAAATTAAAAACACAAATGTAGGGACCAAAATAAAATTATTTACAAAATTTAAAAAACATAAATAAAAATAGGATACGGGTTACTCCTGCCTAGCACTGTTCAAATAGCAGTAGCAGCTGCAAACAAGACCAGGTGTTTATATATACAACAATCATGTGACTGATAATTTACTTAAAAGAGGAAAAAAGTAAGAATAATCAATAAACAAATAGTGTACAGTTTTACGAGACATTACATTGTTCTTGAATTACCCATAATAATCAAAAACAGTCCAGTGTAAATAAATTGGACAAGCACATGATTGATGGAGCTCAAGCACACCACTACAAGGCATCTAAACTCCAACACCTAAATTTCCATTCATTCTCTACCTGACTGACCTCATTTTTAATTTTTCTATTTTGCCTTTTTCCTAATGACAAACATGTGCTCACCAAAAAGGCTCCTTCTACTACTACTCCTAATTCTTATTCACTAATTTACAAAACAAATAAAACTAAAAAAGGAAAAAAAAAAGAAAAAAAAGAAAAAAGAAACAAAGAGAGCTCCCAACTAGGAAGATTGGTGGTGTCCTAGAAATAAAAATCAAAACATGTATCTATCTAAATGAATCTCTTCTAATGGGGGCTGCTGATACAGTGTTTCCATACACAACCATTGAGATTTTTTTTTAATGTCTAACCTTGGTTCTCATCTCCAATATCCTCTTGTGGGAATTTGAGTGCAAAGCTGGAACAAAGGTAGGACTTGCAGCAGGTCGGTACTCGGGAAGAAGGCGGCCAGACCTGTAACGAACTCCGCATGCGTTACAAAGGGTCTTCGGTCCCAGAGGCCCTTCTCTCCACTGTGGGGTCTCTGTCACCTCACAGTGAGTGCATTTTCTAGTTGCAACCGATGATTGCTCAAAATATGGTTTCTTAGTCTCTCTGGTGCCTGAGAGCACTGTCAGGTTCTTTTTCAGTTTCTGTTTCTTCCTACGAGGTTTCTCAGTAAGATGGCTTTCCAATTCTGACTCCGAAGCAAAGAATGGAAAGATGAAATGGGGGTTGAAGGTTGAGGGTCGTCTACGCTTGCTTCGAGTGCGCTTCACAGGGAAAACGAGTTTGGGGTTGATGGCAGATGCAGAATTTTCAGCTGAGCAAGAGCTGCTGCTTCCAAGGACAGAGACTGGACTGGAGCTTTGGAACAGTTGTGAATCTTTGCCATCATTAGAGTCGCTATGGAGCAAAGTGCTTCCACTGGAGGGCGTGTCAGCAGTGCTTGACTGTTGTTTGAGTTGAGGAGCTCTGTTATACTGAACATTAAACAAAAGGTCACATGAGAGAGTAAGAAGGATTTGTTGCATTTAACTGAAGATGGGATTATAATGAATTTTAACCCATCAAACACATCACTTGATCTCACGAATGTTTGGTTTTATATTTAAGACATCCTACAGATACTGAAAGAAGAAAAAAAACTAAGGACTACGGTGGATTCCACATAAATAACCACTGCACATACATCCTGCAACGTCTCCACAGAACCCATATTACTTAATACATAGATCATTGTGTAATTTTTTATTCATACATTTATAAGCAATGTGAATCCTATTTTTATCAAGAAGAGACCTTCTATATTCCTATCTCAGATTTGTTAGGAAACCATCTGCTCTGTGGCTTTGTGCTGTTTGCAAATCATATTAGCTTCTACAAACACATAAAACAAAAGGTAGTCGCACACAGTCATTGATACCAGCAAAATTTCACATACAGAAACGAACACTAATATATTCATGGAAAAAAGAGCCATGAAACTGAGCACTAAACCCATAATTTAGAACTAGGTACATTGTACACTCAGTCTAATAATCAATTTGTTCAACTGTAACAAATATGAATAAAAGGGGTGTTGTATAGCCGAATAATATTAATATTTCCTTGTATCACCATACTAGGGGCACAGAAGATTTGTGGTAGGCCCTGCAGGCCTGCACCACAATCTCTGGATAACAACGAGTGCCAACACAAGGAAACAAAAAGTCTCGCACATTCTTACTTTATAACTAAAACTTTTTTTTTCCACATGAAGAAAAAGAGAGAAGTGGAGAGAGGTTTAAAGCATTTCTTGTTTAAAAACTTATGTGAGGAGATAATCAAAGTAGAAAGAAGTAAAGGAATGTCTGGTTCACGGGAATGAACCCTGAAATGGAATGGCTATTCATTGTTTAATTGATATAAAATCCACCAGAATCATCATTCCATAATATGTCATTTCCCTTCAGAGGTTGGAATGCTGATTTTGTTGTCAATATCCAAATCCCATCACCATTTTATCCTCCTTTGCTCATATGACTCCCCTTCCTACCCTAATAAGATTATTTGTACTTATCAACATTTTGAAAATTAACGACATTTCTGAATATCAAAACGATAGACATTTAATATTAAAGGCTTTTTTATAACAAGAAACAACAAAATTTTATTAAAGACAAAACACAATTACAAATATTGTGGACAGGTAATCCACCATCACCAAAAACAAATCACAATTACTGGAAAACTAAGAAACTGCAGCACCCCAATAATGTTCAACTAAAAATAATGAAATTCCTAAGAGCTTGATAGACGCTGAAACCCATAAAGAAGCCAAAAAAATGAATGCTATCCATAGAACCTCAATGTCCAGCCCAAGACTATCCTCAATCTTTTTGCAACAAAATCTAAAGAATGCACAGGAAATTAAGAATAATAATAAACCTATATATAACAGAAAAGTAACACTGGCAGTCTCTCATAGAAATTTTGACATTCTCTCTAAATGAATACTAAACATTTTACCAACTCAACAGAATCAACTATATTTCAACTAAAAAGACTACCTAATCACTTGGAAAGAATATATGTTCAGTATCTTGAGTAAGTTTCTGAATTAAAACATGTGTAACTTAGATTTGAAACATAAATACTTTAGGATTGCTTAAATATCAATTTTCTTTAAGCTTTTATAATTATCTTTTTTAAGTATAATGCAAGTTTTAGGTTAACAAGTATATCATTCAGAGTTAAAATTTCATTAAACATAAATAATAATCATTGTAGATATATTGTTTCATGTGAAAACTGAAAAATAGAACTCACAATTTAAAGATATATAAAGAAACTTAACAACTTAATATGTATAGCAATATAAAGTTAGAATAGATGCCATAACGAATGCCATAATGAATTCAAGCAATAATATAATTTCAAAACCTCTTTCCTAACTATCAACTTACAAAACTATTTAATATCTATTTCCATCCCATATTTCATTTTGACAAAGAAAACCAGAATAAATAGTAAATAACAATAATATAGTTTCAAAACCTCGTTACTGTCGCTTTTCCAAATAATCAAAATTCAATTCCAATCACTTTTCCTTTTCACCTCATTCAATAAATAAGTATCAAAATTTCGTTTTCACCTCATTCAATAAGGAAAGTATCAAATTCACGTGACATAGAACAAGCAAAATGCAATTGCATGCACAAATTAATGTCAAGAATTAACGTGAAGAATATTAAAAGCTCACCGAAGTTGAGTTATTGTTATTTTTTGGCACGTTTGAAAAATCAGATGATAAATCTGATAAAATACCCAACGGTGGCTCTATACTTTGAAATTTAGAATTCCAATCTTCGTTCGGTTCCAAATCTTCCAATGGGAAATCCAGCTGTTTGATAACGTCATCAAAGAACTCGTCTGAAACCCCGTTGAAATTCTCATCGAAAAACCAAGAATCAGTCATATTACTCTTCTTCAATCTCTGAGAGTGAGGGATTACACATAATCATAGTGTAAAAAAACAACCACCAAAGAAGACCATGTTATTTCCAACTTCAAAAAAAGCATCCACTCTTGAGCAGGATACACCATATATACGTATACTTATATTTATATATACAGATAAAGATACTGATTGGATTAATATGCATTTACCTTATCCGACTAGAGTTTTATATAAAAACAAACCTTTTTTTTCTCAGGAAACAAAATCTTTTTATTGATATAAAATTGCTTTTTCCCGCAACTCCCAAATTCAAACGTAGTCCAATAACGGAATTCATAATCCCACCAAAATCTTCCATTAATAATCTTTCCTTACATGTAATTCAAAATAAAAATAAAATAAAAAGAGAATATTCGTTTCCACATATAAGCTAAAAAGATTACGTCCTTTTATGGGATCTTTGAATAATAAACAACGACATCGTTTTCAAGTGGGTTTACTTCTATTTAGACAATTTTTCTTAAATAAATCTACTAGTCCAACCACAGCAAAACAGAAAAAAAAATAATAATAACAAATAAATAAATCACAGTGCCACTTGACCACTGAGAAAATGCAGTGAATTTTATTTTATTTTTTTTTTTTTGAAAAAAGTAGAGAAATATTCTATTATCTTAAAAACCCAGAAATTCACTCAACATTTTCAAAATTTTCTTTCAATTTCTCCGATTCTAGACAAAAACCCAGACAATGTAAGCTTGGCTTTATCTCGAGAAAGAACAAAAAATATATTTTCATTTCTTCCATTTTCCCTCCATCATTTTCTCAGTAACCAAACAGACATAATAAACCAAAATGTGGTAATATATTCCGTGTAAAAAACAAATATATATATATAACACAAAATAAGGGAACAGAAGAGAAATGTGACAAACCTTCGTCGAACAAGAGGAACATTCACAATCGAAACCCTAGAACGAGAAAACGAGAGCGACATTCAAAGCCGGAAGGAACCCTAAGAAGTGAGCGAGTGACACCATGTGAGAGATAGCGAGAAAGAGAGAGAGAGCTAACCCAAATCCAAATCCAAATCCAAATCCACCGACATTTTTTGAGGAGTTTTCTACAGGAAACTGCGACTGCGATTCTTTTTTTTTTTTTGAATCTGCGTGTCTTCGTTTGGTGATTTTAGGGATTCCGTTTTGTGAGAATTGTATGCGTGTGTGTTGTGTGAGAGATAGTGAAGGTTTGTGTGTGGGCCTGCGCATGCTATTACTGTGGGGTCTCTCATTAATCGGCGTCAACTTTTGGAGAGTGACGTTTCGGCAAGATTATTTTAGGATCCAACGGTGTGTGATGGATAAGGTAAAGATTTTGGTGTTAATTTACCGTATAAGTGTAAGTGGTTAATTAAAAATTGAAATAATACTATTAAAATACGTTTCCAAATAGAGAAAATGTTATATTTACTCTCATACATGCCACATTATTTGACTAATTAATTTTGATCAGTTTATTATTATTATTCTTTTAAATATATTTTGGAAGCACATGAGTACATGACATCCAAAAACCTCTACATATATATATATATATATATTAAAAGTATAGTTACAAGATTAATAATTGTTGGGACTTAACGAGATTAATCACTAAAGCGCGACCCGAATATGTACTTTCATAACGGGAGATATCTACTCCAACAATAAAGGAATAAAACTATTTACACGTGCTGGTAAATACATATAGTGTAACTTGAATTCTCATTATTGAGGTGAGAGGAATGTACATTAACAATTTAAGATATATTTTAAAATATTAATATAATTACGGAAGTGTTTTCATTGCTTTTTCAGTTTAATTTAATATGAATTACATACTTATTAATTTATTAGGAAAAATGATTAGCTATTTATGTCTTCTTAAGGAGATGTGATTGCTCCAGTAATATATATAACATTCACATGTATGAAACTGAGATTGTAGATTGTAATAACTCATGTGGTATTTAAATTTATAAGTAATTAAGTATTAGTCACGATAATAATAAAATTAGTTTGAAATTAGGATTTGTTATCAATATTGTTACAGTAAAATTCCATTTCTTTTAAAATTTATAAAAATTCGTTTTTAATAAATTTATCTTGTAATTTATCTTATATTCATTCATTAAAAGTTATTTTAATTTATGAATTTTTAATATCAATAATATTACACAGCTAACTCTAAATTCTATTTTTTTATTTAAATATATATAGCAATTGAGATGATAATTAATGAATAAATTTATATTAATGATTAATGTAGAATTTGGCGTAGAAGGTCTACGTAGTATTAATGTTTCAGTAGAATTACTGATAAAGGTGGTATGTGAAAAAAAAAAATACTTATAAAGTCAATTTTAAACCCTTAAAATAAGATTATAATTGAAGGGGTGACAGGTAAATGCATCCAACGGCATATATTTATTTATTTGGTAGCATGTTCTATCAGATGCATCGGCAAATAAAGTGGGCCCTAAAACTCGAAATTATTAGTATTTGCTGTTACTCTACAACTGGGTCCCTATAATTTAGTTGGAACTCCCATATGGCACATGCTGTGGTCCTCAAGGTTTGTCTGGTCCACATCTTGACTTTTTTTTTAAAAAAATTTTAATTAGATTAAATATCTATTGAAACTTAACGAGATTAAATACTATAAACTTAACTTAAAATAATAACTCTCACCATAAAGGATAGTCGTTCCAGCACTTCATAATTTAATGATAAAGATGAAATTCAAACTTCAATCACAAAAGTAAGGATAAAATACAGTAGATGTGCTTTCCTTTGAAAGGAATTGATGGAGGATTCAAGTTAAAATAAAAATTACTTTCTTCTATGCTTTTGGGTTTCAAAAAAATTATATCAAATTTCAAAAAAAAAATATATATATATAAAAAAGATTGCTATATCAACTGAACTTCTTTTGACTTAAATATGTATGCTTCTTCACATTATGAGTAAAAAAACAATGTCTTCTTTTCAACTGTAACTAAAAAAATAACAATGTTCTCACCCCTTAAAGTAAAAACCCTAAATTCAAATCTCTCACATCTCAATTGGGATTTTTTTTTCAAACCATCTTATCATGAATTATAGAATTTTTTTAAAGGACATATCAATCATTTAAAACAATATCATACCCATGAAAATGTAAGTGAACAAGTGGCCTTTGCCTTTCATGAATTGTATTGGAAGCAAAGAGGTTCTTTTTCTACCAAAAGGAAAAGAAAAAAAGGTCACCTTCCTTTGCCTTGATTCTATCTTCTTCAACTTTGGTGAACAACAAATAAATAACTCCAAAAAATGTTGAGATTTGTGTGAAATTGGCTGTATATGGCCATCAATAATCATACATCATCTCCTACTATAGAGCTATCTCCAAGTGATGTAATGTAACTTTCAAGTAAAGAAACCAAGAATGGCTTGTATATACATTCTTGTAATAGATTAAACATAAGAAAAATCTATCTTGATTTGCTAAATTAACAATCTTGTTTGAAAATCATCAAAACCTCTCTCCATAAGAAACTTTCTCTATAGGAAAAGTTATCGACGAATTTTAAATCAGACAAACCTGTTTGCAGTTAATCCATATCATAAGAAAGATTAGAGGAATTCTCCTTGCACAGCGCCTAAACGTCGATGTCCCTGCAGTTTTAACAAATTAACAAAACAGATTTGTATACATTTCCACCGTGGCTCGAAATCACTCAACAATCTTAGCTGAACTGAAAACTAATGAATTTCAAGAATTCAAGACAGTCGAATGGAATTGTTGAATATCAATTTATGAGGCAAGAGCACACGCTACATTGATTCCTGAAATTCTGTGTTTCCAAAACCTCCCTTTTTTTTCCGCATGTTGTAACTATAATTACTGAGTAACTTAACATTCATATTTTCACTTTTGATGTTCTTCTTCTTGCATTTACAAATAGAAAGAAGAACAGGAGTAAGACAATGGAAGTGACTAATAAAATGACTTTCCAAATCGTGATGCCACGCGAATCATTGAACAAGCCGTCCAGCCTCTCCTGCAATTGAATATGGTAATGAGATTAGGCCATAGTGTGTGAGTGAAATTTCTTTAAACAACAATCATGGTCGGCCAACAAAAGTAGCCATCCTGCATCATGTACAAGCATAAAACATGACTAAAGGCATCATCAAGCAGATGCAATTGTAAAAATATACACATGATAAAACAAAAAGCGGCCATAAATACAAAAGTGAAGATAGAAGTGTTCTTTATGAATAACACGTCACAACTATGTATCACATCACAACTATGGATGAATCACGCAGAAAGTGATTTCTATAAATGATCAAATCAGTGAGAAAAGAAGTGAACATCTAGAAAAAAAATCACAAAAGGAGTTAAATGGAAAAAAAAAGTGGAACCAATTGTGTGACTTGAATTTTGCAAAGATGGGCACTTACTGTTTTAACCATTTTCTGCTTTGTATGTTCACTTTGCTTCGCAAAGATAATCTGAGCGTACTTATAAAGCTCTAAATCAAGGTTGTTATGTGATTTTATCTGCTCAAGAACCACTTGAGGAACCCGGAGACGCGCCTGAAAATTTCCATGGGTGAAATAATGACAGGAAAGAGATAACATAGTTAAATCAAAGCCAACAGACATGAGCACAGGCATCTCCCAACACAAATGAAACAGTTGAAAAAAGAGTTTTAGAAGGCAAGGGGATTTATTACAACTACAAGTGCAGCAAGACACATAAGCATCAAAACCTGGGATATAAGCTTGTTAAATTCTTTAACGTTTGCAGTGTTTAACATATAAATACAAAAAGCACATGTGATATCAATGTTACTTTTTCCACAAACCATTTCAAACAGACTGGCCTGATCAATTGGACCTTTGACCAGTCTTAACTCCAATCCAATTGGGAAAAAAGCCATTCCGACTACATGCTCAAAGACTTAACTTCTATTTTCTGACCCATCCTGAAGACAATTAAATCTGCAATATCTATTGCAAACTGACATGGAGGAACCTAATTTCCTGTTAAAAGTTTCAACATAATTTTCAGATATCATTTTTTAGCACTTCCATCAAAACACAATAATTTTGTCTACTTTAACATTACTATTTGAACAAATTCAGTATGTACACACTCTCAAAGACAGTTCTCTTTCCTATATCAGTTCAGTTACTCTCGGATTAACAGTTTAGAAACCCAAATGAAAATGAAGTAAAAGAGAATGTACCTCCTTTGAGAAGTTTGCTGGTGAAATTCTCTTCAAAGAATTAACGCGGCGATGTGCTTGAGACTTCCGTAGGGAAGAAATGCAGCCTTCGTAAGATTCCATAAGTTTTCCCACAGTCATCTGATATTGTGGAAAGGGATAACGAAGGTCATGTTTTTTCTCCAAATAAACGAACAATAAAATTACATAGTGCAAATTTTTTGTCCAAAAACTCAACCCAAATGATGTGGTAAGTGAATTGTAACTGTCACATCATTCATCATATCATCTGATAATCCATATGGCAGTTACAAATCACATTATTTGAGACGAGTTTTGGGCAAAATTAGGCTATGTAGTATTACTCATAACAGCAACTGATCAAATTTTAATGGTTAGGTATCAGATAGTGCAACAAGGCTTACATTTTCTTCACTTGCTTCCACATTTTCAGTTGAAGCAATCTCACTGCCCTTTTGGTCAGAGGTGCCATTCTGTAATGCAGTAAGTCAAAAGAAAAATGCAATGAGAACATTACTCTACTTGATTTACATCCGATTACCGAGTGCTTACTAAGATGTAAGGTCCATTGCTGCTTACCTGATGATAATTGATATCAGGCTCGGAATCTAAAAACGACGAGCTCTGTTCTGTAGCACAAGTAGATGAACTTAATAAAGAGCTATGACTAAAACTCTAAAACTAATTCATTCCTAACTATACTACAAGTTCAAAATAGAATTGTAGAGATGTTACTGAAGTTCAATGCAGCATATGTGCTGCCAACTTCACCATATGTTTTAACTTTTAAATTTTAACTAGTGTATTATTCGCAATGAATCAATAAACCAAAGTTGTCAGACTCATACTGGCACACCAATAATGAAACATTTAATACCAAATGCTGCGCGTTCAAAACAAAATAAGCAAAAGGTTGACAAGACCCTTTTTCATTTATTAGGTAGCCCAATTGGCGTTGCATATCGTATAGAGGTAGTTGATCATGAGGTTCAGGAACAGAAAATATACTTTGCCGGACTAACCTGATTTGTTGTTTGATGAACTGACCATACTAGAGTTTGATGCTTCCATCTGGGAAATCACTTGTGCACCAACCACATTTCCAAACATTTTTGCAGATTCTCTGTGGTTCTCCGTAAGACCGACATATAGCATATCGTCCAATCTCTTCTGCAAGATTTACAAGTATCTACCGTGATTGCAACCATAAGGAGAACAATTATCAGAGAAACAATATTAGTAGATAAAGTTATTCAGAACATCAAATACCTTTTTCAATTACCTTTGCAACTTGAAGCACATAATCACCAAGAATCTTAAACTTCTGCACACAATGACGCACGTCATGAGATTCTGCTAAATATGAGTTGTTTGTCAACCCTGCAACCTGAATTTGAAAGTGGGTGATGAGACAGTGTGTTTACAGATAACAGTTCCATCACAAACTTAGTGAATATTAGCATATACATAATAGTGATATTTCCAAGAGAAAGGTGCCACAACTAAAACTAAGTAAAAATAATGAAAAGTAGCACACAGAAATCTAATGGGACAGAAATGAACCATAGGAAAGAGTACCTGGAATGTTGCTCCATTATGAACAATGTCCCAAGCTGTTGGCTGATTGATGAATTCCTGTAATGGCATTACAACGTCCTCCATGTTGTATGAGTCATTGCTGTTAACATCCCTCATGCCCTTCCACAGCCTGGCATCTCTCTGTTCATCAAAGTAGAATATGTAAAAATTTAACACAAGAACTAATGGTTCTGCTCTTCCCTACTAGATAGATTGTATTAAAAAGTCATTATGCAACATAGTAAACAACAAAATCATAGAGATAATGGTTTTCCATGTAGAGGTCCCCTTAGTGAAGAGAGATGAATGTGGAATATCTCTGACCTTGAAGTGGCAAAATTAATACTGATAACAGAAAACAAGATTACTTCTACTTCCTGATACACATTTCTAGAATAAACATTTCTATGAGAAAGACTACTCAAGAATGCTGCCAATATTACTATGTAAAATATTAAAACATCATTGATCTGATATAAATATATAATCAAAATGATGCATTAACAAACTTCTGTAATTCTAGTAAATAGGAAATGGATGCTTTTTTCCTCAAATATTTAAAATTATTTTTGATCTTAAATTTAGTGATGCATGTATCATCAAATTTAAGAATCAGATCTCCAAACTCCTATATAAACTCTCACTCCCTCAATCATAACTGTCCTAGGACATAGGTTATCTGAAAATGAGCAAGAAAATACATTCCAAGCATAGATATGAGCATTAATCACCGTCTCTTTGACAGAACATTATTTAAACATTTGATTCTCCATGAAGCCTTTCCCTTTCTATGTAAATCAATTTAAGTCTTCTTAGATACATAATATGAGTAAGGAAAGTCCAAATGATGAGATTACTGGGATATCAAGGATCACTTATGGACCATAACTTCGAGGAAGAAAAAAACAAATACCATTAACGTAATAGCAGAAAAAACTAATAATAATAACAGCTGCATCCCGTAGATATATACAAGACAAGCATACCCGAGAAAATAGGTCCTCTCTCATCCATGGAACCAAATACTTCCATGGCCATATATCCAAAGTGCTAACTCCTTTAGTCTTAGCTCGCAAGCGTCCAGCCATTTGTGTGGCAGAAGTCAAGTTAGGATGCACCAAAAATCTAGCTGCTACTTCTACTGAAAACTCATAAGTGCTAAAGACACGGTCGATTGGATTCCTAAGTATTGTCACCACTGATGTTTTCTCTCTGGGAAGTTTGGACATCATGCTATAGTCATCGTGAGTAACCAACAAGCTACACTTAGTTTTCCTGCATGAATAACAAAATTACACCAATAAAAAAGCCATATACTAGCAAAATTCATCAAACTTCATGATAATTTGGTTTAGAACAGAAGAGAAAATTATATTCCATTTAGTAAAGCTATAGGAGTTCCTGGTGAAAAAACTTTGTCCCTTTTCTTTTCTCAAACATTTGCAAAAAGAAATCAAACAGTTACACGCTAGCCTTGTGAAAACACTTATGCTTATAATCTTACGCGTGAAGTAATATAAAGATAACACTGTTCAACTTCATTAATATGAAAACTTCAAGAAGGTTTTGAAATGATTCTTCCAGAATCTTTCATCCCTTGACAGTCTTTTCAATGTTCTCTTACAAGATTCTAATTATTATTCTCACTAAAAACACCATATTTGTGACAAAAATAGTCAATGGTAGCATGCAATACAGCACACAAAATAACAAGATGGTACCTCGGATCAAACCGCAGCTTGTCATAAGAACGCGGGCATTCCAAAGAGCTAGAATACAACTTTTTCAGGAGACTGCAGGCATAACATATTAACATAAGAAGTAATGAGTATGGTAGTTATATATTGGGTCCCGATTTTGAGTAACTGCATTGTATCCGTAGGGAATTACCAATGGAAGTACGTTCGTCCTCCTGTTCTGGGGACATGCAAGAAAAAAAGCAAATCTCGCAGCGTGTGTTTATCTCCTTTTACTTCTTGATTGAGTGAAGAAAGTGCCCACCTTTTGACAATTCCTTCACAGCGCCCAAAATCATTTTTGGTAGGGGAGGCATTTACTGAGAGAAAAACTAGTGTTAGAAAACTCACCATCATTACACCAGTAAATGCCATGTAAAGGTCAAAAGAAATATGATAAAAGAAAGCCAAAAGGGCTTCACTGCATATCTAGAACTGAGCAGCAGAAAACCTACAGTTACTAAATCCCTGCACTCCAATACAATGCCTGAATGCCAAGCAAGGTTTTTTCATCTCTGAGGTACTGAGTTTGCATTTCAATATGTTTCTTCATTTATTTAATTCAACAATTTGAAAATTGATCTTATCAGCTCATTTCTACATTCTTCCTACGACAAATTATACAAGTTAGGGTGAAAATGTTGTGTACAGAGAAGCCGAAGTCATTGGTTCAGGCAATAAAACGAAAAGGGCAGATGCGGACACAGCATTGTAGAAGTAACGGACAACCAACGAGAGATCAATCAACCAATAGAAGCGGTTGATTAGAAACAGGCATGAATCTTGCAAAGGTTCGTTCTTTCATTTCTAAAAGTAAATTCTAATACTACTTCGAAAAAAAATCAAGTACATCTTGGACACTCTCGAATGCTAAAAAAAATTAAAAAAATCAACCATTTTTAAGCCATTCACAAACTAAATTAGAAATTCAGGGAAAATAATAATCTGAAGGAACATAAAAATACAACCAATGTTTCCAGCTTATACATGAAAGGAAACTATGATACTTACCAAGCCCGAGAAGTATCAATAAGACAGCAAATTTTAGAGCAGGATCCATCCACTTATTTTCCCGCTCCACCACTCACTGCGCCAAACAGTTTGTGATTTTATACGTAATTGCAACACAAAAACAACACAAAGACAAAAGAAAAAGAAAAAACATATATATATATATATATATATACACACACATACGCACAGCACACACACACACACATATATATATAAGGCTACCTGTATAGAGTTCCGCGATCTCGTGCTCATAAATTACATCCACAACTTGTTGTGATTCTGACAGACAGCAGTTATCGACTTGGTCCCACCGCCGCGCGCACACAGATAAAAAACCTTTAGAAAATATATAAACCCTAAAATTGCAAGCTTTTTTGTTTTTTTGTTTTTTTGGTTACTGAATCTGTGTCCTGAAACGAACACAGAGTCAGAGAGATGCTTTTCAACGATTTAATGTCACAGGACGGACCGAAGACGGAGGGAGAACTGGGAAGGTGGTTAAAGCAGCAATTGTTTTCCCATGTTTTATGAAGGGCAGAATGGTAAATCTGTGAAAATGAAGTCCATAATTCGTGAACTGGGATATTTGCAACCAATGCCCCTAAGGTTTGACTAGTTTTAAATAAAATCCTCTCATTTTGAATTGAGATAAAAAACAAAACCTTTTGGGAGGGCACGTTTAGAATGGTTTTTAAAATGACATTTTCGAAAACTATTTTTAAAAATAAAAAATTATGTTTTAAAATGATTTTTTTTTAATGGTATATTTACTCCCATAACGGGAGATATTTACCGTTACAATAAGAAGATAAACCTACCCACACATACTGATAAATGTGTATAGTGGAACTTGAACCCTCACCATTGAGGTGGGAGAAAGATATACTAATCATTTGAAAAGATGCACTAACTATTTGAACTATGAGTGGTTGTACTTTAAAATAATATTTTTTAAAATACAAACGTGTCTGATAGCGTTTATTAAAATGATATAAATGTGTAGCATTTTTTTAAAAAAATTGGTAAAATAGTTGTTTAAAGAAAAAATTGCGACTTATTTTTAAAATTTATTTTAAGAAACATGAAAATTAATAAATTATTATTCTTAACTTTCTATTTATAAATTTAAAAATATTATTTTTTATTTTCAAAAATACATAAACAAACAATTTTATACCTATTTTTTTTATAAACAAAATAAAAAACAGTTTTCAAAATTAAAATCAAGCACCACCTTATTGTATACTAATTTAAACATCTCTTTTAAAAAACTCTCTAATTGTGTACTCAAAAACCTTATAAGGTGCGTTTGGTATGTGAGATTAGATTAGACTATTTTTATGGGATAGAATTGAATTGGATTGGATATGATTGGACTATATAGTACTGTCATGTATTTGGTGCAGTATTGATTGGACTAAAAATAGTATTGTCTGTTGTTTGGTGTAGTATGATATTGAACAAAAAAATATATTGTATTTTATATTTTATACAATGTCAGATTAGGTTAATTTAAAATTAGATTAAATAAATTTTAAAGTAAATTAAAATTACTTTAAATCAATAATAAAAATAAAATTAATTAATTAAATTTGGTTAATTTTTTTAAATAAAATATTCATATTATTTTTTAAAAAGTATAAGTACAACTATTTATAATTAATTTTACAAAAAATAACATTTATATTCATTTTTTTTTGCTACAGTTCATTTAGGATTTAAGGGAGAGGAACAGTACTCGTACTTATAATTTTGCAGTGTAAGTGTGAGTGATATATTACTAGCTCAACTTCACCTTGTTACATTTATATTCTTATTAATATTAAAAAAATATATTTTATTAATAATATTTTAATATAATATATTATCTTATTAAATAAATATAATATATTAAAAAAAGAAGAAGCTTGGGACAGTTTCCCAAGCTTTGAATTGTCCCGCCTCATTAGCAATAAAAATTGTGATGAGATTGAATTTTCTCCAATCCCATCAAGAGCCTAATCGTGGGATTAGACTGGGAATAGTCCAATTCCAGTTCAATCCATCAGTCAAATGGGCCATATTAGTGTGTCGTTATCTAAATTCAAAATAAAAAAAAAATTAAAAAATGATCAGACCTTGGGGGTTTTGTGGATCTCTCTTCAGGAGCTATACAACTTTTATGTCTTTAAAAGAAAATTAATAAATCAAATATCGCTCTAAAAAAGACACCATTTAAAAAAAATTATTGACTCACAAAATAATTATAAATTTAATCAAGCAAATTCTACCAATAATAAAGAAAATAAGATTGATTTAATGATATATATCTCATCCCTATATTAATGGGATTAGAATCCTCTCCTAACTTAAATTTTTCCTAAACTTTTACATATCTAACGATACGTGAATTTAATGGTTTGAATTTTATGTTATTTTCTCTTTAATTTTAAAAATCTTTTATACATATGAAGACATGTGACACATAACCAATTTAATTATAATAATTAAAAAAAATCTTATGTAAAATATAAAATTGATAGTTCCAATAAAAAACAAAATAAGACGACGCCGTAGGGGATGATATGGAGGCCGTTTAGGGCACTGAAACATTGACGAAAGTGGGGTCTTTTTTTTTTCAGTCCTTTTAGGAAGAGTCAAAGCGAGCAAAACCCACTACAATCCCATTATCGAATTCCCACTCTCATCGACATGGGGTCCACGTATAGTTTTTGGGCTAATTACAATTATATCCTTCTATTTTGTATTTTTTTTACATATACTGATATCTTTTCCTTTTATTGTATAAACATTCTCCTAAAAACCGTCAATCAAACTGTTACCTAACCATAAAGTTAACGGTTTAAATAAAAAGACCATTTTACCTTTAATAAAAAATACTTAAAACTAAAAAAAAAATTAAAACTATCCATTTTGTGAAATGGTCGGTAGAGATCCCATCTATTAAAAAAAAAAAAGTTTGAATGTCGAACCTCCATCGTCATAAAAAAAAAAATTCAGATTTTTTTCTTTCTTCTTGTTCTTCTTTTTCATATTTTTTTCTCCTTTTTTTTCTTCTTCGTTTTTTCAGATTTTCTTTTTCCAGATTTTTTTTCTTCTTTTTCTTTTTTCTTCGAATTTTTTTTTTCAAATTCTTCTTTTTTTTTTTTTCCAGATTTTTTTTTGTTCTTGTTCTTGTTCTTTTTTTTTCCTGATTTTTTTTGTTCTTTTTTTTTTGTTCTTGTTCTTCTTCTTTTTTCTTCTCTTTTTTTCCTAGATTTTTTTTTTGTTCTTCTTCTTCTTTTTTTTATTTTTTATAATTTTTTAAAATTGCTTTAATTGATTTAATAGGAAAAATATGAGTTTCCTTTACTATAGTACCAAACATTTAATTTTATGGTTAGTTAACGGTTTGACCAACAATTTTCAAGAAAAATTTGTGCAATAAAAAGAAAAAATGCCAGCATGTGCAAAAAAGGCAAAATGGAGGAATGAGTGTAATTAACCCTAGTTTCTATAAAAAGAAGTTTATTTACCACAATGTAGTAATGACTTAATTTATTGTGAATTAAAATATGTGAACCAACGTTTAAGTCAGATTTTAAGAATAAGTATACCCTACAATTAAAACGTTTAAGTCAGATTTTAAGAATAAGTATACCCTACAATTAAATAAAAAATTAAGTTAATTCATCACAATCTTAATAATAACATAATCTAGTGTGAATCAAATTAAGGTTTTAGGAATTAAATTTCTACGGAATCCAATTCTTCTTTCCTGATTCTCTTTCTAATAAAACTTGATTCCGTTTTGATATTCATTTCGATTAATAAATATGCCCTTAAATATAATTTAAAGAGAAAAAAAAAAATGAAACTTTGATGTACATGTATAGAAAGCAAACTTCATTTCAGGCTGATTTGGTGATGAACCGGCCCCGTCTTGGTTCGACCAAGCTAGCACAGGTGTATACAACAAATATAATTGGGCCTCACATGGGCCAACGGGTCGGAACAACCCTAAATTAAACCGGCCCAATCAGGCCCACTCCTACCACTAAAGTCTAAAAGAGTGACTAGGTTGAGAAGTTTGAACACTATTCATTAGACAAAGAAATTTTTTTAACTCAGAAAAAATGAGCACTATTGAAGACATCATCTGTACAAATATATTGGTGGTGATGGACTTATGGCACCATAAATGCTGCCAATTTCAATTTTTTTTTTTTTATTTGAATCAAAGAATGAATTTTGCAGGTTTGTTGTTAGCAGAGCAAACTCATCTTGATTTGCGTCTCCGTGCGAACCAACTAGCAATTGGACCAAGCAAGGAAGAAGAGACAGAGAGCTGGAGATAATCATCATGGTTTCACTAAAACTGCTTTCGCAGCATCGAGATGGTTCAAGCGACATGTCCCCAGAAGAAACTCTGGGAGCTCTTCTTCTGTATTTGCCTGTGCGATAAATAACATCAGCGTTTATGATGTCAATGGAACAATGAATCATCCAAAAATGTGAAGAGCTGTTGCTGTCTCAATTTGGTTTGTTTGCACGGTATAAAGATAAAAAGAAATTGAAGAGCCTTTTGCCTATGTATAATAATAATAAAGTGGTTTTACCTGTACCAAAAATGCCATTTCAATAACCAGATTGTTGAGGTAACCCAGAACAAGATTGACCACACCTCTTGCAACTGTTGACGACCCAATATCAACCCCAAGCTGAAATGATATTGACAAACGTCAGCTGTAAAAGTGCTCTTAAAATAAATTCATGATTCAGACATTAAATACATAAAGTTCTTGAATTAAACAAGAGGTCTAGGGATTAATCCTACTCACACCAGCCTTGGAGGAGGAAGCAATTTAATTTGGCTGTGTATGGTGGGGTGGGATGAGGTCGTGTGTGTGGAGAAAGTAGCGAAAAAATAATGTTACATGAGCATGGATATGAATTTCATCAGCCCAGTAACAGAAGATGCCACACTTAAAAAGTAACAATTCAGCATTATCTATTTATATTGAATATTGAAAAAAATGAAACACCTCCAAGTAGTTCTTTCCCTGGAAATAGTTAGTTTCCAGTGCTTGACCAAGCAGGCAAGCTTTCTTTCCCACGCTCTGCTTAACTATCCACGAACCCTGAAAAAATATGTTTTACCATTATGAGCCCTGGTTTATAAAGCATGTTGAATGAAATCAATGCAGCATAAAGCAAACCGTCTATTTCTCATAAACAAATTAGAAGAATATATTGGTGTTTTCACAGCTCATGTGATTGTGTGTGAAATAACTTTATGCATTAGAATCAAAGGTAGCCTCAGGTTCAAGTGCTTATGACAAAGAAGCAAATCTCGAATTAAAAGGATTGGGAGAGGGGGGGGGGGGGGAGAGAGCGAAAGAGAGATTCAAGAAGCATTTATACTTTGAAAACACCAGTAAAAGATGCACGAAGTCTTTCTTTTTTTTTTGGGTTAACAGCAGTAAGCATATTGCTTCTCCATTTTTGTGTACGTGTGAATTGTGAAGGCGGTTCTAAACCAGATAATTGACACTGAATCTCTATATTTCACAAACCTTAGATATGTATGGTATGAGCTTAAATCTCGAATTTCTATATGCATCATCTCCCTTGATAAAGCTTTCAAGCAATGAATCCTTGACGGGAATAGTCATCATATAGTACAGTGCTAGACTATATGTTGTTGAGCCAGGCACCTGTTTCATATAAACAAACTTAATCTTTTTAAATGCACAATAACTAATAAGAATTGTAAAGGTTAAGTTTTGCTGGACTTGAGGATAAACCATAAACTGAGTTTACCTGTATGTTTATAATGAAGAAGAACTCTGGCCCACCCTGCTCTGCATATTTCTGCAGAATAAAGCTAGTAAAAATTCTATAATCACAAGCATCATGCAGCAAATTCAAACAACAGAACCAATTAAAGATAAACCTGAACAATTCCCCCTGGACGACCTCCAATATCATCTTCACGTTTGTCAGATTTTAGCCAATCTGCAGCAACCATTTGCATCAGGGTCCCCTTTGCTTTAACCTGGAAATAAAGCAACAAAAGAACATTGAAATTAACCACGAGATGAGACTCTACATCCCCACTATAAACTGAAGCACTCGGGATAATTATCAGGTACAATTCCAAAACAATAGATTACAAATGCAATGCATCTGACTTAATAGTAAGTCTTTAAAACATGTTGAATTCTGAGTAGTTAGGGTGTAAATTAGTCAATTTAGGGTCTGTTAAGATAAGCTACACACCTTCCAATTGTCAGACAGCTGATGTGTTTACTAAGGCTCTACTTAGAGCATCTTTTGAAGGATTGTGTTCCAAGCTGGGTATGATCAACATGTACTGCCCAGCTTGAGGGGGAGTGTTAAATTCTGAGTAGTTAGGGTGTAAATTAGTCAATGGTTTTCTGATTCTTAGGGATTGTGTTTTTCCTTTTTTGTGTATATATTCATGGTTTGTATTCATGAAAATATATAGAAAATTCAAAATCTTCAAAACATAGTCACTCTCGCCCATTAATTGTCCTCTAAAGTGTAAATTTAAACTTGTAGGAGGAAGAGTTAAAACTCAAACATCTGATTAGGATTCCAAACTTGGTTAACAAGGGAAACAGAAAATAGAAGGTAAAACAAAAGCTATATTAAATAGATCCAAGGTGGGTGACCACTAGCAATAACATGCAAGTTAGCATTGCAAGATCGTGCAATTTTAAGCACGCATAGCCAACCAGTTTGTCACCTTCTCAATCGGGGGTCACGAAGAATGCAATATAGAACACAAAAGCAGAATTTTCCACAGAAACTAATAGCTTTAATATAACTAATGTTGCCGTTCCTACCTTCTGACTGTCTTGCAAGTAAGTTTTCCCACGAATTAAAAAAGTGGAAGGATCTGCAGACATCCAACTGCAAGCCAAAGTACAAGTTGGATCCTTCGGAAGAGTGGCTCCATAGCAGCAAGAGGTATTATCTTCCCTTGCCATCCCCTGTAAGTCCATATAGCCCCTCTTCTGAACTGCAATACACACAGTTTTTCTATCAACACATCACAAAAGAAAGAAAAATCATATATTTGTAACAAAGTCAGGTTTCTTTTGCTATGAACTCAAATTTATGCAGAGTATTGGTAGCCCAAACTGAAATCACCTGCAAGATCGTGCAATTTTTTGACAAAACCAGCAGCTGTTGATAACTTTGGATGACGCGTATCCTGGAACAGACAACATAGTAGAATCAATTGAGAAAACAGACAGAAGCGATATTTGAAATTCTACATCATTCAAACAAGAACAGAGAAACTTAAGTAACTGAGTTTTGTGTTAGTTGCTCATGCACATTGAAATATCAGCAGACTGCCAATATTGAGAAGTGATGTTAATAGGTTTGCCAACATATACAAAACAATTGCACATGTAGGAACATTTGTATGTGCACATATTCATGTGTGCATGTTTGCAAGTGTATATGTTTGTGTGAGTGTCACAAAGTGAGGGAGTTGGACAGATGGAGGTGTAGAGGAATAAGGAACATCATCATGTAACTGCTTTTTGGTTTAAACCCATAGGATTTGAGAACAAACATTTTCACCTTATGTGGCAACAAAATTTGAAACATAAAAAAAAAATAAAAAAAAAAAACTCACAGCATGAATGCATCGACTGCCACAGACAATGTGATTAATGCAAAATGTAATTGAAACCCATTCTTATTTCGCCTTCACAAGTAAGAAGAAAGGAAAACTAATTTGATAGAGCTACTACCTGAGAGCACATTTCTGGACCAAAATCAGAAGTCCATCCGTTCTCTAAATCATCAGAGTCTGATGGTTCTGGAACATCAAAGAATTCATCAGCAGCATCATTCAGGCCTACAAGGCTTGCATGTTCTGAAGGGGATTTATCCACTTCTTCGCTTATGTTCAACTTGCTCTTCCCATTCTCTGTTGATGTTGGGACATCAATTACACTACTCCCTTCCACTTGATGCAACTTGATATTTCTTGTCAACTCTCCAGATGAAAAGTCAGAGGCAGAATAATTTCCTTGTTTTGCTCTAAATAGCTCACGCAATGCTGCCAATACCAAAAAAGTAAACTGATTTGTTGCCTAGAAGATCATATTAAGTAAAAATATATATATATATATATATATATATATATACTACACCGCTCAAATTTTATCCCAAATTTCTCATAATGATGTCAGAGGGGATTTTTAACCACCGTTTTTTTTTTTTTTGATAATCCAGAAATCCCCTGAACCTGTTTAGTAGGCCCAAGTTCGAAACTGAATCCCCTGCCGAACCCTACAATCTTAGGGAAGCAGGAAACTATGGCCTTTGGTGATGTAACTACCCATGAGGGTATTCGAACCCTGGACTTGTGGGAGGAATCCACAGGCCTAACCATTTTTAACCGCCATTTAGATCATAGGATAATGTGGTAATTACAAATCACATGCCATGTCATTTAGGATGAGAACTTTGGAATAAAATTTGGACTCTGTAATATTACCCAAAATGGAAACCATATCAACATATGATTAAAGTATAAAAATCTAGCAACTGTTGAAGATAACCAGCAACTCTCCCAAGCATGCGGGTGGTAATAGATCTAGCTGAAGAAGGTTGCAGATAAGATCTCCAGAATTTCCAATCAATAGCAAGCATATGCTTTACAACTGATCTTTTCCCTTGGTTCACAGGAGATACAACATATCCCCCACCTGTAATAGAGTTATTTCCTATTTATTCCCTGGTAATTTTTCAAATATGCATCCATTTAAAGGAAAGAAAATATCATGAACTCTCATAACTAATGGATCAAAAGATACAATAGTCAACACACATTACTGTAATCTCTATAAATTGCAAACTGACAGAATGATGAATGCTAAAAATATTATAACAGATATACAATTACGATAATTAAAAAAAATCATAATAAAGTACAAGAGTAGTCAGTGAACCTGGAGGCTTGACAACCACTGCAACTATATGCCAAATAATTTATTTCAGTCGCACACATTTGAGAGATTAAGACACTAGAGAGACTTCCAAAATATCACCATAGTATTGCATGCATACAAGAAACTCTGAAAAAGTCTAGCTTATTATCTTTTCCTTCTAAATTAAAGCATACATTACTTTTAAGGCAGGCACGAACATATCCTTTCTGGGGTTGACACTTCTTGTGAAACACAGAATGGTAGAGTATAACTGTGACAGAAAGAACCAAAGAAAGTCATTTATAATTCAAATCAATTAGGGACGTAAATAAAGAGATTTCCTCCATAACATTACAACCATATGTTCCATCATCTTCCCTTCTCCAATAACGCCGCAATAAGAGATCCCGTTGCTTCATTCCCCTGCAATTTGTAACATGTCAAAACAAAGAACTTACAAAGGAATGGAACCTATCAGGCATCTCAGTTCAAATAACTTTGACACTTTTTTATGTTAAAAAAAAATGAATCTTACCAGGGCAACCAATCGCTATACAACTGTTTGTGGACAATATCAGTGTGACCATCAAGGTGTTCAACCACGTTACCCTTGTACAAACAGAAGTCCCATCTGCAAGCCGATTTGCAAGTTATTTTTGGTAACAGACGTGTGTATATTTTCAAAATACAATTGACAAATTACTTGATAACTAAAGTTACAATTCCCCACAACCCCAGGACAATAATCATTACTGTAATAGGGCAGCTTCCAATTGATTTGTAAAGGGAGTATATGCTAGATTGCAAGATCATAACTTTGTTTTTTAAATAAGAGCGTGAGGTTTGAATTTCAGCAGTCTACACTATCTTCACTGTTGCAGATCTCCACAACGTATCTGCTCAGAAACATATATATTCAAGGTTTACTTTATTTTGTCTTTTCTGTTTCCCGGGCATCATAAGTTGCGTATCTCCACAACTACAGTTTTCAACATGGAATATGAAATGACTACTACAATAGACTTGAAAACATAAAGCTGCCTGATGAAAAAGTATGAACACACAGGGAAATGCCTATTTAAGTTTAATTGTGCTAAGAATCTGATGAGAACCTAGTTAGAAGGAGCATAAGGCATAGGGTGAGAAGAAAAGAAGTGCAGCTGTTAGTGGAAGAAGTTGAAAATCAGACCAGTGAGTACCGCGACTCACCAGCGCGTCGCGACACTCACTGGAATGGTTGCGCTTTGGAGTAAAAATATATTGTGTTGAGGTAGTGAGTGCCGCGACTTAGGCCACGACTCCCAATCACGACCCAAGTTGCGACACTGAAGTGGTGCTTGGAGACAGAGAGTGGCGCGACCGAGACCGAGGCCGCGACTGAGACCGAGGCCACGACTCCCAGTCGCGACACCATGGCGGCGGACACCAAACCCTAATTTCTGCACTTTTCCTATTTAAAGCTAGTCCATTTTTAGGTTTGTTTAGTTTTATTTTCCAAGGACATTTTAGTTTTCTCTTAGTCTTTTCCTATTGAGTATATATAGATTACTACTACTAGGGTTGTAATCATCTTTTCATCAAATCAATCAATACCAGTTCTCTTTGTCTTTTGGTATTTCTCGAAAGACACAAATTCGGCTTTTCTTAAGATTCTTGCTTGAGATTAACTTGGGCTACGGCAAAGGCTAATACCCTATGTTTTAAAGAGTTAGGAATCCAAGGTGACCTAATTCAAAAACCTATCTTGTGTGAGCGTTTCTTGTTGCCCAAGTTAGGGTTTGTTGTTGGATCTAGACTTAGATCCTCAAAAATTTGGTGCTTTTATTGAGAGTAGTTTCAAGTTGTCGAACGGTGACAACGATCAATCTCCAACAACTATTGAGCCCAACCGGGTCCGCATCGATGCCTTGGAAGTCGGTCAAAGAGAGTTACAGGCAGACATGATAAAGGTGATGGGGATGTTGGAACGCATAGCGGCAAGGGTAGAGCAACTACCGATTGAGGGTGATGTTGTTCCAGGGGTAGGGACTGAAGGAGAAGTCGATCAGAACACGGACTCATAGGGGTAAGAACACCACCAGTTAATCCTTTGTACGAGGCAGACGAAGGGTTCAATAGACAGGTTAGGGCTCCGATTCAGTATAAACATGGAGAAATAGTGGAACAGGGTAACCGGGTAGTCGAGAGGTGGGTTGAACCAAATCAAAGGAGACAGAGGCCTGGGACCGGTAGGGAATCCGAAAGGTTCGGGTCAAGTAGTGAAGATGAAGCCCGAAGGGATGACCGGAGGGACTATAGGGGTGAGCCGGACTTTGAAAGACCCAGGAACCGATAGTTTGATGAGGCGGACTATGACATCGGTCGGCGAGGGAATCAAGGCCCGAGGAAACCTAAGGTTGATTTTTTACACTTTAGCAGAGGGGATTCGTACGAATGGTTGGACAAGGCCTGCTGCTATTTTCAAGTCTATGAGGTTGCTAGAGCCGACAAATTTGCTATTGTAAGCATGTACTTAGATGGTAAGAAAAACAGTTAGTAGAGATAGCTTAGAGCTCAGTATGATCAAGACCGTCGGCGAATGGGTTGGACAGCTATTCTCGAAGGGAGCTATGGTGAGAGAAAGCCCTTAAAGGAAAACACGGGGAGCAAGTTCACAAAACCCTTGCAAACCGCGAATTCTTGGAAGGGTAACCCCATAAAAGAGGGCCACTCGCGGGGTAAATCTAAAGAAGTGAGGAAGTTGTCCCTAGAAGAGATGCAGGATCACATTAAAAAAGGATTGTGCTTCAAATGCGGAGTAAAATGAGTGAAGGGTCACTAATGTAGGAATGACAAGCTACTCATGATTGTAGATTCCGAGGAGTCAAATTCTGAAGCCGCAGAGGAGGATGAAACTCCTAGTGATGAAGGGGAACTAAGAGTAGCAAAGTCAGGGTTAGATGAGGGGATGGCAGAGTTATCCCTCAATGTAATATCAGGGACACCAAGGCCATCGACTATGAGATTCATGGCGAGGATAGGGAGTTCTAAAGTCTCCTTACTAGTTGATTCCGGGTCGTCTCACAATTTCATCAATGTGAACACCGTGAAGAAGCTAGGGATGAAAGGGGTTGCCACAGAAGCATTCAATGTTAAGGTAGCCAATGGAGAGTGGTTGAAATGCGAAGAGGTACACCGGAACGTCAAGATGAATGTACAGGGTATAAGGATAGTAGCCGAGTTACATGTCTTAGCATTTGCAGGGCTAGATGTGGTTCTTGGGAATGCATGGCTGAAGAGTATCGGTGAGGTAATCACCAATTTTGAAACAATGACCATGAAGTTCAAACTTGGCGGCAAAAAGAGGTCCTGGACCGCGATCTCAACTAAGGAAGTCAAGCATTGTGAAGCACATGTGATGGAACGGTTGTGCAAGGGAGGTGCCTAATGCTTTGCTATCATCAACACTAATGATAGACAAGCAATGAAGACCAAAAAGGAGTCGGTAGAAGGGTTGGAAGAAGAGATGCTAGGGCTGCCCGAGAAAGTGCGAGATGTAGTAGCTCGACACATGCGAGTTCTGAAGGTTCCGACTGCATTACCACCTATTAGGGACTTTGATTATCGCATCACTTCGAAGGATGAATCAAAGTCCGTCAATGTACCTCCGTACAGATATGCGTACTTCTAGAAGACTGAAATAGAAAAGCAAGTGGAGAAAATGCTAAAGAATGGACTGATTAGACAGAGTACAAGCTCGTTTCCTTCACCGGGCTTGTTGGTTCAAAAGAAGGATGGCACTTGAAAGTTTTGCACGGACTACAAGGCATTGAATGAAGCAATCGTGAATGACAGGTTTCCTATTCCAACAGTCGATGAGATGTTAGACGAGCTACATGGGGCGAGTGTTTTTACCAAGCTCGATCTACGGGCGGGTTACCATCAAATCCACATGAGAGAGGAAGATATACACAAGACGGCATTTCGAACTCATTCTAGAGACTGAGTATTTGGTTATGCCGTTTGGGTTGTGTAACGCACTGTCGACTTTTCAGGCCGCAATGAATGAAATCTTTTGACCGCATTTGAGGAGATTTGTGTTAGTATTTTTGGATGATATATTGATCTACTCTAGGTCTATGGAGGAGCACTTATCTCACCTGGAGGTAGTGTTGGAAATTCTTCGACATCATCAGTTCTACATCAAGATGTCTAAGTGTGAGTTTGTCAGGGAAGAGCTAGAATATTTAGGGCACTTCATCTCTGAAAAAGGGGTGACAGTAAACGCGCGAAAGATGGAAGCTATAGTGGATTGGCCATTACCAAAGGATGTGACCGCTATGAGGGGATTTCTGGGGTTAACGGGGTACTACTGGAGGTTTGTCAAGCATTATGGGTTAATTGCAAGACCGTTGACCAACATGTTGAAGAATGACAACTGTGAGTGGACAAAAGAGGCCAAGCTTGCTTTTGAAGACTTGAAAAGGGCAATGACTCAGACCCCAGTCTTAGCATTGCCAAATTTTGACAAGACCTTTGAAGTTTACACGGATGCTAGTGGCGATGGTATAGAGGCAGTTTTGGTCCAAGAGAAGAGGCCGTTGGCATTTATATCCAAAGCCTTGGGTCCTATGAAGAAGACTTGGAGTACATACACGCAGGAGATGTTGGTCGTGATACATGCAATGAAGATATGGAGGCCGTACCTGTTGGGAAGGAAATTCACCATTATTACCGACCAACAGGCCCTGAGACACTTGCTGCAACAGTAGATTGTGACCCTAGAGCAGCATAAATTTATAGTAAAATTGCTTGGGTTTGAGTATGATATCATCTACCAACTGGGGAAGAAAAACAAGGTAGCTGATGCTTTGTCCAGAAAGGAGGGTAGCCCAATGATGTGGTCCATATATGAAGAGGAGGATTCAGGGCTAATGGCCTTGAGTGGCACGGAATGGATGGTATGGGATAAACTCCGGGAGGCCGTGAAGTTAGATACCAAGACCCAGAAAATCTGCAAGAAGTTAGAGAACCATGAAGATGGAGTCAAAAGGTATGAGGTGAAGAATGAGCTCGTATACTACAAATCGTATGTATATGTGCCTAATGTGCCACGTTTAAGGGAAGAGATTCTTACTCACTTCCATGAGAGCAAGGAAGGCAGCCATTCGGGGTGGTTGATAACATACATGAAGGTGAAACACTTTTTCTACTGGGAAGGGCTCAAAGGTGAAGTGAAGAAGAATGTAACAAAGTGTGACACATGCCAAAAGGTCAAGTATGACTCACGGAGACCAATGGGACTACTACAACCTTTACCAATTCCAGAGCGAATTTGGGAGGATTTTACCATGGATTTTGTTGAAGGGCTGCCGAGTAGCAAAGGATTCGAGGCAATATTGGTAGTAGTGGACCGATTGAGTAAGGGTGCTCACTTCATTCCATTAAAGCATCCCTTTACCGCCAGTAGTGTTGCCAAGGCCTTTGTGGATAATGTGGTTAAATTGCACGGTTTTCCTCGTAGTATTGTGACTGACAGGGGGAAATTATTTATGAATCTTTCTTGCAGGAGTTGTTCACTTTGTAGGACAACAAACTTAAGGCGAGTTCATCCTACTATCCCCAGACAGACGGGCAGACTGAGGTAGTGAATCGAACCCTGGAGCAGTATTTGAAGTGCTACTGCCACAATGAACAAGTGAGATGGAAGGAGTACATCCCATGGGCTGAGTATTGGTACAACACGACTCATCATGCCGCCATCAACATGAGTCCCTTTAAGGTGATGTATGGCAGGACACCCCTGAGTTTGAGCACTTATTAATTGGGCACAGCTGCCAATGATGAGGTGGAGAAGGAATTGATGACCCGAGATGAGATTATGGCAAAGTGAAGAAAGAACTCGAGAAGGCTCAAGGGTGGATGAAGAAGTACTACGATCAAAGTAGGCGGGACGTGTCTTTTGGGTCGGGGAATTTTGTTTATCTCAAGCTTCAACCTTATAGGCAGAAGTCTCTAAAGAGGAGGTTTAATGTGAAGTTGTCACAGAGGAATTATGGGTCTTTTAAAGTTCTGGAACGCATAGAAGAGGTCGCATACTGATTGGACCTACCACAGACATCACGATTGCATCTGGTATTCCATGTATCGGTGTTGAAGCAAAGGGTTGGAAGTCCAAATTTGATTGCGGATGAATTGCCATCATTTGATGAAGAAAGAAGATTGTCGCTACAACCGAGAGAAGCGCTGCAGTATAGAAGTTGGCAACGCAATCGTCCGAAGGAGAAAGTGTGGCAGGTACTTGTGCATTGAAGGGGTCTTCCTAATGATGAGGCTACTTGGGAGAATTATGAAGACATGGTTTCAAGGTTTCCAGATTTTCCCCTTGAGGGCAAGGGCATTCTTGAAGAGAGGGGGAATGATGAGAACCTAGTTAAAAGGAGCACAAGGCATAGGGAGAGAAGAGAAGAAGTGCAGCTGTTAGAGGAAGAAGTTAAAAATCAGACCAGTGAGTACCGCGACTCACCGGCGCGACCGCGGTATGTCGTGACACTCACTGGAATGGTTACTCTTTGGAGTAAAAATATATTGTGTTGAGGCAGTGAGTGCCGCTACTAAGGCCACGACTCCCCGTAGCGACCCAAGTCGCAACACTGAAGCGGTGCTTGGAGACAGAGAGTGGCGCAACCGAGGCCGCGACTCCCAGTCGCGATACCATGGCGGCGGACACCAAACCCTAATTTCTGCACTTTTCCTATTTAAAACTACTCCATTTTTAGGCTTGTTTAGTTCTATTTTCAAGGACATTTTAGCCTTTTCCTATTGAGTATATATAGATTGCTACTACTAGGGTTGTAATCATCTTTTCAGCAAATAAATCAATACTAGTTCTCTTTGTCTTTTGGTATTTCTCCAAAGACAAATTCGGCTTTTCTTAAGATTCTTGCTTGAGATTAGCTTGGGTTAGGACAAAGGCTAATACCCTACGTTCTAAAGAGTTAGAAATCCCTAATAAGGTGAACTAATTCAAAAACTTATCTTGTGTGAGCGTTTCTTACTGCCCAAGTTAGGGTTTGTTGTTGGATCTAGCTCTAGGTCCTCAACAGAATCTTAATATCACAATTCTGTTCCCACATAAATTACCACTTCAACAATGTAATACTAAGGTTAAACAATATCAAGCAAACTTACTCTGATCTGGAAGGACCAAGAGACATGAGTGTCTGGAAAATGGCTTCTGAAGTTCCGTTCACCACCCCCACAGCCATTATTGCAGGATGATCATCCCACTGCATAACAAAAAACAAATAGTCAATATTGTAGTTTAAAACCTGTAAATGGTAAAAAAGGAAAGCTACCAACCTTTCCATGAGAATCCCAATTTTTTCCTTCCTTAAACAGCCGAAGACCTGCGCTACAATTATATAAGCATGCAACTTGAGCTTTGTCAAATAGCATATAATTAATTTGTACGAACCATTTTGACAGCCAAAAATTGTCCAAGGCGATGGTGCAATAACATCAGATGTTACTTGATCCATGTGTTTTGCTGAACGAAGGGTCCAGTCTATAGATTTGGAGTGATTCACCCTACTGGAACCGCTCAATCTGCATGCATTAAAAATCAGAGTAACCAAGAGTAAATGACACAAAATAAAAAATAAAGACAGCGTTCTAGACCACAAAGAAAAAGCTAGGAACGTAAAGTCAGAAGTTAAACATCTATGTTTAAGAAAAGCAGCGATTTCTGGGTAGATTCAGTATACCTAAAAGACTCCCAAGTGTTATTCGAATAACCAACAACATTATCTCCTGGGTATGGACCACCCTGCATAAAAACAAAAGCATCATCTCCCTTTATTACTGACCGACCCACTTTCTGCTGTTCATTAACAAAATATAGCTTTTTGGAACCTTTAAAGCTGCTTCTGGTATTGAATGAATCCATTTTGCTGCTTCTTCAGGACTGCTTGCTCCTAGCTATGACATTTAACTTTCAAAACTTATTCATGAAAACTTTATACAGATTTAACAATATTTATAAAATGATTACCTTACCTTAAGTTGATCATTGTGATTAGAAGTATTATAGAGAGTAAATATGAAGAACACCTGCAAGTTGTATAGAGAGCTTGTTTTACAAAAATATCAAATACCACAAACTTGCTGAGAAAGTAGAAACTAGAAAATGTGTAACAGCTATGCAAAGACAGCATTGTTCACATACTTTTCTATGAATGCTCTCTCTCCCATTGTCCATGACCCGGATGCAGGAATCTATAATTGCACTTCTAACAGGATCCTGTTAAGCAAGTAGAGATTTTTCTTCTTAGTTCATTACCAAATAGTATAATATTCACATTCACATTCAATTGGAAGCCTAAATAGAGTTTAAAGCACCTCATTAGCTTGTGGGCACAGTTAAATATTACTAACCAAACAAATGACACTTGTGACGAATTTATATAGTTGTGTGCCTGTGTGTCGTTTATCAAGATAATTCTACACAGTTAATTAAGAAAATTTACAGCCACTCACACGGTTACTTTCACACTTCTACACAAACACAGTACACTACTTTGGTCCAATAAATTGCGACATTCAACAAGGCACCCAAATGTATCTTTGGATCCTTGAACACTCAATTTATTTCCCACTTAACCATCAACTATATTTTTTTCCCTTAAACGTGTGTAAAATTATCCGTACCAGCAGGAGAAGAACCAAATGGATCAAGTCATGGGAGATGCCCAAGAAAGGCAAGTTACTTTGCTTCTTTTGAATAAAATAGCATGAGCAAATATACCTATGCTTATAACTAAATTCAACTACTAAGTAGCCTCGAAGCTACATTATACGAAAAAGAACAACCAAACTCAGGATTCAAATGTTTACTTAGTAGCAGGATCAAACCAAAGACTACTAGAAGTGACAAATAAATGCTAAAAAAACTAAAAAAGATTTACTCAAATGTAAGTTTCAATTTTTCTCTACCTTGGTGGCGACAAAGAAAACCTTATACGTTACCAGGATCTTTATCAGTTGAAACCATTTCCATACTATGTCCTTACTATATCAAAAGCTCTCACTTCAAATACAGAATCAACTACTCGATACAAGTAAAATCTCTCCCTTTTCATGCCAAACCCAAAGCACTAACTGAATTGGGCAAGTAACAGAAACCCAGAATTCAACTGTCAGATATTAAAACATAAATAGTAATAAAACAATCCACGAAATTCAATACCTCTAATGCACACAGATCACTTGCCTCCTGAATCCATTCATATCCAACCATTAAATACATATACACACGTAATGCAAATTTAACATCAACTACTCAAGACAATAACAACAATTGATTTTAACAGTAACTGGAATGAAAATTCATGAAAAAAGAACAACAACAACAATAATTGTAATGGAAGTAAATTTAAATAAGAACAAAAAGAAAAACTATGAACCTGATTCTTTGAATCGGGGACAGACTTAAAACTCCTGAGAAAATGATCTTCTAAAACGAAATACCGTTTTCTCGAATACTGTAACCCGAACCGATTCGACCGGATTAGGTACAACCAACCTTCCATTCTTCCATCATTGTTGATTTGCGATACATCCATCTCTTGATTTCTCAACAAAAAAAGAAAAGAAAAAAGAACTACTTAAAGAACCCCACCTCTGAGAATCAAGTTAAATGAACAAATGTTTTTTGTTTTTTCAATCCATGCAAAACCAGACTTCAAATTTCCGAAGGAAAAGTGGTGGCAACTGGAAAGTGAAGTGATCCTCTGATCCCCCCAGGTTAAAGAGAATTACAGCGAATGATTGCCGAAGTTAGTGATTGCATTTACAAATTCATGAGACAAAAAAGAAAAAGAAAAGTCTCTCTTTCTCTCCCTCTCTCTCTGCGTTAGTTTTCTTTCTCCAGTGCTTTCAGTTTTTCAGTTTCTCTCTGCCAAAGCAAAAGCAAAGCAACGCAACTGAATTGGCTCAATTGGGTTGGGTGGGTGCGTATACGAGACAAAGATTTACTGGTCGAATATTTTATTGTGAATTCGCTTTTTTGCCCTTCATTTTTTGAATTGTATTGTCCAACGGTTGGATCTTTATTTTTTTTAAAAAGAAACGGTTGGATCTTTACGCTGATTTTGGCATATTATTATTTTTTTTTTGAAGCTATTTTGGCATATTATTATTATTATTATTATTTATTTATTTATTATTATTTCTCTTGCTATTATTAGCATACACATTGTACATTACATGTGCATCATAATTATTAACCGGTCTATTGCTTATAATTATTAGTATTTATATAATGTAAATGTTGTTCTTTTATTTAAAAAAAAAAATCTATATAATGTGATGTCATTTATAGAATTCTTCGTACCCAAGCACCTTATAAGTGAGTAAATAAATATGTATCTATTAATATCTCAAATGGTTATTATATTTTTCTTCCATATTTAGTGATAATGGATCATGTTTCATCATATATAACTACTAATATGTGTGAGTAGATTTTTCTCTCGTTATTGAAATAACCAGCATGTGTAGATAGTTTTATTATATTATCAGAGTAGATATACGGTTACACCTTAAGGGTGCGTTTGGTACATGGGACAAGACAGGACAACATGGGACAAGTTGCTCATGTCCCATGTTTGGTGCGACATGGGCATTGGACAACGTTGGACAACATGGGACAAAAAACCCAAAATCTTGTCCCATGCTAGACCCTAGGACAAACTGTAGCATAACATGGGACAAGGTCTAAAATGACTGATATACCCTTATTTATTTTTAAAATTACAAATAAACCATCACATATAAAAAAAAAAAAAAACAAAATTTTTTTTTCATCCGCCTCTCATCTCCTCTCTTGCACCTCTATTCTCTCTCTCTACTCAATCCTCTCTCTCTTCCTATCCTCCCATGAAGACCCACATTAAGTTTTTAAGAATAAAAAAGACAATTTTTTTGCAGCAAACCCAGAAAAATAAAAATGAAGAAAGCATAGAAAAAATAAAAAAAATAAAAATGGAAGGAATCATAAAATTTTATATATATATATATATGCTTTTGAAATTTTATTATTATTATTATTATATTTTTTTGTGTTTATGAGTTCTTGGTGTGTAGATCCACCAAGAACACAAAAATACAAAATAAAAAATTTTAATTTTTTAAATTGGTTATTTTATAAAAAATTCATTTTTTTTATTTTCTTTTCAATACAATCTCCATCCATCTATTTTTATTTATGGAATTCCATATTCTTTTGGTATGAATTATATTTAATAAAAATTATTTAATAAAAACATTCAAATTTTGTTCTGTCCTGTCCCATTTATCACTAATATGTTGTAACAAACATTAGACTGGACAAGAAGGGTACTCTGGTCATTTAAACATCTTGTACTGTCCTGTCCCAGCCTTACTAAACGCATAACAGTACAGTATACAGTTCTGTCCCAGACATACCAAACACAATATGGAACAGCTGTCCTGTCCTGTCTTGTCCCGTCTCACCTTGTTCTGTCCCGTCCACGTACCAAACGCACCCTAATAGTGTAGCGTAATTTTATCCTATTATCATAATAAATATGTAGTTCCATCTTAGTGATAAGAATTTAAATTTAATATATGTATTTATAAGTATATACAGACTATTTTATTTTATTACGAGAGTAGATATTCGTTTTTAATCATTTAATGATATAGCTCGGGCTTTCTCTCCTAACTTCAATAAGTTAGCTAAGCATGGCGATGCAATTCTTTGACGAAGTGGCTATAAAATGCATCAAAGCACATGAAAAGTATGATATGTCACATTGTCGCTAGTTGTTATTACTTAATAGGTATAGTATGTAACTTTACACGACTACTAAATTGACATATAACCATCATAGATATAATAAAGTCAGAGCATCTGCTAGTGGGTAGTCGCAGAATCTATTGGTTTGCTTGACTTCCCTTATCTAACACTTTATTTCTCTAATCTCTGTTAATATTTTATTACATTTTGTCTTTAATTAGATACAACTTCTTCTCTATATTTTTTAAATACACACACACACACACGAGGTTAAGTGATTTATCGAGATTTGTTGAAATTAAACATTAATATATACGTCATATGGATATACATATATATAATATGTGTGGTATGATTTCAATTCTCTCCAATAAAAATAAAGAAAAAATGCACGTTACTCGAGTTAAGGTTGACCATGCTTTGATTATGTATAACTTAGTACTTGCTTAAAAAAATAAAAGGATATGTGGCATCGACTAACAAAAAGAAATATCATTGGAATTTAGAATTATTAAAGTATCTTCAATGTAAATATATATTTTTAAATATTTAAATAGTATTACATCAGCATTTCTAAATAATATAGATCTAACTTGTTAAAAAAATTATAGAAATGTATATTCACTTTTACAATGTGAGTATCTAAATAGTAATTTTAAACCAATCACTACAAGTCATTTATTACATTCTCTCTCCATTCAATATAACAATTAAAAGCATTGATAAAATGCTAAAATTTTATTGGTGGGAAAAGTTAGAAATCCTAATCAGCATATCAAGGAGGATATCTGCAATTAGAAACTCTACTTAATGTTATCTAACTTTTTTTTTTACCAAATCATATCAATATTAAAATTAGACAATTGCATTGGAGAATATTTTTTTAACTTTTTCAATATAGATCTTATGTGGCACTCAATTTTTTCTAAATGTATAATAATATTGGAGATGATCTTATAATGGAATTTATTGAAATTAAATAATATATTATAAAGTTTAATTTGGATTTGATTTTCAAAATTGCCAAGAGAGGGGCTTGAACCCTTTATTGGAAGAAATAAAAATGGTTGGTTATCATTATGGATTTACTATGAAAAAAAAAACATATAAGAAACGAATTCTATTTGTCAAATTTCAAAAAGGAATTTTAACATACAATATTGGTTAAATTAATTTGAACTTTTGAATTAAGTAGAGATTTCAATGTTTCGTGTTTCTCTTGAATTCTCCATAGAAAACTATAAATAAAAACAAACAAACAAAAAATGCCCCCCACACACATATATTAAAAAAAGAAAGTGGGAATATACAAGAACTATAATGTTGCTTTATTTTTATTTAATTTTAATCTATTTAACACTTTAAAAGGATAGCGCACTCGGTCGAGTGGTTATTCTGTCTTTCATAAATATAAGTTGGGGGTTAAGTCTCATAATGTCCAATTACTTACATGTTTAGTAATTTTTTCTTCGTATTATATGAGTATATGTCATTTGATATTAATATCTTATTATTATAATAAAACAATCCATTTTGATTTAGTTTATATAATTATTAAAATTTTAATTAAGTGTACTAAATTAATAAATTTATAATAATTTAATATTATAAAAGTTAAAAATAAAATTGGTGGTGGCTTGATTTTTATTTTTTTTTTACAAAATTTATAAGTAATTTTATACTGTTGCTGGCACTAGTCATGGCCCCGGTTCGATTTGAACCAGGTGGTTCGAACCGAACTGACAGTTTTGAATCGGAATCTAAGATTTCGGTTCAAAATCGATTCCGAAACCGATCACCGAAATTGGGATAGCCGATCTTGATTGGCCTTAAAAAAAAATCGGAATCAACGGTTCACAGAACCGCTCGGACGGTTCGGTTTAAACCGTTTAATTTTTTTTTTATATTTAAAAAAAAAATTAAAACATTTATGCTGCAGTTGTAGGCCCTGTTGTGCATTGCCCCATGTGTGGGGCAGTGTGCACGGCCAATGCACTGCCCCCACGCATGGGGCAGTGAAAAGTTTTCAATTTTTTTTTATTGATCGTCCGTTTTGATTATGGATTTGGCGGTTCAACCGTCGATTCTATTAAAATTGAGGAGGAATCAGAATTGAGGGTTCCTTCCCAGTTCTAATAAAAACTGAGACCTCTACTGATATAAAAATGGAACCGAAATTAAGAGTTTTAAAATTGAAACTGTCAATTCCAATACCTTGGCCATTAGCTGGCACTCCTCATTTAGTAACTGTAAAATAAAAATAAAAGTGAAAATAAAAACTTAAAAGTAGGAAACTTTCGGCTCTGATGCATGCAGGTGACAGTGAGAGAGGGCGGCGTGACTGCGTGAGGCTCTGACCTAGTTTATTATTATTTTTTTTCTTGGAATGACCGATCAATCAATCCTATTTTTGCTAAATTCAACGTGATACCCTTCTCTCTCGTATTCAAAACACATTCTAGGAAAAAAAGTTTGGTAATGCAAATTATGTTTCTGGGAAAGCCATTTTCGGACACTACAACAAAGATAGTGGTTATATGTATGTTGGTAGCCTTTAATTTCATACACTTATTACACGTGCAAATCGAGATTAAATTCCAATTAGTATAATATGTACATCTATTTTTATAGTGAAAATCGTTCACTTTTAATATGGGAGAGGTCTACCCATATTAATTATATTTTTATATACAATTGTGGAATAAATATATTCACACTTAGATTTTAAATCTTAATATCTTGAAGAAACATATAAAATTCATAAAATTCATCTAACTACTGAATCAAGTGAGCTTGGTATTTTTAATTTGAGTTTATAATAAAAACAAATATATAAAAAAAATTGATAAAATAATTATATATGTGTGTGTGCACCATGTAATACATATACTTCTTCAATAGTGAAAATTCTTCATTTTACATTTTTATTAGTTTTTTTTTTTGTCATCTAAAATAGTTGTCTTTTTTTTTCCTTTTCCCTTTTTTATTATCGAGAAGGTCTACTTAAAAACTACAATTCTCTCATGATTTATTTTTCTTAACATTTTTTTAATTCAGTGACATCTAAACCTGAAAAACAGAAAGAACATAAGAGAATTCTAACTCCCTCTAAAAACGTTTCTATCTATTTTTTTTAATTTTAATTTATCTTAATTTCATATTCAACCTTCATGGGAAGATGATTTTGTAATTTATTATAATGAGAGTTTCCTATCTTTAATCCTTTTTGCTTAGGTGTAATAATAATAATAAGGGTGAATTGCACTCAAGTACCCTGACTTTTATCATAATTGCACGCTTAATGCCAGTTTTGCCATAATTGCACTCTAGTACCCGGTAATCCGTTGACCACCGTTAGGGTAACGGTTGACCAAACGGATTCAGGTAAAATGACCAAACTGCCCCTGCAAAGGAAAAAAAAAATTAATTTTTTTTTGAAGAACACGAACCCAACTGGGTTCGTGTTCTTCGAACACGAACCCAGATCTGGGTTCGTGTTCGAACCCAGTTCTGGGTTTGAGCACGAACCCAGGTGCTGGGTTCGTGCTCGAACCCAGAAATCTGGGTTCGAACACGAACCCAGGTTGCTGGGTTCGTGCTCGAACCCAGAAATGGGTTCGACCACGAACCCAGCAACCTGGGTTCGTGCTCGAACCCAGCAACCTGGGTTCGTGCTCGAACCCAGCAACCTGGGTTCGTGCTCGAACCCAGCAACCTGGGTTCGTGCTCGAACCCAGCAACCTGGGTTCGTGCTCGAACCCAGAAATGGGTTCGAACACGAACCCAGATCTGGGTTCGTGTTCTTCAAAAAAAAAATTAATTTTTTTTTTTTTTGATTTCAAATTTAATTTTTTTTAAAAAAATATTTTTAAAATTAATTAAAATATGACGTGGCATGTTCTTATTGGTTGGATGATTTTTAAATTTTTTTAAAAATAAATTTAAATGTAAAAGACCAATTTGTCCCTGAACCCAGTTAGTCAACCGTTACCCTAACGGTGGTCAACGGATTACCGGGTACTAGAGTGCAATTATGGCAAAACTGGCATTAAGCGTGCAATTATGATAAAAGTCAGGGCACTTGAGTGCAATTCACCCTAATAATAATAATAATGCATTTATATAAGAAATGTCTTGTCATATCGAGAAGGAGATAGAAGTTTCACCGTAATGATGCGGAGCACATTGATTCACTGAAATTGTATAACGTAATATAAATTACGTAAAATTGAATGCTTACATTATACGAAAGGCATGTTTACTAATTACGAAGTCTAATGATGGTAAGAACTTAATGTTTGATTTCTGTTAAATAATGAAGACAATTTTTCAGGCCCAAAATGAGGCCCAAAAGGATGGGTAGAAGTCCAAATAGTATTAGACTGACCCAATAGGAATAGTACGGGTGAATAGGGATATATGAATAGTATCGGGCTGGCCCAATGCTACAGTACACACAGTAACGTAAATAATGACGTCACAGTGAACAGGACGTAAGCAGTGACGTCACCGTGAACAGTGAAATGACGGCGCCACTGGTGGGTCTCACACGGTGAACAGTACGTACACGTAAACAGTGCCGGTGAATAGTACCCAAAATTTTCCTATAAATACCCCCCTTCCCTTCATTTGTAACTCATCCCAAAAATGTAGTCTCTTCTCTTCTCCTTAAGCCTCTTGTGAGGTTGTTCTCTCATAGTGTTATTAGAGAGAGATTGTAATTATTTTGGTCTAGTAAAGTTGTTCTATCTTTACCCGTGGATGTTTCCCTCAAATTAATTGGGGGTTTTACCACGTAAATACTGTGTGTCCAGTTCTTCTCCACTTTTCTCAAATCTCTACTTTAGTTACGGTATATTGCTTCCACATACAGGATCCTAACAGTGGCATCAAAGCACTGGCTGAGATCCTAACAGTGGTATCAGAGCCTCAGGTTGTATTCCGAGTTGCTAAGGTGCAGATTCTCCAGGAAATTCTTAGTATGCTCTGTGGTTGCAGCATTGGCTGATTTTCCACATCAGAAAAGAATTGTTCTCGTGTAGCACCCCCCGACCCGATCCGGCCGGACCGACCCGGGGAGCGCTACTCGGACTTTCAGAACTTTTAAAAATTCATTTTGTAAACAGAAAACCATATAAATTATAGTTTAAAAATCGTTTTCGAGTGAGCCCATTCAATACAAACTTTTTACGAAAATTCGGTAGAGTACCGTTTGTTTTTCGGACTTTCCAAAACCCTGCTTTTTACACAAATCAAATCACATTGCATTTTCACAAACACTTCTATAACAATTTCAATCAGTTGCGCACTCTGCCGTTTAGTGCGACTTTTCAAAACAGTTTATAAAATAAAACAAAACAGACTTTACTATTTACATTTAAATAATAAAAGACAGAAATCATACAATAATTAATTACAAAACATTTTACAAAACGTATTTACAAATTCCCTGTATATGCATACTTTCAGAATATATATACACATAACAAAAATATAGCTACCCAACTGTACAAATCCTGTGACTCGGTCTGCAACTCTTTCTTCCTTCAGTCTTTAGCTTCGTCCGGATTCCTGGTACCTACGCGTTAGAAACAAAACTAACGCGCTAAGCATATAGCTTAGTGGGTGTACTATAAACTATAAACTCAATTAAATGAACCACAAATAAATATCTGTTAAGAAGAAATAAACCACAATATATATTCCATTCCATTTCAAAACGATTAAATTTCAAAATCAAAACATTAAACAATTTCAATCACTTTAATTTCAATAATGAGATCAATATACGAATGCTATAAATAAATTCATTCAGTACACTTTTCAATTCCAATCAATTCTGGCCCGCTAGAATACTAAACATATACGGACTGGAATATGGGTCAAGCTCCCAACCCCCAGAACGAATTCTGAGGAGGTACGTGTCTCCCAACTCTAGGACCGTGGGTACGGAACCTAGAGAGGTACATAGCTCCCTATCCCAGGAACGAATCCTTGGGAAGGTACATTAACTCCCAACCCCCAGGACGAATCCTGAGGAGGTACGTATCTCCCAGCCTCTGGACGAATCCAAGAGGAGGTACATCAGTATCATCAATATCAATCAATCAGTATCGGCGCAGTACTGCTCAGTAAAACCCAGCTGGTATACCAACCTCCTATATCCATTTCTGTCTACGTATCCTAGGGCCGTTTCGATAAACAATTTTCACAATCAGTTACAAATCAATATTTACTCAGTCAAACTAAAATTTTACACGATATTCTTCAAACGCATCAACAATAATCATATAAATATCGAAATCAACTATTTAATACGAAATCGAAACATTCGAACCTCAAATAAATACGATCTAGTATAAAATCTTTTCAAAATCAACCATAAGTATATCAATCATCAATTTTTACACATCGAAAATCGAAGTCGAAAACATCTAACAAAATCGAAATCAAAAACATTTAACGAAATCGAAATCGAAACGAAAACAAGAAACGGAAACGAAAACAATAACGTAAACGATAACGAAATATTTTTCGTAAAGATTCCGAAAACAAAAGTACACCAACCTCGGTACCGTTTTTCGTTTCGAGAAATCGCGGTTCCACGATCTCTTTTTCCTTTCCTTTCCTTTTCTCTTCACCTACACCTTCACCTTTCTTTCTCTTCTCTTTCCTTCTTCTCTTTCCTTTTCTTCTTCTTTCTTCTTCTTTCTCTCCTCTCTTTTCTCTCCTTTTCTCTCTTTTTCTCGGCTCTTTCTCTCTCTTTCTCTTGCTGTTCTGTTTTCTCGTTTCTGCGAGAAACTTCTTCTTTTTTTTATATTTTTTTCGCTACCGCGACCGCCGTCGCGACCTGTGGTCGCGCCACCAGGTCGCGATGCTCACTGGAGTGCGCACACCGCCTTCCTCGCGAGCGCGCCTTGGTCGCGCGAGTGGTCGCGTTGCTCTCTGCCCGATTTTGACAGTTTCATCGCGAGCAGTCCATCGCGACCTGTGGTTGCGGTGGCTGGTCGCGATGCTCACTGCCAGATTTTTTTTCCATTTTCACCGCGAGCGAGCTATCGCGACCTGTGGTCGCGGTGACCAGGTCGCGATGCTCTCTGGTCCAGTTTTTCAATTTTTCATTTTTTTCATTTTTCACTATTCAATCCGGTCCGCTGGAAATCATAAAATAAACATACATTTAATTACATTTACACCCCCTCAAATAGTAAAATTCATTTTCATATATTTCACATATATCAAAAATTTATTACCCGAAATCCGGGATGTTACATCTCGAGTTTACTGACTAAGGAGCTTCCGGTAGATTCGTCGTTGCTGGAAATAAGTGTGGTGGTATGGAAAGTGCATGTCTAGGATAGGTTCTGGCTAAGGAAAGACTTGGTACTTAATAGTGTCCATTGTGACCCACCTCTCTTTCCTGGGAACTTACCTGGTGTACTGTTCATAAATACTGTCACTATTCCAGTATATGGGTACTATACGGTGATATAGTGTAAATCGGTCTAAGTGAGAAGCAGATCATCATCAATATGAAGGCAACAAAGTTCAAGATTGAGATGTTCGACGGAAGCAATTTCACGTTATGGAAGAAGAAGACGAGGGTAATACTAATAAAAGACAATTGCAGGGCAGCAATTGGAGACAGACCAAAAGAGATTACTGATGATGGGAGGTAATGCAGTTGCCAATCTGCATTTGGCACTTGCTGATGAAATACTATCAAGTATGGCAGAGAAGAAGACGGTAAAGGAGACATGAGATACTCTGACAAAGTAATATGAGGCCAAGTCACTACACAACAAAATCTTCTTGAAAAATGAGACTCTATACTCTTCGAATGGCAGAATCTTCGACGATGACAGACCACATCTGTAGCACCCCCCGACCTGATCCGGCCGGACCGATCCGGGGCGCGCTACTCGGACTTTCAAAACTTTTCAAAACTCATTTTACGTTTCAAAATCACCGTGAGCCCATAAAATATTTTAAAGATCCTTTTCAAGTGAGCCCATAATAATAATTAACTTTTTGCGAAAATTCGGCAGAGTGCCGTTTGTTTTTCGGACTTCCCAAAAACCTGCTTTTACACAAATCAATTCAAAATTCACATTTTTCACACAAACACTTCTATCACTTTCAATCAGTTGCGCACTCTGCCGTTTAGTGCGACTTTCACAATCAGTTTATAAAATAATAACAAATCAGACTTAAACATTTACAATCATTTTGATAATAGAATACAGAAATCATAAACTAGTTAATTACAAAACATTTTACAAAACATATTTACAAATTCCCTGTATATGCATGCTTTCAGAATATATACACATAACAAAAGTATAGCTACCCAACTGTACAATCCTGTGACTCGGTCTGCAACTTGCTCCTCCTTCAATCTCTAGCCTCCTCTGGATTCCTGGTACCTACGCGTTAGAAACAAACTAACGCGCTAAGCATAAAGCTTAGTGGGTGTACTAAAACTCAATTAAATAAATTACAATATAATTATTCTTTAAAGAGACAATAAACTACACTATGAATTTCATTTCTAAATCAAGTTCCAAAACAATTAATGTCAAAATCAAAGCATTTAAACAATTTTAATCACTTGAAATTCAACGTATGAATTCGATCCATTGAATCATTCAATTCAGTTTCAATTCAACTCATTTCTGGCCACTAGAATACTAAACATTCTAGGACTGGAATATGGGTTCACGTGATTGTCCGAGATTGCCCCGCAACAACAATCACTAATATCATCGCGATTGTCCGAGATTGCCCCGCAACAACAATCGCTAGTATCATTGTGATCGTCCGAGATTGCCCCGCAACAACGATCACTAAATCGGTGTGATTGTCCGAGATTGCCCCGCAACAACAATCACATAATAATAACGGCGCAGTACTGCTCAGTAAAACCCAGCTGGTATACCAACCTCCTATATCCGTTTCTATGTCTAAGTATCCTAGGGTCGTTTCAGTAAATAATTTTCATATGCAATACTTAATAAATATACATTTCGCACAATATTTCTCAAGAATATCAATAATATTCATACAAAATATAAATCATGTATTGTTAACAAAATCTACACAATCGGAATATGATCGAAACGCGATCTAGCATAAAATCAGTTCGAAATCAATAATAAGTGCATCAATCATCAATTTTTCATATAACGCAAACACTTTTCATACCAAAAATCGAAATCGAAAACTATGAACGAATTCGAAAACGAAAATAAAAATGAAGAACGAAATCGAAAACTAAAATGAAAAAGTAAACGAAAAACAGCTCGAAACGATTTCGAAAACGAGAGTACACCTACTTGGAATCCGAGTTTTTCGTTTGAGAATCGCGGTTCCACGATTTCGTTTTCCTTTCCCTTTCCTTTCTCCTTCTTCCTCTTCTTCCTCTTTTTCTTTTCTTTTCTTTCTTCTTCTTCTCTCTTTCTCGGTCACTCTCTCTTCTCTTTTCTGTTTCTCTCGACCTCTCACTCTCTTTCTCTTTTCTCAACTGTTTTCTGTGGCTTCCACGAGAAGCCAAAATTTTTTTTTATATTTCTGTCGCTGTCGCGACCGCCGTCGCGACCTGTGGTCGCACCACCAGGTCGCGGTGCTCACTGGAGTGCGCGCACCGCCTTCGTCGCGAGCGCGCCTTGGTCGCGCGAGAGCTCGCGCTGCTCACTGCCAATTTTTGACAATTTCATCGCGAGCAGTCCATCGCGACCTGTGGTCGCGGTGACTGGTCGCGGTACTCACTGCCAGGTTTTGCCATTTTCATCGCGAGCAAGCCATCGCGACCTGTGGTCGCGGTACTCACTGCCAGATTTTGCGTTTTTCACCGCGAGGGAGCTGTCGCGACCTGTGGTCGCGGTGACCAGGTCGCGATGCTCTCTGGTCCAGTTTTCCAATTTTTCATTTTTTACTATTCAATCCGGTCCGCTGGAAATCATAAAATAACCATACATTTAATTACATTTACACCCCCTCAAATAGTAAAAATTTATTTTTCACATATTTCACATATATATAAAATTCATTACCCGAAATCCGGGATGTTACAACATCAACACCTTGAAAATGAGCGTGCGAAACTTCTACTTCAGAGTCTACCAGATTTGTATGATCAACTCATCATCAAGTATTGTGGAGCATCTAGTCTTTAATGATATTGCAGCCGCTGTATTAGATAAAGGGAGCAGGCGCAAAAACAAGGAAGACAGATTCACAAGTCCACAATAGGCAGAAACATTAACGATTGTGAGAGGAAGATCAACGGAACATGGCCCTAGTGGGAGTTGTAATCATGGTAGGTCAAAATTAAGAAGTAAGAAGAGTATCAAATGCTACAACTGTGGCAAAGCGGGCATGCCATATTAGAGTGTTGGCACAAGAAGAAGAGTGGGATAACGGAGCTCCAGAGTTATCAAGCTTTCAAGGGTGTAGCACCTCAGATGATGGTGAAGTTTACACAGTGAGGACACTACTGATAGTGAAGGCAGAGAACGGTTTGCTGATGCCTGGCGTCTAGATTCAGCAACCATATGACACATGACCTCACGAAGAAAATGGTTCCACAAATATGAACCTATCTTGGAGGATCTGTAGGTAATGATCATGCCTAGGAGATCGCTGGTATTGGTACCATCAAGATAAAAATGCTTGATGGTACGGTTCGCACCACTCAGGAGGTACGACAGGTGAATGGCCTGAAGAAGAATCAATTGTCTTGACAATTAGATCTTGGATGTAAGACCTATGTAGAAAATGGGATCTTGAAAATTGTCAGAGGCGCGCTTACAATTATGAAGGCATAGAAGATCGCTGCAAATCTATACATGCTTAAAGATGAATCACTATAAGAAGCAGAGTCATGTGATGTGTCCACCAACCATAGAGAAGAGTCAACGATATTGTGGCATCGCAAACAAAGCCATATATCGGAACAAGGTTTGGAAATTCTTTCTGATCGAAATTTATTTCTTGGGCTCAAATCAGTAAATCCATCATTCTGTGAGCATTGTGTTACAAGTAAGCAGTATAGATTGAAGTTCAGCAGTAGTACTGCTAGGAGATAATACATTCTAGACTTGATTCATTCTTATGTCTGGGAATCACCGGATATATCCCTAGGAGGAGCAAGGTACATGGTGACCTTCATTGCTGATTACTCCAGGAGATGCTGGGTGTACCCGATCAAGAGAAAGTCAGATATGTGTGCAGTGTTTAAAGCCTTTAAAGCGCGGGTAGAACTTGATTCATAAAAGAGGATCAAGTGTTTCTAAGGATATGCTGACGGAGTAAAGGGGTATCGCTTGTGGGACCCCACTACCCACAAAGTTATAGTCAGCATGTATGTTATCTTTGTAGAAAATCAAATACAGAAGGAAGAAGGCGAAGGCACTTCAAAAGAAAATACAGAGACTACAATAGTTCAGGAGAAAAATTCAGAAAAAGAAGATTCAGATTCTTCTGAAGCAGCATCAGCGCACGAGGCATAAGTACCAGACGAGTCCGAGGCTCATGATTTTCGGCGGTCAACTCGAGAGAGGAAAGGACCGGTATGGCACTCGGAGTATGTTACAAAGGGCAATGTTGCATACTGTCTTTTAACAAAGGATGGAGAGTCATTAACTCTCAATAAAGCAATGAGTAGCCCAAATGTATCCTTGTGAATGACAGTAATGCATGAAGAAAGCTCTCATAAGAACACGACATGGAAACTTATACCACTACCACATGGAAGGAAAGCTATTGGCAAAAAGTGGGTCTATAAGATCACACGAGATAGCAATGATTAAGTGGAGCGGTTTCGTGCAAGACTGGTGGTGAAAGGATATGCTCAGAAATAATGTATTGACTTCAGTGAGATATTATCCCCTGTGGTTTGACTTACAACAGTCGGAGTAGTCCTGGCTACGTGTGCTGTATTTGATCTACATTTAGAGCAGTTAGATGTGAAAACTGCGTTTCTTCATGGACAAGTTGAAGAAGAAATTTATATGCTCAAACCAGAAGGTTTTGTTAAAAAAAGGCAAGGAGAACTTGGTTTGCAGGTGTACCAAATCTCTGTACGGTTTAAAAACAGGCGTCGAGGTGTTCGTACAAGAGATTTGATTCCTCATTATAAGCCTTGGGTACAACAGACTTAGTGCAGATCATTGTACTTATTACAAGAGGTTTGGTGATGATGGTGATTTCATCGTAATGCTGTTGTTCGTGGACGACATGTTGGTAGCAGGCCCCAACAAAGATTGAGTCCGAGAATTAAAGGCACGGTTGGCTAGGAAGTTTGATATGAAGGATTTAGGACCAGCAAATAAGATTCTAGGGATGCAAATTCAACGAGACAGAAATAATAGGAAGGTTTGACTTTTCGAGAAGACCTATCTCAGTAAAATCTTGCGCCGCTTCAATATGCAAAGATTGTAAGCCAATTTCTACCCCTATTCCTATTAATTTCAAGTTATCCTCAAGTATGAGTCATAGCTATGAAGCAGAGAGGATGGAGATGTCTCGATTACCGTATGCATCGGTAGTGGGAGGTTTAATGTTCGCTATGATATGTACAAGACCAGACATTGCACAAGCAGTGGGAGTAGCTAGTCGGTACATGACGGATCTTGGTAAAGAACATTGGAATACTATGAAGAGGATTCTGAGATATATCAGAGGAACCTCAGATGTTGCATTATGTTGTGAAGGATCAGAATTCACAGTCAGAGGCTATGAAGAGTCAGATTTTGCAGGAGATCTCGATGAAAGAAATTCCACTACAGGTTATGTGCAAGAAGAGCTGTGAGCTAGATTTCCAAATTACAAACTGTTATGGCTTCATCTACAATAGAAGCTGAGTATATGGCAGCTACACAAGCTTGTAAAGAAGCAATTTGGATTAAGAGGTTAATGGAGGAGCTTGGGCACAAACAAGAGAAAATTCCTCTGTTTTGTGACAGTCAAAGTGCCTTGCATATTGCAAGGATTCCGACCTTTTCATTCCAGGATAAAGCACGTAGGAATTCAAGTAGTAGTGGAAGACGCAAGTGTGGATATGCGAAAAGATTCACACCAAGGAGAACCTAGCAGATGCAACGACCAAGCCAATCAATACTGACAAGTTTATATGGTGTAGATCCTCATTCGGCCTAGTAGAAACGTAAGCAGCATGAGTATGAGCAAAGATTAGAAAGAGACGGATGGACCATGAAAAATGACTTCAAGTGAGAGAATGTTAAATAATGAAGACAATTTTTCAGGCCCAAAATGAGGTCCAAAAGGGTGGGTAGAAGCCCAAATAGTATTGGACTGACCCAATAGGAATAGTACGGGTGAATAGGGATATATAAATAGTATCGGATGTACGCATGAACAGTACCCAAAATTTCCCTATAAATACCCCCCTTCCCTTCATTTGTATCTCATTCCAAAAATGTAGTCTCTTCTCTTCTCCTTAAGCCTCTTGTGAGGTTGTTATCTCCTAGTGTTATTAGAGAGAGGTTGTAATTATTTTGGTCTAGTAAAGTTGTTCTATCTTTGCCCGTGGATGTTTCCCTCAAATTAATTGGGGGCTTTATCACGTAAATACTGTGTGTCCAGTTCTTCTCCACTTTTCTCAAATCTCTACTTTAGTTGCGGTATATTGCTTCCACATACAAGATCCTAACAGTGGCATCAAAGCACTGACTGAGATCCTAACAATTTCAAATTACAATATTTACTAAATATTATTGTAAATCAAGTTGCGTTTCTCTACATATATATAAATTAAGTTCTTACTGAAAAAGAAACTTATTTCTCTCATTTCATCTAAACGAATTATGTTTCATTTTCAATGGAACTCGACTTTTTCATTTTTAATTTTTTTATTATCGGTTAGGAAACTTACTCAATATAATTAACTAAGTGAGTTAGAGTATAAACTAACCTAACTTGCATATTTTTTTTTTTTTTTTTTAGTTTAACATTGGTTGAGTCAGGGTCACTCGAAATCTAGTAAGATTAACGTCTATAAATACGGTCGGAAAGTAACTCTCACACTACGAGAAAGATGTCCACACATTATTTATTTATCGATAATAATAAAATTTAAACTTTTTTAAATAAAATATAATGTGTAATAAACTTCTATAGTCATGGAACAACTTTTTCGGAGCCAGTAGTTGTCCTAAAATTTGATTATTATTATTATTATTATTTTCTTGGTCCGCATTGGGATTGGAAAATCACATGAAAATATGATGATATATATGTTTACATGTTTTGTATTCGGAAAGCAATACATTATCATTTATCGTGCATGAGCTATCAAATTCATCATCCACCATATACCACGTATATATTCTTTGGCAACAAAAGATGTTTTTGTCTACAAAAACACCATCAAAACATCTGCATGCATGCATGCATGGTTCCATTATCACCACCTTGTTGATTTTCTCGATGCCTTTAAAGAGAATAAAAAAAAAAGAAGAAGATAATTTTCAGGACCACTTCACTTGTATATCTACTTTTTCCTTTTTGGAAATTGCAATGTCTCAATACTCTGTGGTTTATTGTTGTTTTCTATTAAAAAAATAAAAAAGAAACTTAATACTTATTTGGCACTGCTTTTTGAAGTTTTAAGTTCAAAAACTCTTTTAAAAATGTTTAAATTTTATAAGAGAATAATTTTTAAGTTTTAGAAATTCTTTCAGGTAAAGTAAAAAATATATGACTTTTATAAAAAGAAATTTCACTGTATCAAAGATAAAGTGTGGAAAAAATTGGCCAATTGAAAAGGTAAACTGTTTTCCATGGCAGGCAAAGAAGTGCTTTTGAAGGTCGTCATCCAATCCATCCCGGCTTACACCATGAATATTTTTAAGCTCCCTTATGATTTGGTCAATGATCTTCACCTTTTGATGGCTCGGTTTTGGTGGGGGAGTACAAATCGACTAAACGGATCCATTGGTGCAAGTAGACATGACCATTGGAACCGAACCGGCGGTTCCGGTTCCAAATTTTAATCAACCGGAATTGGGACCAGGGTGGTCCCGGTTCCGATTCCGGTTGGAACGGAGGGGGAACTGCCCGGTTTGGTTCCTCCCTGGTTTTTTTGGAATCGGCAGTTCAACCGCCGGTTCCAAACTGGCCGGAACAGGCAAAAATAAAAAAAATTTAAAATAAAAAATTTAAAATAAATTAATAAAAAAATTAAATATATAAATAACGATAATAATATATATAAATAAACTGGGTACTCGATTGCAAAAAAATAATGATAAAATTGAAATAAAATTTTGATAATATCATAAAACTATAAAATTAAATAAATAAATAAAAAATTAGGGCTTGCACTTAATTTTACCTCAATTAAGCTGTCTACGTATCTTCTAGGAGGAATCAAAGCCCACGTAGTTCTTTTACCTGTTATGTTTCGGATGTGATCAATCATCGCTTGTTCCTTCGGTTGTCGTTGTATCGTCGTTGGTGTCGAAGAAGTCATTATCGTAGGACACTAGATCCAATTCTTGCTGCCGGTATGTGGCCTTGGTCCAGTCGTCAACACAGACCTGGATCTGTATTGAGTCAGGACTGAGCAATGCTCGTCTCTCGTCCAGAACATTGTCACCTGCACTAAATTCCTGTTCGACGGCGACGGTCGAGACAGGGGTTCCAAAAATTTGTTTGGCAATGATGGCCAAAATTAGAAAGTTAGTTTCATGCTCCCTCCACCACTGTAGGACGTTAAAGTCTGGGGTGTCCAAAAACTCAAAGGAGGTGTTTATGTAAACATCAACCTCTAAAACAGAGGTTGATGAAGACGAATTCCCCGACGTCCTTACTTTTTTGGTAAACATGCTTACCCTTAACTTCCTTAATGTGGAGGGAAAGTGCGAATGACTAGTACTACTGCTTCCGCTTGGTTCCGGTTGTTGAACATTAATGTTCAGCGAGGGACCGTAAACAGAACGATATTCGTCATACATTGAATAAAATAAATTCCTAACATTATTATATAAACCACTAACATCTATGTCCATTATCCCTAGAGATTGCTAATAAAGTGTAAAAAATTCATATAAACTATTAAATTTATTCCTAGGGTCAAAAACTGATGCAACAGTATAAATTACAGGAATGTCCCTATAATAGTTTATCCATCTTTCTCGCATTGCATAAACACACGGAACTAATTCATTTATTTGTGCACATTCATTAAGTGCATCTACAATATTAAGGGCTTCAAATAAAAATAAATGTGAAGTTGGATAATATATACCGGATAAAGAATTTGTTGCATCATGAAAAACTTTTAAAAGCATGCAAATTTTTGTACAAACATCCCAATGGTGTTCATATAAATTAATGGTATTAACATTATGCTGTATAAATCTAACTAATAATTCTCTATACTCGTAGCTTTCACAAAGCAACTTATATGTGGAGTTCCAACGAGTTGGAACATCACGGGAAAACCTAATTGGATGTTTCCCGTTAGCTTTACAATACCTAGCCCATTATTTCATAGTGCTAGGATGTTTCCACAAATAGTATAGAGCATCCCTAATTGGTGTAATCCACTCATATAGTGTTTGCAAGCCATGTTGTACACATATATTTAAAACATGGCAAACACATCTTTGATGAAAAAATCTGCCGCCAAAATAGGGTTGACACAATTGAATTAATTGTGGAACGGCGACAATATTATTTACAGCATTATCAAAACCAATTGCAAAAATTTTACTCTCAATACAATATTTTTCAAAAATAATTTTCATTAATTTATAAATATTGTCAGCAGTATGGGTGTCGTCAAAAACTCTAAATGCCAACATTCGTTTTTGTAAATCGCATGATTGGTCAACGAAATGGCAAGTGAGTCCTAAGTATGAATGTTTTTGCCAATGATCACTCCAGATATCGGCACAAACAGACACACGACCCGGATAATTTTGAAAATATTTTACTAAAGCTTTTTTTTTTCTTTTTTATAAATATCACACATAGTACGTTTTAATGTGGTCCTAGGTACTCTACATGCAGCGGGATTTAAAGCATTATGACAGTATTTTAAAAAATCAGCTTTTTCCCCAAAACTAAAGGGGAGATGTTCGGTCCCTACCATTCTTGCTAATTGGTCCCTATTATTTTGATCAGTATATTTAAATAAATGATGGTTAGAGGATGTGTACCTTCCAATTTGTTGTTGTCCTCGCTGATGGTGAGCTTCGGCTGGATGCTTACTGTTGATATACTTTCAATACGTCCCGTACCCTCCGGATTTGTTCCATTTAAAATCTTTGGAACAATAGTTGTAAACCACTATAACTAACCCATCCTTCTCCACCCTCTTCATATGAACTTTAAAAAGTTCAGATTTGTACTTTAACAAATCTGGCTGCCTCTGCGGCATTTGTACGGTTTCACTTGGGATTGGGAGGGTTGGAGCAGAGGAGGGACCACTGCCAGAAGAGGGATGAGAATAATCAGGATTAAAATTAATAGGAGTTTCATTACCAAAAATTACCTCCTCAAATTCTCTTTCTTGCAGGTATTCAGCAAAATTTCGATCGTTGTTGTATTTTGGGAAATGGCGACTTTGCACTTCTTGAACATTTAAATCCGGTACCTGCTCATTTTGCTCAGCGTTTCTGTTGGAAACGGACCTTCGGCCTCCGGAAATAGATTTTCGACCTCCGAAAATAGATGGTCTTGATGGTGATGCCATTATAAATTTATAAAATAAAGTGTTTAAACAAATAATGAAAACAGTTGCAGTAGTGAAAAATAATAGCAAGATTGAGAGAATGAGAGAATTAGAAAAATATTGAGAAAATTAGAGATGAGAAAAATATTGAGAGAATGAGAGAATTTGTGTGAATGAATTGGAGAATTGATGGGGTTTATATAGTTTTTTGGATTGGAAAAAATTTAATATTTTTAAAACTTTAGGGGTTAAATTGTAATTTTCTAGGGGCTATTTTGGTAATTTTTTAGGAGGGAGCCGTTGATCGTTCACATTGCTGCCAGCTGGCAGCAGATGGCCGTTGGCCACAGTGTGGCCAACGGCCAAAATTTTTTAATTTTTTTTTTTTAAAAAAAAGAAGAAAAACCGGAATCGAACTTGAACCGCCCGAATCGAGAGGTTCTGGTTATTTTTTAGAGGAACCGGAACCGAGACTGGCTGTCCCGGTTCCGGTTCCCGATTCCGAAACCAGTTTTGAACCGGAACCTTAGGTTCCGGTTCAAAACTGCCGGTTCGGTTCGAACCGCCAGGTTCGAACCGAACCGGGGCCATGCTTAGGTGCAAGTGGTCAACCCTTTGCAAAAATAAGAAGGAGGGTGGACTCGGGTTCAGAGATCTCTCGCATTTTGATAAATCCTTACTTGCTAAACAAGGATGGCGATTGATTACTAATTCGGAGTCGCTAGTAGCCGTTGTGCTTAAAAACATTTATTTTCCTAACTCTTCTTTTTTGCAGGCTACAGCGAAGACATCTTCCTCCTTTGTGTGGCTAGTTTTATTTGGGGCAAAGGCTTGCTGGAGAGGGGAGTTCATTGGAGAGTTGGTAACGGCGAATCTCTCTCCATTTATGGTGACAAATGGATTCCGCGTCCCTACTCTTTTCCGCGTAGGCTCGCCTCCTATTTTAGCTGGTACTGCATCTGTAGCAATGCTTAAGTCAGTTACTGGTGCGTGGAATGAGCTTCTAGTCCGCAGTTCCTTCATCGAAAGAAGAAGCAGACGTGATTCTAGGACATCCCTTCTGCAAGTCCGCGGTTGGCAAATTCTTGCTGTTGGCATTATGATTCGAAAGGCGTCTTCTCTGTCAGGAGTGGCTATTGGCTCTCGGTGCAGAAAGTTGACTAGTCCCAGCAGTTCTTGCAACGCTCCAGCAGCTTCAGGTTGGTGGTGTGTTTTATGGAGGCTCAGTATTCCTCCGAAAGTCAAGCTGTTTGTGTGGCGCTCTTGTCACGATTGGCTTCCCACAGCAGCTGACCTTGCTGCGCGCAAAGTTCCTATAGGAGGGGATTGTAAACTTTGCCGTCGAAGCTCTGAAACTGGTGTATCATGCTCTGTGGGGGTGCAGGAGACATAAGCTGGTTCGAAAGGATTTTCTTTCTATTGCTGGGCTGGGCAACAGGGGTTATTGCTCATTTTTGGATTTTGTCTTGGATTGTCTTGGTGTTCTTTCTTTGCAAGATCTGGAGGTCCTCTGTGTCATCTGGTGGAGGTTCTGGTTTGGGCGGAATCAAATTCTTCATGCATCCAAGGCGTTGGACAGCTTTGAAGTGGTAGGCTGGGCTCATTCCTTCCTTTCTAGTTACCATTCTGCTTGTTCGAAACCTGTTTCTTCTTCTCCTCAGCTGTGTCTCAAGTGGGAGGCTCCATCTCCTAGTTGGTTTAAAATCAACTCTGATGCTGCCTTGGATGTGCCTAATAAAAAAATTGGCATTGGAGTGGTGATTCGGGACTGGGAGGGGCGAGTTCGAGATGCTCTTGCTCTGAGCCTTCCCTTCATTCTTCCTGTAGATTGCGCAGAAGCTCGGGCCATTCTACAGGGATGCAGCTAGCTGCGAGTAAGGGTTTTTCTCCTATAGGAGTTGAATCTGATACTTCATCCGTTATTGCTTTGATTAGATCACATTCTCCTCCCCATTCAGAGATTGGTTTAGTGATTTCAGATATTTTGAGTCTTGCTGTTCCTAGTTCTAGTTTCAGTTTTAGCTTTCGCCCAAGATGTTGTAATGCGGTTACTCATGGCTTAGCCAAGTTTGGTGTTTCTTGTAGTTCACCTTGCTTTTGGTTTGATGAAACCCCTTCCTGTGTGGAGGACATAGTTTCATCTGAGTTGGTTTGTTCTTTTTGAGTTCTGGTTTTGTATCCTTATTTTAAAAAAAAAATAAAATAAAAAGAAATTTCTAAGATGTCAAAATTTAAAGTAAAAGTTCTACCAAATAGGACTTTAAAATAACATATAGTATTTATTATCCGATGGGATGTAATAAAAATAATAAATGTATAAAAAAAATAATAATGTTTGATATTTATAAAATTGAAAAATGAACTTTTCAAAAACAAATAAAAGAAAATAAATGATATTTAGAAATTTAATGCATGCCTAAAGATTAACATAAGAAAAAATTATAATAGTATTAAAAAACATTAGTTCAAAAATTAAACCAAATGATATGATAAGTGATTTACCATTATTATACAACTTACGAGTATAAGCGAAATCATAAAATTATATACGAGGGCTAAGGTACAATATTTAGGTCATAATTTTTTTTAAATTTAAATATTTTAAATTTATATTTAAATTATCTTTCTAGGATTTCCTAAAATCATTTAAACAACCAGAGACGATGAACCACAATCCACAAGAAAACATAATTCATCGTATTCAATGAAACCTCATCGACTGTCAGTTGTTGACGGATAAATTTCATTACCAACTTGTCTAATAATTAATTTTTAATTAAATATATTATTAAATATGGACGGACAGATAGAACTACCCTTGCTTTAATTTCGTGGATTTTACGTTAATTATTTAAAAAAAGGCCATTGAGTCTCATAAAGTTTGGTCACGAAATTGACCAATCTTGACCAAGACAATACTTGGCAAGTTTTCACCTGTCAAACTACTTGGAATTTTGTTGGCTTGATGGCGATATTGCCCCTATTTTATAAAATATTTGTATTATTTGTCGGAAGAGAAGATGGATTTAGTTATAGAACTTTAAAATCAAAAAACTCAGGACTAGCACTGAACCACAGATTATAGGACAGACAACTACATGAAAGTTATTGATTTTTTTTTTTACTTCCACTTTGAAATATTGAACAATACTATGAAAATATGATTTTATCTGTCGCTTCCAGCATCGATCCTATCAAATTAACATTCTCATGGAAAAAGTGTATATTAATATAATTTCTTCCAATATCTTGAATGGTTATCATGAGATCAATCAATGGACTTAAACAAACACAAATCAGAATGGTGATGTTAGCAATTTGATTTGAAAAATTGGAATTTCAGATATTGTAATTTGTTCTTTTAACTAAAAAGCAATAAATAAAAACTATAGCTTCATGAAATGGTAATGAGAGGCTTGGTATCATGAAGGAAAAGAGCCATTGAAAGTCATGCTCAATTCATTTCAATGTTTCAAAATGTTCCTTCCTAATAACAAAAATGTTTCAAAGTATATGAGGCCCATATTTAATTAAATAGATTAATGTTCTTGATGGCCCTTTAGCTTACTATAAATATTAAAGTATTTCTATCATTGACACTTGGATTTCGCCATGTGTACGCCGTAACCCCACCTATGTCTTATGCCTTGTCACGAGGTATTATTCGCTTTGACCATGAGTTTCACGGTTTTACCTTTAAAAGGACACCTCGTGAGGGAGAGGTACAATTATACTTATAAGCCACACAACTCATCATTGGCTCAATAACGTGGAAGAGTTCAGAATCTCGTATCAACACTTATATTAAAAACTCAATTTTATTTTAAAATGAATCAACTTGAAAGCTCCATATAAAATTTGTTCAACTGAATTCGAGCCGATTATTATTATGGATTATGGTTATGACACTATATTTTTTTATTTGAAATCTGACATAGATTGAGTAAGGGTCTACTAAAACATGTCGAGATCAACCACTACATGTACTACTTAAATATCTACTCCCACAATACCGAGAAGAAAACTCTTTACACATGTTTATAAAATGCGTATGATGCAACTTCAAAACCCTACATCACAAACGTGGAACGAGAGATGTATATCATTTGAGCTAAGAGAGGATATGTTAATTTATAATCTCTGCGTTAATCTATATCCTACAATCCCATTTGAATGACAATTTTAAATGAATTAAAAGAAAAAGAAGGAGAAGAAGAGCTTAATTATTTAAAGAATCAAATGATTTACACTCAACCAAAGTGTATGTGAAGAAGACAAATAATACATGAACTTTTATCAACAAAAAAAAATAAAATAAAAAAAATTATCACTCAAACAAGAGAATTCTTGGTTGCTTTCTTAGCTTCATGACCTTCTTTCTCTTGATGACCCAAAAGTGCTGTTGTATCTTTATCTTTCATCTGAAACAATTCATGCCAATTTGTAAACTCCAATTAGGGTGTTCGTCAATTTAAATTTGATCAAATATGTCAAACTCAATTTGATTTCGTTCGAAAATATTCAAATTCAATCCAGTTCAATCTAATTTCAGTAAACAATTCAAGGGTTTCATTAAATATTTATGGGTTTGATTTAAAATTTTTCCCACCAAACCCATTAATTCGAAATAAGATTAGTTCAAATTAGATTGGATAATTACGATGAATTTGTTTGGAGAGAAAAGTACCTGAGAGCCCCCGAGATCGGCGGATTGCTTCCTTTTATTCTCCTGGGTGCAGAAATATGAATACAATCCCATACCAAAAATGGCAACTAAAATACCAAGAATGTTCCTCTCAGTGAATGGATCATGCAGTAGTGTGTAGCCAAAACCAAGAACCAAACAGGTTTTAAGGTGTCCAAGCACTTGATATGTCACTGGAGATGTCTTTCCAATAACCAAGAATGTGCTAAAATTCACTGATACTGATATCACACATGAGAGAATGATAAATGCCTGCAAATTTTTGCATATGTAAATTTGTTATGCATTTATTTATTTTTCGGTAACACAACTATCATCACGTATATAGTTGAATAAAAATTGCATTGGGAGTTTACTTGAACGATAAATTAAAATGCATTTTTTTTCTTCATTATTTTCAATCAAAGAGCGCGTTCCGTATCGTTTTTAAAATATTGTTTTTGAAAGCTATTTTTAAAAATGAAAATCATGTTTTAAAAGTAGTGTTTTAAAAAATGCAACATGTTTTGGTAGTATTTGTCAAAAGTAATTTTCAAAAACTGAAACCACGTAAATGTATTTGGTATTGTTTTCTAAAACGGTTAAAATATTTATTTGAAGGAAAAATTTGTGGTTTGTTTGATAACCAATTTTGAAAAGAATGAAAAATATATAAATTGTTGCTTTCAATTGTTTAGTTAAAAATTTAGAAACCCATTTTTTTTATTTCAAAAAGAACTTTTCAAAAACACATAAATAAATAACTTTTACCTCTGTTTTAGTTATTTATGAAAACGGATCCAAACAGCACCAAAAACGCTTTTGAATTTTTTTAAAATTTGTTTTCTTATGATTTCAAAAGGCATTATATAAAATGAAAAGAAAAGGGTATGTAGTGGTGTACCAAGACTATAGGAGAATATTTGTAAGCAAAAACATTTTGCTTGGTGAGGAATTGATCTACTAAGGGGCCTGAGACAAAAAGAATTGCAGCTTGAAATGGAGCTGACTGGTAGAGCAGCTGTGTTGAAGACACATTCAATCTCTTTTGTATTGTGTTTGTCAGCTGAATTCACCAGTCAAGTTAAAGAAGAAAATATATATAATACAGCGATACCGCGCAATTTTAAAATCCTTCGATGAAGTTTCGAGGAAAGTTCTCAGAATTTATAAAATGACTTGAGTTTTGGTAGTAAATTATTATTTTTTTTTTTTTGAAGAAATTGAATTTTTAATTTTGACCAAGATTAATAGCAACCAAATTGAAGAGAGAAAATGAGTGGCTATATATATATAAAAGGATACAATTTGACCAACACAGGTGGTTGCAATGGCAAGAAGAGAGAGGATGGTCCCAACCATATTGAGCTGGAGATCAGTCACTGATGCAATTCCAACTCCAACCAGTAACAAGAACAGTGAAAATTTTATCTTTTGACTGCAACAATTAATTAAAAAAAATTAAAAAAAATATTAACTTGTCTATCATAAACTTGGAGGAGAATTCTCTATTAAAAAATTGTAAATGCAATTATTAAATATATGTATAGGTGTAACCTGAATTGTTTTTTCAGGAAGATGGTTTCCAACAACACTGTGAATGGTATAATTGCAAGTTTGGTCATCTGCCAAAAGAACAAAATGAGACACTCCTCATGTTATCAAATAGGACGTTACGATCCCAACTACTAATCGAGAATGAAAATGAATAAATAATTAAGTTTTACAGGAAAAAGCACTTAATTTCTTAAGTGGAAGGGAAAATTAAATTCCTCTTATACGTAATTTAATTCCTAAAATTTTTAATAAAGACGGAAATCACAAATCAATAATTAATATACTATCACTTAAAATCATATAGATAAGTCAAATCCGAATATTTGAGTTAAATTTAGAATTAATGTATAAGTTTAGATTTTATTAGTCTCTAAAATATATATATATAATATAAAACTTATTAAGTGTGAGATTCGGTATATTTTTTTTTTCCTCCAGGATTCTTGTTCAATTTGTACCAGTACAAATTGGGAATTCTATGTAAAAAAAAAACGTACGAAATCTCGCACTTAAAATTTACTCAATGTCTAGAGAGTGGATTATGTATGAGAAAATTATTATTACCTGGTAGAATCCAACAGAGTTGAAACCAAGACTGAGGTTGAGAAATCCAATGGAGATGCCATTGAGAATACCAAAGAGCATGACAGTCTTCATGTCAACAGATTTGCTCTCAAACAAATTGAATCTTTGTGCCCCATGAAGTGTGCAAAATGTTACCATTAGATGCCAACTAGTCAGTGTTGTTGCTACAAATACAACCACCATTACGAACACAAATTAAATTACCATTTGAGTTGTTTCTTTATTTTTTTTATCATTTCTATTACTACTCTGTTTGTTGTTGAGATATAAAATTTACCAAAAGGGAAGCCAAGATTGCTCATCAAAGCTTTATTGCAAATAACAATGGAGACAGATGATGCCACTGAGAGAAACAGTGCACCTATCACTCCCAATTGAAACTTCGACATTTCACCCATCTCTCTCTTCTCTTCTCCTACCAAATAATCACATCAAAACACAAAAGTCAATGCAATTATATATATAAACACATTGATCAAAGCCGGTTGCTTACAAGTTTGGTCTTCTATATTACATTTTATAAATGCTTTTGTGATCATCACTATGTCCCCATTAATATTATTGTTATTATTATTATTATTAATTTATTATTATATCACATACCACAAATGACTAGATTTTCAATTATGACTTTTGGATCATAGTATATCATTAAGTGGTGGTACAAAGATATCTATATATGTTATTAGAAAAAGAAAATAATGAGATCATATTATAATATATAATAATGTAACTTAAATGTGCACACAAGATGTGAAAAAAAATTAAGATTTGAAGACTTTTTTTTTTAGATAATTATTGATCACATAATGTTGCCTTATAGCAAATTTTCATATACTGAGTCGTGTTTTGTAAAATCATTTTTAGAGAAATTACTTTTTTTTTTTTTTTAACTGTGGTTCAAATGAACGAATAATTTAAGTTGTTATAAACCACTACACCTAAAAGTCTAAACTGATAGGTAAGTGTTCAATTATACAGTAGTTAATAAGGTTAATTGAAATTTAACACGTTAGCCGATTTTAATACAAACGTAATGACGAATGTCAAATACATGTTACTACGTAAATTTACAATAAATACAAAATCTAAATAGATGAAATTTGAACCCAAAACTTTCTAGTTTTCATACAACGTCAAATATCATGAACTTGGAAGTTAAAAAACACTAAAAACATTGTAAAAAGATATATTATTTTTCATTTTTTTTATATATAAGAAAGGTGTATATCTCACTGAATGGTTTTGATGTTTTTGAAAATCAATAGAAAAACAAGTTTGTAAATGGGATTTATAATTAAGATCACAACAAACAACAACAACAACAACAAAGTGAGAGTGGACATACCTTCAAAAGAAAAGAAATGTAAAAATGGTGGAGTTTTAGGAGCCCAGAGAGATATATTATAAGAGAAACAAGAAGAAACGAAGATACAAGAATCAAACAAAGGGGCTCCTCCTAAAAGTCCATAGATTTACAGTGATTTGAAGCTCCGAAAATGGACTGCTCTATGTGTGTATTAGTAGTGAGACAGAGAGAGACAGATTTTTTGTGTGTGTTTTTTCGTGGCTTGAATGAGAATACGATGAATTCAAGAACACCTTTTTATTTTGTAAATTGAGAAGAGAGGTTGGTGCCTAACGCCGTTTATTTTTATATTTTTTAAAAGAAACGTTTTTTTTTTTCCTTTTATTTTTTTTTAAATTCTCATCACATGGTTTTTTATTCTTCAATATTGTTGAGTGTTGACGATCCGAACAATGTTTTGAGACGGCTGATCAAATCTTGTGGGTCCTTTATTATTTGACAATTGACATTTACACCCTTCTCATTCTGTTATTTTATTTTATGTAAAAAACACACAAAAAAATTTCTGCTTTTGAAAATTCCTTTATTATTATTATTATTATTATTTTTCATATTTGATTCAAACAACTTGATTAGAATAGAGTCTTTGATATGGATAGAAGACCCACTTTGAACATGATTTCCTTTTTTCAATTTATTTTTTTTATGACTTTTGAATGGTTTCTAAGCTTTTACCTAAGTTTAGATTAAAAAATAAATAACGCTAGTATGTCTAAATTATTTATCTAAAAAATTATATGTTCAAATAATTTGGTATGTGAATTGTAATCACTATATAAATTTATGTGTTAATTATAGCTCATATGTCACATCATTTATACATAATTTTAAATAAATAATTTAAATAGCTTAATATTACTTTAACATATATATATATATATATATATTGTTTATTCTTTACGTTTTTTTTATAGTATTTATCAATTGCAAACTGACATAGTTACCTGTAAAAAAAAATTGTCGATTCTTATAAAATTATTCATATCTTAAAAATATATTTATAAATATTTTCATTTTTGAATTAATGAAGCAAAAGATTTTTCTTTTTTCTTATCTATCCAATTATATATATATATATATATATATAATATTTCTCACATAGAAATTCTAAACATAAGAATTTCAAATACCTTTATTTAATTTATACTAGTTTTATAATATTACGAAGCTGTATGTTTAATTTTATACGTCGAACGAGGCCCTCCAGAGTATTAAAATGTAATCAATTAACCACCTCACCAATAGCTCTAGCATTCATTTAAGAAGATAGTAGAATTAAGAGAGACTTAGCAAACAAGGCAGGAAGGTGAAACAAACATTTCTTAATATATGTATGTAAGTGAGAGGTACCTGCCAATGCAAGCAAAAAGGCTTGCCAACCTCATAAGCCCAACCCCTCCTACTAGTAGCACTTGTTTGGTGAGAAAACCTTCAATTTCACTCCAAACAAAAAAAAAATGGCCTTTTTTGGGCTTCCTTTGAACATCACCATCACCAACCAAGCAAAATTTCTGTAAGATTTTTCCCTTACCCTTTCAATTAACAATCACACCTTGATTTTGGCAGAAGAAAAAATCACTATCAAATTTATTATGTTTAGGGATTCAATGAAAGGTTATTTTAGTTTAGGTGGTCAAGTGTTTGCGTTTTATAAGCTGTAACTTTTTATCTTAGTGTTTTATTTTGACAGCAAATAATCTCATATTGTCTAAAGAAAGGTACATGCATGCTTGATGTCATCATGTATCTGATATAGTCAATCAATAGTGTATAGTCAGTCAATAGCGTTATAAAAATGTAATAGGGAAAACCAAATGGGTAATTCATAAGATGATGTATGCCGAAATTTGACTTGTGAAGACATAAAATCATTTAATATATATTGAAATTTGTGGTTTGTAATATTTACGAATAGTTCAAGTACTGTATACCTCCTCATCCACGTTAGTAGTAAGGGTTCAAGTTTCACTATGTGTATTTATCAATATGTATAGGGAGTTTTCTCTTCGTGACGTTTTCCATTACTGGAGTGGATATCCATACCAACCGTGCATGTAGTGATTGATTTTAACAAACAGTCCAATTATTGGAGTAAATATCTAGACCGTATATGTAGTGATTAATTTTAACCGACATCAAATCTATCTATGAAAGTAGATATTCGAACTGTACAAAAATTATAGTATGCACTTTGTTTTGTGGGTTGTTACTCATATCTAAAATTTACTCCTCTCATGATGGTCTGATTGTTGTTCAGGATTAGGTTAGCATTGGACAAAAAATTATCTAATCATATGTCTAGTGATGCAATAATGATGGACTACTTTTAGCCTACACTTGATTTTATCCCATTAATAGAGGACAAATAAACCTCTCAAAATCAAGAAGGTTATTTTATCCTCTCTCAGTTTTTTTTTTTTTTCACTTCCATCTTCTTTCTTTCTCTCTCTCTCTCTCTTTCTCTCTCATTTCTTTTTTAATTTCTTATTTTTATTAAAACATTTTAAACATTTAATATTTTTTTAATATTAACTGAAAATAATATTTTTATTTATAATTAACTTAAACAATTTTATTTATTTTAAAAATATTTATTTTATTATTAATTTACTATAATATTATTTTAATTAATGTCACATTATATTAAAAAATAAAATAGAATTATTTTTTATCTAATCGCATACAACACTAAACAAGAGATAATATTATTTTTATTCCAATCCTATATGGCATCAAACATATCATAGTATTAGTTTAGTCAAAAGATATAGAATGAAAAAGAAGAATAGCATAAGGAGAGCAAAACCATGTTAATAAAATTTCTCTGCCTGATATAAACTGTGAATGTCTGTAAGATACACAAAATGTGGCTCAGAAAATGAGCCACTGCCTCGACCGTCTGTTCGTATCACATGAAGGATTTTTTAACTCTAAAACTCCACTCGAGGCCAAGTAAAGATGACACATGTACAAGGGACAAGTCAGAGAAGAAAAATCCATGAAAATTACCCCTTCTGAATCTGAGCAATGTAAGCCTTCTCTGCATTGGCAAGACGATTCTGAAATAAAGACCACTCATTTTTGCACCTCGCTCTTACCTGAGAGTTAGAAAGGACAAAGAAAAATAAACACACGAATGATTTAGATAAATTGGATCGACTATGAGAGGAGTTCAAACTATTTATCTCCTTCATTTGAGAAGAATCCAAGGCATTAGAACAGGAAGTGTGAAGATAATTCAATGCCATAAATATACATACCCCTTCCCATGGAGGTTTCCCATTTTCCGACTTGCCCTGAAAATTTTAAAGAATACAAAGGTAATGAGAAATCAAGTAAGACGCAAACAAGAGAAACTGTCAAGCAAAACGAACTGCAAACATAAACATTGTTGAACAATTTTAATGTTGAAAGGTCCTATTCTAGGTCATGTTTGCTTCAAATAAAAATTGTTCACAGGCAGAAGCCGTGTCAAACTAGAAAGCAAATAGCTAATTCTATGCAACATTGTGGTAATCATTCCTTAGTCAATTGGGTTTCCACCATAAATGGTTGTCCGAATATCACCTATTATATGTCTAGGGGAGGGGATATTTTATAAGTTCTTGCGAACACAAGGTTAATATTGCCCATTTTCCAACTGAACCTTCTCGTACGGTGGTATCCAAGCCCCACCGTCAACTTATGAGAGACTCTTCCAAGTCCTTTACTCACGTACATCCTCTAGAAGCATTGAGATGCATTGTAGCAGTTGAATTCATAACTAGCCTTCTCTATAAATACCAAATTGTTAAGCCATCATTCTCAATTAATATCATTCCAATTTGCGTCTAAAATATTTAATAATAACCGTCTCTTTACAGTACTACATAGCTTCTGACACCCTAAGTATAAAATTAATTCGGTACATCATGCAACCAGACACAATAAACACACAGAGGCACTCATGCACATGTACACAACACACATATGTGCACACATGGGGACACACATAGAGAGAGAATCAAATTTTATTTGATAATGACTCACCTGACTCCCAAGTGAAGGAATGACTTGATGAATGATCCACTGGGAATCAACGACACCAATCTTTTCATGTGCAGGCTGTAAGGCAAAAAGGTAATGACAATAATTTAAAACAAATAGTTATTTATGTGAATTCAGAAATGCAGAAATACGGCTAACGCAAAGGCCTACCAGGCACATTGTGAAACTTGAAAATAAAGTCCATATTGTTGTACACACTAGAAACTGCCCAACCATTATGCCGGAGTTAAATACTATTGTTGGCTCTTTGTGTACGAACTTAAACTTTTGAAATTAATGGTTAATTCAACACAGTATCAGGATATTTGCTCACATCATGAAAATTCCTCATTTTATTAACCGAAATTGTGTGTATGTTTGTCCACTGGACAAGTTTGTAATAATATTTAGCATGCTTGTGAGGAGGCGTGTTAGGGTTTTAAATACTATTATTAGACTGTTTCCTACTAGTTACCACTTTTGAAATTAATTAGTTAAATACTATTGTTAAGAGTTTGTAATCTCATATTACATCTAGTGGTATTATTTTCTTTCCTCCTGCTTCAAGTCATTAGTATTAAGCACACTAATGTCATTTTATATGTTTACGATCTGCAATCTAAACACCAAACAGACAGAGGGTTCAAAAAGGGCAAGAAAAAGACAAAAACCACTAACCTCTACACATCTTCTCAGAGCAAAATCCAATCCCCATCCATGCACCAAATCATTCTACAAGAATACAATTACAAATCATTGTTAGAGTAGCTGAAGGAAAAAAAAAAAAAAAAAAAACATCCACAAGAGATCACATATACTGGAAAAAAGAACTGTTGATTTTAAGAAAATTTGATAATAAAGGGAATTAGCTAAAAGTGATGGAAAACAGAAAAGAGCAAGTAGGAGAGGTCATTCACTAGTCCACTTCCCACCAACTTCTTGTAATATTAATGTTGTATCTGGTTGTGATGTAAAGTCCATTTGCATGTCAACCCCAGCAATGTTTGCTTATATTATCGATATAAACTTATGGATGTATAAAAGTATAAAACCACGTAACTAACCAAGATTAACCTAGCAACTTACATAAAATACAACATACCTGGATCATATACCACACACAACGCCAAGCTTCCTGAGAAAACACAGGGGCCATAATTTCCACAAAGCTGAAAGAAAGAAAAAAAAACCCTTAAACACACACACACAAAAAAAAAAAAATAAAGAAAGAAAAAAAAGTGTCGCTGTGGAGAAATCTTAATTGTTGGGGACAATATAAGAAACATGCTTGTTTTATATCAAAATCAACATACTCCTGCAACAATTGTATAAAGGTTGAAAAGTAAACCCCAAATATTATACTTTTTTTAGACCCAACTGTATTATATGGACATTACTATTGATTTGCTTTTGTTCCTTATCCTCCAATGAATCTTTAATAAATCAGTTAACAACTTGTGCAAAAAATATTTAAAAATTGCTTTTTGACAAAGACAACAAGACCACAACTCAGTGACAACCTTAGTTCTCAATTTCTTACATATCTACCTACACAACAATATAAACAATGATCAAGTTGTCCTAATGAATAATGATCCACCATGATAGTCCATCTCATTATAGACACCAACTCCATTTTTCTTACAATCATCACTGAGAATGTACCACCCACTGCCTCCTACCAACACCACCTGTCTGCCGTCAAACACAATTACTGCAATCATAGACAGCATATCAACATTATCTTTTCGTCATGTGCCTTCCATTGAGGACTGAAACACTCATGCTATCAAAACAATAAATAAATTGAGGAAAAACTTTCAAATGCTTTAGTTAAAGAATTACAAAGTTCAGGTTTTCTATGGATGAAATATTTGCTATAATGGTAGAGCAGGATAAATGTGACAAGCAGGTTCTTTTCTGAGAGTTATTTAGCCAAATATTGACAACCAATAATTAGCTGCTAGTAACTCTATTATTGTTGATCTCGTTTCTGCAGTGGTGACTATGGAGTGTTAATAGATTGTAATAAGCATAATGAAGACAGTCCTACTTTTTGCAGTAGGCCTAGTGGATTAGTTAATGGTGTGTAATCATGCTTAATGGATGTGCTAGGTGAGTTAGTCTTATACTTAATTAGCTATTTCCTTTTCTCTTTTTCTGGAACAAAAACTTTTATTGCCAGTAAAGATAAATACAAACACAAAAAATAGTGAAGCAGCAGTCCACAACTGTAAAAGAAAGGCTGCATAATATATCAACCTATACTACACAAATGACCAAATAAAAAAAAACCCAATCATTTACATAACAACCAACTTAATGTGAACTTCAGTTCTTTTTTTTGGATAAACCATCCAGTGTTCGTAGACCACATTGGGCCCGACTAATCAGGATTCGAGCCCAGTAAATGTTTTGTTTCAATGACCGACGTCTATAATTCACAAAAATGGCTATTTTAAAATGAATTCCTTCATATCTCAACCTGCTCTGAAAACTTTTCTAACAGAAACTAAATGTATGTGTGAGAGAAAGAAGGAGAGAGCATACGCGGCACATGGAGGCAAGTGTGGGTCACTACACCAGCCTGGTTTCTCTTCCGTAAACCTGTCAGGAATTCAGAAATATATAACATATTAAGAATGATAAAAGGGAGAGAGAGAGAGAGACAGGAAAAAAAAAAAAAAAAAAACCTACTTGTGAACCTCTTGGTTACCCCTCCTCTTAGTCATCTGCCATGTCAATCCATTATTAGGCTCAAGACCTGGTTGAGAGATTTCTAGTCCATGTTTTTTAACCAACTGCATATACCTAGTTGTGTATTGGAGCAAATTAGAAACATGCTACTGTTAAATTTGACCAGAAAACATAACTGATCATCAAGTACTTACTTCTCTCCATTGAAGTGTTCCAATCCAAGATCTTCATCCCAGATAATAATATATTCATAAGCCGCCACAACATCAGGATGCAAAAACCTTTTGGCGTACCACCTGAAAAACATATACAGACGTGAAAGTGAGAATGGACTGAAGTTATCACCTACCTGCCTGAATATAAATCTCAACTAATTTCAACAATGAATAGCCTTATTTCTGAAAAAGATTAAAAAAGAAAATTATGAACAACTTTGAAAGCTCTCTAACTGAAAGAGCTAGAAAGACTAGACATAAGAACATAGATTACCATTTCGTTTGTCTCCTCGCACTAACATGGATTGCATTTTTTGACCACTCAAATTCCTCCCATTCACTTGTCCGACCATCATAATGAAACAGTAAAATTTGGAAATCCTCTGAAAACTATCACAAATGTAAGAACACAAAACTTAGTAATCCTGATGTAAAAATCAGTGTATGAAAAAAAAAAGAAAAAAATGAATAAAGGAGGTGATGCATTAGTAGAAACCTTTTTAACCATTGCATCAACGTTTAACCTCTGATTGTAACCAACTGTGATTGTCAGCAAGTACTTCGGCTTTTTCATCAGATCCTGCAGATTTCAGGACAATTACTATAAGCAACTGCCATAACTTAGAAAGCTAATTCACAAGCACAATCGTTTAAAGAATTCAAACTTAGAGTTTCCTTCTTTCACTCATCATTGCAAATGTGCTAACATGCATCCGAAAGACAAATTTTGTAAAAGAGAATTTACCATAAGCTTCTAACTATCTACTCATCCCCAAAACCTTGCTCTACCAAACCAAATCTACCTTTTTAAAAGGAATTCATAATTTAGTCATTGAAATCTAAGGACACTAAAAATTAATATGGACTGGAAAGAAAGCATATTTTGTAGATTTATGTGTTCTTACATTAATATAGATTTCTCCATTAATATAGAGTCATTTAAAGACTTCATATCTTGGTTTATGTGTACAGGATTTGAGTGGCGCCAACATAAAGTCTCCGGAAATGCATATTTTCCAGATTTCTACATGCTGCATCAGGAAAAAGAGATTCCTAGGGATTGCGGATTATATGGTTATGCCATCAATGAATGTTATACGTGCCATAATAATAAAGTATAATTCTGGGATGACCTCCAGCAGAAGTAGCTATCACTCATTATCGGAACTATAATGTTGATAATATCAGCATTGCTGCATTCAGAGCCCATAGTTAGCAAACGTGGACATGGATATACAGATTTCCACCTCATTCTAGCCATCTCCCATAGTGCTAAGTAATCAAGAATCCTAAAACAACCACTGCTGTATGGTTACACTAATTGGATAGTATACCTCACTGGGTTCACCCCACAATCTGCGCAAATAAAAATCAGATTCTGAGGCAATAATTCCGGGAGGCAATAACTCAGCTCCACGAGGATTTGTGGTAACATATATCTGGAGGACAGTAAATAAAGACACGAATTAGTAAAGTTTATTGCTTAAGTTGCTGAATATAAAGATTTGCTGCAGCCACAATAATATATACAACACAACAATCTACTACAGAAAGATTACCCCTGAATGAAACTATGCTTTATTTGGACAAAAATTTAAGATTAAGCAATTCGAGAATTACTCGCAATCTTTACATTTGTGTATAATACAATTTCATGCAAGTGTACAAGCAAAAATCAGATTCTGGAATAACATTTCCCAAAATAAAACTCTGCTCCATGAGCATTTCTGCGACATACAACTAAGGAACAATAAATAATGTCATGAGCAAATTACAAACTGAATAAAAGATATCTTTATTGCTTAAGTTGATGAACATAACACTTTGATGCAACAGCAGCAACCATGATTGTTCTAAAAGCCCAAATGATTGAGTCAAAAAAATAAAATCTGCTCAAGATCAATTACTGCTGAACTTGTATGCATTTTTAGCCAAAGAATTAATGATTAAACATTCTAATAATTACTTTATAAATATGTTCTACTCATTATACAAACTATATTGTACAATTAACCTGCACAAGTGAAAATCAGATTCTGACAACAATTCTTGGAGGTCATAACTCTGCTGCAGAAATTTGTCTAAACATATATCTAGCGAACATGGAAAATTTTTAAAAAGACAATAGCAAATAATCAAATTTGTCTAGGTTGATGAATATAAAGCTTCACTGCAACACATGCAACCAAGAAGAGAATATAAAAGACGAAAGGATTAGTCAAAACTAATATCTACTTAGAAAATTTGTGATTGCAAAAAAGTATGCTTCCTTGGCCTAAGTATTTAAGATTATGATTAATAGTTTTAACAATTACTTGGCATATAACACAACATTGTACAAGGAGTCAAATAAATTTGTCAATGGAGTTAAACTTTATTGAATAAATTTCTGCAAATGATTAAAAAAAAAAGCACGATGGAAGCATGTAATAAATCACAGCTCCTTGAAATGAGGAGAACCCTTTGTAACAAAAGGCATCTAGGTACCTTTGGAAACGATCCATTGAATTTAGCAGATTCACTATTATGAAATCCACTTCCTTTTGTCATTAAAGGAGATTTACTTCGATGGAATCCATGATCATTTGTCGTGGCTACATCAAAAGATGATCTAAGGCTCGATGGTAAGTGAATCTGGTGAGAGTCAAATGCAAATCAAAATGGATGATAGACATGTACTGCCACATAAGTTAATAATGGTGGAGAAAAATATACCTTGTTAAAAGAAATGGATTGAAAAGATATACCAACAAAAAATCCAAAAGCAACTCCTAAAAGTGTTGTGACAATAAGCCTGCCACCATCATTTGCTTTTTTATGAACACCACTGCAAAAAAGAATGAGAATGGATTAAAAAGCATTGGCAAAATAGGTCTACTACAAACAGACTAACCACAATAAATTAAAAAATTTCACATGAAAAATCTAGGACAATTCTATAATATTAGAAACAAGCATTTATACCACAATTTTATATAAGAAAACAATATAAGAAGTACACAGACAGTTCAAACCTGCGGTGCACAGTCCCCATAAGGTAAATTCTCTGACAATGAACTCAAAAGGTCAGATGCCCAGGAAAGTAAATCACTTCCTTAAGCACCTCTTGAAGCAAATATGCCATTCTTCTACTTCAACAAAGCATGAAAGCTGTAATATCATTACTCAAGAGTTGCCTGTAAGCGTACTTTGAATTAGAAAACGACAAATTTTACATTCCATCAATTTACTCTACCATTTTTCACTGATAATTTTAAATAAATATAATGTGTGTTGTGAGCGTGTTTACAAGACCTACATGACACTAATTTTTGAAAATATTTTAGCCAATTGTAGCCTAACAAAGAGAGTAAACCTTCCAATTTCTGGTTTTCTATAAAATTTCAGTTTCAGCCATTTTTAAAAAAATAGGCTTGAACAAATATATATATCACAACACAATAAAATGGCAAGAGAAAAAACTAAATTTTGCAATGTTGTGTTTGTTTCGTGCAGGAAACCACAATCTACAAATCTTTTCGCAAGAAATCATTCAGGTAACAATTTGAAAACACTTGCAATTCCCAGTAATGACCTATAAAAAATAGGAAAACGTTTTTCTTCAAATTTATTGCGTTCTTAGTCATCTGTAACTGTAAACTCAGTATCTAAAATGTTGGCCAGTAACATATATATATATATATATATATATATATATATATATATATATATATATATATGCAAAACAGAGAACTGACCTTCCAACTGCACGAACCTGACATAAACAAACCGGACAGCATACAACTATTTCCAAAAAAAAAAAAAAGAGTGAAAATGAAGTAAGTTCGAAAATTAAACTACTCTATTTTTTTTACAATTGATCTTCTGCGAAAACTGCAGAACTCCATTCAATTTCGAAAAAATAAAACTAAAAAATGAAGACAGAAAACAACAACAACTAATGTGATCGCAATTGAATATATATACACGAAGAACAATCAAAAGCAACAACGAATCACATTACAGTATTCGACATGAACTGATTAATTTTTTTCACTAACAAAATAACTACGAGAACTGCTCAGAAATCGTAATTGCGTAGCAAATTAGAAGACCACAACAGAAAAATTAGGGTTTAGATGCTTACATGATTCTCCGTTCGATCTTGTAAAAAGAATACTGAGATTTATAAAAGGTTTTATAGAGAGAGTACACGCCTGGTTTTTGTTTTTGTTTTTTTTTTTGTGTGCTTAAAACTGAACTTTAAAACTGGTTTTCATTCTTTATAATTTGACCATATTGCCCCGCCTTCGTTTTTGAATTTGCACTCGTACTTTGACATCGCTAAAGTGAGTTCAGTTACCTGTTTTGCCAGCCCATAAGCGTGTGTCACGTAAACGGTGGATCCATAATTTTTTTTTTTAATTGTGAAAATTAAATGCTTTATACCTAAAGATGGAAATGTACAAATAAAATATGGATAAGATCGATGCACCCACTAAACAAAATTCAAATGATTTGACAAAAGTTTCTATTTTTTTTTTATAAGATTTACTTGCTAAAATTTGGTTACATTTATCCAAAAAATGTTTATCATTTATATGGTCATTATTAATGTGATAATCTAATTTTAGATTAGACACTAAAATATACATAAAATATATGTTATTTTTATAAATTTAATTATAATTTAAGTAATTAGTGCACCTTTTTAAATAAAGTGGGGGAGACTCCTCCCTCATTGTTCGAGTTATTTTTCGAACAGTATTTATAGTTGTTAATCTCATCAGTTTTCTATAAATTTTAACTCAATCGATCTCAATTTTAAAAAGTAAGTATGTGTTATTTTTATAATTTTATTAATACGATATGAGTAAAATTTACCCCTAAACCAATCTTATTTAGTCATGTAAAAAAATAAATAAATAAATAAAATAGATGATTTATGGATGATTAAATGAGAGAGTTGTAATAGTTAAAAAGAGAGAAAAACAAAAAAGAGAGTTTTCATCCGAAGAAAAGGGAGCAAAAGAATTAAAAAAAAAAAAGGAAGCATCGTGGCATCACAAATGGACCCCACGATGATGATCACAAATGGATGGTGATTAGCCACTTACAAAGTGATACCTTACCTAGCTAACATGCAATATTCGCTAGTTAGAAATTGGCATCACATTAAAAAGGCCCATGTCGTTTTTGCTTTAGCTCCATGCGATTTGCTTTTCTCACCTAACGTTCTTGAGTTTGAGATGCATCATGCATCTACGTACAAATACTATATTATATGTGTACTCACGATTCGAAATGAAATATTATTAGACAGAATAAATTAATATCATTTATCACTACACTACATTAAACAAAATGGGTAATTAATCACATTTCTCTCACTAATCAAACCGCTAAAATGTATTTTTTCATGTCCACAGATTTTTGATATGTCATTTAATTGTTTTAGATTTAGTTTTTTCGATCAAATTCAAGTTATATGTCAACCGATCTTCTTCTATATATTTTTTTTAATGAAAATTACACTGATTAACTTCTAATCAACCTAGAACTTTAAGACCAGTACACATATACTACAAATAAGTAAGAAATTCCGACCGAATTGGGCGAATTTAGATGAGTTTATTTAAGCTGTGTCTGGTGGTGTTTTTTAAAAAAATATAAAAATGAAAACAGGATTTAGGGTATTTTAAAGTTCATTGAATAACTATTTATATATATTTTATTTGTTTTGAACTATTACAATATTTAAGATTTGAGGAGGAGGCATGAGTGGAACTTCACGGTTTATTAATCTTTTATTTTTCATTACAAAAGAATAAATATAGAGATGGATCATGATATAAATTGAGATAAGAGTTGGAATAAATAACATTATTGAATCTTTGATTAATTGTTACAAGTGTGATTACTAATCATGAATCCTAATAAAAAAAATGAATTAAATTCTTGATTTGTGATTATAATAATTATTAAAATAAAAAATTAAATTGAGAATCAACTTACATATACCCTACACACGAATCAGTAATTAAGTTTATGATGGAAAATGAAACTTGATTCCCCCTCCCAATTAAGGGAATTAAGTTCTCTTTTTTAGTTATATTTTCAATACGACTTGATTTTATTTAATCTTTATTTTTGATTGGTAAATGCGCATAAAAATACTAAAAATGGGAAAAGATTGCATTTTTTTTATATATTGTGATTGGGAAAGAAATGTTGCTTAGGCCCAACACTAACGAGTATTTATGCAGAGAGAAAGAGAGTGTGTGTGGGTAGCAAATAAAGAGAGATTCCGATTACTAATTAAGAGAACCACAACATTGTTTCTTCTTTTGGGAGCAATCATGAAAGCCACTTTTGGCTTACATTAATTGACACAACAATCGCCAATTGTTCTTACATTTAAAAGTCTCTCCAATAATCATCAATTATCAACCGAATAAAGCAAAAAAGACAAAATTACATAGCTATATGTTTCAAAAGAAACAAAAGAATAATAATAATAATCAATAATCACAAGTTCAATTTTTATGATCAGAATTTTGAGCATTGCTTTGGCAGACCTGTTCCATGATCAACAGCTACAATTTCAGTGGCATTGTCACATCTTAGCACATCCTGACCCAACTTGGCACCAGCAGCCTTGAGTCCCTTGAGTGAAACTGGCTGGTTGAACAGGTTCAGTGATGGCAGTTTCGAGGCTGGAGGGAGCTTCCCATTTGGCAGCAAGGTCTTGAAATCAACTTCCAGCAACGGAACCTCAAAATCTGTCTTGTCATGCTTCACCACATTGTCCTTTGCACTGATGTGAGCCCCTGGTTCCATGTGGTTGGTTGAAAAGCTAGCCTGGTTCGGGAAGTTTGGGTAGAGGCTGACGTAGCCTCGGAGGTACATCATGTCAATGAGGAACTTTTTCCAGGAAGCTTGCCAACCATTTGTCCTGGATTTTGGAATCTGAACTGGGTTTGCCTTGGCATCTTCAGTGAATCTCATGTTCATGTAGACGTAGAATTCTCTCCATTGCTTGGGGAAGAAAACTGCACCCCAGCTGCACGGTAGCTGGTGGAGGTAAGGTGTGTTTGGATGAATGCGCTTGAAAAATTCAGTTGCATTCCATTTAGGCCTTTCTTTCACCACTTCAACTAGTCTCGGAGTATAAAGAGAGATCGAAGAGAGCTCAGGAAGCGAGACTTGAGGGTCATATTTGTAGGATAAGAGAACATACTTGATCCATAAGTAGTAGTAAGGAGAGACTTCAATGTCATCTTCAAGTAGGAGACCATAATCATCATCGGATGCAGGGTACCAACTTTCGCTGACTGCTCGTATTAGGCCACCCTGGATGATTCTCCTTCTCAGGGTTTTAGGTCCATGAGGCCACTCAAAAGAGCTTACAAGTCTTATAGTCTCCTCATCCACTTTACTGTCCATGTTGAAGCTGATCGCGATCTCATCTCCAAGATAGTAGGCATCACTGAGAGATTTGAGAAGCCTCGTCAAGGATTGAACACGATTTTGGGTAATTATGCTGATAGATAGCCTCATCCGGTTCCAATCTGAACACGAAAAAATAATTAACTAATTTGTCCCGAAACTAGAAATTGAAAATCAGGTTTGAGTAAAAAAATTGGAATTCTTACTTGGCAATGCTGTTGATCTGAGATCAGCCATCCAAAGAACCTTTGAAATAGAAGGCCTTGGTAGAAGAACAAATGTAGTGACATTTGAATTAGTCTCACAAGCCATCTTCAAAGCTTTTTTCACGTTAGGATCGATGTCAGCAACTGTGATCACCACACTGGGGTTATGAATTTTGATCAATCCTTTCATGCTAGAGTACACTGCTTGTACCACAGGCACCTCAGAGTTAGATACCCCCGAAAGAGCCCCAATCGCCAAATCAAATATCTTAAATCTTCTCTCTTTACAAACCAACTTAGGCCAATTGAGAGCACTTGCAGCATCTTCACAAGGGCAGAAATTGCCTCCAGAAACAACTATATAAGCCTTTTTACCGACAGTGGACCTGAACTTTTCGAGAAGTGGTACAAGAGCACGAACTTCATCGACAGAGTGAGCGTAGAAGAGTGCATCAATTTTCTGAGGATACATTGCAGCCCACTGAGTTATATAACCAGTAGAAAGTGCTTTCCACCATTGATCATCTCGGACCTGAACAATGTCTTTGAAGATAACAGTGGTTTCGGACACATATGCAAGTCTATGTTCACTGTCACCCCAAGTTTCCTTGTCTTTAGGATCAACTGGAAGAACAAAAGAGCCAGCATTCCTATACTTGTGAAGCTGGTAGCTGCAAAAAATTTGTACAAATTTTTAACAATCAGAATCTCGAAGCAAGAAAATCAGTAGAATGTGAAAATACACAGTATCTCACAAGTCATAGAGTGACCACGAAAATTTTATCAGAACAATTACGATTAATACTTTCGATTTTAACAATATTTCCAGGATCTTAATATTTCAATAATGTGCATATAATGCCTCCAGTGAATCACAAACATGGAATGGTCACACAGTTTTTCTTCCTCTACCTAATTGGATGTGTATCATATGAAGTAAACAATTTATATAACAGACAAATTAGTTAAAGGTGCAGGACACCACCCATTATGGATATGGAATATATTATATATACTAATCTTCCATTTTTATTCAAGAAGGATAATATTAAACAGTGAAAAGTTGACCAGAGTATTGAATAGAAAAAGTTTCTGCTAAGAAGATTCTTCACTAAAAATTTATATTTTATAAAGTAGACACTGAGTAAGTAGAAACTATAGGTGCTTCAATGCTCTTTGAGTCAGTTTCAACTCAATTGACACTTGCAATAATATAATTTCTAATAGATTATGAGCCTCAAGGCAAGCAAATTATATTGGAAAATGACAAAAATAAATAATCAAGTTAAATATACATATATTATTGAACAGTTGAACAGCCCAATAAAAAATTCAATTTCTTTTTTTCAGGTTAAACTACGCAAATGATATCAGAAACACCCTCCCTTAAATCTTAAACAATTTTTCTTGATTTTAAAATGCATAGATAAACCCAATTGTTATTAGATTATTTGAGTGTTGAAAGTCTTTAAGTGTAGTGTTCAATTAACAGTTTTTTCAAAAACCATCTGCTAATAAAAATTATGATTGCATAGACTTTGTAAAAACTGTACTTGCACAATGAAACTAATGATCAAAATGAACGAAAAATTGTATAATGATTTCGAACATAGTAAACGTACCTAAGATGAAGGTCTTCTCCGGTCATGAACGTGAAAGGTGTCTCGATGAAGAGTGTCTTAACAAGCTCTGCAGATAGGAACCATGAACTCGAAAGAAAATCCACCTGCACAATTTTATCAACTGTGATATCATAAGCAGGGTCAGGCAAATACAATCCTGCCTCCTTTGATCGAAATTTTCGATAACTTGGGAAGGTAAAGTCCTTTTGCCTGAAAGGCAAGATCCTCCCTATGCTGCCCAGGACCGAATTCTTGTACTTGTCGGTCCCTGCTACGTGCGATAAAATCTGTAGCATTTTCCTGCCTGGAATCATGTCATCGTCGAGGATGTACACAAGATCGGCTTCAGTTTGCAAGGCCATTTGAAACCTGCCATAGTATTTGAAATCGTAGCTCGAACTAATGAAGCTGATTCTTGAATCGTTATAGGTATCTACAATTCTCTTCAATGAGAGCTCATTTGGGCTCCCAAATGCAAGTACCCAAACATGGTGAAATGGAAGAGTCTGGTGCAACAACGAATCAAGTTGTGCACAGAGTGTTTTTCTCTTGAAATGGTTTAAGATTACGGTCACTTTCGGTCTATTTGGACCTCTTAAATTCCACTTAGATTTCATTGCCATAAGCTGATTTAGAGTCTCGGTACCAACAGACTTGCTCTGGAAACCCAGTATCTCATCATACAACTCTCTCTTCAACTTGATCATCTGAGCATCAGTTGACTTCTTCTGCAAGAAGTCAATCTTCTCGTGCTCACAAACTTCTGATGGAGTACTGATTGGTTGGATTTCAGCTCTAACAAGAGAAGCAGCTTCTTGATAGTGACCAAGAACATGTGGGGTGATGATGAACTGTCTCCAGTTCTTCGCGATCTTCGTGGCCCATGTAAAGTCTGGTTTGGTTCGCAAATCCACCACCGATGGACTCATGTAGTACAAAAGAAATGTTGCATAGACTGCAAAAGCAAATTGCAGACAAGTGAGAGCTGTTACAAGCCTAGCAGAAGCACTTTTGTTGTTAGCTTTTAGCTTGGCCTTTCCTCCAACATAATCACTAAGCATCCCTTCCAGGTACTCTCCACTTCTCATATTCGGACTCCGAATTAGACCCATTTTCACAGATCAAAGAAGAGGGTTTTCGCCTGCAAAATCAAAGCCACAAAAATGCATACTTATTTCAGACCAAAAAGTCCAAATATAGAACTAAATTAAACACAATATACTATTTAATAAAAGCAAAATTTTTAAACTTAACACCAACCAGAATCCACACAAGTTAACAAACCAGACCTCTATATGTATATATATAAGACTAGCAATCTTCTTCTTTTCAAGACCAAATTTCTCAAGAGAATTTTCGGCAAGTTTGGTTTCGAAAACGAAAATGGATTAATGAGACTGAAAATGATGGAAGAATATAGAAGTTGGTGTGATTGTCTGTGCAAGTTTTGAAGAGCAACGGATCTTGAGCCATTGTATTTATATAAAATGAGAAGAAAGTACCAAAAAATAAAAGTGAACTTGAAGCACCCCATGAGAAATGCATCAAAGCTCACATGGCCTAAACGTTGATATTAATAAAGTTTTAATTATTTTATTAACAAATTTGTCGAAACTACGCGTTAACTTTCTTTACTCTACCTCTCTTTTATAACTTGTCATAAAATCATCGACTTTTTTTTATTGAAAAAAAAAGACCTCCCTCAAGACACCACTTCGAAGCCGGCTTTGCTGCCGCATAAAAAGGCTACCCTTGCGTTTTTGGCACTTCCCTATTTCACTACTCTCTTATTATAGTTCAGGACATCTGTCTATTGAGAACTGAGGAAATCAACCGCTACAAGCAGGACTCGAAAAGTAAATATATATTTATATTTTACAACAGAACCAATCAATGGTCGATCTCTGAAACTTTAGATGTTCCAAAGTCATATTTTTTGCTACCAAAAAACTCAAAGTTCACAGTCCACTTAGCAAAATCCCCAAAGAGATTATATTTTTAGTGTTAAAGAAAACATTTTTGAACTTCAAAGTCAAACCCTATTCCCTAGATCAAGAGTATCTGTCCTGAGAAGTTGAGGGCAAGAAAAATGTTTTTAAGGACAAAATAACAATAAACAAAACAGAGAAGACACCAACAGAGAAAGTCATGCAAGCATTGTATCACTATCGCGTACCTTGTTTGTGAAGAAAATGAACCAAATAATATTTAGAAGTCAAAATATAGAGAGAGCCCTTTTCTTCTTCAACAAATGAAGCAAATAAAAGCTTGTATTCACAACAACAACAACAATGGTGCTACTGTCAATGGCTGACAAGGGGCCGCGTAGAGTTTGCAGAGAAGAGAAGTAATTAGATTTTTTAGTATAAAAAGGGGAAAATATATTACGTAGAGAAAAATAAAAATGAACTGACAAGGTTGACTTTGCATATAGATACGTCTACGTAGATGGATGAACATTGCAGCACAACTTTGTTTTACAAAAAAAATTATATATATATATATATTTTTTGTTAATGGCTTTTTGCCAAACTTGCTTGAATATTATGACTAAAATTTGCTTGAAGGATGATTCAAGTGGGTTTGATTGCTTATTCAAGATAAAATGAATATGAGCACTTAAATTGTCCTTTATTATTGTTATTTTTTCTTCTTTTTTTTTTCACAAGTCAAGGTCTGGTTTTGTAGGTATGTTGCCATTAGAGATGCAGAAGCTAGCTAACATGAAAGAATGAGAAGTTTGACTTGAGGAAAAACTGTCAATTAGGTGATTAATTAACGAGATTGTTAAGGTTTGTGGACACTATATTCTCTCGTGCATTTGAGCTGACCTCGAACCGTTAAAAATAATATACATTAATTAAAAAAAATAAAACAATAAATCTTAGTTATCGATTAAAGATGTCATCAGATTTCTACTGCGGTCAGTACAAAAATTAGTGTATGAGAAAATCTCAATCGGTTTGTTAAATTAAGAAAAACATCTTGTAACTTGAATGTAACAATTGTAATAGGTGAAACTACAAAAATTAAAGAAATAAAATATATCTAATTAGCAATAAATTTTTAAGTCCAAATTGTAGTATATAATTTTTGTCCTAACTCTCATGACAACTTGGATAAATGGTTCAGTATTTTGTGACGGGATGAAGTTGGTCTAGTGAGATAACTCAAGATTAACAGACTAATAATTGTTATATTAATGAAGTTATAGGTTCGAATTATGTCCGCATATCCAAATTTAAATTATAATTATTCAAAAAATTAACAGACTAATAAGGAAAATTTGATGGTGCTTGTAATTATATATATAGTATTATTATAATGTTACTGTTGAAGATTCCATACAAGGTCAAATTCTAAACGTTTACAGAAAGTGATGGGCTACCTCAAGTAACAAATAAATGTAGTACTTTGATTCCAAAATTAGACCCTACACAAGAGTATTAAAGTGATCAATAAGCATGGTGCACACAGTATATTATGTTAATAAGGTAATAAATTAAACGACCACACATTTAACGAGATAAGATTAATTCAGTGATATGCTCTTTATATTTTATGGGTTCGAGTTTTATTTTCTTTTCAAAAACTCAAATTTTAAATTAATTATAATAGTTAAAATAAAATTAAACGATAAAATTCTAAAGATATAGGATTAGTTAATTGGTATACTTCGACATGACGATAATTGTTGTTCGATACAAGTTTTTTTTTTTTTTGAATAATTACAATTAATTCGGGATTCGGAGAGTGAGACACAACTCGAACTCACAACCTCAAGGATGTAAGTGTGACGGATAAACCACTGAATCAACCTCATATTGTTATTCGATATGAGTTTTTTACCTAAGCAAATATAGTTATATGATTGATAGTTAAAGAAAAATATATAGTAAAAAAAAATTACTATATATTTTATATATCACCTAGTGATACGATTGGAACCTTGAGTATAATCAAATTAAATGAACGTTATTTACTACTAATCTACATTCGACATTAAGATCCATTAATTTTAAAACACTTCAAACGAGAAGAAGATTTTTGTACTTTGTTCTTGTAATGTTGAGTAATCACATAGTCAGTCATCACTTAATTTTTATGTTAACTAAATTGGTTATAGGATGATTGCTGTTGTAAAATGAAATGAGATTGAGAATATCAAGGTTGACTAAAAGGGACTTTATGGAATAACATTGCTGTCAAATGTAATTAAACAATATTAATTACTGCTAATCATTGAAATTAAGTTTTTTCTTCACTGGAATTATTGAAATCCCAATTTAATTTACTATTTCAAAAAAAAAACACAAAATCACATTTTGACACATTTTAAATTATAGGGCTAATTATACTCACACCCCTTTATTTTGCATTTTTTGCACATACTAACATTTTTTTCTTTTATTACACAAACCTCCCTGAAAATCGTTGACCAAATCATTAACTAACTATAAAGTTAACGGTTTGGACAAAAGGACCATTTTACTCTTAATAAAATACATTAAAAAAAACTTAAAACTTAAAAAAAAAAAAAAATCAAGGTAGAGATCCACCTTCAAATTTTACTTCAAATTTTAAAAAAAAAATTTGAAGGTTGAACCTTCGAACCTAAAAAATAAAAAATATTCAAGCCTTCAAATTTTTTCATCAAATTTTATTCTTCAATCAAATTCCAAAAACAACCACCCAAACAATCTTTTCTTCTTTTTCTTTTTTTTTTTCAATTTTTTTATTCATTATCAACCAAAAATATTTTTTTTTAGATTTTTTACACAAACTTCTTTTTCTTCTTTTTTTTTTCAGATTTTTTTTCTTGTTCTTCTGGTTCTTCTTTTTCTCTTTTTTTTTTTTAAATTTTTTTCTCTAGATTTTCTTCTTCTTCTTCTTCTTCTTCTTTTTTCAAATTTTTTTTTCCTTCTTATTCTTTTTTTGAATTTTTTTTCCAGATTTTTTCTTCTTTTTCTCCTTCTTCTTCTTCTTTTTTGGATTTTTTTTCTTTTTTCCAGATTTTCTTCTTCTTTTTCTTTTTTCAATTTTTTTTTTCAGATTCTTTCTTCCTCTTCTTTTTCTTTTTTCCAGATTTTTTTTCTTCTTCTTCTTCTTTTTCAGATTCTTTATTCTTCTTCTCCTTCTTCTTCTTCTTTTCAGATTTTTTTTTCAGATTCTTCCTCCTCCTTCATCTTCTTCCATTTCTTATTTTTTTTAAAATTATTTTAATTGGTTTAATGGTAAAAAGATGAGTTTGCCCTTGTTACATTGTCATGCCGTTAACTTTATGGTTAGTTAATGGTTTAGTCAATAATTTTTAGGGGAGATTTGTGCAATAAAAGGAAAAGATGCCAGCATGTGCAAAAAATACAAAATGGAGGTAATATGAGTGTAATTAGCCCTAAATCATATGAGTTATATCTACCTCAACTAATAGTGATTTATTATTATTATTTTGGTACAGAAAATGGGTTGAGGAGAGGTTGATCCCAAGCCCGGTAGGGAACATTGTACCTAATATCTTACACACATTCGAAGGGTCCTACCGCATCTATGTCGGGATCAAAGTTTAGGTGATCTCTACGGATAGATTTTTCGGATATAAATATGTCTATGACCAAAGACCAGTAACTTGAACTTAGGGCCTTGCACAAAGCTCTTAGTACCTGAGCCAATCTATGGAGTATAATGATCTATTTCAAGTAATACCCAAACAAATGAACATTTATGAGGAAAAAGGGAAAAAAAAGAGAGTAAATTTTATTGAATTCCCTTAAAGATTTGTTCTATAAATTAAATAAACCTCACATTTTGATCGATTATTTATTTTGAACGAAGGTTTCTAACAAGCTTTAGATAAAGGTTTTTTTACTGATTTTAGAGAAAGATTTTAAAAATATTTTAGGAGATATTTGATATAAAATCTAAACAAAATTCTTAATTTTATTACAATGTATAATAAAAATAAATAAAATTTTTAGATTGTATTTAAAAATCCTGAAAACTTAAAACTCAAAATTTGGGAAACACCAAAATGCCATTTGTTGTTGTATTTAAATTTGAAAACACTTTAATAAGATAAGGTTGATTTAGTGGTGACACTTTTACATTGAGATTGTGAGTTCGAGTCGTATTTCTCTCTCTCAAACTCGTATTAGTTGTAATAGCTCAAAAAAAAAATTGAAAACATTTTTCCAAATACTATATATCAAATACACTTTTTTGATATTGAAATATAAAATTACCACTCGAGTTTATGAAATTAATTCACCAAATAATATACATGCTTAAAAAAAAAGAATTAAAAAAATTATTGTTCATTCACATTCAAGTTAGGGTATTCAAATTAATGATATTAAATATTGGGATATTTGTAAATATCGATTTGAGGACGTTTTTACAAAAAACAATTCTATAGTTTTGTATTTAAATGAAAACTTCCTTAGAACCTGTTTGTTACACAGGATTGGACTGGACTTTTTTCATTCTAGTTCTGTGTTTGTGGAGTTCATGAGATTAGATTTCTCCAATTCCATGCACAAATTTTGTTCAGCCCAGTAGACCCGCCTGGAAGCATAGGACAATGTTTCTTTTTTTTTTTTTTTTTTCCTTTTTAAAAAATTAAATTCATATAAATATTAAATATTTAATATATATTATTAAAATATTTTAAAAATAATATTTTTAATATCAATAAAAAATAAATTTATTTATAATATTTAAATATTTATTTTATTTAAAATTTTTTAATTAAATTAAATTTAAATCTTTTAATTTTTAAAAATAATTTTATTTAAAAAAATTAATTTAATATAATTTTATACTTATCAATCTCACACCATATAAATATAAGACATGATTATATTTTATTCACTTTCATATTATACCAAATAAAATGCGGACTTTGACAGTCCGATACTTTTATATACTTTTAATCTTTTTTATATTTTTAATATTTAATTAATTACTATAACATATTTTATTTATAATTAATTTTAAAATATTTAATACAAATATATTTAATTTTTAAAATATTTATATTTTATTTAGATTTATTTTAAATAATTTTAATTTAATTATATAATATTTAAAAATAATTTTATTTTATATAAAATTAATTTAAGAGCTAATTACACTAACACCCCTGAGTTTTGATCTTTTTGCACATACTGGCAACTTTACCTTTTATTGCACAAACATCCCCTGAAAAAAGTTGATCAATCCGTTAACTAATTATAAAGTTAATATGACGTTACTGTAGCAAGGCCATCTTTTTCCCATTAAACTAATTAAAATAATTAAAAAATAATTAAAATAAATAAAAAAAATCAAAAGGACCAGATGGAGACAAAAGGCTCCATCTTCTATGGATACCGTCGGAGTGGTGCCGACGCTCTGACGGTTCATGAGATGGAGCCCAACGGTCCATAGAGGCCGGGCTCCATCGCTTCCCATTTTTAAAATTTTTATTTTTTTTATTTTTCTGTTTGTGGTTGTTGTGGTGGTGTTGGTGGATGATTTTTTTTTCCTTTTTATTTTTTTATTTTCTGGTGATCCATTGGAGTGTCGACCATCAACGGAGACGAGATCGATGGAGATCTCATCTCCGTCGACCATCGAGGGAGACGAATCTCCATCGATCTCGTCTCTGTTGACGGTCGACAATCTTGTCTCCGATGAAGACTAGACTTGGGTTAAATGGTGATTTTTTTTTTTTTTCAGTTTGAAGGTTCAACCTTCAAATTTTTTTTTTATTTGAAGGTGGAGATCCCATTATATATATATATATTTAGTTTGAAGGAGTAACCTTCAAAATTTTTTTTTTTTTTTAAAATTTGAAGGTGGAGATCCCAGATCTATCTCACAAGATGGACAGTGGAGATCCCTAGATAGACGGTGGAGATCCTAGATTTGAATTTTTTTTTTTTAGTTTGAAGGTGCAACTTTTTTTTTTTTAATTTGAAGGTGGAGAAGAGATCTCCACCGTCCATCTTGTAAGGTGAAATTTTTTTTTTAATGTTTTTTATTAAGGGCGGAATGGTTTTTTTGTCCAAAATGTTAATTTTATGGTTAGTCAACGATTTGGTCAACTTTTTTCAGAAGATATTTGTACAATAAAAGGTAAATTTGACAATATGTGCAAAAATGTCAAACCTCAGGGGTATGAGTATAATTAGCCCTCAATTTAATCAAATCTGATTTTATCTAATCTCATTCTACACCAAATAAGGGATAATACTATTTTTAATCCTATACCAAATACATCCATGGTACTAATTAGTCTAATGCAATCCAATACAATCATATCATATTCCATAAAAATAGTTCAATCTAATCGCGCACATCAAATACACATTTATTGTATATTAAAAACATGCAGTAGTTTTGAAATTTAGTTAAAAAATCATTCTAGTTGTGTACTAAAAACACTTTTATAACATTAATATTTTTATATAAATTCGTTATTAGAGAGTTATTTTTTAAAAAGATAAAAATTCACGACGTTTTTGCAAATCTCTCTTAAATATATTTTAAACTTCAATGTCAAAAGTCAAAACCCTAAACCATAAAAAAGTCAACCTTCCATTCCGCATCAATCTTCAATATCAACTGAATCTGGATGGTATAGATTTGACTCTGCCAGGTGGCGGCCTTTGACTGGATATCAGATTCTGACAGAGCAGATCTAGTGGAAACCACCCAATTACAATAGTTTAGTTTTATAAAACCTAACAATTCAAGAAAATCTGACTCATCAGCTGATCAAATCTGAAGAGACTTTCATGGTGCAGCTCCTTTGCTAAGTCAAAGTGTGGAGATTCTGGTCTTATAATTAACTATAGTGTCTTATTATTATTTTTGCAATTAAGTGGAGTGTTGCCTAATAGATTTTTTTTTTCTCGAGGCAATTTCACATGGATGGACACAAGAAAATTCCAAGTTTTATTTTATATAATTTTTTTTATATATTACCAAAAGATTGGTGATATTAACTATTTAGCAACAATAACATTGTAATAAAAAAATATTACATGGTATCAAAAGAACAACAACTCGTAAAAGTTTTACGTAGATGATAAAACACTTGTGCAACGTTAAAAAATTCCAAGCAGAAGGTTGTATTTATTTACGATGTAAGAACAACAATTTGATGTAGTAACAAACATAACTTAAGTACACATTCATTATCATCTTTTTATCCAAGTTGGTGGTGATGTTTAAATTCCATAAAAAATAATTATTAGCATGTTTGAAAAGTTCTAGTATGTCTTTGACCCATTGAATCATCTTTCAAATAAAAAAAAAAATACATAAGCTAACTGAAGATTATATTGCTTCACATGATAATTAATTGCATTTTAATGCTTGTCCATATCAAACTATAATTTTTTTAAAAATGATTTGCATGTTTAAAAAATAATTTAATTAAGTAAATCCAAGGTAAGTAGTATATTTTTCTATTCACCATAGTAGTAGGGGTTCAAGTCTCACCATATACATTTTACAGCATGTATGGGTAGTTTTCACCCTCATTGTGAGAGTATATATTTATGCTGTGTGTTTAGTGATTAATCTTAACAGGTTTCGACAGACTTATAATCAATTTTATAATTGTACAATTAAAAAAAAAATTAATTAATTCCATGATTTACATCAGTTGGGATTATTAGTACAATAAGAAATAGGAATTGGGATGCAAATCTCATTGGATGCTCAATGCAATGGAGACAGAGAGAGATTTTTCTTTATCGAAAATGTAGAGGAATTAAATAAATTAGTATTTAATTTACTGTTAATGAGTTTTATGAAAATGTAATCGTGAGTTGCTGATAATATTGCAAAATTAATGGAGCACATGGAAACCCGATATATACTGTTTGTAGCTGTAGATTTAATAGATTAATTTAGCTTATTTATTTGTTGAATTTAGAGTTTCGATCCTGCAGAGAAATTTATGGAGATTGTGTTATATATTTATGAGATTTATGCAAAAATAGTTAAAATAATAATAATAATAATCAAGTGTCCTTAATAATTTTTTAATTAAAAAAAAATTGTGGAGGTCAACAACAAATAAATCTACATTTAGAGGTCTGCAACAGATCAACGTTTGTTTGCAGATCTCTCCATGGCTCCATTCTTAATTTATTTTATTTAAAATTCATAAAAAAAAAGTAAAATAATTTAAAACAAAATAGAAAGGTAATTTTGCCACTTCAAGGGTTGCTGCAATTGATAACAATAAAACTTTTTTTGGAAGTGGACGAAAATAGAATAGCAAATTAATTTTTGGTTATTTATAGCTATTTTCTCTGTATTTAATCGGACCGTAGCCAAAAAATTATTTTAAGTTGGGTTAAACTGTATTTTAATTATTTATTTTCAATCAAAAATACTATTTGACATTTGAAATTAAGTAAAATTTTCGATAAAATAATGAATCCCAATTAGGGGTGGGGTTGGATTGGATTGAGTTGATCGGGTTGGATTTTTAAGTACAATAAAACTAATTTTATTTTATATATTATTTAAAATATATGAATTCAAATTTTGTTATATCCAAATTCACTTTCAAAATAATTTTTCACTCTAATATCATATCATATATAGTTTAAATTTCTTAAAAGTTTCAAAATCAAAACACAACATATAATATATATTTGATTTAATGTTTGTTGCATAAATTACAAAAATAAAAATACAAAATTAACAATTTATCAAAGTTGGAAAGTCTCCATCTAAGTCGCTCTTCTATTTTACATTTATAATTATTTCGTCGAATATCTCTTGATTGAACAATCTATTATTTATTTGGGTGAATTGCACTCAAGTACGCTGACTTTAATCATAATTGCACGTTTAATGCCAGTTTTTTCATAATTGCACTAAAATACCCTGTAATCCGTTGACCACCGTTAAAGTGACAGTTGACCAACTGGGTTCAGGGACAAATTGATCTTTTACGTTTAATTTATTTTTAAAAAAATTTAAAAAATCATCCAACCAATAAGAACATGCCACGTCATATTTTAATTAATTTTAAAAATAATATATTAAAAATATTTTTAAAAAATTTAAAAAAACAGATGGAAGAGTCTGGAGACTCTTCCACCACATCACCAAAAAAAAAAAATTAAAAAAATTTTAAATTTTTTTTGAAGAACACGAACCCAGTTTCTCGGTTTGAGCACGAACCCAGGGTTCGTGTTCGAAGAACACGAACCCAGATCTGGGTTCGAGCACAAACCCAGCACTTGGGTTCGAACACGAACCCAGATCTAGGTTCGTGCTCGAACCCAAAAATCTGGGTTTGAACATAAACCCAGATCTGGGTTCGAACACGAACCCAGGTGCTCGGTTCGTGCTCGAACCCAGAAATCTGGGTTCGAACACGAACTCAATTTGTTTTTGTTTTTGATTTTTTTTTTGAACTGTGAAGGAATCCAGATCTGAAAATTTCTTCCATTTCCAGATTTGTGATTTTTTTAATTTTTTTCAAAAAAAAAATTAATTATTATTTTATTATTTTTAGTAATTATTTTTTTAATTTTATGATGTCAGAACACATGTGCAGGGGCAATCTCGTCATTTGAGCATAATCTGTTTGGTCAACCGTCACTTTAACGGTGGTCAACGAATTACAGGGTATTCGAGTGCAATTATGGCAAAACTGGTATTAAACGTGCAATTATGCTATAAGTCAGGGTACTTGAGTGCAATTCGCCCTATTTATTTCAATAAACATAATAGATAAAATTTATATACAATTTTTAGACTTTTATATAAGAGTCAAATCCTAAATTAATGCATTAAAAAATATTTTAAAGTACAATCAATAACAATGCGATTACTACAAAAAGAATAAGGTAACATAATTGTATATTTTCAATAAATGTATTTATATATTATATATTTTTAATATTAAATAAAAATATTAAAAATTATGTATATATTAATGTGATAGTGTCATCTGCAAATCAAGTCTTCTCGTTGTTTTTCTCTGTGAAATTTAGTGTGGAGGTAGCCTTTAAGGTTAGGTTGACCTAGTCTTGTCCCTTTAGGTAGTTTTTCTTGTTCTATCTGGTTTTTGTTTTTCCTCTCAACTGTTTTTCTATTATGGATGAGACCGAAATTGCTAAGCTATGTGAATCCCTTTTGATCTCCGAGAAAGATGGTCCCATTGCAAATCTAAATGGTGGTCTGAAGAGGATTGGAGTTCAGAAGTTGGCGTTGAGTTTAATGGGGAAGGTTATAACTACATTTTGAGTTTATTAATAGAGAAGCATTTCGTTCGATCATCCCAAAGATTTGGAAGACGACACAGGATGTGGATATTGAAGTGTTTGAGTAGTAATATTTTCATTTTTTCCTTTCGTAACTTGATGGATCGTAAACGTATCCTCGCCGGAGGGCCATGGAACTTTGATCACTCCCTTATAGTTCTCGAGGAACCAAAAGGCAATGGAACTATTGATAGTCTGAGATTTGATAAGGCAGAGTTCTGGGTTCAAGTCCACAATGTGCCCCTCATTTGTATGACCCGTGATATAGGGCTATTTTTGGGAAGGCAGATCGGAGAGGTAAGGGAATTGGATTTAGGTGCCATAGGAGATTGTGATTGTTTGGGTAAGTTTATGCGGATCCGAATCTTGATAGATGTTACCAAACCTTTACGAAGGTGTATCCGAGTGGCGTTAGATGACTCGGGGAAGGCCACAACAATGTTACTTCGTTATGAACGGTTAACGAAATTTTGTTTTCAGTGTGGTTATATCGGACATGCTTCCAAAGAGTGTCTTACGGGGGGTTCGGATAATACCATTAATTCTCAGAGTTATGATTATAGAAGGTGGCTACGTGCGAGCAGTCCAGTTCGATCCCGCAAACCTTTTCTGTAACACTCCCTGACCCGACCCGCATGGACCGAATCAATGAGTGCTACCCATTTTCAAAACTTTTCTTACTTAAGCTCAAATAATAACTTTGAAACAATATGAGAACTATCTATACTTTCAACAGAACAACCCCTACCCAACTATAGACTATGGAGCACCACTGAGATGTTTATTATGTGGAGGGCTGCATGTTAGTACTGATTGTCAGGTGGGCAAGCCATGCCCGAATTGCTCAGCATAGTGACCAAGTCGCTCAACAGACTCAAGCAGATGCTCAAAGCTTGACGATTCAAAGCAACCAATTAGCTACATATATCCAATGGCAAGAGCATGAACCATATCTTATGGTGCAATGCAATGAAACGGCCGTGGAAATCGAAGAGCAAATTGAGCAGCAGATTTGGGTTGATCAACTAGAGATGGAAGGGAGCAAGAGCCAGTTACATGAAGATGATACATCTACCTTTCCAGAGCCACTTGAGATTTGTTTAGTCCACAGCGCCACTGCAAAAGAAGAAAGCCACCAAGATACATATACCCCCAAACCTATCTTTTGCTTGTTCTTAAGCAAATCAGCACACACTACAACAAAAAGCGAAAACAAAAACGACTAACATTAACATAAAAACAAACTAAGCTATATTCATTTTCGTAGGATGAAACGATGGCACTTAGCACGTGCCACAAGCCTTTAAACCCCTAGGTGGCTCTAGTGGACGAGTTATAGTCTCGTGAGGGTTTACTAGCTATGATACCCACAAACTTCCTAAGCTAACCACATACATAGCTCAACATCAAATTAAGTATATACACAAATGCAAAGGTATAAGAATAGCACAAAATCAGAAATCCAAATGCTGTCAATAAGTCTAATACACCCTATATCATACAGGACACTGACATGCAACACATTTATAATCGTGACACCTTCCATACTAATAAACCAATGATGTAATTCGCCTCGACTCTAGTCTCACCAGTTTTTACTCAATGACACTCAGAACTTAGGTGATCACACTTTCAACTGCATACGACTGGAATTTATAAGCAAAGAATTTCAAAATTTGTCGTATGAATCAATAATTAGAAAGAACGCACATATTTAACAAAGGATCTCATGAAAGATATCAAATGCTAAGAACAGAAAAATTAATGTACATACATGTCAAATATTACATTTAAGCTTCCTAAGGAGATCAACACGTCTTTTTCAGGTTGTAATGGGGCTTTGGGGTGATTGGCTCAAAAAGAACGGAAATCGGGTTCAACTCACTTGGAAACCTATTGAGAGACTTCATAAAATTTTCAATTTGTGCATTTTCTCTCACGACTACCAAATTCGTTCAACTTTTCTTCCAAATCTTTTTCTCGCCTTTCTCCTTCAACCTCTTTTAAAACCCTTTTTCAATTTTTACTTTGTGCATCACACTTCTTTTTCTCATTTTAGCCAACTCCTTTCACACACACACACACACACACACACACACACACACACACACACACACACACACATATATATTATGCAGGCTATTCTCTTTTTCTGCACATTTCTTACATCCTTTTCATCTTTTTAACTCCACTCCTCTTTCTCACTCAACACTTACACATTTTTCTTTTAATTATCTCTAGTTTCCAAGCATCAAAGGTAATGTCTTATAATTTCGACTAGGATTTTTGGACATATAGGTCATACAATAAAAGGCTAATATGTGAGTGTTTGGTCACGAATGGAATAGGGGGCACACAATTTATGGACATGAAATAAAGTTATTTAAGAGTTCACACACAATGTCTGGATCATATCTCCAAAATCTACTCAATTGAACATTCAACACAAACATACAAGATTCTTATTATGCAGTTCATTACATCCAATGCAAACCTATAGAGATCAATATAATGACAATAAAGCTCAAAAAAGTGTTTAGGAGTAGAAACAAAAATTCTCTCAGAATAAATACGCAATAATCTCAAAATCTCACTAAGGGTAGTCTCCACTATTAATCAGAGCTATTAATTGAAAGTTTTCACATATTACAATGCAAAGACGTCAGACCTATACGATTAGATGCAAAAACCTACTGGCATTATTCTAAATAACAACTTTGTATGCTCAAATGACCTAAGCATTTACATATTATTACTCAATTATCTGTTTTAGTATGCATATGGTTTCGCTATCCTAACACAAACACAACAAAACACACTAAAGACTCAAAATATGACACAAAAAACACACACAAGCTAGCTACCTGCCAGAAATGTCCCAAATCAATCTCCCTACCCTAAGACCGGCACTCGGGGCCTATTACACATCTATAGGGTGGTACATCATAATATTTCGGTGCAGTACTGCTATATAACCCAATTGACATGTCAATCACCTTTATCCATATCTATGTTCATATATATCAGAGCCATTTCACAATATGATTTTTCAAATTCAATGTCAATTCATATTTTTTTTCTTTCAGAATCGTCAAATTCAACTTTCAAATCATTCAATTTCAATTTCAGAATACAAATTCACAAATCATTCCTTTATAATCAAATTCAATTTTCGATTAAATTCAAATCAATAAACACATTTACAAAATCCAAATATATCATCAATAATCATACAAAAGAGACTCAAAATTATATTCAAACTTATTTCACAAATCAATATCAAATCAAATTGTCCCAAAATCGTTTAATCAATTTATCACAAACAATATATATATATATATATATATATTTAAAATCACTTTCAATTATATTTCACATATCACTAATAGAATCAAAACATATTAAAATCAATTCATAATACTATCCACAATCAATTATTTTGACTTTATATCATATTTTGAGAATACGTAACTCAAATCAAGTCAAAATCAATTTCAAATTGTGAATTCTAATCAAAATAGTTCAAATAATTCAAAATCAATAAAATTCGATAAATCCGAAATATTCTGGAAAAATTAACATACGAAAATTAGTGTACACAAAACCTGGATAATTTTTCAATACTTTTCTTTTCCTTTCTTCTTCTTCTTCTTCCCTTTCTCTTTCTCTTTTCTTCCCTTCTCTCATCTCTCTCGGCTTTCTTTTCTTCTCTTCCCCACTTGGCCGACTTTGCTTCTCTCTTCTTCCTTTTTTTTTTCTTTTCTTCTTTTTCTTCTTTTCTTTTCTTTTCTTTCTCTCTTTTGCCGAATGCTCTCTGTTTTGTTTTGTTCTCTCAACTGGTTCTGTTTTCTTGTGTTTTTTTTTGTTTGACTTTGGTTTTTGAGTGAGATTCTCCTCTTGTGTTTTACTTTTTGTTTGACTTTGGTTTTTGAGTGAGATTCTCCACTCACATGCTTTATATATATATATATATATATATATATATATATATATATATATATATATATATAATATCTCAACAATTGCACCTTGCTTTTTGACATTTCAATATCCTAAAATGACAACAAATTTACAATTAATCACATGTGATTTACCAATAATCTATTCATTATCAAGCTAATCCACCAATCACATTCCATCTCAATAATTATTCCAAAAATATTCCACACTTGTCCAATTACTAAATTGACTTCACCAATATTCAATTGGACCCATTATCATCCAAATACACCATGAAAATAATATCTTTAATGAAAGTTAAATCGGTTAAAATCACTATTCGTTTATACACTATATATCGAATATATATATATATATATATATATATATATATATATTTTCCACCAATTTAAATCACATACTTAACTTTTGCATGCTTAATAATAATTAATAATAATTCAATGATATTTATCATATTTAAAAAAAAATTAGGGGTGTTACATTTTCAGGCAAGGGATAGCATGCAGAGTGGCTCTAAGGTGGCAGACCATGTCCAACCCTCATCCTTGATTGCGCATGAAGGTATTGAGGAGGGGTCACGGCAATTACTCTCACAATCCCGAGTATCCCGTTCTAGAATTTATGGAGAATAATAATGCAGGTATTGTTTTGGAAACTAATGATGCAGGAGGTATCAAGAATCAAGCTTTCCTAAACCTGGGCTTTCCAAATTATCAAAGAAAAGAAACTGGAGAGGGTGGCCCGAGAAGCAAAGACAGGGGTTGCAGGTCCAGATAAAAATAGTGTTACGGGAAAGAGGCCTTTGACTTGCGATGATGCAGCTTTGCCAATGAAGAAGCTATGTGGTTCATTTGGAGTTTCGACGCCCATTATTGAGATATCGACAAGTACTGTTATTCAGGCCTACTGGACGCTATGTTAAGCTTAGTATGGAACGTTCGGGGTTTGGAAAGTCTATGTGGGATCATCTTCCAGATTTGGTGTTTTTGTCTAAAACGTTATCTAATAATGCTCTCTTGGAACGTTATCGTGTGGGTTTGGATTTTTCTGGAAAGCTGGTAGTTGATCGAGTTGGCCGTAGTAGTGGTATTTGTCTTCTATTGTAGGCCAATGTGGATGTTTCTCTCATCTCCTTTTCTAATTATCATATTGATGTTCGTGTGTGCTCTCATCAGGGAAAACTTTGGAGTTTTACGGGTTTCTACGGACATCCAGAGGCGTTTCAATGGATACATGCTTGGACCCTCATTCGTCGTCTTCATATGCTCTATCATTTAAAGTGGTTAGTGGCAGGGGACTTCAATAAAATTATTTTTCTACATGAAAAGGTGGGTGGCCATCCTAGGAATGTAGGTTTGATTCAAAACTTTAGAGAGGCTCTAGATGCTTGTGCGCTAGAGGATTTGGGTTTTTCGGGGCATCCGTTTGCATGGTGTAATGGGAGAGATGATTATTTCTTTTATTCAAGAGCGTATTGATCGGGCCGTTTGTAATCTTGATTGGTCTATTTTGTTTGATGATACCTCGGTTGTTCACTTGGACTATTGGAAATCGGATCATTGTCCTCTTCTTATTCATATTGGTGTGCGATCAGACCATGGGAAGAAGTCGGGTCGATTTAATCTTCGCTTTCAATTCGAAGAGTGCTGGGCGAGTGATAAAGGCTGTGATGATATTGTGGCTAGGCAATGGGTTGGTAACGGCACAGGTGATGTTGTATCCTTAGTGTTGTCTAATATTGATGGGTGTGCTTGGAATCTTCATAGTTGGAATATTGCGTATTGAACGCTCTTGTGTAGGAATATTTCAATGAACCGTAAGAAGCTTGAGGAAGCGAATGTAATTCGTAATAGCAGGGATTGGTAGCATTTGAGGGAAGTGGAGTCTGAATTAAATAAGTGTCTTGAGCAAGAGGAAATTTATTGGAAGCAAAGGTCACGAATTCAGTGGCTTAAAGAAGGAGATAATAACACAAAGTATTTCCATGCTCAAGCCAAAGCTAGGAGAGCTGTTAATAAATTGCATGGTCTATTTGATAGTGGAGGCGTGTGGCGTGAAGAGAAAGGTGTTGTGACTAATATTATTGAATCTTATTTCTCTACTATTTTTACCTCCATTAATCCTACACATACCCATATTGATGCTGTTTTAAGAACGGTTGAGCCGAGAGTGTCTCTTAGCAAGAGTTAATTTTTAGATGCTTTTTTTTCTGTTGCCGATATTAAAACTACCCTTTTTCAAATGTTTCTGACCAAAGCGTTTGGTATTGATGGTCTCCCGGTTTTATTTTATCAGAGATATTGGAATCGTATTGGGGGTGATGTTACTAGAGCGTGTCTTAGTTGCTTGAACGATGGTCATTCGACTAGATGCTTCAATTTTACTTTGATTACTTTGATTCCGAAAATCTCGAATCTTACTCGAGTTTCTGATTTCAGACCTGTAAGTCTTTGCAATGTGATCTACAAGATAATTGCTAAAGCTTTGGCAAATCGATTTCGTGAAGTGTTAGGGGAGGTCATCTCGGAGAATCAAAGTGCCTTCCTCCCAGATCGTTTGATTACAGATAACGCGGTCATAGGCTTTGAATGCATCCACTCTATCTGTAGTAGATTGAGAGGCAAAAATGGGTGGTTTGCACTCAAACTCGATATGTCTAAAGCTTACGATTGTGTTGAATGGAGTTTTTTGAGAGATATGATGTTGAAACTTGGATTTTCTTTAAGTTAGACTAACAAAATCTTAGATTGTGTATCTACAGTCTCGTACTCTTTTCTTTGAGATGGGGTCTCTAAAGGCTGTGTGATCCCATCTAGGGGGGCTTCGTTAGGGAAATCCTCTCTTTCTTTACCTCTTCCCTATTTGTGCCGAGGGCCTCTCAGCGTTACTTCGCTATGCAGAACGTGGTGGTAATATATCTGGTATCCGTTGTGGGCGATATGGTCCTCGTATTCCTCACCTTTTTATTTTTTGCAGATGATAGTTTATTGTTCTCCCGAGGTAACGAGATTGTATTTCTATTAAATCTATTCCGGATTCCTATTCGAATGCTTCGGGGCAGCTTATCAATTTCAAAAAGTCTACCATGGCCTTTAGTCCCTCTATTGCGGATCCAATTAAGCAATCTTTGGTAGGTATAATTGGGGTTAACGTTGTGGATTGCCATACCCGTTATTTGGGTTTGCCCAATTTTGCAGGTAGAAACCGTAAAAGCTTGTTGTCGATGATAAAGTACCGTGTCTAGAATCGTCTTCGGGGTTGGCAGCATCGTTTCTTTTCTTTGGGAGGTAGAGAGGTCCTTCTAAAAGCGGTCCTTAAGGCTATCCCGTTATATTCTATACAACTCTTTTGTTTGCCCAAGGGTTTGATTTCGGACCTTCATCGTTTGTCTGCCCATTTTTGGTGGAGTGGAGATGAGTCCAAGAGGGGTATCCATTGGCGGTCTTGGAATTTTCTTTGCCATAATAAACTTGATGGAGGTTTAGGCTTTCATAATCCGACTTCCTTCAATCAGGCTCTTCTCACAAAGCAGGAATAAGAGTGTTGAAATGTCCTAATTCGCTTGCGGTGTGGGTCTTTAAAGGTCTGTATTTTTCGAATTGTTCTTTCTTTCAAGCAGAGGTTAGATCGGGTTTTTCGCTGATTTGGCAAAACCTGCTGTAGGGTCGCGATCTTTTGGCCAAAGGGCTACGGTGGCATGTTAGTGATGGGTCCTCAATCTCAGTTATCCAAGACCGTTGGCTCCCTAAACCGATTTCCTTCAAAGTTTGCAATATAGGTAATTTTTCTAATGATGTTCTTGTTAAAGATCTTGTTGCAGCCTCAGGAGGTTGGGATATGCACCGAATTAGAGCTAGTTTTAAAGAAGAAGATGCTGAAGCTATTTTAGGGATCTCTTTGCCGGTTCGTTGTTGTAGCGATTCTTTCATCTGGCATTACACCAAGGATGGTAGTTACTCGGTTAAATCAGGGTATTGGCTGGCTGAGTTTTCTCCCTCGATTCCAAGCAGCTTGAATGGTTCTTCGATCTCTGATTGGTGGCGTTTTCTTTGGAAGCTCCGCCTCCCTTATAAGATTAAGCTTTTCTTGTGGAAGGTCTGTTAGAATATCATTCCCACCTTTGCGAACCTTACTGCTTGGAGAGTCTCTATCGATGTGTCGTGTCGCTTTTGTTCTCACTCGGTTGAGAGTACCATGCATGTAATTTGGAACTGTCGCCTCTTAAAACCTCTTCGTGAGGAGTGTGGTTTTCATGGTGGATGCAACTGGTCTTCTCTTACTTCTCTGTTGGATTTCTTGCTGCTATGCAAAGCTCAGCTCTCTGTCGCTGATTTTCTTCTTTTTACAGTTTTGCTTTGGCAGGTGCCATTTGTTTTTCGGACTTTCCAAAACCTGTTTTTACACAATTCAATTCAATTCCAATTTCAATAACACTTCAATATCAATTTCAAACAATTGCGCACTCTGCCGTTTAGTGCGACTTATCAATCACAATTTATAAAATAAAACAAACAGACCTTCATATTTACAAACAGTTTTAATAATAAAAGACATAAATCATAAACTAATTAATTACAAAACATTTTACAAAACGTATTTACAAATTTCCTGTATATGCATGCTTTCAAAATATATATACACATAACATAAATATAGCTACCCAACTGTACAAATCCTGTGACTCGGCCTGCAACTCTTTCTTCCTTCAGTCTTTATCTTCGTCCGGATTCCTGGTACCTACGCGTTAGACACAAAACTAACGCGCTAAGCATAAAGCTTAGTGGGTGTACTAAAATCTCAATATGGAAACATATATAACTTTTAATAATAACAATTCACAATATATATATATATATATATCAATTCAAATCATGTTCAAAACAATTAAATTGCAGAATCAAAGTATATAATAATTTCAAGCACTTGAACTTCAATAATGAGGTCAATATATATAATTTTCGATCAATAAAAAGCATTCAATACACTTTTCAATTCCAATCAATTCTGGCCCGCTAGAATACTAAACATATACGGACTGGAATATGGGTCAAGCTCCCAACCCCCAGAACGAATTCTGAGGAGGTACGTGTCTCCCAACTCTAGGACCGTGGGTACGGAACCTAGAGAGGTACATAGCTCCCTATCCCAGGAACGAATCCTTGGGAAGGTACATTAACTCCCAACCCCCAGGACGAATCCTGAGGAGGTACGTATCTCCCAGCCTCTGGACGAATCCAAGAGGAGGTACATCAATATCATCAATATCAATCAATCAATATCGGCGCAGTATTGCTCAATAAAACCCAGCTGGTATACCAACCTCCTATATCCATTTCTATGTCTACGTATCCTAGGGCCGTTTCGATAAACCAAATTCACAATCAATTTCGCAATAATTACTCAATAATCGATAATCATTCAATAGTCATATAATCACATAATAAACTTCAAGAAATATGAACAATATTCACATACAAGTCTAAATCAACTGTTTAAAAACGAAATCGGAAATATTCGAAACACAAACAAATGCGATCTCGTATAAAATCTTTCCATAATCAACCATAAGTATATCAATCATCAATTTTTACACATCGAAAATCGAAATCAAAAACATTTAACAAAATCAAAATCGAAAACAATTAACGAAATCGAAATCGGAAACAATTAACAAAATCAAAATCTAAACGAAAACGAGAAACGTAACGAAAACAAAACGTAAACGATAACGAAATGCTTTCGTAACGATTTCGAAAAACAACGTACACCAACCTCGGTACCGTCTTTTCGTTCGAGAATCGCGGTTCTACGATTTCGTCTTTCCTTTTCCTTTCTCCTACACTTACTTTCTCTCTTTTCTCTTCTTTCCTCTTCTTCTTCTCCTTCTTCTCTTCTTCTTCTTTCTTTCTTTTTCTCGCTCTTTCTCTCTCTCTCTGTTCTGTGATCATTTCTGGCTTCCTCGAGAAGCCACTTCTTTTTTTTTATATTTTTTTTCGCCATCGCGACCGCCGTCGCGACCTGTTGGTCGCAGCACCAGGTCGCGATGCTCACTGGAGTGCGCGCACCGCCTTCATCGCGAGCGCGCCTTGGTCGCGCGAGTGGTCGCGCTGCTCTCTGCCCGTTTTTTGACAATTTCATCGCGAGCAGTCCATCGCGACCTGTGGTCGCGGTGGCTGGTCGCGATGCTCACTGCCTGATTTTGCCATTTCATCGCGAGCGAGCCATCGCGACCTGTGGTCGCGGTGACCAGGTCGCGATGCTCTCTGGTCCAGTTTTCCAATTTTTCATTTTTCACATTCAATCCGGTCCACTGGAAATCATAAAATAAAATTTAATTACATTTACACCCCCTCAAATAGTAAAATATCGCATTCGCAGGAGCAATTTGCTACATGGCCGTCACTACCCTCCTGTCATCGATCTGGTGCCTTGGTGTAGGAATTTCCTGCATTATTTTTTTTGCTGCTAACCTTAAGCCTCCTTCGATTCGCTTCTCCCGGTATATTCGATGGATTCCTCATATTTTGGATTGTTTCAAATTAAATACGGATGCGGCTCTGGATTGCAAGGGGTATAGAGTGAAAAACGATACCGTTTTTAGTAACCAATCAACTCTCCTTTTAACTAGAGTTAGGCGCACTAACTCTCTCTCCTAGTTTGTTAACCGAGCAAGATATTTTTTTGTTTTCTCTTGGATCTGGTCAAACACATCTAGGAAACATTTTTCTCTTCTTTTCTCTTCGTTCTCTCTGATTCTCAACTCTCACTTTCTTCTTCTTTCTTTGTTTAACAGAGTTCTAATGAAGCTTTTGAGAATAGCTTTTCAAACAAGAAGGAGAGATTACATGCAGAAGAAGCCTCCATAGTTGCAGGTTACAAAGCTCTCTTTTATTTCGTTTTTGGATTTTTTCAGTTTTACAAAAACTGAGAGACTAGCTCTCTATTTATACACATAAATTCAGCTAACAGATTTGTAACTGATTAGTTACAGATCTGTTACAAATCTGTTAATTTGTTAGGAATATATTCTAGGGTTACCTACTGTTATCTGTAACTTCTATTTTCCAATAATCCTGTGCTTTGATGATGCTGTGAGTTTTGATGCTGTGACTTTTGCACACAATTTGTTGAGTGTATTTGCTGTTGACTTTGGTTGACTTGTTGTTGACTTCTGTTGTTTGTATCAGTATATGTCTTTACATCCCCCCTCAAACTTAATTGAGGAGAATCAACTAAGTTAAGTTTGGAATATAGAAACTGAAACCGTAGAATATACAACCCTTTAGTAAGAACATCAGCCACCTGAAACTCTGTAGGAACATACCGAGGCTCAATCTCCTTAGAAGCAACTTTTTCACGAATAAAATGAACATCAATCTCCACATGTTTTGTACGAGAGTGATAGACAGGATTGAGAGTCAAGGCATTAGCCCCCATATTATCACACCAAACTACAGCAGGAGAAGAAGTAGAAAACCCTAAATCAGTCAATAAAGACTTCAACCAAATAACATCAGTAACTACTTGAGACAGAGAGCGATATTCAGCCTCTGTGCTGGATCTAGCAACAACATGTTTTTTCGAGCTCCAACATATTAAATTTCCACCAAGAAACAAGTAATTACCACTTGTAGACCGTCTATCATCAAGACAACTTGCCCAATCAGCATCGGTGTAAGCTTCAATATTAAGAGAAGCTGCACCCTGCTTAAACCAGAGTCCTTTAGTAATTATCCCTTTTAGATACTGCAACACCCTTTTGCAAGCCAGCCAATGTACTTGAGTAGGGGCTACAAGAAATTGATTGAGTTTGTTTATAGATATTTGAGAGCACCAATGACATTCCTATACAGTGTGGGTTCAGAAAATGGTTCACCAGCAGCCAATGTGAGCTTGGTTCCTGCACTAAGAGGAGTATCACAGGGTTTACAATTAATCATATTAGTTTTCTTAAGAAGATCACTAATATACTTAGTTTGTGTAAGAAATAGCCCCAAATCAGTACGATGAGCTTCAAAACCCAAGAAATAACTGACTGATCCTAAGGTTTTAAGAGCAAAAGTAGCATTCAGTCTGCCAATAAGAGACTGAATATCCTTAGAATCTGTTCCTGTCAATAGGATATCATCAACATATACGAGTAGAAAAATAACTTTGCCACCATAACGACGAATAAAGAGAGAGACATCACTTGTAGAATTAGTAAAACCCCAAGAAATTAGAGCATGTCGCAGCTTGTGAAACCAGCTGCGTGGAGCTTGTTTGAGCCCATAAAGAGCCTTGTGTAACCTACACACATGTGATGGATTTGCTGAATTCTCAAAACCTTCGGGTTATAGACAACTTCTGTCAAATCACCATTAAGGAAGGCATTGTTGATATCAACTTGCTGGATATCCCATCCTTGTTGCACAGCTATAGCAAACATAACCCGAATAGTGGCAGCCTTCACAACAGGGCTAAAAGTCTCCTCATAATTAAGGCCAGGGATTTGATGAAATCCCTTAGCCACTAACCGAGCCTTATGCTTGAGAATGGTCCCATCGGGATTGAACTTTGTCCTAAAAACCCACTTACACCCAACAATATTCATGGATGAGGTGGCTGGGACCAAGGACCAAGTCTTATTACGAATAAGAGCTGAATATTCATCCTGCATGGCCAATTTCCAAGCTGGACTGGAAAGTGCTTCTTTGACAGTCTGAGGCTCAGTTTCAGCTAATAAAACTGTAGGCAAATGCCAAGTAGAGGAATAAGCCTTAGGTTTGAAAATACCATTTTTAGACCGAGTCACCATAGGATGCAAATTGAGGTGAGATGGTGAGGCAACCACTTGCTGAGCAGAACTGACACCAGTTTGCTGTACAGAACTGACACCAGTGTGCTGTACAAAACTGTCACTAGGAATATCAATATTAGGTGAGTCCCTTGAAGGTGCAGTAGGCACTAAAAGATTCTGCTGTGTAGAAGACTGCTGCATAGGATCCATAAAATCAATAGTAGTAGAGATAGGAACTGATGAAGAAGAACTGGAACCAGTAGCTGAAGAAAAAAGCTGCACATAAGGGAACTCTAGTTCATTAAATTCAGCATGACGAGTGATAAAAACTTTACCACTAGGATGAAGACAACAATACTTTTTATGAGACAAGCTGTAACCAATAAACACACACTTAGTTGTGTGAAAATCTAGTTTGTGCTTAGAGTAATCTCTTAGGTAAGGAAACACAAAACACCCCAAAGTATGCAGAAAATTGTAATTAGGAGCCTTGTGAAATAACTTTTCAAATGGTGATTGAAATTGAAGTAGAGAGGTAGGTAAATTGTTCACAAGGAAGCAGGCTGTGGTAAATGCTTCAAACCAAAACTGCAGTGGCATCTTTGCATGTGCTAGCATAGTTAAACCTATTTCAACTAGATGCCTATGCTTTCTTTCCACTACCCCATTTTGTGCATGAGTATATGCACAAGAAAACCTGACTTGCACTCATAGTTGAGAGAGATAGGGCACAAATGGCAGATATTCTCCACCCATATCTGTTTGTAAACATTTAATTCTTGCTCCTAATTGCAGCTCAACTCGTTTTTGAAATAAAATAAAAACATTAAGAGCTTCTGACTTCAACTTAAGAGGAAACAACCATGTATAACAAGTAAAGGCATCAACAAATGCATAATAATATCGATAACCATCTTTAGAGACAATAGGAGCTGGTCCCCAAAGGTCACTATAGACTAATTCTAAAGGACCCTTAGCTGAAATAGAGGACCTAGAAAAAGGTAATATGTGCAACTTGCCCATTTTGCAAGAATCACAAAAATCCAAAGTAGCAATATTACAAGGAACATGTAATTTCTGCATAATCTTCTTTAGAATAAGAGGAGCTGGGTGTCCCAACCGTGCATGCCAAAGAGAGGAATGAATATTGGCAGCATAGGCATCAACTTGAGGTGACTTGTTATTTTCTGAAACAGAATGACAAGCTAAAGTATTTGAATTCACAGTAGGAACTGAGGCTGTGTGAAAAACAGAGGACTGTAGTCTTTGTTTTGATGGAGATGCTCTATCAATAAGCTGCAGCTGATATAGACCATCCTTAACAGTGCCTTGGAGAAGGATCATGCCAGTTTTCTGATCCTTGATCACACACTTGTTAGCATAAAACTCAGCATAAACATTATTATCTCTTGTCAACCTAGAGATACTTAAGAGATTCTTAGTAATCATAGGCACATGTAGAATATTTTTAAGATGCAAGGATCTAGAATCATTCATATGAGAAGCAACATAGGAACAACCAATATTAGAGATAGGAAGAAGCTGTCCATTACCTACAGCCAATTTATCATTGCCCTTGTACTCAGTTTTCAGTGATAGATTGTGTAAATCTGAGGTTATGTGATTTGTTGCACCACTGTCAACAAACCAAGCTGAGTCATTGTCACCTCCCTGTCCTTGAGTCTGATTGAAATGTGCTTGAGGCTGATTCTGATTGAAGTTGACAGGTGAGGAACTGTCTTGTTGAAAACCTGAGTGTTGTGACTGATTTCCATGACTAAACTGCTGATTGTATGATTGATTATAATGTGGTTGTGTCTGTCCAATAAAAGCTTGATTCCCAGAACTTTGTTGTGTGTTGTTATTGTATTATGAGGGCTGTGGCCTAACAAACTGTTGATCAAAACGGTGAAGACATTGAAAGGTTTTGTACAAAGCTGACAGTATAGCTTTCTGCCACCAAAACAACCTCCTCTTCCTCTGCCTCTAGAACCATGCCTGTTATAGCCTCCTGAATTTCCTCCTCTTACATTGTTAGCTGCATAGTTGGCAGTAGGTCCTCCAAAACTAGTTGGTGAGTTTAACTCCTCAATTCTTTGCTCATGCATGAGCAGTAAAAACTGAGCTTCCTCTAAGCTCATAGTGTTTCGTTGAGATGAGATGAGCACTACAACTGAATCATATTTATGCCCAACTCCATGCATAAGACTCAACAATAAATCTCTTTCTGAAACTTCTTCCCCAGCAGCTGAGAGAGCATCCCCAATGTTCTTTATTTTCAAAACAAAGTCACTCACAGAATGTGAGCCTTTCTTTATAGTTTGCAACTGCTGCCTTAGATTCAGTATTTTTGCCATGGATTTTTGAGAATACAGATTTTGGAGTTTTGTCCATGCTTTAAGAGAAGACTTGCATTTTGTAACTTGTCCTACAACTTTTTGACTTAATGTAGAAATCAACCAGAACAATAGTATTTGATCTGACTTTTTCCATTTTTGATATTCAAGATTTAGATGCTGTTCTACTCTAATACCACCACTTTCATCACTGACTTGCACAGTTACAAACTGGCTTGGTGGAGTTTTAGTTTCATCAATAAAACTCTCAAGATCTAGAGCATTAATAGCAGGTAATCTCTGTGTTTTCCAATATATGTAATTGCTTTCATCAAGTTTAATAGGAAGATTGAAATGTAAAGTTTTAGCTAAAGAGCTGAAATCCATACATGATGATTGTTGTGTTGACTGGCAGGTATTGGAAGAGGAAGTTGCCATTGACGTTGGTCAGTGTGCTCTGATACCAAGTGAAAAACGATATCGTTTTCAGTAACCAATCAACTCTCCTTCTAACTAGAGTTAGGCGCACTAACTCTCTCTCCTGGTTTGTTAACCGAGCAAGATATTTTCTTGTTTTCTCTTGGATCTGGTCAAACGCATCTAGGTAACATTTTTCTCTTCTTTTCTCTTCGTTCTCTCTGATTCTCAACTCTCACTTTCTTCTTCTTTCTTTGTTTAACAGAGATCTAATGAAGCTTTTGAGAATAGCTTTTCAAACAAGAAGGAGAGATTACATGCAGAAGAAGCCTCCATAGTTGCAGGTTACAAAGCTCTCTTTTATTTCGTTTTTAAATTTTTTTCAGTTTTACAAAAACTGAGAGACTAGCTCTCTATTTATACACATAAATTCAGCTAACAGATTTGTAACTGATTAGTTACAGATCTGTTACAAATCTGTTAATTTGTTAGGAATATATTCTAGGGTTACCTACTGTTATCTGTAACTTCTATTTTCCAATAATCCTGTGCTTTGATGATGCTGTGACTTTTGCACACAGTTTGTTGAGTGTATTTGCTGTTGACTTCGGTTGACTTGTTGTTGACTTCTGTTGTCTGTATCAGTATATGTCTTCACATATAGAACTGGGCTGGGCGCTGTCGTTCGGGATCACTCCGATGCAGTGGTCTTTTCTGGCATGTCCTCTTCTATTGGTTTGCTTTCTCCAGGTGCAGCTGAAGCCAATGCCATTTTCTTTGGGTTAATGATGGCATTTGAATGAGGCATCACGCATCTATCTCTTCACTCGGATGCAGCTTCTTTTATTGATATGATTAATGGGAAGGGTGTGCTTAGCTCTGAAGTTGAGCTGTTGATTGAAGATATTAGAGATCTTGTTCGGAGTTTTAATGGGGATGTGGTGTTTTCTTTTTCCCCCTCGCTTAGCTAATAGAGTTGCGCATTCTATTGCGAAATTAGCTTTGATTAATCCTTGTTGTGTTTTTTGGGTGGATGATTGACATCCTAGTGTTAGGAACCTCATCCTTGAGAAGGTTTTGTAATCGTTTTTGGTTGTTGAATGAATCTTCTTTTCAAAAAAAAAAATAATAATAAAATTATGTATATATTTATCACATATATCTTTAAAAAAATAAAGTTCACAATAAAACTAATAAAATATAATTGTTTCTTTTGTTTAAAAAAAAAAAAAAATTTATTTTAGTGTAATGGCAACTCCGTCTTGTAACGAGAGTCAATACCGCATTGGATTTGGTTGCTACTGAGCTTTTTGGGCAGAATAATTTTTTTTTTTTTTTGATAAGTTCTTTGCAATGGTTCGTATCAAAGACGAAGACTAGTAAATATAGAGTTTCTGCTCTTATAATTATTTCATTCAATATGCTTGAAACCATTTTAATAACGATATCAGAATTTGCAGTCCGTACCATGGGATACTCTGGACACCCTTTTATATATATAAAAGTCCATTTTTAAGAATGACTTGTTTTGTTTTATTTTCTTTTTCTTTTTTTTTCTTTTTACTTGATTCCTATTAAATAATGATGACAATAATGGAGATAATGATGGAAAATAAAAGTACTAATAAGCAGAATACAGTTTTTAAACAAACAATCACAGCAGACTGTTTCATGAAATCTACTACTTCTCTTTCCATCTACTTTCTAGGCAACCAAACAGAGCATTAGAGAGTTAAATGCTTGGTTGAAAGAAAATTTGGAGATTCAGATTCTGAGGTCAACTGTTGTAGTTTTACACTAGGAAAAATAACCAAAACAAAAAAGAAAAAATTCCCATTTCAGGAATTTTTTTGGTCATCTAAAATTAGTTCACTGCACTGACTTCAATAATGCTTCCTGGCCTTCGGTTTTCTCTCATCTTGAGTAATCACATTTTGGAGTGTACCCTAATTGTTCAATCTCCCAACTTAGCTTTGAAGCAACTCTTTCGTGTTGCGGAAAATATTCCTGAAATCGAAGAAAAACGTACATGATCAATAAGGGCTTGTTCGATGACGTTTTGTACGATTATTTATGTTGATAGAATTTTACCTCCATATTCTTCATCAAATCTTTAGCATTAGGAGCAGATACTATGATATGGCGAGCACTTGGACTAATGAAGCCTTCCTCTACCGCTTTATCGATGAATGACAACAACGAGTTGTAATATCCATCCACATTCAACAATCCCACCTGTAAAATTCGTCAAGCAGACGTTACATAATGAAAAGAGTTAAATCAATTAAATCCGATATAATTTAGCTAATCGAAGGAACGTGCTTATAACTTAGATCTATCAGAAACTAAAATGGGCATTTACGTACCGGTTTGTCATGGATGCCAAGTTGTGCCCAAGTTATCACTTCAAGCAGCTCTTCAAGAGTCCCATAACCACCTTCAAACACATCACATTGTAATTCATTTAAGCAAATGTTGCTCTTTTACTGATTCGATACAAAGCATTTTTTGACCGGGAAAAGAAATCCAAGCAAACAAGAGCCCGTTCGGTAACGTCTGACGAACGCGTTTTCCATTGGTTTTTATTTTCGAAAAATAGAAAACGCATTTATAAAAGTTTAACGATCAGGTCCTCGTGAATACTAATTTGAATCCTAATTATGATTAATGTCTGCTTAGTTTAGAATGAGTGCAATTAGAAATACATTAGTGGCTGTTTAGATTAATCCCAAGTATAAGAAACTTTTGGGCTAAATTATGTCTGGCCCAAATCTATACAAATAATAAGCCCAATTCTTATCAAACAAAACTTTTTGGATTGTTGAGGTAGCTTGGCATCAACTTGTGTTATCATGGACCAAAGTTCCTAAGTGGTGACCCAACCACCTAAAACCCAACTTAGGCCCATAAAAGAAACTATAGTAGCAGATAGATTCGGATTTGGAGTGGAAATCGAAAACCCTTCCAAAGCACGGGTTAGGTGTAAAGCACCCTGCCCAAAACGGGTTTTGTTGGAGATCGATCCAATCCGTTGACATGCAACTTGTACTTGAATTTTTTTTTTTTTAAAAAAAATGAATAATTTATTTAATATCATTACTATAGGTTGGAATATTCTTTAACATCTATTTTTAAAACAGATGTTAATGAGACCTCAAAAAGAAAAATTCCATTTTATTTAATTCCCATTAACTTCTCTTTATGTGAGTGAAAAGCATAAAAAAACAGTAAGTAAACAGGAAAAGTAAAGATGGAGATTATGAGTTACAAAAATTTTCTTTTTTAAGAAAATTCTTTCTGTTGTGTGAAGACTAGGAAAAAAGTTTCTCTTCTCATGTCAACTTGTTGACTTTTGAAAAGCATTAATTATAAAATAAATAAAAAAAACACATTTATCATTTCATTGGTGAGATTATCATTATTCTTCCAATAATTTCTTTATTACCAATTTTGGGCTTGCCTTTTTCATCTCTGCCCATGTGATCTTGTCCAAAACTTTTAAATAAAATATCAGTTCCGGTTAAAAAGATCAGGCGTATAAATTTTTAAAAATTTCAATGAAAATATTATATAATATTCCGATAAAAAATATCAATATTTATTTCATTACTTAGTTGAAAAGGACATTAATGAATGGACTTTGAAGCAAGGACATGTAAAAGGTCAAATACCAACCAGGTAGGGCAATGAAAGCATCAGATTGTCTAGCCATCTCTGCCTTTCTTTGGTGCATATCTGCCACTGGTTTTACCTCCCCCACTGTCTCTCCTGTTATCTGCATAATTATTATAAGATAGAACCTAAGTTTATGCAAATACATGCACAAAAGGACACCAAGCTCAACTTTTGATCAGAGAGAGAGAGTGTGTGTGTATGTGTGTGTGTTTTCCACAGAAGGAAAAAAAAAAAAAAAAGCGCAATGATGAGTGCTGCAGAGGTGGTGGGCTCAGTCAGGTCAACACTTGCCAGGAAAAAGAAGCTAGAAAGATAATAACAATACAACAGCAAGAAAATACATTATACATACACCGTATTTTATGTATATACATGAAGAAATAGAAAAGAGACCCAAAAAATGGGACATATCATGGGAATCTTTGCTAGTGGTAGATAAAAACTATGAGATAGGGACAAAATGGCGAAGACTTCGTTTGTTCATCATCACAGAGAGAGAGAGAGAGAAGAGAGATTAAAATGTGTGAAAAAACAAAGAAAATTTTATTAGAACCAATGAAAAGAAGTGCATGCACTTGTTGAACACACTTGCATGAATGAATGAAGCCAACAGAGACTAGTATTGAATCCATTTTTGAAGATAACGAAGGAGAGGTAGAAATTCATGTAAAAGTAGCTACCACATGCAACATTAAAAGAAAAAAAAAATATATCCATTTTAAGTGAGAACCAGATAATGATCTTCTTTCTCTTTCTCTCTCTAGGTTACTGGTCATTTTCATTTTTGAAAACAATTAATTGCTTTGAAGCATTACAGTACAGGTAGTCGTAGAAGAAGACGTACCTCTCTAGGCATGAGTGTCTTGGGAATCACTCTACAGAACACAATAACATGACAAAAATTTAGTTAAAGATGAATAGAATACCAATTCAAACCAAACACACACTAAATTTGATTCTGGATTTGATACATTTGAATAAAGTTTCTAGGAAAACAAACAGACAAAAACAAATAATGAGAAAAAAAAAATGTGCTTACCCAATGACATGGCGGCCACCATCATACACAGATTGAGAGATCAAACCCATCAAACCGACACTCCCTCCTCCATAAACAAGATCAATATTTCTTGCAACCTTTTTGAGACAACAAAAAAAAAAACAAAAAACAGAAAAACATCATATCAACTAAAGTACATTTTTAATCTGCTTTTGAAAGAGAGAACAAAGAGAGACAAGAACCAAGTTGGAAACCTTTTTGAAGAACCCAACACTACCACTTCAAAAGGCAAAATTTTAGATGAATAAAGAGATTGATGTTTGTTTGTTTGATTTAGATCTAAAATTCAATAACATTGAATAACATGTCTTCTCAACAGAAATTTGTATTAATCACATAATCAAGATAAAACTTTGATGAACTCAAAATTCAAAACAAAACTCAACCCAGAGAATATCAAAATGAACCCCAAAAAAAAGGAACTTTGCGAGGAATAAGACTGGGAAAAGATGAGAAGACAGAACAAAAGCAAAAAACAGAAAAAACAAAGGAAACAAGTTTAAAAGAAGAGAGAAAAACAGAGGAAAAAACAGAGCAGGAACAGAGAGAAATTTGAAACAATTACCAGTTCCTTGCCAAGTTCAATGGCAGCATCTTTATAGCTGCTCTTCTTCCCTGGACTACTCCCACAAAACACACAAATCGTCTTGAATTTCGATTGCTTCATCTCCATCTCTCTCTCCATCTCTCTCTCTCTCTCTCTATATGTATATATGTCTCGCAAAGACAGAAACTACAAGCAAGCAAGCAAGCAAAAATCGTCTCTGTTTTGAGTGACCCAACAGAGTGTTTTCTTTTTTTTAAGAAACAAAAATGAGATTACGAGAACTGGGTTTTGGGTTGGTTTGGGTTGGCTTTGATGTGGTGAGCAGAGAGCAATATATAATGATAGCACAGTCGAACATGTACGGCTAAATAGTAGGAAAATTTATTTATTTATAATTAATTATTAATTATTAATTATTTTATTTTTTATTTTTATTATTTTACACCTTTCACTTTTGTGTTTGTTTCTAGTTAAGCTAGGTAGTACCTCTCCCGCCAATCAAATTCGGTTGTTGTTTTCTCATCCAATCACTAAAAGATAAATGTGTCCTTTTTTGACCTTTTGATCCCTTCAAATTGTTTACATTTTCCATCTTTTGGTGTTAAAAAATTTGATACCTTCTCTTATATTGAAAGCAAAAATATAATGTTAAGAAAGGAAAAAAAAAAAAAAAAAAGAGAGAGAGAGAGAGAGAGAGAACAAGAAGGAATTTTTAGTGTTGTCTAGATGTTTGCCAACAATAGGAATAATGAATTTGTGTAGGATCAAGAGCTTTATCTTTTTATGAGCCTTCAATTATATATTCACACATAATTTTTGTAGTTAATGCAGCTTTATTTTATGTACGAATGTGAAATTATTACAAAATATAGATAGTAGAAGTTCTTTATCGATCATATTTATAGTGGTTGATCTTAATTTTGCTAGAGCTCAAAAGATGTATCTTATAACCAGTGACACATTACTCTTGTTTTATGAAATAAGACTATAAGAGTGACTATGGGATGGGCTGTAAATTTAGAGAATTTAGGTTTACTATCGAAGATAAGGTTAGGGTTTTGTCTTAACCAAAAAAAAAAAATTAAAGTAGATTAGAAGAGCTTTTGAAGAATAAAGTAATTGATGGTTGTGATAATTTACAAATATATATTTTTTAATATATGGAATGCTTGATCTTTGATTTTTTTTTAAGATGGTTTATATGCTCTATAATTATCTCAATTGTGGTTTTTTTTTTTTCAATGAATATGCCTTTTTATGCAAACTAGTATATATATATATATTGAGAGAGAGAGATGTGTGTCAGTGTGTGAATACATTTGTTTTTGTCAAAAAAGAATTTCCAAAGTGAGAGCTAACAATAAACTATTTGGGTTTTTAGCTTTAAACAATAAGAAGATGCTTTTCATACACTTAAAATGACAACAATTATCTTCAATTTTGAGTGTACATACATGGGTTGAGATTTTTTTTATTTCAAAGAGCATGACATATTTTGGAAGAATTATTGACAGACATTTCACAATCAAAATGTTCAGATTTAGCCGTATACACGCATTGTCTCGCTGGAAAAATTTGTATGCATCTGATGCAATGCATCTTTATTATTCATATCATACTACATGATATGAAATATTTACTATTAGTTGGTTAATCATGCTATGCGATATAATATGATAGTAAAAATGTAATGCGTCCGGTACATACAAATTTTTCTTACTTTTTCTGCTCTATCACATTTCGTTCACATAAGGTTTTTTAAAAAAATATATATTTATTTATTAAAAATACATGGGTTTTGGTGCAATTAAGTGTTTGATTAAGGAGGTGGATGCTAGACCCAAAATTAGATGATTCCTGGTAATTAATTACACAACAAAACTGGGCACATAATTAGCAGTTGTTCTTGTATTAATGTAATAGTTGAACAAATTAATTTCTAATCCCAAACCCTCTTTGTTAGTTTTTGAGTTTCGTCAAAACCATATATAGGTAATTAACCTAAATGAGGCTTTTATGTTTAGATTCAACTGTATATTTATTTTCTTTCTTTGTTCTTACTTTTCCATTTTTTTTTTCTTCTTAAAACCAAACATCGCTCAAACGAATCAGATTTCTGTCAGAACCTGTCAAATACATGTGCAATTTGATTCTCTAATCCTAATACACTGAAGAAAGAATTTCTCAGAATTTCTCATACATACTGAAAAAAGAATTTCTCATACATATTTGTAAAATGCATGTAGTGGAATTCAGACCCATCACAAATATGGAAAGGGTGATGTACATCAGTTGAACTAAGATGTGACGCATTTCTTTTTCTATTTTACAAAACCATTAGTTGTATCTCTATAAATTCATTAAATTTTAACCATCCACGTCTCATAGATTCAATCACTATTAAATTCTATCAAATATTGTTAAATTTTGTGTCCCCATATATATATATATATATATATATATATATATATATATGTAATAATAATAATATTATAGTATTTGAGTAGAGGCAAAAACAGGTTCACATGAGGGAGAGGGTATGAGCCATGACCCATATCAATTGTACCCTCAACAACCCTTCTTCACTAGACATAATTGTTATTACAAAAACCAACAAATGCCCTCCATTTCCCCACATTCTCACCTCTCTGCTGGACCAAACCATGCTGTCTCCAACCCCACTCTCTCCTCTTAACTCTTTCTCTTCATTTTTTTTTTTTTAAATTTGTTTCTTCAAATTCCATATTTTCTTATCTCTTGTAACACATCAACATTAATTTCATTTAAATTTCAATAAAATCTCACTCACAAAAAATATTCTCTTAATAATCTGAAACTTCGTTCGAAAACGTTGTTATTAATTCATTTGCTTACATCAAAAAGCTATAAACAAAAAAAAAAAAATGACACATGTCTGTGACTGTGAGTTATGATCCCTAAACTACAATGTTTAAAATTTAACCACATTTTTAGTGCAAGTTATATGTAGTGATCATTTTCATGGACTAATTACTGTTTGTATATATTCAAACGTCTCACAGTAAAGAATTGTATATGAATTTATATTTGATTTCGATAGTTGGAAAACCAGTAACTGTGCAATTAAAGTACTAATTTTTGTTTTAAATTTCTTTGTAGCCTTGTGTTATGGGTAATTTCTATCCATACACCGTCACATCATCTCTGCTCCAATATGCAGTCGTTTAGCCGCCGAGTAATCATCTAGACTAAAGATAGTTTCGACGTCGTTTGAAAATGAATCGGCAAGAAGATGGCCAGCTAAAGGAATAACCATCCGAGCATCTTAAATGCTATCACATAACATTAATTGTTTGTCAGTATAGTATTAGCGACAAACAGTACGGCCTTAGTCAGCTCAAAGCCTGACGACCTTTAATGCACTTGGCAATAATTATGACAAACCTGACCAAGTTCAGAATCTTATCATCAAGGAGGTTAGACGTATTAAATATCCTAATTCTGCAGGTTACCGTTCAACTACTCATCCTGTCCCATCCCTGGAGAGGCTCTCCGAGAAAGCAGTTATTTCACGTTTAAGGTAACATGTAGCTGATCAAGTTTACAGATAATCTGGACATTCCTAAAATAGGAGAAGACAAGAGGAATGTCTGGTTGACTATAAATAAAGTAATTAAAGAAGAAGGAATGTATGTTATTTAATATAATTTACCAACCCTAAAACTCTTTGAATTAGCTCATTAATTTCTCCATCATATCTGAACTAACTTGATCGTCAGACTCTAATCGCCAGTTTAAGTCCGGCACTCCTCATCGATCTTTCTCTTCTTTTTTAGATATCTACTCAATAGCTTGTGCTCGCAAGGCTCTCATCATAGCCGAGAACCTTCTCGCAGACTCTAAGGATTGAGACAGGAGATCATTAGCTCAACTAATCACTAAATTCTCTTACATGGTTTAGTTAATCATTGTTGACTACTTGATCCATTTTTCACCATCAACGCCTTGCCTTCACTACAAACTGATGGCAATTTATTGCTTGTTCTGGTTAGATGCTCAATTAAGTCACTATTTTTTTTATACATTAATTTGACAAGAGAAAAAAAAAAATACATCCATCCCCTTTTTTGGCTCTATAACCATATTAAACTCCATTATTTCATTTAATTGTTTAGTTTTCAAGTCATATTATATATATATATATATATATATGACTGTTCACTAATTAGGACAGAATTGAAAAAAAATTTAAAATCTTTATTTCATAACGTTGTGGACTGATTCGACAATGTTACAAAATTACAATTTCAGTTTCGTAATATTACAAATTTAGTTTCACAATGTTATAAAATAACAGTCCTGAAATATTTTTTTCAAAACCGTCAGACTAGAAACTTATTAATTATTATAATATATTTAATTATGTGCTTGTGTGTGTGTATGGGTGATGAAAGGTTGCATCAAGAACCTTTAAACTTGTTTTTATTACTTGATCATGACAAAACATACTTATATATCATTGTTAATTATAAATTGCAGGTTTATCATTTCATCTAATCTTAACCTAATTTGTGAAAGATGCAAATCACCTGCATCATCCATGTCTCTCCCCAAAATTGACTATACCTTTTGATGATCAGAGTCTTGTCATTCAATGTAGGTAACATGTTTTTGTTGTTATTATTACATATCCACCAATATCGATCGTGACTGATTGTAACACATGTACATTATTGGTCACTCCTATCCCAGTACAACAAAAATTTTCTGATCTTCTGCATGTATTCCTTTTTAATCTTATCTTCCACAATAAATATTGCAATATATAGTTATATATATTGTAAATTAAAATCAATAGATTTTGTTTGTTTTGCAAAAATGGTCGAATCTCGTTTTTTATATATATATTTATATAAGGTTCTTCTCTAGTTAGGACCGTCGAACATAAGAATTTCAGCACTTTTACTTCTTAACATCACGGAACCATTTTTATAATGTTATAAAATTAGGATTTAGCTAGGATATATACATATATATTCTTTTGTGTGTGTGTGGTTGCAGGATGTTTGTTGAGAGGAAGAAAATGGAAGTGGAGGTGAGGGAGAAGTGTAGGAAGACTGAGGTGCCGTTTCAGAGTACTATGGAGCAGTAATGTATGGATAAGTAATTTCTAGTCCTTCTAACACCCGACCTGATCAGTTCCCTTTTAATTATTACTTTCTCTTCCCAATGCACTTCTTCTTCTTCTTCTTCTTCTCTTCTCAGCCCCCCATAACTTTGCAGTTTTGATTTTACTTGTATGTTAACAATTCATGCACGTATCAAGTCAACAAAAATAAAAATAAAAAGAAGAAGAAGAAGAAGAAGAAGAAGAAAATTAAAGAGTTGTATATATATGTTGCTTTGTTAATATACAGCATTTTTAAAGAAACTTTTTGTGGATTATCTTATTATGTGTTCTAATTAGAACTTCTTGTAATTATAAGCAAACATTTAATGGAAAGAGTTGATCATAGAAACAAAGTTTTGCATAAATTTGAAATTATAATTTATTTTTATTTGAACTCTTTATATTATAAAAAAGACCCACTATTTTTTATATATATAAAATAAATAGTTAGCTACATGTGCATTAACTCATAGTTCAAGTGAGGTTAGTGAATTTCCTCATTAACCAGTGCATTTTCTCATTCACTTTTGTGGTAGAAGTTCAAGTCCCACCATACGTATTTATCAGTATGTATGAAGAGTTTTTTTTTTTCCAGTTATATGAGTAAATATTCGAACTGATAAACTTATAATTAATCTTGTAATCGAACAATTAAAAAAATAATAAAAATAAAAATGGATAGCTTGCTTTGCTGTGGGTACTTGAAGTATATATAAATTGTAAATTCTTATATGTTCTATTTGACAATTGATGTGTGTTGTAAGTTATTACTAATATTAATATTCAAACTTTATTTAAGTAATTAATTGACAAAAAAAAAAACTCTTTTTTATTATTATTATTATTCAACTTTAGAAAAGGAACTTTCTTAGAATGATGGAATTTGAGGTGGTAGTGAAGAGCTTCTCGCTTTCCCACACCCACGTTAATAAGATCGTAAATTCCATCTAAACGTTTAAATTTTTCATGAAACAAATAATTAAGTTAGTATATAATCATTTATAGACACGTGTAGCTGCCACTTTACAAAATAATAATTATCGGTCGAGAAAATTACATTTCAAGAGACATGCATGTATGGTCGATGTAGCTCATGGACTGAGGAGCCAGCTACAAAATGACACCTACAAAACCGTGGCCAAATTGGCCTCTCCAAATTTGGAAAAATTGGGTCTACCTTAATAGAAAATAAATCTCACTATATTGTAATGGAAATACATGTATGTACCATTGAAAAATGTATGCATGCCACCATGTGCAAGAAAGAGACATCTTCTTCTTCTTCTTTTTTTTTTTTATTTTTTTATTTTGTTATTTTTATTTTTATTTTTGCCTTCAAACCACATTAAATAATAACCATCAAAATCTATGGTTTTAATTAGTACTACATGAATTGAGTGGTAGGAGAGATGGATAATGTTTGGCATGAAATAGTTTGTGCTTGCAATTGGGCCATCTTTTTTTCTTTTTTTTTTTCTAAGGAAATAAATTAAGCTTTCTTTGTCTTACTTTTTCCCAAAATTGTTACTTCAAGCTCAAGCATTTATAAAAAAGGAAAAAAAAAAAGAAAAAAAATAATAATTGAAAGTGTATGTATTGTTATGTATTCTTGAAATTGCTCAATTGGTGTGCATATATTTAATTAGTATATGTGAGTAGTTTTCTTGTAAAATTTATTTTTCAAAATACCGGGACCAATCAGTAAACACGCGGTCCGGATATCTACTCCCACAATAAAGGGAAAAAACTACCCTTACATACTGGCTAGAACTCTCATTACTAAGGTGAGATGAATGTGCACTAACCACTTGAATTATAATTAAATATGCATCCATCCTACTACACGAATAAAATAGTTTTGCACACATTTATCACTTAAAAACAAAAAAAAACTCAAGTCAATTTGTGGAGGAGATAAAAGTTGAGGTAATCCTGTAATAAAGTTCCTCAAATTTGTGTTAACGAGGTTACACTTCAAATCATTTTTTTTCCTTCAATTTTCAAATTTGTAATTTAAAAGAGAAAAGAAAAATACAAATTTGTTGAGGATATTGTGGACAATAAAAACGTGCCTAGAGTACCAATTTTTGAAAATTGTAGATGGGTTTTGTGTGTTTTCTGAAATCTTGTTTTCTCTCATGCAACTCCAAACGACAAGTTAGTTAATTTACTCCATGTTAAAGTTGAAGATGACAATTTGAAAAAAAAAAAAAAATCAAACACAAAATTAATTGAGTAATTAGAGCTCAAAAAATAAGTAATTAATTAATTAAGCTGATAATATTAGATCTTTCAATGGTTCCTTCTACTACTAAAAAGTAAAAACCTTGTGAAAAACACAAAATTTGAGACTAAAAAAATTAGTCAAGCCTACCAAAACAGCAACAAAAAATAAAAATAAAAATTAGTCAAATATGGTTTGCTAATTAGTGTATATCATCATCTTTTAATTTTTAATTTTTTGTATTATTTTTTTATGATTAATTATGTTTCAGTGGAAGGAAGGAGATTCTTGTTTCCTTGTAGCCCTATCTACTATAGTTCCCATGAAATAAAATAAAATAAAAATGCCCATTATCATTTGAACTACTCATAAATATGAATGAATTTTCCACTTTATTAGAAAAAAAATTGGTGGAAATCCTACTCATATATATATATATATAACACTGAAATATATATCCACTTCTTTCAAAATATATCCCACTATCCAAAGTAGTGTGCTGTGCCTTGGAATTTATACTGTGGCCATTTTTCTTTTCCACTAAGACAACATTTTTGAACACTTGAGATCATGTCTTGTCCCAACTACTAGGAACATCTTTCTTTCCCTTTTTCTTTTGATCTCATCCACCTGAATCATCTCTTCTTTGTATGTTTGTTTTTTTTTTTTTTTTTTTTTGGCTATTACTTCCTACTTTTGGTCCGATCAAATCATCTGCTGTGCGGAACTTAATTTGTATTGGTATTTGGGAGTTGAAGATAAATATACTAATTTTTGAAAATATAATGAAAGTGGAAAAAAAAAAGAATAAAAAAAATAAAGGTCGGCAATTGATTATTTTATTAGATGGATGCCACCAGATATACTGAGATTGACATAAAATTTAGTTTGGGAGAGGATTTTTCATTCCGGTTATTATCTACCATTTTTTGTTTTTTTTGCATCCAATCAAATAAAACATATTTGCATGAGTCATCACTCTTTTATATATTAGATTTATATATTAGAAAAAAAAAAGTCTTTTGTTTTTATTTATGCTGCTAAATTGAACCTTGACAATCATTCATATATATATATGAAGATTTTTTTTTATTAATTTGTAATGCGGATTTAATATTTTATTTTTATAAATGGGAGAGATATGAAAAACAAAATCAGTTAAATAATGAGTGCTTATCAGTTAAGTGGAAGTGGCTGGTTTCTATGTTCTTTCTCTGGGAACATATCAAACAGTTCGTGTGGAATTCCTTGACCAGCTTTGTCTCAGACTTATAGACCTCAACAACTTGACAGCTCAGCTTTCTGATCATCCAATCAAGACCACAACAACATGCCAACTCAACTTTCTTAACATCCAATTAGGTTCCAGGGTTTTGCCTACTCAGCTGCAGCTGTAACAGAATTTTGTTACAGCTGCAACTGACTTTCCCGCTCAAAATATGAGCTCACATTTCTTATAAATGATCTCTCATATATGTATATCAAAGTTGAGCTTGTAATAAAAAACAAATCAATGAAGAAAATGTTTTCTCTCAATATTATTCTCAAAATAGAAAAGCATCTCTAGCTAGCTATTTGCCCTTGTTTCTTCTTCTCCAGTTTAATAGCCACTACAAAAAAACAGCTCATCCACTACGGGCGCAGGCCCGCTATAACTGTGAGCGTAGTGGATAGTCAAGGTAACGACTACGGGCGAAGCCCGTAGTGGTTACCGTAGTAAATGAGGTTTCGACTATGGGCATTTTCCGTAGTCGCTTTTTTAATATAATATTTTCTACTACGGGCGCCGCCCCTAGTAGATAATCTGATAATTTTTTTAAAAAAATTCTATTTTATTTATTATACCATTCATATTGGTTTCAATTTCCTGCAAAATATTATGCAATATTACAACATATAATTCAAAAATTTATAAATAAATTACAATCAATTAAAACTAATATACTTAATTTGAAGAATAAAAACACATAATCATATCATTTAGATTACAAAACATTAAAATCTTAATGTACTAATAAACATAATCTTAATGTACTAATAAACATACTATATAACATATTTCACTGGCCAAACAATAAATGAGTTTAGTGTATCTTCAAGTATCATAAACTCAGTAGTAGCACGATATAAAGGAACCTTGCTCACCAAAATTTTCTTCACAGAAACTCTCCAACAATCTGGACCAAGAATCATGTGATGGACCACAGCCTGTGGATCCCTGCAATCAACTTCAGCTTCGGCTACTACCTCTCCATTGCCCATCCAATGTAATAATTTGCATTTTTTTTCCTTTTCACTTGAACCATCCATATGACTTGTAGATGCCTTAGAAAATGACTAACATTTGCATATAAAATTAAAAGTGATTAAAGGTCAATAAATCTCAAGACAATATTTAATTTATTAATTAATAAAGTTTATTCAAATTTACCTTTACAGAAGTTCCAGCGATATTCAAACATTTATTACCTCCCGATAAATTTGAGGCACTTGAATATTGTTGCTTCAAAAATAAAATATAAAATTTCAATAGACATTGAATTTCAATAGATATTGAAACTTTATAAACTTATAAAGTTTTAAAGAAGACAAAAATACTATATATTATTAGATTTTTATGTTATATACCTTATGCATACTATGAGGAGGACCTCTTCCAGCACTATGTCCTCTATCATTTGTCTGAAAGTAAAAAGTATAAAATCAATTGAAATATCATTATAAATTAATCTAATATTATAAATTTTTTATAACACGTTACCTGCATATTGAATACAAAAATTTGCAAGTCTTTAAGTTGTTACTTAAGAGCGTTCATCTCATCTTGTTGTCTTTTCATCTCATCTTCATGTCTTTTATTTTGTTTTTTCATCTCTTCACGAAGTTGTGTTGTAGTTTGTTTACCAACCACAGATGCATTTACTCTTGTTAGTATTACACCACCACCAAGTCCTCTAACTCGACCTCGATGCTCTTTTCCTAAAACTTGAGATACAGCATCATCTGAAATCGATGTTGCTTGATTTCCAAAAATTTTCTCCAATTGTTTCTATACGTCATGCAAAAAATTAAGAATTAAAAACACATAAAAAAAATATCTATTTATATATTAATTGATGTGTGTGTGTGTATATCTTTATATATATATATATATATATATATATATATATATATGTATATATTAATTACTGTCACATACAATTATTTCTCCGGCATCTTCTGTCACTGGCGTCCCATCTTTGTGTTTGTGGCCAGCAATCCAAGTTTCCACCCTATCAACCTCTGTATCTTCTAAATCTCCACTTTCAACAGATTTTTTAGCCCTCTACATTATTATATTACATTATTAATATATTTAAAGTATTCGCGAATAATACGGGCTAAATTGAGATGGACTAAACAAACCAAATAGTTTTAATAATAAAATAAGACTGTTACGTTAAATTCTTATCAAATCTTCACGTAATCGTGCCAATCCCTTATGACTAGTTGTATGCGGAGCTTTATTCTTTTTCGCCAAGTCGGAATATTTGCTACTGATTATCTACGATAATATAAAAGTAAAAGCAGAACCATATATATGATAATATGTTTGGCTAGAATTCTTAAAGTACACTTACATCAAACTCTGAGGACAAGCGATTTGAGACAAATTGGCTCCAATCTTCATCAGTTATGTTAGTTGGCTTCAATAATTGGATCATTCTACCAGCTTCAGGACCGGAAGAAAGTTCTCTAATTCGTTTTGTTAGTCGACTTTTGTATTGTCTCCAACAAGTATTCATTGAATTAAATATATTACTTTTGCCAACATCATCCAAACCAAACCTTGCCTACATGTAAACATTTCATATAAAGAAAACATGATTAACATATATAAATATAATTTCAAAGGAAAAATAAAAATAAAATATTGTATTCATACCTTCATGGTCTCCCATACACTGTTTTTCACTACATCTGGTACCTCTGGCCAACTTGAGTACGTTATTGGAATCATTTGAGTAGTAATTGTTCCAATACACGTACTTAATGCTATAGAACAGTCTCCAAGTGGTTGTCCTAACTCATTAAAAGTAACACCAACTTCTTTGGCTTTTGCAATTTTATTAAAATTTATTTGGTTCGGTCCCCTTCCCTTTCTTTTACTACTTGAAGATGGGGTATCACTAGGACCTTCAATTGACATCTGAAATATGATAATAATATAATAAGGTAATAATATAATAAGGTTATAAATAATAAGGCAACATATCTGTAACAACCCCTAACCCGACTCTCTCGGACCGAATTAGGGAGCACTACACTTTACTGTAATTTTTTGACTTTAACTAAAATTTTAAACTTTAAAACTGTATTTTATATTTGGAAAACGTTTAATTCAAATGCTACAAAAATTTTGGCAGAGTTTCCTCTGTTTTTCTGATTTTCCAAACCTTTTTCAATAAATTCACAAAATTCCACAAAAGTACACACTTCAAAAATCATTCCCAATCATTTTGCGCATCCTTCCATTTGATGCGACTTTCCAAATCAGTTTATCAAAATCAATAAGTAAATAACAATTCGATCCATAATAAAATTTCATATTTTTAAACAACATAAGCTTGTAGAAAATCATTCATATAATTTAACTATTACAAACATTTACAAACCTTTATATATGCATGCTTACATAAATACATAGATTTGAAATCAAATACAACTACCCACAAATATTGGATGGATGTGACTATATCGATATTCTAAAATAGAATAACAAAAACAACAAAGATTACTAATTACAATAACATAACAACCTGTAAGACTAGATTTGTACAACCATGTCCTCACAATCAATTCGAGCATAATCTTCATTGTCATCCATAATAGAATCAAGTTGAGATACATCTAATGGTGCTGATGTCATGTAAGCATGCTCATCAAATTTTTCTAGATCATGAAAACCTCTTGGAGGTACTTTCAGTACAACATACCAATTAGATGTATCGGTTTCCCTAGAGTAAAATACTTGTGTTGCTTGTGAAGCTAAAATAAAGGGATCTCTATCGTATTTATTTACACGTGGATGAAGATTAACTAATGTGAATCCGTCTTCAACTTTAACATCATTTCCGCTCACCCAATCACATTTGAATAACGGAACACGAAATTGATTATAGTCTACAAGAAGAATTTTCCTTAAAACACCATAGTAAACCATCTTTTTGGTAACTTGTGAACCGTGTCTTCCTAGTAATAGTGCAAACAGTTTCTGCTTCAATGGAAACACCACTATCTTGAGTAGATTTCTCACTATCTTTTGTGCGATATCGTTTCCCATTCACAACATAGCTTGTATATGACATTGCTTGCATCGTTGGTCCAAATGCAAGCCATTTCAAGTTAACTGATGTAGTCAACCGACCTGCTTCAGCAATGACCTATTTTGAAGATATTGTAAGTAAGATCATTAACAATAAAAAATGTCAAGTGAGAATACGATTGATGTATCATTAGAGTATATCCACCCACTTTAGCTTTAAACCATATTGCAAAACCAGTTGTATGCTTCTTTTGCAGTAAAGTGGGTCGATTTCCAAGGCTTGCATCTAAATGTTGAAGTTCTTGAATGTGCAAGCTAATAGGATAGTTATTCACAATATAATCACTAATAAGTGCATATTTAAAATTTTTATGTAAGTTATAAATTATGTATAAATTTATTAATACTACTTACTTTACGTACGGTTCCACCTCTGCACTGTTAAACAATATATATCGATGTGCAATGCATAGCATATCAGAAGTCATCGTCATAACCGTCCCTGCAGAAATAGGATGCCCTTCCACTACATTTCCATACACCAAATCCTCATTTCTATTATGCTTATCGCCTATATCTGCCGCTTGTGGTATATACGTACTACAAAATTGCATGCATTCGTCTGCTAGATAGCATTCAGCTATGCATCCCTCGGGTCGTGCACGATTTCTTACATATCCTTTTAGTACCTTCATATACCTATAAAATGAATACATAAAATAAAGTTTAAAAAACTTTACTATAATTAATTTTGAATATCATAAATCGTGTGTGAAAATACCTTTCAAAAGGGTACATCCAACGATATTGCACTGGTCCACACATTCGAGATTCCCTTGTTAAATGAATTGTCAGATGTACCATAATGTCAAAGAAAGAAGGAGGGAAATACCGTTCAAGCATGCAGATGGTAATTGTCACTTCATTCTCTAATGAGTCTAACTTACTTTTATCAAGCACTCTTTGATAGATGTCATTAAAAAATGAGCACAACCGAAATATGGCAATTCTTGGACCTTTAGGCAAGAGACCACGTATCGCCACTGATAACAATTGTTGCATCATAACATGACAGTCATGAGACTTCAGGCCAACAATCTTTGTATCATTCAATGAGATACAATTTGAAATGTTTGAGCAATAACCATCAGGCATCTTCAAATTTAACAACCGATGACAAAAGAGTTGTTTTTCTGCCCTTGATAAAGTGTGTGATGCCGCAGGTAAGTAAAGTTTATCTCCACACTCTTTGATGTGCAGCTCATGCCTAATCCCAAGATCTTGTAAATCTTTACGAGAGTTAACACCATCTTTTGTTTTTCCATTAATGTTCAGTAGCGTTCCAAGAAGACTTTCACAGATATTCTTTTCAATATGCATCATATCTAAGTTATGACGCAATGACAGATCCTGCATATTAAATATAGAAATTAATTTTAATATATATATGTGTGTGTGTGTGTGTGTGTGTATGTGTATATATATATATATATATATATATATATATATATATATATATGAATAGAAATTAGAATAAAGTTGAAATTAAAAAGTTACCTCCCAGTATGGTAGTTCAAAGAATATTGAACTTTTCTTCCAAATAGGATGACACTTTCTCTTCCTTTTTTTGTTTGTTGCTTTTCACCAATCATTTTCAACTTCCGCATATGCAACTCGAACTTGTTTGCCATCAAGAATAGTAGGCGGCTCATCCATTTCCTCTCTCCCATTGAACCATATTTTATTTTTTCGAAATGTATGATTCATTGGAAGAAATCGACGATGGCCCATGTACACATTCTTATTACTGAATTTCAACCTTTCAGAAGATATGTTCAAACCACATACGGGGCAAGCATATTGACCTTTCACACAACATCCTACTAGGTTTCCATATGCAGGAAAGTCATTTATGGTCCACATCAAAATAGCCTTTAAGTTGAAGAAATCGACGATGACCCATGTACACATTCTTATTACTGAATTTCAACCTTTCAGAAGATATGTTCAAACCACATACGGGGCAAGCATATTGACCTTTCACACAACATCCTACTAGGTTTCCATATGCAGGAAAGTCATTTATGGTCCACATCAAAATAGCCTTTAAGTTGAAGGAAGGAATTAGTAGACGAATCATGAACTTCTACTCCTGCATGCCATAACTTATTCAAATCTTCTATAAGTGGCTGCAAGTACACATCAATATCATTCCCAGGCTGCTTCTTTCCTAGAATCAATAATGTTAGCATTAAATTATCTTTAGCCATACATTTCCATGGGGATAGATTGTATGCAACTAGCACCACTGGCCAACAACTATATGTAGAGCTTAGGTTTTTGTAGGGATTAAATCCATCTGCAACTAAACCAAGCCTTAAGTTGCGTGAATCTGATGAAAAAGATGGCCATGTGTCATCTATAGTCTTCCATGCTTCCGAATCAATAGGGTGGCGCATCTTTTCATCTTGACTTCTATGAGTAGAATGCCATGTCAAGTCGGTCACCATTTCAGGTGATCTAAACATTCTCCTAAACCTTGGTATAATTGGAAAGTATCTAAGTACTTTTGCGGCCACTCCTTTGTAGATGTGTTTGGTACTTTTGTTTACTTTCCATCGAGAAGTGCCACATTTTGGACATTCTTCATGATGCTCCAACTCCTTTCTAAACAAACAACAATTATTTATGCATGCGTGAATTTTTTCATACCCTAAATCAAATACTTTAAGCAACTTTTTTGTGGAGTATAATGAATCCGGCAGTACATTATCTTGAGGTAACATGTCTCGAAGGATACCAAGAAGTTCATCAAAACCCTTATCGGATAAACCGTGTGTAGCTTTGTGTTTATATAAAACAACAATAGGAGATAACTTTGTGTATTTTGAGCAACCGTCATACAACGGAATATCAACATCTTCTACAATATGAGTGAAGTCTTTATCTCTTATCTCCACATCCGGTTCAATATTATCATGATATCATATGTCTGCATCCTTATACATTGTAAATACAGTTGATCTATTTTCAATGGGGGTGGAACTAATTGGATTTCCCCCATGAAAGACCCAATTAGTGTATGTAGGATCCATCCCATAAATGACCAAATGCTCATAAACTATCTTAGTCGGATGTCATCTGTGGTTTATGCATTTTATGCAAGGGCAAGGAATCATGTTAGGATTTCTTGAATGTCTTTGTGCAGCCTCAACAAAGTTTCTGGCACCATCTAAATATTCTTGGCTTACTCTAAATTTGAAAATGACAAAAAAAATTGAAAAACCAAACTATGTCATTATTTGAATTCAACAGTCCTAAATCTATAAATTCAATGAGTTTAAGGAAATAACCTCGAAAATCATAACCATTTCTTATCCATTTGAATGCAGAACTCACTGTAATAATTAAAAAAAAATTAAGAAATGACAAACACGACCATCATATAGTTTGAGAAAAATGATAATAGAGATTGACAACACAATATATATATATATATATATATATATATATATATATTATAACATTTATTTTTTTCATTATAATGAAAATAACTTCAACTTAATTTATTAATATAAATTTGGAATTTAAACTCACTAATTTATTATTAATTCTCATATTCTAAAAGTTAAATAATGAAAATTTAATTACAGCAACATATGAACTTTTCAAGTAAAACAGTTTATTTATTATCCTAAAGGATCCTGGAGCTTGACATGTTAAAGTTAGAAAACCAAAAGATTACCTAACAAGCTAGCACATGCTTCTTGTTGTTTTTCAAGCACTTATGATCTCAATAATCAATCGAACAAGTAGTCATATAGAGACATCTAATTAAGTGAATTCAAACATATATATATATATATATATATATATATATATATATATATATTATAAAGTATCCTGATGGTTTGAAGAAACGAAATTACAATTTTATAATTTGTCCATACAATACAACACAACACTCATCAAAAGCATCAACTTTATAATTTGACAACTCACACACTACACATGCCATGTATATCTAAGTACAATATCTACTTCTGACAATCTTCATAAAAAAGAAAGAGAGTGACAACAACCAAAAGAAAATTAAAATATTGCATGTCATCGGATTAGTAACCCTTAACCCCACATCTTTATAGCTTAAACAAACAAAAACAATATTATTTTTTAATTAATTTTTGTAACTAGAATATTCCCAAAAATTCTAGATAAGATTTTGGATGCAATGGGACATTCATGCATTCCAATTGAGATATTGTTGCGTGGTAGGATCACAATGAAAAATATATATTTTAAATATTGGAGTACTATTCAAAGATATTAATTAGTAGCTTAAAAAAATTTCAGTAAAATTAAAGAGTTTTATGTATTGCTATCTGTGTTTAGTTTAAAATATTATAAATGATGTGATTAAATACGGACCGTTCATGAAAGTAATCTTAAAACTATTAAATACCTATAAGCCTACATAAACTGACATTAAAGCCGCATGTGCTTCTAATATAGTTTGTAAGCAGTAAAAAATAAAAATAAGAAATAAGAAAAAACCATAAAATATTAAAAAAATGATGAAAATTGGGACCCATTTGATTGTTGATATTGATTTGGATCTCTTATAGCTGCTATAAACCTTAAAAATATAACTAAATCTAAGATTAAAAAGCACCACTTATTTTCTTCCTTCTACTATTTTCATAAACACAAGTTACAACTCACTCAGTTTCACCAACACATATCAAACCAAATACTCATGAGGTCAGCTTGACTGTTTATAAATAATAGAATGAAGGAGAACAAATGAACATTAATGAGTTAAAACAACAATATGTCAATAAACTGGTAAATAATAGACATGCAAAATATATTTAAAGCAGCAATTAATTAACCATACAGGAAAACAGAATTATATTTTCCATACCAAATCATCACTTGAAAAATAAAACACCTCAACCACTACCACCAGCTCAACAGCCAACAACACAACAACACAACAGAATTACAGGAAACAATGACTAACTAGCTAGAAGAACAGTGACAGAAAATAATTTTGAGCTTTGCGAGTATTACCTGTGCGTGGTGGCTGTGCGAGCGAGGGACTGGGGCTGCGGAGGTGGACAAGATGGGGCTGTGCGCGGTTAGAGCTGGGCGGCTGTGTGCAGTTGGCGCAGGGGCTAGGCATAGGGCGCAGGGGCTGTGCGCTGTTGGCGATTGGGGTTGTGCGCAGCTGTGCAAACGAGCTGGGGCTATGCGATCTGGGCTGCTGCGGAGTGGGAGAGCTGCGGCGATGGGAGGGAGAAAAAAAAATGAAATGTTATAGCTAGAGATTTTGGAACGAAAGAGGAAAAATAATCTAATATCCACTACGGGCATTTTTGGGCCCGTAGTGGATGTGTTTATCCACTACGGACCCATTCTGCCTGTAGTGGTAAAAAATTTATCCACTACGGGCATTTAAAGGCCCATAGTGGATAACTAAAATATCCATTACGGTCGCACCATGGGCCCGTAGTGGAAGACGTTTGTTACTAGGGGCTTCAAATGCCCGTAGTGGTTAACAGATTATCCACTACGGGCATTTTTGGGCCCGTAGTGAATGGGTTTATCCACTACGGGCCCATGCTGCCCGTAGTAGTAAAAAATTTATCCACTACGGGCCTTTAAAGACCCGCAGTGGATAATTAAATATCCACTACGGTCGTGCCCTGGGCCCGTAGTGGAAGACATTTTTTACTACGGGCTTCAAATGCCCGTAGTGGTTAATAAATTATCTACTACGGGCCTTTAAAAGCCCGTAGTAGATATAATTATTAATAACGGGCCACCTTTACCCGTAGTGGATAAGCCGTAGTAGATAAGCTTTTTTTTTTGCAGTGAGCTGGACTTTCATAGTATCAGAGCTGTAAAGACTTACAGTTATGGCATCCTATAGTAGTCCTTTAGCTGTTGGTTCAGGTTCTGTCGTTGCAGAAGAAGCACAAAAGAACAGTCAGGTTCAGTTGCTATCTTATAATCTCAACTTCAAGTTACCATAAAAACTTGATCACCATAACTATAAATATTAGAAGATGCAAGTTCTTCCAGTCATCAGAGCCTTTGATTCAGAAGATTTTGTTCTTAATTGCAAAAAAATGTCCTGACAAGTTCATTCAATCACAAGTTGGTAGTCTTGGTGAATCTGAATGAGGAGTTTTTAATTTAGAAGAAAATTGATCAACTAATTGTTTGTTGATTATTTTTAGCACTTAGTCCATTTTTGGCCAAATAACACACTGCACAATAGCCTTTGAGATTTGGAGTACTCTTGAGAATCTTTATTCTCAACAATCCAAAGTAAGAATTCTACAAATCAAAACTGAGATGCATGCTTTGAAGAAAGGAGCTTTAAGTGTGAATGATTATGCGCCCAAAATGAAGTGTTTTAATGAATCTTTGGCTGTAGCTGGACAATTTATGTCTAATGATGATTTGATTTCGAGTATCTTAGAAGATTTAGGTCCTGAATATGATTCAGTTGTGGTTACAATCACAGCAAAACAAGGTTTTATTAGCTTGCAAGAGGTTTAGTTCCTGCTTATGAGTTATGAAAGTAGGATGGCACAACACAACACCACTGCCATGATTGATCTTGCTCATACTTCTGCAAACTTTGCTGGCTCTAATATGTCTAACAATCGATGAGGTTTCAGATGTTATAATGCTTAAGGAAGTAAAGGAAGGTATAGAGGCAGAGATAGAAATGGTGGCAGATGCAGACTTTTCTGCCAACTTTGTGGTAAAAATGGCAATAGTGTGACTACTTGCTATCATAGGTTTAATAGGAACTTTGTAGGAGTTAACAATCAGCAACAGCAACTTGCTAACAAATCAAGGTGGTTTTCAAGCTCACTTGAATCAAATACAACAACTGTATCAGATGCAGCAATAGAATCAGCCCTATGCAGGTCCATATTAAGGCAATTTTCAACAGCAACCAAAGACCTTTGTAGCCTCTCATTCTTCCGTGATGGACCCAGCTTAGTACATAGATAGTAGGTCAACAAACCATGTGACATCTAAACTAGGTAATATGTCCTTAAAATCAAAATTCAAAGGCCAAGATTAGCTAATTGTAAGTCATGGTGTTGAATTCATGTGCCCTCCATAACCAAAAATCTTCTTAGCATTTCTCAATTCACAAAGGATAATAACATGATAGTCGAATTTAATTCAAGTGTTTGTTTAATTAAGGACAAGACTTTGAGGAGAGTTCTTTTGTAAGGAGGTCTGAAAAATGGCCTATATCAACTGGACCTTTCAACAGCTGATCCACAAGCTGCCTCTTTCTATCAATTCTTCAAAATTGTCAGCTAGTTTTCATTGTTTCAGACCTAACTCTGAGTGGTTCTATGTCAATAATTATCCTAATATTACTTCTTATGGATGTAGTTCTGCTGTTGAGTGTGGTGTGGCAAGTTCTAAACACATTACTGAGTCTAAATCTTTTGTAAATAGTGCAAAGTCCAAGTCTGTATCCACTGATATTGCATCCACTGATGCTTTCAATTCTGCATCTTGGACATAATAGTTGCAACTTCTTTGCTGTAAAATTACCTCTACTAAAAACATGGCATGACAAACTTGGACACCCCTCTTTTATAGTCCTTAAACAAGTCTTAAGAAAAATCAACCGTCCATGTCAGGTCAACCAATCCCTAGATTTTTGTGAAGCTAGTCAATGTGGTAAGCTTCATTAAATTCCATTTCCAGCATCACATACCATATACACACAACCCCTCGAGCTGATTTTTACAGATGTTTGAGGGCCTTCTCCTCATCCTTCCTCACAGGGCTATAGTTATTATGTCTACTTCATTGATACATTCTCTATATATACATGGATATACCCTTTCACATCTAAATCCCAAGTCAAAGACATTTTTATTCTCTTTCAAAAGTTTATTGAACTGCTGTTTGTTGGCTCCATTTCTTAATAAAAAATGGGCTTCCATCTTTACCTATTCTTACCTACTTTTATTCCATTCCCGAGTAATTATCGGTTGTTTTTGATGTTTTCTTTGAGTGTGCGGGTAAACAGGGTCATTCGAAGAGTTTGGGAGATTTCAGAGCAAAACTACGTCGTTTTGGTCCCACTAATTGAGCCGTCACTTGCGTAAGTCGCGATTATATTTCCAAAACCTGACAGTGGCACTCGCTACTTAGCCTGCTACTTGAGCTACCACTAGCGCAAGTCGCAATTATATTTCCAAAACTTGGCAATGGCATCCGCTACTTGCGCAAGTCAAGAGAGGAGTTTGGCTGGGACTTAGAGAATTCGACCAAGAGGAGACCAAGAGAGAAAAGGAAAGGCCAAGGGGGAGAAGAAGATCATCTTGGAGACAAGAGGGGGCGGATTCGATCATTTAGTCATCATCTCAACACCAAGCTTGGATTTTGGAGAAAATAAAAGCTAGAAGAAGTCACAATTGGAAGAGGACGAGAGTTCATACGTTCTAGGAGTTTTTCTATCTCTTTTATTCTTTGATTTTCATTCTTGTATCTCTCTTTTAGAAGTGATAACATGTTTAGTTGTAATTTCTTGATTATGACTTAAACTTGTAAGTTAGAGTTTTGATGGATCCTTTTTCTTGGTAGTTGAATGAACTGATTGTTTAATTTATTGTGACTGATTATTATTTGTTGAGTGATGTTATTAATCTTAATGCTTCTAAATGTAATGGCCTGCATTTTAGTTAATTTTATGGTTGTGTGTTATGAACCGAGAGGTGACGCCCACAATGTGCTCGATGTAATATCCACCATAAGTAGAATTAGATAGAGATATGTTAATTTACTTGTGTGATCATATAAGATGTTTATTATAGTTAATGCATTTTCATGCACTTGGATATCCATCGAGAGATAGGATATTAGTGTATGTAGTAATAGATCCGATTTATCTCGAGAGAGAATTTTGGGTAATTTAGATAAACACGATCATCAACATTGATAATTAAATTACAATAATGTGCTTTCATAAAATTCAATTGGATGGATTAGGTGAATTCAAATACCCTAGCTAATCTCTCATATTGGTCGTTTGCATTGTTTTTATGTTTCTATATTTTCATCTTTAATTTTCGTCTTACAACGTTCCAATTTTTCAAATAGATATAAACTTAGTTAATTTTAATACTCAATGCCTAGACTATTCATGTGGAGACGATAATTTACTCATTTTGTATTACTTGTGCCGATCTCGTATACTTGCGGGTACAAAAAGGCATAACATTATTTGATACTAAAATCAAGTGTGTGCAAAGTGATTTAGGTGGTGAATATAGACCACTAGCCTCTTATCTTGCAAATTTAGGTGTCAAGTTTAGGCATCCATGCCTACATACTCATCAGTAAAATGGTATACCAGAAAGAAAGCATAGAGCAACGCGACCATTCGCGCGACCAGGGCGCGCTCGCGACGAAGGCGGTGCGCGCATTCCAGTGAGCATCGCGACCTGGTGCCACGACCACAGGTCGCAACGGCGGTCGCGGTAGCGAAAAAAATATAAAAAAAAAGAAGTGGCTTCTCGAGGAAGCCAGAAAAATAGAACAGCTGGAAAGAGAGAGGAGAGGCCGCGAGAAAGAAGAAAAAAAGAAAGAAGAAGAAGAAGAAAGAGAGAGAAGGAGAAAAGGAAAGGAAAGGAAAAAGAGATCGTAGAACCGCGAATCTCGAACGAAAAGACGGTACCGAGTTAGGTGTACGTTTGTTTTCGAAATCGTTACGCAAAGACTTTCGTTAGTGTTTTCGTTTTCGTTTTCGATTTCGTTTCCGTGTTCGTTTTCGATTTCGTTCAAAGTTTTCGTTATCGATTTTCCGTAAGTAAAGTGTTTATTTTATATGTACTTGCTACATCTATTGTCGATTTTGGAATACTTTTATATTAGATCGCATCTTGATTTTCTTTCGATTTTGTCGATTTCGTAAATACTACATGATTTATATTTTGTACGATTATTGTTGATTTTGGACTGATTTGTGATAGATTGTATTTCAATTTCGTTTTCGAACATTTCGACTGTTGTGATTTGAGAAAAATATTGCTCGCATGACTATTGTTCATGATTTGTACTATATTGTGATTATTGTGAAAATAGTTTATTGAAACGGCCCTAGGATACGTAGACATAGAAGTGGATATAGGAGGTTGGTATACCAGCTGGGTTTTATTGAGCAGTACTGCGCCGATATTGATTGATTGCTATTGATGATATTGATGTACCTCCTCTTGGATTCGTCCAGAGGCTGGGAGATACGTACCTCCTCAGGATTCGTCCTGGGGGTTGGGAGTTAATGTACCTTCCCAATGATTCGTTCCTGGGATAGGGAGCTATGTACCTCTCTAGGTTCCGTACCCACGGTCCTAGAGTTGGGAGACACGTACCTCCTCAGAATTCGTTCTGGGGGTTGGGAGCTTGACCCATATTCCAGTCCGTATATGTTTAGTATTCTAGCGGGCCAGAATTGATTGGAATTGAGAAGTGTATTGAATGTTTTTATTGATCGAAAATTATATATTGACCTCATTATTGAAGTTCAAGTGCTTGAAAGTATTATATACTTTGATTCTGCAATTTAATTGTTTTGAACATGATTTGAATTGATATATATATATATTGTGAATTGTTATTATTAAAAGTTATATATGTTTCCATATTGAGATTTTAGTACACCCACTAAGCTTTATGCTTAGCGCGTTAGTTTTGTGTCTAACGCGTAGGTACCAGGAATTCGGACGAAGGTAAAGACTGAAGAACTGGAAGAATTGCAGACCGAGTCACAGGATTGTACAGTTGGGTAGCTATACTTTTGTTATGTATATATATTCTGAAAGCATGCATATACAGGAAATTTGTAAATACGTTTTGTAAAATGTTTTGTAATTACTTAGTTTATGATTACTGACTTTTATTATTTAAACGTAAAGAGTAAAGTCTGATTTTGTTATTATTTTATAAACTATTTGTGAAAGTCGCACTAAACGGCAGAGTGCGCAATTGTTTGAAATTGTTATTGAAGTGTTATTGAAATTGGTATTGAATTGATTGTGTAGAAACAGGTTTTGGAAAGTCCGAAAAACAAACGGTACTCTGCCGAATTTTCGTAAAAAGTTTAAAATGTTTTATGGGCTCACACTGATTTTAAAATGAAAAATGAAGTTTTGAGAAGATGTGAAAGTCCGAGTAGCGCGCCCCGGATCGGTCCGCCCGGATCGGGTCGGGGGGTGCTACAGACATATTGTTGAGGTAGGACTCACTCTTCTTTCTCAAGCATATATGCCTCTTTCTTTTTGGTGGGAATCTTTTCAAACTGCTGTTTATCTTATTAACATCTTGCCTACTCCTTTGTTGTTTGATTCCTCACCATTTGAAGTTCTTTTTCAAAAGCAACCTGATTATCTCTTGTTAAAATCTTTTAGGTGTGCTTGCTTTCCCTACTTAAGGCCATACAATAAACATAAGCTTGATTTTCACATATCTAAATATGTTTTTCTTAGTTATAGTAATGATCATAAGGGCTATAGTTACTTACATCCTAGTGGAAGATTGTACATTGCTAGGGATGTTAGCTTCAATAAGCATAACTTTCCTTACTTGCAATTGTTTCCATCTTTTGCTATCAAGTTACCTACTGCCAAAAGCCTTCATATATCTACACTTCTACCTACACTATCTAAGCAATACTAAACTCAGCACCTCTCTTCAATCACAGCCACCAATCTACCCTTTCCCATCACAGCTACAAAACCAAGTTAATTCTCCTGCACAGCTTTCCTCTCTAAATATGTTCAGACCTATTATCCAAAATCAACACCCTATGCAAACTCAAGCCAAAAGTGGTATTGTCAAGCCAAAACTATACACCATCTTATCTCCTTATACTTCTTCTAAATCAAAATCAGTAATTGAAGCACTTAATACCTCTTGTTGGAAAGCTGCTATGGATGATGAATACCAAGCTTTAATGAGAAATCACATATAGGTTCTAGTTTCCAAAAGAGATGACATGAACATTGTAGACCACAAATAGGCTTTTAGAACCAAACTTAATAAAAATGGCAGCTTCTAAAGACACAAAACAAGACTTGTGGCCAAAGAATTTCACCAAACGGCTGGCATTGACTACTTGAAAACATTCAGCCCTGTGGTGAAATCAGCAACCATCAGAGTTATCTTGGACTTAGCGGTGACTTCTCATTGGGATATTAGACAATTGGACATCAACAATGTCTCCTTGAATGGTGAGTTTCAGGAGACAGTTTTTATGGAACAACCTAAAGGCTTTGAAGTTCAAGGGAAGCAAAGTCATGTATACAAGCTCATCAAGTCTCTCTATGGCTTGAAACAAGCTACAAGAGCATGGTTGGACAAGCTAAGGAATGCCTTGCTGAAATGGAATTTTTGAAATGCAAGATCGGACAACTCCTTGTTTGTTTTCAAGGTTCACTCAAGCATTGTCATCCTCCTTAGCTATGTGGATGACATCATAGTCAGGTAATAATGCTGATCTCATTCAAAAATTTGTTGCTGACTTGAATGCCACTTTTGCTCTCAAGGACCTTGGCACTCTTAGCTACTTTCCTGGGTTCGAAGCAGCCAGGAATTCTGAAGGATTATTGCTCATTCAGTCTAAATATACACATGATTTGCTGACCAAGACCAATATGTTGTAATCTAAACCATGTTCAACACCCATGTGCCCTGGTACTAAACTGCAGCAAGCTGGTGGTGAAGTGTTTACTGATCCTACTTTATATAGAAGCATAGTAGGTGCTTTGCAGTACCTAACATTGACAAGGCCAAATATCTCCTACTCAGTTAATAGGCTTAGTTAATATCTTGCTAATCCATCTACTGCTCATTGAACAGCCTGCAAACGGGTATTAAGATATTAATGGTACTATGGATCATGGTCTGTATTTTTGCAAGAATCATCATCAACTGCCCTTACAACTTGACGGGTTTTCAGATGTGGATTGGGTTAGTAACCTTGATGATAGAAAATCCACTAGTGGGTGGTGCATATTTTTAGGCGGAAACCTTGTCTCTTAGAGCTCTAGAAAACATAAAGTGATTGCTAGATCTAGTACAAAAGCTGAATATAGATCTCTAGCACAAACAACAATTGAAATTGTGTGGTTAAAAGCCTTACCATCTGAACTTCATGTTAGCCTATCTCAGCCTGCAATTCTATGGCGTAACAACACTAGTACAGGTGCCTTGGCTCGCAATCCTGTCTTCCACTCATGCACGAAACATATCGAAATTGATCTACATTTTTTTAAGAGATAAAATTAAGGCCAAAGGGCTTGATGTGAGGTATGTACCTACTGCTCAACAAACTGCAAATATATTAACTAAGCCACTGCCTATAAGTTAGTTTTCTTATCTTAAAGCCAAACTAATCTTGGATAAATCCAAGCTTCGTTTGATGGGGAATGTTAGACTAAGTGATCAATTCGAATAAGCAATTGAAACAAGTATCAGAACATTCAGCCTATCAGTGCTTCTCAATTAAGTTGAAGTGGCCGGTTTCTATGTTCTCTCTCTGGGAACATATCAAACAGTTCGTGTGAAATTCCTTAACCAGCTTAATTTTAGGGGGGTGTATTCAATTTTGACTTTTAATGACTTTTACAGACATTTTTTAAATGATAGATTTTTATAGACTTTACCGACTTTTATTGACTTTTATAAAGTTTACAGAATTCTAACAAACTTTTATAGACTTTTATGGACTTTCATTTTAAAAAGATTTTTATTGACATTAATAGATTTTTATTGCCTTTAATAGAGTTGAAAGAAATTCTATAAATGATTTTTATAGACTTTTATAGACTTTCATTTTAAAACAAGTGCATATTATATTAAAATTTATTGGATGGTGTATTGAAACCATGTACATAATGTAAAAAAATATGATACATTCTTTAGATAGATAATACATACCCGTTAATGACTTGACAACCAAAATAATAAGTTTTTTAAATAATTTAATTATTCATTAATATAATATCTTTAATATAAAATAAAATAAATACCGCAACAAGAATTAACACTTAAAAAACCCTAACAATTTCAAGCTTCATGAACCATATTTTCTCTAAACCCAAATGATAAACAACAAGAAAAAGAATTCGATAAAAAGAAAACAATTAGGGAAAGAACAAAGTGAAATGGGAGGTGCATCCCTCTTTGTATTTATTATTTTTGTGGAGTTGTCCTAAATTTTGAGCAACAATAAGATATGATCTTTTGATTTTATTCTATCATGGTGATTTTTTTTTCTTTTTAATAAGCATGTATTTCGATGTCATATGAACATAAAATTCTTTGCTTTTTTATTTTTGTTTTTCTTCTGTTACTAATTGTTTGTATAAATTCATATTATTCTGATTACGCATGTCAATGATGTATTGATTGTCTAAATTATATTTATTTTCTGACTTATTTGTTATAAATTTATTATATCAATTGATGCACTCTCCTTACTATAATTTACAATAAAAAGCTTCAATGGGATTTTACAATATATATATATATATATATATAATTTGTATGTCCAGTCCAACCAAGTCGATCCTTTTAAGAAGAACTATTGCTATGTGATCTAACAATTCGAAATTGAAACACTGTCAGGTCGAATGAGTGTCATTTTCTATCTAGGCTGTTTCTTGATCCTTATATTTTCAAATCACTCAAGTTAATTTGTTTTTAGACTAGCTGATAATAATAAACATATAAATTTAGGCAAATTGAGGTAAAAATAGTGGAGGAGAAGGAGATACGAATTAAAACTTTTTTCCTACACATGCTTTCAATGCATATAAATGGAATGTAAACCAATGTGCAAATGTTAATAACTAAACTTAAACTTATGTCCTACCTATACTGTTAATTTTTTGTTTAAAACCAAAAAATCAAAATCAATAAAAAAAACAGCTGTATGAAAAAGCTATAAGATCAAAATCAATAAATCAAGAACAACTATTTAAAAAAACAATAATATAAAAATAAGAAAAACGATTTGCTTACCCAGAACTTGAACCGTAAGGGAGTCTATAAAAATCTATTACTTAAAAAAAGTCTGTAAAAGTCATTAAAGTCAAAATTGAATACACCCCCCATACGTTGTTACTTCTAAAATTGAAAGTCTACGAAAGTTTATGGGGTGAATGGTGGAGAAATTATGAGATTAGAGTATTTATAGTTTACAACAAAAGTCTACAAAAGTCTATATTTTTTATAAGTCCATAAAAGTTATGAACTTTTTGAATACCCTCTAACTTTTTTATACTTCATAAAAGTCTATATTCAATACCCCATAACTTTTATGAACTTTAAAAAAGTCTATATTGAATACCTCAAAACTTTTGTAGACTTTTAAAAAGTATATAAAAAACTATATTGAATACCTATTGACTTTTATAGAGTCTTTAAAAATCCATATTGAATACACCTAAACTTTTAAAATTCACATAAGTCATTAAAAGTTATTAAAAGTTGATATTGAATACACCCCCCTTAGACTTCCAGACCTTAACAACTTAACAACTCAGCTTTATGATCATCCAATCAAGACCACAACAACCTGTCAGCTCAACCTTCTTAGCATCCAATCACGTTCCAGGGTTTTGCCTACTCAGCTACAACTGTAACAGAATTATGTTACAGCTGCAACTGACTTTCCCGATCAAAATATGAGCTCACATTTCTTGTAAATGATCTCTCGTGTATCTATATAAAAGCTGCGCTTGTAATCAGAAAAGAATCAATGAAGGAAATGTTTTCTCTCAATATTATTCTCAAAACAGAAAAGCATTTCTAGCTAGCTATTTGCTCTTGTTTCTTCTTCTCCAATTTAATAGCTTGACTTTCAAATGATGCCTTTTAAAACTGTTTTCGAAAATAATCTCAAATAATATATAGATATATATTCAAAATACAAAAATGATAAATAATCATTCATATAGATTAATACTGTCTATTATGAAATGAATTATATCTAAAAGAGATATAAATTAAATTAATTATTTTTCGAATAGTACTGTGAATGTGCTCTCCTTTTCATTATTTGTTATATTGTAAAAATGTTTAATGATTCTAATATATATAATGACGTTTTATCAATAATGTTTTTGCTATTAAACTGTAAGGTCACATTACTAATTGGTTGTATCATGTGATCACAATATATGTATTAGCAAATAATACAGCTCAAAATGACAAAAAGAAATTTGTCTTGTTGGATATATACCAAATTAGTTGGTACATGAATTAATTTGTAATTAATTCATTGGTAGGTTAATCTCTAGGATCTTATGGCTCAAAAAAAATTTTAAAAAAAATTCAATCGTGTATAAAAGGGTAAATTACAATAAAGTACTCCCGATATTTAGTGTACTTGCATTCAAACCACACTTTTATTAAAATTACATAAAATTACGGTTTGATTGCACATAAAATTTACTGAAAATTAAACAATAATAATAATAAAGGATACTTTTATAAAATCTTACAGAAATTAAAATTTGTTTTTGAGTTATAAATTAAACACCTTTAACTCTTAATAATGCGTTTATTAATCGAGAATGAAAATAAAAAAATAATTAAATTTCATTGGGAAGTAGGAAAGAGAATTTAATTCCTAATGTGGAAAGGAAATCAAATTCCCTTTCTAATAAGAACTTATAATTCTGAATTTGTGTGTGAGTTCTACATAACTTGGATTTCTAACCGTTTATAATAAACACTGTAATAAAAAAAATTAAGAATTACGTTCTCTTTTCCTCGTTAGGATTCATGATTAGTAAATATGTCCTGAGTATTTAGATAAAAATGTCAAATATTAATTTAATTTCTAACAAAGTTGTATCTGAGTTACATGACGGACAAAATAAGAATTTACTAGAAATGATATATATTCCAATATTGATCATGAATTAGTTGCCCTTTTTACAAGGGAAGTGGTGTGGATTAAAACTTCACATTCAAGGCATTGACAATATTCCTTTGTTAAATCAATGTCATTTGACATAACATTAAAAAAGAATAATAAAAGAATTGAGATAATTACATAGTTTCATTAATTAAGTAGTCTTAGGTCATTCTAATCATGCACATCAAATCTATTAATAAAAACATAATGTTGGTAACAAGATGGATATATCACCTAACCAGACAAGAGACAACAACTCTTTTTTTTTAACCAGACAAAACTTAATGAGCATTTGCTTCACATAATTTTCAACACAAAAGTGATTGGTTTTGAAAACTGACATTATGCCCAGGGCACTATCAATGTTTTTTTTTTTTTCTTTTTTAAGAATATTCGAATATGCACTACATACGTCATACGTTATTTCTCTATTCATCGATCTATCCTTTAATTTAGTTAGCGAGTGATATCGAATAATTTTAAAATTTATAAAAAACTTCTTCTAATTAATTTTTGTATTAAAAATGAGAAAATTAGTGGAGAAATTTTTTTTAAAAAAAAATTAGAGAAATGTTGCATCTATTTATCATTGAATAAGTTTTTTTTGAAAAAATAAAAAATCGTATCATAATATTATTATATAGTAGTTATAGTGTATACGTTTTGATTGGAATATTCATAGCAGAAATGTCTCCAGAAGGGCTTTTATTAATTTGTATGGACAGAACCAGCTATTGGTCGATAATTTCATTAAAATTTGACAAAAAGCTATGGCTTTATTTGCACCACCATTCAAAAGCACTTTTCTTTTTCATAGTAAATCATGCTCATGCATGCTGCTTTCAGCTTTCTTGACTTGAGATTTTTCTTGGACTAAGACGTCAGAAAAATAACCAAACATATATCATATTTGCAAGTTAACTTCTGAGTAATTATCGCTCTTGAGTACTTTTTTAATTTTATTAGTTAATTAATCAAAGAAGGTACTGATGATGATCATCATCATGATCATGAAGATTTGTTTGAATATGAATTGTTTGATCAAATTTGGATATTAAAAAGCAGTCAAGGATTATAATTATATTGCATGTCTACTCTTCTTCTTCTTCTTCTTCTTCTTCTTCTTCTTCTTTTTTTTAAAAAAAAAAGAATATTGCATGTCTACTGATCTCCAAAAATTTGAGTGCCATGCATGTTGTTAGATTAATATTTAGCAGTTAGGCAGATACTTTAATTTTTCTTTTTATATTACTTAAAATTAATCAATTGATTATTACTAATAATTTGTTCAATAAAGAAGCCATAGGCAGGGGCGGACCCCTTTGAGGGCCAGGGGGGGCCCTGGCCCCCCCAAATTTTTTTTTAAAAAAAAATTTTGTATATAATTTTTTTTTTAATATTTTATTTATATATTAAAAAATTAAAAATATATGATCTGGCCCCCCCAAATCTTATCTTTCTGTTCCGCCCCTGGCCATAGGCATGCATGAAAAGGTATATATATATATATATATATAAAAGCATTTTCCATTTGAAAGTTTCAATACGTGACTTATTCTTCTTTAGTCCATCAGAACGGTCCCTAATATATATATATATCTCATTATTTTATCCATCAAAATTAGGAAGAGAGTTGTGAACCACTGACTAGGATTGAGAACTACTGACATGTATTTAAAAGTGGTTCATTACCATCGTCCAATATAATTTAGTGGTAAAAGCGCTTATTTACTCTGATAATATTTCATATTCGAATCGTTTCTTATAAATGGTTTATAAAAAATTAAAAAAAAATGGCAGTTGATTTATATACATAATATTATTAAAATATTATTTAAGGCTTTAGGTGAATTAGACCGTCTTATATTAATATTAAATTAATTATTTTGTTAATAAATCTATACTTTAATAAAATGAGTCTAGACAAGTGAGGCAAGTCTTATAAAATTCTCACTTATTACCGTTCAATATGATTCGATGGTAAAGACGCTTATTTAGTTTGGCAATATCTCAAGCTCAAATCACTAGTACTGCAAGTGTAGGGGCGAAATGTGAAGAGAAAAATTAGGAGTGCCGGGTCTAAAATTCTAAATTTATTAATATATATAATTTATTTTTTTATATTTAAATTAAATATATAATTTTTTTTTAAAAAAAATTATGGGACACTGCCCCTATAGGGGTCCACCCCTGCAAATGCAAATGGTATGTAAAAAAAAAAATCTCATTTGTGTAGATTTTGAGTCAGAAACAAGTGATATAGATATTCAATCAATTATATTTTATTTTATATCTTATATGTCATTTTGGGATTAACGGTACTGTTGTGGCAACTTTTCACGGCGAAGAAGGTCTAGTAGTTTTCAACTTTTGACAAATTGAATAAGTTGTACGTTTTAATCAGGAATATTATTAAAAGGTGGCCACCGACTTCTAATTTGTCCACTGAGATTTGAGAGAAAGATTGGACGATTCATGTCACGTTATTTTCTCGTGGGGCTAGTCTCTTCTCTCTTCTATTAATTTCAACATCACATGAGCAAAGAGAGTTTTATTAAACAAATAAATAATTAAGGTAAAAAAAATAATTAATAAAAGGAAAAACAAATGGGAATGAGAGAAGAAAAACAGCCCACGTAATTTATTTTTGATAATTAATTGTTAATATTTATGATCATGCATGTGAACTTGGATAAATAATAACAATGGGTTAGGTTACATTATTTTTGGAAATTTTGTACAACAATTAACAGGTCCTTCACGAGACATGTACTATTAATTATTGAAGATATTATGAATTATATCCTATACACTAGTATGATTTGTTTCAGTGTAATAAGCTAGTCAATTTAATTGTGTGAAGATGTGTGATTTCCATTTGTATTATTGTACACAACTTTATCTGATTATTATGTTATATTGTTAATTGTTTATGTCAGCCAATCAGGTACTTTATATATTGCTCACTGGAATTGTTGATTTGTGTAATTGTAAGGCTGTGATCTATTGTTGTATTTTAGATCTACGGTTGAGCTTACTTTGTATATACACTCTCTTGTATTTAGATTACTACTCAGTAAAGAAACATATTCATTTTTGGCTATTTCCCTTTCCAGATTTCTCTTGTTTTCTCTTTCATTTCTTTGTTTGTAGATTGTTTGTGTTGAGCAATTTCTCAACCAAAACCGAGGTATAGGTTTTACATGGTATCAGAGCCTATCTTGGTAAGAGCATCCATGGTGTCGCGTTTCAGTTCAGATCGCACCTCGTCTTCTTCGGTCAAGCAGGTTGAGTTCGCTTCAATTTCGAATGTGTTAAACTTCAATCTCTCAGTGAAGCTCACTCGTGATAACTTTGTTAACTGGAGAGCTCGAATTTTGCCAGCAATCAGAGCTTCAGCACTTGAAATGTATATCAATGGAGGTAAACTTTGTCCAAATAAGTTTGTAGAGGTTTCAGCAGCTGATGGTACTAGAGAGTCAGTGATTAGTGAAGATTTTGTGGCTTGGTGTAAAGCAGATCAGCTATTACTCTGTTGGCTCATGTCTATTGTTAGTGAATGCCTTATTGGATAAGTGACTGATTATCAGTCTTCTCTCGAATTCTGGAGAATAATCGAAACCTTGTTTTCTAGAGAATCTCTTACAAAAATGTTGCAATTGAAGCAACAACTTCAGAATGTAAAGAAGGGTTCGAATACAATCAGTGAATTTATTCTCAAAGTCAAAGGTTTTAGGAATGGTCTGAGGTCAGCTAGATACACTGTAACTTATCAAGATCTTCTATTAAGTGTGTTGAATGCATTGGGGCACGAGTACGATCCTGTCGTGGTAATACGTTCTCAGCAACAGCTAACCATGTCTCTTCATGAAGCCCAGTATATGCTCATGATTTATGAACAGCGAATTGAGCATCTCAGCTCAGTAGCTCAAGTAGAAGTTCCAGCAGTACCATCAGCTAATTTTGTGTCTAACACTGGTTGTAAAGGGCATAGGCAGATGAGGTTACAACAATAGTGGTCAAGGAGGTAGTAATGGTTGTAATTGTGGTGGTAAAAAAGGCAGAGGTGGCAGGTGGAACAACAACAAGCCACCATGTCAGATATGTGGTCGCTCAGGTCATTATACCATACAATGTTACAACAGATATAATCATTCATATTAGCAACAACCACACAATACTAATGCTTCAATGGCAGCTACTCAAGAAGGTTCACAGTTTCCACAGCAAGGGAAAAATTTTCAGGGGCATTTAGTTCAAGGTAATTTTTTAGAGGGGCAGTTTCCTGCAAATTTTGAGAGTAATCAAGCAGGTTTTTCATCAGGCTTTTAAGGGAATTACCAAGCACACTATGGTCAACCCTCGGCAACACCTGAATCAGTCTCAGACCCTACCTGATATGTAAACAGTGGAGCCACCACTCATGTAACTTCTGATTTGGGTAACCTCTCATCCTTCTCTAATTACAAAGGTTCTAATAAATTGGTAGTTGATAGTGGTCAGTCTTTAGCTATTTGTAGTGTTGGTAACTCTTTGATTAAATCACACACAACACGTACACAATCCTTACATATGAATAACATCTTACATGTGCCTAAGATTACAAAAACATTCTTAGTGTATCAAAGTTTACAAAGGATAATAACGTTGTTGTTGAGTTCTATGACACCTTTTGTGTTGTTAAGGATAAAATTTCCAATAAAGTATTGCTTCGAGGCACACTTAAAGATGGACAATACCAAGGAACAACTTCTAATTCTGTGTATCTAGCTGATTTTCACATTGGTACTTATAATAATTCTGTTCAAACTGATTACTGTTTCAATTATGTTCTAAATTCCTCTCGAACTGCATTAAACTCTCATATTGTTGATACTACTGTTGTTAATACTGGTTTAAAACATGATATTATTAAAGATGTTTGTGCTTTGTGGTATTCTAAACTAGGTCATCCCTCACATTATGTTTTGCGACGTGTGATGTCTACTTTACAATTATATTGTTTTAAATTTGCCTTTGATTACTATTACTCTTGTAGATTAGGAAAGATGTATCAGCTCACTTTTCCTAGATTTAGTATCAAAACTACCAAACCTCTTGAATTAGTTTACTCAGATATTTGGGAGCTTTCTCTAATTATCTCTCTTGAAGATATAGGTAATATATAGTATTTGTGGATTGTCATACTAGACTCTCTTGGCATTTTCCTATTAAACTTAAGTCTGATGCTTTATCAAATTTTATCATGTTTAAAACTCAAGTTGAAAAGCAAATTGAAACATCTATTAAGGTTTTACAAACTGATATGGGTAAGGAATTTCAACTATTTAGTTCTCATCTTAAACAACAGGGTATTTTGCTTCGCTTTTCTTATCCGTATACACACCAACAAAATAGTGTTCCTAAACGTAAGCATGGACATATTGATTAATAATCTGCCTAGCCTTCTTTTGTCTCATAAATCACCTTTTGAGCTATTGCATCATAGGAAACCACATTATCAATATTTAAAACATTTGGTTGTGCACGTTTTCTTTACTTAAGACCTTTTACAAAACAGAAATTTGGTTTACATTCATCAAAATGTATTTTCATTGGATATAGTGTGCATCACAAAGGTTATAGATGCTTTCATCCTTCAGGTCGAAACTATATTTCTAAGAATGTCATTTTTAATGAATTTGACTTTCCTTACATACATCTATTCTCTCTTAAGTCTGGTACATCTAGTTCTAGCTCTTCTTCTAATATTCCTTTATCTTTGTTCAACAATCTACCTGCTGTTTCAGTACCTGTTTCACACACATTACCCACTATTTCAGTTTCTGTTCCACATGCACAGTCTTTACAGTCTTCATCTTTTCATAAATTTATATCAAGTCAGTAGTATTATCCTTCAATTTCTTTAACTTCCTCACCTGTTACTTCACAAATCCCTGTTGATACTCATCCTTTTCAATGGTCACTGTTGTTACCCAGTGTCTTCTACTCATTCAATGGTCACTAGGTCCAACTTAAGTATTTTCAAACCTAAAGTATATTCATCCCTTTGTCAATCTCCTTGTGTTATAATCAATGAGTCTAAACCAACATCTGTAAAGTCAGCTTTAGCTGATTTTAAGTGGAGACTAGCCATGGAAGAAGAGTATACTACTTTGATTAGAAATAATACTTGGACTTTAGTGGCTCCTAGTCTTACTTGTAAAATTGTTGGTCACAAATGGGTATTTAGGATTAAGTACAAGCCTGATGATTGTATTGCAAAGTATAAGGCTAGATTGGTGGCCAAAGGGTTCCATCAAACCCCTAGAGTTGATTTTACTAATACTTATAGTCATGTAATAAAACTTTCTACTATTAGGGTTATTTTTACAGTGGCTGCTACCTTTGGATGGGATATTCAACAAGTAGATGTAAAAAATGCATTTCTCTTTAGAGATTTGCAAGAATTAGTCTTTATGGAACAACCTACTGGTTTTGTTAGTATAACATTTCCAACTCATGTTTGAAAGCTCAATAAAGCCCTCTATGGTCTCAAACAAGCCTCCTGCGCTTGGTTTCACAAGCTAAAGATTGCTCTCTTATCTTGGAGTTTCACAAATTCGACCTTTGATGTGTCTTTGTTCATCAAAAACCAGCAGTCTTCTCTTTTATATGTACTTGTATATGTCGACAATATACTCATAACTAGTTCTAATAGTGCTCTTATTCATCATACAATAACAGCTTTTAACTCTAGGTTTGCCTTAAAAACACTTGGACATGTAAGTTATTTTATAGGCTTTGAAGCTTTTAGAAATTCTCAGGGTATTTTTCTTACTCAAACGAAATACATACTTGATCTTCTTGGTAAAACTAATATGCTGCTTTCCAAACCTTATGACACTCTTCTTTGTCCGAGCACCAAGCTGTCTCTTCAATGTGGGTCTAGCTTCTCCAATACCACTTTTTATTGCAGCACACTTGGGGCTCTTCAGTATCTTACCTACACTAGACCTGACATTACCTTTGCGGTTAACAAATTGAGTCATTTTTTGGCAGCCCTAACAGACATTCATTGGCAAGCTTGTAAACGCATTTTGCGATATTTGAAGGGGACTGCTGGTCTTGGGTTGTTATTTTAGCCTGCTTCTCAACTGTACATTGAGGCCTTTGCTAATGCAGACTGGGTGTCTTGTACTGATAATCGTAGGTTTACGAGTGGCTGTTGTATTTTTCTAGAATCGAATTTAATCACTTGGTATTCTAGGAAGCAGAAAGTTGTTGCTTGATCCAACACAGAGGTTGAATATCGAGTCCAATCTCAGGCCTCTACTGAGGTGTTATGGCTCAACTCTATATTTAAGGAACTTGGTATTCACCTTACTGGTATTCCTGTGATATGGTGTGATAATACCAATGCTGATGCACTTGCCCATAACCCTGTTTTCCATTCCCGAACTAAGCATGTTGAAGTGGGTGTACATTTCATTAGGGAGAAAATTTCCCAAGTGCCTTTGTCCATTTCGTTAGGCTGTGCAGTATGTTCCTACTGCCTCTCAACTAGCTGATTTGTTGACAAAGGAACTGCCTCACACACATTTTGACTTACTTCGCAGCAAACTTAACTTGGCTATTTCTTCTCAGATCAGTTTGAGGGGGCATGTGAAGATGTCTGATCAACATGTGTTATTTCCATTTGTATTAGTGTACACAACTGTATCAAATTATTGTGTTATATTGTTAATTGTTTATGTATTTATATGTTGCTCACTGGGATTGCTGATTTGTGTAATTGTAAGACTGTGATCTATTGTTGTGTTTTAGATCTACGGTCGAGCTTACTTTATATATATACTCTCTTGTATTCAGATTACTACTCAGTGAAGAAACACATTCATTTTTGGCTATTTTCCTTTCCATATTGTTTGTGTTGAGCAATTTTTCAACCAAAACCTAGGTATAGGTTTTACAAGTGGGAATTTCGTTATAATATGCAAACATTACTTATTAACTAAAAATAAATAAAGTAGAATTATTTTTTTTAAAAAAAAAAGTGACGTTATATATCTAGTTGATGTATGTTCTAAAGACATATGTTAACACGACTCATTTAATTAATTTTTAAATATAATTTGGGTGTCGTTAAACCGAATATTTCATGTGCACATTTACTCAGGTATGAATGAGGTTTTTTTTTTTTTTTTTAAGAATTTATTTAAAACTCTCTTTACATAAATATAAAGTCAATTGTCTATAAAGAATTTGAATTTTATGCACAAAAAATGCTTCAAACATAATTCAAACATGGATTTTTTTATTTTTTTTTAACAATTACAATTAATTTGGAATTCGGGGAGGGGGACACGACTCGAACTCACAACCTCAAGGATGTAAGTGTGAAGGGCAAACCACTAAACCAACCTTATATTGTCATGAATTTTTTTTTTTTCCGCACTTGAAAATTACTAATATATATAGTACATTATTAACACATTAAAGTGTGTTAACACACCTATCAATTTTTTTTTTTTTAACAAAAATTGATGATGAAAAAGATGAGCATTCTATATATTAAATTGTTAATTTTGACCAAATAATTGAACGGTGGATTGTTATATAACTAATATAATTATTAAATGTGTCTTTACGTGCGTTGTATCTTCTCATTATAAGATTCAACAAATAATTCTTCTGACTTTACACACATTGTGAACATTTTTTTTTGTCCTTTTTGGGTTAATTTGTTTTGTTTAGGCTAAAATCATAAAGTAATAATATTAAATGATCGATGGACCAAAATGTTGACCGCGTTGATTAACCCATTAAACACATGATTTATGTGTCTTTCTTCGATTCCATGAATACGTACTATTTTTTCTATTTCCATTATAAACATTGTTTTCAATCCACTAAATTCAACTTTTCCAGATTTCAAGAGATCGAAGTGATGAATATTTAAGCAATTATTTTCGAATGTGAAGAGAGAGAATTGATAATTAATTGAACTTGTCTTAGAATTGTGATGTGGGGGTTAAAATTCTAATTCCTTGACTGACGTAGATTGTTTTGAGTATGTATTCTTTTAGGGGTTATTTACTAATCGAGAATGTAAATAAAAGAGAATCAAGTTTTATTAGAAATGAAACTTAATTCCCCAAGTAGGGAAGGGGAATTCAGTTCCGTTTTCATTATAAACTTAATTTTTAATTTATCTATGAGGTTCACATGATTTGCCGCCCAAAAGGTTTTAAATAAACACTGTAATCACAAATCGAGAATTGAAATTAAGTTCATTTTACAGTAAGAACTTAATTCTTTATTTATATATAGGATCCACATAATTTAATTTCCAAACAGTTTAGGGTTCCGAATTAGTAAGTGTGGCTTAGGATTTCAGATATAATCTCAAGAATTATGTTAACATACAAGGAGTAGTACAGGGTTAAAAATTCTATTTTTTTTTTTAACTTCTTTAACTATTGAATTGAAGTTAATGACTAGTAGTAACATTATCAATATAAGAGTAGAAGATGTAGACATATGTACTAGAATTACAAGAGATATATTATATGATAATTAAGTAGTACTTATGCTCCCCTAAAACTTGAAAAACTTGTCTCCTGCTTCTTTAATTGTTCTCATTGAACAAAAAATCTTACTTTACAACTACCCCTTGACTCTAATGTACTAATAATATTCCTAAATCTAAGTCACATACAATATATACCCTTATCAACATCAAAGTCTTTATGCCAATCACACATTCATTATCGATAATATATATAATTTAAAAATATTTTAATAATAATCTTGAAAGTTGAACCTCTAATGTTGTTATTGCCTGGATCAAGAAAATGAAATTGCATACATGCATGCATATGCTCACACATGCCTTGTATTATCTATCTAATTAAATCTATTCTCACCTAATGTGATAGCCCCTACAGGGAACTGAACTGTGTGTGTCCATGTGAGTAGCAGTAGGGTATCCCATATATAAGCATGATCCTGTATACATACTCCTATAACGGAAGATATTTAACCCCACAATAAAGGGATAAAACTACCTACAAATATCGATAAATGTGTATTGTGAGACGATAAGTAAAATTTTCAAATCTTTTTTCATTGATATGAATATTAAAACATTCAAATTTAATTTTAGAAATGATATGTAGTGGGGTTTTTTTTTTTTCAACTTTAGTGAAAATGGGAATAGAAGATTCTTCTTCATAACAGAAAAAAAGAAACAATTATTACTTGCCGGCCTCTATGATCTATGATTACCTTTTGACGTTTGAGTACATTTTTAATCTAATGACAAAGTTAAAAAAGAACAAGAAAAGGTATTAAGTTAGAATTTTTGAGACAAACACATCCAAGTTTTTCATTTCAAAACACTATATATCAATATATTCAAACCACAATATGGACATAAAGATGTATGTGTAGTCAAGTTTTTATTCAAATAAATCAGCGATTTTATTATATGATCAATGATTTCAACACTGATCGAGGGGGAGTTGAAAACTTGAAAGAAAAAAAAAAGTGACAATCAGGCAAATAATCAACCATGATTATGCCCTAAAACTTAATTATCAACTTTCATGTTGGACTTTGATATGTTAACCACATGGTAACATGAAACAAAATGTGGGGCTCAACCATGATGAAGAAGAAAACTTTCTTTCTTTCTTTCTTTCTTTCTTTTTTTTTTTTTTTTTTCTGGGTTTGGGTTTGTGTGCTTCAAACAAAAGTGCTTTCTCATCATCATACAGAGAAAGATGACTTATTGGCCTCTCGTTAGTTGTTGTAGAGTCACGTTTTTACAATAAAAGGAAAAAACTCTGCAACTTAAACTTACACTGGAGCAGTACAATTTAATAGTAGAAGAAGACTAGATATATCGGTTATAAAAATTATAGAAATATCTCTCAAGATGTATATGTGACATTGGTTTGATATCTCACACCTAAAATTCGTTAACAGAGTACTCCCTATAGAAGTTCCTAGAATCCTTTTTTTTTTTCTTGTATTTTCATTAATGAAAAATAGTCTTAATTTTTCTTCTTTTTTTTTTGTTTTGTTTTTATTATTCTTAATGTCAAATTTCACGAGCGAAGCTATAGCTAGAGAACTCGAGTGTATCTTTGACAAAATGGTGGAAAATTTTGAATGATCAGTGACTAATAATCCAAGGGCTGTCCTATTCATGAGCATCTACAAGTAGTAGTATCTGTGAGTCAATATATATATATATATATATATATATATATATGTATGTGTGTGTGTGCGCCCGCGTGATACACTTTTATATATACAAAGTTAATGGCTGAATTTAGTTGAGTCAGAATAGAATCCCATGAGTTGCCAAAAAGAAAATGTTGATGGTTTCACCAGAGGTGGTTTGATTGTTTTGTTGAGCATACAAAAGAAACTAAACATATAACTAGAATTTTGCTATCATTTTTGGATGACTCTCGTTGTTGTTATAAATGAATTTTTTTTTTTTAAGGGTACAACTATAAGATTACTGTCGATATCAATTACTAAATGCAGTCCGCATATCTACCCTCATAACATGATATATTTACTTTTACAATAAGAAGAGAAAAACTACCCACATATATAGTAAATACGCAAGGTAAAACTTGAACCGTCAGTTTGTAATTTTATAACCTAATGTTTAAACCTAGTCATTGAAATATATAATGATACATTAATTTGCATAATTAACTTTCAGAGAAAAAAAAAAGATAAATATAAAATGGAAGTCTCATTAGGAAAGTGAACAAAATTTTAAAATTTGCATGATTTAAAGATTTGAAGCTACTTGTTTTTTTAAGGGGGTACAATTATAAAATTAATAACTGCTGAGAACTACCAAGATTAATCATTAAACGTGTGGCATGCGGTCTGAATATCTACTCCCATAATATGAGACATCTACTCCCATAATAAGCAGAGAAAACTACCTACACTTATTGATAAAACTATCCACTGAGATAAAAAAAAGATACACTAACCACTTGAACTACTAAGGCTGCTTGTTGTTGCCGACTTTTAAGGTAAGTAACATGTATTAGTAACTTTTTCTTTTTTACAAAAACAAATTTCCAATCAAAAGCTGCAATTTGTGTGGATAATGTGTTATTAATCCCATCTTGATCTTGATAGTTAGTGACAGCTTGGAAGTCAAGTTTCACCATTAGTGAAAGTTGAAAAGACAATAATGTTAAACAATATATAAGTTTGATTGATTATATATTTTTAATGAGAAAATTAAGGACATAACAATCTTGATTAGAGGAGGATTAGGTCATCAACCCTCAATAATATTCTTTATTACTTCCCTCCTTGTTGGGGCAACTAATTATTAATTAAATTGTCAATGGTCAATGACATAAATGAAGATGCTGATCAGAGAGATTTGTTCCACTGAATTTGGCTTTAATAACTCAAACTCAATTGTCTTATCCAATGTTTTACATAAACTATAATTAAAGAAATTGACACAAAATCAAAGAGTACTACGTCCTTTAAATGATTGTTTTGCTACTTTTTTTTTTAAAAAAAAGTTTATAATTAGAATGCTTATTGCTTAAGTTCTAATCTCTTTGAAAACTCAGTTAAAAGGGTTTTGTCAGCTGTTACCTTTTTGAACGGTAAACAAAATTAATTATAACTTTGTCAGTACATATCGATATTAATCACTAAATATATGAGTTGGATATTTATTCTTATAACAAAAAATATCTACTCTTATATATATATACTCTTATAATATAGATAAAAAAAATTAATAATATATATTGGTGAATAATAAATTTTATCCACCGTCGCTTTTGATGTAAAAAATATATAATTATTATATTTTTTTTTTCTTTTTTCTTTTTTGGGTTATTTGGCTAGACCACTTCAAGCTAACCAGACCAGGCCAATGGTCAAAGTGGGTCCATAGGCTAATGACGAAGCTCACACCAAAAAGAAATGGCCAACAATGGTGTGATAAGTGCAGGCAATGGGTTGGTTGGTTGGTTGGTTGGTGGTGTAATGGAAATTAGAAAAATGTGGGACTCTGAGTAAGTTATTGAGGCCAATATATGTTTCCCTTTTGAGCGCGTGGATGTTTTTTTACAATCAATGTGTCTAAAACTCCTTTTTTGCATGTGTAAAACCATACATACATTTGTTTCAAAATTTTAAAAAAAATTTGGAAAACAAAGTGTTACTAACCCTTTATGCAACTTGTTTTCTGCCTTTAGGGAATACATAGAGTTTATTATAGTAAAAAATAAAAAATTGAAAGGTTTCGTTGAAATTGTTTGATCGAAAATTTCTTGAAAATTAGCTAATAATAGGTTCTTCTCTCCATCGGAACAACAGCGGCGTTATGCTTGTTATTAAACTTGTTGAAGAGATGAAGTGTAACCAATGTATATCTTTCTTTTTTATCAGAGTTGAATTGATTATGAGAAAGAAGCAATATTTATTTTTAGAGACAATAATGTAATATTAAACCAAGTAATTAGCTTGATTTATCTCATTAGATTATTTAATAGTTATTTTATCATTTTCAGTTGAGACTAGATTTATCAAGTCAATTAGGATTATCACGTCATTATTTTTATTTGTCATTGTGATTCATATTATTATATTAGAGTTTTAGTCTTATCATGTTAGAGCATCTCCAATGTTATTATGTATTTGGAGAAAATTAAATACCACATAGGATTTATATTGAAAAAATTAAGAAAACATTCTTCAATGTAATTATCAAACTTTAATATTGAGATGATGTGGCAAAAAAAAAAGTTAGAGAATATCAAGTAGAGTTTCTAATTGTAGATATCCTCATTGATATGCTGACTAGGATTTCTAACTTTTTCCACCAATAAAATTTTAGCATTTTGTTAATGCATTTAATTATCATATTGAATGGAGAAATAATGTAATAAATGACTTGTGGTGATTGGTTTAAAATTACTATTTAGATATTCACATTGGAGAAGTGAATATGCATTTCTATAATTTTTTTGATAAGGTAGATCCATTTTATTTAGAAATGCTGATGTGACACTATTTAGATACTCAAAAATAGATATTTGCATTGGAGATGCTCTTAGTTCATCAGATACTATAAATAGCTTACTTCAGTTCATTTTTTTTTTATCAACTAAAATAAAATCGTTTTTTCAGATTATTATTTGTATTTTTCATTCTGATTGATATTATCATATTAGAGTTTTTGTCTTATCATGTTAGTTGATCGGATACTATAAATAACATACTTCAGTTCATTATTTTTCATTATCAGGTATAATTTTTACTTATAACATTAAAAGATGAATGGATATATAGAATATAGAAGTTTAAAATTTGTGACTTCAGTCCATTTCTACTTATTGATATATATACACACACATTTGTGCTTTATTTAAAAGCACTTTTCTTCTTGCTTTTCACCGCATTTTGCTAATTGGAAAAGAAAATTGCTGCTATCAAATGTTGGTTTTAAGCCAAAAGCAATACTTGAAATTCTACAAATGGTAACCAAAAGGAGAACAAACATTTAAGATTTGTATTAAAATACCATAATAAGACAATTTTCTTGTTCTTAATTGCAAAGGCAACCAGTCAAAGATTACGTTCTTTGTCTTTATTAAATTTTCTAAAAATCGCTTTTGCAAATTCATATGTGCTCACTCACACAAATGATGCAAGTGTCAAATTGTTGTTTAAAAAGAAAAAAAAAATTGGTGTGATCAGAATTTTTGCTTAAGCTTTTGTTAAAGCATCTTGACTTTAGGGATTGCACAACATGATGATGATCATGTTTAATTACTACTTTAATTGTGTTTTACGGGTCGCCCTTTTTTTAAGAATATTTCAATTTACGTTCAACCCATTAAAATTATATTACGTGACATAAATAATCAATTACATAAAATATGTATGTTGTGTGATAATACACTTCCTTTTTTGTCTAAGATTTTTGTGTTTTCTTTGTATTATCTACATTCTTTATGGGGCTTGCATATTAATCATGTCTCTTATTTGCAAATTGACACAAACATTTGATAACAAGTTGCTCTTTTTACCTTTTTATCTTCAAATTTTCAACAAGTTGGCTTTCACTTTCTATCTTTCTTCTTTTTCCTTTTTCACATTCAATAATGTTTGCAAAACTCGTTAAACATATAAAAAAAATAAACAAACAAACAAATAAATGTGTTTGTTATTGTATTTCAAAAGCATAAAATCTAATTTTTTAAAAATAATGTAAAATTCAAAAAAGACTTTTTTTTTTAAGAGGGTACAATTACAATATCAACAACTGCCGGGACCTACCGAGATTAACCACTAAACGTGTGGCCCGGATATCTACTCCCATAGCGGGAGAATACTACTTCCACAATAAGGAAAGAAAACTACCCACACATGCATATGGTGGGAATCGAACCCCTCACCACTGAGGTGGGAGGAAGGTGCACTAACCACTCTATTACAAGTGGATGTGCAATTCAAAAAAGACTTAATAGTATATTCTATTGTTTTAACATAATAACAAATAGGAACCGCAAAGAATTCTTATTTCTCCAAAATATTAATAAATAACACATTTTGACTGTTTTTGTTTAATGAAAACTGACTTTGAAAAATGCCAGCAGACCCATTTTTAGAACTTGAAAACATTAAATTTATTTATTTTCACAATTTTTTATATTAAAAACGACATGGTAATAATAATGTGATTATATATGGGTTTGGGTTAGGATAGAGGGCTTGCTATATAATGGGCTAACTTTGGGTTGGTGGGTTAGCCATCTCCATTTGGGTCTTTCAAGCCCAACAACACTTACAACACAAGCAACTCTGCATGGAAAAAAAATCTCTCAATCTTCACACAACTTCACAAGAAATTATTGTTGCACTTTGTCTTTATTTTGTTTAATCACTATTGGTAGAAAGCAGGCCCGGCGCTCAACATTCATGGTTTTGACTCTTTAAAGGTGAACAACACAATAGGGGCACTTATGGTAATTGTTGCCCAACATTCACTGGACATTGTCCTTTTTAGTTTTTACCAGGCCCAACGAGGAACGAGCCCAACAACACAAGCTTCCAAGTTCCAATTGAGAACAGTTTCTTTTTTTTCTTTTTACGTTTTTTGTTGCTTTGTTTAAATGGAATAGATTTGAAGAGATCAAAATAAGAGAAAAGATCAATACTGTCAGATTAGAAATTGAATGGTCATTACAATTACTATGAAAATAACATCTAAAAAATTCATTTCGCACTACACATACTACCGTATGCTTTGAAACCAACAAAAATGCTCTATTTGTTTTTTCTTAACTTTGTCCGCAACCAAACAACACTTAACAGAGCAAATCGCAGACCAAATCGATGATTGAACTTCGAGAACCTTCCATGACCAACCTTATCATCAACATGAATTCCTCTTTGATTGTTCCTATTATTCGATATCGGAATACGTGTCTTCATCGACGACAACACACATGGAGCAACAAATTTATCACCGGCAAAACCTCCAGCGATTTTTGTCTAGGACCACAAAAAGCTATGAACTGATCCTAGCAAAAAGGACCCCTAAAGGTTGACTTGGGTGATAAGAACACTCATCAGTTTGGGCAAGGTTCTAAGTTCGAGCTACCACCACTGGCATTTGGTGAAGTGGCATATGTATGTCTAAAAGACTCATCGCGGAGGTCCCCTAAGCTTCAACCCTGACATAAGTGCGGTGGGGGGTTCTCCAGATGTGTATAAGGTATACTTGGTGTAATGTTTCTGCCGTATTTAAGGTTAACCTCTTCTCAACCCATTTTCAAAAAACCCTTTTTTTTTTTTAAACGAGAAACTGTAACGTCCGAGGTTGCCCCGCCACAACGTTACTCACAAGGTATTGACCGCTCTGGGTCGTCCGGGGTTGCCCCGCCACAACGCCCTCACGGTTTTGCTTCGCCTCCCCCAAATCAGGATTTGAACTAGTTACTTATCCATAAGTACTAATCCTTATCAAGTTGGGTACAAATTGAGCTAGTCCTTAAATGTAACACTCCCTAACCCGACCCATCTGGATCGATCCAGGGAGCGCTACCGGTTTTAAAACTTTACTTAACTCACTTTATAATTTGAAAACCATTGAAAATCAAATAACTTATATCTTAGTGAGCCCATCCAAAACTATTTGAAAAATTTTGCCAGAGTTTCCTCTATTTTTCTGATTTTCCAAAAATCCTGTTTTCAAATAAAAACTCAAATAATATAATAATCAACACTTCAAATTTCTTTCTCAATCAAATGCGCACTCTACCATTTAGTGCGACTTTCCAAACATTTTCAAATAAAACAATTCATAAGTAATACTTACAAACCTTTGGAAACAAAAACCATTAAACAACTATTTACAAACCATATATATATATATATATATATATATATATATAAAAATTTACAAACTTCTGTATATGCATGCATAACTGAATATAATATACAAAACTATATAGCTACCTAAAGGTATGGTGACTCTGAATCTTCAATCTGTAGATATCACCTCTTCAGTCTTTTTCTCCCTCTGTATTCATGTTACCTGTAGTCCTCAAAAATCGCTCGGGGACACGGGGCACTACAACCTGCAAAGACAGAACGCACGTGACCCGCAGGACGTCTGGGACACCGCGGTGGTGCCGGCCAAAGTCACTCCAACGGTCAAGTTAGCAAGTGCTAATAAATATGTATGCTTGTAAATAGTGATGAGTGAAGGATGCTTCCTGTATTATTTATGATCGAGGCCTCCTCGGTCAGAGGAGGTGCGAGGTCGAAGGGTAATCGGAGAAGATGAACAATGGCCGGAGGGTGTGGTTTTTGTATTGATAGCTTTCGGATCTTCGTTTCTTGGTCCCCTTCCTATGAGGGATTATCCTTCTTTTTATAGGGGACTGATGCTTCTACCTTTTGAGGGATTTCATCATTCCCTCCTTGCTGTCTTCCACCAAGAAAGCATCTGGATGCTTCTTTTGATCGGGCTGTTATCAAGTGTCATTATGGTTTTGTAGGACCTTGTAGCACCCCCCGACCCGACCCGGCCGGACCGAACCGGGGTGTGCTACTCGGACATTCAAAACTTTCTAAATTCATTTTGTAAACAGAAAACCATATAAATTATAGTTTAAAAATCGTTTTCGAGTGAGCCCATTCAATACAAACTTTTTACAAAAATTCGGCAGAGTTTCGTTTGTTTTTCGGATTTTCCAAAACCTGCTTTTACACAATTCAATTCAAAAACCATTCTCAATAGCACTTCAATATCTTATATTCAAACAGTTGCGCACTCTGCCGTTTAGTGCGACTTATCAAAACCTTTCATCACAATTTATAAAATAAAACAAATCAGACTTTACTATTTACATTTAAATAATAAAAGACAGAAATCATACAATAATTAATTACAAAACGTTTTACAAAACATATCTACAAATTCCCTGTATATGCATGCTCCCAGATTATATATACACATAACAAAATATAGCTACCCAACTGTACAATCTCTGTGACTCGGTCTGCAACTCGTTCTTCCTTCAGTCCTTAGGCTCTTCTGGATTCCTGGTACCTACGCGTTAGACACAAAACTAACGCGCTAAGCATAAAGCTTAGTGGGTGTACTATAAACTCAATATAAAAATCATATATAACTTTTATTAATAAACAAATCACAATATATATATAGATATATCAATTCAAATCATGTTCAAAACAATTAAATTTCAGAATCAAAGCATATAATAATTTTAAGCACTTTAACTTCAATAATGAGGTCAATATAATTTCGATCAATAAAAGCATTCAATACACTTTTCAATTCTAATCAATTCTGGCCCGCTAGAATACTAAACATTCTAGGACTGGAATATGGGTCAATGTGACGTCCGGGCTGCCCCGCAACAACAGTCACTGATATCAACGTGATTGTCCGAGATTGCCCCGCAACAACAATCACTAGTATCATTGTGATCGCCCGAGATTGCCCCGCAACAACGATCACTAAAATCGGTGTGATTGTCCGAGATTGCCCCGCAACAACAATCACACAATAATAACGGCGCAGTACTGCTCAGTAAAACCCAGCTGGTATACCAACCTCCTATATCCATTTCTATGTCTAAGTATCCTAGGGCCGATACAACAAACTAAATCCACAATCAAGTCCAAGATCAACATTTAATCAACACATCTCAAATTTTTATACAATATTCTTCAAGAAAATAAACAATAACCATATAAAAGTCTAAATCAACTCTTTAAAACAAATTCGAATTATTCGAAATGCAATCAAGTGTATCAAGCATCAATTTCACATATTTTTACAAAAATCGAAAACGAAGATGTTCAACGAAATCGAAAACTACAACGAAATCGAAACGAAACGAAAACGAAACTAAAACGAAAACGTAAATGAAATTCTTCTCAAAACGGTTTCGAAAACGAGAGTACACCTACTTGGAATCCGTGTTTTTCGTTCGACAAACCGCGGTTCCACGATTTCTTTCCCTTCTCTTCCTTTTCTCTTCACCTACACCTTTCTTTCTCTTCTCTTTCCTTCTTCTTTTTCCTCTTCTTCTTCTTTCTTCTTCTTTCTCTCCTCTCTTTTCTCTCTTTTTCTCTCTTTTTCTCTTGCTGTTCTGTTTTCTCGCTTCTGCGAGAAACTTCTTCTTTTTTTTATATTTTTTTCGCTACCGCGACCGCCGTCGCGACCTATGGTCGCGCCACCAGGTCGTGATGCTCACTGGAGTGCGCGCACCGCCTTCCTCGCGAGCGCGCCTTGGTCGCGCGAGTGGTCGCGCTGCTCTCTGCCCGATTTTGACAATTTCATCGCGAGCAGTCCATCGCGACCTGTGGTAGCGGTGGCTGGTCGCAATGCTCACTGCCAGGTTTTGCCATTTTCATCGCGAGCAAGCCATCGCGACCTGTGGTCGCGGTGACTGGTCGCGATGCTCACTGCCCGAAATTGCGTTTTTCACCGCGAGAGAGCCATCGCGACCTGTGGTTGCGGTGACCAGGTCGCGATGCTCTCTGGTCCAGTTTTCCAATTTTTTTTTTTTCATTTTTTTCATTTTTCACTATTCAATTTGGTCCGCTGGAAATCATAAAATAAACATACATTTAATTACATTTACACCCCCTCAAATTGTAAAAATTTATTTTCACACATGTCACATATATATAAAATTCATTACTCGAAATCCGGGATGTTACAGACCTGCTTTAAAGTAGATCATGATTTGGTCTCCCTCGGAACGAAAGAGATTCTATGTCGTACGACATGTAGGTTTGTCAATTCGAACAATCATGATTACGTGTCGTATGATGTGTTGGTTGGATGTCAACGTGAGGTCACCATGTCGTGCTACATAGGGGCTCTTCCAAGCGTGGACACTGAGTTATCTCCCTTGATGCTACTTGGATGTGTGGGATATGGAGCGCATGTTGTACTACACGGATGTATCACGTCGAGCGTATGTCGTACTACTTGGATATGTGGGACATGGAGCGCATGTCGTACTACACGGATGTATCACGTCGAGCGTATGTCGTACTACTTGGATGTGTGGGACATGGAGCGCATGTTGTACTACACTGATGTATCACGTCGAGCGTATGTCGTACTACTTGGAGATGTAGTCCCACTTTTGGCTCTGGGCTTTGCCTTTGGGACATACTTTGGGCCAAACATATTTTGACTACTACATTACCTACGCATGATGAAATCAACGCGCTAAGCATATCGCTTAGTGGGTTTACACTAAACTCATTTATCAAAATCACAAAATAAATTTCAACATAAAATGTAAACATGATACAATATAAAAACAAATAACTATTTAACTCAATTAGTAAATTAAACTATACAATATCAATTTTCTAAATTCCTTTATAAACAGTTTATCCAATTTCATTTTAATCTTGGCCCTTTGGTATACTCAACATAATTTCAGGACTAGAATATGAGTCATTCGACCTCTCAGTGGCTGTCTGTCGAACATAACTCCCAACGCTAGGACCGGCAATTAGTCCTGCTCCATCCAAGGGTGGTACATATAACTCCCTACCCTAGGACCGAGTGTTCGGTATCCTTAGGGAGGTACATAACTCCCTACCCCAGGACGAATCCTTAGGGAGGTACATAATATCAGGATCATAACTCCCAACCCCAGGACGAATCCTTAGGGAGGTATATAATATCAACATCAAGATCAATATCGGTGCAGTACTGCTGAAATAACCCAGCTGGTATACCAACCTCCTATATTCGTTTTCTATGTTCAACTATCCTAGGATTGTTTCACAATACACAATTTTCGACTTCCATAACAATTTGTTTCATATATTTCGAAATCATCAAACTTTAATTCGAAATTCTAAATCAAATTCAACAATAAAATTTCCAAAACAATATTCGTAATTCACACAATACTCTCAAACAATTTCTTCTAACATAATCGTTATAAATCAAAAATCAAATTAAATCAGAATATTCAAATCAAGAACTATATAAACATATATCCATCAAAATATTCAAATAAGCTCAGATTCAAATCAAAAACACATAATAAAACCACAAAGGTTTCAAAAACGAGTATACACCAACCTGGGTACCCTTTTTACTACTTTTCTCTTCTGAATTTTTCCTTTTTCTCCTCCTTTTTCTTTTCTCTTTCTCCCTCCTCTTTTCCTTTTCTTTCTCCTTTCTTCTTCCTTTCTTCTTCTTCCTCTTCTCTTTTTCTTCTTCTCTTCTTCCTCTTCCTCTTCTTCTTCTTTCTTTCTCTTCTTTTCTCTCTCTTTTTCTTTCTCTTCTTTTTCTTTCTTTTTCTTTTTCTTTCTCTTCTCTCGTTCTCTCTCTATTCTTCTGTGTTGCTTCCTCGTGAAGCTTCTACTGCCATCTTATTTTTTTTTTATAAAATTTCGGTCATCGCGACCGCTCCTCGCTACCTATGGTCACGCCGCCTGGTCGCATTGCTCACTGAAATGTTTTCACCGCTTTCATCGCGATCAACTATCGCAATGTCTGGTCGCGATGTTGGTCACGTTGCTCACTGCCCAAAATCAATATTTTTACCGCGAGTTGCTCATCGCGATCCCTGGTCGCGATATTCACTGCCAACATTTTCCTTTTCTTTCATGCATTCTTTCTGGACCGCTCCACCTGGAAACCTTGAAAATATACATACATTTAATTACATTTTTCACCCCTCAAATCATAAATATCATATTCACATACTTAAAAATTAATTCAACCATATTTTTCATATTTATTTGAAATTAGGGATGTTACAGAAACTATATTAAGAACCACAAGGGTTACAAGAAGGGAAATCACCCAAAATCAGCTCAGAGAGCCAATTGGGGAAGGAAGAATCCCAAACAGCAGAACAACCAGACAAGGCTATCTTGGCAACACCATGCGCCACCTTGTTACAACAATGAGGAACAAAAACAATAGGACTTAAGCTAGAACCATAACACAACAAGCATATATCCTGCACGATACAACCAACCTCAGCTCTAGAAACAATCAAATTATTACAAAGGGAAACAAAACTCAAATCATCAGACTCTATAGCTAGAGGGAAGAAACCAAAATCAGTGGCAAGTTTGATCCCAAACAGCAGAGCTTTAGCTTCTGCAATCTCAGCACTCACACAACTGCCACCAAAAGAAGCTGCAGCAACACACATCACACCTTTAGAATTTCAGACCACAGCACCCAGACCAGAACCCTTCCCAACAGCTAACCAAGTTACATCAACATTAAGCTTAAAGTTGATAGCTACAGGAAGACACCAGCAAGGAATCGGCACAGGAGGTTTACTAACAACCGGATTAGCTCCAACAGCTGCAAAAGAAAACTCCAAGAGAAGATCCCCAGCCTTCTACCACAAACTACCTGCAAAAGGAATTTTTTTGCCAAAAATTAACATATTCCTATTCCTCCATAGCAGCCAAGCAAAGATGAGAGCTTAAAGAGCACACTCTTCATCCCCAACAACCAACATCCAGTTCAGTCTGTCCCGAAAGTCCAACACTCTCAACTCTTTCAACTTTAAGAACCATTGACACTCATTCTAAGTCTCTCTCGCCCTTTTACAACCCTACAGCACATGATCCACAGTTTCTGGACCAGCCAAACAGATAGAGCAGTTAGCAGACCCTGAAATGCCCCTTTGTGCAGAAAAGCCAGCGTTGGCAGCACCTCCTTACAAGCCTTCCACCAAAAAATCTTCACTTTACTAGGCATCTTAAAAGACCATAATTTCTTCCAAAAAGGATCAGGCCCTCTAGGGCAAGAAACAACTTCATAAACATTTAGTTTCAAGGCTACCTTATACAATTTTGACATAAAACGGGCCTCTCTTGTTAAAATGTCATAAAACAGAATTCATGGGAAGGAAAAGGCTAAGAGGGATTCCTAGAATTAACTCAGTCTTCTCTCTCATAAAGAACTGCTGGACCAGCCTTAGATTTCAAACTCCAAACTCCAAAAGAAGACTAGAAACTGTAGCTCCCTTGGGTAAAACCTTAGGAGAAAAAACCTTCAAAGCCCCCTCACTAGACAGCCAACTATCTCTATACACCTCAATTTTCTGACCATCACCCACTTTTCATCTCAAACCCTTCAACAGCACACTCATACCCCAAAAAATACTTCTCCACATAAAAGAGGGTCTACTACCCAAATGATAATCCAGAAAAGAGGAATTGAGAAAATACTTAACTTTTAAAACTCTAGCCATTAGAGAATGAGGATTACTAACCAACTGTCACCCTTGCTTTGAGAGCATTGCTTGGTTGAAGGCTTCAACAACCCTAAAACCCAAGACTCTCTCTTCTTTTGCACTTCACAACTTCGCCCAAGACACCCAATGTGCCTTCTTCCTCTTATCATCGTAACCCTACCAAAAATTTGCATAAAGTCTCCGGATTTCAAACATAAGAGAGCTCAGAAGTCTGAAACAACTTATTGAGTAAGTTGAGACAGCTTGCACGACAGCCTTTATAAAAACTTCTCTCCCTCCAGCAGAAAAAAATTTGTGCCTCCAGCCTTAAAGTCTCTACCACACCTTGTCTTTTATAGAGCTAAAGAGCTGACTTTGATTGTGACTAACCATCGATGGAAGACCAAGGTATCTGTCATGACAAGAAACTAAATCAACGTTAAACAAAGCTCTGATTTCTGACTTCAAGGCAGCGGCTGTGTTGGGGCTAGAGGTTAAAGCAAAATTTTCATAATTAATCGCTTGACCCGAGGCCTGCTCATACAGCCTCAAATGCCCTTGATACATCTGCATTCTTCAACCAAAGCCTTGGCCAAAAATAAGGTTGTCGTCTGTGAATAGAATGTGAGAAATTGGAGGGGCTGTTCTTGCCACTTTAATACTATGCAGCAGCCCCCTCAACAAAGAGGATAAGCCTTCAGCATATAGCAAAAATAAGTAAGGAGAGAAGAGGCAGCCTTGCCTCAGACCTCTCTTAGGAAACACCTTACCTTTGACCTCTTTGTTGATTAGAAAAGAGTATGAGGCCAACTGAACGCACTGCATAATCAAGTTGACCCATCTAACATCGAAACCTAATTTAATCATCAAGCATCTAATGAAACTCCACTCCACCCTATCATATGCTTTCATCATATCAAGCTTAAGGGTAATCTGACAAACTTTACCAACCCTCCTATTCTTCAAAGAGTGAAGGCATTAGAAACCTACCACTACATTATCCGTAATCAATCGAGAAGGGAAAAAAGCACTTTGATTTGGTGAAATAATCACATCAAATATTCCCTTCAATCTGTTGGCCAACATTTTAGCAATTAACTTGTACATAATGTTACACAAGCTAATCGGTCTAAAATCACGGACCCTAACCGGAATGTTTACCTTAGGGATTAAAACTACCAATCCATCACCAAACGATCCCATAGGCGCCTCATCATTAAGCATCGAGAGGACAGCCCTCCCCACTTTGTCACCAACCATATCCCAAAAGCTTTGGTAAAAGGTCGTAGGAAGACAGTCGGTTCCAGGGGCCTTTAGAGGGGCTATACTCTTTAGAGCTACTAGCATCTCGCTCATAGTAAATTTTTCCATCAACCCCTCATTCATATTTGTAGTTATATTTTTTGAAACAGCCCCTAACACCTCTTTAATCACCTCCTCCGAAGGAGATGAGGAACTAAAGAGGTCACAATAAAACTTGTACACCTCGTTTTCGATCTCATCACTTTTTTCAACCCAAAATCCCTTATCATCCATGTAACACCCCCTGACCCGACCCGACTGGATTGACCCAGGGTGCGCTACCGGTTTCAAAACTTTTCTTTACACACTTTATAGTTTGAAAGCCCTTGAAACTCAAATAAATTGATAATTTAAAATTTGTTTCTAGTGAGCCCATTCAAAACTTGTTTTGAAAAATTTTGCCAGAGTTTCCTCTATTTTTCTGAGTTTCCAAAACAAATCATGTTTACATCAAAACTCAAACAACATAATTGTCAACACTTCAAAATCAATTTCTCAAACATGTGCGCACTTTGCCATATAGTGCGACTTTTCAACAATTTCAGTAAAACAATTCATAATTAATAGTTACAAACTTTTGAAAACGAAAATATAAACCATAAAACAAATATTTCTTAAATCTTTGAAATGTAAATCATTAAACAACTATTTACAAAAATTATATATATAACATATTTACAAACTTCTATATATGCATGCGTAACTGAATATAATACACAAAACTATATAGCTACCCGAAGGTAGAGTGACTCTGGAACTTCAATCTGCAGCTATCTCCTCTCTACTCTTGTACTCCCTCGGTATCCCTGTTACCTACGCGTGATGAAAACCAACGTGCTAAGCAATAATGCTTAGTGGGTGTACACTAAACTCATTTATCGAAATCACAAAATAATTTCAACATAAAATATAAACATGATATAATATAAAGTAAATTACTATTTAACTCAATTAATAAATTAAACTATTCATTCATAAACAGTTTATTCAATCTCATTTCAATTCTAGCCCTTTAGTATACTCGACATAATTTCAGGACTGGAATATGGGTAGTTCGACCTCAGTGGCTGTCTGTCGAACATAACTCCCAACCCGAGGACCGGCACTTGGGCTCGTACAATCCAAGGGTGGTACATATAACTCCCTACCCTAGGACCAAGTGTTCGGTAACCTAGAGAGGTACATATCTCCCTATCCCATGACGAATCCTTAGGAAGGTACGTGTCTCCCTACCCTAGGACGAATCCTTAGGGAGGTACATGTCTCCCTACCCCATGACGAATCCTTGGGGAGGTACATAATATCAACATCAATATCAATATCGGTGCAGTACTGCTAAAATAACCCAGCTGGTATACCAACCTCCTATATCCGTATATATGTCCAAGTATCCTAAGGCCGTTTCATAATACCATAATTTTAAATTTTCATTTTATCAATTCAATAATAATGATATTCACAAAACAGTATTCGTGAACATATTCGAATTCATACGATATCGAAAACTCATAATAATTTTCGAAATCAATAATAAATTCTCAATTCATTTAATCAAAATATAGAAATTTAAATGAAATCATATAAAGAAATTCATAACATTTAGATCAAAACATTCCCTTTCGTTCGAATTTAACGATATAATTTTTTCAAAACAATATTCGTAATTTACACAATACTCTCAAACAATTTCCTTTAACATAACCGCTGTAAATCGAAAATCGAATTAATTTAGAATATTCGAATCAAGAACGATATAAACATATAACCATCAAAATAATTAAATAAACTCATATTCAAATCAAAAACGCATAAGAAAACCACAAAAGTTTCGAAAACAAGTGTACACCAACCTGGATACCCTTTTTACGCCTTTTTCCTTCTGAATTTTTCCCTTTTTCCTTTCTCTTTTTCTTTTTTCTTTCTCCTTCTCTTTTCCTTTTTCTTTTCCTTTCTCCTTTCTTCTTCATCTTCTCTTATTCCTCTTCTCTTCTTCTTCTTCTTTTCTTCTTCTTCTTCTTCTTCTTCTTTTTCTCTCTTCCTTTCTCTCTCTTCCTCTTTCTGTTTTTCTTTCTTTTTCTTTTCTCTTCTCTGATCTCTCTCTCTATTTCTGTTTTTCACGATTGCTTCTTTGTGAAGCTTCACCGCCTCTTAATTTTTTATAAAAATTTGGTCGCGTTGCTCACTGCCCAAATTCGATATTTTCACCGCGAGCAGCTCAGCGCGATCTGTGGTCGCGGTGCTCACTGCCTGAAATCACCATTTTCACCGCGAGCTGCTCATCGCGATCCCTGGTTGCGGTGAATGGTCGCAGTACTCACTACCTAATTTTTCACCTTTTTCTTCGTGCATCGTTTTCGACCGTTCAATTTAGTCCATTTGGAAACCTAAAAATATACATACATTTAATTACATTTTTCACCCCTCAAATCATAAATATCACATTTATATACTCAAAATTAATTATTTGAAATTATGGATGTTACAATCTATCAACCCACAAATACGATTCTTCTTCCTTCTCATAGAGGCCTTAGAGTGAAAAAAACTTTGTATTTTTATCACCCCCTTTGAGCCATAAAGCCCTAAAACACAGCCGCCAAAACTCCTCCACCTTCGCAAGCGCTTTATCAAGCTTTCATTCAATCTTCCTCACCTCTTCCAATCAACACCGAACCCAACACCCACAAAACATTCCTTGTGAAGTTGCTCCCAAAAATCAGCTACCTCTCCTATTTAGTTGAACCCTTCTGTGACGGTTCCACACCTGCAGACTCGAGGAAACCACACCTACACTGCCTAGCAGATTAGTGATCGGGCTGCCAACACTGCAACCCCTCCAAGCCTTCTCAACAACCTCTCTACACTTTTTCTCATAAGCCCAAGCTTCCTCAAAATGGAACCTAGACCCCCATTTAGAACTCTCCCTACTTTGAGACCTTTTAGAAATCCCTCCAATCAAAATCGGTTTATGATCCGAACCAATAAAATCTAAATGATCAACAATAGCACAAGGAAAAAGATTACGCCAACCCAAACAACATAACCCTCTATCAATTCTCTCTCGAATCAAGTCACTGCCCCCTTGTCTATTACTCCAAGTGAAATTATAACTCCTAAAACCCATGTCAATCAAACCACAAGCATCAATCGCATCCTGAAACGCACTAATAGCACTAAAACTCCTAGACAAGCCACCTAACTTCTCATCATCCCTCAACACTTCATTAAAATCCTTACCCACCAACCAAGGCAAAGAACTAAGGCCCCTAAGCCGCTTCAACAAATTCCAAGAATGAAAACGAAAAGAATGCCTCAGATCACCATAAAAACCCGTGAATCTCCATTGAGTCCCATCTTTATTTTTCACAATTGAGTCAATGTGACCCTTTATGAACAATTGCACCGAAACCTCTAAACTATCCTTCCATTAAAGCAACAAACCTCCTCCTAAACCTTCTCTATTGACCCCAAAGCCACCCTCAAAACCCAAACGCAACTGAATACCATTAACTCTAGAAACATCAAGTCTAGTTTCACATAAGAACACCAATTGGGGATTTTCCTTACGAATGAAACTTTGCAAGGCTCTGAATGTCCGAGGGTTCCCCAACCCCCGGACATTCCAACATAAGGTTTTCATAATGGGCGATGGTGCTGGGAGCTAGCCACCGCTGATCCTACATTGATGACAGCCATTATTTTACCAAGATTGCAATCTGGGACCCCATCATCATCAAACACAATCACTCTCTTTCCCGCCACTACAGACTCCTCTCGCATCCCCGAATCCCCAGCCTTGGCTCTGGCTAGACATTTCCACCTTTTCCTCTTAGGACTCGAAATCTCCTCATTCTCTTTTAGAATCTTTCTCTGATCAAAAACTACAAAATGCCCAGTACCCCCAGAATCCGGACCTACATCACCCAGACTCTCCTCCACATGATTAATATTAGAAACCGAACCTTCAAACACAACAAGATCCACGACATTAAAAGAGACCTAGATCGGTTCCCCAACTAGAATATTTCCACCACCTTGCTGCTGAAGCACACAACCATTTCGGCAACTAACTGGCCTACTTCAACAATCTTACTACTAGCCTGTTCCTCGTGGATTAAGATAGGAACTGCCACATCTACATCAAACTTAACACTAGTTTGAACCGGAGGAATATCCTCAGCAGTATTATCCTCTGATTTGGACTGAGACGAGCCACCTTCCTTCGTTCCATGCTCACTCTCATCTCTAGAACCCTTCCCAAATTTGCTTTTACTTCTTGTAACACCCCCTGACCCTACCCAGAAAGCGCTACCGGTTTTCAAAACTTTACTTACTTCATTTGATAAATTGCAAAAACCAATGAAAATCATATCAATTGTAGTCTAAAAATATGTTTCTAGTGAGCCCATTGAATCTTATTTTTCAAAACTTTCGGCAGAGTTTCCTTTGTTTTTCGGATTTCCCAAAACCTGTTTTCAATAAAACAAAGATGATACAATATACTTTCAACACTTCTATTTCCACACTTCAAATCAATGCGCACTCTGCCGTTTAGTGCGACTTCCAACAGTTTTTCAAATAAAACGTATATAAATAGTATTTACAAACATTTGAACAAAAGATAAATCATAAAACACGTATTACAAATTATATCTATACATATCAAATTATAGATTTCTGTATATGCATGCTTAACTAAATACAATATACAATTTCAAATTCAAGTATAACTACTCAAAAGAAACTGTGACTCTGGACCTTCAATCTGCTGTTACTTCTTCTCTATTCTTCGTTTCCCCCTGTGTCTCTGATACCTGCGCGTGATAAAATCGACGCGCTAAGCAATAATGTCTAGTAGATGTACACTCAACTCAAGTATCAAAATCAATAATCATTTCATAATAAAAAAAAATATTCCAATTTCTCACTGAAAGAAATCATATAAATACATATGAATAAAAGTAGCTAAATTAAAACAGTAAAACAGACAACATTTAGTTTTCCATTCTTTTTATAATCATTTTATTCACTTTCATTCTCTATTTCTGTAACATCAGTGTAACGTTCACCTCCGGGATTTGCCTAAACTGGACTAAGCCAGGTTTGTCCCGCGAGATGTCACTGTCAGGCATACCAGTACAATATCTATCTCCGGGATTCGCCTAAACTGGACTATACCAGGTTTGCCTCGCGAGATATAACAGTCATGGATACAGTGCACTGACTATCTCCGAGATTCGCCTAAACTGGACTCAACCAGGTTTGCCCCGCGAAATACAACAATCTGGGCTCGTTCTATTCTTTTTCAAATTAATCAACACTAATTCACGAATCAAAATGAATTCAAGCATCAAAATTTGCAAATAACATTCGTAATACATAATTCAAAAATTTCCTATCAAATCCTTCTGTTTCTTTCGAAATAAACCATTCTTACTCTCAAATCTTAATTTAATACAACAAATACAATTTCAGACAATATTCACAAAACATATATATTTGATTATACGATTTGTTTCATCCGATATCTCATTTCAATGAAATCAAAATACGTTTGAATCAAAATATTCGAATCAAGAAACGCATGAACCTATATTTAGCAAATACTCAAAACAAATCTCAAATTCAACTCAAAAACACAAAATAAAATCACAAAGGTTTCGAAAAGGAGTATACACCTACCTGGTTTTCGTTTTTCGTACAGTTTTTCTTCTGAATTTTCTTTTTCCTTTCTTTTTTCTTTTTCTCTTTTCTTTTCCTTTCTTCTTTTCTTCTTCTTTCTCTTTTCTTTTTCTCTTCCTCTTCTTCCTCTTTTTCCTCTTCTTCTTCTTCTTCTTCTTCTTCTTCTTCTTCTTCTTCTTCTTCTTCTTCTTCTTCTCTCTCTTCTTCTTCTTCTTTTCTTTCTTTCTCGGTTTCTCCCGGTCTCTCTTCCCTTTATTTTCTTCTTTTCTGTTTTCTTAGGGTTTTCTGCGACGAATTATTTTTTTTATAATTTTTCGGTCGTCGCGACCTGTGGTCACGGTGACCAGGTCGCGGTACTCACTGGAGCAATTTCCACCTCCTTCATCGCGATCACCCATCGCGGTACCCTGGTCGCGATGGTGGTCGCGATGCTCACTGCCAAGATTTCACTTCTTCATCGCGAGCCAGTCATTGCGATCTGTGGTCGCGATGACCAGGTCGCGTTACTCACTACCCAAAATGTCATGTTTCGTCGCGAGCAGCTCATCGCGACCTGTGATCGCGATGAGGGGTCGCGATACACTCTGTCCCAGTTTTTCACTCCTTTTTCTTCTTGCATCATTTCTGGACCGTTCCATCTGGTCCACCTGGAAACTATAAAAATAAACATACTTTTAATTACGTTTTACACCCCTCAAATCACAAAATTTATATTCACATATTCAAAATTAATTTTCTCGAAATTTGGGATGTTACACTTCTCTTAGGACCAGGAGCTCTTAACCAAGCCCCAAACCTAAGATTTGCTTCATTAAGCAGCCCAGAATTATTAGTAGGACAATCCCTAATAAGATGCCCCATCTTCCCATAAAAATAGTAAAAATTAGGGAGGCGTTCATAACAAACTAACACAGAAAAAGACTCATCACCAACAGCTACCCTCAAACCCCTTCTAAAAAGCTTCTCAACATCAATCATGACCCTAACCCTAATGAATTTCCCCAAACAATTATCACTATATCCTTTGTCTATTTCCCTAACGTCACCTATCAATCCCTCCAAAAACAAACCCATATCAACAAACAAACAAGTAATCGGAAGGTTGTACAACTGTACCCAAAAAGGAACAAATCGAAAAACCGTTTTAACAATTCGATCTATACCTGTAATCTCCTGCAGAATAATCAGTTGTTTGTCAAAGGACCACGACCCTCCTTCAAGAATTCGTTTACGGTCACCAAGATTCTTGAAACAAATACAAATAGATTCATTCCCACTGATTCCACCTCCATCCCCACAGTAATACGCCAGATCGAGGAGATTGTAGCCTTGAAAGCCTCACGATTTATCTCTTTATTAGTCTGGATCTTCCCTACCAAGCTGAGGGAAACACTCTTCATGCTTATTTCTTGCATTTCCTCTCCAATTGCCGCTACTGGACCATCCTCTTCAGCCAGAGAAAGGTTCGCACACCATCTCACAATTTCTTCGGGATCCATCAGACAAACTCCGAACGAACACCAAACTGAGAAGAATCACACCACCAGAGACCACCAAAACCAAGATCAAAACCAGATGAAAGAAAACCAGCTCCCTCAACAGTACACTGAGCAAGAAAACACCAGACCCATACCAAAATCAAACAGCTAAAAAAGCTAATAAACGAGAAGAAGAAGAAAAAAGGAAAACGAAACACTCAAAAAGAGTGAAGAAAACATGCAAGGAGCGTGAGATCAGCTTCCACCCCCCATAGTCTTAAGAACTCTCGAGAGAGTCTGAGAAGAGAAGAGAGAAGATTTTTCATTGTTTTGGAATTAGATCAAGAAACCCCATTATTGGTAGAATGGTAAGGGTTTATATAGCAATGAATATCACAATTAAACTAATATTTTTGATTGTATAACTATTTAAATAATATAAGGATATAATCATTTTTCACCCCATGTTTTAACATATTTTTCATTTTTCACCCTCATATTTTTTTTTCTCTGTTTTACACCCTACTGTTTGATGAAATAGCCACAATACCCCCTCCCATGAGGTCAACGTTTAATTTAAATGGTTGACCGTCAATTATTAAGGATAAGATTGTAATTTTAGGTTATCATAATAATTATTTTAAGGATATTACAGTAATTTTAGATTTTTAAAATAAAATAAATAATTTAAAATTATTTTGATGGATTCAATGAATCCATCAACCATTCATAATTGGCCACATCACCATATTAGCTGTGGACCACCAAATGGAAAGAAAAAAACTTTCCAAACGTTTCTTCCTCCCATTTCCATCGGTTTCTTCATTTCTTCCATGTCTCTCTTAACAATTTTTCTTCGATATCACGTGTAAACACTATCGTACTTCTAAAATTCAAGATCGAAGACAGTAAGGTGAAAGTTTTGGCTGTTATTTGGAACTTTATTCATCACAAAAACACGAGGTTCAAAGCAACGTGGAGCGAAGAATGAGTACTAGAAGAATTTGGTCAAGAGGTTAGTGTTATTTTTCTAAGCTCTTCTATTCTGAGTTATTTTTTATGGTTTGATTCATGTAGAATATGGTTGTTGTAGATTACACGGTTTAGGAAGATTTTTAGGGTTTTTATTTTTGAAAAAATTGGGGCTTTTTGAAATCAAAGCCAAAAACAGTCAATTGAGTGTGTTTTGAATCACTAAATTTTGAAGATCTTGCTCTTTGTTTCAGTTTCTTTGTTCTTTATTCTTTAAGCTTATGAGACATTATAGGCAGAGATTTCTCATCATCATGGTAGTTATACAACTTAACTTTGGTAACTTCAGATATACATAATAGTATAATCCAATAACTGAGACGTGGAGGAGTAGAAAATTTTAAAAATGATATATTATTGTTTTAAGGAAATTCTAAACTAAATATTATTCTTTCTATATAGAATTTTATGGTTCTTATCAGTTTTATTGTTTCCGTTTCTTACAGTTATTGTATTATTGACATTTTGTTGTTTTTTGATTTTTTTTTTTCGGTATTTGGAAAACAAATTAATTTTCAAGTTGTTAGTAATGAACATTGTTATTATGATGATTTCAGTAATAACTTTTTGCTCATTTGGTTTATTTCTTCATCACTTGTGTGATTGCAGACTAATGGTGGAAGGAAGTGGCTCAGGAAGATTCAGCAAGATTGGAACATACTTCAAAACAACCTACATGGTAAGCATTTTGGCTATATCTTATATATAACATAAGCCAATAGTTTTCCAAGACTATCCAAAATGTCAGCTTTGGTATAAACAATTGAAAAAATTTGACAGATGGGATATATATATATATACATTTTTTTTTTTGTAGTTCCCATTAGTGTAGTGAAGAAGCTAATTTATATTTTTCTTAGTGCTTTTATGATTCTCTTTTGATTACATGGTTAATAGTTATACTAAAAATTAGTATTTAAGTATATATTCTGATTTGCATTTTGTTTATTATAGTGATACACAGTTTCGAGATTATAGTCCATTTTGGGACTAATATAGTTGAGTTTGGATACTGTGATGTTGATCACATTAGTACCATCACTTTGTTGCACAATATGAGTCAAAAACCACAGGTAAGAAAGATGTTCCTAAAGAACAATTTTGTGTGTTTGTTATATTACCTTGGTGTAGTGACATAGTAGAAGTGAAGAATGATAATAAGTTGATGAATGTCTTTAGTATGTTTAAGGAACATGGGTGTAGTAGAATAGTGTTTGAAATAGATTACCAACCTATGTACCATTACCACCTGAGGGTTCATCTTCTACCCCTAATGCGGTAGATCTTGATGTATTAATTAACGAGTATGAAAGTTTAGATGTAGATGATTTAGATGATAATTATTTTACATACCAAGGAGATGATGAAGATGGGGGTAGCGTAAATGGTGATGAGGGGGGTATTGCACATGATTGGAATGCAAACTCACAGGTCGTTGTTGTAGGTTTCGATGATGATAATGATCAGGAAAACCACATTTTATGGGAGCGTTATCAATCTAGAGAAGATGATAAGTTTTTTAGTGACTCGAAAATGGAAAATGTTGAGGGTAAAATAGCTAAGCTAATGAATGGTAATCCATTCAATCATATTGTAGGAGGGGAGATAAGATTTGTGGTAGATCAAACCCATGACAGTGTGTACACTTTAAGGAAATTATTGAGAGATTATGCTATACAAGAGGGAGTGAATTTACATATAGTGAAAAATAAGAAGAATAGGTTAACTTACAAGTGCAAAGGAGAGGGTTGCAGTTGGAGGATCCATGCTTCATGCATGATTGATGGAGTGACCATGAAGATAAAAACTTATAATGATCTTCATGAGTGCCATAGGGTTCACAAGAATAATGAGGCTAAGGTATTTTGGATTGCTAGAAAGTTTGAGACACTTGTAAAGTGAAATCCTGACATTAAAATTGGTGTCATAGCAAATTTGCTGAAGGATAAGTATAAGGTGAATGCTGATATTGGTAGATTGTATAAGGCAAAAAGAAGAGCATTATATAGGTTAGGTAGAGATCATTCTGAGTGTTTTAAGCACTTGAGGCTCTATGCTTTTATGGTGCAACAAAGCAATCTAAGATCAGTTGCATACATTAAAACACAGCAGCCCGAGCCTACCTTTCAGAGGTTTTTTCTGAGTTTTCATGCTCAAAAGTATGGATTTCTTGAGGGATGCAGGCCATTTATTGGTTTAGATGGCTGCCACTTAAAAGGGCCACTTGGAGGTGTGTTATTGGCTGCTGTTGCTTTAGATGCAAATAGTGGAGTACATCCACTTGCTGTTTGCATCTATGAAGCAGAAAATCTGCTAAGTTGGAGCTGGTTTTTGAAGCACCTACATGACTATTTAAAGTACCCAACAGAGAAGCCATTGTGTTTCATGAGTGACAGACAGAAGAGAGTGCTAAATGCATTGGAAGTACAGTTTTCCTTTACCACTACAAGGTAAAACACTGCTTTTATTTTATTACTAATAATTGTATAGCATATAATTGTACTACATATTGCTTTCAACTATATTTTATGAACATATTCATTACTTTTGGGCAGGTTTTGTGCAAGGCATATATATGCCAACTTTAGACTCAAACACTCGGGCCAGAAGCTGAAAAATTTATTTTAGAAGTGTAGTAGGAGTAGTAATTTATTTGAATTCAATGATGACATGTCTGAAATAGGGAGGGTTAACATAGATGCAAAAACATGGTTAGATAAAATTGATCTCATACACTGGTCTAGGCATGCATTTGATCATTCAATTAAATATGACCATGTCATTAATAATATGACTGAGTCATTCAATAGCATGCTAGGAGATCATTAGGCTAAAACATTTTTACAATTGCTGGAATTTATTAGGAGGATGGTAATGAAAAGATTCCAAAAGAGGAAAGAAGAGTGTCTTGGCTGGAAAACAGAAATACCACCATCTGTGTCAAAAAAAATTCTAATTGCAAGTAAAGATAGTAGAATCCTAAGAATGCTTAGTGCAGGCAACAGTGAGTATAAGTTGTTGGATGAGACAAGGGCCTATGTAGTAAAAATAAATGAGGCTACATGTGAGTGTGGTGGGTGGCAGGTCAGTGAGATTCCATGTTGTCATGCAATGGCTATTATTGGCCGTTATACTGGTAGAGATGGAGTGATAAGGAGAATTGTTGAATATGTTCACTCAAAACTGACCAAAACTACATTTTCACACATGTATAGTACCATGATTCATACAATTCCAGACATATGTATTTGGCCTAACCTTAATACAACACCTCTTATTCCACCACCATTTAGAACAAAACCCGGCAGACCTAAGCTTAGAATGAGAAGGGAACCTGGTGAGAAACCCAAGGAAGGAAGATCTTGGAGTGTTGTATGCAAGAAATGTAGACAGCCTGGGCATAATAGAAGAACATGCAAAAATGGATCAATGTTTGGAAAAAAGAAGCAGGTATGAATCAGGTTCTGAATTATTAAATTAATTAATATATATATATATATATATATATATATATATATACACACACACACATACACTCACACAGAGGTCACATGCTCAGACCTCTGTGTATGTCTTTCTCTATATATTTATATGTGTGTGTGTGTGTGTGTGTGTAAAGAGACCTTTTTTTTTTTACTGACAAAGAATAAGAGAGACAGATGTTGCTGATGCCTTAACTTCCCAACCTCAGTTAGAACCTCTAACTCAAACACAACCCCAATTACAAGTGACGCAGCATTAATTTGGTAGCTGGATGAACAACATTTGTTATTATTTTTGCTTCTAATGTTTGTGTAATTTCTATTCTGTTTTTCTTTAGCCTCATTACAGTGTTGTGTTTCTTTCATATATTTTTGGAATGAAAGTGTTGTGATAATTCAGTTTTTTATTTGCCAAATAGATTTTTTTTTTTTTTGGGTATAATTGTCTTTTTAAATTTGTTAAATGTATGAGAGGTAAAATAGTCTTTTATGTGTTTGCATATGTCAGAATCTACTTTATATGTTATTATTATGTCTTTTAACGACAGGGTGTAAAAGAGAGAAAAAAAATAGGAGGGTAGAAAATGAAAATTACGTTAAAACATAGGGTGAAAAATGATTATATCCCAATAATATATAACTAGTTTTAGAAAAATATAAAAAATTAACACGCGTTAGAACTTTCGATAAATTCAAGATTAAACCATGTGTGCTCTCCAAAATTTTAAAAAATAATAATCATAATAAAAAGAAGTGCGGTTAATTCGACAAACATCAATGTTCAACCCGAACTATTATTTAGAATAAATAAGAACAAATACTACGTTGAAAAAAATAAAAGAATGAGAAAGGGTTTTTATGAATATGTGATTAAGAAACCAAAAAGCATAGATTCTTACAATGGAGTAAACTAATTTACAGTTTCTTCATTGAAAACAATGATTTTGCAACATAAATGCAAGAAGGTTTGTTTTTCAAAACTGAAAAAGATGTTTTTGCTTCCAAATTTGATAGCTAAAAAAAGCATGACATAGTTCTCCACAATATATTATCTTCTCTCTTTTTTTTTCTTTTTTCTTTTTGTCTTTTTCATTGCTATAAATATGCAGCAATTTTCACTAGGAAGAACAAAGATTTCTTAACTATGTAACAATATTTTTTTCTCCCTACTATCACCTCAAATGTTTATCAAATAAATAAATAATATATATATATATATATATATATATATATATATTTATTCCTCATCTACAGAAAAATCTGGCTCTGCTGGTTTCTGTAATGGACTGACAACGCCAGAATCGGACCCAGAATGCTTGTTGCCCCTTCTAGTGCTAACAGCCAACCTTGCTGCATATATAGATAGGCCTGATTCGGGCTGCTGCGGGGCTTGAGGCTGCACAGGAGGGTTCTCTCTAGCTCTGAGTTCGGCTGCTTCCTTTCGTTTCTTGAAGCGGCGCCAAGCTGCTTGTATGAAACAGGCAGCCCATGTTCTCCATTGGTGTGAGTAGAACCTGAACTTCTGTCTAAGTTGTTTACTGTGTAGTCTCCTGAATTGTGACGCAACAAATTTCAAGTCTTCTGCTCTGAGAGCGAAGGCCTCAACTTCAGATAAGGATTTGACTGTGCGTGTGGATGATGGGAGGATCACACTCGGACGAGGGTCCAATGCCCATGTCAGCAGCTCCTCGCCGCAGAAGTCACCTGGGCCAATCCGGCATGAATTGAAGAACCCTGTGCGGCCACCATTTGTGGTGTAGGAATCAAGGTGGCCTCTGATTATGAATAGCATCTCGTTGACAGGGTCCCCTTCGCGCACCAGAAACGTGCCTTCTGTGCATAAGGCGGGTTTAAGCCTCTCACAGATCGCATCCAGCATCCTTTCGTCCATTTGATCAAACAACGGAACCTGTTTTAAACAAGAATTTCGTATTTGAATTTCTACAATCACTCATGTCTAAAAATTAGTGCTTTTGAAATTATTAACTTCAATTATGTAATATGACCATAGTTTTCTTACACGTCGGACTAGATCAAGACAGAGGTGGCGCTTGATGTCTCTCCTGAGATCCATGGGGAGACCTTTGAGAAGAGATTCTTCTTCAACTCCTCCGGTTGCTGCCCACTTATATTGATCATATTTTCTAACAGACTGCCTCAAGTCAGGAGGCAGCTGCCTGTGATGCATCCATTGTTCTGTGTCTGCTCTCTTGATTCTCCACTCTTCTAACCTGACAGTTGTGGACTGGAGATATGTCTGCCAGTGAAATGTTTCGACAGTCAAAAAAATTGTAGCAATTGAAGATTCTGATAAACACGTGCTTGCTAGAAACCTTTGATCATGTACTGAGTGGCAACAATGGAAACGGCAAAAAAGACTTACCTGCATATTCCCAATAAGCAACGCGAACAGAACTAGCCCGAGAGTGGCAATAATGATGGCGAAAATAATCTCTCCAACGTAAGTGCTTGTCGCGAGATTCTGTCCTAAAGAGCTGCACACATTCGCGAAATAGAACATTAGACTGTAGATTGAGTTTATCCATTCTCAATAAAATGCAAATGTCAATGCAGAATCACCTCAGGTTCTTCAAGCCCCACCAGAGACAGTAGAAGTACTTGTTGAAGAATGGTGCTGTTGTAACATCAAATGTCAATGCATCACCATAAATTCCAAACGCGTACGAGCTGCTGTTAGGATCACAATAGCTGGTAATGCTGCTGGAATTAAACCAGGAACCCCTGCTAGTTTCTTCAACTCTGTGGCAATCAAAGAATCCATATTGACACGATGGCTTCTCATCGTTGCAGATAGTTCTCCAGCATGCTTCTTGCCGTTCAATCGAAAGAAGGTACCAACAAGCTCCTAAAACCTTTTTTTAAAAAAACAAGAGAAAATAACCAGAATGAAACTCCAACTCTTCCCCGTCTTATATATTTAAAGAGAAGTAGTTATTGATGATCAAATGCAATATAGCATAACATCTATCCTTTGACATGTTTCCAGAAAAACGAGAAAAGAATCATAATCAAACAAGCTCTCAGTTAAAATTCTGTAGACACCGTAGAAATACTGCTACTAAACAATGGCACAAGTGACAAGCCTGACAAGTTCAATCAACTTTTCCCAAATGAATCAGATTCTATAGCTACACACCACTGATTTGTTCATCGTAAAAATGGAATTACTAGCATCCTTAGATATCTAATAATTGGTTAGAAAATTTGAGTTTCTTGATTACTTACATGGCTTGCCAGCATGTAGAGGATGAGATTATAAGCAGCTCCTGCCCAGGCTGTTTCTGTTACGACACCAGTGGCCTTAACTATTTGTGAAGAGAGTGGAAATATGAGGAAGAGTCTGGGAAGGTACTGGAAAATGATGATGAATCGAAGGACATTTTTCGTGTTGGTCATCGTTGAGCCCCTTAGATTGGGGATAATAATCCAAATCAACACCTGAAATTTTTATTTTTATTTTTATTTTTCAATTTATATAGGACCTCAAAAACATGTACAAAAAGTAGTATTGTTTCAGGTGTGTGACAGAAAAAAAAAAAAAACCTGAGGCAGTGGCAGGGCAGCAATGAGGTCAATCCAGAACCCCTTTTGAAGGTACCTTAAAGCAATCTTTGAAGAATCTATAACAAGCTCTCCTCTACCGAATACACGAGAAGGAGGTGCAACATAAGCGGTTCGAAACCTAATATATATCTGAATTATGTAGAAGGCATCTGCAAGTGATCTGATAATAGTGAGAAACACTTCAAGGGGTATCCCAATATCTATGCATACTTCATTTCTGACTACTGGCAAGTAAAAAAACAGAGGATCCACAAACAGAGAGACCAGGCAGGCTACTAGGAAGATCTTGTTCCATCTGCGAATTGTCGGTCCTCGAGGATCCAATATCTTCTTCCTCACTCTCTCATAGTCCTCAGAGAAGACTCTTGATAGTACTTTGGCTTTCAAGGATTTTCCTGTAGTCGTCTTTCCGGAAACCTCCTTCTCGGATTTCTTGTTGCTGCTCTCAGGTATGTGTGTTCCATCAATCTTGTATTTGAGCTTGATCACACCACCATCTCCTCCATTGATTGCAGAAGCAGGAGGGAACTTTGCTGCTACTTCAGTGTCCTCTTGAAATCTGAATATTTTTTTGTACAAACTTAGTATGTAAACCAAACATGATTGAAATCATAAACAAAAAAATTAAAAAAAATTGAAGAATGGTGACAGGAACCAACCTCACAGATCTTGAATTACCATAAGCCATGATGATGTTTGGAGAGAGAATTGTTGTTGCTTCAAGGAAAAGATTTGATCTGCTAGTACCAAAAAAAAAAAAAAAAAAAAGAAGGCCAAGAGGTTTTTCTATATATCAAAACATTGTAGTAGATGATAGTGGGTCTAAATCAACTAAAATTTGACCAGAGAAAGAGCTGGAAAACAGTGGAGCAACAAATGTCCAACTATGGCCACTACTTTGATTCAGGCATCATGTGAACAGACAAAAAAAGAAAATTCAACTTGGACATGAACAAAAAGGAGCAGGTCAAAACATGTGACTCAATTTCTTTAAATACCACTTTAAATCTGCATCAAGGGTTTTTCTTTAAAGTCAAATATCAGTTGAAGAAGAAATATAAACAGACCATAAATGATCCTTTTATTATATTATTGGATAATATATATATAAACCATTTTCAGACACGACCCAGATTCTCAAATTGTGTTGTCTATGGAAGACTTGAGAAAAATGCACAGTGTATAAGAATCAAAGTGAAGAAAAAAGGGTCTTAGTTTAGCATCTTTGAATAGAATAAAAACAATGCTAGGGAGAGAAACAGGGTACTTACAGACATGTTCTCTGTCACTCCTGATCAAATCATGAAACCAAATCACCTCTAAAGTCTCTCTGTTCTCTGTTCTCTTACTGATTTTCAGTTAAAAACGAAATTCAGAGAGACCATGAATAATAAATTGAATCAAATAAAAGTTTTTGTGAAGAAAATTAAAAAAAGAAAAAGAAAAAGAAAACTATGAGAAGAGAATTAAAGAGACTGGAAATGGAAAGTGTTAAAGTATCAATATCTATACGTATGCTATCTGGGAAAACGAATATTTTTTCCCATTTTTATTAAAATTTTGATGAGACTCCTCCTAGTAAGTCTCGCCTGAAATAGTTTTCAAGATTATATATAATATAAATAAATAAATAACCAACTTTAGAAACTCAGAGTTTGATCAAAAGCGACAGAGAGGCTATTTTAATTTAGAGAAGATATATAATTTAATTAATGGTTCTAGATTATAATAAACAAAACAGATAAAAAAAAAAGGGAAAAAGAAGAAGAAGAAGAAGACATGAAGACAGAACCAAATTGAGTGTGTGCAAACTGCAATGGAAGAACACAACACAAGGAACAGAAAGAGAAGAAAATGCTGCTGTTACTGTACTTTTTTTTTTTTAATATTAATTTTATTTATTTTGATGTTTTGTTTTGTTTAATTCTTGTATTTTTAAAGATCCGAGGAGTTGACTACGTTAGATACGCAGCATGGCAATGGAATCTTGCTTCGTGTGTGTTCCAGTTGTGCATGGGGTTTTTGATTGCAGCCAGCAAGCAAGTGACCGTCCAAATCCAACTCAATGTTGAATTTCATTTTTATTAATTTTTTAAATCAGGTAAAAAAAAAGGTGGGGTTAAAGCTCAAAACATAATTATTTTTAATTATTTTTTTAAGCTAAAATTATTTTGTATGTAAAACCTGAAATATCTCTAATAGTAAAAATTGACTATTTATTGATTAATAAAAAAATTAATTTTTTTTATTTTAAAAAAATAAATATCACAGAAGTTAAAATATCAAACATTAATTAAAAAATAATAACTCAAAAAAAATTGAGGACTAAAGTAATTTTCTCTCTATTGTATTTTTTTTTTTTAAATCCTCTCCATTGTATTTTGCTAGTGTTTTTAATTCAAACTCAATCTAATAGATAAATTTTTTCGTATATACCTTCATGTTCTTATCTCTTTTTTTTTACCATGATTTTTTTTTTTCGACATACCACTTACGGTGGTGGCAACTCGAATCTGTAGAATATTATCAAGCTGAATGAACGCTTTTACCACCGAGCCACATTGGGCGGTGGTCATACCTTGATGTTTTGATATAAAATTTTATATGAAAAAAGATCAAATTAAAATTTTGATATCATATGATATTTCCGTCACAAAATTATGATAAAATTTTAAATTAATATACTTTGATCTATAACAAAAAAAAATGAAATAAATAAATTCACGGGAAATCAATCCATCATATTATGTGATGGGAATATCAACGTTATATGAAAAATGGTAAATTTTATGAGTGATTATTAGGCAAAAATAAAAAACAAAAACTATAAGTTTAAAAATAAGGATATATCTAAATGTGCGGCCTGAATATTTAAATTCATAACGGAAAAAATATATTCATACATACTGGTAAATGTATATGGTGAGACTTGAACTCTCAGAGATGAAATAAAGATGCATGAACTACTTGAATTATGAATGAATATGCTATAAGAAGCTATACTAAACCAAAATTTCCTAAAACGAATTTGAGGTGCTAATAGAACTTGCTCTGTATATAGGTTCTTGCTCGATCAACAAAATGAATTCTCTATTTAGTTTAAAATTTTAGTAACCAATATATATTCAATATGTATACATCAAAATATATATATATATATGGGGCTGGCATAGCTTGTATATTTATTTTTTATTTTTTTTTAAAGGAAAAATATTATAAAAACTAACTCAAAAGAGTAAAAAAATCAAAACATGCTAACTTGAATAATTATTCAGACTTTTTATATAGAATGGACAATCTTTTAAACAAATAAAATCACATAAAAAATAATAATTGAATGGAATTGAAAAAAAATTGTTTACTTAAAAAGTAGATCATCAAAGTCATTCTCATATAATTGATTTTGAAAAGGAAAAAAAAAAAAAAAAAAAGACACAATATATATAATAATATAATAATATAATAATATAATGCTTCTTTATACCAAAATAGTAAAAATTCAACACTTTTTTTTTTTTTTTTGTAAAGATAAAAATTCAACACTTGCTTACTCGTGAAGTAAATTATTTACATAAACAAAATTAGGCTCTTTTTTTTTTATAATTTTTAAAGTTGTTCACGTGAGAGTCACGTAAACGAGTAGCTGAATGCTCATGACTTTACAAAAAAATAGTGCAGGCCTTTTAATTTTTATATATTTATTTGTGAATAATTAATTAATAAGTTTTATATAGTTTTATGCCAGTTGTTGATGGTGACACTCTCTTTGAGATTTTTTTTTTTTTTTTTTCGTGTTAGCTTTGAAGTTGGACCAATTCTTCAATTGTACGGATTAGCTGGTACTATAAGATAATATTCATAAAATACCAAGCAGATAAGAGGTGTTTTTAGTTCATAAGTCGTGTCGACATTAATCACGGAATTGGATAGCATAATAATTAACCTATTTTCGTTACTGAAATTTTTTTTCTTATGTATATCATATATATATATATATATAATTTGTAGATTTTGAGAATAAATTATGTTAATAATTGTCTCAAGGTAAATGATTGAGAAAGTAAATATAAAATTATATTTATTTTTTAAAATATTAAAACATTAAAATAAACGATATCATATTAACCGAGTTATATACCGTTAATACCTATATTATTAAAATTATCAATTTGAAGTATATTTTTATCCTTAAATCCCGAAACTTGAATATAAATATGGTAAGAACATCCTAATTAAACACATTTTAAATTTATATTATTCAAAATGTAATTGAATTGGGTATATAATATTACTTTTAATGATAAAATGAGATTATAGTAGTATATTATTTTACACTTACCTCTTAAAATTATAATTTTAAATTGTATTTTATTTTTTAAAATATTAATTTAAATATAATAGTTAAAAAAAACTAACTTTTAATAATAATAACGGAAAAAAAAAATAAAATCATTTTGCTTGCTTTTAAGTCTAATATTATCATATCACCATTACATCAACCAGGACTGGCTGTCATCACAAGAAAACGGTTTGACTTTTTGGCTTAAATAAATGTTGTTTTTCCATCTCGGATTTGACAAATTGGGGTAAAAACAAAAACCTACCAACTTATCATCATTTAATTATACACGCACATGAAATGTGACTCCACTTTCTTTTTTTTCAATGATAATAATTGGATTGAAATAATAAAAGATCATGTGTTTTCATATGGGAATGGTATTTTTTTTTTAAATTTTTTTTTTTTAGTAAAATCAATAACTCATGCAACCCAAAAAATTTAATTTAAAAATCAATTAAAATAATATAGTAGACGAATTATTTTTACCGTATAAATAATGTAGTAATACTATAAAATAAATGTTATATTTGTTATAAATATTAATCCGAAATAAATATTAATAATTTTAAATATTTTACCGTAATAAATCTTTTACCATGAATATTTTATAATAAATAAATATTTATAACAGTTATCATTAGTAAAAAAAATTTTAATGTAAAATATAATATATTTACTCCGTAATAAAAAGGTTACACGTACAATAATAAATAATTTATTACTTTATTTATTTAAAATTTTAAATTATTATATATATATATATATATATATATATATATATTGTTAAAATGAGCCATGATTGATGATTCTTTAGAGGGTGGCTTCATTGTTTGAGAATAAAATTAAAATGATCAGTCATCAAGTATCTATCAGGGCACATGATTAAAATAATAAAATTGCCACAGTTTAGATATTTAGCTCTTTTTTTAATATTTATTTACAGTTCACTTTTTCTTTTTCTTTTTTCTTTTTATAAAAAAAAAAAAAGCCAGTTCATGATTGGTTCAATGTATACTTCTATACAACTTTATAGGTTGAAATTTGTGCTTCACTTTATTGCCAGTTTATTATAATCCATCATCAAAAAAAAAATATATATTTTAACATATATCAACAAATAAACACACTAAATTAAAGAAAGTATTTGAAATACTTAATAAAAATCCCTTTATTATTATTATTATTATTATTTTTAATTGTTTATGTATTTATCAAAAGTTTTTTTTTTCATGTATATTAAAAAAAGTAAATATTGATTTTAATAAAAAAAATATTAGTTTACAAATTTTAAATATTTCAATAAAATATAAAAGTATTTTAATTAAAGTATCATTTTTTTTATGTATATTTATAAAATTTTGAACGTATCAAAAGAAATAGTGATAATTTTAAAATGATTCAACACCCAATACAACACTTTTCTAATATATAATTGATAATCAAATAATCAATTACCTTTTTATTGACAATTATGCTTGTAAAAGTTTTTTTTTTAAAAATAAAAATCTACTTGTAGAAGTTTTACTAGCAAAAACTTCTTTCATTAAAATATAAATAATTTCTCAGGTACCATCATAAAACTTTTATTAATAAAAATACAAACCCCATAAAATATAAATTAATACCATCCAAGTTCGATAATCGTCATGAACGAGATATGAATTTAAGACTCGACTTTTACTAAATATAGGAATAGAGGTAGAATATTTTAATTTTAATTTTTTTTACTTTAATTTTTTTAATTATTATAATTTATTACTTATATCTTTTAAATATAATTTTCTAACTCCAATATTAAATAAATATAAATAAAATTCCTTTAATACCCTATCGGCCGGCAAAAGCAACATTATTCATATTAATTAAATGATGTTAAAAGTTTATATATTAAATCCATTTCTCTATACAACCAAAAATGTCACTAACCTGTCTGGTCTTGCACAAACCATACAGTACACAACCTACTTGTTGCATTTAATGAAGTTATGGGAAAAAAAGAGGTCTCCATTGAAGGACTGTGAGCAAAGGGGTCAGGATCATCATCCTCCAACCAAACAATGTCTTCCTGTCCTTTTCTTCTGTCTTCGTGACGGTGAGGCACTATCAACATCTCGTAAAACATGAGAAGAACTTCAATATGATATGCCTTCGAATCATATCATGGTATGAGTTAGGATTAGCCAATCAAATTTAATTTTATTATATATTACATATGATATAATTCAAAACTGCATTACAAGTCTGGCACATTGAAACATTTTTTATAAAATATGAGATGACAAAAGTGGTAAGTGATGTAATAATTATAATCCATATGTAACGTAATTTAAATAAATATTTTGAATAATTCAACATTACTCTTTTCTTAATCCAAAAGGAATTTATTTATTAGTTAAACAGTCTGAGATTGTTTGGTTTAAAGTAATCAAACGTATTATAAATAGAGTGATAAGGATTAATTAGAAAAAATGGTAGTTTTATTAGATCTAATCCGACAAGCAAGCGAGATCTCGCACTTCAACAGTTTCATATATATTAAATTTTCTTGCATCCTAATCCCAAACATGAAAATGGCTTTTTTTTTTATATATATATATATATATAAAATCATAATTAATGTAATTAGCTAAAATTCCATTAAAGAACTGAACGCAGTAGATAAAAAATTAGTACATATGCAAAAAATTAGAGTGATTATTAAGGATGTGTTTTTTTTTTTTTTTTTGTGAAAAACAATATGTTCTTGGCTAATTAATACGTTTTATAATATTAAAAAAATTTTGTAACTTTTGTATTACTTAGTAAATATTCAGACCGCGCGTTTAGTGATTGATGTCGATAGGTCCAAACAGACTTGTAATTAATCTTGTAATTATATGATTAAAAAAAAACAATTTATGCAATAACCCATTTTTAGTAAATGTTACTAATCGGCCTTTTAAAAAATAAATAAATAAAGGTTATTAATTTAAATTGTTTTTATAATCTAGTTGGTGATTGTTAAACTAACGATCCAAATTTGTTTGTTAGCTTCTTTTGATTTTGCATAAAACAAATTCTACCAGCATTTTATAATATGTGATCCTTATTGACATTAAAATTAATATATAAGTATAGGTAAGGAGAAATTTCAAGAACAGATATAAATGATAAAATTTTAAATTTTATGAGAAAATATTTATTGGCGTTTGTCAAAAAAACATTGCTTAAAATTTAACTCTCTTTACAAAGAAACTTGAGGGACTTCAATGCTGCTTTCGAAATCCCTTATATATATTTATTGAATTGAACTAAATTAATTATAAATATCTAAGCACCTACCGAAATCAATCACTATAAGTGCGGCCTATTCTTATAATCGAGAGACATCTATACCTACAATATGAGGATAAAACTCGTCACATATACTAATAAATGTATGGTGGAACTTAAAATCTCACCACTAAGATGGATGAAAAAGTTCACTAACCACTTAAACTATAAATGATTATACAAATCTCAATTATATTAGGGTTTGGACTTTGAAGAGGGATTCAATACGCGCTCAATTTAACAAAAGAAAATTAAGTAATACTATTTCTAAATGCATATTGAATTTGAGATATGAAAGTTAATTTTTTAAAGCTAAATAAGTCAGAGAACTGTCACGATCAATCACTACATATACGATTTAAATATCTATTATCATAATACAGGAAAAAAAATTCCCACATATAAAAAAGTAAATACAGATAGTGAGACCTAATCCCCACTACATACGTAAATGAGAATGAGAATGAGAAGGTTCACAACAGATGAGTTTAGATGAGATGAGCGAAAATGAGACAGATTGCCAATTGCTAGTATATGAAATGACTGTATAACAGCAATAGACAACCCTTGTGTGAGCATTTAATCCGGACCATTCATCGGTGGATCTGTCTACAACTTATGATTCATTGATTGACAACAGACTGGATTCATGTTGTTTTCAGTTCACAAATGGGACCCCCTCCAGGATCATATGCACGTGCCATGCATGGATTCTCTGACCCACACGTAACCATATAATATTAATATATTATGCAATTTCTCACAAAAAGACCCTCTCTTGTTTTCCCTTTGAAAAATGAAAAAGAACAAATCTCAGGGAAACTCTTTTATAAAAAAGAGGCTTTTCGTACAGAGAATCCACGTAGTTCTTATTAAAAGTTGGTTTAAGCAAACTTTATTGTAACTTGTAAGCAATAAAGTTTCCGTTCAAAGTCAAGAAATTAACTACGATGTGAAAATTAACTTTCACGACAGGAAAAAAATCTCCCTACACTTATTGAATTCAAACCCTAACACTAATATAAAGAGAAATACACTATTCACTTAAACTATAAACGGATATACAAAACACAAGTTTTTTTTTTAAATAGCTCGAAATTAAATGACTTGAATTTCTAGTGATTTATTCAATAGGAAAGATAAAGAAGTTACGTATATGTTGAAAGTAAATTCAACCTAATTGAAAGTGACAGTCAAGAATTCCTCTATAGCTAAGAAAAGTAGAAAAAAGCTGAGTCATGAATTCCTCTATAGCTAAGACAAGTAAAAAAAAGCTATGGTCTAAATATTCTCTGTGAAAATTTGACTCAAATTTTCTTAGAAACTTGTAGGACTGCTAGACTAATAAGTATAATGACTTGCTTCCACATAAAACTGGGTCAGGTTTCAATACTTCTACAACAACATAAAGTGAGACTCAGTCTCATTTGACACAGCCAATTCAAATTTTCAGAGTCCAACTAGCATCAGCAGCTCTAGAAAAATAGAATGTCACATCTGAAATCAAACAAACAATAACTACATTCAAAACCTAGAAATTTTTTTGGCATATGCTTCTTCAATATAAACCCTAGAATTTTTTTAACATAAGCTCTCAGAGAGACAGTAGAATTCAAATATATTTTGACATTTTATATTAGAATAAGAACTGGGTTTGTCTTGTGATGGGTTTCTAATTCAAGAAATTGTCAAAACAGAACATACAACGGTGCCCAGTAGCCCAATCCCAACCCCAGTAGGGTGTCTCCCTTGGAAAAGCATTGTGGCTCCAACTTGTGTGAACCATATAGAATGAAAATTCAATAATTTACAAGGAGCAATGGTCCAAACTCAACTCAATCTGCTAATTCTCAACAAAATCTGTGAAAAATTCTCTGAAAAGGGGGGGAAAAGGAAGGAAGAATATTTTTAACATTTTAAAAACTCTATTGTATACCTAAGAAAAGTTTCACTATTCTTCTGCGGTGGAGGCGGATTCTTTTAAACATGATCTCATGATCTTCGCAAGCTTAGCACATGCATCAAGGCAAAGCTGCATTGCCTGTATGTAAAACCAATATTAGAACTATTGACCCAGCAATACACTTCATCTCTAATTCATGGAAACACTTGTATAGTTATATTCAAAATTTACTGTGGAATGTTCTCATATCATCGTCATACATTAACCCATATATAAAGTATTATAGCCCATAAACAGAAAGATGAACTTTTTAAGAGACTATGTATCCAAACTCTTGTTGAGAACACCACCCAGCCCACAACAAATACATCCATGGATCCACTTAAATTGCTTACTACATTCCTCTAGAAAATAAACAACCGTCCACAATAGGGTAAGAACAAAGAAGTTTGACAAAGAAAACATATTGCATGACAAATATCAATAACGTTTAATTGCCATACCTCGTTTAAATTGGGAGTTGACCATTCCCCTGTAACGGATAATTGCGTGACCTCATAACGAGAAGGCATACAAGCAATCATTAGGCTTCCGTCTTGGTAGCTTTCCTCCTCCAAAATAGGATCAATAAGAAGATTTTTCCCTAGGCAAGACTGGGGGTCCAAAATGTTATGCATTAGTGTATTCAACCAGCAAATCATAATAGTTAACAAGACAATTAATGAAAGTGAAAAACAACAAAAGTAGCTAGATTGATCTTTTGATTCAAATGAAGACAATCCTTAATGTTTGCCGTAAGGGATATCGTTTAGATAACATACAATGGTCAACTAAATTGCAGATGATAAAAGTAATAAAATTAAAGGGTGTGATACAACGTACATACCACAGAAACTGACGCTACAAGGTCATACATCATAATCCCAGCATCAGCCAGGGCAAGACTAGCACATGATATCACGACAGGAAGATCACCTTCAACAAAAAGAGTAGGAATGTCATCATTTTGCTTATAAGAAAATCTAGTTGTTCGGTAGATGCTATAAAGAAATTATCTTCAATACAGGACACGAAATCCAACACAATGATGCTACAAAAAAATTGATATGTATTATTTCTTCTATTTCTATAATGGCCCCAGATTATTTTTTTTCCAATGTCTAATACTGCCCACGCAACTTTTCTAATGTTTACGAAACTTCAAATTAAGAACACATTTGTAATCCATCATTGGATATTCTATTTAGGCCAGCTAGACAACCTTGAAGCACTGAGGTAGTGAGATGACATATAGCTTATCTCAATGTCATAATTGATAGAGAAAGAAAAACTATAGTAAGTAAAAACATCCAGTTTGGGCACAAGCATATGAGCATGAGTCTAGCAGTTCCAATCAACCCTCAATTATAGTCATATATTAATACTTGAACACTTGTCAGTGGTTGGATTCTCATATTTTAAAAACCAAAGATAAAAAAGATTAAGCGGTTAGCAGAAAACAGAAAATAAAGCTCTTGACTAAATGGATAAATGCTAAGAAAGAAATAGTTATTGTTTGCGATAAGTAATAGGAAGCTCAACTTGAACTTCTAAACCGAACATAATTTTTAACTCTCTTCATCATTTATTTGTTTAATTCTTATTTGTTTTACTGTTTCTTGAACAATTTTTTTATGAAAATAGGTTTTTACCTATTGATGGACTTAAATTTGAATGTTAATGCAAGCACTTACTTCCTCCAGATTCCAAAACCAATGCAAAAACATCCACTGTTGTCTTGGGGAAAGTTTCCAATATTATTGCACCCTCCAAAGCTTTATGAAGCATAGAAGAAAATTCTTTGTGGTCTGATCCCTAAGCAGTTGAAATATTAGATCTAGAAATTAGGGGAAAAAAGTAAAAGATTTTCATAAAATCCATAAATGGGGTTGTTTCATATACCTGTCCACGAACCGGGGTAGCAAAAGTAGTAAAGCTCACATTACAATTTAACCGACCTATATCACTGTACATCATTGCTTTCTTACTTTCTCTTGGCCCAAATCTGAAAAGAACAAAAACTAACTATATGTGAGCCAAGTGTAAGTCCTCCAGATGTACATACTCTAGTCATCTCACAGTGCTTGCATGAATTAATATACCAGAAAATGTATGTAAAACAATAAAACTTAAATCATATCTTTCAATTTAGAGAAAAGAAGAGATCAAGGCATTTATGACTATTTTAAATGTATAGGATATACTCACACAGACACGATCACTTTCGTATTCCCAAATTCTGCATAAGCAGATCCTGATGCAGAATTCACAGCGCCAGTCCTAAAAACTGCAATTCGACAATAAAAAAAAATGTTTTCTTTCAGAATAAATTTGACTACATATTGCCGCCAAAATCCACATATATAATGGGAAAAGGGGTCCCAAGATGAGCCTTACTTTTCTGTAAGCATCAATTCTAAAGTTTGTGCCTGCCTTCAAGTTTTAAGTCAATTTTTCTAAGTTCAAATATAAAATTTAGCCCCGATGAATGCAGTTCATATAGAGGAAACAGACTCGAACATAATAGTTACTTAACATTGTACCTTGCAAGCTCACTCCATTTCATCATCAAATATGGAGAAGAAAGGACACACAAGGTCTATTATAGACCATATTTCCACACAACCCAAAGTAAAATTACAAGTGATCAGTTCCATGTAGTCAGTAAGACACTCAATTTTTCAATAATCAGCTCATCTTACAAACGAACATAATAGAGGGACAGAACATCATCTATGTTCAATTGCATCCTATGCAACCATCACTACATCTATAAAACATCAATGTTAATCATAATGCATACAAGCACAAGTGGAAATATCGTAAAAGGTGAGCTCAATGCTAGCTAGAAGAAGTAACAATACAAAATAAGCAACCTCTGTAAGTAGAAAAAAGTATGCAATCAGTGCAGATCATTTAATCACACTTCGGCTAACAAAGTTAAAACTTTGATCTATAATTGAATTTTAAAGCACAATTTTACAACTCTTGGCTCATAGCTCAAACAATAAAGATGAGGACATTGTTCAAGAATCAAAGCGATATAAGACACAACAAATGTTGATGTGGGTTGCAAAAAAAATGAACCAAGAAATTATATTGGTTAAAGTAGTAAACAAAAAACTTTAGAAATTACAGGCACTCAAGGAAGTAAATATATGTTTCGGGGTCCAAAATTTTAAAAATTGTGATGGAAATATCAAAAATATCACGGGAATATCGATATTTTTTATATTGGTCCCAGGAATATGAATATATCTAGATATTTCGATATCATATTTACTTCTTTGCATGCACTTGAATAATCAACTCATGCACTCAATAGCAGTTTAATAATATCAAACACTTTTCATTATTTATTTATTTAAAAAAGAAAAGAGGGGGGTGGGAGGGGGCTTACAGGCAGGTCGACACTGGTGGAAGCCGCGGGAATCGGGTCGTACCCAGTCGGGATTTGTGAAAATGGAAGGTCTGGTTTTATTGGTCGGATCAACCGGAGAGTAGGTGGTCGAAGCTGTTCCAGGCTTAGAGGCCATTCTCTCTTCTCTCTCTCTATTGTCTATTCTTCTTTTTCTTCTTCTTCTTGTAATTGCGAGACCTACTTCAGAGGCTTCACTTTCTACATAAAAGAGGTTGTGTAATTGTGTTAACCTAAAAATGGTCCGTTTCTCATTTAAAAAACGTAGGGCAAATACCAAAACTCTACCCTAAGCTAAGGCTTATTTTCAAATTTATTCCTCTTCTTTTCGAAAAAACAAATTACCCCCTGTGATAAAATATTAATTAACAACTTGAAATGCCTAATTCTTATCTCAACTTGAATATCAATTTTGGAAAAAATCCTTTGTGGGACGGTCTTATTGAGACTTCAATTAATATATATGTTATATGAAGGGGCAGGCACGGTTCAATTCAATTCTGTTCGGTTTTGGATAAAATCGAATTGAATTGAAATTTATTCGATTTTTAAAAATTGAAACTGAATTGAATAAAATTGAAGTCATGAACCGAATTGAAATGAACTGAATTAACTCGATTCAATTTGGTTTTAGATCTATTGAGTCTATTAGGCCTTTAAATGGGTTTGGACAGTTATTAAGTAACTAAAATAAAAAAAAGAATGCAGAAGTGCATACTTAGATTCAAGATTGAAAGAAGAAGATCTTTGCATTGTGATTATAAGCATTATCTGAATTAATCTAGTTCACATTAAGGTTCAAGAGTCTACCACTTCCATCGAATTCTGAACTCTATCGCAGAATAACACATCAAGACTACTACTTCTTCAAGTTTGAATACTATTAACAGATCCATGTTATTAAAAATTCAAAGAATCAGCAGTGACATAAAACCCATGATCCAATGAGACAAAACTGATTAAAAGAACAAAATTCAACAAATAACCAATTCAATCAATGATCAAAAGAAAGACAGAAGAAACTGACATCGCTTCCCTTCCAAACTCAGACACAGTTTTACACTCTTCTTTCTAATAATCACATAAAACGCCATTATATGACACAGCAAACCATCCAATTCAAAAAAATAAATTTCCTTTTTCTAAAAAAAAATGAAGAGAAACAGACAAGAGCTTTACAATTAGAGGAGTTGAGAAGGAATATTGCGGGCTCCGGCGAGGACGACGAAATAAATTTTAATTTAATAAAACCATCCTCATTGTATACAAAAAGCCCTTCATGAGCTTTTATCTGAATTCGAATCACAAAGGTTGTTTTATAATATTTTAAAGGCCGGATTGCAATGCAATACACTGATGGTTGATCATATTACAATGAAATTATGAGTTTAGGTTGAATTATGCGTTAGTACTCTACCGTTAGTTGACTTAGTCCAAAATAACGGTTTGATTATAAAATATGTGTAAAATGATATAACTATGATTAAAAAATTAAATCAAATAAAAAAGTTAAAAATTAAAAATAAATCTCCATCATTAAGAACAATTTTTTTTATTTATTTAATTGGTCTTTTTTATAATTTTTTTTTTTCAATATGATCTCCACCATCTATCAAGATTTAATAGATAGTGATCTTGATGGACGGTGAAGATCCTTTTATATTTTATTTTTAATTTGATTTTTTTTAAAAAAATAAAATAAAATAATCATATTACGCTTCTGTCTATTAGTTGACCATCAGTTCTAACGGTCAACCAGTTAGTCAAAGGTATTAATGTGTAATTAATATTAAACTCATGATCTCGTAGTAATATGATCCAATATCAGAGTATCTTATTATAATTTGTCCATTTTAAATCGAAACTACATTAACTATTTATTTAAGGATAAAATAGTCAAATATAATTAAATGAAGGGTATGAAAATCACACTCTCTATCTTTATACGTCACGTCACTACCTTTTATACAAGAAATTTCATTTAATCTCAAAACCGCAAAATTGTTTTTAAATTTAATCAAACCAAATGATAAAGAACCTAAATGCATATGTGCAATTGTTTCCCAGTCAAGTCAATGGATCAGTATACATATTTGGGTAATCATAAATCAAACTAAAAGGGAATGTATTTAACATAATTTTACAAAAAGAAGAAGAGTTTCAAATTCAGAGAATTGTACAAAAAGCAAACTAAAAGGGAATGTATTTAACATAATTTTAAGGAAATAATCATAAATCAAAAGAAAATTATCAATCAATTTTGCAATTTCTAGTTTCTTCTTCACACAAACACAAACCCATTTGAGCAAAAATGGGGGGAGCAGTCAAAAAATGCAGGTCTAGGGAGGAGGAGGTCCTCCAGGCTCAAAGAGTGGAGGGCAGCAGCTTCTAAACAAACCACAGCAGCACAAAAACCACAAACTGCACCCAAAAAAAGATCCAAGGAAGCAACAGCAAAAACACACCAATGTCAAATTCAATAAACTACATTGTTTATTTATCCATATGAACTGAACAAGAATCAGGGAGGAGAGAAAAAAAAAAAAACACATACCATGATTCCCAAAATCCTCTGGAAGGAGGTGCAGCAGGCGTCAGCAGCGGCGCGCTTGGCGTCAGAGGTGGATCCATTGCTGACACCAAGCAGATTGGCACAGGCAACAAAAGACTTGCTTTCAAGAATGGTAGATTGGATTTGTTGGAGTTTTTGTGTGTGTGTGTATATATATATATATATATGAGGAAAAAGTCCAACAAAAGTGCAGCAATCAGAGCATGCTGTCTTCAAGTCAGACCTCCATCTATCTACCATTCAAAGTAAGACTTCAATCTCAAAGAATTTAAAAAAATGTACACCAAACACATGATGAACAGCTATGCTTAACTGGTGGTTAAAGGCTAAAAAAAGAAATAATAATTTAGGAGCATTCAAAAACTCTTACATACAGCAGCTTAAAAGTCTGTTTCTTCACTAATCAAAAGTATGTAACTATCATGCACCCAATGGTGATTACAGTCAACAATATAAGTATATTTTGTTGTGTTAATTAACACAACAATGAACAGTATTTGATGTGTTCCTACAAGTAAAATATTATTTCCAAACATTATAAAAGTTTGAAATTCCTATGAATTTACATAGATCAACAAAGCATTAACAAATGAATGAATATGATCATGTAACACCACCACCCTTGATATGATCTATTTTTCCAGTGTTGGTAAAAAAAAAAAAAAAAGAGAGAACTGAAATGCAGCAAGTCCTCAGAAAAACAAAAACCCGCTTGCTTGCATCCTCTATGAAAACCTTATTCAGCCCAGAGCAGCACAAAGAAACCAAAACAAAATTGTACACCAATAACGCAGCTTCCTCTGATAATGTGGGTGAAATAGTTTATGTTACTTTTTTACCAGCTTAGTTTTGTCAGGGGGATTTGGCATTCGCAATGCAGAATGATTCCAATCGAGGTTCAGTTAAGTCCACCGTTTCGTCATCTTGGGCATGGCAGCTCCGAGCTTTCGAAGTCAGGAGGATCAGCCTCTCCATGTAATCGGCTGAAACAGTATCTGCTTCTTTAAAGTTGCTTCTACTACAAAGAGTACGGTCAATATCCAATGGCAGCGAACACCTAGGTGACCTATTAGATATTGCTCGTGGCAACTCTTCTGCACCAACAGATGCCTCAACTGGATTATCAGGTCTTTCCACTAATGATTTACTCTTCATGTTACTGGCTGAAGACATCTACACAACACATGAAGCATGTGAAACTAGATAAGCATATCATTAATCTATATTCCTGTTTGAGCAAGTGAGAAAACTTTATTTCAAATAAAATCATTTCATCAGTTACATAAATTGAAGAGAGATGTCCGTATACAGGAAAAGCAAGTATATACTGAAACAGAAGAGACAGAAAGTGTAAGATCTCCATAAACTAACATTATCTAAATGCCATATTATAGCATCTAACTGAGCATATGGTAAGGCCTGAAATAACTATGCCCTATCTGACCTTTAATTACAAGATCAACTTTAGAAATGATAGGTATAATAAGAGCTCTTGGAGTTCATATATCAACCTTTATAAACTATTCCAACTAGATGACATGAGATATTCATTGGTACTGATCCTCCACTCCCTCTACCACTGGAAATGAGGCAGTTATCTGCATCTTGAGAGTGTAAAGCAACAGATCCACATGTTGTGACTCATCATGTAGACATCATGTAGAGGCACAGATGAAAAGATTTCTTGGGCAGTATGTAAATGTGAATGTTCATAGACATACTGCTTACTTCATAGTTCAACAATGGAAGATTTCTCGAGTACCATGTGTAAGAATGAATTTCATTTATTACAAGTTTTAGTATGCTTAGATCTTCAATATAGGAGAATGTAGTACCCTGTCATGTTGATCTTAACTGTCTATTTCAAACAGGAGAAATTGAAGAAAAGAAATATAACGTTGGAGAATATGAAAGGAAAGAGCAAAGAATAAAAGGAGCATAGAAATTTTAAAACCAAATGTAGTGTAATAACAAGTTCAGCATTCAGAGATCCTGCGGCAAATGTAATCTTTCCTTCCGGTCTTAAAAACAATTTAGGGACCAATAACATTTTTGGAGGAGCCATCACCCATGAATAACAAACAAAAAGCAGAAAATATCCGGAAATAAAAATTCCAACAATAATTGACTCAGAAGCACCTATACAGATTGGGTTTAGTTGTATTACCTGAAACAGATTCACGGAAATGTTTCTTCTTCTAGACTTATCAGGTGCTATGGTTGAGAGGATTTGCACAACCTCACTCATGGTTGGTCGAGCATCAGGATCCAACAGCAGGCACTCCTTTGCTAGGTAAGCAATTATATGCATCTCTTCTTCGGGGTAACTCCCGTTTAAACGTGGGTCAGGCAACTCTGATATCACTTGCCTACAGTCTTGTAAACGTGGGGTTGCCTACAAGAGATAAGATATACATAAATTACGTCAAAACTTCATGAAATATGATCTAGACATATCATTAGTAGTCTGCAAACCATCATGATAACAATACAGGTCCACCAACTTAAAAGCACTGAGAAATTGGGAATGATGGGACAATTCCCTCTCAGTTTTCAGAAGACAACTACATTTTTATTCAAAGGTGCATGCATAGTGATGAAATAATTTGCTTGATGTATGAGAGATTTTATGCCAAGAGGTCTTCTCATGGTTCCCAAATTCACAATGAAACTCCATATTTTGTGATGGCCCACCAATTAACTATTTAGGCATCATGGGATCCAAAACTCAAACCTAGCAGTCATGCAATAAAGTGGTGATTGTTACTTTACCCATAGGACAAGGCTTTCTTCTCCTTTGTTAATTGATTTATGGATAGGTTGCCGACCAGTAATAAGCTCAAGTAAGACTACCCCAAAACTGAAAACATCAGACATAAGGGAGGCTCTTCCAACAATTGCATACTCTGGTGCAAAATAGCCAAATGTGCCTTGCATTCTTGCTGGAGAACTGGAACAACTGGGAAGACCATCAGCTCTCAAACGTTTAGCCATACCAAGATCGGTTATCTGCACAGGTTTAATAATTTAATAAAATATCATCATAAATTAAGCCACAAAAATAATTAAATTCATAGTTGTATTTGATTTTCAATTGTAAGATCATCTATTTTTTGTTCAAAAAACAAAGTGATGTTCTCCAGATAGCATACAGATTAGCAGTCTAACTTATTTAGCTGTATTCATGGTTAACATAACATTTTGGTGCTTCAGGGAATTTAAGATTTGTGAGCAAAAAATTCTTACTTTTGCTCTCCAATTGTGGTCTAGAAGAATATTTGTAGATTTGATGTCTCTATGCAAAATTCTTGGAGCAGCTGCTTCATGGAGATACTCCAAGCCCCTAGCAGCTCCAATTGCAATTGCAACACGAGTATCCCAGTTCATGTTCTCCCCTATCAAACCATCCAAACAATCCCTGAGATTACCATTAGGCATGTACTCAAATACCAATAGCCTCTCAACATGTTTTCCTCGGAATTCTGAACAGTAGCCAAGCAATGGCACCACATGACAGTGATGGAGTCTAGATAACAGGTCAACCTGAGGAGAACAAATAAATGTCAATGGCCGTCTTCAATCAACACATAAAAAATAATGGCAAGTTGAAATGATACCTCTGTTGAAAAGACAGAGTCTGCATCAGGCCCTCCCTGTGTTTTCAATCGCTTAACTGCCACAATTCTACCATCTCTAAGCTGACCACGATATACAAAACTGCTTCCACCTTGTCCAATAAGGTTGCAATTGGAGAACTTATTGGTTGAGTATTCCAATTCAGAGTAAGAGAATTGGATAATGGTTCCATGTATAATCCATGGTTTGCTCCTAAAGAAAGAAGTTTGGAAGCATCCTGCAAAAATGAAATAGGGAAATATAGATTCAAGTTAGGAACAAAGACGAAATATGCTCTAACAAGTACAAAGAGCAGAATTTAGATTCAGGTTTACAGAATGAACAATCTAAGGTAAAAAGCCAAGCAACGGATAGCTGATACGTCATATTCAATTGATCAACTTTATCATGGAACAAGGTTATAGCCATTCATTTGCCAATTTACCCGTGAGATGTCCAATGGGAGAACCAATTTCAACTCTAGTTTCTGTAACTGAAGAACTCCTGTGACTTATTAAGTTGGTAGCACTATTGCAACTTGTTTCCTTATCTGATGAAAAAAGGGGTGATTGGATACGGCACTTGTCCTTTTGATAGACATAGCATATTGCTGAAGTGAGGAAGGCTAGTGTTGTAAGTATGACGCATAGTAACAGAATGATCACAACAACTTTACTTGAAATGTGCTTCTTTGAAGCTTGTGCCTTACTGACAGAACCTATTAAGAAGTAACCAGATGCCACTATTAGCTCCTGAAATCTTGTATTCAAAAGCCAATAACAGACTTAAATACAAAACATCATTAGGATGCAGCAACAACAAAATTATGCATATAAATGAACGTGGATGTTCATAAATCTTAAGAGCAAAATCATTTTGTGCATCGTGATTTATCCAGTTAGAATCACATGATTTAACAAATATGCATTGAATAATGTTTTGTTGTTTGTCCTGCCCAAAATTAAAATTAAAAATAAATAATATTTATGATCCCATTTTTCCAGGATAAACAACATGATTCAACATAAAATTTAACAAATTATTATCTCTGTTACTGTTAGAACCCATTGAATTGTTTTGAATATATCATTTCTATTAGGAGTTATAAACGAAAAAGGTACCAGAAGTGCAGTTGCAGCCAGTAAAACAGGCGGTATCATGACTTCCAGTTGCCACTTTAGGGAATCCATCAGCAGCACATACACATGTCCACCTACCTTCACTCGACCCCCCAACTGATACAGAGAAGGCTATCGCAGTTAGTCTCAGAAATACCATAAAAGATAACAGTTCTTTACTAATACATGACATACATAAATGCCCCCATCTGTAAACTCATTACTATCCCCAGCACAAGGTACTCCTAGAGTTGTGTAAAAACAAAGTCCCTTTAATGTTGTAGTCCAACCTCATGATAAAACATTCAACATAGCAGTAACAGTTCCAAAATGCATAATTTTGAAATATTACTTTGCAAACTCTGAGACGTCAAATCCTACTTTATTTTCCGCTTTGGTAACAGAAAGCAAGGGATCTTATATACTTCGTCAGCCATCATACCAAAGAAATAAATCAATATATATATATATTTAGCCCAGGGATGAAAAAAGTGTCCTTGTATACAGAGGCGAAACCAGCTTCATCAAATTTGGGGAGTTTGGGGAGCCATGGAAAACATTAAAATGAAAATGTATATAACAAAAACTTTGGCGTAAAGTTAAATAAAATACAACTATATTTATAAATAAAAATAAAAAAATTGGGCCTGGAGGGGCCATGGCCCCTCTATATCCGGACTGGGATCTCTTATGTCAGATATCTTTATTTTTCTATATACCACTGTTGTCTAGGTTAGCGCACTGCTATATGTTGAAATTTATATTTTGGTCCAATAACTCCAATTGTTCAACTACACCCCTCCTTTTAAACCCTCCCAAACTTCTGCTTCAACTAAATTGAGCATAGAGAGATGAAATTTCGAAGTAAAAATTATTAAATGTTTGGCAAAAGAAATGTTATGCTGAAAGCAATTCAATGGATGATTATACTATGATAAGAATCAAAGGCATACCTAGACTGCAATCACAGGATGAAGAACAATTTGATTTCAGGATACTGCTCTGGTTTCCTTGATACAAGGAAGAACAAGTACATGTCCAATTGCTTACACTTGATGTATCAGAAAGTTCATCTGCACCAACCAAAAAGGGAACTGAGAGCTTCAAAGCTATTATCTAGATGGTAGAAATTATAAAGCATGTCATGTACAATAGCCTCTTCACTTATTAGAAATGTTCAAACATCGCGCACAGAAAAACAACTTATAAAGTGCGTAGGTAACCTTTGGAAGTGCATCAAATAAAAACAAAGCAACCAGAAGCTTGTCCATACAGTATACAGGCCAGGGTATTAGAATTTCCATATTCTATTATAGGACAAAAGATTAAAAAGAAAAATCTATACAGCACAAACGTTATTACTAACCACAAAGGCATTGCCGAATCCAAATCAAGCCAATGAGACAAACAAGGGCTACTTTTACTTGGAACTTCATCTATGCCAATCTGCAGACTAAGAAATACAAAACAGCCACTTCAGTTCTGATTCCAGAATGAATTCAGCAATAACATATGAGCAGTCTTTACACAAAACCACGCAGATCACCCCATCTACCTTCCTGCCACATAGACACCTTCTGATCTATAAGAAGATCTTTACAAACCCTCTCCTCACTTTGAAAAAAGTGATGGATCGTATCATTTACTAGTTCAAGATATTATAAAATGAGGACAAAGACTTAGCCAACAATTTTCCCAGTAAGCTCAAACTTGTCATGGTACAAAAAGTGAGCAACTTAGATAAAATAATACAAAAGATACTCCATTTTCATTCGATTTGCAACAGGAGAAGAAACATCAGACTCAATATTTTATTTCCTGTTGGGTCCTTCTCCATTTTAACCAACAATACTTGATACATATCTAGTGAACTTTGCAGGAAAATAATACATCAACCTGTATGAACAGTATTTTATGTGTAGTTCCAAGAAGTAAATACAATAACACATAATTTTAACAAGCAATCAAGATTAATTGGAGATTTTGTCTTAAAAATAATATGGTAAAAGAGTCTCCACCCTTAGGAATTCGATAACAATAGATGAAGAAATGAGAAGAACAAAATATTTAAACCTTCATCAGGGACCCAAGGTCTAGTCTTTGGACTCTTGTGTTCTTAGACCTCCCAACCTGCAGAAAACAACCAATAACAAAATCTCTGAGAGTAAACGAAACAGAGGGTTCTAATGATACAAATTGGAGCATAAAAATATGAATATTTAGGCATGAAAAGAAAAAAGGCCAGAAACATTGATATTGAAAATACAAGATATAATACAATTTGTCAAATATATATATATAAATAGTATACGTGCGCGTGCGCAACACACACACTATAATAACTAGAACCACAGAATCACGTCTGGGAAATGAGCCGGAAATCAATACAGGGATATTAACAAACATAGATGTCTGATAACTTTTAAGTGGAAAGCAAATATTTACAGTGGATGAAACTCAAATTCAATTATATATTTCCTGTAATCAGACAAGAGTTTGGAATGTGATGCTTCAAGAACATTTGAATATAAAGATCAAGAAAACAAGAGTAGAAATGGAGTGGGTAGGAATTGCAAAAAAATTCACAGTTGGCCAACAAACACCTGAAGCTTCCAATTCCTTTGAATTTCACTGCACAAAGTATCCAACAGAGCAAGTATTTTTAACTACTACAGTGTTAGATTACACTGCTATTAGATTACAGCCATTTGAGGTATCCTCTACACAAAATTTGTGACAAACACTCTACATAATCTATTACCAATCTACAGTAGGAAAATAGCTGCAAGTCGGTCAGATAGTGATACACAACTAAAGGTCTTAAATGCATAATTGTCATCAAGGAAACAGAGACATTTAATCACAGAGTAAAAGTTGCAACCAGAATAAGCAAAGTTGCATCAAGTAATTAATATTCAAAGTGAGCTGGATACAAAACCTCTTTTTTTAAATCAATGGCCCCTCTAATCAAAACTAATAGCAGAGATTGTTCAAAACAAATAGCGACTAGAGTAAATGCCGTTCCATCAACATTTTCTGGACACTAAAATGACTAGAATAACAGTTGACTGAAGAAGTAAATTAATAGCACCAAGAAGGGAACCAATTTGGTCCCAACTCTTCAAATTCTAAGCATATGAGTGACCAGAAAATAGCAAAAACCAAGCAAAAGAGACGTACCCAGATGACCAAAAAGAGTGGATAACATCTAGAAATGGGTAATCAATCACAATTGAAGAGGTGACCAAGTTTCAATATTGGAAATGCCAAAGAGAGACAAAGAACACAACATAAAAATGGATAGAGATTGATGTGTCAATTGATATGTTCAAAATGGGAATGGATTTTACTGAGACTAAAAAAATGAAAAAGTAAAAAAAACCCCATCAACACTTGATTGAAAGCAACCGAATTGCAAACCTGAAAGAGACTGCTCAACAATTTGAGTAGCTAATTCACCGTTAAAAAGATTAAAAGCACCACAATCTTTGTTATGTGGGCTCTCTTAAAAATGAAATTTTTTGAAAAGCATACACTGATACACATTTAAAGAAACAAACCCGTTTACTACTAATTTAAAAACAAGTGCAACGGATACGAAGGAAAAAAAAAAATCTTGGCTTCAAAGCATTACCCACATACGTTGGGACCTTCAAATTTCATTGTAAAAGTAGTATTTCAACGTTACACTAGCAGAGGGGTCCCACCATCTAAGATGCGTGTCGGCTGCTGAGAACAGACAATGATTTCATCAAGTGGGACCATCCAGTTTGATGGTCACCGTCCGATTAAACAAATGCCCAGATCATCAATGACGTCGGTTTCCGTCGGCAGAATTGGAAAGATCGATGATCGTCATTGGAATGGAAAAAACTAAAACCACTATTCAATCATTTAAAGATAAAGCTGTGAAATATTTACTAAAATGCCACTGAGAGAGCACACCTAATCGAGAAGAATACAAGCAAAGAGGAAGAGAGCAATGGCGCACCTAACATTACAAAACTAGATGGATCATTGTCAGTGCTGCTGCTGCTGCTGTCTCCACTCTGCTACAGAAGAAGCACTTTTGAAAAGAACAAAAAATAAAAAAACAGAAAAACACTTTTCTTATGTTGATGAAGCTGGAGCATTTGGTTGTTTGTACATTGCATATATAGATATATATGTAAATGTAAATAGAAAATGGAGGTCGCAGCTAGCTGATTTATTGTTTGAAAAAATGGGAGAGAGAGAGAGACTGTAACTGCATTTGTATTTTGCATGCACCCTTGTCGAGGTGGCGCTTTCTTTTTCTTTTTTTGGCGCAGGAGGTGATCACGTGGCAGGCACTGTCTGTGATTGTGTGTGCTTTTGGACACGTTTACGTGATGGTGGATGTGGTTGTCAGCCGTCTGATTTATTGAGTGTTGACTTCTCGGGGGGTGGCTGTCTTCGTGTTTAAAGGCTGGGATCAGCTTTACCTAATTCACTTGCGTTTGGGGGGACGACAAAATTATCCATCCATATACATATTTATGAGTATCCGCTCCATTTCAAGAGCGGATGAAAACTATTATATTATATTTGGAGGGAAATAAATATTATTCTTATATTTATTTTATTTTTAGGATGGAGATAAATATATGATATATGAATATTTGTTTCATGCATCGAGATTTTCTCCTGACCTAAGTTTTTTCTAAACTTTTACAGATATAAAGATATGTGGATTTAATGGTTAGGATTTTATGTTCTATTCTTTTTTTTTTAAAAAGTTTTTATACATCTGATGACACGTGGTACATAACCAATTTAATGGTTAATAATACAATAAGTAAATTTTTTTTATAAAAAAATCTAACACTAATTGGATCAGTAGTCTGTTATGATGTGAGAAGATCAACCGCTTAAATCTGATACTAATTAATTAATTGTATTTTTTAGTACGGTTTGATTATATATAATGTCTTACAACAAATATCGAGGCACTTTATTATAGATTGTCCAATAGTTTAAAAAATATAGCAATTTTTTTCTATTAAAAAAAGTATAGTTGTTAGAAATATATTTGGTCATCTCTCTCAATCTATAAAGTTTATACAAATAAAACCATTTTACTCTCCCTCTCTATCTTTTTTTTTCTTTCTAGTAAATGAAAATCACTTGCATTTTTTTTTCTTTACCAACCCAAGGAACATGAAACTTATTTGTAATTTTGGTAAAAATTTTCATCTAATATTTGATGAAGATAGGTTGTTTTAGATGGAAGTTTGGTGAAATTGGTTTGAGTTTCAGTTAATCATTTAATGGGAATGCATTTAAAAGAAGAAATGGAAAATTAGGTTTTGAGATCTCTTGTTTTCTAACATTGATTATAAGGGAAAAAGGTTTATTCATTAAAATTCAAACTAATCATTGTAAAATTTATCAAAATTATGAAATTATACCCTTAATTTTTTTATATTTTTTTATGAAAATGATCATAAATCTCCTCTCAAATTTTTCAAAGAATTTTACTTAATTTCATAAATTTATCAACAAAAAAAAAACACACACACATTGTCGAGATTAACAACTAAACGCGCGGTCCGGATATCTACCCCCATAGCGGGAGAATACTACTCCCACAATAAGGAAAGAAAACTACCCACACATACATATTGTGGGAATCAAACCCTTCACCACTAAGATGGGAGAGGTGCACTGACCATTTACTACAAGTGAATGTGCACAACTTTTCTTTTCTAAAAGACAAAAAACATCTCTATATTTCGTAATTAGATAATAACTTACCTATCGTAAGTTTTATCTAATTTAGAAAGAGTGATGCTATATACTAAATATCGATTGATAATTTATTTTAAATTTTTTTATTCACGACAATTTTATTTTTTTAAAAAAATTATAGAGGTTCTCATCTAATTTATAACTAAAGTGGTTCTCTTACTTTTAAAATATTAAAGAATTGAGGGTGAATTCTTACGAATATTTGGTTCTCTCTCAACTGAAACTTTATAGTTGATTCAAATAAAAGCGTGCGTTTTATTCTCCCTGTCTCTTTCTTTCTCTACTCAATGAAAACATCTTCTTCTCTCTCTCTCTCTCTCTCTCTCTCTCTCTCTCTCTCTCTCTCTCTCTCTCTCTCTCTCTCTCTCCCCTTGTTCCAACCCAAATTCAAAAAAAATTATTCACTAAAATTCAAACCACTAGCCTCACTTTGATTATAAAATTCATTATAAAAAATAGGGATATTATTAAAACCCCTATAGTTTGATATATTCATCAAAATTCTCCTCTAGTTTTATTTATAGCTAAAATTTCCCTATAATTTGGTATATTCGTCAAAATTCATCCTACCGTCAGTTTTAATTACCAAAATATCATTGATTGTTAACTTTTCAGTTAGCAATATTATTAAAATCCACCTCTAATTTGATGTATTAGTCAGCCCATAGTTTCATTTTATAATTAATTTTCTCCTACCGTCAGTTTTAATTACCAAAATAATTTTAACAATTAACTTTTTGTTAAAAACTTTAGGGCACCAAGGATATAAAGGTAAATATATATATATATATATGTATATATATTAAATTAAAATATTTTAATTTATAATATTAATGAATAATCTCTACCGTCCATAATATGATGATATTAGAGATCAAATATAAAATATTAAAAAATTTTAAAAAAAGTTGGATCTGTGTTGTCCATAGATGGACGGTGGAGATCATAAACACAATTTTTTTTTTTTTTAAAAAAAACTACAAATTTTTTTTAAAAAAATTAAAAAATAAAAAATAAAAAGATGGATCTTTACTATCCATCTCCATATTATGATGGACATTAGATATCAAATCTAAAATATTAAAATAATAAAAATTTTAAAATTTTAAAAAAGTTGGATCTCCACCGTGCATAGATGGACGGTGGAGATCATAAACATAAATTTTTTTAAAAAAAATTACCAAATTTTTTTTAAAAATAAAAAGATTGATCTTCACCGTCCATCTTCACAGTATAATGGACATTAGAGATCAAATCTAAAATATTAAAATATTAAAAAAAGTTAGATATCCTCTGTCCATAAATGGACGGTGGAGATCATAAACACAATTTTTTTAAAAAAATTACATGGATTCTGATTACATAATGTGAAGGGGCGAGAGTCATCCTGTTTTACGTGGATTCTGATCACATAAATTCAGGGCGGAATTCTATCCCTTAATGGGCGTAGTTTAATTTAAATACAATTGTTGGTTTTAAGGAATTTGAGATTAATTAGGAGTCTGCTGGTTGACCGAGTGTGATTTCTATATTCACGGGATTCTTCCTAAAATTAAGGCTCCGGGTTGCGTGACTTACGAGCTGCGGGTTGCTTCATTTGCGAGCAGTCAGCTTAGCAAGGTTCAGTACTGTGACTCCTTTACTGTTTGTTCAGAGTTTCTTCCTTCATGATATGTTGGGTTAGGGCCTATTTTGCTTTCTAACGACCCTTTGGCCTTTTTCGTGCGTTGGGCCTCCTTCGATGGCTTTAGTATTTTGGGCCTGGTGCAATTTGACACACAACATTAGCCCTCCAACTTCTAGCTCGATTAAATCGTGGTGGAAGCTGAAAAGTTTTCTTCCTATGGTCTGCATTTTTAGCGGGCTGTCATTAGTTTGCTTTATGGGGAAGTCCATGAGTCGTCCTTCGAGGTTGCTGGCTCCAAGCTTCAAAGGCGGTTACCCTTCCAGTGAGTGGGATGTATAACGTCAACAGTCATATTTGTACAGCGCATTAAATGTGTGTGTTAAATAAATGACCTTTCGAGTATCCCGTTATATCCTTAGGTTGAATATCAGCCGTTGATTATTCTTCACGTTATTATTGCTTCGATCTAACGGTTCGAGCTCTTTGTCTATATATATGGATGTTTGTACTTTCTCTTCATTCTTCGCAAACTTTCTCGGTAATTCTCTCTTCTTCTCTTTATGCTGATCATCCTTGGAAAAAGGGTTGTGCTTCAACTTTTGTTGGTCCCGGTCGCCCAAAAACGTCTTCAGGGCTTTGTGTCTGTATGTGTGAGTGGGTCCGCCATTCTCTTTGTTTGTTGCGCCTGTCATCCTTTGCCTTCTTTTTGTGGTAAGTCTTTTGTTCTTCTTCTTTATTTATCGCCATTGCCCCTGTAGTTGCTATTATTTTCGCTTTTTGAGTCTTCTGTTTGAACTTGCATGTCTGGGTTTTCTGAGGATGTCTGGAGGTCCATAAAGCTTTTTCATTTCTTTTCGTGCCTCTGTTTAATTAGTTTGGGCAACCGTGACCCCTTGGCACCTCTAGCTCGAGCCCTTAGGTTGTAGTGGACGCTTAGGCTTTCTCTTTGTTATTTAATAATAGGTTTTTCCTTTCTGTTGTAGATGCCTAGTTCGAGCATTCAGAGGTCTCGAGAGGATATAAGGATAAAAGCTCTTGTCTCTGGTCGTCGGGAGGTCAGATTGTCTCAAGAGGGTGCCCTGTGGGCAATCGTACTTTACCAGGTGGATAACCTCGACCAACCTAAAGAAGTGAAGGTAGTGAATGACGTGGAGATACTGGATAGTCTCTTTCGGGCTACTTACAAGGGGTTGTGCTAGAAGAAGGATGTTTTTCTTCGTCCCCCTCCAGGATCTATCGAAGGAGTCTAAAAATCATGGCGGATTCCTTTCAATTCCCCAGTGGTCAGCAGTTGTTGGTGCCTGCTATAACTGATAGGGCTGCTTACCCTCATCATGGTTTTATTGCTATCAGCCGTCACCACCTGATCGCGGACTTGAGGTTCCCCATCTCGGGATTCCTTATTGACGTGTTGAACCTCTTGAAGCTCGCCCCCATGTAGCTTATCCCCAGCTCGTATGGTCAGCTTCTTACCCTCTACCTCTCGTTCAGGAGAAACGGGCTCCCCCCGCCTAGTGATAATGTCATCAAGTACTGTTTCACCCTGAAACAGTGTCCCTTGCCAAAGGGCTCGCCTGAGGATGCCCTCCACGACAGGATGTACCTCCTGGGGGTGTGTACCACCCCCTGACCCGACTGGATCGACCCAGGGAGTATTACCGGTTTTCAAAGCTTCTCTTACTTCACTTTATAAATTATAAACCAGTGAAAACCATATAAAATGTATTTTATAAATGTGTTTCTAGTGAGCCCATCAACCTTTATTTTCAAAAATTTCGGCAGAGTTTCCTCTATTTTTTTGATTTCCCAAAAACCTGTTTTCAAACAACTCAATTCAAATACATTTCCACAACAACACTTCAAATCTCATTTCATTCAAATGCGCACTCTACCGTTTAGTGCGACTTTCAAACAGTTTGTAAAATAAAACAATTCATAATTGCTTAGTTACAGTCTTTTGAAATTGAAAACAGAAATCATAAAATAATTAATTACAACACATAATTACGGAACATACTTATATAACTCAATTACAAGTTTTCTGTATATGCATACATAACTAATTACTTTATACAGGAATATATATATCTACCCAAAATGTGGTGACTGTGACTCTGAAGATCTGCCTGCAACTCTCTCTTCTTCAATCTTTTGTTTCCCCAATATCCTTGTTATCTACGCGCGATAAACATCAACGCGCTAAGCATGTAGCTTAGTGGGTGTACACTCTAAAATAAATGGTAATACAATATAAAATTCTGGATTGTAAATTCAGTAATTCAGAAATATATATATATATATATATATATATATATATATATATAAGTAATAAAGCTTTAAAGTAAAATTTCAGAAATATAAATATATATAAAACAAATTGCAATATAATTGAAAACACTAAATGTTAAATTTAGAAATTCAGATACATATATAACTAAACCATGAAACTTAAATACAGAATGTCAGAAAGAGATATATATATATATAAAACGAATGTGGTATTTAAAAGTTTCTGGGTTTCAGTTTCAATATCATTTCTTTATTTTCTATAATATTTTCTAACTATCAATTCTCCATTGGGCCCTTGATACATATAACAGGGTTCACAGGACTGGATTACGGGTTATTCGGCATCGGAACCAACAAGAACTGCTCGCCGAATATACAGTCGGGTTTCCCATTTCAGCATCGGAACCAACGGGAACTGCCCGCTGAAATGGTATCCCTATACAGATGTTATTTCCAACATCGGAACCAACTGAAACTACCCATCGGAAACGGCTTCACTCAAGGATTGGCCACAACAGTGACTGCTAATAATCCACAGAGTGATATCAATATAGAAATATCGACGCAGTACTGCTAAATATACTCAATTGACATATATATATATATATATTAGGGCCAAAATCAAAGTTCAGAGATTACAGATATTTTCTTTACTTTTCAAACAACTTTCAAATAATCAAAATTTTCTCAATCTATCCAAAATTTAATAGTCCTTAACAATTATAAAACAAGATTTTCATAATAGATCAAATACCATATACGGAAATATATAAATACATAAAATAACATAATACAGAAAATTAAAATCATTAAATTCGCTATAATCACAATTTTCTTATCTCAAAATCAGTTTCCAATATTATTCACCAGTTCATTCTATCAAAATTTGAGAATAACAGAAAATCTTTCACAATCAATTCCTTTCATTCGAAAATCAACAACTATAAGTTTCAATCAAAATCGATAATTAGAAATCCAACAATATTCTTAAAACGATAGTTGTAAATCAGGTTTTAGAAATATATACTTAGATTCAAAATTTCATATTCTCATAATATTGCACTAATAATTTCAACAATATACTCAAATGAAATACGAATATATATATATATATATAATCAATACGAGTATATAAAATCCAGAAATATATTTCCAAACTTACTAAATCAAAACACATAACAAAAATGGTTGCAGAAACGAGTGTACACCAACCTGGTTTCCGTTTTTCGTACAGTTTTTCTTCTGAATTTCCTTTTTCCTTTCTCTTTCCTTTTTCTCTTTTCTTTTCCTTTCTTCTTTTCTTCTTCTTTCTCTTCTCTCCTTCCCTTCTTCTTCTTCTTCTTCTTCTTCTTCTTCTTCCTCTTCCTCTTCTTTTCTTTCTTTTCGTCTCTCTCTTGCTCCCTTTCTGTTTTTCTCTCTCTCGATTTCTTCCTTTCTGTTTTCTAGAGACTTCGCACGTCTCTTATTTTTTTTTATAAAATTTTGGTCGTCGCGCCATCAGGTCGCGTTGCTCTCTGGAGCAACTCCACCGCCTTCATCGTGATCACACATCGAGATGCCATGGTCGCGTTGGTGGTCGCGTTGCTCACTGCCCGAATTTCATTTTTATCATCGTGAGCAGCTCATCGCGATCTCTGGTCGCGGTGACTGGTCGCGATACTCACTGCCAAGAAATTCCATTTTTCTCGTCGCGAGCAGCTCATCGCGAGCAGCTCATCGCGACCTATGGTCGCGGTAAGGGGTCGCGGTACACACTGTCCAAGCTTTTCACTCCTTTTTCTTCATGCATCATTTCTGGACCGTTACATTTAATTACGTTTACACCCCTCAACTCACAAATATTTTATATCCACATGTTCAAAATTAATTATTCAAAATTTGGGATGTTACAGGGTGCGATTGGTGAACATAATGATCTGCTGCAGAGAAACTCTAGCTTGAACACCAGGGATTACAAAGTGAACTCTGTCTTTGTTAAAGGCCCAGAAATCGAGCTCCTGTAAAATAGGAGGTTCGTGTTGAAGTCCAGTGAGTTGGTTATATGTCTTGTTTTCTTTGTATGTACCATGCACTTACCCTTTCTCTCTTTTTGTTTGCAGACGGTACGGGCTTGAACCCTTTCCTTTTCTAGGAGAAGAGAGTGGTGCTTGACGCTCTCGCAGCATTGATCCCTAGGGGTCCGAGGGACTCGCTGCTTACAAGCAGGTTATTGAGAAGCTCCTGATCGCAGGAGGGCGCTGCAGTGACCTGTGGAGCAAGACACTAAGGCAGCTGAGCCGCGTGCTCCGGGCAGAGAGGTGGTCCCAACTGAGCAAGTTTAGGGAATGGTCCTTGCTCGCCCTCAAAGCCAAACTCAGACGGGCGTTGAGCAGCAACAATAACAACAGCGCCTGTAATAGGGTCTGATGAGGAACCTGAATACAAAGAAGTCTCCCTTTGACCAAGAGGGGGGTTGGAACTCCTCTCCTTGCCCTCCCAAAAAAGACCAAGTCGGAGAGGTCTACTCAAGAAGACAAGCTTCTGCTCCTAGAGGGTTTTGCTCCCAATCTTCCACCTTCTCCTCTTGCAACTGTAGAGGGTGCTCACGGAATGGGAAAATAGGTCGATTTCGATACCTTCACGGAGTAGCCTGTCTAGAAGGGAATGTCTGGCCCTTCTATCGCGGTAGGCCTAGCTGCTTTTCTGTCTTCGAGCAGGGGTCTTGGCGTAGTTGCGAATGAGTATCTTGAGCGGGCTCCGATACTTTATAAGGAGTTCCTTACTGTGGGCTTGAATCAGCGTATTGAGGAAGATAAAGGCCCGAAACTTCATCATACATTAGTTTGTCACGCCCTCCTAGTAAGCTGTATGCTCATACATATATTTTCTCGTATATATGTTATTCCTAGCGGCTTGTTCACCTTTGTTTCTTTCTTCTCTTAGATCGCATGTTTGTCATATAAAAACATGCTCGAATATGAGAATAATGAAGCGAAAAGGAGAGTTCTTCGTGACGAGTTTATGAAGACAAAGCAAGGGCTTGCTGTTGTAGAAGGCCGTGAAAGGGAGCTGGCAGTGGAACTTGAGAAATCTCGAGCCCACGGGAAGACCCTGGAGATAGAGCTGAAAGAATCGGTCACTGTGTTAAACGAAAAGCAGGCCGAAGCCGAACGGGCTCTCGAGGAGGTGGCTCAAGTCCAAGGACAACTGGAGAAATTAAAAGAAGACTTGGCCAAAAGTACTGAAGAGCTCGCCTGGAGTGAGAGAAACTGGGAGGATGAGAAGTTGGTCGTGATTAATGAAGCCCAACATGATCTTCTCTATATTATTTGGCTTTATCATCTACACTTGTAGTTGGACTTCCTTGGTCCCTCCGTTGGGGAACTAATTGGGGAATTTGAGGAGCTGCAAGCTACCAGTGCTATTGATGTGCCTGAGGAGGGTTAGGGTGCTCAAGATGGAAGTGATAGTCAAGCTTAAGAGTCTTCCACCTGGCTGGGTCCGACGAACCTCTTCCTCATCTTCCAAGACTTGTTGCCTTCTTGCGTCTGCATATATCTTTTTGGGCAAGCTTTTTATATATTGCAACCTTAAAATCACCTTTTTTTTAATGTGGTTATAGTGACCTCCTCACTTTTTTCAGAGCGGCTTTCACACATATCAATCTCCATGCCTCCTTCGACCTGATTGCCGTATGCTACATCCTCTGTTTCTTCCTCCACGTGAGTGTCATACGCTATTATGAGCTCAAACGTGTTTTGAGGCAAAAGGCCAACAATAAATAAGTTGTTCCCCCCATCGTAAGTGAGCTTCTCTACGCGACTCCTCAAGCAGGATAGTGAACTTGAGTTATGCGAGCCTTTCTACGCAACCTTTCAAGCACGACAGAGAACTCGAGCTATGCAAGCTTATCGACGCGACTCTTCAAGCATAATAGTGAACTTGTAACACCCCTTGACCCGACCCGACTGGATCGACCCAAGGAGCGCTACCGGTTTCAAAACTTTACTTAACTCACTTTATAACTTGCAAACCATTTAAAACCAAATAATTTATAATTTAAAATCCTTTCTAGTGGGCCCATCATAAATGTTTTGAAAAATTTCGACAGAGTTTCCTCTATTTTTCTGACTTCCCAAAAATCATGTTTTAACAAAAACTCAAATATTATAAAATTTAACACTTCAAAATTTCTTTCTCAATCAAATGCGCACTTTACCATATAGTGCGACTTTCCAAACATTTTCGAATAAAACAATTCATAATTAATATTTACAAACTTTTGAAAAAGAAAACATAAACCATAAAACAATTATTTACAAAACAAATATATAACACTTTTACAAATTTCTGTATATGCATGCGTAATGGAATATAATATACAAAACTATATAACTACCCAAATGTATGGTGACTCTGATCCTCAGTCTGCAGCTATCACCTCTTCAGTCTTGTCCTCCCTCTATATTTGTGTTACCTACGCGTGATGAAATCAACGCGCTAAGCAATAATGCTTAGTGGGTGTACACTAAAATAATTTCAATGTAATATAAAACAATAGAACTAATTTTCAAAAATAATATAAAACAACAATATATATATATATATATATATATATATATATATATATATATATATATATATATCCAATACTGAAACTATGTTCATTAACTTATGTTCAAATGTTTCTGGGTTTCAATCTCAACAACATTTCTTTATTTTCACAACATTTTCTAATTTTCAGTTAATTAAGCCTCTGATACACATAACAGGGTGAACTGGATTACGGGCTTACAGTCGGATTTCCTATCTCAAAATGAAATGGTATCCCTATATACACAGTCGGTTTCCCATTTCAAAATGAAATGGTATCCGTATATTCACAGTCGGTTTTCCATTTCAAAATGAAATGGTATCTGTAGAATCACAGTCGGTTTCCCATTTCAAAATTAAATGGTATCCGTATATCATCATAATCATCAGGTATTTCGTTGCAGTACTGTTAAATGCATCCAATTAACATGTCAATCTCCTATATCCATATTTTCCTATACATATATCAGGGTCAGTATTCAGGTATTATAGAGTTTATTCTTTTCAAAATTTCAATCAAAGTGAACAATTATAATACTAAACAATATTCGTAAATCAATAGTCATAAATCAGGTTTGAAAACATACAATTTCATAGAAAATCTCATAATATGAAAATATTTCACAATCAATTCAATCAATATACGAAATACGATTATACGACATAGAATCACTAACGGAGATAAAATTTCAAAACAAAACGTGTGTACACCAATCTGAATACCAGTTTTACGAACTTTTCTTTCCTGGATTTCTTTTTTTCCTTTTCTCCCTCCTCTTTTTCTTTTCTTTCTCCTTTCTTCTTCCTTTCTTCTTCTTCCTCTTCTCTTCTTCTTCTTCTCTTCTTTCTCTTCTTCTTCTTTCTTTCTCTTCCTTTCTGTCTCTTTTTCTTTTTCTTTTTCTTTCTTTCTTTCTTTTCTTTCTCCCAGTCTCTCTCTTTCTCTTTTTCTGTTTTGCTTCTTCGTGAAGCTTCCCACTGCCTTTTATTTTTTTTTTATAAAATTTTGGTCATTGCGACCGCTCCTCGCGTTGCTCACTGGAGTGATTTTACCGCCTTCATCGCGATCAGCCATCGCGGTGTCTGATCGCAATGTTGGTCGCGTTGCTCACTGCCCAAAATCAATATTTTCACCGCGAGCTGCTCATCGCGATCCCTGATCGCGGTGACTGGTCGCGGTGCTCACTGTCCAAAATCATCATTTTCACCGTGAGCTGCTCATCACGATCCCTGGTCACAGTGACTGGTCGCGGTACTCACTGCCAATATTTTTTCTTTTTTTTCATGCATTCTTTCTAAACCGCTTCACCTAGTCCATTTCTTTCATACATTTAATTACATTTTTTACCCCTCAAATCATAAATATCATATTCACATACTTAAAAGTTAATTCAACCATACTTTTTATATTTATTTGAAATTAGGGATGTTACAGAACTTGAGCTATGCAAGCTTCTTATTATCAAGTTCAGACGAGCAGGTTTGATGAGGTCTGTCAAGTGGTTTTCTCCTGATCCCTTTACTTTCAGCAGTTCTGTTATCATCACCGAGAATGGAAATAGTGTATGGGTAAAATGTTGCATTCTAAGTTTTGAGAGAAATCGCAAAGTGACCTGTCAGCAAACTGAGACATCGACCGCTGTTGCTTTCTTTAGTAGCTCCTGACTTCTTGAGAGAATCGTGCTCGTATTCGAGCTGCACTTTCATTGATTGTATATATGTTTTTTCTTTTTTGTAATTCTCTTATTTCGATGATTCTTTGTACCTAACTTTATTGTAATCTCAGCCCGTTTGATGGCTTTAATAATAAATTCTCTATTTTTAATAAATGTCGTGTTATACTTATGTTTGTTCTATCTTTACCAACTCTATATAAATATTTGTTCAAAACCTTTAGTAAAGTAAAACTCATAGAATATATATAGGAGAGGATAGAACCTGATAAGCGACCTTCCTTGAGGAGTTGCAGTAGGCTTTTAACTCGGGAAAATCCTTCCATTAGGCGTACTTCAGCGGCCTTAGTTATTTTAAGGACTTATAAGCTTGTCACCTCATCGATATTTCTTGAGCTTTGCTTGCCTTTTTCGGGGGTTGACTTCGCGAGTTGGAGAGCTGAAGAGCTTCTCGTGTTGGCGAGTCTTGTCAATCATTAGCGCGACTCCTGTGGGAGGCCGGTCATTGTAGGTGCTAGCTTTGCTAGTTTGGGGGCCTGTGGCCCCTTAGCGAAATTTTGCTGATTTATACAGCTCCTCGGGGAGGCTGTTTGCCACAAGTATTGACTTTGCTGCTCCTGGGACTCTTTGGTGGCCTAGATCGATGAGTCTCTGTCAATACTTAGGCAGGCAGGGAGGGATTATACCTTGAGTGATTATATTGATCCCGCTAGTTAATTGAGCTCATCAGGCCATAGGTTGGCAGGTTTTTTTTTATCAATATCTACAGCTCTAGGTGTAACATCCCAGATTTTGAATAATTAATTTTGAATATATATGAATATAAATTTTGTGATTTGAGGGGGTGTAAATGTAATTAAAAGTATGTTTATTTTTATGATTTCCAGGTGGACCAGATGGAACGGTCCAGAAATGATGTATGAAAAATTAAAAACCGAGGCAGGGAACATCGCGACCTGGTCACCGCGACCACAGATCGCGATGACCTGCTCGCGATGAAAAATGGTGATTTTGGCAGTGAGCATCGCGACCAGTCACCGCGACCATAGATCGCGATAAACTGCTCGCGATGAAAATGTCAAATTCTGGCAGTGAGCAACGCGACCACCAGCGCGACCATGGAACCGTGAGGTGTGCTCGCGATGAAGGCGGTGGAAACGCTCCAGTGAGTATCGCGACCTGGTGGCGCGACGACGGTCGCGACGACCGAAAAATATAAAAAAAAAAAATTGGCTTCTCGCAGAAGCCACAGAAAACAGAAAAAGAAAATAGAGACCGAGAGAGAGAGAAAAAAAGAAAAGAAAAGAAGAGGAAGAAGAGGAAGAAGAGAAGGAGAAGAGGAAGAAAAGAAGAAGAAAAAGAAAAGAAGAAGAAGAAAAGGGAAAGAAGAAGAAAAGAAAGAAAGGAAAGAGAAAGAGAAAGGAAAGAGGAGGAAGCAAGGAAAGAAAGGGAAAAAAGGAAAATCCAGAAGGAAAAACGGTATCCAGGTTGGTGTACGCACAGTTCTAAAACCTTTTTCATATTGTTTATTGATTTAAAGAATTTAAGTGTACATTTACGATTTTTGTTTAGTCATATGTCGTATTTTGATTGCAATAGTTATTTTCCGATTTGTGAAAACTGTCTGAACTTGCTTTTGAGATACATAACTTGAGCTTATATCGAATCTATAGATTTCGTTTCTGTATTCTGTTATTTCTAATTATTGATGAGTATTAAGTTTGAAATTTGATTATTGTAAAAGTGTTGAAAGGTGACTATATATATAAATATATATATATATATATATATATATATATATATATATATATATATATATTTGTATTTCATGAACTACATTTTATGGCCCTGATATATGTATAGGGATATGGATATAGGAGATTGACATGTCAATTGGGTAAAATTTATGGCAGTACTGCACCGTGATGTATAATGTTTCTGATCATTGATTACAGATACCATTTCCTCGTGAAATGGGAAACCGACTGTGAGAATACCCGGATACCATTTCCTAGTGAAATGGGAAACTGACTGTTTATATAGGGATACCATTTCATATGAAATGGGAAACCCGACTGTAAAACCCGTAATCCAGTCCTGTACACCATGTTATGTGTATCACGGGCCAAATTGAGAATTTATGATTAGGAATTGTAATGGAAAAACAAAGACATGATATAAAACTGAATTCCAGAAAGTTTTGAAATACTGACTGTTTACTTAGTTTAAGTAATTGTAAAATGTTTGTTATAGATATTTCTATTTCTGAAAGTACTGGTTTTAAGTTTTATTAATTATATACACTTTTGAATTTCTGAATTCACATATATTGTTTTACATTATATTACCATTTATTTTAGTGTACACCCACTAAGCAGTATTGCTTAGCGCGTTAGTTTTGTTTTTCTAATGCGTAGGTTATAAAAATACCGAGGACGGAAAAGACTGAAGAGGCACCAGCTGCAGAGAAGAGCTTAGAGTCACTGTATCTTTGGGGTAGTTAATTATATAAGTATTTGTGTATAATGTAATTAAATCTGCATGCATATACAGAGGATTTTGTAATTATGTGTTGTAATTAATTATTTTATGATTTCTGTTTTACATTTTTAAAAGGATTATAGTTACTGAATTGTTTTATAAACTGTTTGAAAGTCGCACTAAACGGCAGAGTGCGCATTTGAATGGATTGAGATTTGAAGTGTTTTTGTGAATTGTTTGTGATTTGCGTTTTATTTGAAAACAGGTTTTGGGAAATCCAAAAAACAAAGGAAACTCTGCCGAAATTTTTATAAAAACTGAATTTTTAATGGGCTCACTTGAAAAGATTTTTAAATTAGAAATTATATGGTTTCCAGTTTATAAACAGAATTAAGAAAGTTTTGAAAATCAGGTAGCACTTCTTGGGTCGATCCAGACGGGTCGGGTCAGGGGGTGTTACACTAGGTCTATTCCTCCTAGTATTTCTATTGACCCCGCTTGTTAGAGAGCCCGTTGGCTGTCAAATTGGTGAGTTTTGCCAATTTTTATACTTAGTTTTTCAACGAGCTCGTAGGTTTGAAAATAGGAGACTTTCTCGTTAATGAGCCCGTAAGAAATGCTTTGTTGTCGCTGGGGAAGGGGAATGTAGTTTTTTTTTTTTCTTCGTTTTTACATCTATCTGCGAATCCCTTTAGCCCCCCAAGGTCCAGCAGACAATATTGGCGCGAGAACTTTATGACAGAAAAATTACATCTTTATTGATTGAGATAAACATTATAGAGGAATTTTTAGCTTTCCTGTTTTGTTATCTCATGATGTCCAGACCCCGTTGGCGTTCGGTGGGGTGATGAGCCCCATCTTTCCCCGTGACTATTTTTAACTGGGTGCTGCCAGTGAGTGCGTCATTATCATTGAAGGGGGCTTCCACCAAAGCTTTGGCCTTGGCTACCTTTTCCCGTATGCCAAATCTGATCATCTTCTCATAGCACGATCTGGCCACCTTCTGTTCCCCATACACTTGTCCCATACCCGTCGAGGTTGGAAATTTCAGAGTCACGTGTTTTGTAGAGGAGATCATCTCCAGCTCGTTGAGAGCGGGCCTTCCTAGGACGGCGTTATAAGCCGTTGGGCTATCAATGATAAGGAAGTCAGCCATCGTGGTCGTTTGGCGGCCTTGTTCTTCTAGGGTGAGGGATAGGGTGATCAGTCCCAGGGGAATGATCGAATCACCCGTAAAACCATAAAGTGGTTTGTTTGAGGGACGCAGATGGCTCTGCTTTAACCCCATCACCTCAAAGGCCGCTTTGTACAGAGCGTTCACCGAGCTTCCATTGTCAATCATTGTCCTGTAGATGGTCACTCCTCTTATCATTTCCATAATGACGATTGCGTCATTGTGTGGCCAGTGCACTCCTCACATGTCCGCGTTTATGAAGGTTACCCCTTCAGCCATGGTTCTGCACTGCTTCGTGGGCCGCTCGTCCATATTCATCATCCTCATGGTAGACTAGGTAGCCTTTTTTCACACCCCACGAAGTAGGGCCCTCCATGAATAGTGTGAATAGCTCTCATCACGAGCTCATTTGGGATCGACTCTGGGTGAACGGGCTCGATCATCTGCTGCTGTAGCAATTGAGATTGATGTTGCTGCTGTTGGTTTCTGGGGCACACCACGTCATCTCCTAGGCTGCCTCGCCTCATCAAACTTTTTATCGCGTCCTTGAGCTCATAGCATTCAGACGTGTTGTGGCCCGCCTCGTTGTGGTAGTGGCAGAATTTGTTGAAATTGCTAGTCCTCGTTGGTGTCCTCATAGGAGGTGGCCTCCCGAACTCTTCCATGTTCCTCTATGTACTGAAGATTTTATCTCAGGAGTTCGATAGTTGTGCGTAGGTCTGGTAGTGGCCTCCACCTCGCCGCACATCTTCATCGTTCCTGGCCTTCTTGGCTACCTGATTCGCTGAAGTGTCGTCCCTACCTGAGTCCCTATTTCGATTGCGACCGTGGCCTCGTCCGCCTTCCTTCCGCTTGCTTCAGTCTCGCGGGATCCTGCTCCGGTCCTTCTTGGAGTGTTTCTTGGGTCCAAAGGCTTCCTCCATGTGAATGTGGGTGTTGGACCGCTTGTAGAAATGCTTGAGTGTCTTTACCGGTTTGATGTATATACTCCGGTAGAGCTCAGCGTCTTTTCGTAGGCCAGCGGTAATTGCAGTGAGCACGCTTTTGTCCGTGGGGCTCTCCACGCAACTGACCTCACTCTGGAAAAGGGCTATGTAATCTTTTAAAGACTCGTCTGGTTCGTGGGGCTCTGGCAGGAGGGAACAAGTTGCTTCTTCAATGCCTGGTATTGGTTCAGAAATAGCTCTTGGCATTGGTTTCAGCTGATTATGCTGCTTGTGGGGAGCCCCCTCAGCTATTTTCTCAGAATTTTACCCAAAATGGCTGGGAAGCATTGGCATTTGACCCTACTGTTGGTCGTGAGTAGGTTCATCTATACGTTGTAGGCGTCCAGGTAATCAAATGGGTCACTAGACGCTTGGTAGATGGGGACGCTGGGCATCTTGAAATGCTCGGGCAGCGGCTTGTTATCGATCTTCCAGCTGAATGGGCTTATCTCTACATACTTGTCGGTGAATTCGATGCCTTCTCACTGTCGTTCCAACAGGTCAATCCATCGCAGCAAAGCCTGGTACCCGGGGCCCGAAGGGGTCATTACTGACGTACTGGAGGTGGCGCTGCTTTCCCTTCGGGGCCAATCCGGCCGATTGAGCGACCTTCGTGCTCCCTCATTGGGAAACCTCCTCCGACTGAGTTGCAACTCCGCGATCCATCTTTATGGGGTTCCAGCAGCTGGTAGTGTGTGGCGTTCATTCCCATTGTCGCTTCTCTCAAGATGCCGGCTGTGTGCCTCAGGGCGTTATTGTAACATCCCTAATTTCGAATAATTAATGTTGAATATGTGGATATAAATTTTGTTATTTGAGGGGTGTAAAACATAATTAAATGTATGTTTATTTATATGGTTTCCAGGTGGACCAAGTGAAGTGGTCTAGAAAGATTGCATGAAGTGAAGGAAAAAGTGAAAAGGGAGTACCGCGACCAGTCACCGCGACCTGAGATCTTGATGAGCTGCTCACGGTGAAAAAATGGAATTTCTTGGCAGTGAGTATCGCGACCACTCACCGCGACCAGAGATCGCGATGAGTAGCTCGCGATGAAAAATGGTGATTTTTGGCAGTGAGCACCGCGACCACAGATTGCGCTGACTAGCTTGCGGTGAAAATATCAAATTCTGGCAGTAAGCAACGCGACCACCAGCACGACCATGGTACCGCGATGGGTGATCGCGATGAAGGCGGTGAAATGGCTCCAGTGAGCAACGCGACCTGGTAGCGCGACCACAGGTCGCGATGATGGTCGCGACGACCAAAATTTTATAAAAAAAATAAGAGGCGGTGGAAATGGCAGAAAGAAGAGAAGAAAAGAGAAATAGAATAGAGAGACCGGGGAGAGAAAGAAAATAGAGAGGAAAAAGAAGAGAGAGAAAGAAGAAAGAGAAAAGGAAGAAGAAGAAGAAGAGAATAAGAAGAGAAAAGGAAGAAGAAGAAAGGAAGGAGAAAGAAAAGAAAAGGAAAAGAGAAAAGGGAAAGAGAAAGGAAAAAGAAATTCAGAAAGGAAAGCTCGTAAAAACTGGTATCCAGGTTGGTGTACACTGCTATTTTGAGTTTAGTTTTCAGATTCAAATGGATTTGATTGAATTTAAATTACAGAATTTCGATTATATTAATTTTAATGATTTTGATTTATAACATATAGTATTATTACGTTCTGTTTTCTGTTATTGAGATGTTTTTGAATATCTTGTTTTACAAATGTTGATAAATCTTGATTTTGGAATAATTGAGAGGATTTTTGTTTGATAAAATATATGCAATAATGATTTTGGATTCGTTGAAATTGATAATAGATGGAAATAATGATTTTGGGTAATATTAATATCGATTGGTATTGAGTTTATTTCATTTGAGAATTTTGTTGAAAATGATTTTGGTAACAATAACTGTGAATTACGTTATTATATATGTGTATATATGATTTTAATTTTCAGAACATTCTAATAGAATCGTATTTCGTTTATAAAGTAAGTTTTCGAATTAATCATTGTATGAACAATGTTTTGAAAATGATTCTGAATCAGTTTGAAAAGAAAGGAAAACAAAGTGAATATATGATATGATGAAAACGGCCCTAGGATACTTGGACATAGGAAATGGATATAGGAGGTTGGTATACCAACTGGGTTATTACTGTCGTACTGCACCGTTATTACTTGTGACTGTTGTAGCGGGGCAATCCTGGACGTCACATTGAGATCAGTGACTGTTGTAGCGGGGCAATCCCGAACGTCACATTGAGATCAATGATTGTTGTTGCGGGGCAATCTCGGACAATCACACCGAATACCAGTGATTGTTGTTGCGGGGCAATCTCGGACAATCACACCGAATACCAATGATTGTTGTAGCGGGGTAATCTCGGACAATCACACCGATACTAGTGACTGTTGTTGCGGGGCAACCCCAGGCGTCACATTGATATTACAGAGATTAGACCCATATTCCAGTCCAGAAAGTATGTTGAGTATTCTAGAGGGCCAGAATTGAGAATGACTTGCAAAGAAATGATTATAAAAGAATTGATAATTTGGTTTTGTATGGACTATTAATTGTATTGAGTGGTTTATATTGAATTGATTTCATCAGTTTTATTTCTGTAAATGATTTATATTTGATAATATGGTGATATTTTATTATGCAAAATTATTTATGATTTTGACAATTGAGTTTAGTGTACACCCACTAAGCTATATGCTTAGCGCGTTGATTTTATCGCGCGTAGGTATCAGAGACACAGAGGGAAACAAAGAATAGAGAGGAAGTAACAGCAGATTGAAGGTCCAGAGTCACAATTCTTTTGAGTAATTACAATTGAATTTTAATTGTATATTGTATTTAATTAAGCATGCATATACAGAAATCTGAAATTCGACATGTATATATATGTTTTGTAAATAAGTGCTTTATTCTTTTCAAATGTTTGTAAATATTAATTAAATATGTTTTATTTGAAACTGTTTGAAAGTCGCACTAAACGGCAGAATGCGCATTGATTTGAAAATTTGGATATAGAAGTGTTGGAATTATATTGTATTATATTTGTTTTATTGAAAACAGGTTTTGGGAAAATCAGAAAAATAGAGGAAACTCTGCCGAAATTTTTAAAAATAAAGTTTGATGGGCTCACTAGAAACACATTTTTAAAATACAAGTTATATGATTTTCACTGGTTTGTAATTTATAAAGTGAAGTAAGAAAAGTTTTGAAAACCCGGTAGCGCTCCCTGGGTCGATTCAGACGGGTCGGGTCAGGGGGTGTTACAGTTATATAGATTGTTGGGACGTACTGTGCACTGGAGCGCCTTATCAGTCCCTGTTAAGTTCTACATACCTTTCCCCATTAGCGTTTATGTGGACTACGGGGCTGGTGCGAAGTGGTTCTTCTCGTTACTCGTCACGTCTAATCCTAGCTTGTCTGGCTGCGTTGGCTGAGTGAAAAGAGATTTTGCCCGCTAGACATTGTCTCGTGGTGGATTTTGCCCATGAAGCTGAGGGACATGATGGTTCGCGTCATCTCTCATCGGACGTGGTGGTGAGGTGTTTTCCACTATCTGCTCGCGAGGAAGATAGTTATATAGTAGGAGATGGTATCCGCGGGATATCTCTGCCACCATCCTTTCTAGTTCTGTCTGCCTCTCCATCACTTTGCTAAAATCGGAGGGACCAGATGGGGCAGCCTGATCGTGGCTTCGGGGCTCCACCCGAGGATGGGTTTGACCCTCCGGCAGGTTTGTGTGGGCGGTTGAACCGCTGGTGTAATGGGTGCCGCGTTTGTCATGACTGGCACATTTGGCGCCACTGGTGCATTTGATGCAACCAGCAGGATTGGAGGTTGGTGGGATGGCTCCAAAGGTCCTCCAACTGGGGGTATGTCTTTACTTCGTATTGTTCTGGAACGGGTACCTACGCCTCTCGTCATCGATTTGGAGACTCTTTTTGCCTGAAATAATAAAGATTAGAAAACTAAAATAGTTGTTCCTTACCGGGAACAAAGGTTTGAATCCTCAAATGGGCCCTCCTTCTAGCGCCAAACTGTTATGGGGGGATTTTAATAATATTCCTAAAAAAATTAAGTTATGGGTGGATTATTTTTGTATCTGAAGATTTGGCCTGAATTTTTCTGAACATTGAATATGGACTACAACTTAAAATCCAAAATGATATGTTTGGCTTTTTCTTTCTTAGGATTGAATAAAAATGTTGATTTATTGTTTTTATAAGATAAAAATATTTAGATGAAAATAAGATTGGACAATATAAAAATAATAGTTATTGAATTTTTTTAAATTATGATTGTTAAATAATAAGTGAGAATATCGAACTTTTTATTTTAAATTGTTTTTAGTATTTTTAAATTGTTTGACTACTAAACGTGAAAAAACAAACAATTTCTAAGTTAAGTAAATTTATCAAAAAGCTTATTGCGTGTAATATCTAAATTTAATTTGGAACGATATATTTTAGAAAAAAACTTATAAGGTTAAAACAACTCTACTATGATTTCGTAATTAGGTAAAAACTCCTTGACCAAGGCTTTTTACTAAATTCTAAAACCACAAAATTGTATTACCGAATCGACCCACCTCCCTTGAGGTTTTACTAACTACAAGCGCAGTTAACTTTACCATTAATGGACAAAGACCTCTCATGCCGTTAGTTGATTTCTATTAGATTTAACAGTTGACCACATTCAACCGTTAAAAAGATCAAAATACCCCTAAAATAATATTTACTTTTTATTAAATAAAAAAATAAGATTACATCTCCACTGTCCACCTCACCTGAGATGGACGGTAAAGATTTTTTTTCTTTTTAAAAAAAATTATTATAAAAAATTATATTTCAGATCTTCATTTTTAAAAAAAAAAAATGAGTTTGAAATGTGGAGATCCAATCTCCATATTGGATCTCCACTGTCCATTAGATTAATTTGCTGGCGACGAACCCAGAAGGGTTTGTCAACGAAGATAAACCCATTTGGTTCGTCAACAACGGTTCATCTTCGAAGCCGAACCCCAAATCTGGGTTCGCCTTCGAAGGCGAACCCGGCGGCATGGCTAGATCTTCAGCACCCCTTCAGATTCATCAATTTTTATTTTTTTTTTGGTGGTTTTTGGTGGAGATGCAAATTAGATTTCCACCGTCCATCAAAACCTATCAATTTTGATGGACGGTAGATATTCAATCTGGAGTTTTTTTTATAATTTTTATTTTAAATTTTTTTTTTAAAATAAACTATAACCGTCCATCATCTCAAATATGGAAGGTTGATATTTTTAAAAAATTTTATTTAATAAAATAAAATTAAAAAAGGAGAAAAGACGAAAATACCCCTTTACCTGTTAAGTTTGACTAAAGTCAACTAACAGCGGGGGGAGGTCTTTGTCCATTAATGATAAAGTTGACTTCGTTTATAATTAACAAAATCTCAAGGAAGGTGGGTGTTATTAACTCTATTTTTTTTAAAAGATTTAAAGGAGAGTTTTTCAACCGTTTGAATTTAACCATACCTTATATAGCATGTGAATATAAGTTATAGCTTTAAATTAAATGTGTCTTGAGTATTAACAATAAATTTTTTACTTTGAAAGAAAATATGTAATATAACCAGCTCGAAGAGTCCCAAAATCAAAACAATCTACCCTGAATAATCATTTAGAACCAAATTATCCACAGCAAATGGATAATCTGAGACCCCTTTAATTAAAGATATTTCACAATCCTTTTTTAAGAATGCTATTCAGCTATTGTACCTAGTGATGGCAATAGGACCGATAAAGGTCGGATAGGCAACCCATTTGAGGTATGGTGCCCCATCTCCACCCTTCGTCCTAGTTTGAGGTATTCTCAAAATAAGGAGTAAATCTTCAGCGTACTAAGTATACCAATGAATGGCGTACCCAATGACCGAAGACGTGACATGTGACTGCAACATATATAATTTTAATGATACATGTATAATTTTTTTGACACTCATCATATCTTCTGTGACCGAATACACCACTCGTCGATATAAAACAGAAAACGGATACTTGCGGGTATAGAAGGGAGAAGGCATAGTAATAGAGTTTTCCATATTTTAACTAAACAAGCAGTTTCATGTACTAATATAACAACTTACGAACTCTTGATCCGCCGAGATCTAACAGTATAATTTATTTATCTTTTTGGAAATTTGATTGCTAAAAATAGATTGACATTCCAGTTGAATCTGTAGCTAGTCCTGCGGATGTTAATTTTGACTACACTGAAAACCAACAAGTTTGTGCTGAGATTTTCATGTCTCCACAAACTTCTGGGGAAGCCTGAAATTATATATAATCTTAGATGCCTGAGATTCGAATGAACACCATCAAAATGGCTGTAACCAACTACAGAACATGCCAAGATTAAGCAAAATAGAAATTATAAAAAACTTGGTTTCGACCGAATAATCGAAAATCAATAAAAATATTCAAGTGTTGCACAAAACTTGCCAACGAAACAAGATTACAATTTGGCACCAACAATGTCTGAGAAATCCGGACCGATCACAAAACAGCAAGTAGTTGTGAAAAGAATCAAGAGCAGATATACCATACCATATTATATATAGTTGCAGAATACACCCTCCCAAGTATCACCACAAATTACAAATGTTTATACCCCCTCTTCTCAGGAAATGAAAAACACCATTTCTGGATATTTACATCACCCCCCATTAAACTATAAAACCAACCCCTAACTCCCATTTGTTTTTGTTTTTTTTTTCCCTTTTCACCATTTTCTTCTCAGACCCCATTATCCCAAATTCCTCCCAATTCTCTTATTCATTTACATAGCAAAACAAGGAAAATATGTCATCCATGAGAAACCAGATCAACTCTTTTTCTCTCTTTACCATATACCCCCACTTCCCAAAACCACAAAATGGAAACAAATAAAACAAAAACAATAATAACAAAAAGGTCTATGGATATAGAATATGCGAATGTAGGGTGAGGAGAATCTTTTTCAAAGGTGATTCTCGACTGATTACCTTGGCTGGGGCCGGGCTGGAAATGAGTGAGCTTGGCGGAGTTTACGTTGAGGCTGAGGATTCCCCAAGACCATGGTCTGTGACCTGCTAACCATGTCAACCATGGATGGGGTTTGGTAAGCTTGCACAAGGCTTGTACTATCCGTGGAGTCGCCTCGTGCAGTTGCCCTCTGCCATGAGTGGGAGCTCAAACCCGATAAAACATACGCCCTTCCTGATGACTCATACACACGACGGTTTGCCATCCTTTCTTGCATCTCCTTTAGCTCAGCACCTAATGCAACACATAACCTGTCACGAGCACGAGCAGAGACAGTTTCAGACAGAGCCCTACGACAACTCTCCAGAACAGACACTGCATTTGCTAGATCTCCATGTTCAGCTGCAGCTCTGGCCTCAGCCATTGCCTCTGCTGCACGAAGCCTGTTTCTTTGCCTGTCTACTTCCATAGACACAACTTGTTGCGTGGTTATTGCAGGCCTCTGGATCTTTATCACATTGGGTTCGTCTGAAATCACCATTTCTTTTGTAATGGGATCTCTAAAAGCACAATGAACCTTTAGCAACGGCATCTCTGCACCAGAACTATTAGCTGGAATGTTGACTGTAACCAGAAAATCCCTCTCTTCTTCAGCATACAAGTCCCCAACCTCAATAGAGCCCATTCTTTCATCTGCTGTCAAGCTAGTCTGGTAACTCCCTGCTTTTATAGAAGTGATCTGCAAATTTGGATGAGCACACTCAACAGTGACCTTAAGTTCCTGCACCACTACACTTAATAATCCTCCAATGCACTGTGCAAATGCATCCTGAATCACTCCCTCAGCTTCTATAAAAGAAAATGTGCCCCCAGAAATCTCAGATATTGAATGCATTGAGGCAGCATCATGGTCTACGCCAAACCCAAATGCATGAACAGGAATATGGCACCCCGTACTACCATTGCGATGGATTGAGACAGGGAGAAGTGACTTGTAATCAATTTGAGGATTGGCTCCAGCAGGACCAGTGATGGTATACGTATCCTGCCCATCAGATAACAGGATAATACTGCCAACTGGGTTCTTCAATTGGCGATCTAATAACACCTTTGCACCTTTTTTCAGGCCCTCGGCTATATTTGTTCCACCATTTGAAATCAGAGAATTAACCGCTTGCAAGGCCTCTTGCCGTCCTGTTTCATTCATTAGACGGAGAGGAAATAGGCGACGGGCTGTGGAGGAGAAGGCAATGACAGACAGCCGGTCAGAAGGGCCAAGATTCTGAATCACAAACCCCATTGCTCGTTTTAGCAAAGCAAGCTTGGTGCCTGCCATGCTGCCACTAACATCAAGGACAGTGACGAGGTCCACTGGAGTACGAGAATCTTGAGATACTTGCACCTGGTTTCGGCACCTATTATGCCTTCCATTAAGGGGAGCCTTGAGATGGATTAGTAACATGAAATTATTATGAGAAACTGCACTTGGCACAGCTGAAACTTCTGGATATGTTTTGACTTCTACTGTTCCATAAGAATTGTTTCCAGTAGAATCTTTCGCGATTGTGTTGCTATCCTCATTAATTTCATGTTGTGGATCCAAAACTTCATCATCATTGAAGACAACTGGTTCAGGAGCATGATAAATTGGAGTAATCTGCCGACTCACATCTAGCTGAGGGGGAGGGAGTTGTCTTAAAACAGTCATCCAAGCATCATCACGAGACAAACGTGCAGTACTGATTCTTGACCTTCCATGGGGAAGATCAGATGCAGGGTTCTGAAAGGGGACTTCCTTCCATTTTGCTCGGCAAACAGGGCAAACTTGGTTCCCATGTTTGACATTAGAAGTAATGCAATGGAAGTGGAAAGAGTGGGAGCATTCTGCAGTGAAAATGGCATGTCCCTGGCCTGGTTTCATGTTGGTCAGACATATTGCACAGGTCCTCTGCAGGTTAGAAAGATAAGCGGGTGAATACACAAGATCCCGCAGCTATTATATTTAAGATTACAGCAGATACAGTCAAGAGAATACATGAAAAAAACTTGTAAGTTACAAAAATACATCTGGAAGCTAAATAAGAGAGAGAAGAGACAATGGCTACAGCATATAACTAGTCATACAATTATCTAATGATAGAGAAAAAATGACAGATCCCCTGAAATGAAAACTCAATTACAGTTAAAATAATTGAAGTTTTCCCCATAGCGTTTACATAAAACACTTTTAAGCATTAGCTTGTCAGATAAACATATCTCCAGAGGTGTTTACATTATATATCAAGCTCTCAAAAATTTTAGTAGTTCAAAATGACTTCCTTTAAAATGAGCAGGTCAGAAAACTTAGATATTTCTGACTCCATGTTGCTGCACACCAAGCTCTCAACATACTTCAGGAACATCTTTGTCAAGGTTTGTCAGCAGTTGAAATATATTTATAATTCTAAAGAACTAAGCAATCCACTTTAATACATCTGTTTGAATTCAATTAATCGCCATCTTGAGAGAACACCAAAGCATTACAATTTTACAATTAAACATAACCTAGTCTACCTCAGTGAACCAACAGTTGAACCTTATTGGGGACTCGTAGCAATCTTAGTTAATGAGTTTTTGTTGCCAAAATAAACAACCGCAATATGTCATATTTTCAGTGGCAAGTGCGGATGCACCACCCAATGGTGCAGATTTTCTTGTTACTTAGAATGCATTTCAATATCTAGTTGTGGCATTGGAACTTGAATTCAAGTATTTCACAATCCCAAAGTGCTATGGACTTTAAATAACAACCACCAGCTGTGACATGGATACAAGTGAGAAATTTCAAATGTCACCACTACTGTCTATAACTGACCCCTCTTGTCTAGACACTGGCCCCTTGTCTATAAACAGCTCTATTATTGAGGCTGGCGCATGAAAAGAAGAAATAGAATACAACCAATCTGTATTGAGGCTGGTGCATAAAAAGAAGAAATAGAATGCAACCAACCTGCACCATAAATATATACAGAATTGATAATTGTTAAAATCCAAGATTAAATTCTCAGCAAATCAGAAAACCAACCAAAAAAGAAGTCAATCTTAGGTGGTCAAACAATTGTAAAAGGTTATGATGGGAATTATATAACCAAGGCGATGACTTTTAAAAGTAAGAACAATCAAACAGCCTCTTCAAACTAATGATGAATCTTTCACACAATAACCCAAAAAAAATAAATTAAAAGGAATAAAAATAATCACAAAGCTCATAAAAAGAAGGAAAAAAAAAAGATGGGTTGCTCCAAAAATTTTATTTTGATTTTCTATTTCTCCAAACAAGTATATCAACAGCCTTTTTTTAGGCCCATATAACATGAAAAGGAGAGATCTTGGGGTGTATGTAATGTGTGGAATAGTGCAGTTATGCTGACCAAACAAAGCACTTTTTTTTCTCAACAAGTGAAGAGGAAAAGTTAGGAGAGGTACAGTGTGATAAGTGTATTCCTTTTCAAATAAGCCAAATGAGAATGGTCCATAAAGGGACTAGTCCACTTTTATCTTACCCACAAAAAGAGAGTTGAAAATAACAAGACAACAAATTCACATCTTCTCAAGCAAAATTCAGAATATATCACATTATCACCACCCAGTACCCACCAAGCCACCAATGCTATGTATGCCCTACATGACAACAAGCGCCTTGCAACTTGTGATGAGATGTGGTAAAACAAAAAACAACAACAACATTCTACTGTGAGACTCCAATAATATATATATATATATATATATATATATACAGAATAAAGCTATGTATGCATTATTGTGAAAAGATTAAAAATTAAGCTGACATTAACAGAAAAATAATGCCTTCGTTGTAATTTGTATTACATGAACTATACACATTAATAAAATAAAATCCAATAAAATCAAACACCCAGATCAAATTAGAGATCCATTAATGCAAAACAAGCACTAAAAAATGACACAACCAACATATAAGTTTATAAATTTAATATAAAAAAAACTGAAAAAAAAAAAACGTAAATGATGATGATGATGAACCTTAGAGGACTTTTGTGCGGATTTGGAGAGGCGGTGACCGGAAGAGGACGGGTTGAGAGAAGCAGAGGAGGGACCGTGAGACGACGGAGAAACGACGTCGGAGTGTCTGGATTGCGAGGCGGCGGCTGTTGCTGGTTCTTGGTCTTGAGTCTGAGGAGCGTACAAGCACATATTCAAACCCAGAGCCAATTTGGCTTTCCTCCATTTACTCCCCATTTTTTGTTCTTTCTTCCTTTCTTTAAAAGAATCAATCAGATCTCTGAACGAAGACAAAAGCAAAGCGCTTGTCTTAAATTGCTAGATCTTGCAATGGAGGAGGAGGAGAGACATGACAAAACTATGTTTGGAAGTTTGATTGTTTTTTCTCTTGTCAGGAACATGTTATGTTTCATAGAATCATATACCCACACAAAAAAAGGAAAAAAAAAAAGATAATATATAAGAAGCAACGATATAAACAGAGCGAGAGAGGGAGAGAGAGAGATAGAGGGAGTTTTTGACTTTGTTTTTGTTGGGTGGGTAGTGGTGTTATGTCAGTTATGTTAATGGTGGGGGTGATGGTGGAGGGTACTGGTCAGAGATTAGCAGCCTTTTCAAAGGCCATTAAAATTATAATTAAGGAGAATTAAATTGAGATAATCAGTAAAGTGACTTGGTTTATCATATTAATTTTTTTATTTTTTATTTTACTTAATTACCTTCATTGCCGGCTTCTCCTTTATTTTATTGTTATTTTTGGGCCATTTGTGAGGATTTTGTTCAGCCATAAAACTAAATAAAAACAAATATATATATATATATACATCAAGAAAAAAATAAAAAAATATTGTTTTTATTTATATCCACAGGGCACAGTCTAAAATTTTTCTTTTGAAGGAAAAAAAAATCATTCAGGTTTATGTTTAAATTTAAAATTTTAATTTTAAAAAAAAATTAAAATTATTCAGTTTTAGATAAAAATAAAAAAAAAACACTAAATTTAAGTGATCAATGGTATAATTTGATTGGCGGTTGAATATGGAAACATGCCAAGTTAACTGCAGTTACGATTTCAGCTACAATACAAATACTGTATTATTAATGGGTAGTTAAGAGATCGAAGTGTTTTTTTTTTAATTAATTTTTTTCTATTATTTAAACTTTTAATTTTTGTGGACTCTTCAATTTAGAATTTAATATTTATTTTACTTAATATTTATGAGAACGAAGTTGGGTTTAACTACTGCACAGAAGCTACAAGTTGTACAGTTAATGAATAGTTAAGGGGAAAACTTTTTTTTTGTTACTTTATAAAATTTTTTTTTTTTTTAACCTTTTCATTTTTGTGGACTCTTAAATTAAAATAGTGTGTGATAAGTTGAGGCTGGCCCAGTGATTTATCTCTCACACTTACATCCTTAAAGTTCTGAATTCAAGTCGTACCTTACTCTCTGAATCCTAAATTAATTGTAATTGTTTAAAAAAAAATTAAAATAAAGTGACTAATAAATATTTCTCTAACTATATAAGTTTTATATAAGTTTGACCCTTAAAATTTTAGTGAATAATTCAATTTTTTTTGCTTATTATTTTGTAATAAGACAACGATGAAATTATTATTTTTTTTCTTTTACAAATTAAAATAGTACAGTTTGAGGTTTAGGAGATGAGGAATACGACTCGAAACTATAATTCTATTAATATAAATATAGGAAACATACGTACCACCGGATCAATCTCGTAAAGAATAAAAACTCTTATTATTCAATTAAACGATATTGAATATTTATCTCATATCCTTTGGCCAAATAAGTAGGCTAATTCTTCGCAATTTTACAAGGATAGTCGTCAATTTGTATGTGGTAATTTTACTGACATCTCTTCCGGAATTAGGATAAAGATCCGCACTAATCGAATTTTGAGGAAAATATTAATAGAGAATTTAATATATCAAATAAATTTTAAGTATTTATATTTTGTTTAAATTTGACAAATAACAAATCACTATTGGATTAATTTGGAAATCTTACATGCTTCCAAAACAAAACAAAACAAATTTAAAAATATTATTTACGCAAGAATGACTGTCAAACATAAGTTGGTAGGAAAGACGTTCATTCAGTCAAATAATATTATATTCAAATAGCTGCACAGGAGGTAGCATGTTTAAAAAAAAATTAAAATAAAAATCATAGTATTACCCTTCAACTTACCTTCAACTTTCAACTTACCTTCAACTTATAAATACAAATAAATCAATTATTGGACCATATAAAAGATTTGAAGGAAAGATTTTTTATTTTTTTTTAAAACAAAAAAGAAAAACGGGAGAAAAAACCATAAATTTAAATTAAACCCATAAATTATAATGTGATTTTAAAATTTAGTCCTTATTATTTAACTTTGAACCAGTACCACGAGAAACCATAATTTTAGGGCACCGTTTAGGGTGTAGGTTTGGATTGAACTATTTTATGGGATTGAATTGGACTGGAATTAGATTGGATTAGATATAACGCTATCTTTTGATTGATGTAACATGAGATATGACTAAAATAGTTCAATTCGATGTTTGAAATTATTTGAGATTGAATAAAAATTATGTGATGATATATTTATTATATGGTTAAATTATAATTAAATTTAGTAATTTTAAAGATAAATGGTCTATTAGATAGATAGAGATGCATGAATTGTAATTTAATTTAAATAAAAAAAAATAATTGAATTAAAGACATAGATTTAATTATGTTTCCAAAATTTGATTGAGAGTTTTTTTTTTCTTATATATATAATTATGCTTCCAAATTAGACTTGCATCTAAATAAGATGAAACATTAATACCCAAAAAAAAATACTGAAATTTTTCATACCTTCGATTAATATTTATTATTATTAGTTTTTATGTTTATACTTGTAGAATTGAGCTTTTAAATAAAATGCAGTTTTAGCTCAGTAAAAAGAAAGATAAACAAATTCGTACGAGTCATTCAAGAAGCTAAAAATTGTGATGAGAAATCAAGAACCTTTGATGATTGATGAGAGAGAGATTGTTAGTGTATTAAATCAGTTTTAATTTAGTTGTGGCATTGTTACTTGTTAGCGATAGTGCGCGAGGTGGGTTTCTTTAATCCGCTTATAACGGGACTAATTTGGCACGTAGGATTACTACTCTTATATTTCAACTAATCACTAAATATAAGATAGAGATTAAAATTATATAATCTTAAATTAATTATATGTATCAAATTGGGTCTAAATATGAAAAGCATATCTAGATGAATATATTATCAAATCTAAAATTTATTGCGATACAATAAGATATATACATATTTTTAATTTAATTTGTTTTCTAACATGTAATCATGGACCTTAATAAGACATCATTATAACCGTAATTATGAAAAGAATGGGTATAAAAATGTTGAAATAGTTGTAACGCATCATATAATATTATAAACATTAATTTATAATGAAAAATAATTTATTTATTTTTTTAAAATAAAGACTTTTATAAAAAAAAAATGAATATAGACTGAAACTAAAATCTTTTAGGAGAAGATCCCTGATGCAAGACGAAAAATTTTCCATCCAAATTACCTATCTAACTTCAGCTAAAGCAAACTTAGCAAGCTAATGTATCACCCCATTAGCACATCTAAGAATATAAACAAAACTAAACCCACCCCAAAAAAAAAGGCAACAAAGAAAAAAATATCGTCAAATATAATGAAACAATTGATATATAAAGTGATTTTCAAGTTTTCTTATTTTAAACCAAATCATAAACATAATCTAATAGTTACAATCAAAATGGATTATTTTATTTTTATCTAAATTTACATAAATATTTTTTAAAAAAAATTAACTAGTAGATGTAGAATCTAAGTGGAGAGTGATAATTATTATTTTATTTTTTATATATTATTAAATTAGAATTCAATAATTAATAATTATTCATGTAAACATACAAAAAGTGACTTGAGATATCATGGGTAATTATAATTAGTAGCATGACCCATTATTTTTTTAGAATAAACGACTTTCGTATCAGAGAAAAAAGATCACATACTAGAACTAAAATCTTCCATAAGAAGATCCTGGCACAAGACTGAAAATCTTTTACCCAAATCACTTACCTAACTTTAGTTAAAATAAACTTAGCAAGAGAGTGTGACAATCGATTAGTACATCTCGAAATAGAAACAAAATTAAAAGCACTCTAAAAAAAAGGCAATAAAGAAAAAATATCATCAATAACAACTCTAATATCAGAAAGCGGACAACCCTTTCTATTAAGTAAGGAAATAACATAAGAGGCATCAGATTACAACATATCAAAATAGAAGCCTCCTTATTTTTTATTTTATTTTAAGTTTAACAATTTATACCATAAATAAACATTCTTCTTTTGCACAAACACCCTCAGCTGAAATGGTTAGTGCACATACCTCTTATTTCAATAGTGAGAGTTCAAGTCCTACTATATATATATTTATCAGTATGTGTGAATAGTTTTACTTTTTTATTATAGGAGTAGATGTCTATTATTATGGGAGTAGATATTCAGACCGCAAGTTTAATGAGTGATCTTAATAGGTCCGATAATTTATTAATCATGTAATCATAACCTTAAAACAAAATAAACATTCTTCTATTTTCAAGTGATGTGACTAGAAAAATAGATAAATAATAGATAAATTGGAGTCGCTTTACAGTTTACACAAACTCATTTATTTTAATATAAGTTATAGTGGATTACATCGAAGTCACTTTCAGATAATTGCAATTACCTATAATGTCTCAAGTCACTTTTTTGACTTAATAAACGTGGCCCCATCAACGATGGAGGATATTTGGGCTTTTGGCAAAAATGATGAATCAAACGGTGGAAATTGCATCATGAATAATGATAGTGTTTTTATCTTGCCGCCTCACACGTGCGTTACAGTGCATAATAATTAATATATATATATATATAAATATAAAATTTAAAACTGTCGATATCAATTACTAAATATGCGAATCGAAGATACACTTTCATAATAATATGAGAGATTATTTTCATGATAATAAAAAAATATATATACCCATATAATCACAATATCTATTCTTTTTATAGGATATTTCTATAAAACTCATAGTATATAATAGGATGCGAACTCCACCGCCAACTTTGGATAATCTGTCGACCCATTATAATAATAATAATAATAATAAAAGTAGTATTACTAAATACTAAACAGCAGTGTTCGATTTTATGTTTGGCTCTGGAGATATTTTTCTCTCGAGATTACATTTAACTATATAAGGTTGGGTTGGCAGTCAATGTGTCGGGGAGTTGAATAATGTTTTAGTTTAGTTGTTGGATGCTCTCTTGTAGACTATAGTGAAGTTGTTCACTGTTTTTGTCTTTTGATGAAGAGTTGTATGTCAATCCTGAATCTTGATCTACTTTTAGGTAGCCTACCAATTGTCACAACTATTTCTTTTTTTGTGTACATGAATCATCATCTTGTAACCTATCTAAAAGGGTGGTTCTCTCAAATCAACCAATTGGAGAGTGATTCTCTCCAATCAACCAATCCTATTGTTTCTATCTTATTCAAATTATTCTAAATCCACAAGATTGTTAAAAAAATTTGAATTACCAAAATTCGTATTCGTGTTCGTATTATATACATACATATATATATAACTATGATGCAATTTAAAGCAAAAACTTGGTTGAATTCATGATACGTCTAACAAATTAAATATGTCTACACTCCTAATTTGATTAAACTAGTATCAAAATTTATATACTTACTGTAAAATTTTAGTTTATTGAATTTGTTGAACCAAATGGCAACCCGAGAGGGCTTTTTTGAAAATACTTTTATAAACAACTCAATGGAGTAAAAGACGTTGAATAAGGGAAACTCAATCGAAAACTTTTTAAAAAACAGCAAAAATGCGAAAGTGGCAGGATGACAAATTTTGTTCTCTTTATTGATACGGTATTAAGTACATATTATACGCTCAAATTCAAAATTGTTCGACCTCTTAAACAATCGGAAAAAAAAAAAAAAAACTTGTCTTACATCAAAATTTATCCACTAAAAATAAGTTAAGTAACTCTTAGGTCATTTTTATGAACAATTAGACTGGAATTGTCCTTCAACTTAACCGATTGTACTAAAATTCGACGTGTTGCTCAAAATAAAAATTTAGATCAATATATAGATTGTTTGTGATTATAGGATTTTCTTTGGTGACTGATTGAATACGATCTTCATTGAGCCCCATATATGAAAATATGATAAATAAAGAATTGAAAAACTTTTACAAAAAAATTAAATTATAAAAACTTTTTTTGCCAAAAAATAAAGCGATTGTCATTAAGTATTGTAGGACATGGATGGGTGCTTTTTCTAATATTGGCCACTTACATGCACCATGGCTTCACTTATTAATTCTTTAGTATGGACAGTCTTTGGAAAAAAAATTTAAAACCTTCAATTTTGTAATGTTACAAAATCAGCTTTATGACATACAAAACTACAGGTTTTGAATTTTTTTTTTTTTTTAAAGGATTGTCAGCAGAAGACCATATATATGTATATATGCATGCGTGTATAAATATAAAATGTTCATGTTGTAAATTTCAAATTTATGAGATTTCGTTTGTTATCAATATATATATATATATATATATATATATACTGTGGCGCATTTGGTTCCGCCGGAATCCTGTCCTGCATGATGGGCCGTTGCTTGGGGTGGATGAGGTTGTTCGCTGGTCTTCTGTGTTTCTTCAGGATTTCCAGCAAGCTGTTGCTTCTCCTTGTCTTTCTACTGTTGCGGTTAGTGCTCCGCAGGCTTCTCCCCCGAAATGGCAACCTCCCCCATCTGGTCTTTTGAAACTGAACGTTGATGCGGTCTTATGTGAGGCTTCTGGTAGGGTTGGGGTTGGGTTAGTGCTTCGTAATAAGGATGGTCAGGTGCTTGGGTCCTCTTCGCAGAAGTTTGGCGGGTGCCTTCCTCCCCTTGCTGCTGCCATAGTTAGGGGTCTGAAGTTTGCTCGAGATGTTGGGGCCTCTTCTATTGTCCTGGAGTCTGATTGCAGCTCTCTTGTTGGGCTGGTTCGTGGCCTCGTAGTGGACTTCTCCGAGATTGGCCTGGTTGTGGAAGAGATTCAATATCTTTCCTTACACTTTTCTTGTTTTTCTATGGTGTTTGGGTCTAGGAAAGTTAATTGTGTTGCTCATGCTTTAGCTAAATTAGCTTTGGCTTCTGTTGGTAATTTGTTTTTGTTTAACTCTGTTCCTCCCTCAGTGGAGTCGTTTGTTCTAGCAGATTTGTCAGAATAGTGTTTCCTTTGTTTCCGTTTGATCCTCTTTTTTAAAATATATATATATATATATATATATATATATATATAGCTAAGAAATGTGTGAGTAGTGAGTCCCACGGACAGACACTCCCTACTACCAGATAGAATTTAAAGCAGCCATGCTTGTACATTATTATTATTTTTTTATATAAAAAATAAAGTCATTAACCAATTTCACTATCTTCAAATTATAAGTTTGGAAGGTAAAATATAAATGACATTCATATAATAAGAAGACAAGTAAGAAAATTTGAAATTTCAAAAAACGTACATACAGGTAATTACTATTTTTTTTAAAAGCTATATCGAACAAGATAAATGTCTATTTGGACTTATTGAGATTAATCATTATATATGCAGTTCAGAATATCTACTCGCATAATCGGTAAATATTTATTCCAAACATACATTAATAAACGTGCATGGGTTATACTTGAATTCTACCACTAATGTGATTGAGTAGGTGCACATCAACGAAACTGGGAGGGGTTGTTCACTCAATAAATGGGGTTGTTCACTGAATAAGTGAGAGCAAATTATAATGCACGGTAAAAAATTGAGGAAAGCTAAGAGAAATGATTAGAGGGGGGATGTTTGTTTCCTTAGGGTGCGTTTAGTATGCGGGATTGGATTGAATTATTTTTGTAGGATTGGACTGGACTGGATTGGATTGGATTGGACTAAATTAGTACTGTGATTTGTTTGGTGCAGTATGGACTAAAAATAGTACTGTCTTTTGTTTGGTATAAGATGAAATGGGATAAAATCAGAATAAATTTATTAAATTAATTTTCACATAAATAAAAATATTTTGAAGTAAATTACATTCATTTTAACTTAAATAAAAAATAAAATTAATTTTAAAATAAATAAAAAAATATATTTAAATTTAATTTAATTAAAAATAATTTTTTTTAATAAAAAAATATTTAAATTATCTCTAAAATAAATAAAATCATTTTAAATTAATTTTAAATAAAATAAAAATAAAAATATTAAATTAAATTTACTTAAAAATATTTTTAAATAAAATTAAATATTATTTTAAAAAAATATTAAATGAGATATTTAATTTATTTTTTAAAATAAATAAAACTATTTAAAATTAATTTAAATAAAACAAAATTAGTTTTTATTTATATTAAATATTATATTATATTGAAAAAGGAAAAAAAAAAAAAGAGGTGGAACTAAATAATCCCACCAATTTGTTGGTGGGATTATTTAGTCCCATCAACATGGGATTATGTGGAACTGTTGAAATTAGATATGTCCAATCCCAACATGTTCTAAACATAGGACTAGGAGTAAATAGTCCAATCTGACTCCTAGTCCCATGTAACAAACATGACCTTAGGAAATAAAAAAAAAAAAAAGCCTTGTTACTGCCTTTTATGTTGACTTGCCACAGAAAAGTGTGGCAAATTTAGGGCTCAAAAGCAGCCTTATAAGGATCTTCATTCATGATTCTCCACTAAATGTAATTAAACATTCTCTCTCTCTCTACTCTCTACTCTCTATCTCTCAAAAAAGGATAAATAAAAAAGGGATCCACTGTCTTGGGGTCCCTTCTTCATGTTCTCTTCTAGGGAGAGGAATAACTTTTACAAAAACCTTTCCTTTTAAGAATGGGGGACCTCTATTGCACAAAAGAAAAAGTGGGTGTTAGTCTACTATACCAAAAAAAAAATATATACATAAATTAAATGAGATTCATATATCTACCCACCATATATATATATGAAACATTGTTTTAATAAAATCATATTCGGATTGTTTTTGTGTTGACTCTTGTCACCCGTTTGTGGTGGGTTTTGTCCAGATCGTCCTGAATAGCTTATTTTTATTTTGATTTTGATAATTTATTTCATTTCTTCTCAAAAAAATAAAAATTACTTGTTTATATGTACTTCCTAAAAATAATTTAAACATGATTGAGATAAATATTCTTAAAGAATCTGTGTATTATTATTAAAAAAAAAGGCATACTATTATGTATGAAGACGTGATATCTTTCTTGTAAGGAAGGTTAAATTACTATACAAGTCCATGAGTAATATTATTTTTAATAGTTAATAAATAATAATAGAAATTTATAAATTTTGTCTAGAGTTATATATATATATATATGTATATATATATATAAGTCTAGTATAGCAGTTCAATCTATATATACTTTTTCTTCAAAAGCATGTAACAAATATAATATAAAAACTGTTGAGAATTTAAGGAATGATTAGCTGTATGTGTGTTTTTTAGAATGGTGGGACTGCATGTATAGAAAGCAAGTGACTGTTTTCAATGCTTGAAAACCTAACATGGAGGTTAACGGAGGAGCAGAAAATTATGGTTACCAAGTTTGAACGTTCAACTAATAATTATTGATATTAAGTGGTGGAAGAAATGACAGGGTGTCATAGGTTTGTATTTTTCAAATTTGCGGCAGTAAGGGGTTTAAGTTTTATTATATAGTACATTTATCAGTATATATAGAGAATTTTTCTTCTTGCTATATGGAAGTGTTCGATGTCTCTCGATCGTGATAATAGAGATTCGCGTTGCATATATAGTCATTAATCTCGATAAACTTCTGACTCGCTTAGTATCAACTTTCAGATTAATAAATAAGGTTATTGGTAAAAAAATAAAATAAAATAAAATTAATGGCGAAGCAATGGAGGTATAGGTGTACATGGTTTCCTGGTTGTCAAAAATTGATTGTTTCAAAGAAAAAGAAAAAAAAAAAAAAGAGAAAAAGAAGGCTAAAAAGTCAATGGTATTTATATGTTACATTAATGGAAAATGTGATCACATCAACTTTGCTTTGAATATAAATAAAAGAGCTATGATAACATGGTAAATCTATGAGAATACAACTCGTTGTGATGTGCACATTATACATTCCTCACCACTAAATTCAGTCAACAAAGTGAGTTCTTTTTCTGGATTCATGTGAAAGCTTTTGAGAATCCATCTTAAAACCCTAGCTAATTTACACAAATATTGGATTGAAAAAAAAAAAAAAAATCTTCACAGACAAATTCTCAGTTTCATATTTTATTGTTGGGAAAAGATAATACGAAAAAGCCGGTTAATATCGGTTAGAGAATCCACATGCGTATCTAATAGAAGATGAAATGAATTCCATATTAGAAAAATTAAGCAATAGAAGTGTATATATACCAACAAATGCCACAATTTAATAAGCTAATATTTAAAATTGTAAGACTATCCACCAATATTATATATCATTTCTCATAAAAAATTTTTTTATCAAGCACTAAGTGCAAACTTAACATGATACCAGAGCTTTTGACTAACGTCATACGGTACGTAGGTAATTAGTCATACGATGCTTGGGTCGAGCTCTATCAAACAATAACTCAAAAGAAAAAAAAAATGCGGTGGTCAATCAAAGTCAATCGGGCTCATATGTGAGGGGGAGTGTTAAAAAACTTACATATGAAGTTAATAGAAGAAGTGATGAATTCCACATTAGAAAAATATAAAGTAATTAATATAAGGATATATATGCGAAGGAATGCCACGACCTAATAGGTTGCTATTTTGAGTTGTAAGGCTGTCCATAATACATATATCACTTCTCATAAAAAAAAATATAAAAATACAATCAACCACTAAATGTGCAAACTTCATAATATGACCCATATATAATAACGAAAAATAAGACAAATAAATCCAATCACACAATATAAATCTTTTACGCGGAAAACTTAAGACGGGGAAAAACCAAATCTTCAAACATTCATGCATGGTCATTTATGTACCATCAATATTAGATCACTTCATACCATTAAATTCAAAATTTTCTTTTTTAAGTTTACCGTTGGTCTCACATTCACTATTAAATTAAAATTTACATGTTATTGACAAGTTGAATTCAACATATTTAAATTTAGGGCGAATTATAATGAAATACCTTGACGTTTGGCCATATTACAATAAAATCATGAGTTTAGCCTTAATTACACATTAGTATTCTACCGTTAGTTGACTCAGTTAAAAGTAACGATTTGACCAAAAATTTTACATGAAATAACAAAATACCCCTGGTTAAACAATAAAAAATAATATTAATTATTAAAATTTTAAAAAATAATTTAAATGGATTCGTCCATTTAAAAATTTTTTAATTTTTTTTAAATTTTAATAATTAATATTATTTTTTATTTTTCAACTGGGGATATTTTTATTATTTTAGGTCAAAATTTTGGTCAAATCGTTATTTTTGACTAAGTCAACTAACAGTAGAGTATTAATATGTAATTAAAGTTAAACTCACAATTTTATTACAGTATATCCAAATACCAGGAGTTCCATTACAATTCACCTTTAAATTTATAACTTTTCGATAACGAAGTTGAGATAATTAAATATTAAATTTTTCGTATCCATCAATGAAATTACAGTCCATCTCTCAAATTTAATAGTTTTATACGAATCAATCAAACTCAACATATTTCACTAATATAGAAGTCAAAATTCATATATAATGATATCTTTTAGGTTTATTATTGGTCAGTATCCCTCTCATTTTAGATCAACCAATTAGTTGGTTTGGATTTTGTTATATGAACAAAATTTTACTTCACTTGATAGGTTCTTCAAGTCATCATCCATTGATCGATGACTCAAAATTAGAATATTCTTTTGAATTATTAAAACCAAAACGTTGTCGATACTCGATTGGTGTTGGTTTAAAAAACAAACACAAATCTTCATTTAATAGATTGTCAAATCACGTACGCAAAAACCCAAATTTATATCCACTAGATTTGTTGAGTTTTGTCACGACTGCTATATATAATATAATATTCTCTTTTGAATGTTGCGATTTCAACTTTCAAGTCAAATAAAAACACAAAGATTTATTTAATTTAATTTTATTCCAAAAAAGGACAGAAAATTATACAGAAACTTGTGGCTTCTAGAATCCAGACTGCTCGTAGCATTTGACACCTCTTGTTTCTCTCGACTTTGTAATATACAATTTGACTCATAATTATCTTTCCTTCTTAATTTTAATTAAGGTGAAATCAAAAGGGTTAAGATTTATTAAAATCGATTGAAATTAATCACTACTATATATACGGTTTGAATGCATATTATTATTATATATAATCAGAAAATATTTATTTTTATATACGAAGAGAAAACTCATCATTTATACTCCTCAATACTCATAGTAAAACTTAAATTTTTACAATTAATGTAAATTTAAAAAGTACATACCACCTAAACTATGAAATGAAATAACTTATTTAATCAAAACGATGATAAAAAATTAAATGTAAGACAAGTGGCAAATTCATAGACAAGTTGAAATTTTCAGTTGTCTAATAAAGGGGTTTACTATTACATTAATCCTATCAAAACTGCAACCAGAAGTTTCTCAATATTAAAATATATATATATATATATATATATATATATTGTAAAATAATTTTTAAGGTAAAAAATATTTGCTTATTTGAATATAATTCTAAAGAATGGAAATGGTTAATTCCACAAAAAGAAATTTTAAAATGGAATAACATACTCGTTAAGGTATGAATTCTAGAATTATAAGGGTTTCTTCATAAAAATGCCTTCAAATCTGATCAATTACTTTTTGGATTTTATCTGCAGACATATTAATCATGTTATAAACAAAGAAGGGTGGTCAAAGACTCAAAAGTTTTTGATGATCAGCCAAAAAAAAGAAGAAGATTTTTTTACATCTTAATTATTTTAAAACCATATTTCCCAATTTGAGCAAAGATTACAAATATCATTTTCATCAGTGTGTCATGTAGGGTTTTGAGAGGTTGTCTTGAGGTACTGGTGTGGACTTGAAAGGTGAGCTTCTGGAAATTAAAATTATTATCAATGACATAGAGAGTGTGGATTGGGTTTACCAAATGTGATTTGAACATAAAATTATATTTAATTGTTAAAATTAATCTCTTAGTCAGTATGGTGATGTAGTGATTTAGTTTTTTTTTTTTTTAAAAGAAAATAGATTATATTCAAACATTTCTTGTCATTCTTAGTTTTTTTATTTTAAAAATTTAGGTTTGAACATTTAAAAAATGAAAATTGTTTATCTTTTTATAAATTATTTATTTTTCGAGGGATTTATCTTTCTTTTTTTATTTTATCGTGTAGGAAAGTACGGCATATTTTTTGTTTTTTGAGAGAAAAAGGAATATATTAAAATCAGCAAAACGAAACAAACTATACAAGAAGAACATCCTGGACCAAATCCACCACACATGGGGACAAGACTCAAACCAAAACAAATCAGAAATCAAATTCACAGCCTCCTTAACTAAAGCATCAGCAACCTTATTCGCTAATCTATGGACAAAAGAAAAATTAGCAACAAAAGACAAATTTTCAGAATGAAGGATATTTGAAGTAATAGTCCCCACGTCAGACTGGGGGATGGACCGATCAAGAAGCAAATTAATTAAGCTTTGAGAATCAGACTCTACATGAATCGGAGTTAAACCACAATCACGAGCAAACCGAATACCTTGAGAAATAGCCAAAGCTTCTGCAACGAGAGGGGAAAAAGCAGCACTCACTCTTATCGCACCAGCAGCCAACACAAACCCCATTCGAGTCACGAATGACAAGCCCCAACCTAACACTGCCAGCAGAAGAAACACTTGCATCAACATTCAACTTTAGGTCCCCAGCAGCAGGAGGACGCCACACCACAGGCTGTCTAACATGAGAAATGAATTTTTAATGTTTACTAAAATTTTTGGAATTTCAGTTACGCTAACCTCATACTCAAATTAATAATTAAATTTTTACTAGAAAGTTAACAAAATCCTCTCTCTTGTCCCTAATTTTTTTTTTTAAATTATTACAATTAATTCAAAATGTAAGGGAAAGATATTAAATTCACTTTCTTAATTAAAAAAAAGTTAATTATTTATAATTTTTTTTAAAATACCCTTCATTAATAATTCTATATATTATTGAATAGATACATTTTTATAATCAACTTGTTTTCATTTTTTAATTCCTAAATTAATAAAAACTATAATAAAATCTTATAATTTAATTCTAATTGTTCTAAAAACCCTTTCATTTTTATTGTCGATGAGTAAGCACGTCCGTAATATTTGCTAATTAGCTCTGTATTTCTCTTGATCTACGAGATTGAAGTTTTGAATTGTTATTCTTCATCTCTCTCTTGTATGTCCTTTGTCCCAATCTACTACTGAAAACTAAGTGTTAATTTAGTTTTTGTTTTCTTTCTTTTTAGTAAATTTCAACTGAGAGAAAAATCATAATAGAAGATGATATGATGTGGGTATTTCTAAAAAGTCGATGGGTTTGTAAAGGTATCACTCTTTCAACAATTCTTGTAACTGATGAAATGGGCTATTTAAATAGTGAAATTCAATCAATCAAACTATTGTATCATTTAATCATTAGATTCATAATATAGTTCAAAACCATCTATATGTTCATATTTCTTATTAATAGATTTTGACATACAAGCTGTGGCGATTCAAATCTGAGATATTATTAGGTTGAATGAACGCCATCACCATTGAGTCATATTGCGCCTTGCAAATAGTATCACGACACTAAAAACATAAATATTTAACATTGATCACATATTTATATTTAGTGTAAATATAACAATTTTTTAGTATACTATGCCTCTCCATTGATTGTCACCTCATAGGCTCATACCATTTTTGGCAACTTTTCTTCATATTAATTTTTTAAAATATAAATTTAGTACATAATTTAAATTTACAATCTTATTGAACTGACCGTAAAAAAGTTATAACTAGACCAATCTTAGCTTCTTCTTCTCCGTTATAAAATCTTAAAGAGTGATGTTAGAAAATTCAACTTTTATAATAAGCATCAATCAAATTTTGAGCACAAAATTGAGAAATATTGAGAGTAATTTTTCAAATCTCTGGCTTGGGTCTATTTATAAATCTTCAAGTGGCTTCTCAGATGGTGGCTATCGGCTGGCAACCCTTCTCATGGACACAGTCACACAACCATGCCCCTTCACCATCTGACAAAGGCCAACCCAGCTCCATTACATGATTTTTAAAAACATTTTATGGGCTTGGGGCCATAGCCCCTCAAGCCCTAAGGCGGCTTCGCCACTGGCCACACTCACACCCTTTGAATGTAGGTACCAACATTATCATCATATTTCTTTATATTAATTGTATAGAAATAAAAATATATGGTATGAGTAATCGTGTAATTCTTATACATATCATATGATATGATTTAGTGGTATGTCTCACGCTTTTAAATATCTTCTATTTATTGTTACCTAGGAGCAGGGGCAGAATAATGAGACTGAAATTAGGGACCGACGTATACTTAACAAACTAAGCGATAAAATTTATAAAAATAATTCAGAAAAAAATAAAATTAAATAATTCATAAAAATTTAACAAACATCAAAAAAGGTCTATTGCCTTAGTGGTTGGAGGAGTCTCAAATTCTATCAAGCCACCAAGGTTTAACACCTAGGTAGTGTATATATTATTCACACCATTGCCCATAAAAATGTAATTGTGTGAATAAACCTTTTCCATTTCGATAGTTTATGACCCGCAAAATGTTAATTTTAAAAAAAAAGAAAAAAAATTATGCATTTTTAAACATATATTTTTATATTTAATTAAAAAAAATAATAATAATTATATATAGTTATCATTAAAATACAGGCGGCCCTCTAAGGGAAATTGTAGCCATTAATATGATAATTAGATTCAAGATGAGTCTCTTCCGTCTAACCTTTACTATTATTATTATTTTTGGTAATTAGTTATTTAATATAGTATTAAAACTAGCTTAAGAAGAAACTTTTGAATTTGAACGCTCCAATATTTAGTTGGTATAAAATTTATTAGGTCTATTGATTACTAAACATAGAGATAAAACGGTTCGATTTGACTACATAACTATGTGATTATCATAGTCTTTTGATCACTTATAGTGATAATATGTTTTCTTTTCTGATGGTTTGATTTAATCTATTATTATTTCTCTTGGTTTATGATTTTGATTACAATGATTTACCGAGTTTTATTAATCTTTCCATGTACATGCGCTCATATTAGTATCCTTTTACAAGGATTGAGCCATAAAATTATGTTGGGAGTTTAAAATAATAAAATATAATATTTAAGTGCTTGAAAGTAAAATAGTTTAAAATTAAATAATATATATATAATTTTTAAAATATTTCTTTTAAGGGGCCCCTCCGCCCCAAACATTGGCCTCTGCTTTTACTTGGTGGGTCTTTATATATCTAAGTCGAATCCTAAATCTAAAGTTAGGTATGCGATATTTGGCATTTGATACACCAACTAAAAATATATAAAACTGAGCTTTGTGCTGATCTTACAAGGTCTGGTAGCATTTGTTATGTAAAGAAATCAATGATTGACATTTATTTTTATTTTTATTTTTTCTTCACTTACATTACTCAAAAGATATTACTTAAAGAGTAAATAATATTCAAACCCTCTGAGTTTTGCTCTTCTACAAACGGAAACAATATTTAAGTTTATTGACAAAGACTTCCTCTGTTGGTAGTAAAATACCATCCAATTTAACGGTTGACCTGGTTTGACTGTAAAAAATACTAAAATGCCACCAAAATAATATATAAAATTACTAAAATTTATTAAATAAAAAAATTAAAAAAGCTAGTTAAAATCTCACCGTCCATCTCAACTACTTTTTTTTATTTTTTATTTAATGAATTTTAGTAATTTTATATATTATTTTGGAGATATTTTGGTCTTTTTTTCAGTCAAACTTGGTCAACAATTAAATTGGATAATTTGACTAACAGCAATGGAGATAATTACCAATAAATTCAAAAGTTGGAAGAGCAAACCTCAAGGGTCTGGATATTATTTACTTTAATCAAAAGAACAAAAACAAAACCATGAAAATTAATGAAAAATCAATAACCCAAATGGGTTAAAAAAGAAGCTTTCATTAATTACATTTTTTTTTTATATTACAAATGGGAGTGTTAGGTTACAAACGTGTTTGTTTGTTTACACGAATGAGTATGGCCTACTTTTATCATACTAACCTACCACCATGAGATGATCATATGCATTGATCAATTTGCAATTCATCAACTTTGGCTAAGTAGGTGTTTTTTTGGGGCACGTGATTCTTAAAATTGGCTGCTAATTTAGAATGGTTAAAGAGTCACAATTAGATAAGATTTCCCAACATAATAGAGAGTTTCTAAAACCAAGAACATGGACTCACCACTTACCATCTACTCCAATTTCCCTAAATTAATGTTTTGTTTGGTGTAGCATAACTTTTTTAATTTTTAATTCTACTATCTATTTCAAGAGCAAGAAACTAATAAGTTGATAGTAGACCAAAAAATATAAACACGAGTTGGTATGCACGTGGCCGAAACGAAGTGGATATTGATTTCGGTGGTGGATGTATTGAGGGTCCAAATTTATAAAAATATCGGGATAAATATTAAAATAATTATCAAATCATCTATAATATTTTTAAAATAACAAAAATATTTTTAATATTAGTACCTCCGATGTTTTTTTTTTGACGAAGGGATAATAAAAAAACCAAACCAAACTACAAACAAGAATTAGAAATAATTGAATCCACCGCACATGGAGGATCCTCTTCAATTCAAGTCAAAAAATTCGAAATAGAAAGACCAAACCTAACTAATTGATGGGCAACCCCATTACAAGAACGAGGAACAAAACTAATATGAGAAACTGAAAAGCGACGAAACTAAAGCTAAAATATCAGAAATAACAAGGCCAAAATATCCGATGTTTTAATTTTCATAAATTGTTGCATCAATGTTAAAAAATATAAAAAAATGAAAAAAATTTCTCTAAGTAAAATTAGAGAAAATAAGAATAAATTTCACGTTGAAAAGTAATAATATGTTTATATAGCAATAAAATCCACAACACAAATCATCTAGACTTTTAGTAAAGCTACCAAATTACATATAAAAAAAAAAAAAAAATTGAAGACACATTGATTAGGACGAATCGATGAGAAAATTAACACAACAAACTCTACCAAAAAAATAAAATAAAAAATGGTAGTTTAATCAAGATTGTTAGTTTTAATGGAGGTGAGGGCTGAGGAGAAAGATAAACACGTTGTTTCTTGGTTGAGTGGGGTTGGTGAAATTCTATACACCAACCCACAACCACAACCACAACCCACACATTTTTTTTTTTTCATTAAAGGCAGATTTTTTCTTCTCTACCACATGACAGAAGACTAAGATAGTGACCTATTTATTTAATAATATAATCATATTTTTAATCGGCATGTCGATCGTGTATATATAAAATAGATATTATGTGAGGGATTCGGTATACATTTTTTTTCACGAGATCCTAAATTTTGTAGTGTTACAAAATTGTTTATGGACTACCTATTGTAATAATATAATCATATTTTAAATTTGAAGTCAATCGTATATATGTAAAACAGTTATTATGTACGGGATCTCGTATATTTCTTGTAAGATCCTAATTTTATTTCTATAAAACGGTTTATTTGCACTATAAAATCAAGATCCCGTAAAAAAAAAAAAAATACAGAACAAATAAGTTTTATATATAAATATATTGTTATTTTTATATATTGCCCCACGCATGACATATTAGAAGATAAAATTTTGAAGGGGATACAATTACAAGATTAATAATTGTTGGGACCTGTCGAGATCAATCACAAACTATCCACACATACTAGTAAATGTGTATGGTGAGAATTGAACTCTCACCACTAAGATAGGAGGGAGGTGCACTAACCACTTGAACTATGAGTGAATGTGCTTCACAATCCTATATTGAGGAAAATTTTATGAAAACTATAATGTGGAAAACTTTGCATTACTTGTATTTTAATGAGGTTGGGCAACCCTATTTACCCATGCTTGTGTGCACTCTTTTAATATTAGAACTACGTACATTCTATATACAAATTAATTAGTTAAGTTATATATGTTATTTTTCGGACCTTTCGAGTATTTTTTTTAAAAGGGGTACAATTATAATATTAATAATTGTCGGGACCTGTCGAGATCAATCACTAAATGTGTGGCTCAGATATCTACTCCCATAACGGGGGATATCTACTCCCATAATAAGGGGAAAAAACTATCCACACATACTGGTAAATGTGTATGGTAGGAATTGAATACTCACCTACTGAGGTGGGAGGGAGGTGTACTAACCACTTTACTATAATGGGATGTGCCTTTCGAGTATTAATTAGTTGACGAAACTGTCATATCATAAATTGAAATTTAAATTGATATCTCTAGCATTACTGTTTATCCTAATCCAATGACAATGTATATATGTTGACAAATCTGTCTCTTGATAGTTTATTCTTATGAGAGTTTTGAATAAAACCTTTAGGGATAGAAAATATTACATTGAAAATATCAGATATCATTTGATTATATTCTCTATTTGATTTGTTTCCGTTTTTACTTTCGAGTAAATCGACAATATTTTATTACATTTTAATACGATATTAGTTTGATATAATATAATTATTTACCTTAGAGTTGTGAAATTTAGTGTTGATGGTGAGATTTTGTTCATTAAAATAACGTGTTTTTTTTATTTAATTTTATAATGATCGAGAGAAAAAAACCTACAAGTCATAAGCCCAAGATAAATAATGTTTCGAAGATATTAGTGTATTTTTGTTTTAAATTATAATAACTTTCTAGAATTTTATTAGAGAATTAAGTGTAAAATGCTACAAATTAATATTAGTTTGAACATCGACAAGATGAGGCTGGCCTAACGATTTGCCTTTTATATTTATACCCTTGAGGTTGTGAGTTCAAGTCGTATTTCCCTTCCTAAATTACGAATTAATTATAATTGTTCAAAAAAAATATATATATATATATTAGTTTAAACATTTTGAGGTTTGATTTGGTCCACCAACCTTTGGTTTTGCCGATGCCGACCCATACCAAACTAAATTCTTAAGGGCACCAGCTTAGCAAGAGACTCTGGTTTAATACATGTTACTCTAGAATCTGATGCTTTGACAACATACCTCAGATGTTGGGTTGTTCATTAAGGATATCGGTAGGAATTAAAATAAGTATTGTTTGAGTAAAATTGTTATTTATAAAGTTTATTAAATTAGATTATCTAGTTCAAATTAGATTAATTAACCCAAGTTAAAATAGGTATTTAAATCTTTAATGAGATTCGGAATATTGATTACTTTATGTAGATTTGTCAAGTTAAATTATTTCAACAATCAAGAAAAAAGAAGAAATATCAAGATATTTATAGAAATATTAATTAATAAAATTCAATTAGGATAAAGAACTTAATTAAAAAAATATTTTTAAGAAAAATATTTTTTTTTCTACAATATCCTTCTTACTCCTGATAGATGCTCGAACCCATGAAATTTGTTGCCTCCTGAGAGGGAGAAAAACTTGTATACATCATACGCAATGCGTCTTAATCATTCATAATGCCACATAATATGAATAACCAATCAAATTTGACTTGTCATGCCATGTGGAATAATATTAGTGATCGTATGTATTGTATCTAATACATATAAATTTTTCTCCCCGAGAGGAGCAAATGTAGTGGCTGCTACTGTTATTTGGACTAAGGAGGTTCCTACTTCCTATGCTTCTCTAATTAATGTATTTGATCTTCTCTTAAGAAAAGAAAAAAAAAAAGAAAAAAGAAATGAGTCTTTACAATTTTATAAAAAACACAACAAATTCCACGGGCATCCAGTAATAACAAGATTATTGAAGGGATCCAAATAGTAATTTCACTCTACTCCTAAAATTTCTATCTGGTCCAACAAAAACTGGTGAATTTTGAAAATGACATCAACAACAACAACAACAAAACACTGGGGTGACTAAGTAACCTTACAACCCACCAACCTCCTCCTCCTCCTCCCAAAATGATCATGCATCTCTCATTTCCCATCATATATGATCTCCACGTGTCACCATCACAGCCGTCTGATTTCCATGAAAGATCATCAAACGGTCCAGAATCCTCCCTCAACTAACACCCCCAGCTTCCCACCAACACCCGTTTTACGTACCCTTCCTATTTAAACAAACAAAACTGGTAAACCAACTCACGAACCATAACCCTCCATTTTTTTTTCTTATTATTTTATTTTTCTCTCCTTCCTTTTATAAAGACCCTTACTTTACCAGAAACCAAACAGCAAAACCAGTTATAATATATATATCTGTTTGGTTTCTGTGCTCTCACTTTTTTCACTTCCATGGTCCAAAGCTCATAGAATTCTGAGCTTAAAAAACACTTTCTTACTTTTTCTGTACTCTGTTGGTGGAAAATGGAGAAGATGTGCGAGCAGAGTGATCCGCTGAACTGGGGTGCAGCGGCGGAGACGTTGAAGGGGAGCCATTTGGATGAAGTGAGGAGGATGGTGGGAGAGTATAGGAAGGGGGTGGTGCGGCTTGGGGGAGAGACCCTGAGCATAGCGCAGGTGGCGGCTGTGGCCATGCGGGAGGCGGTGGAGGTGGAGCTGAGCGAGGAGGCGAGAGGTGGAGTGAAGGCGAGCAGTGACTGGGTGATGGAGAGCATGGACAAAGGGACCGACAGTTATGGAGTCACTACTGGCTTTGGTGCAACTTCTCACAGGAGAACCAAACAGGGAGCTGCTTTGCAGGCTGAGCTGATTAGGTATCTTAATCTTTTACATTTGTTTTTTCCTAATTAGGATTTACTGTTTCTTAATTCTGATTATCTGTATAATTAATTTCTGATTTAGTAGGTGATTTGATATTAAGGTTTTCATGTGATCTGAGAATCTTGTATCAGCTTCAATGCTTCAAAAGCATTGTGAATTTATATGTTTAGACCGTTAATAATATGACGTCAAATGATATAAATCTTTCATATAATTAAATATTTATATATATATATATAATGTTATATTAATTGTCGAGACGTATAAATATCTACTTGATTAGTTATTTTAAGTAATTAGATATTTTGATTAAAATTACATTAATATTAATATCATATAAAAACAAATGGTTGTTCATATCTTTAAAAAAAATAGTATATTATGTGACAAGATAAAGTTGATTAGTGATATATAAGAATATTATTATCGCAGATCAAAGCTCTTTAAAATTTATTATATAATTGAATTGAATTTGATTAATATTAATTGACTCAGCGGGGAGGTTATTAAACCTGTGTGGTAACATATATCTAGTATGATCCATAAACTACATAATCAAATAAATTAGCATTACAATTTACAAGTGACAAAAATAATGGGAAAAAATGTTAATGCAGATTCTTGAATGCTGGAATCTTCGGCAATGGAACAGAATCGTGCCACGCATTGCCACACACAGCAACAAGAGCTGCAATGCTGGTGAGGATCAACACACTTCTTCAGGGCTATTCAGGCATCAGGTTCGAGATCCTGGAGGCCATCACCAAGTTTCTAAACAGCAACATCACTCCTTGCTTGCCATTGCGTGGAACCATCACTGCTTCCGGGGACCTGGTCCCCTTTTCCTACCTTGCAGGGCTCTTGATTGGCCGCCCGAATTCAAAAGCTGTTGGACCAAAAGGACAGGCCCTCAATGCTGATGAGGCTTTTAGACTTGCAGGAATTGAAGGGGGTTTCTTTGAGTTGCAACCAAAGGAGGGTCTTGCACTTGTCAATGGCACAGGAGTTGGGGCTGGCTTGGCTTCTATAGTACTTTTCGAGGCTAACATCTTGACAGTTCTATCAGAAGTTTTGTCTGCCATTTTTGCTGAAGTTATGCAAGGGAAACCAGAGTTTACAGATCATTTGACGCATAAATTGAAGCACCACCCGGGACAGATTGAGGCTGCAGCTATAATGGAGCACATTTTGGAGGGTAGTTGTTATGTTAAAGCAGCAAAGAAGTTGCATGAAATGGATCCTCTACAGAAGCCTAAGCAAGATCGGTATGCTCTTCGTACATCACCGCAATGGTTAGGCCCTCAAGTGGAAGTGATTCGATCATCGACCAAGTCCATCGAGAGAGAGATCAACTCTGTGAATGATAATCCGTTGATTGATGTTTCGAGGAACAAGGCTTTACACGGTGGAAACTTCCAGGGCACGCCAATTGGTGTTTCTATGGATAACACAAGATTGGCTGTTGCCTCAATTGGGAAACTAATGTTCGCCCAATTCTCAGAGCTAGTTAACGATTTTTACAACAACGGATTGCCTTCAAATCTCTCTGGTGGAAGGAATCCAAGCTTGGATTACGGTTTCAAAGGCGCTGAGATAGCAATGGCAGCCTATTGTTCTGAGCTCCAATTTTTAGCCAATCCTGTGACCAACCATGTTCAGAGTGCAGAGCAACATAACCAGGATGTGAACTCTTTGGGTTTGATTTCTTCGCGAAAAACAGCCGAAGCAGTGGATATCTTGAAGCTCATGTCCTCAACTTACCTAATTGCACTTTGCCAAGCTATAGATTTAAGGCACTTGGAGGAGAACCTGAAGAGCACTGTTAAGAACACAGTTAGTCAAGTGGCCAAAAAGGTCCTGACCATGGGGGTGAATGGAGAGCTCCATCCTTCAAGATTCTGCGAGAAGGATCTGCTGAAAGTTGTAGACCGCGAGCACGTGTTTGCTTACATTGATGACCCCTGCAGCTCAACATACCCGCTGATGCAAAAGCTGAGGCAAGTCCTTGTTGAACACGCCTTGACAAACAGCGATGATGATGGTTTGAAGAATGCAAACGCTTCCATCTTCTTGAAGATAAGCACTTTCGAGGAGGAGTTGAGTACCCTCTTGCCAAAAGAAGTTGAGAGTGCTAGAAGCGATTACGAGAGCGACAATGCTCCTATCTCGAACAAGATCAAAGAATGCAGGTCATATCCATTGTACAAGTTTGTGAGGGAAGAGTTGGGGACACAGGTATTGACAGGAGAGAAGGTGATATCCCCAGGTGAGGAGTGCGATAAGGTGTTTACAGCAATTTGTGAGGGGAAAATAATTGATCCTCTGCTTGATTGCCTTAGAGATTGGGATGGCACTCCTCTTCCAATTTACTAGAAGAGCTCTCTTTGTTTGGTGGAATATTATTGTTTTTGTATGTGAAGGAGGTAAAACAATAACAACAACATGAAAAGTCTTTTTTTACTGTGAGGGAGGACAAAGCCGTTTCTGATTTGTATGTCATTTTGTTTTGGTTTCTTTGTTTATCTGTTCTAAGACTTTTAAAGTTTTGTATTTTGTTGAATTTGTGTACAAATATTGCTTTTAGTAAGGCTTTGTTAATCGGTCGCTAAGCTATGACCGTGCCTTTTTATTTTTAGCTTTGGTCCAATCTTGCATATTTTTTTGTTTCATTACTCACTCTAAATATTATCTGTTATAATTTGTCGAGATTAATTACTAAATATGTGATTAAGAACAGACCTATAATTAATATATATCGATAAATACGTATAGTAGAATTCAAACCCTTATTACTAAGACGAAAGAGAGGTGAACTTTGCTCACTCTAAATATTAATACTTTGCTTCTCTTTTACTTTTCTTTCAACAGCAAGTTCAAACGTTGCATCAAACATAACAGTACTGTTGATGCAACAAATTGAAAATCTGTCACTCACCTATTTGAAGCAATTTTTTTTATAAAAATTACAAATAAGAAAACAGTAGAGAATCGTGCTATGATCTGTGTGAAGGTTATATAATCAGCAAAAAAACTCTCAGCTCTCCGCCAAGAAACTTTATTAATTTAATACCTTTAGAGAAATATCTTAATAAGTTTAAATTAGCGGTGGACACGGTTCGAATCAATACGGTTTTAGATAAAATTGAAACCGACTCGAAATTTATACGGTTTTTTAAAAAATTAAAACTGAATCGAATCGAATTGAAGGTGTAAACTGAACCGAACCGAATCCCAACCGAAGTAATTCGGTTCGGTTCGATTCGATTCGGTTCAATACGGTTTTGGCCTATTGAGCCTAATGGGCCTTTGTCATACAGAAAGATTTTTGAATATTGAATTACTTAAACAGTAGTTTTACTTGCACTATCTAAATCATATTGCACTAACAAAAGACAGTATTTACGTAAATGATGTGACATGTGAATTGTAACCACTATCTAAATTATTTCGATAGATGATGTATTAGTTACAATTCATTTGCTACACCATTTGGACATATTTTGGACAAATAATTTAGACAGTCTAGCATTACTTTATAACAAAACTTGTTGCACTTTGCACTAACAACTATATACTTTAGATGGCAATTCTTGGACTATTTGGAGCAAAGTTTGCTGGTCCCAATAGACCAACAGAGAAGCGAAAGCCTGAGGATAGAGTGTTGAAGTCGACCGTGGGTCGTTTTAGAAACGGTGTACTTGATGTGAAGCATATGTTAAATCCTACCTCATCTAGAGACACCGGTTCTGTCTGATACACGTATGGGTGGTAAAGGGAGAAAGAAAGGAAAGGGGAAGAAGAATGGTGGTAAGAAAAACAAGGCAGTAATAAGAAGCGCCACTGAGCAGATCATGGGCATAACTTTTTTAATTTTTAATTCTACTATCTATTTCAAGAGCAAGAAACTAATAAGTTGAAAGTAGACCATAAAATATAAACAAGAGTTGGTATGCACGTGGCCGAAACGAAGTGGATATTGATTTCGGTGGTGGATGTATTGAGGGTCCAAATTTATAAAAATATCGGGATAAATATTAAAATAATTATCAAATCATCTATAATATTTTTAATATTAGTACCTCCAATGTTTTTTTTTTTTTACGAAGGGATAATAAAAAAACCAAACCAAATTATAAACAAGAATTAGAAAGAATCGAATCCACCGTACAAGTAGGATCCCCTTCAATCCAAGCCAAAAAATTCGGAATAGAAAGACCAAACATAGCTAACTGATGGGCAACCCCATTACAAGAACGAGGAGCAAAACTAATATGAGAAACTGAAAGCGACGAAACTAAAACTAAAATATCAGAAATAACAAGGCCAAAATATCCGATGTTTTAATTTTCATAAATTGTTGCATCAATGTTAAAAAATATAAAAAAATGAAAAAAATTCCTCTAAGTGAAATTAGAGAAAATAAGAATAAATTTCACATTGAAAAGTAATAATATGTTTATATAGCAATAAAATCCACAACACAAATCATCTAGACTTTTAGTAAAGCTACCAAATTACATATAAAAAAAAAAATAAAAATTGAAGACACATTGATTAGGACGAATCGATGAGAGAATTAACACAACAAACTCTACCAAAAAAATAAAAATAAAAAATGGTAGTTTAATCAAGATTGTTAGTTTTAATGGAGGTGAGGGCTGAGGAGAAAGATGAACACGTTGTTTCTTTTTTTTTTTTTTTTTTGAATAGGGAATATATTAAATCAGAAAACAGAACTATAGAAGTCTTTCTTAACTAGTTTAAGTAACCAGTCAGGGAAAGAACAAAATCAAACCAAGTTCGAAGAACTCCGTAGAGCCTATTTGGCAAGGCAATGAGCCACATTGTTACAGTTTCTGGAAACAAAAGCCAAAGAATCAGCAAAACAACCAAAATGAAATAAAATATCCTGAACAATGCTATCCACCTCACATCTGGTGGAAGAAAAACCACCACAGAGCTTCAGAATATCGAGAGAGTCAGACTCAACAAAGAAAGGCAACAAACTGGAAGAAACAGCCAGCTTGAAACCCTCGAAGACCGCCCTAGCTTCCGCAACAGCAACACTGAAGAAACTAGGAAAGATCAAAGCAGCAGCAGACTTTAAACAACCTCACTGATATCTGGCAACAATACCTACACCGAATTTGCCCGAAGCTGCATCAACAGCAGCATCAACATTGAATTTAAAACCAGCTGAAGGCGGGGACCACCTAGGTACAGATCTACTGGCACTCTCCACCTGCAGAGGAAATTCTATACACCAACCCACAACCACAACCACAATCCACACATTTTTTTTTTCATTAAAGGCAGATTTTTTATTCTCTACCACATGACATAAGACTACGATAGTGACCTATTTATTTAATAATATAATCGTATTTTTAATTGGCATGTCGATCGTGTATATATAAAATAGATATTGTAGTCCTCAAAAATCGCTCGGGGACACGGGGCACTACAACCTGCAAAGAGAGAACACACGTGACCCGCAGGACGTTTGGGACACCGGGGTGGTGCCGGCCAAAGTCACTCCGACGGTCAAGTTAGCGAGTGCTAGTAAAAGTGTAATATTTGTAAATGGAGATGAGTAAGGAATACTTCCTGCTATCTTCACAGTTGGGGTTTTTTCTGATCAAAGGGGGGAGGGGGGGGGGGGGGGGGTGTAAGGTCGGAGGGTGATCGGAGAAGTTCAACAATGGCCGTAGGGTGTGGCTTTTTCTTAGTAATCTCCTTCTCTTAGTTTTTCGGCCGTCCTTTTTTATGAGGGATTATCTTCCTCTTTATAGGAGACTGATGTTTCTTCTTTTTGAGGGATCTCATCATTCTCTCTTCTCTGTCTTCCACCAAAAGGAGCATCTGGGTGCTTCTTTTGATCGGGCTGTCATCAAGTGTCATTATGACTTTGTAGGACCCGTTTCAAAGTAGATCACAATCTGGTCTCCCTTGGAGCGACGGGGATGCTATTTTGTGTGACATGTAGGTTTCTTGTCGATCTGGACCATGATTGGGTGATGTAGCACGGTCGCACTACATGAGGGTACATATCGTGCGACAAGGTCTTCAAACTGGTACGTCGTCGTACTACACGAATGCTTCATGTCGCGCGACATAGTCTTCCAACAGGCACGTCGTCGTACTACACGAGTGCTTCGTGTCGTGCGACATAGTCTTCCAACTGGTACGTCTACATGAGGATGCTCCATGTCGTGCGACTTGGTCTTCACGCTAAGCCTTTGTCGTACTACATGGGAGTGTACCTTTCTTTTAGCTATGGGCTTTGTCTTTGGGTCATGTTTTGGGCCATACATATTTTGGCTACTACAGATATTATGTGAGGGATTCGGTATTTTTTTTTTTCACGAGATCCTAAATTTTGTAGTGTTACAAAATTGTTTATGGACTACCTATTTTAATAATATAATTATATTTTAAATTTGTAGTCAATCATACATATATATAAAACAATTATTATGTACGGGATCTCGTATATTTCTTATAAGATCCTAATTTTATATCCCTAAAAAGGGTATGGTTTCTCTCCACTATAAAATTAAGATCCCGTAAAAAAAAAAAAAGCTACAAAATAAATAATTTTTATATATAAATATATTGTCATTTTTATATATTGCCCCATGCATGAAGTATTAGAAGACAAAATTTTGAAGGGAATACAATTACAAAATTAATAATTGTCAGGATCTGTCCAGATCAATTACAAACTACCTACACATGTTGATAAATATGCATGATGAGAATTAAACCCTCACCAATGAGATAGAATGGAAGGTGCACTAACCATTTAAACTATGAGTGGATGTGCTTCACAATCCTATATTGAGGAAAATTTTATGAAAACTATAATGTGAAAAACTTTGCATTACTTGTATTTTAACGAGGTTGGACAACTCTATTTACCCATGCTTGTGTGCACTCTTTTAATGTTAGAACTACGGACATTCTATATACAAATTAATTAGGTGAGTTATATATGTTATTTTTCGGACCTTTTGAGTATTTTTTTTAAAGGGGTACAATTACAATATTAATAACTGTTGGGACCTGTCGAGATCAATCACTAAACGTACAGTCCGGATATCTACTCCGATAATAAGGGACATCTACTCCCACAATAAGGGGAGAAAACTACCCATGCATGCTGGTAAATGTGCATGGTGAGAATTGGACCCTCACCACTGAGGTGGGAAGGAAGTACACTAACCACTTTACTATAATTGGATGTGCCTTTCGAGTATTAATTAGTTGACGAAACTGTCATATCATAAATTGAAATTTAAAATGATATCTATAGCATTACTGTTTATCCTAATCCAATGACAAATGTGTATATGTTGACAAATCTGTCTCTTAATAATTTATTCTTATGAGAGTTTATAATAAAACCTTTAGGGATAGAAAATATTACATTGAAAATATCAGATATCATTTGGTTATATTCTCTATTTGATTTGTTTCCGTTTTTACTTTCGAGTAAATCGACAATATTTTATTACATTTTAATACAATATTAGTTTGATATAATTTAATTATATACCTTAGAGTTGTGAAATTTAGTGTTGATGGTGAGATTTTGTTCATTAAAATAACGTGTTTTTTTTATTTAATTTTATAATGATCGAGAGAAAAAAACCTACAAGTCATAAGCCCAAGATAAATAATGTTTCGAAGATATTAGTGTATTTTTGTTTTAAATTATAATAACTTTCTAGAATTTTATTAGAGAATTAAGTGTAAAATGCTACAAATTAATATTAGTTTGAACATCGACAAGATGAGGTTAGCCTAGTAATTGTAAGTTTGAGTTGTATCTCCCTCTTTAAATTTCGAATTAATTATAATTGTTTAAAAAAATATATATATATAGTTTGAACATTTTGAGGTTTGATTTGGTCCACCAAACTTTGGTTTTGCCGATGCCGAGTTGCCGACCCATACCAAACTAAATTCTTAAGGGCACCAACTTAGCAAGAGACTCTGCTTTAATACATTTTACTCTGGAATCTGATGCCTTGACGACATACCTCTGATGTTGGGTTGGTCATTAAGGACATCGGTAGGAATTAAAATATTATTATTTTCTTCTGAGTTTTTAAAATATATTGTTTTATCCCCTATTTTTAAACTATTTACTATTTTCCCCTACCTTCAAAATATTCAATATTTTTTATTTTACTTTTTAAAATATTCTCCATTTTTCCCTATGCTATTAAAAAAATTAATTTAACCATTAAATTTCAAGGATAAAAATAGTAATTAATTATTAATCTGATGTTGAAAAAAATATCATTTTACGATCGCTTTTAAAATATTTTTTATTTTTCTCCCTACAATTACAAAAATTAAAATATATGCTTTAAAATACTTGTGATAAAAACTATAAATAACTATTATATTCTTAATATATATAAACAATAATAATAAATCATTAAATTTATTAATAAAAATAAAAAATTTAAAATACCTTATCTTATTATCATTTTCATCATCCATTTCTAAATAAATATAAGAAAATATAATAAACAAAACAATGACTCTCTCTCATCCAATTATGGTAATTGGGTAGGATTTAGTATTAGAGATAGATAGTAATGATGATGGATACTTAGCTTAGGGTTGAGTGTTTGGATGGATAGTGATGATGATGAACAAAAAAATAGTTTTGTTTATTGTTTATTTATTTTTATTTTTTTATTATGAAGAAGAAGAAAATAAAGATATTTTATTTTTTATATTTTCAGATTTTGTTAATTTGAGGTATTTTAAATTATTTATTTTTATTAATAAATTTAATAATTTATTATTATTATTATTTAAATATTTTAATGAGATGCTACTTATTTATAGTGTTCATCAGAGTTATAGTAGATTTTTACAATGCGCGCGTGCATGTGCTCATGTGTGCATGTGCGCATGTATGCACATGCACGTATGTGTATTAATTTTATTGGGTAAAAATATAAAAGTCCACTATAACCCTGATGAAAACTATAAATAACTAGCATCTCATTAAAATATTTAAATAATAATAATAAACTATTAAATTTATTAATAAAAAAATAAAGAATATGTGTGTTAATTTTATTGGATAAAAATGTAAAAATATTAATTTTAATTTTTGTAACTGTAGGGGAAAAAATAAGAAATATTTTGAAAAGGTGGTAAAAATGATTTTTTTTCAACTTTAGAGGGCAAATAATAATATTTCTTATCAGATTAATAGTTAATTATCATTTTATCCTTGGAAGTTAATGGTTAAATTAGCTTCTTTTTTTTTTAATGGTAGGGGGAAAATAGAGAATATTTTAAAAAGTAGGGTGAAAAATAGTGACTATTTTGAAGGAGGGAAAAAATGGTGAATAATTTAAAAGTAGGGGATAAAATGATGTATTTTAAAAAATTAGGGGAAAAATAATAATACCCCATTAAAATAAGTATTGTTTCAGTAAAATTATTATTTATAAATTTTATTAAATTAGATTATCAAGTCCAAATTAGATTAACTAACCCAAGTTAAAATAGGTTATATAAATTTTTAATGAGATTCGGAATATTGATTACTTTCTGTAGACTTATCAAGTTAAATTATTTCAACAATAAAAAAAAAAGAAGGAATATCAAGATATTTATAGAAATATTAATCAGTAAAATTCAATTAGGATAAAGAACATAATTAAAAAAAAATACATTTTTAAGAAAAATATTTATTTTTCCTACAATATCCTTCTTGCTCCTTGCTCCTTATAGATGCTCGAACCCATGAAATTTGTTGCCTCCTGAGAGGAAGAAAAACTTGTATATATCATACACAATGCGTCTTAACCATTTATAATGCCACATAATATGAATAACCAATCAAATTTGATTGTCATGCCATGTGGCATGATATTAATGGTCGGATGTATTGTATCTGATATATATAAGTTTTTCTCCCTAAGAGGAGCAAATGTAGTAGCTGATACTGTTATTTGAACGGAGTAGGTTCCTACTTCCTATGCTTCTCTAATTTGTGGATGATATCAAGGGTTTATTGTAATGTATTTGATCTTCTCTTAAAAAAAAAAGGAAAAAAGAAAAATGAAATGAGTCTTTACAATTTTATAAAAAACACAACAAATTCCACGGGCATCCAGTAATAACAAGATTCTTCAAGGGATCCAAATAGTAATTTCACTCTACTCCTAAAATTTCTTTCTGGTCCCACAAAAACTGGTGAATTTTGAAAATGACATCAACAACAACAACAGAAACACTGGGGTGACTAAGTAACCATACAGCCCACCAACCTCCTCCTCCTCCTCCCAAAATGATCATGCATCTCTCATTTCCCATCATATATGATCTCCACGTGTCACCATCACAGCCAACACCCTGTTCTACATACCCTTCCTATTTAAACCAACAAAACTGGTAAACCAACTCACAAACCATAACCCTCCATTTTTTTTTCTTATTATTTTATTTTAATTTTATTTTTCTCTCCTTCCTTTTATATAGACCCCTTACTTCACCAGAAACCAAACGGCAAAACCAGTTATAATATATATATATATATATATCTGTTTGGTTTCTGTGCTCTCACTTTTTTCAACTTCCATGGTCCAAAGCTCATAGAATTCTGAGCTTAAAAAACACTCTTACTTTTTCTTTACTCTGTTTGTGGAAAATGGAGAAGGTGTGCGAGCAGAGTGATCCGCTGAACTGGGGTGCAGCGGCGGAGACGTTGAAGGGGAGCCATTTGGATGAAGTGAGGAGGATGGTGGGAGAGTATAGGAAGGGGGTGGTGCGGCTTGGGGGAGAGACCCTGAGCATAGCGCAGGTGGCGGCGGTGGCCATGCGGGAGGCGGTGGAGGTGGAGCTGAGCGAGGCGGCGAGAGGTGGAGTGAAGGCGAGCAGTGACTGGGTGATGGAGAGCATGAACAAAGGGACCGACAGTTATGGAGTCACTACTGGCTTTGGTGCAACTTCTCACAGGAGAACCAAACAGGGAGCTGCTTTGCAGACTGAGCTGATTAGGTATCTTAATCTATTACATTTTTTTATTTTCCTAATTAGGATTTAGTGTTTCTTAATTCTGATTATCTGTATAATTAATTTCTGATTTAGTAGGTGATTTGATATTAAGGTTTAAAATTTATTAGATAATTGAATTGAAATTTGATTAATATTAATTGACTCAGCGGCGAGGTTATTAAACTTGTGTGGTAACATATATCTAGTATGATCCATAAACTACATAATCAAATAAATTAGCATTACAAATTACAAGTGACAATAGTAATGGGAAAAAATGTTAATGCAGATTCTTGAATGCTGGAATCTTCGGCAATGGAACAGAATCGTGCCACGCATTGCCACACACAGCAACAAGAGCTGCAATGCTGGTGAGGATCAACACACTCCTCCAGGGCTATTCAGGCATCAGGTTCGAGATCCTGGAGGCCATCACCAAGTTTCTAAACAGCAACATCACTCCTTGCTTGCCATTGCGTGGAACCATCACTGCTTCCGGGGACCTGGTCCCCTTTTCCTACCTTGCAGGGCTCTTGATTGGCCGCCCGAATTCAAAAGCTGTTGGACCAAAAGGACAGGCCCTCAATGCTGATGAGGCTTTTAGACTTGCAGGAATTGAAGGGGGTTTCTTTGAGTTGCAACCAAAGGAGGGTCTTGCACTTGTCAATGGCACAGGAGTTGGGGCTGGCTTGGCTTCTATAGTACTTTTCGAGGCTAACATCTTGACAGTTCTATCAGAAGTTTTGTCTGCCATTTTTGCTGAAGTTATGCAAGGGAAACCAGAGTTTACAGATCATTTGACGCATAAATTGAAGCACCACCCGGGACAGATTGAGGCTGCAGCTATAATGGAGCACATTTTGGAGGGTAGTTGTTATGTTAAAGCAGCAAAGAAGTTGCATGAAATGGATCCTCTACAGAAGCCTAAGAAAGATCGGTATGCTCTTCATACATCACCGCAATGGTTAGGCCCTCAAGTGGAAGTGATTCGATCATCGACCAAGTCCATCGAGAGAGAGATCAACTCTGTGAATGATAATCCGTTGATTGATGTTTCGAGGAACAAGGCTTTACACGGTGGAAACTTCCAGGGCACGCCAATTGGTGTTTCTATGGATAACACAAGATTGGCTGTTGCCTCAATTGGGAAACTCATGTTCGCCCAATTCTCCGAGCTAGTTAACGATTTCTACAACAACGGGTTGCCTTCAAATCTCTCAGGTGGTAGGAATCCAAGCTTGGATTACGGTTTCAAAGGCGCTGAGATAGCAATGGCAGCCTATTGTTCTGAGCTCCAATTTTTAGCCAATCCTGTGACCAACCATGTTCAGAGTGCAGAGCAACATAACCAGGATGTGAACTCTTTGGGGTTGATTTCTTCGCGAAAAACAGCCGAAGCAGTTGATATCTTGAAACTCATGTCCTCAAGTTACCTAATTGCACTTTGCCAAGCTATAGATTTAAGGCACTTGGAGGAGAACCTGAAGAGCACTGTTAAGAACACAGTTAGTCAAGTGGCCAAAAAGGTCCTGGCCATGGGGGTGAATGGAGAGCTCCATCCTTCAAGATTCTGCGAGAAGGATCTGCTGAAAGTTGTAGACCGCGAGCACGTGTTTGCTTACATTGATGACCCCTGCAGCTCAACATACCCGCTGATGCAAAAGCTGAGGCAAGTCCTTGTTGAACACGCCTTGACAAACAGCGATGATGATGGTTTGAAGAATGCAAACGCTTCCATCTTCTTGAAGATAAGCACTTTCGAGGAGGAGTTGAGTACCCTCTTGCCAAAAGAAGTTGAGAGTGCTAGAAGCGATTACGAGAGCGACAATGCTCCTATCTCGAACAAGATCAAAGAATGCAGGTCATATCCATTGTACAAGTTTGTGAGGGAAGAGTTGGGGACACAGGTATTAACAGGAGAGAAGGTGATATCCCCAGGTGAGGAGTGCGATAAGGTGTTTACGGCAATTTGTGAGGGGAAAATAATTGATCCTCTGCTTGATTGCCTTAGAGATTGGGATGGCACTCCTCTTCCAATTTACTAGAAGAGCTCTCTTTGTTTGGTGGAATATTATTGTTTTTGTATGTGAAGGAGGTAAAACAATAACAACAACATGAAAAGTCTTTTTTTACTGTGAGGAGGACAAAGCCGTTTCTGATTTGTATGTCATTTTGTTTTGGTTTTCTTTGTTTATCTGTTCAAGACTTTTAAAGTTTCGTATTTTGTTGAATTTGTGTACAAATATTGCTTTTAATAAGGCTTTGTTAATAGGCCGCTAAGCTATGACCGTACATTTTTATTTTCAACTCTAGTCCAATCTCGCATATTTTTTTTGTTTCATTACCCACTCTAAACTATTATCTATTATAATTTATCGAGATCAATTACTAAATACGTGATCAAGAACAGACTTATAATCAATACATACCGATAAATACTTATAGTGAAATTCAAACTCTTATTACTAAGACAAAAGAGAGTTGCACTTTCCCTTGAGCTCACTCACTCTAAATATTAATACTTTGCTTCTCTTTTACTTTTCTTTCAACAGCAAGTTCAAACGTTGCATCGAACATAACAGTACTGTTGATGCAACAAATTGAAAATCTGTCACTCACCTATTTGAAGCAATTTTTTTATAAAAATTACAAATAGGAAAACAGTTGATAATCGTGCTATGATCTGTGTGAAGGTTATATTATCAGCAAAAAACTCGCAGCTCTCTGCCAAGAAACTGTATTAATTTTTTTATGGTTTTTAAAAAAATTATAACCGAATCGAACCGAATCGAATTAAAGGTGTAAATTAAACTAAACTAAATTAAAAGTAATACGGTTCGATTCGATTCGGCTAAATACGTCTTTATACCTATTGAGCCTTTGTCATACAAAAAGATTTTTGAATATTGAATTACTTAAACACTAGTTTTACTTGCACAATTTTAGAGGAAAAGACAGTACTCTACTAGATTAATATCCAAATGAGAACGAAAGAAGAAAGAAATTACTATAGCTGGCACGAGAAACAATTTCTTCTGTTGATAGATATAAAAGAAGGACAAGTGAATCGTTCGGTTCAGAGATTGTATTCGTTCTTTACTCTACCAAAAGCCCTCTTCGAAAAGCTGGGGGCTGGGAGGTCTGAACCTTGTGCGAAACTCCATGCTTTTTCCTTTACTAGTAGGCCGGAACCTCCGCTGATGAAGCAAGTGCTCTTGGTTACGAGGCTTAGGACTGAGGCCCTTGATGCCAATGAAACAGGTATTTGAGCAGTCTTTTGGAAAAATTTGGCGTGCTGTCTTCTCCTGTAAAATTGTGCAAGTAAAACTACTCTTTAAATAATTCAATATTCAAAAATCTTTCTGTATGACAAAGGCACGTTAGGTCCAAAACTGTATTGAATTCGAATTAAATCGAACCTGTATTACTTCTGATTTGGTTCGGTTCAGATTATACCTTCAATTCGATTCGGTTCAGTTTTAATTTTTTTAAAAATTGTAATAAATTTTGAGTCAGTACGATTTCAACCTAAAACTGTACCGATTCGAACCGTGCTGTCCCTACTAGTAATGGCATAGAACCCATAATTGATCCAACATACATAACCGAAACCCGAACCCGTACCCGAACCAACCGAAGCCACCGAACTCCATCTGACGTCAGAGCTGCCATTAAACCTAAAACACAGTCACACACTACTCCAAGTCACAAAAACACCAGTCTCTTCATCTTTTTACGTTGTTTCAACTTCTCCAAGAACTTGCTCTTATCTTTTTTGCTGGTGGGTAGTTGTGTATATGTGTTATTGATTAGGGTTTTTCACGAAAGGTCGAGGCTTTGTTCTGCGGTTGAAGAAGAGAGAAGCGCGAAAAAAAGAAAGAAAGAAGAAGAAGAATGCAAAAGAAGAAGCAGAGAGAAGATATGGAAACTGAGGATCAAGAATTGGACATCAGGAAGATCATGAAAGACATCGAGTTTCTGGGTATTGTTTCAACTTAAACTCTTTTTTTTTTCATGTTTCAAATGATTATTTTTATCTATCGTGTTTTGCAATTTTTGTTTGATGTATATTTTCATTGAAGCTGTTTTTTTTTTCCTTCGAGTGTGTGTTGGAAACATTATAGATATGGTTGTGTATGTGAAAGCAATTTTGTTTGTTTCAAAAGTTTGGAAGTTTAGGTGATGAAATTTTGAAATTGAATTTAAATAGTGGGCTTGTAAGCTCTGTTAAGGATTCCTTTGGCGTGGCTTCCTAGAGGAAGTGCTTGATTGTGAAGTATTGTATAAGAGTTGCATAATGATGCTTTGCTTGGAGTGAGATGGAATTCTTATTCATAACTGCTTCCTTTGGATGGTTTCTTATAGTAAGTGCTTTCATTGTGAAGTATTTTACAATTGTGGCACGAATGTTGCTCTACTAGGAGTGATCTAGAATTCCCTTTATAGTGATCGTATATGATAGAAGCATATTCGAAGTGTGAAGTAGGTTATTTGTTGTTCGTTAAAATGCTTTTTAGAATTGCAGGATTGCTTTGATTTTCTTTTCCTCCTTTGCTCAGAGTATTATTTTCCAGTGGTTGTAGGTGGTCTAGACACATTGGGAGATTCTTAGAATACACTATTTTAGTGGTGATTGCCACAAAGTGAGACTTGCTTGACATGTAGGCAATGTTTGCTGGTATCATATGCATGTCCACTGAGATAGTTGAGAATGTGTGGTGTATCTAGGCCTCAAGTTTTTGTGGAAGATCTTCATCCCTTGATTCATGAATTCAGGGTGATTTTTGTGCGCAGACCATTTTACTGATTCTGTATCATGTGTAGCATAGCATGCCTTCATGGTGACTAGTGGACAATAGGCTGGGAGTCATCATTGTGACTTGTGTAAAGTTCTATCAATTAGACTTCTTGAAGATGCCAATGTCAATACAAACTTTCTGATTTTCTGTAGATTTATTACCATTACTTGTAGCTGCATGGGCTTCCAATTAAACATACAAGTTATTTTGACGCTTTCTGAGAACATTTTCGTATTTGAGGCTAGATGAAAAATTTGTTATCATAACTCGGTAAAGCTGTTGTACTCAGTTTCAATGGCCTTTCAGATCTGAGTTACTACTATGCTCTTTAATAAAACTTCAACCTATATGTTCTAAGGAACTTGAGCTCACCATCAGGAGGTCTCTTAGCTTTATGTTGCTCCTTGAAATTTATTGTTGTACGTGCATGTAAGAAGCAACTTTATGTTTCTACAAATTTAATGGATTATCAGTTCACCGTATTGTCATGCTTCTCCTTTTTTTTCCCCCTAGATACGCCACTTTCATGTTAACAAAGTGACAAAAGTTTTTTTTTGTTTTTAAGTTAACACACCTATTCTGCCATTTCAGGTTCCTCGCATATGACATGGAAAGAGAGGAAGGAGCTAGAAAACAAAAGGATTGTTTCTTTGGGTAGAAAGGTAAGAACTGCAAAAGTAAACAGCTTAGGAGGATAGCCTTCTTCTTCTTCTTCTTTTCTTCTTACTGATAAGACTATATACATTATTGCATTTAAATCTCTTATTGAGTATTCTTTTATGCTTTCTTGGACAGGCCACTAAGAAGCAGAGAATACCGCTAAGTGTAGCACGAGTACCCATGAAGAGACAGAAGGAAAGAGAACAGAAAATGCAACAATAGGTGATTGATTTCTTCACCCTTCTAATCGTTAGTTGTAAAGAATAATGTTAGGCTGTCTAAATTATTTACGCAAATGATGTGGCATGTGAATTGTAACCACTATCTAAATCATTTCGGTGGATGATATATTAGTTACAACTCATTTGTTACATCATTTAGACATGATTTTGGACAAATAATTTGGACAGTCTAGTATTACTTAATTACAAAACTTGTTGCACTTGGCACTAACAACTGTATACTTTAGATGGCAATTCTTGGACGATTTGGAGCAAAGTTTGCTGGTCCCAATTGACCAACAGAGAAGCGAAGGCCTGAGGATAGTGTTGAAGTCGACCGTGGGTTGTTTCAGAAACGGTGTACTTGATGTGAAGCATATGTTAAATCCTACCTCATCTAGAGACACCGGTTCTGATACACGTATGGGCAGTAAAGGGAGAAAGAAAGGAAAGGGAAAGAAGAATGGTGGTAAGAAAAAAAGGCAGAAGGCAGTAATAAGAAGCGCCACTGAGCAGATCATGGGCAGATCCACGATAGGACAGTCGGCTCCTAGGAGACAAATTGTAATAGTTTTTTGTCAGATGAACTATTTAATTAATGTTCTAGTTTTGTTATCGAAATTTTGCCTATAAGTTTGATAAAAGTACCAAGCTATTCTCGGGAAGACATGGATGAAATACAACTCCCGCCATGTAAATGAAGAAATGACAAACTATTCTGATGTTTTTTAATTATGGTCAATGCTAGATGCATATTGTCATATTAAAGCATTTTTAACTGAGATTCGTAGTTGAAGAAACTTGATTTGAGCAAGTTTTGGTTTGGTGAGAGAAATGGGTGATGAATTACAGCCTTCTCTGCTTCTTTGCTTATTGGGCATCAAATGATGTGTCGAGTATAACATTTTAACTAGGACTCGACTTCTTGTAAGAGTTTAAATGATTCTGTAAATTAGAAGATACTTTGATACGTTGTAGGAATACATTTCAAAATAAAAAAGACACTGCACTTCCCATTCACTCCAATGGATAGCTTCTTCAGAACTTCAGACGCTTGAATACAATGAAAAATTTCATTTCCAAATCATCAATAAATGGATTCTTGGCTTTTGGTTCTTTTATTCCTACTATATATACGAGGTAGTATACAGATTATGAATGTGACATGTGGGGATCAGAGACTCTTCCCTTGCTGGAAAGTTAAAAAAAAAATACATATATTGACGGGCACACAAATTATATCTTGGAGGCATCAGCTGTCACCCGACTCAATGCAATGGCTGTCTTTGAACCAGAGGGGCGACCCAAATGTTTGCTGATGAAATCCCCAGCCGACATGAGCTTTGATAAATCTACATTGGTTTTCACACCAAGGCCGTTAAGCATATACACAACGTCCTCAGTAGCCACATTCCCTGAAGCACCCTTAGCATACGGACACCCACCTAAGCCGGCAATGGAGGAATCCACCGTGCTAATCCCCATCTGTGGAGAACACAGAAAAGACTGCTGAAATTAATACCATTTCAGCAAGACAAAAAAAATCTCTCCAGTTGAAATATTACAAGCTGATATTCTGAGCAATCAATATATTATTTTTAGCAATAGGAGTAATATTATGCAGACTGCAAGAGGGCTTTATGGCCAGAGAAAACCCGCCCTATATATATAAACTCATTACTGAACATTAGGACTGACCCACTCATTACAAGACTCAAAACAGATTGTGTATGTTCAACAGCTATTCACTGTTGAAGGCTATCCAAATGTAGAGTTTGGGCTTACTTGAAGGGATATTAATATGTTTGGAAGTGATTGTCCATAAGTATCATGGAAGTGAACAGCAAGTTTCTCACTGGGAACAACAGCCATTACAGCTTCAAGCATCGGAACAACAGTACCTGAGACAGCAAAAGGAGTAACACAAAAGTAAATAAGAAGAAAGTACGTGTATCTATATATAAATAGATAAAGATATAGAAGTTCTACCAAGAAAACCATTTAACTTCTTTCTAATTTAAACATAATTGTGCTTGGGAAAACAGAAGGCAGGTTACGACATTACCTGGTGTAGCAACTCCAATTGTATCCCCAAGGGAAATCTCAAAGCAACCCATATCATAAAGTTCCTTAGCCACATATGCCACTTTGGATGGAGGAATCACTCCTTCCGTAGGACACCCGACAACACATGATACATACCTTTAAAAATTCAACAACAGTTCATCATCTCAGTCCAGCTAGATTTACAAAGGATAGGATCTCCTTAAAAATTTCATTCACAGAAGTATGTGGAAATCTCAGAAAAGGGGAAGATAGAGAGGGATGGAAAGGGAGGGAGATGAGAGAAGCAAAAAGAAAAGGGCATACCCTCGAACGGGGACGGAGAGCTCTTTAGCAGCAACAGCAACTGCACGATAACGAGCAAGACTCTCCTCAATGCTACAATTGATGTTTGACTTAGAAAATGACTCAGAAGCTGACGCAAAGACTGCCACTTCCTTAGCACCTGCTGCTATGGCAGCTTCAAAGCCCTAGAAAAAATTGACTCTCAGCTTAGAAAATTCTCACACAACCATGGGATTGTTGAAATCACATAATTTGCTAGAGAATATATCTGACTTTTAAATTTGGTGTGAGAACAGGCAATCTGGCTCCCTCCAAATTACGAACAGCTGACATTACATCCTTTGCATCTGCTAGCTATGGATAAGGTAACAAAATAGAAGGAAAGTTGGTTACATTTAATTTACAACAGGAATTAAATAAAGCTTTCAATTCCATCCGATATGAAAATGTTTAAAGCAGCATTAAGTTTCAGAAGATATTCCAACTAGAAGAAAGAAACGAAGTGACTGCATCAACCTAAAATGGTGGAGCAAGATACCTGAGGGACCCATTTCGGAGATACAAAACTTGTTGCCTCAACAACAGCCAACCCGGAAGCTACTAATCTACGAATCAGTTCCACTTTTATTGATGTAGGAACAACATTCTTCTCATTCTGCAATCCATCCCTCGGACCAACTTCTACTATCTTCACAAACTTTGGTATACCTTTCAAACACTGTTTTACCCAGATGAAAGATCAAATAAAATCAGCTCTAAGATAAATATAGAAACTAAAAGAAAATAATTCACAAGTGAACAGATAACAAAATGAAATTATCAACCAAAGAATACTTAAATGGAGAAGAGACTGAAACAATTGCATAGCCCAGCAATGCTATTTGAATGAAAAATTATCCTACCATCCTAAGATTATACAGTTTCATCAGGGTTAATGAATCACCTTATTTGTCATGTCTCGTTTCTCTTTGTCATCACACTTGGGCTTATATTGATGGTCTGGAAAGTACCATTTCTCACATGCATTCCCAAACATCACATGATTTCTTCCTAAACTTAAAGTCCTTCGACTGAGGGTGTCACCTTGAGACTTGTCTCTTGTATGCCATTTCCATGGGGATGATTCACTCATATAATCATCACAATCTTCACTGCAAAAGAACAAAAATTCCAATCAATAACTAGATAAAATTGTGATAATATGAAACAAAAAGATCATTTCACATGTGATATCATGGATGCACGAAGCAAATAGGAATTGAGCTGCTACCAGTGGAAAATTAAGCCAAAGTACAGAGAACTGCTCATTGTATTTAAGTTAATAACAAAGTAAGTTAAGGAACTTACACCTCTTCTCTCCTAAGTTTTGTGATTATATCTACTTGAATACTGGATACAGAAAAGTTCGAGGAAGACAATAAAATAAAATAAAAAGGTAATCCTAACTGCCTTTTCCGTTCACTATACTCTATTTCTTCAAATATTAAGAAGTAAAAATCACAAGGAAATATGATGTATACGAACAGAAATTTAATCAACAGGAGCCCAGCCTAGTGATGATAGAACAACATAACGTACATAAACACATCCATATATATGATGACCAAGTTGCAAGTACAAGTATAACTGATATATGAAAGATCAGATTATAGCCTCTTGTGTGCTTGGTAATCAGTGCCAAATTACTCTACTATAATTTCCTCCAACCAGAAAACTACACAACTAAGGACAACGAAAGAGATAACTAAAAGTTGATAAAGGAAAATGAAAAGCACGCCGCTAAGGTGAATATATAGAATTCCTAATGAAATCAGCCTACATTGACACAAATTGATAGGCTTTTAAGAATATATAGTACAGATTATAACATCTCACTTACTCATAACTGTTGGAGGTGCTGCAGTCCCTTCCTTCAATCCAGCAGTTCCCCATTCCCATATCATCCACTCTTGGGCGGCAAGCACTAGACGAGAACCTCTGGATCCTATCAATGGTACTCATGCTTGGCAACTTGTCGAAACTAAGTGGTTTCTCCAAACTTGACATTGTCGCAAAACAGATACTGGAATGCAAACACCAGAAAAGTAAGTGCCCGATCCATGCCATTATTCAAATTCATTCAAAGAATGCAAGCACCCAATCCCATTTTGAGAAGAAAAAAAAAATGCTTGAAAATCAACATCCTGAATCAATGAAACTTCAGCAGACCATCAAAAACAAGCAGAAAGTTCCAGACTTCAAGTAGATCAAGAAAAACAAGCATATATTCATTCTTTTCGTATTGAACCATCAAATGAGCAAAACATGAAGAAATAGGATTCACTGACTTCTCAGAACATCAATTATCTAAAAATGCATTAGCATAATTTCCACAAAAAGACTAAAAAGAGTTCATCTTATCGCACTAAACTCCAATGACGCGAATCCGGTTTGGAAAGTATTATAAATAAGTATTGTAATTATAAAGTACCCAGTACTTCAAAAATTTTTGAGCTCAACAAAATAGTATCTATTTTCATTAATAGCTGTAAGTAACCAATCAATCAAATACCCAATATAACCAACAACAAGAATCACTTAAAGCCTCTGTTTGGTTGCTAAGAAAAGGAACTACAATTAACTTTCTTTTCCTTAACTTTCTCATTACCCAAACAGACATTCCAAGTCAAAATTTTACCGACACAAAAAAACCCAGAAAGAAAGAGAAGAGACAAACGAACCTGAATTAGGGTTTCCGATAACAGAAATGAAACCCTCAAATTTACAAAATCTAACAAAATTGGAGGGTTAGATAGACCAAAAAAGAGAGAGAGAGAGAAAGAGAGAAAGGCAGAGGAAACGTGAAGAAGTTGTTGAAGTAGCTTACAAAGAGACTCCTTGTTACGTTTTGTTTGGTGAGTGTGAGATATAAAAAAAAAATTGAATTTCTTTGAAAATTCTTATTTGTTATTTTATTGAATTAATTGAATTGGTTAATTTTTCGACATGAATTGAATCGCCAGGAATTAACGAGAGAAGAAGACGGTGGTAGGTAGTTTTCAGTTGGAGGTTGTGTCACACTGTCTTTCTCTTATTTATAACTCTTTTTTATTATTATTATTATTATTCTTTATTTTCTGCGGTCACGCGATTTCATGTTAGTATGAATTTTTTATTTTGGAGGGAATTAAAAGCTTAAATTATTTTTGCAAAACAAATAAAATAAAAGCTTAAATTATGAATATATTTTGGGGGGAATTAATTTAAAATATCCGTGATGGGATGATTAAGTACCATCACGTATAATATTTGTGAACGTAAACATTTGGCTCAATAAAAAAAATTATAAGAAATGTTTAATATATTTTTTAAGAAAAAATCTTAATTTTATAGCTACCACATAATGTCTCGTGCTTTCTTTCTTAATATAGCTACCAAATAATTAACTTTTAACAATAACAAAATACCTTCATGCATTAAATTCACTATTATTATTATTATTAGAAATATTATTAAATCCCGTATAATTTAGTGTATTTATCAAAATTTTTTCTCTAATTTTATTTATGACTAAAATCCCCCTATAATTTGGTATATTCATCAAAATTTCCCTTACCGTAAGTTTTAATTTTTAAAATACCATTGATCGTTAACTTTTCAGTTAAAAATATTATTAAAATTTTCCTCTAATTTTATGCATTAGTTAAAATCTCCCCTAATTTTATTTACGGTCAAAATCTCCCCTGTAATGTCATTTTATAGTCAATTTTCCACCGTCAGTTTTAATTATCAAAATACATTTAACCATTAACTTTATGTTAAAAACTTTATGGTACTAAGGGTATAAAAGTAAATATCTATATATATTAAATTAAAATATTTTAAGTTATAATATTAATGAATCTCTACCGTCCATAATATGATGACATTAGAAATCAAATATAAAATATTAAAAATTTAAAAATTTAAAAAAAGTTGGATATTCACCGTCCATAGATGGACGGTGGAGATCATAAATACAAACTTTTTTCTAAAAAACTACAAAATTAAAAATAAAAAGATGGATCTTCACCGTCCATCTCCATAATATGATGGACATTAGAGATTAAATATCAAATATTAAAAATTTTAAAATTAAAAAAGGTTGGATCTCTACCGTCCATAGATGGATGATAGATATCATAAACACAAATTTTTTAAAATAATTAAAAATAAAAAGATGGATCTCCACCGTCCATCTCCATATATGGATAGTATAGATCATAAACACAAAATATTTTTTAAAAAAAATACATAAAAAATTAAAAAATAAATAAAAATTTAAAAATAGATCTCCACCGTCCATCTTTATAAATTTTAAATTTTTTAAATTTTTAAAGTTTTTAATTGTTTAATATTTTATATTAAATCTCTACTGTTCATCATACGATAGATGGTAGAAATTTATTGATATTATAAATTAAAATATTTTAGTTAAATATATATAGATATTTACCTTATATCCTTAGTGCCCTAAAGTTTTTAATAAATAAAGTAACGGCTAAAGGTATTTGGTAATTAAAACTGACGATATAGAGGAAATTGATTATAAAATAAAACTACGAAGTGAAATTTTGACCATAAATGAAATTAGATAGAGGTTTTGACTAATACACCAAATTAGAGAGGGATTTTAATAATATTTTTAACTCAAAAGTTAACTATCAATTGTATTTTGGTAATTAAAACTGACGGTAGGGGAGATTATGATGAATACACCGAACTACAGGAGGAATTTTAACCATAAATAAAACTAGAGGAGGATTTTGACGAATACATCAAACTATAAAAGTATTTTAATAATATTCCTTATTATTATAAATAAATAAATATTCAATGCATATTAACTTATCAAATTGCTTGTCAACTTTTGCTCTAGGCATCTCACCTTTTCTATCGATAATAAGAGTTCATATTTTACATTTGTTTATAAGCACTCACATGCATTGAAATATTTTCCTTATCATTCGACTATTTATTCTGATTGCATTTATAATGTTTGAAAATGTTAAATCTCTCTTTCAGTTTCAGGGTATCCATCCGCACACTGTTTACTTATGTCACCATTTAATTTAGATAGATTTTGGTAAATTTGTAATCTGTCCATAATTACATTACTTTCGAAATAGGAAGAACTTTAATTTAGCCCTTAACGTTTGATAGAACATTATTTTTTTACTTACCTTTCCTTTTTTGATTCGCGTGGTCTTTCACGTTTCCTAACTGTATCAAATCGGTCATTTGACTAACTATTTGTCTGTCAATCATCACAAATTTTTTTAAAAGATAGTTTTGCCCTTAAAAAATTTAATTAATAGAATTACAATTTTACCTTATAATTAAAATATAACAAAAATAAATAAATAGAACAAAAGAATAAAATAATAGTAAGTTAAGTTATAAAAATTTAAAAATGTAAAACATGTTTAAAAAATATTCCAACCAAGTTATTTTATTAGAAAAATTAACATTTAAAAAAGTAAATGATTAAAAAGGTTAAAAACTGTTAAATAAATAAAATAAATAGAGAATTAAAAAATAAAGGAAATGATTTTGTTTTTATATTTTTTTAAATATTTCTTTTAGTTTTTTAATTCTCAGTTTTATTTATTTTATTTTATTTTTTAGCAGTTTTTAACCTTTTTTATTCTTTATTTTTAAATGTTAATTTTTCTAATAATATATTTTTATTTGAATGTTTTTTTAATAAGTTTTATATTTTTAAATTTTTATAATTTAATTTAATATTATTTAATTTATTTTTTCTATTTATTTATTTTTATTGAAAGGTAATATTATAATTTTATTAATTTTTCAAGGGCAAAACTTTTAAATAGTAATGGTTGACCGTTAAATAATTAGTTAAATAATCAATTTGATCTATTTAGAAAATATGAAGAATCATGTAAACTAAAAAAAAAAAAAATAATAAGTAAAGAAAGTAATGTTTAATCAAACGTTAGGGATTAAATTCAAATTCTCCTTTCAAAATAAATAGTGTATATTTTGTCAACATTGGGTCTGCGGTTAGCTGGCTACTCAACTAATCGTCCATATGTTCTAGAAAGTGGTGCGTCTATTTTAGCGTTTGGTCTGGATCGAATGGTTGGTGTGAAACGGGAAAAAAAAAAATCTCAGCCGCTCCATCTATACAACGACGCGTATATGGACAGAATCTGCTGGGACTTTGAAGTTTCCACTTTCCAGCGTTCATGGATATAGTTAGCTGGGTCCACACTTCTACAGGCATAGGGATGATAAAATTTGGCCCTTCTTTCTTTCAATAAAGTTTACTCAAGTTCAGGTTAGGACATACCATGTGTCCTAGTGATGATTTATAGTTATACTTATATATTATTTAAGAGAGATTATCGGGAACCTTTATATTTGACAAGGTACTATTAAATATTAAATATTATAAATTATTTTTTTAATTATTATAATTAATTTAAAATTTAAATAATAGGCCAGGGGACACTAGAGATCGTACCAATAACATAGGTATGGGGGCATACCAACGAACTGATGGACTCTTTTTATTATTTATTATTATATATTTTTAGTTATTTGAATTTAATTAAATTTAATTTTATAAAATATGTCATGAATAATAAAAGTTAAGATAGTTAGTGATACAATTATCATATTTATACATTAAAATTATGAGTTCAAATTATATATTAATAATTAAAACAAAAGCTACATTAACAAATATTTTCACGAGATGGATAAAAGAAATAAAAAAAAAGTTTGATATTTTTATTGATGTTTTGAATAAATAACTGTGGTAACATTTGAATATATGGTCATGCTAATATATGGAAACTGTAATAGTATATAGATAATTTAAATTCATTATATTTTAATTTGATGGTTTCAATAAATAAATAATTATTAAAATTAAAATTAAAAGGAAATTAAATATAGATAATGAGTTTTATAACTACTGTATATTACTAATATTTCATATATTTAGTTAAACTTTTAAATGTAAGAGCATCTCCAATACTATTATGCATTTGGAGAAAATTGAGTGCCACATAGGATCAATATTGAAAAAGTTAAGAAAACATTCTCCAATGCAATTATCTAACTTTAATATTGATATGATGTGGCAAAAAAAAAGTTAGAGAATATCAAGTAGAGTTTCTAATTGTAGATATTCTCCTTGATATGCTGACTAGAATTTCTAACTTTTTCCACCAATAAAATTTTAGTATTTTGTCAATGCATTTAATTATCATATTGAATGAAGAGAGAATGTAACAAATGACTTGTGGTGATTGGTTTAAAATTACTATTTAGATATTCACATTGGAGAAGTGAATATGCATTTCTATAATTTTTTTGACAAGTTAGATCCATATTATTTAGAAATGCTGATGTGGCACTATTTAGATACTCAAAAATACATATTTGCATTGGAGATGCTCTAACATTATTTTGGGAAATACAAAAGATAAGTATGAGATAATAATAATAATAATAATAATAATAATAATAGTAATAGTAACAATAGGACAAATCAAAAACAACAACAACAACATAGTGGGGTTCTCTTGAACAAAAGTAAAAGTCTCTCCTCTAGGGTTTCTCTAAAAATCTAGTGTGAAAGTAGTCGTTGGATTCTAGGATTTAATTTTCTTCCCGTGTGGTTGTAGTCTAGGGTTAGTTTGGTTGGTTTGATCGTTTTGGTGTTGGGGTGTTTTCTTAGTAGTGGATTGTTGTTGATTCTTGGTGGACCGCTGTTGGGGTCTCGTTTTAGGGTACTTCCTTTGTGGTGTTTTGGTGCTGTTTGTAGGCGGTGGTATTGTGCATGGACACACGCGAAGTTGAACGCCTATGTGAGGCGTTGTTCCTGGCTGAGCCAAACAAACATGCTGCAGTTTTGGACGTGGAGTTGCAGAAGATTGGTAAGAAGAAACTGGAATTGTGTTTGGCCGGTCGGTTAATTGAGACGTTTTTCGGGCTATCCTACAGAAAATTTGGAGGACTATGCAAGAAGTGGAGATTGAAATATTACGAGACAATATTTTTGGTTTCCACTTCAAGAATCAGATGGATAAGATGCAGGTTTTTGCTGGAGGGCCTTGGAGTTTTGACAAGTCCTTATTGATTCTTGAGGAGCCTCGTGCTGTTGGATAACCGTTGCAACGCTTCATGAAGGTTAACATGGACTCTCCAGGTAAGGTTGTTATTATGCTTCTTCGCTACGAGAAATTACTTGAATACTGTTTTGAGTGCAGATTCATAGGGCATTCTATGCGGAAGTGTGTACATGGAATGAGAAGAGGGGATGAAGGGTGTGTCAAGTCTAGGGTTGTTCAGCCCACAAGAGACCCTGCCACGACTATTCCAGTATAGTTGGTGGTGCCTCCTCCCAGCGGGATTATCGTGAAGGAATCACCTATCTTGGCAGCCGCAGATTCAAACCATGTGGTTGAGAGTCTAGAAGTGGGGTTTCCTGGCTTGAAGGAGAACGGTAAGAACCTGGCAGAGGAGGTTTGCTTTGCTATGCCACATACTTCTCTGTCCTTTGCTAAGGAGGTCGTTGTTGAACAGGGGAGGTTTTAGGAGGTTTGAATAATGCGGTTATTAGTGTGGAGCCTGGGGTTGCACCTCTTTTGTCTCATGCGGAGGGACCTAGGGCAGTGATTGAACCCGGGGTTGATGTTAATCCTGGTGGGAATAGTGTGATAAGTGGCAGACGGTGGAAATGTAGGGCTCGAGAATGGTTTAATGGTGATACGGGGATGTCTCGTGAGGGAATAAGAGGGGTAAGAGAATGAGTCTTTTGGCTAGTTTGGAGGGAGTGAAAGTGCACAAGAAAAGTAGGCAGGTAGAAGCCGCAAGTGTTGATTCCACAATGATATCCGTAGGACCGGAAGAACCGGCCTGTCCGGAGCCAAATTGCCTAATCTAGAATGTTCAGGGTCTAGGGAATGACCGACATTCCAAGCTCTCAATTCCCATGTCAAGGATACGCTTCCCGCTTTGGTTTTTCTCATGGAAACTAAGACGAACCATCATCATATAGAGCGTATTCGTATTAAGCTTGGTTTTTCTGGAAAATTAGTTGTTGACTGTATTGGTAGAAGTGGTGGTCTTTGCTTGTTCTGGGTAGATACGATACAGTGGATTTGTTGTCTTTTTCGGCGTTTCACATCGATGTCAAGGTTTGCTCTTATGGCGACAAACTTTGGCGGTTTACAGGTTTCTACGATCATCCGGAGTACTCGCAAAGGATTCATGGTTGGAATCTCCTTCAGAGGCTGTGTCAAAACAGTCCCCTCCCGCGACTATGTGGAGGGAATTTTAATGAGATTTTGGTGGATTCTAAGAAGGTAGGGGGTAATTCGAGGTCACGTTTCTTGATCGAAAATTTTCGGTTTGCGTTGGACTCTTGCGAGTTGGCTGATTTAGGGTGTCTGGGCCCTATTTTCACTTGGTGTAACATCCCGGATTTCGGAAAATTAATTTTATATATGTGAAAATAAATTTTGTAATTGGAAGGGGTGTAAATGTAATTAATTTATTTTTATGATTTCCAGGTGGACCAAATGGAACGGTCCAAAAATGATGCAAGGGAAATTAAAAACTGAAGCAGAGAGCATCGCGACCTGGTCACCGCGACCACAGGTCGCGATGGCTTGCTCGCGGTGGAAAATGAGATTTTTGGCAGTGAGCATCGCGACCAGTCACCGCGACCGCAGGTCGCGATGAACTGCTCGCGATGAAAATGTCAAATTCGGGCAGTGAGCAATGCGACCACCAGAGCGACCAAGGGACCGCGAGGTGTGCTCGCGACGAAGGCGGTGCGAACGCTCCAGTGAGTACCGCGACCTGGTGGCGCGACCACAGGTCGCGACGACGGTCGCGGCAGCCGAAAAATATAAAAAAAAAGAGTGGCTTCTCGCAGAAGCCAGAAAACAGAACAGCAAAAAGAGAGAGGAGAGACCGAGGAAAGAAAGAAAAGAAAGGAGAAGAAAGAAGAAGAAGAAAGAAGAAGAAAGAGAAGGAAGAAGAAAAGGAACAAGAAGAAGAGGAAAGAGAGAAAGGAAAGTGCAGGAGAAAGGAAAAAGGAAAAGAAAATCGTGGAACCGTGATTTGCCGAAAGGAAACGGATTCCAGGTAGGTGTACTTTCGTTTTTCGGAATCGTTACGAAAAGTATTAAGTATTTCGTTTTCGTTTTCGTTTTCGCTTTCGTTTTCGTTCGTTTTCGATTTCGTTGAACATTTTCGTTTTCGATTTTTGTATGAAAGGTGTTTACTTTATATGTAAAATCGATGAATGATACACTTATTGTTGATTTTGAAAAGATTTTATGATAGATTACATGTTGATTGTATTTCGAATATTTCGATTTCGTTTTAAATAGTTGATTTAGATATTTATATGACTATTGTTGATGCTTTTGAAGAATATCGTGTAAAATTGTAGATTTACTGAGTAAATATTGATTTGTAACTGATTGTGAACCTAGTTTATCGGAAACGGCCTTAGGATACTTAGACATAGACATGGATATAGGAGGTTGGTATACCAGCTGGGTTTTACTGAGCAGTGCTGCGCCGTTATTGATTGCTATTGATGATTATTATGTACCTCCTCATGGATTCGTCCAGAGGCAGGGAGACACGTACCTCCTCAGGATTTGTCCTGGGGGTTGGGAGCCACGTACCTTCCTAAGGATTCGTTCCTGGGATAGGGAGTTATGTACCTCTCTAGGTTCCGTACCCACGGTCCTAGAGTAGGGAGATACGTACCACTCTTAGGATTCGTCCTAGGGTGGGAGTTTGACCCATATTCCAGTCCTAGTATGTTGAGTATTCTAGCGGGCCAGATTTGAAGTGGACTGAAAAGTGAATTGAATGATTTTATTGATCGAATTTATATATTGACCTCATTAGTGAAATTAAAGTGATTAAAATTGTTTTATGCTTTGATTTTGAAAATGATTAGAAGTGAAAAAGACATATGTTTTGTGAGTTGTTTTCCCATTAAGAGTTATTTATGATATTTCATATTTGATTTTATAGTACACCCACTAAGCTATATGCTTAGCGCGTTAGTTTTGTTTCTAACGCGTAGGTACCAGGGATCCTGAAGAGGCAAAGGATTGAAGAGAAGCTTCCTGCAGACAGAAGAGTAGAATCACAACTTTTGGGTAGATGTTTATGTTTAAGTGTACTATGTTTGATAGGCATGCATATACAGAGGACTTGTAAATATGTTTTGTAACTAATTGTTTACCGATTTCTGTTCCTCATTTTAGAATATTTGTACATGATGACTTTTGAATTATTTTATTTTATAAACTGTTTGTGGAAGTCGCACTAAACGGCAGAGTGCGCAATGGTTTGAAATTAATATTGAAGTGTTGTTGAGAATGTGTATTTGATTTGAATTTGTGAAAAACAGGTTTTGGAAAGTCCGAAAAACAAACGGAACTCTGCCGAATTTTTGTAAAGAGTGTGATTTGATGGGCTCACTCGAGATGGTTTTTACATTATAACGTATGTGGTTTTCCAATGGTTTAAAAATTGATTCGATGGGCTCACGAGAAAAGTCTTTTTGGAATTTCAAATTGATTTGATTTTTAAATGATTTTGGGATTATAAAATGAATTTGGAAAGTTTTAAAAGTCGGAGTAGCGCTCCCTGGGTCGGTCCAGCCGGGTCGGGTCGGGGGGTGTTACACTTGGTACAACAAAAGGGATGGTGTTGATGCTATTTTGGTTAGGCTGGATCGTTGTGTTGGTAGTTGGGGTTGGTCCCAATTGTTCCTTTGTTCGACGGTTCACCATATGGAGCTTTGGAGGCCTGACCATCGGCCTTTATTGCTTTGGATTAGTGATGCGAACAATAGGGTGAATGATAGGAAGTTTCGGGTCTGTCGCCGTTTCTTCTTCGAGGACTGTTGGGCGAATCTTGATAAGTGCCGCCAGATTATTGAGGACTGTTGGGTGGGATATTTGGTAGGAGCTGCTGGGTGGAAGAGCTGTCTGATTGCTATCTCGTTGCGCTGGCAAGTTGTGTAGATGGAATGAGGAAAAACTTTGGCTTTTGAGGCTTGATATCAAGAAGAAGAAGATGACTCTTCATGATATCATTAGTGCACCTGGTCAGGTTTCTTGGAGGCACATTTCCGCTATTGAGAAAGATCTTGATGAGCTGCTGGTGAGAGACGAGGCCTACTGGCGGTAATGTTCGAGGGTAGCTTGGTTGGAGGATGAAGACCATAACATACGATTTTTTCATTCGCAAGCCTCTAAGTGAAAGAAAAATAACACCATAAATGGTATGCTGGATTTAAACAGTGAGTGGAAGGATATGAGAGAGGATATTGAGGGGGTGGTGGTCTCTTATTTCACGAAGATTTTCACCTCTCCGAGACCTTCGGAGGAGGATATCGCTGCTGTTACTAGGGCTGTTGGGCAGCGGCTGTCCCCCGCATTGCGTTGCTTGCTTGAGCGGCCTTACTCGACTTATGAGGTCCGTCGTGCGCTGTTCGACATGGCTCTCTCTAAAGCTCCACGGTTGGATGGTTTTAATGCAGGGTTCTATCAGAAATTTTAGTCCGTTGTAGGTAAGAATGTGACTAAAGCTTGCCTTAGTATTCTGAATGATTATCGTTCTATGAAGGAGTTGAATCATACTTTGATCGTGTTAATTCCTAAGATTGAACGGACTGTCAAATTAGGGGATTTTCGCCGAATAAGCCTTTGTAATGTCTCTCTTAACATTGTAGCTAAGACCTTGGTGAATCGGCTGAAAGGTGTTTTGGGTAAGCTTATTTTAGAGACACAGAGCATTTTCATCCCGGAGCGGGCAATTTTTTATAATACAATTGTTGGGTTTAAGTATATGTACGCTTTAAAACGGAAGCGGAGAGCTAAGATTGGTTTTATAGGGGTGAAATTGGGCATGGCTAAAGCCTACGATAGGGTTGAATGAGTGTTTTTGGATGCTATGTATCGGAGGATGGATTTTTCGCCAGGTTGGATTAGGCTTATCATGGACTGTGTTTCTTCAGTGAGATACTCGTTTTTGGTGAATGGGGAGCTGATAGGGTTGATCCAGCCTTCTCAGGGTCTGCGGCAGTGGGATCCATTGTCTCTATATCTATTCCTTCTTTGTGCTGAAGGATTGTCGAGTTTGATCAGTGTAGTTGAGAGCCAAGGGTTTTTTTCTGGGCTCCGGTGTAGCAGGAGTGGCCCTAAGATCACTCATCTGTTCTTCACGGATGACAACTTGATCTTTACGAAGGCTACTTTGGAGGAGTGTTTGGCGCTCAAGAATATTTTATTGTTGTATGAGAGAGCTACGGGTCAGAAAGTTAATTTCAATAAACCTGCAGTTTGTTTTAGTTGCCAGGTGACTCAGAAGGTGATGGATGCTATTGCGGCGACTTTGGGGGTTAGGATGGTGGCGTGCCATGAGAACTATTTAGGCCTTCCTAATTTTGTTGGTAAGAATCAGCGGAATCTGTTCTTCCATATCAAAGATCGGTTCTGGTCTAGGCTTAATGGTTAGTAAGGCAAGTTGTTTTCTGTTACAGGGAAGGAAGTTCATATTAAAGCTGTTATCCAGTCTATTCCCGCCTACTCGATGAGTTTGTTTAGATTTCTCAGATCTCTTATTAAGGATCTTCATCGGTTGTACGCCTCCTTCTAGTGGGGATCGACTTCGGGAGCTAAAAACTTACACTGGGCTTCCTAGGATAAGCTTTGTAGGAGTAAGGGGGTTGGGGGCCTGGGTTTCCGTGATTTTAGGGCTTTTAATCAAGCGTTGCTTGGTAAGCAGTGATGGCATTTTATTCAGGATCCTACCTCTTTGGAAACTAGAGTCCTTAAGGGCTGTTATTTTCATGTTAATCCGTTATTGTAGGTCAATTCTTCTTTTTCGGGTTCGTTTGCTTGGAAGAATATCCTTTGGGGCCCTGAGCTTATTTTGAAGGGTTCCTGGTGGCGTGTTGGTAGTGGTGCTAATGTCCTGGTGTACCAAGATCGGTGGATTCCTAGGTCTTCTACCTTTAAGGTCCTTTCTCCGCCCTCGCTTGGCTATTCTATCACGGTTGATAAGCTTAAGGTGGCTTCTGGAGGATGGAATATCCTTATTCTGATGCTTCATTTCCTGTTTGGGAACGTCGATGCTATCTTAAGTTTGCCTCCCTTCGAGACTTGTGTGTAGGATTCTCTGCTTTGGCATTTTGAGAAGGGTGGTTCCTTCACCGTGAAGACTGGCTACTACGTAGCCCTTGCTTCTCCTTTCTCGCCTAGCTGCTCGAGCACGGGGTCCTTGCCCTCTTGGTGGAAGCTTGTTTGACGCCTTTCCTTTCCTCCGAAAGTGAAGTTGTTTATATGAAGGGTTGCGTATGACTGGATCCCTTCAATGGTAAATCTCGTAGCTAGAGGCTGTCATGTGGATGTCTCCTGCCTCTTTACAAGAAAGCCCCAGAATCGGTTGTACATGTGTTTTAGGATTGTCCCTCGCTCAAGCCTATTAGAGCAGATTGCTCAGGTTGGTTACAATGGCTGTTTGATCCAGGTTTGAGATTACTTGATTTTTTCCTTACTGCTAAATCACGCCTCCAAATTGAAAAGTTTGAGTTGTTCTATGTAGTGGTTTGGTGCTACTGGTTTCGGAGAAATAGGGCTATCCATGGGCAGCTTCTTCTCTCTGTAGGTAATGTCTTGGCTTGGTCCTCCTTTTTCTTGGTCGAGTTCCAAGCAGATGGTACTAGGCCGCCTCAAATTTCTCCTCCGCCTAGGTCTCATGGTTTGTGGTCTCATCCCCTTGCTGGCTCTTTCAAGTTAAATATTGATGCTAGTGTAGCTATTAGTGTAGGTGTAGTAGGCTTGAGGCTTACTATTAGGGTTGATCTAGGAAGGGTTAGGGCTGCTGGTTCGGTTAGTATTGCAGCTCTTTTCAACCCTCTCTTGGCAGAAGCAACAGCCATGCTTCATGGTATTCGGCTTGCTATTGACTTGGGCTTTTTGCCTTTCTAAGTAGAATCGGATGCTTCGGGTGTGATCTCGTGCTCGCACTTAGGTTTGATCGTTTCAGATATCTTTCAATTCTGTCTTTGTGCTAATGTTTTGAGTTTTTCTTTTATTCCTAGAGCTGCTAATAAGGTGGTTGATGCCCTTGCTAAGGCTGCAGTCTCATTTGGCTCTGATCATTTTTGGTTTGAAGTTTGTCCTCCTCTTATGAAGTTGTTGGTCTAGGAGGATTCTCCTGGTTAACTTTGTTTTCTTGGTTTTGTGGCATATATTTCTTTCTTCTAAAAAAAAAAAAAAACAGTAATAGTAATAATAATAAGAAGTCACTAAAAAAAACAAAAATATTATTTACTTTATTCATAAATTCAAAGCATAAACACATCCACTTATAACTTAAGTGGTTAGTACAAATTTTCATATAAAGATTTAAATCCCATTTTTTACATTTACTAGCATGTATAGAGAGTTTTTTCTCCTCTCCTTATATTAATTAAATAGTGTGTTCCGCTTTAATATTTACATTCAAATATAACGTATTTGGATCTTTTGAATATTAAAAGAATGAAGACCATGTTATAATATAATATAATAGAATGTAAATAATAAAATATAATACAAATAGAATAAATAAAATATTATAATAAAATATAATATAAATAGAATAAATAAAAATGGATGAGAGGAATCGTGTGAGAGGTGGTATAAAAAAGGAACCACTTACCAAGTAAAACCAATGTTTTCCATTTTTGGAAAGGTACAAGTATGTTTTCTACAAGTAATACATGCTATATATAGACTATATGACCTCCCCCATTGACCAATAAGAACAAAGCAAGCCACCCCATTAACCAATGAAATTGTCATCCTATTAACCAATCAAAAGCCAATACATAAATAATTATTTAAATGGTGAAAATCCATACCATTTACAACATTTTCCCTTAGATGTACACCATTTTAAAATAATTATTTTAATATGTTAAGAAATAATCTAAAACTCGTACAAAATAAATACAATGATCTTCTGTATCATAAATGATATTTGATGTGCTCAAACTGTCTTATTAAAAACCTTACCGGTAAAACCCAATGGGACAAAATCCGGTTGAAGGGAAAAAGAGTACAATGCATAATATTGTTTTCTTCAAAAAATTTGCTCCCCTGATGTATGCTCCCCCTGATAAAAATTAATTCTGCAGTTTGCAAAACTGACGCATGCCAATGCCATATACTAATTTCCCAAACGTTGATGTTGGCAATGTTTTAGTAAACAGATCTGCAAGATTATCTGTAGACCATATATGTTTGATATTAATCTGTTGGCTTTGCTGAAATTCATGAGTATAGAAGAATTTTGGAGAAATATGTTTAATTCTATCTCCTTTGATATATCATCCTCTGATATGAGCAATCCAAGCCGCATTATCTTCAAATATTGGTGCCTGCAGTTCTGTGGATGATGGAAATCTGCATGTACTTCGAATATGATGAATAACAGAATTTAGTCAGACACATTCTCGACTTGTTTCATGAAGTGTAAGGATCTCAGAATGATTGAAGGATGTAGCAATAAAACTCTGCTTTATGGATCGCCATGAGATTGTTATGCCATTATAGGAAAAAAATATATCTCGTTTACGAACGAACTTTATGAAGATCAGATAAATATCCAGCATTAGCATAACTAATTAAACATGAAGAATTGTTAAATGCATAAAATAATTCCAAATCTATTGTACCACAAAGGTAACGAAAAATATGTTTGATTCCATTCCAATGTTTTCGAGTTGGTGCTGAACTGAATCTTGCCAATAAATTTACTAAAAATGCAATATTAGATCTAGTACATTGTGTAAAATATAATAGAGTACCAATTATATTTAGATATGGTACTTCAGGACCAAGTATCTTTTCATCATTTTCTTTAGGTCGGAATGGATCCTTTTTAGGATCAAGAGATCTAACAACCATAGGAGTACTTAACGGATGAGCATTGTCCATATTAAACCTTTTCAGAATCTTTTCAACATATGTTGATTGATGAACAAGTATTGTAACATCCCAAATTTCGAAGAATTACGTTTGAATATGTGAATATATATTTTGTGAGTTGAGGGGTGTAAAATGTAATTAAAAGTTTATTTATTTTTATGGTTTTCAGGTGGACCAGATGGAACGGTCCAGAAATGAGGCATGAAGAGTGAAAACTGGGCCAGTGAGTATCGCGACCTAGTCACCGCGACCACAGGTCGCGATGAACTGCTCGCGACGAAGAATGGCATTTTCGGGCAGTGAGCAACGCGACCTGGTCACCGCGACCACAGATCGCGCTGACTGGCTCGCGACGAAAAAGTGAAATCCTGGCAGTGAGTATGGTGACCACCAGCGCGACCAGAGTACCGCGAGGTGTGCTCGCGATGAATGTGGTAGAGTTGTTCTAGTGAGCAACGCGACCTGGTGGCGCGACCACAGATCGCGACGACCGAAATAATATAAAAAAAAAAATTTGGCTTCTCACAGAAGCCAAAGAAACAGAACAGAGGAAAAGAGAGAGGAAAAGACCGAGAAAAATAAGAAAGAAGAGAAAGAAGAAGAAGAAGAAGAAGAAGAAGAAGAAGAAGAAGAAGAAGAAAAGAAGAGGAAGGAAAGAGAAGAGGAAAGTGAAGGAGAAAGAGAAAGGGAAGTAAAAAGAAACCTAGAAACGCGATTTGTCGAAAGGAAACGGTATCCAGGTTGGTGTACAATCGTTTTCGAATTCTTTACAAAAAGCATTCAATATTTTTAGTTTGTATCTGCGCTTTATTTGAAGAATATTGTTATTACATGTTTATAAGATTTTCCTTGGAATGATTTTATGTTTTTGATCGTATTTCGATTGTATTTTGGTTATCACGATTTTATTGTAATTACTCGAGTTAGAATATTGTATGAATCTTGTTTACTTTTCATGAAATCATATATGTATATTTCAAGAATATCGTTTGAATTGTATATATATATATATATCGTTATCGAGTTGCCCCTGGATTTGTAAATTACAGTGAATATTTGAAAATGTTATATCGAAACGGCTCTAGGATACTTAGACATAGAAATGGATATAGGAGGTTGGTATACCAGCTGGGTTTAGTGAGCAGTACTGCACCGACATTGACATTGCTATTGATGATTCATTATGTACCTCCTCATGGATTCGTCCAGAGGTAGGGAGACACGTACCTCCTCACGGATTCGTCCTGGGGTAGGGAGACACGTACCTTCATAAGGATTCGTTCCTGGGATAGGGAGATATGTACCTCTCTAGGGTCCGAACCATCGGTCCTAGGGTAGGGAGATACGTACCACTCTTAGGATTCGTCCTAGGGTGGGAGTTATGTTCGACAGACACCCACTGTGGTCGAACGACCCATATTCCAGTCCTGGTTTATGTTGAGTATTCTAGAGGGCCAGAATTGAAGTGATTTGATTAATGTGTTTATAAGTGAATTTCGGAATTGATTTTTATACGTTTATGATTATAATATAAATGATTTTATACGTCCGGGATTATGAATTGTGATGAGTTGTTTATATAGAATTGATTTCATCAGTTTTAGTTCTGTAAATGATTTGCATCGTAATCTGTACATATCTAATTTTATTGTGCCATTTTGTTTATTAAGTAAAGTTGTTTATGATTTTAATATTTGAGTTTAATGTACACCCACTAAGCAGTATAGCTTAGCGCGTTAGTTTTGTTTCTAACGCGTAGGTAATAAAGATACCGAGGACGGAAAAGACTGAAGAGGCACCAGCTGCAGAGGAAAGTTCAGAGTCATACTCACCATCTTTGGGGTAGTTACTTATATAGACACTTCTGTAGAATGTAACTTGATATGCATGCATATATAGAGAGTTTGTCATTATGTTTTGTAATTATGTACTGTACTTACTTATTTTATACTTTCTGTTTTACATTTTTCGAAGGATTGTAATTAATGAAATGTTTTATAAACTGTTTGAAAGTCGTACTAAACGGCAGAGTGCGCATTTGAATGAAATGATATTTGAAGTGTTGTTGTGGAATGTATTTGAATTGAGTTGTTGGAAAACAGGTTTTGGGAAATCAGAAAAATAGAGGGAACTCTGCCGAAATTTTTGTAAAAAGTGTATTTCGATGGGCTCACTCGAAAATATTTTTAAATTATAAACTATGTGGTTTTCCAATGGTTTGAAAATTTATTTGATGGGCTCATAATGATTTGAAAATGTATGAAGTGAATTGAGAACGTTTTGAAAACCCAGTAACGCTCCCTGGGTCGATCCAGTCGGGTCGGGTCAGGGGGTGTTAGAAGTATTCCATTTGGTTTATGCTCGATCTCCAGGTCGAGACAATATTTTATTTTTCCTAAGTATTTCATTTCAAATTCCCTTTTCAAATATTCAGCAGTTTCAGGAGCTCTTCAAGAGTTCCAATTAAATTCATATCATCAACATATACTACTACAATAGTAAATCCAGATTCAAATTTCTTTATAAAAACACATGGGCATACCAGATCATTAATATATATTTCTTTGATCAGATATTTACTAAGACGATTATACCACATTCATCTAGATTATTTTAATCCATATAGGGATTTTTGCAACTTTATTGAATACAAATTACGATATCTCGATTTATATGTTTCTGGCATTTTAAATTCCTCAAGGATTTTTATATAAATATCTGAATCGAGTAACCCATATAAATAAGCAGTCATTATGTCCATTAGACGCATTTCAAGTTTTTTTCAAATAGCCATACTTAATAAAAATTGGAATGTAATCGCATCATCACTGGTGAATACGTTTCATTGAAATCAATACCAGGTTTCTGCGAAAAAATCTGTGCTATGAGTCGTGCCTTATACCTCACGATTTCATTTTTCTCATTACGTTTCCGTACAAAAACCTATTTATATCTGACGGGTTTAACATCCTTAGGTGTCTGGACTACAGGTCAAAATACTTCACGTTTGGCTAAAGAATTTAATTATGCTTGAATTGCTTCTTTCCATTTAGGCCAATCATGCATTTGTCTATAATCATCAATATCATGAGGTTCATAATCATCATTAATAATTTTAGTAACTATTGTGTATAAAAATATATCACCGATGATTATTTCTTCACGATTCCACATTTCTCTTATATAATTTATGAATAGTTCTTCATTTATACTTTCTTGTCTCTCTTTAGGAATTTCTGCCATTTCAGGGGTTTCTGCCACTTCAGGAGCTTCTGTCGCTTTAAAGACTTATGTCTCTTCAAGGGCATCCAACTCTATTGGAGTTGATCGAGAGAAAGTGGATTTGTTTGTAACTCGAGTTTTATTTACATCATAATCCTGATAATTTACTTTTCTCTTCTGAAAAACTGTATCTTTTGATTCAAGTGGTCTGCCACGCTTCTGTCGTGCAATAGATGATTCAGATGCTACCAACTATTTAAATCGTTCTTCTGGAACAATAACCCGGGCTGGTATATTAGCAGCTAGTATATACAATTTTGTTATCCTAGTAGTATATGTAAATGTATCGGATAACTGACCGGTAATTGTTTGAAGATGCATTATCTTACGCTCTTTATTCTCACACTGAGATGTGTATGGATCTAGATGAATCAAACTTGGAACCTTCCAAGAAAATTCTCATTTCCCTTCGGTATAAGTTTTTCTTTACCCTAGATATGAAGACTTTGTCTCATCAAAATAACAATCCACAAATCGTGCGGTAAAAAGATCACCCGTTAAAAGTTCTAAATATCTAATAATTGACGGTAAATCCAAACCAACATATATCACTAAACGTCTTTGGGGACCTATTTTAGTTCTTTAAGTAGGAGCAATTGGGACATATACAGCATAACCGAAAGTATGTAAATGAGATATATTAGGTTTAGGGGTGGGCATAAAAATCAATTCGAACCGTATTTTGTAGTTTGAATCGGTTTTGGGTTTGGGTTTGGGTTTGAGTTTGAGTTTGGTTTGGTTCAGTTTTGGTTTGAAAAAAATCGTATAAAAACGGTTTGATTAGGTTTTGGGTTGCCCCAAAACCGGTTTGACCCGGATACCCGTTATATATAAAGAAAAAAAATACCCTAACTTTCATTTTAATCACATTTCTTTCCCTTATGACCTCACCTTCTCTTGCTTAACCCACACCGCCACACTTTGCTTTTTCAACTTCAAACCCTAAGTCGCCGATCGTCGCCGTCGTGCTGCGTCTCTCCTTCTTCGTTCCCACGTTGCGCCTACTGTTGCTTTCTTCCTCGCTGTGCCATGCCGTCCGATCATCTTCTAAAGGTAACCTAACTCGATTGGAAAATGAAGAAAGACCAGCGATGACGACTTCTTTCTTCATTTTCTAGTCTAGTTTTCTTTGATTTAGTTTTTTTTTATGCTTTATTTCAGTCTAGTTTTTTTTTTTTTGGAATATTTTTATTCCCCCCCTACAATTCAGTCAACAATAGTCTACCCCCTCACGTTATAAAATAGACATTTTCTTCCCTGGAATTAACTTTCCATTCAGAAAATACTGTTCCGCTACAATTGAAGGGTAAAAATGTAATTAACAAAAACAGTATTTTAAAAGACAAAAACACTATATTAAAAGACCTAAAAACCCTTATAAAATTAAATAAAATAATTAAAAATATGAATTCACCCTCCAAAAGTTAAAAGAATAGTAAAAATATAAATTTACCCTCGAAAAGTAACTTTTAGCTGTATAAGTGTTGTTTCCTTTTGTTTGTTCCATTTACCTACCCAAAACATATTAATTGATATTTGTCCTCCATACGAATTAACCAAAATCATAAAAAAAAAAAAAAAAAAAGACAAAAAACAAAAAACAAAACAAACCCTAAAACAGATTAATTGCATGTTCTATTTGCCCTCACATACGAATTAAAACCAAATAGCCCTTATTAAAACTACCCTCATGTTGACAATAATTAAAACCGTATATCTATATATATATATATATATATAACCAAAACAAATATTGAACAAAAAAAAAAAAAAACCTGTTTAAACCATACATAACCAACACAAAAAAACAATAAAAATATCAATACATCTTAAACATTCCACATCAATGTATGTTCATCAAATCAATACATAACCCTCTCATTAACTCAAAAAATCCATATCAATCCACTAAAAAAATCCACACCAACTCACATCAATACATAACCCTTTCAATGCATATTCAAGTGTCCAAGTATCCAATCCACATCAATGCTCTATAAGCTGTACTAACCTTCATTTAAGATTTTCTTGGAGTCTTTATAGGATCATCTGCTACTTTATCTCCGTTTGTTCCAATCCCGATATATTACACCAAACATAAAAAAAAAAATTAAATAAAAATTTACCTCAAATCTTTCGTTCAAGACAGCAATTCTTTGACAAACAGGACCGTACTTCTCCACGCGAACATTAGTTGATGGTGCACCTTCAACCTTTCGTCCTTCGAACAGCCTGAACGATGCACCAGAATGCTTCTACGGTCGACGAACCGTTCGTTTTAGCGCGAAATCAACATCTAGGGGAACAGACCACAGGGAAAGGACCATGGAGAAGAAACGAGAAAGAGTAGACCAGGGAGAAGAAATGAGTGACAGATTATACATTCATTTACATCAATGTGAAGAGTGAGTACGTGGCATCCATAAGTTTTACACTAAAGTGAAAAGTCTAGTGAATTGTTTAGTGGCTAGGTGGCATCCATTCATCCACCTAATTCACTTTTATTATTATTAATTAATTTTTTAAAATTTTAAATTTAATTGATTTATTCAATTACCTTTATACCCTCCATTAACTTATTAAATTTTAATTGCTTTTAGTTAATTACATTTTTACCCTTCAATTTTAACCGAACAGTATTTTCTGGATGAAAAGTTAACTCCAGAGGAGAAAATATCTATTTTTATAACATGAGGGGGTAGACTATTGTTGACCGAATTGTGAGGGGGAAAAATAGAAATATCCCTTTTTTTTTTCTTGATACTTTGATTGATTTTCCAGTCTCGAAGTTCTGGGTCTAGACTGCTTTGTTTTTGTGTTTTTGTTTCGTTTTATTGTTTGGGTGTTTGTAATACAATACAAATATGCAATCTTCCTAGTACATACATAACATTGAGCAGCATTCCAGTAAGATATTACAGCACCAGTTCTCAATTTCAACCTCTGGCTATTGCCTTTTTGATTGGTAGAATGCCTTTCGTATATTATAAATTTGTCAATTTTGTTGTTGCTTGCTTGGAATGTGTTTTTCTCATATTTGAAATGTTGTCATTTTGTTGGTTGCTGAGAGAACCGAGGAATTGCAAAGGAGACATAACTTGAATAGTTCAATTGTTTCTAGTTGAGCACCAGTCTTTTGTTTTCTTTTGGTAGTTTGTGTGTTTTGGATAAACTAAATGATCAACATCCAAAATAACCAACAGATGGTAATCAGCAGCTAGAATTTTTTGTTGGCCATGTCACAATGTAATAGTTTTTTTTTTTCCGATGGTGGAAGTTACATGTCTACGTATTAAAATTTAAATAAATGAAATTGATGTTCTCGTAGAAAGGCTTGGGAAGTCTCGAAAGTATCATGCAGTTGTATGTATTGGAGTTGTGGTATGGTTTCTCTTCTAATTTCCTTTAAAGATTTTTTCTGTTTAAATATTTTCTCTGGTCATTAGGGGTTGATCTTCACTGTGCTGTTGGTTAGTGATAATCTGCTCATGAAACCCTGTTTGTTTTTATTTGGCAAGAGGTGATACTGCACACTATGATGTTGTAGCTAATTCGGCTGCATCAGGAGTACTTTCTACTGACTTAAATTCAGGTTGGTATTCGTGCTTTGTTTTGTTTTTGAATTGATTTTATTTTCTTTACAAGTAAGCAGCAAAGTATTAATATTTAGAGTGAGTAAGCTCCAGGGATAGTGTACCTCTCTTTTATCGGTTTAAATTCTACTATACGTATTTATTAGCATATATTGATTATAGGTCTGTTCTTGATCACATATTTAATAATTAATCTTGACAAATTCTAACAGATAATAATAATACATTTTTGAAGTTGAATGTTGGTGAAGACATTGAAAAGTGATGGAACTTATTAACCTTTAAAGTTAAAAGTTAAAAGACATTAAATAATACGGTCTCGATTGTTAAAAAGTTCAATGTCTTCACCAATAATTAATTATATATGTACTTATTAATCTGTAAAATTAAAAGTTAATATATATATATATAAATTTAATGATGAAGACTGTATTATTTAATAAAAAATAAAATACGAGATATATAATTAGGAAGAAAAGATTTTCTATTTAATGGGATTTCAAGTTATTCAACTTTTGCTTTTGCTAACCTATATATGCGCATGGATGGACCCATCATGGCTCTTGTAATAAAGAAAAGTGAATAGCTCTTGTGAATGGAATCAATTTCATACATTCTCTCAATATATATATATATATATATATATATATATATATATATATATATATATATATACATACCATGTTTTCCTCTCAAAATAAAATAACAATTCAGTTGCCAACAACCAACTTTTCCAAATAAAATATTCAAGAGTCTTGTAAATACAATCATCAAAAAAGCAGGGGATTTTTCAGATCACTATAAAAGGAAGTACTGTGCCTCAGTTGATATGTGTGAGTGTGTGAATGGTTTAAAGTGGCCTAAGATGTTGAAGCTTGAATCAGTAGAAGCAGAGCAGAGAACTCACTCAGAAGAAGAGAACTATAATTTTTTGAGTAGTGAGAACACAAAAAGCAAAAGTCTCTTATAGGGTCCAATTACATGGTCTTTTTCATTGGTTGTTGTTGATAACCAAGAAATTTATATGTGACAGATTGTAACTACTTAATCTCTGAGTCTCAGCTAAAGAGATTGCCATAGAGATAAGTGATGGATACCTCAATACAGCATGTGAAAAGCACTTGGATCAATAGAGAGCCTTTTCTTGTTTTGTGTCAATTAATATAATGTAAATTCAATCAAGTGGATTTGACCTAGTTAACTCGTGATAAAATCGAATTTGATATCATATTAAGCTCTGAAAACGTCTTTAAAAAATGTTCCAAAATAGTTTCAAGATTTAATAAGTTAGTGTGATCTTATTAGTTGATTATGCACGCAGGTTCAGGTTACATGTCATGCTCAACCGTGAACATGAGATTCTAATAGATGTTGGACCATCCTTCTAGTCAGTCTGTATGGTTCCACAAATAATTCAAGCAGGCTTGTAGGCATGTAGACAATACTGTACTTGGAATGTTATGTATATGGAAGTTAACAGAAACAAGTGTCCCTCTATGATCTTAAGATTATGTTTATCAAGAAGATTTACTATCACAAAGCAGAAAAAAAAAACTGGTTTAACAGCTGAGTCTACACTTGCCGAATTTCAACTAGTTTGAGTACATAAATGTTGTAATAATAGTCATTGAATGATGGGCGTTTTATTACAACATATGGTGGTGTTGAAATTGTTTCATTTCCTAAGCTTTTATCTGTGTCATATGGCATCTGGGAAGACTTCCAACTTGTTTACAAACATTATTAAGATGAAGTATGAGAAAAGATAAAGACAGTAAAAGATTGGCTGAGCTCTGCTATGGAAAATAATAAAAACAATAAGCATGGAAAAACAGGTCATTTCAAAAGCTATAAGAGTCCAAAGAAGCAAGACCCCCATAAACAGGTGTGCAATCATACATGCAACATAGTGACTACTGACTTGTAACGCACACAAGCCAAGTCATCAACTCTGGGATCAAACTAGTCAATGGGAAATAATAAAAATTGATAAAACATAGTGAAATTAATTTTCCATTGGATAATTATAACTACAAGCATTCATATATACAGAGCCGCAAAGTCCTATTAAATGAACATATCCATATTACAATTCCCAAAATATTACAACTTCCAAGTCCCAGGTCATCATCCTGAGCTCAAGAAATTGTAGTGGAGCTATACACAACAGTATCTATCTTTCGCAGGGTCGGTCATTACTCATCATCTGATAAACAAACGACGTCAGTGGCAGCACCGCTGTTCTGTACAACAGGATTAGCCTGCCTATTACTACTATGCAGGCCAGATTCAGGTTGAGCCGATGGGCTAAAACTTGAATGCAAATCTGATTGCTGGGGTAAATTGCTGGGCAGAATTGGATTTGCCCCGGATCTAGTGCTGACATCCATGAGTAACTCCAGAGCCGACAATGAAGAGTTGGGAAGAGATGGTACACCTCCTGAATTATTAACGTGGTCTGCCCTATTGTGAGATAGAGGTTGGTATGCAGGTAGCGGGGTTTGAGTAGGATGCTGGGGAAGCAAGGGAGAAGTAGCAGGAGGGTTTTTTGGTATTGGTTGACTTGGTAACATACCAGGTGGTCTAAAAGGTCGTAAATGTGGTGGAGCAGAAAGTCCACTGCTAACTTGGTGGCTTCCAGCAGAAGTTATTGAGCTGCTGTGGGAAGGTCTAGTCAGAGTGCTCGAGAAAAGTGCCGAGGAATGGTGAACAGCCTGTACAGGTCGAACTCCTGTATGCGGGCTAACTGCAGGAGGAGATGATGTCTGCAAGCTAACTGCAGGCGCAACAGTAGTCTGCAGAGTAACTGAGGAAGAGCCAGAGGGACCAGGCCAAGCCAAAGCAGAAGGCCTTTGTGCACTGTGCTGTGATGAAAGTCGTATCATCTGCTGAATGAAACTGGAATAGACATCTGCAAAGAAAATAATGGGTTCAACTGGTAATTAGCATGCAGGTCAACCCTAGATGCACCCAATGTGAGTTAACGTGCATAAACTTAATTGAATATATAATCATGTTACATAAGTAAAGAAAAAAATAACCATGTTACTCATATCAACTTTGTAGAAATCGACAATGTTAAGTATGATTGCAATGTAGTTCATGCTGGTAATCTATTCAATCCAAACATTACAAATGAAATTTTATCAGTCTTCAGGCTCCGAACACAACTTTGAGTTGACCCAGAAACAAAACCAGTAATCTCTACTCAACAAAAGATTTCTCAGTTAAAGCAGATATTTAGGAAGTTTCTATATGATTTCTCTATTGACAGTTAAAAGCAAAACGTACCATGTTGCACTGCCGGATTGGAATGTTTAAGATCCGTACACTTAGACCGGAAAGCATCGGCCAAGATCTTGTTCATAAGAACTTTACTCTGATTTACTTCCAACTCCCTCTTTTTAGTCAGAAATACTGCCTCTGTCTCCTGAAGTTTAATCTCATACTTTCTACGAATTTGAGTAACAACCTCCTCTATCTCCCGGTCACAATCAGATTTCAGCCGAAGCTTCTGCTCAAAAGAAAGACAAATTATCAGCAGAAAGATAATAAGGCTTCTTTTCACAACCAAAGCATTTTAAGTAAACAGGAAACTAACGTGTTCTTCTTGGGTCTTGATGGTTTCTTCTGTTTCTTTACGTAATCTGTCTAATTCCTTTTGAAGAGGGTCACGGTACAAGGGCAGAGAAAACTGGGAGGCTCCTGGGTGTGCGTTTTGTACAGTATGATTACTATATCTGGGGGTGACTGATGCCGTCCTTGGGTCACCAATATTTATTCCCAATCCATCTACTGGAATATCAACGGAAGGATTCGGTACAGAACTTGCTACAGGCTGCAAAACAGCTAGATCTGAAAGCTCAACATGGTTCTCCACCATCACTGTTGGTGCCTGAGCAATTTGATTGGCAATATAGTGTCCATTTCTTGGCTGATGTCCTACTCCACTAACTGATGGAAGACCAGAGGGATTGAGGCCAGATGGTGAATCTATGGATGTCAACAGCTGCAGCTGTGCTAACGGCTCTGTTGCTTGTGCTCCATGATAAGATTGATCAGATGCTACAGCATCAAATGAATGAGATAAAGGAGGTTCAACTTGTCGGGTGTGAATCTGCATTCCGCTAACAACCGCATCTCCATCTCGCATTCCAGTTAATGTGATGGGTTCAGGACATCCATCTCGCAGGTTTCCTGATAAAACCTCTGCATCAGGCATCCATGCAGTGCTATCAGGAATTTGTTCTCTGGTTGAAGACAGATTGACAGAGTCATTATCCAGATTATCACCAGAACCGACATTTTCGGGCACCTGCAGCAGAACCTCTACATCAGGCACAGACAATGTGGTAGGTTCAGAACATCCATCTTGCAGGTTTCCCACAAAAGCCTCAGCATCAGGAATGCATGTCGTGCCATCAGAAATTTGATCTCTGGATGACGACAGATTGACAGTGTCATTCTCCAGATTATCACTAGCACCAACATTCTCTGCCACCCGCAACAGAACCTCCTCATCAGTTACTGTCAATATGGTTCTATCAGGAATCTGTTCTCCAGATGCAGGAAAATTCACAGTGGCGACAGCCTCTGGACCATCACTGCAACTACCGGTCCCAGGGTCTTCCAATAAAACTGCATCAGGCACGCTTTCAACCCTATCAGGAACTTGTTTTTCTGATGATGGTGCATTTACAGGGACAACATTCTCAAGACCATTACTCAAAGTTACAGTCTCAGTCACTCCCCTTGGAACCTCTCTCTCAGGACTTAATCTAACCCTATCATAAATCTGTTCTTCTGACTGCACTGGGGAAAGAACATGCTCTAGACCTTCATTTGAACTGACAAGTTCATTAACTTTTGCTTGAATCTGTTCATCTGGCATGCTTAACATAGTTCTATCAGGAATCTGTTCTGTAGAGCCGGGATTCATAGACACAGCGGTTTCTTGACCATCACCTAAGCTGCCAGCTCTGGTGTCTCTCTCCAATCTAGAAGCTGATGCCTCAGCAGGAAGCTACAGTATCCAATTCATCACTTACACTACTGTGGCTAACTGGAAGAGCTACAGTCTCAGTAGGATGGTCACATGCTTCAGCTCCATCATTCGAAGTTTCATTAACCACGAATGATTCCATCCCTCCTGCCCCCCTCATCAGCATAATATTGGGACTCAGCCTTTCTGAAAGATGACTCGAAGCAGGGACATAACTCTCATGATTGTCATAAGCATTTACTTGTTCACTGGTCTGCAAGCATTGCACACCATCTCTGGATTTATTAAAAGGTGGCTTATGTAATAACTCACCTAGTAACCAGGAGTTAACTTCTTCCGTCCAGCTAGCCTCCTTGTCACGCACCTTGTTCACATCAACCTCTAGCATTGCCTCAACATTTTTAAGTTGAATGTCTCTCTCTCGTTGAAGTTCCTCAAATTGTTTTGCAAATTCATAATCTAATTTCTTAAGCCTATCTGTTTGCATTGAAGTATTACCATGACTCTGTAAACGAATAAAAGCCATCTCTGTTCTTTTCTTATTCTCAATTCGGGCCTTTTCTTCTTCATACTTCCGGTCAATGCCCTCCTTTATCTCTTGATGCTTCTGACGGACCTTTGCCATCTGCTTATTGCATTTCCTTTTAATTCCTTTGATACTTTTATAGATATCTTTCCGAGCCAGGTCAAAATAGTCATAATTATCAGAGCATTCTTTACCTGTTGACCAGTCTTCAACCTCTACTTTAACCTTTTTCAGGCCAGAAGCTTCTGACTGTGACAACCGTGCATGTAAATTATCCTCGCTAACATCTTTCAAAAATAATTCAGATGCTTTTGGACAGTATTTCACCTCAAGCTTCTTTATATGGTTTAAAAATACTTCCTTCAGACACCGCAACTTTGAATAAACAAGGTCTGCCTCATCTTTATTGCAGCCAAAATTTAAATACCGTTTTGCAAGTGCAAGGGACTCCTTGTGATCGAGTTTCTGCTTCAGCAAGGAAGCTGCAGTCCAACACTGAAATTTGTACAGACAAAGCAAGTTGTTAGCCCTTGTTTGTTTTTTCCACTTATCACAGAATGGGTCTGAATGATACTCATTCAATGACTGAAAAAAAGTGTAAATTTTTCACTTTTTACTTGATTTACCAATTTCCAATTTTATTTTACACATCATTTATGCAACAAATTAGAGACCACATAGCAAAACAACACTTACAAGCATCCTCTTAATTTTTTCTTTTGCCGTTGTTGTAGTAGCAAACTAGATACATAAACAGTATGAAGACTATTAATCTACAATATTAATAATATCAAATAATATTTTAACTGACATTATTAGTCATAAAATTAGATTCTGGAATATTTTTAAAAACTATTTATATTTTTAGAAAAATTATTAAATTGTTTGCTTTTAGTTGACTTTAATATATTAAAAGGTAAATATATAACAATGTAAAATTTATTTGTTTTCAGATGATTCTATCTTAAAAAAAAACATTAATACTTGCATTAAGTTTTCAGTGAAAAAACAAACATGTTATTAAGTTTTCAAACACAATTAAGTTTCAATTAAAATTCAGCGTCATTCAGTCTTCAGTCAAAAAAAAAAAAAAAATGCAACCTTAGACATGTTAAAAGGATATTTAAATATATGCACACACTCAATATACTGGCAAAGTAAACAATCAGACATTTAAAAAGTAATAATCTAGATAGGCTACCAAAACAGCAGCACCCAAGTACAAGTCCATACATGCATAAAAACAAGAGGGGAATCGGGACTTTATTGAATATAACATCAACATCTTCAATTTGAACCTGACAAATACCAAAAAGGGATTGATCCTTTTTTTGCCATGTGTTGTTCCTAGGTCATGGTTTGCTTTAAATTTAATTTGTCAGAAAGAATAATGACTGCTCTCTGGTGATCTCAGCCTACAATTTAGTGATCTATATTCCTACAAACTAGATAAGGGGAAGATAATGAGTCTTCAAATTTCTGAATAATTTCCTTCCAAATTGCATAGTCAGTGATCTGTATCGTACAAACTAGATAAGGGAAATAAACTTAATTTTAGTTTAAAAGAGCACAATAACATTTGTTGAATTCATATTTCCTATGAGAACAGAACATCCTTCTCTTAATCTTCTTGAGGACGTAAGCACAAAATGAACATATCAGAACAGAACAGAGAACTATGAATCACAAACTGCATCCTCCTTTTCTATACAAAAATCAATAAACTTATAATAACTGAAATTTTTTATTTTTCATGATTTCGTAGTGATGGGTTTCACCCTCACTTGAAATTTAAACCAGCCCCTCAACTTTGTAATTATTCATTTCACACTTGAAATTTAAACCGGCCCCCTCAACCTTGTAATTATTCTTTCACACTCGAAATTTAAACCGGCCCCTCAACCGGGTGAGGGAATGATTCAACAAAAGGAAGTAACTTGAAATTTTTTTTCCAAATGAGTATAAAAAACAACCAAACCATACATGTAAGCATCTTTAATTCTTCATCCAAACATAAAAATATCACTAACACTATATTTCCTTCAGAATAGAAAGATACTATCAGAAAGCATATGAAAAGAAAGCAAGTGTTGGAAGGAAGAATGTTCTCACAAGAGAGATTTGGAAAGCTTGTACTATGGTTGGTCGTTCTCTATTGACACGATGATTGTTCATGACATATTCCAAAAACTTTTCAACCATATCCTTAGCATCATCCTGCAATGACAGTAACATATCAAACCTAATCACAGAAGTATGCCACTAAGATGTTCATAAAGATTTGTCAAAGAACATTCCTCATAGCCCAAAAATATACGAAGGAGAAATAATATGACATAATAACACAAATAAAAACGAAAAAGAACCTTTGCAAACAAATGCATAACCTATTTAGCATGGTCTGCTACGAAAGCTACCATTCTAAGAAACAAAAAGACTTAAAGACGGTAACAGCAAGGCAAGAAATCTACTAAAATAATTAGCTTTCCAGTTTTTAATGACAAGAACATGCTCCATAACCAAACCACCAAGTCATTATTACGTCGTACCTACAACTTGATGCAAGAGGAAAAGGTCTGAGCAAGGTAAAACAAAAACTTAGGTCTTGTCCATTTTGCAATATCATACACATTTCCTTTTAATTTGCCCCATGTCAGTTTGAAATATTTAAATGAGAATTGGTAACATATGCTTCTTAAAACATCAACGAAACACTCTGTGAGACTGATAGGGATAAAGCTATACAGTCAAGAAAAAATTCCAGATCTGATGGTTGGTATTTAGAGGGAACTTAATAGCGTCTAAAAGCATCCAATCCTTAACAATGACCGAGGAGAAAATCAATTTAGCAGTTATGCTTGCATAGTACCAGCCCAGATGGTATTTCAAGGAACTCAACAGTCTGTAGGGGAAGAGTCAACTTTCAATGTGTATTCCAACTAAACTGTGGTAGAACTTAGCATCAATGCATGACAGTGTACTCCACTGAAGATTTTGAAATTATTTACACCTTATTTACAGCTCTACTATCAATCTTACTCTTGACCCTTTTCCTGGATATTAAAAAATAACACTTACTAATAAGGACAACTTTGCTTTTACAGGCATATCTTCTATATGCTATAATCAATTCTCACTCTTAAGTATGGTAAACAGTACAAGACTAGGGTAATCAATTTCATATTATTCTAGCAAATAAAATGGATTTTATCTGCTATCAAGGTAAAAAACAATGCAACACACATCAATACATGCTAAGTTATCTTCTTTAGAATGGTTGTGAGCTACATACTTTCAGTTTTAAAACTTCACAAAGTTTTGCCATCTCTTGCTTCATATGCAGATAGAGACTCTTCTGTGAATCACATAATTCTTTTGGAACTTCCAAGATATTATTGACCAAATGAGGTGAGGTGGAATAATGGTTCAGGTAGGTTGTCTCACAATATGCTGGACTTCCTGAAGTTCCTGCAGAAATAAGAGTATTTTCAGAAAGCTAAATACGGGACCTCTATGAAAACAAGAGACTTGTAATGATAGAGGCTGATTGTCCCAAAGTAAACCAACAGTGATATCAACCATTTACCTTTCTTATCCCTTGAAGCTAATTTTCCCTCTACTCCAGGTTTCAAAGATGATGGATGAACACTATTGTTGGTCACCTTCCTGGGCTTCTTTACGACTTCATCATTCTCAGCAGTTGGCTTCTTTTGTAAATCATCAACAACTTGAACCCTTTTCCGACTCCTCTGCAATGAACCAGAAGAATATTTCCAACATGGACGTTTTCCTTCCAACAGATTTTTCCAGAATATGTGGGCTAGCCCTTCATCCATCATTTCAATTTCTGACTCACCAAACAATTGAAAATCTGTACTGTAAGTTCCCAAATTGCATTTGACTTCCAAAATTGTATTGAATTTGATTGTATCATTTTCTTCACCAGTTTGAGAAAGTATGGTTATGAACTCCTGGACCACATCTTTCCAAAATGATTGGTCAAAAAAGTTACTTGAACTGGAGGCTGGGGTATTGCCACCATGAAATTCATCCAATCTATTGAATAAATACGAAGCTCCCCACATAAGCAGCATATGACTAGTACTTGGCCTTGAGTTCTGCAAATAGCCATCAGGGGTCTTACCTTGCTTTGATAGGATCAGAGCTTTTTCTTCCACAGTATAAGATGAATATAAACGAAATATCTTTATCTTTTCAAACTGTGGATCAAGTGTTATCTTTTGCAAGGCTCTTATGTCATTCACTGGGCTCCAATCACTATTGAATATAATAACAGTATCAACAGAAGACAGTGTGATGCTGGGAAGGCAAGCACGGGTTTCTAATAAGAACACAAATCTCCCACTCTCCTTATTAAAATTGTTCAGAGCAACTTGCTTTTCTTTTGAACGGACATTCCCATCAATACGTTCATAAGAATCTGAACCAAATCTCAGACGTATGATGTCATCCAAAATGTCTCCAAGCCCCATTTTAGAACCACAAGTTGCTTGTGTGGTCTAAACACAAAAAGAAAATAAAAATATTAATGAGAATAATACAATAACCAATAAGAAAAATGATTGCCAGTGCACTCAAAGACAAGCACACATTGCAGATAGTGACAAGTGGTTTTGGGTGGTTCATAGACTTTTATAAACTTTCTTGACATGCAAAGACCTCCAAATAGAGAATCACTCTTTCCCCCTTTAAACAGACCGAAGATACAGAGTGTAACTAGGAGATATATTATTAAAGTATAATTAAAAAAAAATTATAGTAAGAGAAGAGACAAGAAAGCATGACATGGCACAAACTGACTAACAACTCTGACCAAATGTCTCTGAAAAATAACCAAAAGCTAAACAATATCCAACCAAGAGATTAGTGGAGCAAAACTCAATTTAATTAGCAGCCAGTATGAATATCTCAATAACCAGCAAAGAGTTCGAACAACTAAAAAGAGCTTAGTCAAACAAGTAAGAAGGCAAGTGTCAGGCCCAATTAGCAAACTTATAACAATAATAGTCTTAATTATTGTTACAAATTGAAATTAGAGTTCAAATGTAAAATGCTATAGACCATAGAAAATCGGTATATATCTGAAGTACTTAAATCTCTTGATTCACACTGATAAAAGATATTCAGGAGTTTTAGATATCAATAAAAACCTATGGAATGCTAAGATATTCTAGATACTAATAAAATAATGAACATGCCCCCTATAAATAGAACTGACAATAAGTTTATTTCTGCCGGATTACAAAAAATATCTCTCTCAACTAAAGACCCATAGAAAAAGTTGATTGAATACTACACTAATAATGACTCGGCTCCAAGATTATGTCCTCTAAAATTGCATGTGCACCCCGTACAAGAAATCAAAATAAACAAAACTAAAATTTAGATACATGAAGACCCCTTTCTTGAAGGGTTGCACCAGACAATTGTGAATCCCACAGGGAATCTCTTCAACTGCTTAGATTATAGGGAAGTTTGTAACAAACATGCTGTGCCTTGTACATTAATACATTATGTCGGTCTACATTTGCACTACTGCTAATTCAATTCTCCACTAAATTACTATCTTAATTTATAAATAATTCCCTTTCAAAATCCATGATTTGCAACCACTTTTTACAGCAAAATTTTCTATTAAATGGCACACAGTCAAAAGTTCTGATTCACAGTCTGCACAATTTATTCTCTGGTTACTCACTAATATCTTAATAAAATGATGCTGTCCCATAAGGGGCAACTGATGTGTAAGTCACGAAGTCTCTGCTTAAGGTTTTATAGTAAAGATTAACCGTCCCATGCAAATGGAAATCAATATTCAACAATGATATGACCAAATTACAAAGAATCGATTCAACCAAGTTAGAAGTCTGAAAGTGCTAAAATACACATTCAGATAGAAAAAAAAAATTTAAAAAGAAAAAAGATTAAAAATAAAAGAAAACACTAAAGCCTGTACCTGGAAAAGAATAAGGACTCTTAAACCTCGATTCTTCATCTCTGAGAGCATTGTGTCGAGAAGTTGTAGCTTGCCACTTGCTTTGATTCCTACATCTAAATACTCTGTCTCTTTGCCTTTAATAAGCAAACTTTGCAGGGTCTCATCCCCAAGATAGGGATGATCACAGCACTGCCAAGAACAAAAATACATAATTTAGCATTAAACTGTAATAAATGTTCTTAATAAATGTTCTTATACCTCTAGCCATTGCTTAAAACACTAAAGTAATCAACACTATTAACAACTGAAAACAACATTAACAGAGTTCAAACTCAATTTATTTAAAAATTAAAACTAAAACTTAATAGAATCTGAGAACAAAAAGCATGTGTCCTGATGAAGTTCCAATTTGGATTGAAGTTATCCAAACATCTTGAAATTAAAATTAATCACAATTTATGATTGAATGCAATTGAAATTTTATTCCCAGTTAATAGATTCAGGACTTCTGGATTATTCATCCCATATTCCCAAGCTTATGGACAACATACATGGGAACAAGAGCATCACAAAATTCCAAAGGTACACAGTCCGCATCGAGGTATGCTCAATGTGACACCACTTAGCATTTAAATTCTAATAAATTAAATCAAACAATCAATAAATTGCACAAAGCAAGTTCGAGTCAGTACATCATCTCAATTTCATGCAACCATATGATTGATGCAAAAAATTCAATAAACCCAACCTTCCGGATAGAAATAAGAATATCACGGAGGACTCCAACAGGATCACTCTTCAAAGGTGAGCAAAGTGACAAAGAGTTTGAGAGCAAAGTATTACAATACTGCTCAAGCTGCATATTGGAAATTTGTACAGGAACCCAGTATTCCACAAACCTAGAAGTGTCCGATTTGCCTTCATATGCAATATACTTCAATAACTTCTCTTTCAAACCACCAATAGTGTCATTTGAATCAATTATCAAGTCACTACTGGGAGAATTGAGCAGAGACAGCATATTAAGGTACTCGACAATGCTATCCTGCACACATCAAAAGCTTTAAATAAGTCAATCAGTGGAAAATGATCCCTACAGTAAGGCACACAGAATCAAACCTTCAGTTGACCGCTAACAAGTAGAAGCCTCATATCAGTACTGAGCACCTTGATTTGTTCAAAATGAGAAAAAATTTTGGAACGTTGGCACTCATCAACTACGATTGCTTCCCATCCTATTCTTTTGAACAGGCTTAGATCCTGCAAAACCAAGTGAAAGTCAAGAAGACATGCCTAATGATGACCATTCATGAATCATGTGATAATAACATTTTTCTTTTTATTTTTCAAAAAAAATAAAAAAATAAAGATCCAAATAAACAACTGGTTCACAAAATGCAGCACACGTACTTGATAATTTTGAATGTTATTTATCACAAACAAGCATCTAAATTAAGCAGAAAGCTGCAGCATTATACCTCGACCAAAACTTCTGGGGAAGTTATAAGAACTTGAAACATTACACAACCTCCTCCCTCATAAAATTCTAGGGTCCTAATATTTTTTCTCACTACTCTGTTTCCACTGTAAAGCACAACATTAGCAGATGGTGCCAATCGCAAAAATTCATCATCCCATAAATGAAGTGCAGCAGAAGTTGAGATGATGAGAAAAGGCTGACAGCAATCCGACAACAATGACAAAATAAATGAAATCACCTTAGCAATTCGCTCCTGCCAAGATATAATTGATCAGAATCAATGCATTTGAAATACTAACATGTACATTTTCAGCAACATTGTATGATATAAAATAACACTAATCTATTATAAACAAATTAACACAAGGCACAAATATTGCAAAGAACAGTAAACACATAAATGACATGTTTACAGTGTAACATTGCAAGGATATGATTATAATCCTTGACAAGGAAACACAAGAAACTCACAAATACAAAAACCAAAAAACTTATAAATATTTTGCTGCGGTAAAAGCTAATCATATATGCAAGGTTAATTGTCAACTTTCAAATATGTGAGACTTATATGTGAAGTGGCACATATTTCATGAAATATTCAACACCCCAACCCTATAATTGTTTTCTCTGGAAATGTCAAAAGAAGACAATTATCAAGTTCACACGAATTCAACATTCTTAAACTTTTCAATTCTGCAATACGGAGTAGAAATTTATTTATCATACAAACAAAAACAAAAAGGAGGGCAATCGCTGAATATGACCAAATATCAAATCATTGCAAAGAACAGTAAACACATAAATGACATGTTTACAGTGTAACATTGCAAGGATATGATTATAATCCTTGACAAGGAAACACAAGAAACTCACAAATACAAAAACCAAACAACTTATAAATATTTTGCTGAGGTAAGAGCTAATCATACATGCAAGGTTAATTGTCAACTTTCAAATATGTGAGACTTATATGTGAAGTGGCACATATTTCATGAAATATTCAACACCCCAACCCTAGAATTGTTTTCTCTGGAAATGTCAAAAGAAGACAATTATCGAGTTCACACGAATTCAACATTCTTAAACTTTTCAATTCTGCAATACGGAGTAGAAATTTATTTATCATACAAACAAAAACAAAAAGGAGGGCAATCGCTGAATATGACCAAATATCAAATCATTGCAGGATTACCAATCTATATTCACCAAAACATGGTAGGTAGGCAAGGTAGTGACTCTTAAAGCAATAGCATGGAAAGTGGCAAATCGAAAAGAAGCGGAAGCTACACATTTTTAGTTACCGAATCAATTAGATTAATGCAATAATCAGGTTACAGGATCATTTTTTTTCTGTCATCATCAAGATTGGATTCATTCACAGGCCGAAATGGCACTATGATTGATCAAGCTCACCTGGTCATCAAAAACAACAGCATTCTGACCCTTGTGCCAATACTCACGAAGCTTGTTGACAAAATCTAGTTTATTATCAAATCCAGATGAACTTCCGGCCAACAACTGTGACAAATTGACTGGAAAACCCTTTTCTCTCTCATTTGTCTGCAGATAGTTGACTAAAGGCAGGTTAATTCAAGGAAAAGAATTACACAACTAACACAAATTATCATCCTACGATCAACACAGCAACCACTATATGAACTGAAAAATGAAATGATTGACCAGTAACAGTTAAATACTTAAATTACATGTAAACCTACACCAAACAACCTTAACAAGATTTTTTTTGTATCTCACAATTTATAATGCAATCACATTATGACCTTTTTGTTTCCATCAAAAAAATAAAATAATATAATACAATGCAATCACATAAGCTCAGGGTCGCATATGACCACCCATTTTCAGGTAATAGACTGGAAACAATCTCTTTATGAGCATATACCTTGATAAATGTTGAATGAATACAGAAAAATATATAATAAGCTTAAAAAGTTCCAGATTTTGCTCAGTCTAAGCATGGAAAAGGATAAATTGTTTCTGGAACAAATTACAAAAATTTACTTAGAACGGCAGAATTAATAACTTTAAATACAGACAAATATCTGTGATGCATCAACACAAAATGAAAATTTATATTTACTCGTGTTACGGGCACCTTTTCTGTGCTAAACAAACTGGATGAACAAGCTCTCTTGGCCCTCTTGTGGCGATCTTCGTAATCTCTGATAAGACTTCTACCTTCTGTAGAATTTATAAAAGGTGCATTCTCCAATTCCCAAGTTGCATGCTCATAACCTAGACTGCGCCATTTCACAAGCCACTCATAATTGCAATCTAAATTATCAATAGAATGCTCTCTAAAAGACTCATCAAGCTGCTTGGGAGATACTAAAGATCTTCTTTGTAGCAAACGATGCGGCACAGTCCACTCTTTCTTCCACGACGCACTCTGAAGAACATTCAATTTTTTTTACAAGGGAAACACCAATTTATTACAATAAAAAGCAATCAACTATAAAACTTGTTTCCAGCTACCACAATCTAAAGGTTGAATTGATTTAAGGAACAACAAACCTGGTATTTCCGGTTGAATTTTGCAATAAGTGATGGAACTTCAGAAAGAAGCTGCCGTTCTGGAACCCAACGATTATGAACATGTGCAAAACCTTTGTATTTAACAAAATATTGCTTCTGCCTTCTGAACCCTGGAATCAATCATAATGATAAATGATATAAATATAAAAAAGCTTTACATCCATTCCCATATCAAGACAAGATAGAGCATGATCACATTCTTTTTGCAAACAATTCAATTCTGCCAGGACCAAATTTAAGGCTGTAACAGCAAACAAGTCACAATGAGGAACCATATAGCACTTACCGCTATCATCTGATAGCTCCACCTCTCTGGAATCCCAAATTGACTCTACTCCTTCTGACAACGAATATACACCTGATTCTATTTTCTTCCTAATGCACTGAATACAGTACCAAGCTCCAAGAGGAACATCTTCCAGAGGAGGATCTAGACAAGAAAGATGGAAACTTCTATTGCACCCTTTTCCATCACAGCACCTGAAATTGAACATAAAGTAAAAGAACGTCCTAGAAGCAATGAAACTCGAAAGAACAAGCACAGAGATAGTGATATAAAAATTACACAATGTAAAGAATACCAGAAACACTTAAACTCAAGTGAAACATTACACACTCACACAGAAACACCAGCAGTAACATTACATATCTACTATGTAAAAGTGAAACTTAAAGGGTAAGACGTATTACAGAAAAACCCAATTACTATATAACTTCACAGAAGACCTCTTTCATAAACAACTCTCAAGATGAGTGGGCTAACCACTGTCTAAGAACAGTTATTGATGAATTGGATAATACTGTTAGTAACTGCCTCGAGATGAATGATACAAGGGGGAATATAATAATTTCTTTCCCAGAATATGTTTATGGCCATAGATTCAAGGCATGCAGACAATTAACAAGAATATAAGAATGCTGCAAATACAGTAAGAAGATTGCGTGACAATAATCTTTGAGTAAGTAGAAAGATATGTTTCCTTGTTACGAACCTTTTATGAGCTAAAAATTCTTAATCAACTGTGTAGAAAGATAACCAGATTGAAGTATATCCAATGCTGAAAGTAAAATTTATTCTTTTCACTCAACAGTTGATTCATATTCAGATAACCAGATTGAAGTATATCCAATGCTGAAAGTAAAATTTCTTCTTTTCACTCAACAGTTGATTCATATTCAGACCCTCGTTTTCAAAGTTCCGAGGCCAAGCAGGAAACACTAAATTTTGAGTCAATCCAATGCACTAAACAAGAGACAGAATAGAATGGTCTGCCATGGATGAGAATATGCATCCTAATATTCCTGCTTAGGTGGGTTTTTTTTTTCACTCCTGCCTATCTTGTACTCTTCTAGCTAGGATTTTGGTAAGGGAAACAATTTGTCATTAACAGGTGTCATGCATAAAAGAGATCAAGAAATGGTCAATTATTTGCTACACATTGCCCAGTTACTCAAGACCTTTGGTCTGCTTAACTTTCTCATCATTTGGCATAACCTTGGTTTCATTTTAGCTTAGTGGTTAACATGTTTGCCAGTTAAGAAAGAAAATTTACGAAACAAGGAATATTGCATTGCCCAAAATGTTACAAGTTCCATGCTGCTTGATTCCCTGCACTTGCTTTAGAGAAATAGTCTGGCATGACGGTGCATTGCAACCACGTCCACCATGAGCTAAGGATAGGATTTCTGAACGCTCTGTTTTCTGCCTAATGGTTTCACCTTCTTTTGCTCACCCTTCTACTTTGTAAAATTATTGATGCTTAAATTGTTGTAGTACTGTAGTTGACAAGTTAAAATTTCTTAATTTATTTTTTTACTCTTTGGTGCTTCAACCAAGATCCAGGCTCATGACCCAATCCCATGCAAACCAAAAAAAGAAAAATAGAAACAAATACAACAAGAGATACCACAATAAAATCAACAGAAATAATCTCTAAAAGCATGTTAAATAACACCAGAAACATCAAAGTCAAGCACTGCCAATGGATTAAGTCATAGGGAAAAGCATGCATAAATAGAAACACAAAATGGAAAAAGCACTCGATAATACACACAGCATAACAGCATAAAGTTTGAAACATAGTTGTAAAAAGCAGGCCTACTCTCCACACGCCATGCCTACGCCTCAGGCATGGTAGGCAAGCGCATGGTGCCAAGTGCGCCCCTAATTGTGCCTGGGCGCCAAGCACAGTTGAGGGCCGCCTCAATGTAATTTCATTTTTTTTATAAAAAACCAGGTTTAAAACCCTAAATTAATAACATTGTACTTTATGTATGGTAATGGTATATATATATACTAAAACCTTTGAGGGTAAAACTATCACTCCACAATATAACATATAATTAAAGTTTTCTTTAGGGGGTGCAACATTACTGATTCAAGCTTCACAAACCCAACACCACACATGAAACTCTGACTTAAACTACAAGTTTGTAGACCAATTGAAATATAGTTAGAACAAAATCAAATGAGTTTGATATGGATTGGGAGAATTAAAAACTAATTTGAACATCTTTGGGTTTTTAAATGTGTTTGCTACTTTGGTATTTAATATGATGATTGAATGTTAGTGGTTTTATGAATTATGACGTATTATTTATAGTTTCATTTACGTCATTTTGCTTTACGACTTGAAATTGATATGATAAATTAGGTGAATACAATAATTATAAATTATTCCCATTGGGAAATTCATATAAAAGCTATTAGACACCTTTTTAAAAAAAAGGGGCACCTCGCCTTGCGCCTAGCTCCAATAAGATCACGGCGCCTCGGTGGGCTTGCGCCTTTAAATCACTAAAATCAACACCAAAAAGAAGCGCAAACCAGGCATACATGAAAAGCATCCAAAACAATAAAAATAAAGAACTAACTAATCCTATAGTCTAAAACATCAAGCAAATCCAAGACAGGACCAGGAGATAGGTACTGATATAAATTAATAATAATTTTCATATCAGGTAAACATGTATCATAATTATAAAGGAAAGAACATAAATGCTGAAATTTACATGTATTTTGCAGGGTTACACTCTCCAACATAGATTTTCACTTTTTAAATGCAAATAGCGGACCAATCTGATCTATTAATTTGTGCAACTTATGATATGAAGGTATATATATGAGAGAAGAAAAGCGGTGATTATAATAATGAATGTTAAAACTCTATAATTTTTTTACCAAAGTTCTCTTATTGTATGCTGCGATTAACGCATAATCATGCCTATGCATAACATCCCAGACTAACTAAATCTCTTTTGTTTCATTCTTTCTTTTACAATAAATTTTTGTTTCCTATCCCAGAAAAAAAAAAAACTGCACTTGCATCAATAAATAGGCCAATAAAAACAGGTTACTCACAACAGGTGTCCTCCAAGCTTGCAGACGATACATATATTTGTGCTGCCATTTGCTGAAAAATTTACAAAAGACTCCTTTTGTTGGTTATGGTTCTTGGATTCTGCAGCAACTTCTGTTGTAACAACAGCTTCAAGTTCCCCTCTATCCTAATGCAACATGTATTTACAAATGACAATATTTAGAGATCAATAACTCAGCCATGATAATTGCAAAACGATTACAGATAGAAGTTTTTAAGTAGATTTTTATTGCACAGCCCATTTCCTTGATACATGCACAGGCCCGGCGGAGGCCCAGGGCAAATAGGGCGATCGCCCTGGGCCTCACTTGTAGGAGGGGCACCATAGCCGGGCCCATATAATTTATGGTTAAATAAAATTGTTTAAATGAGGCCTAAGACTAATGGAATTTTAAAAACCCAAATGAGTCTCATATAGTTTACAAACCCAAATTTATGTACAGGCCCAAAACTAATGGAATTTTCAACTTAAAATTGACCATTAAATAACTAGGAGATTCAATTTTATTTTAAACTGTTCACTCATCACTCTTAGGCCTGTTCAAATGAAGGGGCCCAATTTTATTTTTCAATAATAAAAGGCCCAATTTTATTTTTTTGCCCAGGGCCTCATAATAATATGCGCCGGCCCAGTACATGCACACATATAACCTGGTGCACACCAGAAACAAGTAGATCATTGAAGAAAACCATGATCCTGAAGGGAGAAAGAATTTTCTCATATTCAAATGAGAAAAACAATGATTTAATACAAAACTAAGGGAAGATAATAAAAAAGAAAGTCAGAACCTCAAAAACTATCAACAGAGAGACAGCTTCAAAGATCAGACTCTAAATTTTTCCTCTCCTTTTCTGGATAGGTAAGTACAATGTTCCTTAATACTTCCAAATTCCCAACTGCTATCAAAACATATACCCCTTCCACCCAAAATATGTCAATTTCGTATGGGCACTAAATTAAAGAGAGCACAAAACATACTTGAGCAATTCGAATTTCAATTCCAATATTACCCTTTTGAAATTGAATTGGAAATATATAAGAGCACCGAAATAGTAAAAGTTATATCAAAAGCATAAATATTACATAGTTTTATACAAACAGAAAATCAACTTTTTTGCATTGGAACACAATTATTGAAATTCTAAGCTGACAAAAGCAATCTGTATTATAATTTGAGTAGTATTATCCTATAATTATAATTATTCAAGGATATTATGTTCAGAAAAAGCAAACTATATGGGACCAAGGAAGTAGAGACTTACATAGTAACACAATCATCAGCATGGGTATCTATAGTATCTTCGACTTAAATCATTCAGTGTCTTGCTTAAAGGCAAGATTAATAATACCATGGATCCACCAAATATACCAAGGAGCAAGTATATGTATGTAAGAAAAAACAATTTATTTCATCTGCATCACTTTAGTAAGCCATTGTATTCTCACCATTTATTCTCTATAGTAGCTTTTTTGAAGTATAATCATCAGCCCTCTCTGTTTTTCTTCTCTCTTTTTTTTTTTTCTTTCCTTTCTTTATTTTCATTTAATATGGAACTGTATTAATAGGTACTTAACAATGAAATGATAACATTCCTCAGAAAGCATAAAAAATAAGATAGAGCTAGTTTAAATCAATGAGATCATAGAAGTTGTTTGGATCACCTCTCTTCCATAGCAACCAAATACTGATTATATTATCCAATATAAAAAAAATAAGAAGTCCTACACTCAGCCTCACAATTCTCCACATTTCGTCAAATGAACCTGAATGCTAATTACATAAAAAGGCTATCAAGAGAGAAATGGTTATTTAAGGCGGGAATATGAAGAAGACTGCTGACCACTATCTATTTGCAGGCAAATTGGCAGAGAGAGGTAAGATCTCTCTGCAAATAAAATGGCAAGGCACAATGAACATAGAAATATCATAACAAAGTATAGACTGAAAGGAACTGTTTTCTTATCTACTCAATTCAGTTGTTAATCTACCTTAAGCAAGTATAATATATTCATTGATTTTTCTAGTAAGATATATCAGTATTCCATCTTCAATGAAAACTAAGATACACAATAGCTGTATAAAGTAGAAATATAAGCACAAAGAAACGAAAATTTAGAGGGAGAAACAGACCAACCTCCTTATCCAAATTTTCTTTTAAATTTTGGCGACAAGAACAGAATTCCTGCTTTGTCGAATCAGGATCAACCCTGCAAAATTATATTATAAAAATAAAACTTTTTTCCCAAAGTCAAACATAGAATACACCAATTATCACAAATATAGAAATCTAATCAGCTTTAATTAAGAGTCATGGATTTCTTTAACAATTCCTCAGAAACAACAGTTGAAAACATTAAAATGAAACAAGAATAAATACCAAGGTAAAACCAGATTTCACATATGAGAGAATTTACATATTTGCATCTCAAGTAAGCTAGCAAACCCATGCAGTGAAATAAGACTTCAACAGGAAATCAAAACAAGATGGATTGCAGGCCTAATGGATGGCAGATCAAACTCCTGAGCATACTCATGAAAAATAAGGGTGAAAGAAACCCCAAGATGGCGCCACATGCTACATGCAGGGTATGGTTTAAGGTACTAATTAAAAACTTTTGAAACAAAAATATATAGAGAGAAAACCAGATTTCATATATTAAGAGAATTTTCATGTTTTCATCTCAGCTAAACTAGCAAAAAAATGCAAAAGAACATTTCAACAGAAAATCAAAACAATACAGATTGCACTTAATGGACAGAGGACCTAACTTCTAGAGCATACTCATGAAAAACAACGGTGAAAGGAACCCCAAGAGCACACAACATGCTACAAATGGGGTATAGACTAAGCTACTCAGTTATGCCTGTAGCAATCAGAAAGTTCAATAATAAGAGCAGGTTTTTTTTTTCCCCTGCTCAGTAGGATCCTCATCCGTGACAGAACTAAAACATATTCAGGGGCTTATAGCTAGAATAGGATCACTATCAACACGTAATAATGGAGTCAACTGCTGATGCAAAGCTGCAGGAGATGGTGAAACAGGATAGGATAATTAAATTTTTGGCAGGTTTAAACCCATATTTAGATCAAATGAGAGTTCAAGTCATAGACAAGTAGCTAGGGATGGCAAAAATCCCTGATCCGCCCCAAACCAGCAAGGCTTCGCTCCATTTGGGGCGGGTTTTGAGCACTTAAAATGGGGCTCAGGTCAGGGTCAGGACCAACTTTTTTTACCTGGTTTGTAACCAGGTCGAGTATGGCTCAAATCATTATGCCCCAACCCAAGCCTACCCGATATGTATAATTTTTTAAAATTTTAAAAATATAAAAGGAAAAAATAAAACTTGAATCTCTTCTCTTTATCTCTTTGCCTAATTCTTTATACTTAAATTTTACATGTTAATTAATCAATTTAGTAACTTATTCTCTTTGTTGCTAGGCTTGTGTTTAAAACAAATCATGCTTGAGTTGTGGATATCGAAGATGTTGAGTGAATTTTTAAATTGAATCTTCGATTTTTTTTATTGCTAATCTTATAAGAAGTTAATGAATTTTATGTTATTTTGGTGTTGATACTTTAAATTTGAATTTAAAGTTTATTGAACTTATGTGTTGTATGGTTTATTGTACTAAGTGTTGTATGGTTTATTGGAAGAGTTCTTTTTTCAAATGGCACTAATGAAAGATCAACTTTGGAATATAGCATTGGTTTATTAGTTTAACTAGAAATAGCACCTATTTGGTGTTCTGGACAAAATTGCCCATGCCAGACAGTGAAAAGCACGCAAACTAATAGTTCATGAGAAAGCAAAAATATTTCGTGAGTGGGAGAAAAATATTAGTTCGTGGCAGACCTAAAAAATAGTTCGTGGAAAGCAAAATAGTTCGTGGGAGAGCAAAATAGTTCGTGAGAGGGAGAAAAATCAGCAAAAAAAAAAAAGTACGATTTTTTGTTTATCAACACAATAACAGATTTCTTCAATTTTTTCAAATGAAAAAAAATGGAAAAAGAAAACATTAGATCCAGACGTGCACAAGAAAGAGAAAAGAAAATAAAACAAAGAGACAAGACAAGACAAGAGAAGAAAAGAGAAAGAAAAGGCTTTCATTAAGGACATTTTGGGATTTAAACCAAAATATATGTCATTTCTAGTCAAACTAATAAACCAGTGCTATTTTTCAAAATTGCTCTCTCATTATTGTTATTTCTTACCAATTTCTCTTATTGAAATTAAATGTTGGGTAACTTGTGATTAATTAAATTCAAGTGTGTATTAATATTTAGTTCTACTTTATGTGTTAATCTCAATTGTATGTGAAAATTTACTTAATTAGTGGGTTGAACATTTTTTTTATGAAAAAGTATAAAATGAACGGATCAGTTTAGGTCAGATATGGATCACCCTACCTCAAATGGATTCGGGTTTGGAGCGGAAATCAAAAACTTGTTCAGGGCACGGATCCAGTATAGACACCCTGCCCAAAATGGGTTTCAGGTATGGAGCATATGACGGTCCGACACCGATCCGATCCATTGCCATCCCTACAAGAGGCCTCTACCATCCTTGAGAGAGGTATGCATATATAAGAGTACAAGCGGGTCAAGGGTGGTAATGCTAGGTAGTAATCAAGTTGTGGAGACTGTTCATGAGAATTCAGCCATAGCTGCACCAATAAACAGCAAGCTACAATTGCCCGTAAGTGTTAAACAAGGTGACAAAGATTTTCAGCGGTGAGATTTTTTTTGCAAGAAACCTAGGCATTCCCAAGAATCAAGTTGGAAATCATATAATATTCCTAAGAACCTTCAATTTATTGTACTATCAATAATATACAACCACTTCCCCACCCAACAACCTCCTTGTCCTTGACCAATCAAAAATACTTCAATCCATGACTTAATGTTTTCAAAATTAACTCTCCTCAACAAAGCTTTATTCAACTACCTTGGTGGCTTCGCCAACTAAAACTTTTTCATCAGCCACCATCCCTAAACCCTTGTAATCGAAGTTACATGACTGCCCCTAGCCTGATCCATTTTATCATCAAGCCAAACCTTTTTGGCACCTTCAACCTGATCAAACTCATAGCCCCTCATACTGCATCATTACTATGTATTTGTTGACAATGAATCAACCATCCCTATTGATCCTTCCTCATCTCATTCATAGTAGATACAGACTCCAATACAGATACATGATTTAACTATCTCACAGCCTCACATATACCTTAATGAGCTACATGCCATTTCTATCACGTATTCAGTCACCCAAATTTCACTACACAGAGAATAGTAAACTTATTTCTGTCTATTAGAAATTCATATGTAACTTCATAGAAATTTTACACACAACCCCCACTGGTAAATCTCCACCACATCCTGTTTGTCCTGATGAATCAGAAATAAAAATGGCCATACTCAAACATCTCTCAGCATAATGTCAGACTAAAATCACAGTTTCATTACTCATTCAAAGAGAAGTAAAAATCACATTCACTATACCTTTTTATCCCTAACCTAAAACCTTCAAATTCTAAGGGAAAAAAAAAAGCATCACAATGGCCATACAAAATACTTTTCCAGCATGAATCTTGAAGGAACATTTAAGAGAACTGGAATTGCATCATATCTTATACAAAGATCACAATGTAGACTATCTATTTAGCAAAGCTTCTCCCTCAGATACTACTTTCAAGGAGACAAATCACCTAAGTAACCTAATTCTGCGTATTCATTACAATTAAATCAGAACCCAACAAGCTCATTTTTCTAAATCATTCAAAAAGAGGCATCACATTCTACAAATGAGGAATGAAATTACATCCTTATTGACCAAAAACAATAGGTGCAGATTAAACACCAAAACCACAATGACCTCATCAAACAAGACAAAATTTACACGTAATAATAAACTAAAACAAAAACAAACTTAAAGCCACCAGAATGGCCACAGTACGAAAACTTTATACAAGAATGATGGAACAGAAGATGAACTGACATAGCAATCGGAAAAAACAGATAATCTCACTTGTGCAGATTTCAATCCAACAAAAGAATTTATCATGCTTGGCAAAATGCGATTACAATGGAAATAATACTTGGAATGCAGACCACTTAGACTTCATGATATTTACACAAGCGCTCAAGAAAGTAAAGTTAACCAAATTACTTCTATTGTTGCAGAACTAACATAATTACTTATAAAGCATAAAATGAACTAAACCCCAAGCAAAGAAACAGAAAAGCATTTGTGCAATCCAGTACCTTTGCCTCTTCGAACAAGAACCACATGTCTTGACACGAATTTCATTTTTGCACCCTGATGGCGATAAAGTGACATCAACACGTGCGATGCATGTATCTTTATTTGCACCCAAAACAGAAGCATCAGAATCTATACTCAAATCAGTTCTTTTTCTTTTCAAAGACAAATCTTCACAATTGCTTTCCACACCACTATCATCATTGAGGGTTCTCCCATTCATTGTAGAATTTAGCAACTCTTCTAATTGCAATTTTTCTTGCGCAAAGCATTTCATTTGTGGCTGTTCAGCGTTATCACATATTTCTCTGGCTATCTCACCACAGTCAGAAGCGTCCAGAACTTCGAGGCCATTAGCCTCAGTGCCACTACCATGCTTCAAGCTATCAACATTCCCCTCCAATGTTTCCTTTGTGGATCTACTTACACTAGCATTGGACCTCTCCTCATTATGACCTATAAGTGAAGTGGTAAAGAAAAAGAATAATTCTTCAAAAGAGAACCAACACATCCTTATACAAATCTAGCATCTTTTGCAATAAGATAGGTTGCCAATAGCAATCATAAATCATCATACAATGAGAAAACAGCAAAACTACAATGCATTACCATCCAAATTAATTTTACGTTTCTTCCAGTCCTAGCCATAAAACATCAGTACCTCATAATGTAGCTTTTGTTATGCTTATGCCCTTGACTTCAAAAATAACCACTACCCAAAACAGCATGGCTAAAGAACAATAAGCATCATAGAAGAAGATTAAAGGAAGAAGGAAAAATGATAACAATTACCGGTTGCTTTAACATCATCTTTGAACAATGCAAGATAAGCACGACCGCTCATTCTCCTTTTTACCCGTTTCTCACTTTTGTTGCTAACTTCAACTTCTTTTGTTTCCATAGTTAATTGTTTCACACTCTTCTCCTTTTTCTCCTTTTTCTCTTTTTTCCTTTTTAAGTCTGGTGAGCTCAAGCTTTTATCAGACTTCTTTGATTCTGCAGAATTGGAAGAGGAGGGCTTCTTACTCCTCTCAGACCTCCTCAAAGGGATTGGCGCAGTCTGCTTCTCAACTCTCACAGGTTTCTTCTGAACTGGAGTTGTTGAGTTTCGCTTCTCAAGCCGTTCAGACTTCCTCGAAGGGCTTGGAATCATACTAGTTGAACCTTTCCCACTAGTGAGCCTCCCTTTGGAATTATTGTTTTCATCGTCCTTGATTTTGCGAGTAGGTCGAGCATCATTGGCCATCACTTCAGCTGTAAGCAAAACACACAAACAATTTAACTCTTCGGAAAAACAAAACCATAAAAAAAAAAAAAAAAAAATGATTTCCAAAGCACGCATCAACTTCAAAATCCAATTCAACAATTAACTAATATTTTCCAAGCATTTTGGAAAACTTTTGCATATTTTATTCTTTATACCATACCTAGCAGATAACCAACATGTCCACAAATAGTTTTCACTTTCCCTCCCATTGTTCAAAGGTTCGACTGACAGCATACGCACATGTATAGCACATGAAAGATGTGTGTGTATTTGTATGTAATTGAAAATCGAGTTCAAAACTGGGGGTTACCAAACCCTATATTCTTTGAGGAACAGAAAACTTGAGGCATCATTTTGCCAAGTAAGTGACCCAGAAGAACCTTGTGGCCGCCAGACCAAACCCTCAGCGTTACACAAATGTATATATCACTCAAAAGCATGCATTTTCATCAATGTACATGCACATCGAAAAACAACAAAGCCTCATATTATCTTCAAAGCAACAATGACTAAAAGAAAAAGTATAGCACCCAAAACCACAACACAAATTACATCATTAAAACCAAAATTCAAAAATCACCTGGAGCGGATCTCAGTTATAAAAATGTCACAGCTTGAACCTTGAAAACCCCCCGTCTCACACCATTAACAAACACTAATTGAACCAAATAAAAAAAATCGACAATATTTACAACAAAATCTACTTGAGTAGCCACGTAAATCCCAAACCCATACCTAATGCATGTCAACCGCAACAAATTTCAGGTGCATTTACGATTAAGTTCGTGAATAAGAGATTATGCGAAAGAAAATTACATGAACCAACCACCACGCGAATTGTAAATCAGAAAGTTGAAATTTCTCCCGAGGCAAGTGAAACAGAGGCTGTTTGGTTAGGTTTCGCGAGAAAATCAAGAATTTTCCGAGAAACCGAGGGAAAACGAGAGAGAAGAGGGGCTTTTCTCGTGTGTGGGTTATAATTTTCAATTTTTTTGCCTCTATTTGGGTACAAACGCTAACAGTGAGAGGCGGTGAAAAGTGTTTCTATCACTGACCCAAAAAAAAAAAGAAGCCGATTCGGTTTAGTTGAGTCTAAAAAACCACTCACAATAGTATTATAAAAAGTAATAATTAGAGATTAAAAAATTATTTATATTAATATATTAAAAAATATAATATGTATAATGTATAATCTCGATACATCTCTACGTCTTTTTTAAAAAAAAAAAATACTTTCTAAAATAGACCTTTATTCATAAGCCGTTTAATATCAAATCTTAAAAATTAAAAAAATTTGAACAAATCATGTTCAAAAAAAAAATTGACAATATGTTATTATCACGAAATTACTTCTTAAAGAAACTAATTTATTTACTTATCTTTCATCAGTATTAATGTCGTGAAATGATTTCCCTTAAATAAACATATTAATAAAGACAACTAATTCAAGTAACTTATTATCAAATTTGTTTAGATTACAAGCTCAAACAATGTATTGCATTTGTTAAAATAAGTTTATTTCTAAATTAACTCTCTCTCTTATTTTACTGCTATATTGGGAATTACTCCACGTATTGCTTGACGTAAAACGGATAGTGAATTTTTTTCTGTCTTTTGTTGAATCGAGGGGATCCTGAGCAGCATTAAAAATAGCTTATAAAAGGAGAACTTTTTAGAAGTAATATAATTTAATTAATGATAAATTACAGCTAATTTACCTGGGGTTTAACTTTTTAAATGCGGAATCAATTTAATAAAAAACCAACGGTTAACTCTCGTACCGTTAGTTTTGACCGTTAATGATGATCATTAACCATTTTAAAAGTATAAAAAAATTAAAATACTTATAATTAAAAAAATTGAAATAAACAAATATAGATCTCCACCATCCACTTATTTAAAATAAAATATAAATTAAAAAATAGAGATTTATAAAAAAGAGTTTTATATTTTATATTTATTTTTTAATAAAAAAAATAGATGGACCATAGAAATTTTAAAATTTTTTCTCTTTTAAAATGTTTTAAAAATAAATTCAAATGACTAAAATATCCTTGAAATAGTTTACTTTGACTAATGTTATCTAACATTTTATAACGGTTGAGAGTTAATCGTTAGTTTTTTAATAAGTTAATTCCACCTGTAAAAAGTTAAATCTCATATAGGTTAACTGTAATTTATCTATTACCTAATTGATCAAGGAAAAAGGTAATATTACAAATTAATTTCGAACTTTTAGTTTGTCGTTTCTCACTTTTAACTAATTTTAGTAAATTGTTCAAAGAAATCCCTACAATAGTATAATGTCTTTTTAAATTGAAAAAAAAAACTCTACAGTGTTTTTAAATCTAAATTGTTCCTCATTATATTTTATTTTTTCTCTTTTTTGATAGACTATTTATTTCATGTTCATACTTTTTTTTTTTTTCTTCAAACTATGTATGTGTCTTATTAAAATATGAATTTTTGTACATATTATGAGATTAAATAGAAGGAATGTAACAATTTCCTTAATTTCCTCTTTTTCATTATTTATCTAAGAAAAATTTGTACTGAAATATCTTAACATTATATAATATGTAAATGGTATTTTATATTTACAAAATTCAATACCTTATAGTTTTTTTTTTTTTTTTGATAGGAAGCTAATACTTTACAGTTAATCAACTAACATTAGAGATAATAGTTTACCGGTCTTATATTAAAAATATTTATAATACCCCTGATTTAAATATTTTATATTATTATTAAATAAATATTATTAATAAAAAATATAAAAAATTCGGATCTCCCCCATATACTGCCTAGCGAGATCTAGAAACACTACTCTTTCTCCTATGTTTATTCAATCAAAATACAAAACTCTTCATGTTCATCATCAATTCATTCCAAAAAATCACAAACCAACTCAGACTTAATATATTCCAAAAACACAAAAATGAAAAAATGGAACATGAAAAAGTTGGGGCAAACGCACTCCACTTGGGGTGATTTGCTTCATGTGATAAAGCTTGTTCCATTTGTTTTTTTTTTTCTTTTTAGATCTCTTCCATGGAGGAGATCTGAATATAAATGTGATATCTCTATTTAAAAAAAAAAAATAATTTAGTTTAATTAATTATATTTTAACTTAAAAGATGATTTTGTTCTTTGGGCATTAAGATCACCATTAGATTAATATTGGTCATCTTTGTTAAATGTACTTTTGTGTTGAATTCTATAAATATAAAATATTCTTGACATATTGTATAATGTCAGGGTTCCCTAATGCAATTTTCCCTTTATCTAATTATTACCAAATTTATATAATTCTTCAATATTTAATAACTTAATATCCATTGTATTCTAATATATTAATTTCTTCTAAAAAAAATAACCTATTAATTTAAAAAATTAAAAATAAAAACAAAATAATCTTTAAAATTTACAATAGAAGATTGAAAAAAATTAAATTTTCTTGTGCTCTCTATTAAATTAAGCATGCTTGTATAAACAATAGTAGGCGGTAGGCCAACATAAAAAAGAAAAATCAAGTCAAAAGGGTTGTAAAGATCTTTTGGAACTCCAACATTTTTAATAGTTTACGTATGCCCGCCCGCTCATGTGATTAATACCTTTTCAATCACCTTAATAATAGGGTTCAAGTCTCACCATACCTATTTATCATTATGTGTTCTTATATTGTGGGCGTAGATATCCATTAAATTTATAATTAATCTTATAACAAAATAATTAAAAGGACATTTATAACATATTGTATCTATTAAATTAAATAGTCTTGATTTGAATCAAAAAGGTTAGATTGTAAAGATATTTTTTCAACTCCAATATTTTTAATATTTTATATATTCACTCATAGATTAAGTGGTCAATACACCTAACCAGTCCACCTTAATGAGGTTCAAGTCTCATCCATATACGTTTACTAATATGTATAAGAAGTTTTTTTTTTCTCGTATTGAGAAAGTAGATTGTCGGTCAGATTTATAATTAATATTATAACTGTACAATTAAAATATATATTCACTCCCTGGTTTTGACTCTTCATAGAATCTCTGCACAAATTTCTCTTACTCTTAATAATTAAATTAACAAAATTTACTTACTTTTGTTTTTGAAAGATTTTGTCTTTTTTTTTTTTCAATTAACTATCAATCCATGTTCTTCTCAACAACTTGGAAATTTTCCTATTCAAATAGCCGATTTGATGAGCATAAAAATCCGAGAAAAAAGTCTGAAAACAGAGAGAATTACACTTGTAAATTAGTTCCATTGGCAACAATGAAACCAGAGAACCCTCAAGATATAAGATTTTGCAACATCTAGTCATTGTACAATGATTTTGTTATAATGCGAACCGAGTACTACACTAAAGTGCAATATCGTGGTATGATGATATGCTACATGACTTTACCCGATCATAATAATATGCAACGCGACATAAACTATAAGTCTCACGAGTATGTTGCTAAATTTAATGCGTACACAGACTAATAAGGACTGTGCATGATTTAATTATTTAAATCAAATCCATAGAACTTCTGGTGTGCACATTTACATGAATTATAAGTATGGTGTTGGATTTTGCGGCTCGAATAGTGTTGGGCTGACTCAATATGAATAGTACCGTATATGTGAATAGTATATGATGAACAATACCGTACATACAAACAGTCCTGACGGCTATGAACAGTGAATGGCAGTCGCCGCCTGGTGAACAGTACTGTAGGGCGCCGCTTGTGGGTTCCACATGTGAACAGTGACGTTAACAGTACGTATGCGTGAGCAATGATGTGAACAGTACCATATACGCGTGAACAGTAACAGTGAATAATAACCAGAAATTTCCCATATAAATCCCCCTTCCCTTCATTTGTAAACTATCCAAGTAATTTGAGAATTCCTCAATTTAAGAGAATTTATTTGAGAGAAAAGTGAGTTTGTGATCTTGAGAGCCATTAGGAGTTACTTTAGTGTGAGAATATCTATTGGATGTATTCGGGCTTTGGGTGTTTGAGAGTTTCTACTCAAATTTGTAAAATTTGTTTTGTTAGTAAAACTTATTCTCCTGTTTTCGTCTGTGGATGTAGGTCACAAGACCGAACCACGTAAATAACTCGTGTCCATTATTTGCTTATTATTTCTTTACTGTTTGAGTTGCCGTCAATTTGTCGCTACTAAACCGACGCTTCCACACAATATATGGTAACTAAAAATTATCAGCTGCGAAATTCCACACAGTTTTTCGTATGGAATCCCCAATTTGCACCGGTATAAGTTAAGCAAAATTCAAATTACACATCGAAAATTTTGCTATGAAAAAATATCCGAGATCTTGCACTTGAAACGTATTGAAACGTATTGCATTGCTTCTGGTACATATCTTTCTATAAAAAGGCAAATGGGAAGCAGAAACATATAAATTTTGGAAGGTCAATGATTGGAAAATAACAAAGCAGAAAACATCCAAAATGGTTATTAAATTTAATGTCTAACTATGGCCACTAGTGTATTGGTTGGCCGGCTGTTGATTTTACTTCAAATTCTCATCATGTCCTCTTCTATTCAAACAAAAGTAGCAGTTAAGCAAAAGACCTGTGTCTAATAAAATAAGTTTGATTCTATGTCACTCTTTATCTTGCAAAGTTAATAGTTTCAAATTTGATGAAGATTTTTCCTAGTAACTTTCCTTCTTTGATCTGACAAAATGCTATTAGTTTGATCTCAGAAACCATGATTTATCTCTGGGTACTCATCTGGGCATGCTTCAATTTAAGCTATGCTCAACAATATTATGATCCATCCGAATGCTCATCGGATACTAGCTCTCCGGGTTCAAGATACACTTGCAATTCCTTGCATACTTCTTGCCATACATTTTTGGTGTACAGAGCCAACCGATATATGCAGACTCTCGCGAATATCACTGGCCTGTTCGATATGAGTTTTGACAAGTCCGGCGAGGTACTTCACTTGAACAATCTCACATCTCCTCAAGAGATACTCAGACCAGGTAGAGAAGTTCTTATCCCCGTTGTTTGTTCTTGCTCGGGCCAGGTTTTTCAGGCGAATTTCAGCTATTTAGTACCTGGAAGCACAACATACTCGGAGATTGCCTGTGGAGTTTTCGAAGGTTTGCTAAAATCTCTCACACTTGCTGAGGAAAACCAGCCTCAGGAGACTAGTCCTGAGGTTGGTTCCAAGCTTAATGTGCCTGTAAGATGTGCCTGTCCTGATAATGAGTCAAGTAGTACAGGAGTTAAGTACTTGGTGACATACCCTTTTGTAGAAGGCGATGGACCAGTTTTATTGAGCCAGAAATTTGGTATTTCCCTTGAAGACTTATGTGCAGCTAACCTTTTAGAATCCAAGCCAACTGTCTATCCAAACACAACTTTTCTGGTTCCCTTGAAATCGGATCCGTTTATAAATTTCAATATCCTAGATTCTCCACCTCATGCTCCTGGTTTTCTTCCAACAATTACCATTGAGAACACTAACAAATCAAAACTTATAAGGAATCTGTACATTGTAGGATCAGTTGTTGGGTTCTGTTTAGTGCTTGTAGCAATTCTTGCTTGTGGATTGTATGTCAAGGCCTTAAAGAAATGGAAGGGCCGTGAGAGGCTACAGTCATTCAATGCTAGAAGCAGCACTCCAATGTCATGTACTTCAACAGCTAGAAGCTCTCCTCCATCTGGTCAAACCAGTAGAAGATCTACGAATTCGTGTCTATCTCCTGATCTCCTCATTGGGATAAAGTATTGTTTGATCAGTTACAGCATAGAAGAGCTCAAGAAAGCAACAAAGAATTTCAGTGAAGATACCAAGATTGGAGATGATCAAGACTACAAGGCCAAGATCGATAATGTTGAGGTGTTGATCAAACAGATGAGGTTCGAAGACACTCGCCGTGTAATTGATGTACATTCCAGGATCAATCACATAAACATTTTAAGTTTACACGGTGTTTGTTTCGGAGAAAATGATTTTTCCTGGTCTTACCTTGTGTTTGAATTCCCAAGCAATGGCTGCTTAAGAGACTGCTTGTCGAACCCATCGAATTCTCTACGCTGGCATAAGCGAACACAAATAGCTTTCGATATTGCCACAGGCCTACACTATCTACATTACTGTATTTTCCCAACCTATGCTCACCTGAACATAAACAGCAGACATATATATTTAACATCAAACTGGAGAGCAAAGCTTGCAAATATTGGAACAAACCCTGCTGCTGCTGCTGGTAGTGGATCTTCGAAAGGCAACGTGGACAATCCAGCAGGGAGCATCATCAAGGGTTGGGTTGCGCCGGAGTACTTGTTCCATGGCTCAGCTTCTGATGATGAGAAGGTAGACATCTTTGCATTTGGGGTTGTTTTGCTTGAGCTCATCTCAGCAAGAGATCATCAGGACATGATCATGATGGATGATGGACAAGCATTCAAGGACTCCATTGGATTTCTTGGTGGAGGTGGATCATCAACTGCTAGTAGTAATGAAGGTGGGGGGTGCTTTGAACAGCTGAGGAGTTTCATGGATCCATCTCTGAAGGAAGATTATCCTCTAGCAGAGGCTCTGTGTTTAGCAGTTTTAGCCAAGGCTTGTGTGGAAGATGATCCTCTACACAGACCATCCATGGACGATATTCTCAAAGTTCTTGCCAGAATGGTATGATTGTAAGTAGATTATTTATCAAGTGAACATTACCAAATCTTAATTTGTTACCATATATTATCATGACATCTATTATTGATTGAATGTGTCAAAAACTGAATTTGATTGTTTGTTGATCTCTATGAAGCTCTTGTTATTATTTTCCTAGGAAAACTACTTGGTTAGATGCTTACATGGATCAATTGAAATTATGACGGAGCCAAAACAATAAAAATATTGAGAAATTGGTTAAAAATAGAACCAAAGTCAATTCATTTCGTAAAAGTAACACCAAATTACTAAATCTTTAATTAATAATATGATTTTAAATAAAAATCTCATTTTACTCTTATAAAGTAATTTGAGAAATAGTCTCAGCTTACTTTTTGCTTAAAGCTGACCGCATAAAAAGATTAACTTGGGTTTTTTTTTTTTTTTTTTTCTATAGAAGGATTCACTTGCTTTTCGCTTAAATAATTTTGTTTTTATTTTACTTGCTTTTTAATTGTTTTTTAGAGGAGTATTTTAATCATAATTTTTATTTAAGTACTATTTACACAAAGTGAACATTATTTAGTGTTATTAAAAAAAAAAAAAAAAAAGAACATCCTCCACAAACATACTCCAAACGATACTGGTAACAAAATTCGGATGGAAGCTTAAATAGAAGACAAAATCTACTCCAAGTAGGACTACGACTCCTAAAACTTAACTAATGGAAAATCTCAAAATTTATCAAAAAAAAACAAAGAAGAGACAAATATGAGTTATTGACAAATTCTAAAACAGCTTTCCTAAATAAACTTTACAAAACAAACCCTAATAAAAATGGAATTTCTGGTAAAGTTATTAAGATTTTAAAATACTATTAAAAAAATTAAAAAAATTAAAAAACGAAAGTATAAAAACTAAATTTGGAAAACTGTATTTACACTTGTCAAGCCGATTCTAACAATATATTATAAGCTCAAATTTAACATCGTTAGTCCTTTCCACGAGCCCCCCCTTGAAGTATTTTATCTCAAATTATTATATAGATTATGTGTCACGTGCTATCATTTTCTTTTGATTTTTTTTTTCCATGACCCTCCACATCCCCCAAATGTGATGAGGTTGGCTATGACGCGCTTTCTCTCTCTCTCTATATATATATATTTATTCTCTTTCAATTAGGCTATACTTCTAGAAAAATGAATTCATTTAAATATATTTAATAGATCACCATTAACATGAATAACAGAAGTTGAACTTTAACACATGAATAAATGATAGCTTTCCGATCACTTTGCTATTAGTGAGCTATTGTTCTTATTAACATATAAATATATAAATTCTAAAAATTATTAGCTGCAAAATTCAGTGCGGTTCTTGTGTAAGATTCAACTTTGCAACAATTCTATAATGTTATAAATTCAAATCTCGTAGGAAAAAAACGTATGAAATCCTCGAGCTCTCTAAAATTCCACACTAAATAGGTTTTTAATGTCTAATTAATTAATAATTTCATTCCTTTTGGGCTAATGGACCATAACTTGAGGCTTGGGCCTGCTAGCTAACAAAAGTTCACCGCAGCTAACACGCTTTTGATAATTACTTACATGTGATAATTATTGAACAAGTTTTTTTTAAAAAATAAATGGGTACCAAGATGACATTGATGAAGTGTCAATAACATGAGCCATAAAATAACCAAATAAAATGCGATACTGCGATCGATGTGTTCTAGCCTTTTATGGTTTTGCAATGTAAACCTGTGTGTTGATATTACCAGGATCATGAAATGGTATATATTAACTATCCTTAAAAAATTGCAATTAAAATTATAGGTATACAGTTATTCCTTAAAAGAATTTAATTATAACCGTTCAATATGATTTGGTAGTAAAGTACACACACGTTCGGCCTGCCAACATCGGCAAAATTGTTCTCATTTATTTATTAGATGTACATATATAACATAATCAACCTCTAGCTAGCTAGCTCATGAGTAGCGGCTCACAATGATAATAATAGATGGAAATAATTAAAAGAACAAGCAGGAATTCTACACCCCCACGTATATTATATATAAATATATCTATCTCATTATACAGAGAACTAGAATGCCTATATATATATATATATATGCCATAAAATATGACAAACTTTATGAGCAAAAACATCTCATGGAGTTTGATTATCTTGTTCAGTATCTGGTCTAAAAAGTTGCAGTGAGCGTGAGTTTATTGGTTGTAATGGTCTTGCATTAGTGTCCGAGTCCTGCGAAGATCATCATTACAATGTTTACATTAATAAAAGTGCATATTATTATACACTAACATGAAAATTTATATATATATATATATATATATATGTGTGTGTGTGTGTGTGTGTGAAAAAGTTTGAATGGTAATAGATTATATAGAGAGCAGCAACTTACATCATGTACAGCAACGCGAAGCAATCTCACTTGCTCTCTTGTTACAGTCCTCACCTGAAGATGATCATGAGATACAAACATCAATTAACACCATTCAACGTTGATGATACAAATATATATAACAAAATGTTATTAGTAATTTGAGTCTGTAAATTGAAAGTTGTTTAAATGAATGCAGACCTTTCTAACAATGGTCCAGAGAACATTTTCAGTGCAAGGAGGAACAGTAAGAGAACCAATGTATCTAAAATACTTTCTGCTGCCTATTTTTATGTGCCTTGGATCAACCACGCCCGCCGCTCTCTCTATGTCAGTGGTACCTCCAATGGCTCTTAAACGATCCGTTAACTGCTCAAAAATATCATAGCAGGCATAATCAGAGAATTGAGATAGAGAGAGAGAGATAGAGATTGAGTTGAGAGCTGTGGTGTGAAATTACGTACTGATGACAAGAAAGAATCAGGTCGTCCAATTGTGTACAGGATCCCCACCACCGCGACCTTCCCATCTGCGCTCTCGTGAACCATGTGTGCCTCAAGATCGTAACTGTAGTTAAATTACATTGGAAGTTAAAATCCTAGTCTTTTTACGTCTGTTTCATTAAAGACTTAAAAATAGTTGAAAAAAAAGAAAAAAGGTTCATCCTTATAATTCTCTGGAGATTGTATTAAAATGATATTTTTGAAAACTGTTTTCGAATATATCAGAAATCGAAAGTTTCTAACTATAGCTAGGAATTTAATTACGTATAAGTACCTCTCGCCGTTGATGGTGTGCTCGGATGGGGAGTGCCAGTGGCACTGTTGGAGTACATACTCGGTTCCATTTATCTCAAGACTTCCTGCACCACCTTCCCATTTTAACTGTGTACACAATACAAATAGTCAAATAAATAAAATTAACCAAATTGCAATGAGTAAAATCTTCAATGAAATGTGAAAAATATAATATTATTTTCAAAAGGAAAAAAACAACAATCTGATGATTTCAAACTTTTACCTAACATTGTCCCACAAATTAATTATCTCACCAAACTTGTGTCTTTTTATAATAATAAATTAAACTACAGTTATAATTTTATAATTGATTAAGTAACCCTAAATAGTATATTTAAAGTTGACAGTTGAAAGTTGAGACATATATACCAATGCTTTGAAAATATATAGCTTTTAAATTATAGGTAAAGAGTCTCCCAACACCTAAAACTTCAACTTTACAGTAAAAAAAATTAACAATTACGAAATAAAAAATATATCATAAATCGAACAGTTTTTCGAAAAATAAAAATTGCATTGCAGCCCACCTAACCCCATAAAAATCTACCCAAATTTTTCCAATCCGATATGAGTGCAATTTGAACCCAAAACACTGATCGTGGTGACTGGTGAGAGATTTTATCAGTTGAGGTAACTAATAATTTCACGATTCAAGAGTTATATATGTATATGTATATGTATATGATTTCCTTTAATTTGTTAATTACCATCATATCATGACCTCTGTTCCTGAGAGTGGAATTAGAGGGCTTGTAACTCCTCTAAGTCTGCCTAAGTGGGACACCACTTCAACTCTCTCATTCAACAGATCCACCGGAGATTGCATCGTTCCGTTTTTACAAGCGTGCCATTCACTGTGAATCTCTCCCCATCTTTCCGGTCCCTTCTCGCCGTTTGCTTCATAATTGAACTCCGTCTCATTCTCTGCACATTCAAAACACAATTAAACATACAAGTATATATGCATATCATGCATGGCATATATGCATGTGGTCTATATGTATGTAGTGTTTGGTTTTCCTTTTGGAATCAATACCTACATACATTTTTAAACGTTGGAAAAAATTTTGATGAAAAAAACTTGATGTAGAAACACTGCATGTAGAGAATTAATATAAGGAAATTGATGAAGACTTTTCTAATAACTTTAAGGCTGGCCAAACGCGGCGGCCTTGTCTCTTACCAACTTCCTGGGATATTGCTGGACGAGAATGGAAAAGAAGAACAATGAAGAAGCCAAGAAGCAAGAGTTGTTGTGTTGCGACGAGTCTCTCCATGATCTACTTTTTAGCTTTTTCAAAGACTTTGCAAAAAAGGAAGGAAAAAGTACTGAATTGTATATGGAGCCGATCTGCTTTTTCTGCTCATATATATTTATATGTATAGAGCACAAAAATGGGATTATTTTAAAATGAAAGGAATTTTCTTAGTTTCTTCCAAGATCGAAATATCCATTTTGAGTACGTAGCAAGTTTGAACAGAAGAAATCTAATGTCAAACAAGCTTTAGCTTCCTTGTTATTTAATTTAAAATATGTTATTAAAAATAGCACTATTGATCAGAAGAAAAAAGAAAGAAAAAAAAACCTGATGGTTGATGTTGGTGAATGGTGAGCTCTCTTAATTTATGTTATTGCTTCAAATTTAATATGTGCTCTTCACTGACTAACGTCTATGATGACGAATTTTGGGTTGAAATATGACATATATTTAATTTAATAATTTTTAAAAAATTCAAGACCTTCTTAGAAATATATATATATTTATTTATTTATTTTTGGGCCGTACCGTCACGGTTAATTCGACTAATAACAAAGATAATAATTTAGAAGGTCTTGATTTTGTTTATTATAATGATTGCATGGAAGCATCATGCATTATCAATTAATTAATTTCCATTTTTAAATAATGGAAAGAGTTGGTGGTTTGAAGGAGATCATGTTAGGATTGATCAGTCTATCCAATTGTTTTTTTTTTTTTTAATTATAAAATTGAACAAATTGTTATATGTAATATTGCTATTACTTCTTGTTTTTATCAATAGAAAAGATGAAAAAGAGATTATAATAAGTTGTCTTATAATTAAATTAGGTTAATTAAGTGTACATTTGGAAAAACTTATTTACTGGCCAAAAGAACTTATTTAATCCTACAAGCTCTTTTCAGTTTTTTTGTGTTGTTTGGTTACTACATCAGTAGAGTTTTTAGACGATTAAATAAGCTATTTTACGTATATTCAGAGAAGTTCAAATTTTAAGCTCTTTCAAGTAGGGCTTTTTAAGTTTTTTTTTTTAAATATTAAAATATCTTATATAACCCTAATATATTTTGTAATTTTACAATACCATTTTAAATTAAAAACTCTAATAACTTAGTTTTAAATTAAAAATTCTAAAAACTTAATTTTTTAAGATGTAGAACATAACTTCACTTCTTTCAACGCATATATATATATATATATATATATATATGTATGTCGTTATGTGTGCATATTTGTATATTATCATGTGCTTTTTTTTTTATTATTATTGTGTATGAATTTGTATATGTGATATATTCTGTTGTGAGTTTTGCATTGAGATTTTTTTTTTGTGCAATTTCCTTAAAAATAATATCAATTGTAGAAGTTTCAATTTATTATTCAGCATAATTTGTTATTGTTATTTTATTTATTTCGTTTAGAAAATTGTATTTTCATATTTTTTTATAATATTTTACAATTGTTTTTTTAATTATAATAAAATATATTTTCTCTTCTTTTTTTTGTTATGTTTAAAATTATTTTATATGTTTTTTTTTGTAATTCTATCATTTAAAAGAGTTTTTTAAATTAATACAATCAAATAATCTACAGCTTAAAAGAGCTTTTTTAATTGACAACCAAACGACCAATGACTTTTTCTTAAAAACTCTACTTGTAAAAGTTCTACTTCTAAAAGATCTAATTGGAGAAGCACTTCCAAACGGATCTTTAGTGTACATTTATAAGAGCTTATTTAGTTTCCAAAAGAGCATATTTAATCATAAAATCTCTTTTTAAATTTTTTTTTTATCGTTTAGTTGCCATCCCAGTAGAGCTTTTAGGCGATTAATAAGTTGTTTTATGTTTATTCAGAAAAGCTCAAATTTTGAGATTTTTAATTTTTTTTTTTAAAATTAAAATGTTTTATGTAACCCTAGAATATTTTATAATTTCATAATACCCTTTTAAATAAAAAATCTTAATAACTTAATTTTAAATTAAAAACTCTAATAATTTAATTTTTTAACATGTGAAACATAACTTCACTGCTCTTAATACATTTAAAATTTCGAAAATTCATATTTAATATGTGAGTTTCCTTCTATTTTATATCTTTCTAATTATTATTGTTTTATTTCTCTATTTCGACTAAGATTATTAGTTTATATACATACAAATATATTTTATTATTATTATTGTTATTATATATATATATTGTCGCACATATATGTGTATGTTAGTATTATACATGTATGTATATTGTAATATACTTATTATTTTTTTTACTGTGCATGAATTTATATATATATATATATATATATGTATGTATTTGTATATTCTGTTGTGAGTTTTTTTTACTATGTATTGAGTTTTTTTTTTCCATAAGAACAATACTAATTGTAAAAGTTCTAGTGTATTATTCAACATAATTTGTTATTATTATTTTAATAATTTTATTTAGAAAATTATATTTCCATACTTTTCTATAATATTTTACAATTGTTATTTAATTACAAGCAAATATATTTTCTCATATTATTTTTGTTATATTTTAAATTCTTTTATATGTCCTTTTTTATAATTATATCATTTAAAAGAGTTTTTAAAATTAATCCGATCAAACAATCTACAGCTTAAAAGAGCTTTTTTAATTGACAACCAAACGGTTCATGACTTTTCTTTAAAAACTCTATTTATAAAAGCTGTACTTGTAAAAGATCTATTTATAAAAACTCTAATCGAAGAAACTCTTCCAAAGATACTCTTAATTACATTAATTTCTCCAATATAAAGTGGGTGTGTCATGTATGTGTATAAGGGGACAAAATATTTTGGAATTAAATCGTTGAAAATATTTATAAGTTTCTACAAACTCCATATAACTCTTAAAAATTTGTCAAAGATTTTTTTTATAAAATTCATTAAAAAAAAAAAAAACCTTTGATATTCTAGAAAGAGAGATTATAGAAGACAAAACCAATCCCCTGGTTTATTATCAGTTTATCACGAATTATTAATTCGAAAATATGAAGCATTTGATGAGCTCATGAACCGCATATCGTTCTCCATAAGCTATCATATATTTGATATATTATATTTAATAAGTCAAAGATTTTTTTTTTTTAAAAAAACAAAATTAATAATAGCGATGCTTTGTACTATGAGGTCAAACAATTGGAGGGGTGCAGCTAGCCAAAAGTCAGCACGACTTTCAACGCCTGAAAATATTTGATTTTTTTTTTTGTTGAAAATATTTGATTTTGATCATCAAATGTCTAGAACATTCAAAATAATTACATATGCAGAAGAGAAGTGTGTCAAAGTTGGCGACATATATACACGATTTTATTATTATTATTATTATAAAGTATATATTTTCATGGAAGTGTCTCTGGGGTAGTTGATCAGGAGATGGGCATATAAGTCAAAATGAGCACATGATAAATTATTAGAACATTTATAAGGAAAACCCATAAATTATTTTATAAAATTTTTAAATGGTTTTGGCTCCCTATACATTAGGTATTTGAGAAATTTTCTTCAATCCATCAACCATCATACATCTTTTTAGAAATTACACTTATGCATGAGATTCACACGCTCACAAAAAAGAAAAATATTGAAGAATGTTTAATTTCAGTTGATAAAAAATAATAAACTTGAGTTCAACTATTTATAGTAGTTAATGGACTAACATAATATATTTATTTATAAAAATTTATTGTGTATTATTCAAACCAAAAGTAAGTAACTTTTTCAACATTATGTAAATGAATGTTATATATATTTTTATCATATATAATAAAAGTAATATTATCTAAAAATTAATGTTACTAGTAACCAGTCACTCTTGATGTCTATTGAATAAAAATAATATTTTCTAAAAAATCTTGTCGACTATAGATCATAATAAATTTTTTCTCGAAGACTATTCTATTATACCTTTGTTAGCATTAGTGCAAGACCATATATGTATATTATCAGTGTGATAAAAATTTACATGCGCTTGCGTGTCCACCAATCAACGGTTTTGACACTTTTCTTTGGTTATTAATTAGCTTAATGAAATACAATGCAAACCTGTATTATGACCTCTTAGTGGAGATATTAATTATTGTTTTCAACATAATATTTAATCTTCAACTTTGGCTGCCTACTACTGGTATTTTAACTGAAATAAATGACCCAGTTGGTAAAATAACAATGACTAGTCAACAAGGTTATGATTATGAGAAAATCTCATTCTCATCGCACTGTAATACCGTTCAATTATATTATATTATATTCTATTATTTATATTAGGAAAACAATCTGATTAGTTTAGTGCATATTCATTTCACTTTAGTAGTGGTGATTCAAGTTTCATCATGCACTTCAGTAGTGGTGATTCATTTCACTAGCATGTGTTATATGTGGCCAGTCTTCTCACTTTAGTAGTGAGAATTTTCCCACTATACGCATTTGCTAGTATGTCATGTAGGGATAATTTTTTCCTCTTTTTACATGTGAGAATATATCTCATGATATGAAAGTAGATAAATAAATTATACATTTAGTAATTATTTCGATAAACTTATAATTAATCTTATAATTATTCAATTCAAAATAATAAAATAATTATGCACGGTATAATGTAATTTGACCGCATCACCAATCACATGGTGGAATCTCCTACAATTTTTTTTTCATTCGTTAAATATGGACAACGCTAAACGAGAAATTATAAAGAAAATAAATGCCTGTCATAATCAATAAGTAATTTTCCTCGTTATAAAAGAAGCATATAATTTGGTCCTATTGATATATATTTGTTATAAATTAATAACAAGTGATTTGATCCTATATTTCTAACTAGTTTAGTTGGTAAAATATTTTATTGTTACCACGAATATTTTAGGATTATGTCTTGCTCACTTTATGTGTAGCAATGTGATTGATTGGGCAAAATTATAATTCAATTGAGTTTTCAAAATATATTTTAAAAAATATATCATTTACCTATTCTAAATTTATAATCCAACTTTACCCTTTTTTTTATTGTAATCCAAATTTATAAGAAATTGTTCGAGTTGTAAAATCGTCAATTACTGACATTGGTAAACGACCTAAAGCAATTTGATTGTAATTCAATTCGTGCCGGTCGTAAGTAGCAAGTTCATATTCTTCAGTCATTGATAAACAATTTGTTGGACAATACTCAACGCAGTTACTATACATGGATGATTTTTTTCTAAGTTTGATTTTACGAAAATATAAAGTAGTTGAATAAATCTTGGAAAAATTGGAACTGCTGGTAAAATAAGATCCTACCCATGATGTATATTATCAGACTAAAAGGAGAAAAAAGAATAGAAAAAAAAAAAATTTCTTCTCATTTAGCATTAATAAAATTCTTCTTGTATTCTACAATTATGTCATGGTATTGCATATACAATGACCTTTTGAGTATATATATATATATATATATATATATATATATATATATATAATAGAAACGACGAGACCTTTATAATAATAAAATTTTGAAGTTAGTCAAAGTTTTGAAAATTTTCTCATTGATTTCATGAAGTATTATTCCTTGCTAATGCTTTTATTTATTTGTACATTTTTCATGCCAAAAGCCGGCCATTAGCAGCCTAGCTAGTTCACATGCTCCAGAAATTTGTATGAAACAATACAATTAGTTATTCATAGTCGATAACAATCGTATCTCAAAGAAAATTTTCAGTGCACTCGATGTATTGTTGAGTAGCACATCTTACTATAAAAATCCGTGAATGTTATATGTATACATTTTCAGTAGCTAATCCGATATACTAAATATTTTCTGCATATCTTTTAACATTAACCTATTATTTTTCTATAGAATACATCCTTTGCAACAGTTTAACTATTATTATAGAATATGAATCATGAAAGATATGTTTACACAACTAGCTTTGATTAATTAAAGAATATTTATACGGTGCAATGACTAATGACCATAGCTTTCTCGTTTCAGCAACCCAATAAAAAAAAAAAAACTGTCACATTTTCTATCTTTGACTCTGAGACAAACTTTCGATTAAATTTTCTATTTTGGGATCGACAGTGGATTAGATACGGTAATATTTTTAACTTAAATGACGCATTATAATTATCATATTAATGGAATTTGATGTTGAAGGTTGTTGACCTAACCATGAATGCATGATTCAAATTTTATACCAGTTTGGTCTAGACCCGATTCATTTAAATAGTTGGGTCAGTGGGTTGACCCATATATTTCAAAAACGTGTGAGTTTGATCGGTTTTGTGATGAACTCATAGTTTTCTTTTTTCTTTTCTTGGTTATCAAACAACAAAGTAGTAAAGTATCAAATGTTAAAATTTATTATTATAAACCTTACATTAATCAATTGATTTGAAATCTGCAAAAATTAAAAATAAATAATGAAATTTTTTAATAGTTTATACACATATGTATGTCGGTAATTTTTTTTTTTCTTATTAGAAATGATATATCTCGTCTTATAAATAGATATTTAGTAATCTGCATGCCGGTTCAATTCTTCTATCTTGAACGGCATGTTATTGGGCATGTTGTCAAATCACATCAAGTCACTTAGAATGTGTTCTCACACTGCAGATAGAAGAAGAAGAAGAAGACAAAATTTTTAAATTTCCCATAGATACCACCTCAAATGGTGAATTATTGACAATGTTTTTATAGGTGATCAACACGTTGTTTATGTGTCACTGTTGTCAATTCGAGTCATTAAATTCAAATTTTCACCTGTGTTTTTTTTTTTTCCTCACTTTGAATCTATATATATATCTTGCATATATACAGGGCAATGAATATTAATACACGCAGACTTGTTTGAAGTTTATATATATTTTTGACATATTTGTTGTAGGTCAAACAGATTATTGTTAGCAAAACACTTTGCATGCCTTTGTTTTGTTTTCACACATGAATGATCAGCAATGGGTCAAATTAATTTTTCCTGCTATTGACTATAAAAAAAAAAAAAAAACTTGTATTTACTACTATTTTTTTTTTAATTTGACAACTTTCGGAACAGAGGACTACCGAAATCAATCGAGATTAAATTATATAAGTATGCTCTGGATAACTATTTTCAATAACGGGATATGAGAACTACCGGAACCAATGACCCGTACTACTACTTTCAGCAACGGGAGGGGTCTACCTATACGATTGTGTTTATATAGACAATAGTTGAATAATATATTTATATACATTAGGTGTTAAATCTTAGTGGCTTAGAGAGATTTGGGCCTCCAACCACCAAGACAAGTGCTCTTGTGCTTATTATTTGATTTTATATAGAAGCGTGAACAAATTATGTATGTGCAGCATATATAGTTGAAAGCATTTTAACCAGCATTTATTGGTTCATATATATCATAATGAAAACCATTAATTTACTATTTTATATGTATATTAATTGGTGGATACAGCTATAATAATATTTATAGCTTAATGCCAACAAACAAATTGATAGAAATCATAATTAATAGGGGGAAAATATATTAATTAAACTATAAATATTGTGTAAGTGGTTACAGTAAGTAATTAGGGTTGAAGGCCACTAGTTATTATAAAATTTATACATTTGTCACATGTTTACGTGTTAATAAACAAGTGATATATATATATATATATATATATAAAGATATTTATTTTTTTTATTAAATATTTAATGGGTCTGAATTGATACATAAGTTTTTTTTTTTATATGGTCAAATAATTTAAAATAAAAAGTTAAAAATTTTAATTTATCACTTAACACATAAATCACTAACCGATAATTAAAATATTTTCTCTTATAACTATCATTCTTATACTAATATATTATCAATTTTATCTTTTTTAAGATATTTTCTTATTAAAAAAAATTAACATTTTTATTCAATTATTAGAAGAAAAAATAGGCAAACATGTTATTGAGGTTTCAGTTTGTGTTCAATCTTTAGATAAAAAAAACAAATGACTTCTTAGTAGATAGTTTTACAACCCAAAAAATTAGTGTATTGGGTGGTGATATAATTTGATATATATATATATATTACATCCTTCAATTATTTTATAGTTTTTCAATATAAAATTTATCCTAACATGTGGCTCCCTATGAGATATTTATTGGTAGAGCAAGCTGTTTTCATTGCAAAGTGGAAGACGTAAAGAGTGAGAGATATTTATTGGTGGAGCAAGCTGTTTTCATTGCAAAATGCAATAAGTAGAGAGTGAGAAATTAAGAAGTAACTAACTAGCTAGATAAAAAGTTAATTAATTACCTTAATAAGATTTATTTTAATTTTTTTAACAATTGTGTCTCTTACTCGAGTTTAGTTTTACAAGGAAAAAGAAGCATATGTTTCTAGACTGTGAAGATTGAATATCCAATTAATATGAATATTTTTACAATTAATTTTTGTAGATCTATTTTTTGATGTAAGATCCAATTATAAAATATACTTAAATGGTTTGAGATTTATTATACATTTATCTTAACTTTTTTTTAAAAATATATATAAATCTCTGAAATTTGTTATAAAATCTTGGGCAAATTTCACTTTCATCCCTACATTTTTGCAAACTATTAGTTTTTTTAATTAAGTTTTCCTTTTTGAACCTGTAATCCCTAAATTTTTAAAAATATATCAAATAAATCTCGTTTACCGATTTTTAACTGTCAGACCTTACAGAAAATATAAAATAAACACATTAAATAACTCGGCTTCTATAAAAATAACAAATTAAAAAAAATAAAGAAATTAAAAAAAAATGGTAAAAGACTACCAAATCTCCAACTAAAGTTTGAAATCATAATGAAAACCATTAATTTGCTATTTTATATGTATATTAATTGGTGGGTACAGCTATAATATTAATAGCTTAATACCAACAAACAAATTGATAGAAATCATAATTACTAGGGGAAAATATATTAATTAAACCATAAATATCGTGTACATGGTCACTGTAATTATTAGGGTTGAAGACAGTTAGATATCGTTAAGTTTTGTATATTTTTATGTGTTTACAAGAAGTAGTATATATATATATATATATATAGGGTCGTCTTTATTTTTATTTTTTCACTTAACACTTAACTGGTCTGAATTAAATACATAAATTATTTCTTTATTTCTTTATATGGTCAAACAACGTAAATTAAAAAGTTAGAAATTCTAACTTATCATTTAACATATAAAACACTGAATCAGAATTAAAATATTTTCTTCCATAACTATTATTGTTATATTAATAAATTTTCAATTTTATCTTCGTTCCGATATTTCTATTTTTAAAAAAAAAATAAACAATCAATATTTTTATTCAATCATTAGAAGGAAAAAAAAACCAAACATATCATTCAGGTTTCAGTCTATATTTTGTCTTCGGACAAAAAAATAAATGACCACTTAATGGATAACCTTACACCCCAAAAGACTAGCGTATTGGCTTATGACATATGCTGATATATATTATATATATCATTCAATTATTTTATATTTTTCAAATATGAGATTTATTCTATCTTCTATTAGCTTACATGTGTGTTCCCTATCATATATATATATATATATATATATATATATATATATATATATATATAATAACATTGTTTAGAAATTGAGAATGCCACCTGTTCGTAATGTAATATATATATATATATTACGTGATTGAATTTGATTTCACTAGTTGTTGAGCAAGTTGTTTTCAGTTCAAAATGCAAGACGTAAAGAGTGAGAAATTACGAAGTAACCAGCTAGCTAGACAAAAAAAGGTTAATTAATGACCCAATTATAAAATATAACTAAATGGTTTGAGATTTATTAGACATTTATTTTAGTTTTTTTTAAAAATACAAATCTTTAAAATTTGTTATAAAATATTGGGCAAATTTCACTTTCGTTCTTATATTTTTATGAAATATCAGTTTTTTAATTTATTTTTCCTTTTTGGAACACATGATTCCTAAATTTTTAAAAACACATTAAATTTTCTCTAACCGATTTTGAACTGACATACCTCACAGAAAAGGTAAAATGACTATTCTAACCCTGCCTTCTACAAAAACAACAAATTAAAAAAAATAAAAAAATAAAAAAAAAATGGTGAGAGACTACCAAATCTCTAACTAAAGTTTGAAAATAACAACTTCAATAATTTGAGATCGAACCATCATCAATACTAAACCATCATCTCATCATATCTTTATTATCCCACCATCAACATTATCCTCATCCACACCATTAATATCTCTATCTCCAACTCCACCCAAACGTTACTAACACTTATCCAATTCATCACCATGTACAATTTCATCTCATCATATTCACTTCAAATTCCCCTATGAAAGAAAATAAAAATTCACAACTCACACCATTGGGGATGAAGACCCAACTGAGTCTCTAGGTCTGCATCTCTAAATTCCCAACTCCCTGTCGATAGAGAAATTGATTGAGACGATGGAGACCCAACTAGGTCTCCATTGATTTGGTGATGACGGAACAATGGTGACCCGACGATGGGTCCCCATTTTTCCTCTTTTTTTTTTCCTGTTTTTATTTCTTTAGTTTATTAAATTTATTTTATTTTATTTCTATTATTTCAATTTTTATTTATCTATTTTTTTTTTGGTGTTGACATGTGGATGTTCCTAATTTCAAGAAGAAAAAAAAAATCTCTGAAACTATTAAGTATGACAAACGGTTGACTAACTGAAGGACTTATTTAATGTGTTTTTGAAAATTCAGGGACTATAAGTTCCAAAAGGAAACTCAGTTAAAAAACTAAAATTTCTCAAAAACATAGGGACAAAAGTGAAATTCGCCTTAAAATCTTTCGTAAATTTCTTATTATAATTCTTGAAGTCTGTCAAAAAAATTCCCAATATAAGTTTGGTTATTGGAAAAATAAATAAAACTGCAATTCATAGATCAAGGTTTCGGATAAGTAAATGAAATTTACCCACATCTAAGCCAGATTTGGGAATGAGGATATTGATTATTAGATAGGTTGAGCATTAGATAGTAGAACAATATATATTACAATTGTGGTCTCAGTATATTTATTGATTTGGAGGAGGGGAAATTTGAGTTCAAAATCTCTGTTTAATTAAAAGATGTGCTTACCACCAAACTATACATGCGACCATATATATTTTGTTTATGTATACGCTTAATTAGTAGCTATTTTATAGCATTGTTTTCTTTATGTTTACCCTATTATATATGCAAAACAGTATACATAAAATAGAAAGTAGTTATAAGATAACACGTGAGGTCTTTTACTTTCTAGTTAACCTATATATATAAGAAAAGAAAATCTAAATAAATCTCCTGGAAGAGATGTATTATATATAGTTCAATGTTGAGTTGCCAAATTGACTCATCATTAATTAATTAATTAAAACCATTAGCTTTAAGATATGCTAAAGGAATATTTGATAGTGCCAAAATCACTATCATAAACATTTCAAATCGATCTAAAGCAGTGTTGTTGATAAATGTTGAAGAGGGCTGAGCGATAAGTCCCTCACACTACACGTTAAGATCGTGGGTTCAAACCGTATTCTTCTCTACTATTAATCCAAAATGATATCCAATTGTCTCACCTAAAATAAACCACAATGGAAAAATTACTAGCAACCATGCATATGCTTTGACATCACAATGCAGTACAACAGATTCTGCATTGTGCCTCATTGCCTTTTGATTAACTAGCCAAATCAATCCACACCTCTAATGTGGGAATTTCCTATTTATATATATGGACAAAAAATATCTCTAAACTCAATGATTTTTATTATTTTAATTAGATAATATATTAATATGGTCATCCCACTTCATAATGTTGCCTCATTTGGTGGACACCCCATCACCAAATTTATTTATTTATAATTGTCAATCACATAAAACCCTAGCTAGCTTAATTTTCTCTATAAATATCACCAACCTCCACACACACTACTAGCTATCTGCTCTCTAACTTGTAAGTAAATATATATTTTTATATCAACTCTCTAAATATTTCCTACAAGCTTTTGAATTTTATTTATGTTTTTTCCTCTCTAGATGTTTGTAAATTATGAATATCACTCACTTCTTGCAGTTTGTTTTGGTTTTAAATTAATAGCACTGAAAAATCAAATCAAATTAATCAAATGGGTGGTGCAAGAATGAGGTTTCTAGCGCTTGCTCTGGTGCTCTTCATGATAGTGGTTGCAGCGAAGGCTTCCAAGGTTGTTGATCAAAACAAAGATGAATGGCACAGCGGCCGCCGTGGACTTGTCGACAACAATGAAGGAAATGCAGGAGTTGGGTATCCTACGAGCGAAGGAAATGTGTATCCTCCAGACAATGTGAATAACCACCACTACATACCTAGGCCGAACTTTAATCAAAATGGTGGTGACGTTGGAGGTGGCAGCGGGTAAAACATCGTTTTTATGTGATGATGATGATGATGATATGAATATTTACGTGATAGGTGTTTGTGAGGAATATTGAAGCTCTTATCTATGGCTTGGATCGATGATGATGATATTTTCTTATATTTTGAGCGCTTTTGGATGTAGTAGCTTATGGAGACATATAAATCAGTATGTTATATATATATATATATGTATACAAAGTTATGAGAGTAGATATATCTCGTTTTATAAAATAACTTATATGAGACTCTGCATGTCGGTTCAATTCTTTGGTAGGGATGTATACAAAGTTATGAGAGTAGATATATCTCGTTTTATAAAATAACTTATATGAGACTCTGCATGTCGGTTCAATTCTTTGGTAGGGTTGTTGATGCTACCTATCTTGAACGGTCACTTTGAATCTATATATATCTTGCATATATACAGGGCAATAAATATTAATACGCTCAGACTTGTTTGAAGTTTATATATATTTTTGACATATTTGTTGTAGGTCAAACAGATTATTATTCGCAAAACACTTTGCATGCCTTTGTTTTGTTTTCACACACATGAATGATCAGCAATGAGTCAAATTAATTTTTCCTCGCTATTGACTATACAAAAAAAAATAAAAAAAATCTTGTACTTATTAGTTGATATTATATAGATTTGTGAACAAATTTGAAAGCATTTTAACCAGCATTTATTGTTTCATATATATTATAAGGGATATTTCTATTTTTCCCCCTGACGATTCGATAAACGATACTTTACCTTCTCACATTTCAGAAATAGTCATTTTCTCCCCTGAAGTTAACTTTCCATCCAAAAAATAATATGATAATAAAAAAAAGTAAAAAGACTTAATTACCCTTGAAGCATATTTACTTACCTTTTAATGCTTCAAAGGTAATTAAGTCTTTTTACTTATTATTTTTTTTATCATTATATTACTTTTTGGATGAAAAGTTAACTTTAGGGAAAAAAAATAACTATTTCTAAAATATCAGGGGGTAAAGTATCGTTAATCAAATTATTAGGGGAGAAAATAGGAATATTTCATATCATAATGAAAACCATTAATTTGCTATTTGATATGTATATTAATAGGTGGATACAGCTATAATAATATTAATAGCTTAATGCCAACAAACAAATTGATAGAAATCATAATTACTATGGGGAAAATATATTAATTAAACCATAAATATCATACAAGTGGTTACAGTAATTAGAGTTGAAGACGGTTAGATATTATAAAATTTATATATTTGTGACATATTTATGTATTTAATAAGTTTATATATATATAAAGGTCGTTTATTTCCTTACACTTAAAATTTGACGGGTGTCAATTAAATAGTAAATTATTATTTATTTTTTATGTAGTCAAACAACTTAAAATAAAAAGTTAAAAATTCTGATTAATTATCACTTAACACATAAAATACTAAATGATAATTAAAATATTTTCTTCTATAATTATCATTCCTTATACTAATATATTCTCAATTTTATCTTCATTTAAATATTTATTTATTAAAAAAAAACCAACATTTTTATCCAATCATTAGAAGAAAAAAAGAACAAACATGTGATTTAGGTTTCAGTTTGTGTTCAGTCTTCAAATAAAAATAAATAAATATATGACTCCTTAGTGGATAGTCTTACAACCCAAAAAATTAGTTTATTAGGTTGTGGCATTACTTGATATATATATATATATATATATATATATATATATATTATATTCTTCAATTATTTTATAATTTTTAATATGAAATTTATCCTAACGTATGGTTCCCTATGAGAATATAGTAGTGGAGCAAGCTGTTTTCTGTGCAAAATGCAAGACGTAAAGATCAGTTAGAAATTAAGAAGTAACTAACTAGCTAGATAAAAAGTTTATATTTTTTCAATAAGATTTATTTTAATTTTTTTTAACAATTGTGTCTCTTACTCGAGTTTAGTTTGTCAAGGAAAAAGAAGCATATGTTTCTAGACTGTGAAAATTGAATATCTAATTAATATGAATATTTTTACAATTAAATTTTGTAGATCTATTTTTTGATGTGAGACCCAATTATAAAATGTCCCTAAATGGTTTGAGATTTATTAGACATTTATGTTAACTTTTTTTTTTTTTTTTTAAATATAAATCTCTAAAATTCGTTATAAAATCTTGGGCAAATTTCACTTTCATCCATATATTTTTTGTGAAATATTAGTTTTTTAATTACGTTTTCCATTTTGAAGCTGTGATTCCTAAATTTTCAAAAACACATTAAATAAGTCACACTTACCGATTTTTAAGTGTTAGACCTTACAGAAAATATAAAATAAACACAGCAAATAACCCCGGCTTCTATAAAAATAAAAAATTAAAAAAATAAAGAAATTTAAAAAAAAATGGTGAAAGGCTACCAAATCTACAACTAAAGTTTGAAATCACAATGAAAACCATTAATTTGCTATTTTAAATGTATATTAATAGGTGGGTACAGCTATAATATTAATAGCTTAATACCAACAAACAAATTGATAGAAATCATAATTACTAGGGGAAAATATATTAATTAACCATAAATATTGTGTACGTGGTCGCTGTAATTAGGGTTGAAGACAACTAGATATTGTTAAGTTTTGTACAATTTTATGTATTTATAAGAAGTGGTATATATATATATATATATATATATAGGGGTCGTATTTTTTTTTTCCACTTAGCATTTAACCGGTCTGAATTAAACACGTAAATTGTTTATTTATTTCTTTTATATGGTCAAATAACGTAAAATAGAAAGTTAGAAATTCTAACTTATCACTTAACATATAAAACACTGAATTAAGAATTAAAATATTTTCTTCCATAGCTATCATTGTTATATTAATAAATTTTCAATTTTATCTTCGTTCCGATATTTCTGTCTTAAAAAAAAAAACAGTCAACATTTTTATTCAATCATTAGAAGAAAAAAAGAATCAAATATATCATTCAGGTTTTGATCTATGTTCAGTCTTTGGACAAAAAAAATAAGTGACCCCTTAATGGATAACTTTAACCCCAAAAAACTAACGTATTAAGTTGTGGCATCTGTTGATATATATATATATATATATATATATATATATATATATATATATATATATATATATATAAAATATCCTTCAATTATTTTATATTTTTCTAATATGAGAGTTATTATATGTTCTATTAGCTTACATGTGTGTTCCCTATCATAATGCCACCTCTTTGTAATATATATATATATATATATATATATATATATATATATATATAATAGTGATTGAATTTGATTTCACTAGTGGTGGAGCAAGCTCTTTTCGGTTCAAAATGCAAGATATAAAGAGTGAGAAATTAAGAAGTAACTAGCTAGCTAGACAAAAATAGTTAATTAATGACCCAATTATAAAATATAACTAAATGGTTTGAGATTTATTAGACATTTATTTTAAATTTTTTTTAAAAAACATAAATCTTTTAAATTTGTTATAAAATCTTGGGCAAATTTCACTTCCGTCCCTATATTTTTATGAAATATCAGTGTTTTAATCGAGTTTTCCTTTTCAAACACGTAATTCCTAAATTTTTAAAAACATATTAAATTTTTTCTAACCGATTTTGAACTGACATACCTCATAGAAAAGGTAAAATGACTCTTCTAACCTTTCCTTCTACAAAAATAACAAATTAAAAATTTTAAAAAAATTGTAAGAGGCTACCAAATCTCTAACTAAAGTTTGAAAATAACAACTTCAACGATTTGAGATCGAACCATCATCAATACTAAACCATCATCTCATCATATCTTCATTATCCCACCATCAACATCATCCTCATCCACACTATTAATATCTCTATCTCCAACTCTACCCAACCGTCACTAATACTCTTATCCAATTCATCACCATCTACATTTTCATCTCATTGGATTCACTTCAAATCCCCTATGAAAGAAAATAAAATTCACTACTCACATCACTGGGGATAAAGACCCAGCTGGGTCTTTGGGTCTGCATCTATAAATTTTCAGCTGCCTGTCGATGTAGCTTACTGTCGATGTAGAAATCGATTGAGGCGATGGAGACCCAGCTGAGTCTCCATTGATTTGGCGATGATGGAACAATGGAGACCCAATGATGGATCACCATTTTTCCTCTTTTTTTTCTTGTTATTATTTCTTTGGTTTATTAAATTAATTTTATTTAATTTCTATTATTTCAGTTTTTATTTATTTATATTTTTTTGGTGTTGACATGTGGATGTTCCGGATTTAAAGAAAAAAAAAACTCTGGAACTGTTAAGTATGATAAACGATTGACTAACTAAAGGACTTATTTGATGTGTGCTTAAAAATTTAGGGACTACGGGTTCCAAAAAGGAAACTCAGTTAAAAAACTAAAATTTCTCTAAAACATAGGGACAAAAGTGAAATTCACCTTATAATCTATCCTTCTTATAATAATTATTGAAGTCTGACAAAAAACTTCCCAATATAAGTTTGGTTATAGGAAAAATAAATAAAACTGCAACTAATAGATCAAACTTTGGGATAAGTAAATGAAATTTACCCACATCTAAGACAGATTTGGTGATGAGGATATTGATTATTTGTCCAATAGGTTGAGCATTAGAAACAATATATATTGCTATTGTGGTCTTCGTATATATATTGATTTGGAGGAGAGGAAATTTGAATTCAAAATTTAAATTTTGTTAATATATATATATATATATATATATATATATATTGTATACGTTTAATTAGTAGCCATTTTATAGAAAGTATACATAAAATAGAAAGTAGCCATATTTGCAAAACAGTATACATAAAATAGAAAGTAAAAGACCTCACTTGTCGTCTTATAACTACTTTCTATTTTATGTATATACTGTTTTGCATATATAATAGGATAAACATAAAGAAAACAATGCTATAAAATGGCTACAAATTAAACGTATACTATATATATATATATAAAAATAAGAAAAGCAAATTCTAAATAAATCTCCTCGAAGAGATGTATTATATAAAACCATTAGTTTTAAGATATGCTAAAGGAATATTTGATAGTGCCAAAATCACTATCATAAACGTTTCAAATCCATCGACAACAGTGTTGTTGATAAATGTTAAAGAGGGCTCAGCGATAAGTCCCTCATGCTACACGTTAAGATTGTGGGATATGCTAAAGGAATATTTGATAGTGCCAAAATCACTATCATAAACGTTTCAAATCCATCGACAGCAGTGTTGTTGATAAATGTTAAAGATGGCTCAGCGATAAGTCCCTCACGCTACACGTTAAGATTATGGCATATGCTAAAGGAATATTTGATAGTGCCAAAATCACTATCATAAGCGTTTCAAATCCATCGAAAGCAGTGTTGTTGATAAATGTTGAAGAGGGCTCAGCGATAAGTCCCTCACGCTACACGTTAAGATTGTGGGTTCAAGTCGTATTCTTCTCTACCATTAATCCAAAATAATATCCAATTGTCTCACCTAAAATAAACCACAATGGAAAAATTACTTGCAACCATACATATGCTTTGACATCACAATGCAATAAAACAGATTCTGCATTGTGCCTCATTGACTTTTGATTAATTAGCCAAATCAATCCACGCCTCTAATGTGGGAATTTCCTATTTATATGGACAAAAAATATCTCTAAACTCAATGATTTTTATTGTTTTAATTAGATAATATATTAATATGGTCATCCCACCTCATAATGTTGCCTCATTTGGCGGACACCCCATCACCAAATTTATTTATTTATAATTGTCAATCACATAAAACCCTAGCTAGCTTAATTTTCTCTATAAATATCACCAACCTCCACACACACACTACTAGCTATCTGCTCTCTAGCTTGGTAAGTAACTATATATTTTTATATCAACTCTCTAAATATTTCCTACAAGCTTTTGAATTTTATTTATGTTTTTAATTTCCTCTCTAGATGTTTGTAAATTATGAATGTCACTCACTTCTTGCAGTTTGTTTTGGTTTTAAATTAATAGCAGTGAAAAATCAAATCAAATTAATCAAATGGGTGGTGCAAAAATGAGGTTTCTAGCGCTAGCTCTGGTGCTCTTCATGACAATAGTTGCAGCGAAGGCTTCCAAGGTTGTTGATCACAACAAAGATGAGTGGCACAGCGGCCGCCGTGGACTTGTCGACAACAATGAAGAAAATGCAGAAGATGGGTATCCTACGAGCGAAGGAAATGTGTATCCTCCAGAAAATGTGAATAACCACCACTACATACCTAGGTCGAAATTTAAAAATGGTGGTGATGTTGGAGGTGGCAGCGGGTAAAACATCGTTTTTATGTGATGATGATGATATGAATATTTACGTGATAGGTGTTTGTGAGGAATATTGAAGCCCTTATCTATGGCTTGGATCGATGATGATGATATTATCTTAAATTTTGAGTGCTTTTGGATGTAGCCTATCGAGTCATACAAGTCAGTATATATATATATATATATATATATATATATATATATATATATATATATATATATATATGTATATATTGTTAAAATCAATATTAGCCCAATTAGTCCATCTCATTTGAAGCCCAAAATCCAAACCCATAATAAGTCAATACCAAATTAATTTGATGTCATTGCTTACATCATTTTAGTTAGGTGAGAATTTGGTAGATAATTTTTAATTTGAATGGTCTAGATTAATTTGTGTTTATTTTATTGTGTGGTTTAGATTGATTCTTGTAACCTATAAATACCTCTCTTGTATTTGAGTTTATCATCCAAGAATCAAAGCTTTCTTAAGTGTTCTTCTTCTTTGCAATTTGTGAGGTTCTTTTAAAGAGTGGTTTTCTTCTTGATAAGTTAGAGTTTTATACTCTAGTTATTCAACATTTGGTATCAGAGCTTTGGTCTTTTGAAATTCCGAGTATGCTCTGTGGTTGCAGTTTTAACTGATCTTCCACATCAGAAAAGATTTCTTGAGACTATTGTTGAGGTTATTATAAACCTTGTGGAGCTTCTTTGTGTTGAGAGTAGTTTAGTACTCTGCAAGTTTGTCACTCAAGCTTGATCGGTATAATCAAAGTCTTACCGGTACGATGGGTGATCTTCAAGTCTTTGGAGGAATCAAGAAGCTCAACAACCAAAACTATAACACGTGGGCAACGTGTATAGAGTCTTACCTACAAGGTCAAGACTTGTGGGAGGTTGTCGGTGGTAGTGAAGTTACACAACCGACGGCAGAAGATGCCAACGGCATCTTGCGGAAGTGGAAAATTAAAGCAGGCAAAGCGATGTTTGCTTTAAAAACCACAATAGAAGAAGAAATGTTGGAGCATATTCGGGATGCCAAAACACCGAAAGAAGCGTGGGACACGTTCGTTACACTCTTTTCAAAGAAGAATGATACAAAATTGCAACTTCTAGAGAACCAACTACTATCGATGGCGCAACGCGAGATGACGGTTGCCCAATATTTTCACAAGGTGAAGTCGATATGTCGCGAAATTTCAGACTTAGATCCGACAGCTGCTATTGGGGAAGCTAGGATAAAAAGAATAATTATCCATGGCTTGAGACCTGAATACCGAGGTTTTGTTGCTGCAGTACAAGGATGGCCGACACAACCATCTATTGTTGAGTTTGAGAATTTGCTGGCCGGACAAGAAGCTATGGCTAAGCAAATTGGAGGAGTCTTGCTAAAGGGTGAGGAGGAAGCGCTCTACACCAACCAAAGCAAAGGCGGTTCAAAGCAGCACAAAGGCGGATCTACAAAGACTGGTGACAAGACAAAAAGTCATCAGGGAGGGTTCGGCTCTCGTCCAGGGAGAGTTTCGAATAATCGCGACAACAATAGAAGGTTCGATGGCGAGTGTTACAACTGCGGGAAGAAGGGCCACATGAAGAAAGATTGTTGGTCCAAGAAGAAGCCTACTGAGAGCAACATTGCTACCTCCAGTTCTAAAGAAGATAGCGAAGACAGTTGGGATGCCGATGCGTTACTTGCTATGGAAGAAGAACTAGCTCTCACGGCAACAACACCGGAAAGGATTGACTACGAGAATGATTGGATCGTAGACTCAGGCTGCTCAAATCATATGACGGGTGATAGACAGAAGTTGCAAAACTTGTCTGAGTACAAAGGAAATCGTGTGGTGGTAACAGCCGACAACTCAAGGTTACCAATAGCTCATATTGGTAAAACAATAGTTACACCTCGTTATAATACCAACCAGGTGCCACTCCAAGATGTTTACCATGTCCCTGGAATGAAGAAAAATTTACTGTCCGTGGCTCAATTCACATCATCAGGTCACTATGTCTTGTTCGGTCCGCAAGATGTGAAGGTGTTTCGAGACCTCAAGATTTCAGGAAAGCCAACGATGGAAGGACGACGATTGGAGTCAGTTTACGTGATGTCAGCAGAGTCTGCATACGTAAACAAGACAAGAAGGAACGAGACAGCAGATCTGTGGCACATGAGGCTGGGTCATGTTAGCTATTCAAAGCTAAGTACGATAGTGAAGAAGTCGATGCTTAAGGGACTTCCTCAGCTTGACGTGAGAATGGACACGGTCTGCGCGGGATGTCAATATGGTAAAGCACATCAATTGCCATACGAGGAGTCAACTTTTAAATCAAAGAAACCATTAGAGTTAGTTCACTCTGATGTGTTTGGACCCGTTAAGCAACCATCAATTGGCGGAATGAGGTATATGGTAACGTTCATTGATGACTTCTCCAGATATGTGTGGGTTTTCTTCATGAAAGAAAAATCTGAAACATTCTCGAAGTTTAAAGAGTTCAAAGAGGTAGTTGAAGGAGAAGTGGAAAAGAAGATTCGGTGCTTGCGCACAGATAACGGGGGAGAGTATAGCTCAGGAGAGTTTTCTCAATATCTACGGGAATGCCAAATACGTCATCAGTATACTTGTGCTAATACGCCACAACAGAATGGTGTAGCGGAGAGGAAAAACCGACATCTTGCAGAAGTTTGCCGGAGTATGCTACATGCAAAGAACATTCCTGGAAGATTTTGGGCCGAAGCTATGAGAACCGCAGCTCATGTCATCAACAAACTTCCTCAACCGAGGTTAGAGTTTGTTTCACCCTATGAGAAATTGTGGGACAAGAAACCTACAGTTAGTTACCTTCGAGTATTCGGTTGTGTTTGCTATGTATTTGTTCCTGACCATCTACGTAGCAAGATTGATAAGAAAGCAATCAGATGTATCTTCGTGGGATACGACAGCCAGCGAAAAGGGTGGAAGTGTTGTGATCCAATGAGTGGAAGATGCTACACATCACGAGATGTGGTATTTGATGAAGCATCCTCATGGTGGACCTCAGAAAAGGAAGTTTTGCCAGATTCAAAAGAATTCAAAGACAGGCTGCAAGAAAAGATGGGGGAGCATACTGTCCAAATTCAACCAAGTTCAGATGAAGCCAGAGCTCCATATGATAATGATGATGAGCAAATAATAACTCAGAACCCTTGGCAAACTGGCATGTATCAACAACCAGACGAAGAAGGCAGATCTAGTGAAACGGAAGAATCAACTCCACTACGAAGGTCAATAAGAACACGGAAGCCAAATCCCAAATACGCCAATGCAGCCATAGTTGAAGAAGCAACTGTAATTGAACCTGAGACGTTCGAAGAAGCATCACAGAGTTCGAAGTGGATGACAGCTATGAAAGAAGAGATTGCTGCACTTGAGCAAAATCAGACTTGGGAACTAGTGCCAAAGCCAAGAGATGTGAAACCCATATCCTGCAAATGGGTTTACAAAATAAAGTGCCGTCCAGATGGGTCAATCGAAAGGTATAAGGCTCGATTGGTAGCTCGTGGCTTCTCTCAACAATATGGACTAGACTATGATGAAACGTTTAGTCCAGTGGCAAAACTTACAACTGTACGAGTCCTACTTGCACTTGCGGCCAACAAAAATTGGAACTTGTGGCAGATGGATGTGAAGAATGCCTTTCTTCATGGAGAGCTGGATCGGGAGATCTACATGATTCAACCAATGGGTTTTCAGAATGAAGGTCATCCTGAGTATGTGTGTAAGCTGCGGAAGGCTCTCTACGGACTAAAACAAGCACCTAGGGCATGGTATGGTAAAATTGCTGAATTTCTTACTCGAAGTGGTTATTTAGTAACATCTGCAGACTCCAGCTTGTTTGCTAAAGCTAAAGGAGGAAAGATAGCTATCGTGCTTGTATATGTAGACGATCTAATCATCACTGGAGATGATGTTGAAGAAATTTGCCGAACAAAGGAGAACTTGTCAGTTCGTTTTCAGATGAAAGAACTTGGACAACTTAAGCACTTTCTTGGGCTAGAGGTTGATCAGACACTAGAAGGGATATTTCTCTGTCAACAGAAATATGCCAAAGATCTGTTGAAGAAGTTCGGGATGCTAGAATGTAAACCAATCTCAACACCGATGGAACCGAATGCCAAGATGTGTGCACATGAAGGCAAAGACTTGGAAGATGCATCAATGTTTCGACAGTTGGTAGGTAGTTTAATCTACTTGACCTTGACTCGACCTGATATTTCTTATGCAGTTGGTGTGATGAGTCGATACATGCAAAATCCGAAGAAGTCTCATTTAGAAGCGGTTCGGCGAATCCTTAGATATGTGAAAAGTACAATAGACTATGGTCTTATGTACAAGAAAGGTGGAAATTGCAAGCTAGTTGGCTACTGTGATGCTGACTATGCAGGAGATCATGATACTCGCAGATCAACTACTGGGTATATGTTTGCCCTTGGATCTGGAACAATTTCTTGGTGTAGCAAGAGACAACCGACTGTGTCTTTGTCAACAACGGAAGCAGAGTACCGAGCAGCAGCAATGGCAGCTCAAGAGAGCACATGGCTGATACAGCTGATGAATGATCTACATCAACAAGTAGATTACGCAGTTCCGTTGTACTGTGACAACCAATCGGCAATTCGTCTAGCAGAGAATCCAGTCTTTCATGCAAGAACTAAACATGTGGAAGTGCATTATCACTTTGTTAGAGAGGAAGTTCTGCAAGAAGAGATTGAGATGAGGCAAGTCAAAACAGGTGAGCAAGTTGCGGACTTGTTCACAAAAAGCTTGAGTATTGGAAAGTTTGAAAACTTCCGACGTCAGCTTGGCATGGTTCAAAGAATGGGGGCTAACATTGAGGGGGAGTGTTAAAATCAATATTAGCCCAATTAGTCCATCTCATTTGAAGCCCAAAATCCAAACCCATAATAAGTCAATACCAAATTAATTTGATGTCATTGCTTACATCATTTTAGTTAGGTGAGAATTTGGTAGATAATTTTTAATTTGAATGGTCTAGATTAATTTGTGTTTATTTTATTGTGTGGTTTAGATTGATTCTTGTAACCTATAAATACCTCTCTTGTATTTGAGTTTATCATCCAAGAATCAAAGCTTTCTTAAGTGTTCTTCTTCTTTGCAATTTGTGAGGTTCTTTTAAAGAGTGGTTTTCTTCTTGATAAGTTAGAGTTTTATACTCTAGTTATTCAACATATATGTATCTTGTATATACAAAGTTTTATATATTGTAATAAATGGATCTTATATTATTACAAAGTGTTTACGTTGTAATAATGATCCAATAAGTCTTGTTATGTATAAAGATATAATAAATGTGGAGTTACCTCCTTGCATGGCTGCATGAGATAATTCACCGAGTTATTAAGAATTGATGAAATCGATTAAGTGGCCAAAGAGTGAAATTTTATTAGATTATGTGTATATACGGTTCTAATATAAGAGAAGTAACTTAAGAAATAATTAATTTTTAATTAATTTATTAAATATTTTATAAAATTTAAATTATAAAATAAATAATTATTTCATAAGTTAAAAGCAATCTTAAACGCACCCTCACATCTTTTGTAAGAGAACCTTAATACTGCAATTTGGCAATAATACCTTCTTGAAATTTAAGTCAAAAGCATCCAAGATACCCAAGGGATACATTAGGCCTACAACGTAGGTCTCCGAGTCTTATGGATACTTTAAAGTGTTAGCGAAAATCCAATCTTTATAAAAATAAAAAAAGGAAATTAATTTTTTCATGTGAGATAGGTCGTCATTAATTTTGTTTCAAACTTTGGACAGGTGGGATGGCTTCCAATTGATAATATAGTTTAAGCAGTAACGCTTGTCATGATACTAATTTGTATTCTAACTATTGATATAATAATTTAATTTATATGAAATGATTAGCAAGCAAAATAAGTTATCATTAATGTATATTAATTTATCAAGTGATATATTATAGTTTACTGTGCGAGTACGGGATATTAAATTTGGATCCTTCAAGATGCAACTTGAATACAACAATTACATTTATGTAATAATACGAATGTTAGAATATCCACTTATAGTTGAATTGTTATATCTCCCCTTGCATGTTTGTTTAAACTTTTACTATGCGAATTCACTAATGTGTAAGTAGATTTTCCAAGGTGTTGTAGGAGTAAATTTCCCTCGGTTGTAAAAGTAAATATCCAGACTGTTTATATCGTGTATAATCTTCATAAGTTCTAGCAGATCCCAAAACTCTCTTAGTGTCAAATTTTATTTTATTTATAAAAAAATACACGCGAGCAGAAAGATTTAAATCTTTTAATTTATTTGGATTATATTGGAAAAATATTTCTAAAAGCATACGCTAACAAAATATATTTCCTTTGTGTTTTTAATGGTCCTTGTTTAAAAAAAGTTACGGGTATCAATTTCTCAGACTAATTTAATTAGAGTATATGAAGGTTGTTTATATTTTTAGGCATGGGTAGGATATTTGAATTTGAAAATTTTAACTTTATTAATAGGTGTAGTTAGCACCCGGTTGGCCTTGAGGCCATATTTGGAATATAAGACTAGGAGTGAGATTGAACTATTTACTCTTAGTGCCATGTTTGGAATATATTGGGATTGGATATATCCAATCCCAACAATTCCACCTAATCCCAAATTGAACCAATTTAGCCCCACCTTTTTTTTTTTAATGTAATATAATATTTAATATAAATAAAAATTAATTTTATTTTATTTAAATTAATTTTAAATATTTTTTTATTTTAAAAAATAAATTAAATATCTCATTTAATGTTTTTAAAATAATATTCAATTTTATTTAAAAATATTTTAAAGTAAATTTAATTTAATATTTTTATTTTTATTTTATTTAAAATGATTTTATTTATTTTAAAAATAATTTAAATATTTTGTTCATTCAAAAAAATATACATTTTTAATTAAATTTAATTTAAATATATTTTTTATTTAATTTAAAATTAATCTTATTTTTTTTATTTAAGTTAAAATGAATGTAATTTACTTTAAAATATTTTTATTTATGTGAAAATTAATTTAATAAATTTATTTTGATTTTATCCCATTTCATCCCATCCCATCCTATACCAAACAAAAGACAGTACTATTTTTAGTCCAGACTGCACTAAACACATCACAGTACTAATTTAGCCCAATCCAATCCAATCCCATAAAAATAATCCAATCCAATCCTGCGTACTAAACGCACCCTCAGAGAGTAGCCAGATGAGGTGAAGGACTAGGGCCTTCAAATATCTAGGCCCAAATTTTTATACTCTTAAATATTATATTTTGTTGTATTTTATTGTCTATTTTGTTGTGTTACGGTCTTGATTTTTATAGGTTCTTAGAAAAATTAAGTAAATGTGCATGGAGGCAGCGTCGACATTGAGCTGGGGTGCCAGGGGCGATCGCTCAGGGCCTCAGGCTCAAGGGGTCTAAATTTTATTTATTTATTTATGACAATTTTTAAATTGTTTGAACCCAATTTTTTTTTTTAAGTTTTTATATTAATCTAATGAAGTGATATTGCTTGGGTCCAAATTTTGTTTCTTTTTTTTATGTTGAATTCTGAGACCCTTACTACTTCTTCAAACATCGAAACCCTATTTTTCATTTTCTTTATGTTGAATTCTAAGGCTCTCAAAAGTAACGAAGAAGCTTTTAAGTGATTATCGAAATTTAATGCATTTAATTTTATTCATTTATCAAAATTTAAAATTGTTGTTGGTTAAGAACAATCAGTATAATAATTAATTTCTTTAATTTTTTTTCCTTTTCCTTTAGTTGATTTTTTCATGTATGGCATTTGGTATATTTTAGAAATTGAATTCATCCATAAGGATTTAGTATAATATTTTAATGATATTTATACAAGCTTCTCACTATAAATTTGTGCTCTGTTATGAAAGTTATATTTATTGGTGCATTTAATTATTTCTCAGAAAACACATGTAGAAAATGAAACAAAATTTTAAAAACATGGCATTTCTTGTGGTTTTTTTTTTCTAAACATAATATAACATAGTTCTTCAGTCATCTTCTCACGGTTCTCGAAACTAAACCCCTTAATAGGAATTAAGAAAAGTTGCAAAAAAAATAGGTCATTGAAAATATGTTGCCTAACTTGAATATGCAGAGGAATATGCAGAGTGTAACATCCCAAATTTCGAGTAATTAATTTTGAATATATGAAAATAAATTTTGTGAGTTGAGGGGTGTAAAACGTAATTAAAAGTATGTTTATTTTTATGGTTTCCAGGTGGACCAAATTGAACGGTCGAAAACGATGCACGAAGAGAGAGTGAAAAACTGAGACAGTGAGCATCGCGACCACAGATCGCGATGAGCTGCTCGCGATGAAGAATGTTGATTCTTGGCAGTGAGCACCGCGACCAGTCACCGCGACCACAGATCACGATGATTGGCTCGCGATGAAAAAGTGAAAATCCTGGCAGTGAGCATCGCGACCACCAGCGCGACCAAAGCACCGCGAGGTGTGCTCGCGATGAAGGCGGTGGAGTTGCTCCAGAGAGCAACGCGACCTGGTCACCGCGACCACAGGTCGCGACGACCGAACGATTATAAAAAAAAATAATTCGTCGCAGAAAGCCCTAGAAAACAGAAAGAGAGGAGAAAATAGAGAGAGGAGAGACCGAGAAAGAAAGAAGAGAAGAAGAAGAAGAGAGAGAAGAAAAAGAAGAAGAAGAAAGGAAGAAGAAAGGAAGAAGAAAGGAAAGAGAAAGAAAAGGAAAAGAAAAGAGAAAAGGAAAGAGAAAGGAAAAAGGAAATCCAGAAGAAAAACTGTGCGAAAAACGGAAACCAGGTTGGTGTACACTGATCTTTGCATTTGTTATAATTTTCGTTATATATGTTCGTTTGAATTTTCCATATTTCGTTAAATTGAGCATTAAATTTATTTATGGATTTTGTCTAATTATGTTTTGTTTCCGAGAATTGTTAGAAACTGTCTGAAAAATAATTAGGGAATATGATAGTATAATGAAATTTCTATGATTTCGAATAAATCGTGTTGCGAGTAATGTTTGGAAACGATTTTTGGAAAACTTGTATATAATTATTGTTTCGTAAATACGATTTGAAAATTAATTGTTGATTTTGAAAGAAACGGAAGGTTTTGATATGAAATTGACGAAGTTTGTATTACGAATATTGTTTGTAAATTCTGATACTTGAATTTAATTTTGATTTGGGAATTATTGTTGAATATAACGAGTTGAGACTATTGTATCTTGCGGGGCAAACCTGGCATGGTCCAGTTTAGGCGAATCCCGGAGATAGACATTGTACTGATATTGATGACAGTTACATCTCGCGGGGCAAACCTGGCAAGGTCCAGTTTAGGCGAATCCCGGAGATAGCCATTGTACTGATAGTGATGACTACTGCATCTCACGGGGTAAACCTGGCTGAGTCCAGTTTAGGCGAATCCCGGAGATAGCCAGTGCACTGTATCCATACTGTTATATCTCGCGGGGCAAACATGGTATAATCCAGTTTAGGCGAATCCCGGAGATAGATATTGTACTAGTATTCCTGACAGGTACATCTCGCGGGGCAAACTTGGCTTAGTTCAGTTTAGGCGAATCCTGGAGGTGAACGTTACACCGATGTTACAGATATAGAAATGTATGATAAGTGTATGGTCAAAATAGAGAATGAACGTGAATAAGATGTTTATATAAATAAAATATTACAGAATTAAATAAAATGCTTATAAAAGAATTGAAAACTGAACTTTGTATGCTTTATTGATTGAATTTAGATGTTTTTTTTTATAAAACTGTTTCTATATGACTTATTTCAGTAAGAAAGTTAAAGATTGAAATGTTTTTATATGATCGTAGTGAAATATTATGAAATGATGAAAATTGAAATGTTTTTATTATGAAATGATTATTTATTTTAATACTTGAGTTAAGTGTACACCCACTAGACATTATTGCTTAGCGCGTTGATTGTATCACGCGCAGGTATCAGAGACACAGGGAGAAATAAAGGATAGAGAAGAAGTAACAGCAGATTGAAGGTCCAGAGTCACAGTTTCTTTGGAGTAGTTGTAATTGACTATTATTTGTATATTGTATTTAGTGAAGCATGCATATACAGAAATCTATAATCTGATATGTATTTATATATTTTGTAATAAGTATTTGATGAATTATAGTCTGTTCAAATGTTTATATATATATATATATATATATATATATATATTAATTATATATGTTTTATTTGAAATTGTTTGAAAGTCGCACTAAACGGCAGAGTGCGTATTGATTTGAAAATTTGAATATAGAAGTGTTGAATTATATTGAAAACAGGTTTTGGGAAATCCGAAAAACAAAGGAAACTCTGCCGAAATGTTTTTAAAATAATGATTTGATGGGCTCACTAGAAACATATTTTAAATTATAAATTGAAACGATTTTCCATGGTATGAAATATATAAAGTGAATTTAGAAAGTTTTGAAAACCCGGTAGCGCTCCCTGGGTCGATCCAGTCAGGTCGGGTCGGGTCAGGGGGTGTTACACAGAGGATGAAAGATGAATGAACAATGATGCAGTCAAAGGATTATGGAATATGTGAATTTAGTCTATACTTAGATGGAACATTATTAGTTAGCAAGTAGCAAAACACTTTTGTCATGTAATCTGTTTGTTTTGTTGAGTTTTTATAAGATGCTTTTTAGAACTTTGTTTTTCTTTATTCAGCTTTTGTAATGACTACTTTTAATTTTAATGAAATTAAAGGCGTGATGGCCTAGCCTCCCACTAGATTTCAGCCATAAAAAAAATATGTCTAGCAAAATTTTATATTTATTAGAATTTATCGAAGTATAATATGTTAGTGCCTCATTTTAAGTTGAGTCCCGAGCCACCAAAAAATTAGGGTTGGCACTGTATGGAGGGTTGAGAGCCCCATTTTTATAGTTCGTCTCAGGCCTCCAAAATCTCAGGACTGGTCAGGCTATGCTTGTGACAACCGTCTAAAGGTGTTCTCGCCAATATATGTCTACAAATATTTAATTTGCGATTTTAAACCCTTCACTCGGGATCTAATTCTATAAACAATAAAAAAATAATACTTCTTCATCTTTATTATTATTATTATTATTATTATTATTATTATTTTAGGTATTACAACTAATTCGAAATTTAAGGGAGAGTAATACGACTCAAATTCACAAACTCAAAGTCTAAGTGAAAGGAGCATACTACTAGACCAACCTTATCCGGTCTTTCTTCATCTTTATTAATTTCTGATAATAAGAAGATTTATTATATCATAAGATTAATTTTATATAAATACCACACATGACATGTACTATTTTGCCATCGCTCAAAAGAAAAAAAAAAAAAAACACTGTTTGAACTTAAATTTATAGGCCTAATTTACTAAAACAATTTGGTTTGGGCCTGTACCTGGTGGGTTTGCTACAAAGTTGCATCATTCTGGCAATCTGAATGAAAATGTTTTATTTTTGAGATATTATTATTTTCCCCTAAAATTTTAAAATATACCGTTTTACCTCCTATTTTCAAACTATTCACTATTTTTTCCCCTCTTTCAAAATAATCACTATTTTCCACCCTATTTTTTAAAATATTCTCTATTTTTCCCCTTGCCATTAGAAAAAACTAATTTAACCATTAAATTTTAAGGATAAAATGGTAATTGACTATTAATCTGATAAGAAATATTATTATTTGCCTCCTGAAGTTGAAAAAAAAATATCATTTTACCCCCACTTTTTTTAATATTTTTTCTTTTTTCCCCTACAGTTATAAAAACTAAAATTAACATTTTTATATTTTTACCCAATAAAATTAACACACATATTCTTTATTTTATTATTATTTAAATATTTTAATGGGATGCTAGTTATTTATAGTTTTCATCAAGGTTATAGTAGACTTTTACATTTTTACCCAATAAAATTAATACACATACGAGCATGTGCACGCACGCGGACATGCGCCCTATAACCCTGATGAGCACTATAAATAACTAGCATCTCATTAAAATATTTATATAATAACAATAATAAACCATTAAATTTATTAATAAAAATAAATAATTTAAAGTACCTCAAATTAACAAAATCTGAAAATATCAAAAATAAAATATCTTTATTTCCTTCTTCATCATAATAATAAAAATAATAATAAATAAACAATAAACAAAACTATTTTTCTGTTCATTATCATCACTATCCATCCAAACACTCAACTCTAAGCCAATTATCCATCATCATTACAATCCATCTCCGATACTAAACCCTACCCAATTACTATAATTGGATAAGAGAGAGGCATTGTTTTGTTTATTATATTTTATTATATTTGTTTAGAAATGGACGATGAAGATTATAATTAGAAGAGGTATTTTAAAATTTTTCATTTTTATTAATAAATTTAATGATTTATTATTATTATTATTTATATATATTAAGAATATAATAGTTATTTATTATTTTTATTACAAGTACTTTAAAGTATATATTTTAGTTTTTGTAATTGTTGGGGGAAAAATAAAAAAATATTTTAAAAGTGGTAGTAAAATGATATTTTTTAACTTTAGGGGGACAAATAATAATATTTCTTATCAGATTAATAGTGAATTACCATTTTTGTTCTTGAAATTTAATAGTTAAATTATTATTTTTAATGGCAGGGGATTTTAAAAAGTAGGATGAAAAATGATGAATATTTTGAAAGCAGGGGGAAAAATAGTGAATAGTTTAAAAGTATGGGGTAAAACAATATATTTTAAAAATTTAGGAGAAAAAAATAATAATATTCGAGTTAATAACACTCAACCTACCTGAGGTATGCTAAATTACACTCGGAATCAAAGTTTATGTTAATTAACACTGACCTCCCCTCGTGATAACGTTGACTGTTAGAAATAACAGTTGACTTATGCCAGATGTGTTAAATGACCAAAATACCCCTATTAACAGTAAATAACAGTGATTTAACCTTTTTGCCCTTAGAAAAATATAAAAATAATAACAATAATTTAAAATTTGGCAGTAATGCATAACAACCTGATTACTTATTACTTGGACGAAAATACCCTTATGGTTTATACTTAATTACATCTTTGAACCTGATTACTTATTGCTTGGACGAAAATACCCTTATGGTTTATACTTAATTTTCAAAGATTGAGTGTTAGCAGCTTAATATATTGCTACAACCATTGCTAAATTTTTTTTTTTTTTTTTGTATATATGATGCTGATGATCCTTAATACAACGAGAACAAAAAATCATTACTGATCAATATTTGCATTAATCACTGATAAATACATCAAATATATTGGCAACATACTGCTTTCTATACCAAATCAGCAGCAAAAGGCAATATGAACAAAAATACATGTACACTAGGTGCAAGCATTGAATCCAGTGACTGTTGCCTCATAAACAAAAAATTACCAAAAATATTTTCCATCTTGCTATCCATAACAGTTCAACATAGCTAAGAATGTACATCAAATGTACCAAAAATTAACAAACAAACATCATCAACTAACTGTCCATATGTATCCATGACAACAAAAAGACTCATCCTAAGCATCCCCATCACCAAAAATCATCTTCTTTAAGTTCCACCACCATTATTTCCTGGAATTAAAATCCCAAACAAACATCACATTATAAAAGATTAAGACATATGCCATAATTAAGAGTTTTAAGTTCAATATGATAATACCTGAACATTGCTGAGAAGGTTGGGGTGCTGATTGGCTTACATCTTGCTGACTTGATAAACCAAATTGGTTTTCATTAGAGGAAGGTGATGGTGTATTTGAATACCAAAGAACCTGCTAGGATAGAAATTAGGGTGTTAATAACAAGAAAAAAAATCAGAATTTGTTACATAGCATAAGGTTCAAGTATTACCCTTGTAACAGTTGCAGATGTTGGTGCTGATGTGGAGCTGCTACCAACCTGCAAATGTTAAAAAATGTTAGTTTTTGCATTTCTGTTTGTAGGTGTAAGATAGAGAAGAAAGAAGGATACCTCCATTCTCCTGCGATTTGTTGCAAGTACTTATTGAGGGGGTTGAAGAAGTAGTTGTACCCTGTTTTAACAAATATTAGAGAAGAAAAATTGATGAATTATAAAACGAACCAAATTATAAAAGATTAACAATCAGCACACACATATTTACATACCTGATTCCCACCAGATTGACCATCATTTTTCTTCTTGCAGGTTCTACTGTTGTGCCCAACTTCATGACAGATGCTGCACTTCAAACTGGATGACCTAGGCACCTTTTTTGGTTCATTGAGACCCCTTCTTCTTTGTAGTTTAGGTCTGCCAGGTCTTCTTCTCTTTAGAGGAGGTAACACAGTTGCAAATTCAACATCTGGCCATAAGTGCTCATCTGGTATAGGGTGCATTGCATGACTATAGGTCTTCAAATAACATGGTTTTTTTAGGTAGTCATGGACATACCCCTCAACTGCATCTCTTCTCTTCAATATGCATGCTAATGCATGCCTACATGGAATCCCACTCACAGCCCATAACCCACACTCACATATTTTGCTGTCTAGATTCACTACAAATCTCCTTTCACCATCCACAACTTCAAATTCCCATTCACCACATTGCAGGGGGTCCAAATATCTCCCTTTCTGTTGTGCTTTCTGCATTTGCCTGGTTATGGCAGGTGGAATGTTGGTCGCCCATTTCAGTGCAGCCTCATATCTTCGATGAATGCGCTTTATAATTTTTCTCCTAATATTTTCCATCATAGTTAACATTGGGAGTGCTCGCAGCTTACTCAACCAGCCATTGAAAGCCTCCACAACGTTGTTTGTGTTGTGATCAGACTTACATTCCTGGTCAAATTCATGGACAGACCACTGGTGTTTTGGAATTTGCATGAGGTAGTCATATGCAGGTACTGAAGTTTCCCTAATTTTTCCCATGGCAATCTCAAAATCAACAGCATTCGAACTCCTAGCAGCTGGCCAGAACATGTCCCTCAAATAATCTACCTTAAATCTACCCATCATGTTCTGTAAAATGTGCCTCCCACAAAACCTAGATACATGTGAAGGCCAACATTCTTCTAAGGCAGCAGCTAATCCTTTTTGTCTGTCTGTCATGAAACAAATCTTCCTACTCTCATACATTCCTACATGTTCATGTAAAAGAGTTAAAAACCAAGTCCAACTATTTTGGCTCTCCACCTCACAAACTGCCAAAGCTACTGGATAAACTCCACAGTTTGCATCCAATGCAACTGCACACATAATTATTCCCTCATGTGGACCCTTCAAATGACAACCATCCAACCCAATGAATGGCATACGTCCCTCCAAATATCCCATTTTCTGAGCATGAAAACTTAAAAAAAAACCTATTGAAGTGGACAAGAACTTGAATATTAGGGTCAATATTCCTGGAGGGTGGTGAAACATCTAGGGTAGACATGACCACGGAGGACCCAGGATTCCTTTCCCTAATGACATAACCATACTTGTAAAGTTTGTTGTAACTAGCTTTATGGGCTTCACCTCCTATGTTCATGGCATATGTTTTGGCCCGTCTTAATGTGTGATTATTCACATCTAACCCACATGTCCTCAACACCACTCCATGCAAGACTCTAATGCTTATGTCGGGATTCTCCTTAATCAAATCTTGGAACTTCTTCCCTAGCCAAGTGGAATTTGCATCCCTATTCTTGGTGATTGCAAGGCAGGTATGCTCATTTGTTAGGGTCTTTAACATGTAAGTGACCCTATCTTGAGTTGTGCTGCCATGCACTCTCCAAGGACAGCCTGCACCCTCACATCCTAAAGTGATCCTTTTTCTCTCATTTTTAATTCTTTTCAGTTTAAACCCCTCTTGAATTGAATAATTTAAACAAACTTCCCTAAAATGGCTCATATTCCTATACAATTGCCCAACTTTTAACTTAATACGCCCATTATCACTCGGCCTAAAAACTGTACCCCTAAATGATTGTTCAACATCACTATCACTCTCACTACCTACTTCTCTCACCACTTCTTCACTAATATTATCTTTATTTACATCAGAAAACCTATCACTATCATCTTCACTACCCTGATAACCACCCTCATTAACCTCACAGTGGTCCCCTTCCTCATTTGTGTGGTCCCCTTCCTCACTTGTGTGGTCCCCACAAGATTCACTTAGGCTGTCATCAATAGGAATTTCACTATCAGAAGATACAAGGTTAATTGGGTCTGGTCCTAAGTTGTTTTGGGCTGGATTTGGCTGATAGTCAGGGGTGGGCTCATTGGCTGGGTTAGATTGGTCATAATTGGGCTAACCAGGATGTATAACATTAAGAGGTTGATAGTTAAACATAAAATGGATCTGGCTTACCTTCTTGGCCTCAAACTCAGCTAGCACATCCATCAAATCCGAATCTGAGTGGACTGCTCTGTTTTCACCACTCCATGGAATGGGCACATGTTGAATTAGCCTCTCTCCTACTGCTAGTTTTCTCTTCAACGTCACTCCCATGGTAGACTCCCACAGCATTTGTAAGCTGATGTAGTCCCTCAAAAATGTGCCTATCTCATGCCTTTGCCCCAAGAAGGTGACAGTTGCATTGAACTCACACATCCTATTTTCATTACAAACAGAAGACACCATCAGCCATACTAATTTTAACAAAAACAATCCACACACAAGACAGAGCACAGACAGACACTTAACTGCAACAAATCACATAAAGACAGAGCACAAAGAGACACTGGAAAAACCATCGAAACCAGACAATAAGTTAAACCTATTCCATGCATAAAGCATTCAACAACCAAACATTCATCAGTAATGCAACACAATCACACACAAGACAGAACACATAGTGACACTATTCAACACCATTGAAACCAGACAACGAGTCAAACATATTCCATGCATAAAACATTCAACAACCAAACGTAAACATAACACCAAAAGAAATAAAACTGAAGGTAAATATCAGGTCATTAAAACCCTAAAATCATAACCACAATATTTTCAAACTGAACAAAATCATCAAAACAGGATAACGAGAAAAAAAATACTTCACCCATAAACCATAATCCAACACAAAATTTTAGAAAAAACAAGCCTTCGAAAATAAACCCATAACCCTAACCCCATATCACATACAAATAATCCCAACAAATAAATTAAAAATCGAAACAATCAGTGATACATGCAGAAAGAGGAGAGTTGTACTCACCTTGTCACTGTTACTGTTTGAAGATGAACAGTTGCTCCTTAGTTTCCAGAACATAGAGCGAGCGAGTGGTTGGTTTTGGTCGAAATCTGATGTGGGTTTGGTTTGCTTTTTTAGAGGATGAAATGGTGTCGATTTGGGTGGCTGGTTTTGGTCGAAATCTAGAGTGAGAGGGAAGGGCTGGTTTTAGAGCGAGAGAGCCATGGCGTTTGGTGGTGACTGGTGAGATTTTTGCTTTCAACACAAGTCTCGTTTTTTATTTTTAGCAGACCGAGGTCAAGATTTTTTAGGGTTACGTTTTTAATTTTAAATGTTAATCAATTTTTTAATCGATTTTTTATTTCTGAAATATCAAATTTTTTAATTAAAAATTGAAAACATATCACATCAAAGTCAGAACATTTAATGTTCTGTGCTGATGTGTCCGTTTTAAAAAAAATCCTGGTCAAATGACCATTATACCCTTCTCAGCTGTTAAGTCAAACAGTCAACGTTATCACGAGGGGAGGTCAGTGTTAATTAACATAAACTTTGATTTCGAGTGTAATTTAGCATACCTCAGGTAGGTTGAGTGTTATTAACTCAATAATATTCCATTAATTTTTTATTCAAAAAAATCAATGAAAACACAGTTGTTTAATGGTTATTAATCATTATAGATTTATAGTTTTAAAGGATTCATTTGCTTCATTATTCAAAAACTTTGTATTTTAGTAAATTAAGATATAACTTTCTTTTTCAAAAAGGAGAAACTTCAATAGAAACCACTAAGGGCTAAGAATAAAGGGAAGATCACCTACAGCTAGCTTCATCAGCTAATTAGGGAAGAAAATATCCCAACAATCAAAACAATATAGAGACAAGGCATGCCTGGCTAAACAATGAGCCACCTTGTTACAGAGACGAGGAACAAAAGAAATAGAATCAAAATCAAAAACTGAGCAAACATTATAATTTCTTCAACCAAGCTGCCCACTTCTAATCTAGAGCTAAAAGAGTTGTTTTAAAATCAAAAATTAAGATATAACTGAAACGTAATTTCACAAAAAGTAAATAAAAATGGTTGCTTTATAGTTAATTATGTAAGAATTAAAATAAATAAAAAAGTGGCATTTTACCGTGGAGGAAATATGTTATAATCTGTTGCAAAAGAGTGTCGTAAATGTTGGTGTAATAGTGGTTTGAAGTTAAAAACTTCAATTCCACATCTAAAAAACACACACACCTTATAATATATATAATTAGAAAAATGGATTTAGACATTTAAATGGCTAACAAGGCTTGTGGGCCTTGTTAGAGCTCCTATTATACACAAGCCTTGGGCCTTGGGGGTTCTTGGGCTCGGGTTCCCTTTGGGTTGAGCCTAGGTCTCTGAAGGCCCTGGCTTGGTTGCCATATTTGATTTTTGATTTTTGATTTTAATTATTTGAATTTAAATTTAAATAAAATTTTTAAAGACATACCTTTTTTGACACAGAGTTGTATCTCTTCAAAAAGAGTTGCACTGTTACAAAAAGGTACACTACTTCACAAGAATTGCAGTGTTTCAAGATACCTTTTTATTCTTTATAAATACAGTGTTCAGACAAAGCAAACTTCACTTAATTTTTGAAGAAAATCTTTTTCTACTTTTGCTGTCTAAATACTTCTCAGAGAAAAGAAAAATAATATTATGTAGTTTGCCCGACTTTTGGGCTATTGGCTTCATCTCAGAAGAATTGATAGATGAATCCTGGGGGTAGTCTTTGTTGGTCCTTCAAGCAATCGGAAGGGGAGAAATATTGTCTTAGTACATTGCACACGCTGCAAGTGTAGCACCCCCCGACCCGATCCGGCCGGACCGATCCGGGGCGCGCCACTCGGACTTTCACATCTTTTCAAAACTCATTTTACGTTTTAAAATCCTTGTGAGCCCATAAAACAATAAATAAACTTTTTACAAAAAATCCGGCAGAGTGCCATTTGTTTTTCGGACTTCCCAAAAACCTGCTTTTACACAAATCAATTCAAAATTCACATTTTTCACACAAACACTTCTATCACTTTCAATCAGTTGCGCACTCTGCCGTTTAGTGCGACTTTCACAATCAGTTTATAAAATAATAACAAATCAGACTTAAACATTTACAATCATTTTGATAATAGAATACAGAAATCATAAACTAGTTAATTACAAAACATTTTACAAAATATATTTACAAATTCCCTGTATATGCATGCTTTCAGAATATATACACATAACAAAAGTATAGCTACCCACTGTACAATCCTGTGACTCGGTCTGCAACTCGCTCCTCCTTCAATCTCTAGCCTCCTCTGGATTCCTGGTACCTACGCGTTAGAAACAAACTAACGCGCTAAGCATAAAGCTTAGTGGGTGTACTAAAACTCAATTAAATAAATTACAATATAATTATTCTTTAAAGAGACAATAAACTACACTATGAATTTCATTTCTAAATCAAGTTCCAAAACAATTAATGTCAAAATCAAAGCATTTAAACAATTTTAATCACTTGAAATTCAACGTATGAATTCGATCCATTAAATCATTCAATTCAGTTTCAATTCAACTCATTTCTGGCCACTAGAATACTAAACATTCTAGGACTGGAATATGGGTTCACGTGATTGTCCGAGATTGCCCCGCAACAACAATCACTAATATCATCGCGATTGTCCGAGATTGCCCCGCAACAACAATCGCTAGTATCATTGTGATCGCCCGAGATTGCCCCGCAACAACGATCACTAAATCGGTGTGATTGTCCGAGATTGCCCCGCAACAACAATCACACAATAATAACGGCGCAGTACTGCTCAGTAAAACCCAGCTGGTATACCAACCTCCTATATCCATTTCTATGTCTACGTATCCTAGGGCCGTTTCGATAAACGATTTTCACAAACAAATACGATATGATATAAAAATCTTTCCGAAATCAACAACATGTAACGAAATCAACAATAATCATATAAATATCGAAATCAACAATAGTCAACCATAGATCCACAAATCATCGATTTTACATATAATATAAACATTTTTTTTTATACGAATAATCGGAATCGAAAACTTTTAACGAAATCGAAACGAAAACGGAAACGAAAACGAAAACAATAACGAAATACTTTTCGTAAAGATTTCGAAATCGAAAGTACACCTACTTGGAATCCGTATTTTTCGTTCGACAATCGCGGTTCCACGATTTCGTTTTCCCTTCCCTTTCCTTTCTCCTTCTTCCTCTTCTTCCTCTTTTTCTTTTCTTTTCTTTCTTCTTTTTCTTCTTCCTTTTTTCTCGGTCACTCTCTCTTCTCTTTTCTGTTTCTCTCGACCTCTCACTATCTTTCTCTTTTCTCAACTGTTTTCTGTGGCTTCCACGAGAAGCCAAAATTTTTTTTATATTTTTGTCGCTGCCGCGACCGCCGTCGCGACCTGTGGTCGCGCCACCAGGTCGCGGTGCTCACTGGAGTGCGCGCACCGCCTTCGTCGCGAGCGCGCCTTGGTCGCGCGAGAGCTCGCGCTGCTCACTGCCAATTTTTGACAATTTCGTCGCGAGCAGTCCATCGCGACCTGTGGTCGCGGTGGCTGGTCGCGTTGCTCACTGCCAGGTTTTGCCATTTTCATCGCGAGCAAGCCATCGCGACCTGTGGTCGCGGTGACTGGTCGCGGTACTCACTGCCAGATTTTGCGTTTTTCACCGCGAGCGAGCTGTCGCGACCTGTGGTCGCGGTGACCAGGTCGCGATGCTCTCTGGTCCAGTTTTCCAATTTTTCATTTTTCACTATTCAATCCGGTCCGCTGGAAATCATAAAATAACCATACATTTAATTACATTTACACCCCCTCAAATAGTAAAAATTTATTTTTCACATATTTCATATATAACAAAAATTCATCACCCGAAATCCGGGATGTTACAATTCTCCCCCACTTAAGAAATTTCGTCCTCGAAATTTACCTCAATGAAACAGTTGGGGATATTGCTGTCGCATCGTTTCTTCACTCTCCCAGGTAGCCTCTTCCACTTTATGGTTCCTCCAGAGAACTTTCACTAATGGCACTCTTTTATTTCTTAATTCTTTGATCTCCCGATCAAGAATCTGCACTGGTTCCTCCTCATATGTCAGGTCTGGTCGGATTTCAATGCTTTCGGCCTGAACTCTGTGGGAAGGATCAGATCTATATCTCCTCAGCATCGATACATGGAACACATTATGAATCTTTTCCAATTCTGGAGGTAAAGCTAGTCTATAGGCTACTGGTCCCACACGTTCAATGATTTCGTATGGCCCAATAAACCTAGGACTCAACTTACCTTTTCTGCCAAATCGAAGCACTTTCTTCCAAGGAGATACTTTCAGAAATACTTTCTCACCGACATCATATTCTATCTCTTTTCTTTTTAGATCTGCATAGGATTTCTGTCGGTCAGAAGCAACTTTCAATCTGTCTCTGATAATCTTCACCTTCTCCTCAGTCTGTCGAATCAAATCTGGGCCTACTAACATGTCCTCTCCTAACTCTGTCCAGCATACTGGAGTCCTGCATTTCCTTCCATACAGTGCCTCATACGGTGCCATAGCTATGCTCGACTGGTAACTGTTGTTGTAGGCGAATTCAATCAATGGAAGATGATCCGCCCAACTTCCTTCAAACTCAATTACACAACTCCTGAGCATATCTTCAAGCACCTGAATTACCCTTTCCGATTGGCCGTCTGTCTGCGGATGGAAGGCTGTACTAAAGCTCAGTCGAGTACCCAAGGCTTCTTGAAACTTCTTCCAGAATCTAGATGTAAACCTCGGATCTCTATCTGATATAATGGATACAGGCACTCCATGCAATCTTACTATCTCTCTGATATACAATTCGGCTAGTCGATCCAGAGAGTAGTCAGTTCTGACAGGTAGAAAATGTGCCGACTTCGTCAATCTGTCCACTATAACCCATACTGCATCGTGTTTACTCCGGGTGAGTGGCAATTCAGTGACAAAGTCCATAGTGATGCGATCCCATTTCCATTCAGGTATTGCTATTGGTTGTAACATTTAATTACATTTACACCCCCTCAAATAGTAAAAATTTATTTTTCACATATTTCATATATAACAAAAATTCATCACCCGAAATCCGGGATGTTACAGCAAGCCTTTATCACAATTTATTTTTTCCTACGAATACAAGTCAGTATTTTATTTTATTTTTTTGTATACTGTTTCTTCTCTGTATTCTTTTTTTTTTTTTTGTATTATTAATTTTATTCTACTTACTGATTGATTGTTCCAACAATCTAAGACAATACTTATATGGATCCACAATCAGTCAATGGAGTCCCCAAAAATCTGGATGAGAAGCCTGAGAAATTTAAGGGGTTTGATTTCAAGAGATGGTAACAGAAAATGCTTTTCTGGTTGACAACCATGAACTTGGCGCATATTGTCAAAAAAGATGCTCCCAAATGTGATGAAGGCCCAATGACCGAAGAAAAAATGATGACTTTAGATGCCTGAAAGTGGTCAGATTTCCTGTATAAAAACTACATTCTCAACAGACTGGATGATACACTGTACGATATATATTCTAAGTGTAAGACTGCAAAAAGTGTTTAGGAATTGCTTGAGAAAAAATACAAAACCAAAGATGCAGGTACAAAGAAATTTGTGATCTGTAAGTTTCTCAAATTTAAAATGGTTGATACAAAAAATGTGATCAAGCAAGTTAAAAAACTGCAGGTACTTATCCATGAATTGCACTTAGAAGGATGTTCAATAAATGAACATTTTCAGGTCGGTGCCATAATTGAAAAGCTGCCTCCCACTTGGAAGAATTTTAAAATTTATTTAAAACACAAAAGAAGGAAGATGCCAATGGAATACCTGATTCTGAGGCTTCGGGTTGAAGAGGATCATAGAAAAGGAGACAAGACTGATACAAGTCTGATGAAAAATAAAGCCAATATGGTGGAACAAACTACATCAAAACCAAAATTCCAGAAAAAGAACAACACGAAAACAGTGAAGAAAAATGTTCATTCGCATGCACCAAAGGGAAAAAATTTTAAGAAAATAAAAGGCACTTGTTGGATGTGTAGGAAGCCTGGACATAGAGCAATGGACTACCGCCACAAGAAGGATCAGAATGGTGGTAATTCTGCCCCAAATAATCAGGCCAATGTTACAGAAATAGACATTGACCTTATTGCTGTTATTTCATAAATCAACATGGTTTCAAGTGTCAAGGGCTGATGGGTCGATACAGGAGCAACAAGGCATATTTGTGGAGATAAAAGTTTGTTTTCAGATTTTACAGAAATTTCAAGCAGTGAGAAGCTCTATATGAGAAATTCTTCTTTAGCAATTGTAGAAGGAAAATGGATTGTTTTATTGAAGTTTACTTCTGAAAAAATAGTGATCTTAGTGGATGTTCTGTATGTTCCTAAAATAAGGAAAGACTTAGTATCTGGTTTGCTGCTCAGTAAAAAGGAATTCAAACTAGTTTTTAAATATGATAAGTTTGTATTAACTAAGGCATGGATGTATGTGAGAAAGGGTTACTTGAGTGAGAGAATGTTCAAACTTAATGTAATGGTTTCGAATGCAATAAATAAAATTAATAATGCTTCTGCTTATATTGATGATTCTTTTGATATATGGCATGCTCGATTAGGACATGTAAATAATAGATGTTTATATAGAATGCTTAATTTAGGATTATTGCCAAAATGTAATGTTGATATAAAACAAAAATGTGAAATGTGCATTGAATCCAAGTTTGCTAGACAAAGTTTTAAAACTATCCAAGAAAGATTAAATGAATTACTTGGTTTAATTCATACAGATATTTGTGATTTCAAGTCCATACGTACAAAGGGTGGAGGAAATTATTTTATAACTTTTATTGATGGTTGTAGTAAGTACTGTTATGTCTACTTAATTAAAAGTAAAGATGAGGCCTTAGAAATGTTTAAAACATACAAGGCAAAAGTAGAAAATCAACTAGACAAGAAAATAAAAATAATCAGATTAGATAGAGGTGGAGAATACGAGTCTTCTTCATTTTCTAATTTCTGTACAAAACATGGAATTGTACATCAAACAACCACACCATATACTTCACAACAAAATAAAATTACAGAAAGAAAAAATAGAACTCTTAAATATATGATTAATTTCATGTTAAATAGCTCAGGGCTTTCACATAGTTTTTTGGGAGAAGCTTTACTTACTACAAATCATATATTAAATCGAGCCCCATTTAAGAAGACGAATAAGTCTCCTTATGAAATATGGACAGGTTACCAACTTATAAAACCTTAAAAGTATGAGGTAGCCTAGTAAAAGTCCAATTTCCATTACCTGAAAGAACAAAACTTGGACCTAAAACAATATACTGTGTTTTTTTAGGTTTCGCTAAAAATAGTGCAGCATATAGGTTTTTAATTATCAAATCTAAAAATTCTGACATGCATACAAATACTATTATTAAATATGTTGATGCTGAATTTTTTGAAGGAATTTTTCCCTACAAGGAAAATAGGTTTGCTTCTTTTAAAAAGAGAGTATATGATGACACTCTTGATGAACCATCCACTTCTGGTATTCAAGATCAGAACTTGGAACGAAGAAAGGGAAAAGGACAAAAATTCCAAAGAATTTTGGACCAGATTTTATTAGTTTCTTAATAGAAACTGAACCATAAACATATAAAGAAACTATGTCTTAATCAGAAGCTCCTTTATAGAAAGAAACTATTAATAGTGAAGTTGAATCTATTTTAAAGAACCATACATGGGAATTGGTTGATTTACCACCTGGAAATAAACCAATAGGTTATAAATGGATTTTTAAAAGAAAGCTTAAAGCCGATGGGACTATTTATAAATATAAGGCACGTTGCTGATGAGACTATTGATAAATATAAGACACGTTTAGTTGCTAAAGGATATAGGCAAAAAGAAGAATTGGACTATTTCGACACATATTCTCCAGTATCTAGAATAACATCTATAAGAATGTTAATTTCTATTGCTGTTTTATATAAAATGGACATCCATAAAATGGATGTGAAAACAGTATTTCTTAATAGAGAACTTGATGAAGAAATTTAAATGGAACAACCATAAAAATTTGTGGTAAAAGGTACAGAAAACAAAGTCTATAGACTAGTTAAGTCTTTGTATGGACTTAAACAAGCACCAAAACAGTGGCATGAAAAATTTAATCATACAATGCTAACACAAGGATTCAAAATTAATGAATGTGACAAATGTGTTTACATCAAGATTATGAAAAATTCTTATGTCATGGTATGCTTGTATGTAGATAACATGCTTATAATGTGAACAAGTAAGGATGCTATAAATTCCACCAAAACGATGTTGAGTTCAAAATTAATATGAAAGACTTAGGTCAGGCAGATATCATTTTAGAAATTCAAATCAAAAGACATACTGATGTCTATATTCTTACTCAAGCCCATTATGTGGAAAAAAATATTTAAAAGGTTTAATCAATTCGATTGTAAACCTGCTATTACACCTTTTGATGTAAATTGCAATTTAAAGAAAAATACAGGAAATGCAATTTCTCAATTGGAATATTCTCAAATAATTGGCAGCCTAATATATTTGATGAATTCTACTAGACCAGATATTGCTTATTCAGTAAATAGACTTAGTAGATATACATATAATCCTGGCCGTGATAATTGGGAAACATTGATCAGAGTATTAAGATATTTAAAATATACTTTAAATTATGAATTGACATATACAATATATCCATATGTTTTAGAAACAGTGATGCAAATTGGATTTCTGACAATACAGAAACCAAATCAACCAGTGGATATGTATTTACATTAGGCGTAGTTGCAATTTCATGGAAGTCCTCTAAGCAGACGTGTGTAGCACGATCTACAATGGAATCAGAATTCATTGCCCTAGATAAAGCTGTTGAAAAAGCATAATGGTTAAGTATAGAGGACGTTCCAGTCTGGCCTAAGCCTGTAACAGCAATCTGTATACACTGCGATTGCATGACAGCTCAAGTAAGAGCCAAAAATAGTGCATACAATGGCAAATCAATGCACATAAGGCGCAGACACAATACTATCAAGCAATTGCTCTCAAATGGAGTAATTTTCATTCAATATATAAAGTCAAAGGAAAATATTGCAGATCCTTTGACAAAAGGCCTAACAAGAGAGCAAATTAAGTTTACATCGAGAGGAATGGGTTTAAAACCAATTCAATGAGTTGAATCGAACGGAAACTTAACCTAGCAGATTGGAGAACCCATGGTCCAGGTTCAATAGGCAAACTGATTTGGCAAAATTCAAATTGTGGAACACACAATTTAACCCTTTCTTATGATGATGGTATGTTTTATGCTGATGACGTATAAGGATATGATTTGCATTTAATGACACTAATAATTTTATATAGTGTTACCTATATGATAGAAAATGTGGGGTCGCATTTATGAGAATGAAAAACTAAATTCTCTAAAACTATCATGAATGTTGGGATATGTTCAAGACCAAAATGAACAAAAAACGTATAAACTATAGTAGTAAAAGAGATGTGTTATGTGTGAGGCTTATTGTCTTGATTTACTAAGATAAAGTGAATAGTTCAAGATATTTATTTCTACTGCATCACTAAGTAGATCTCATATGATCTCACTAAGGTAAGTTCAAGTTTACAAACACTTTTCCTGAGACATGACACATCTAATGTCTTTCATTAGACAGCCGTTTTATAAAGTTTTTAATGTGGTATTGAATTTTAAATTCAAATGTGGGGTATTGTTGGTGTAAGAGTGGTTTGAAGTTAAAAACTTCAATCCCACATCTAAAAAAAACACACACACACCTTATGGTGTATATAATTAGAAATTTGAATGGCTAACAAAATTTATGGGCCTTGTTAGAGCTCCTACTATATACAACCATATATTATAATTATCAAATATTGGCCTTGGGCCTTGGGGGTTTTTGGACTCGGGCTCCCTTTGGGTTGAACCTGGGCCTGTAAGGGCCCTAGCCCTCTTGTCACCTTTGATTTTTTATTTTAATTATTTGAATTTAAATTTAAATAAAAATTGTAAAGACATACTTTTTTTTGATACAAAGTTGTATCTCTTCAAAAAGAGTTGCATTGTATACTACTTCACAAGAATTGTAGTGTTTCAAAACACCTTTTTTTATTTTTTATAAATACAGTGTTTAGACAATGCAAACTTTACTTAATTTTTGAAGAAAATATTTTTCTACTTTTACTGTCTAAATACTTCTCAGATAAAAGAAAATTAATATTCTGTAGTTTATCTGACTTCTGGGCTATTTGCTTCATCTCAGAATAATTGATAGTTGAATCCTGAGGGCAATCTCCGTTCATCCTTCAAGCAATTGGAAGGGGAGAAATATTGTCTTAGAACATTGCACACGCTGCAAGCCTCTATTACAATTTATTCTTTTCTACGAATACAAGTCAATATTTTATTTTATTTTTCTATATACTGTTTGTTCTCTGTATTTTTTTTTTTGTATTATTAATTTTATTCTATTTACTGATTTGATTGATCTAACAGTAAATACTGATGTGGAAAAAGGTTTGTAAAAATATTTTTACTACAGAACATTCACGGTAAGAGACTTAAAATTCGTAATAAAAAATTTAAACTTTTTATTTTTATTACAGAGTAGTATTCATGAAAAAAAAAAGTTACAATAAATATAATATTTTTTTTATTTTTTGTAGTGTTTTTTTTTTTTTTGAAAGGATAATATATTAATCAAGAGACAACACAACAAAAGTCCTCCTTAACTAGTTTAAGTAACCAGTCAGGGAAGGAGCAAGACCAAGCAGAATTTAAAGAAACCCCGATAGCCCATTTAGCAAGGCTATGCGCAATAAAATTACAACTCCTGGAAATAGAAGATAAGGAGCTAACAAGAGAACCAAACTGGGACAAAATATCCTGAATGATACTATCCTCCTCACATCTGGAAGAAGAAAGGCCGCTACAAAGGTTCATAACCTGGAGAGAATCAAACTCCACACAAAAGGGAGAAAAACAGGAGCCAACAACGAGCCTAAAGCCCTCGAGAACAGCCTTGGCTTCAGCAGCCACCACACTGAAAAAATCACGAAACACCAAAGAAGAAGCAGCCATCAGACAACCCTGATGGTCTCTAATGACAATCCCAACACCAAATCGACCCGAGACCGCATCCACCGCTGCGACAACATTAACCTTGAAACCAGTTGAAGGAGGGGACCACCTAAGGACGGCCCTGCCAACAACCTCACCCTGCAAGGGGACCTGAGTAGGAACCAATAGGGAATTAACAAAACAAGCAGCTCTACTTCAAAAATCAGAAAAAGAATGAGGGGAAGAATTATGAAGGAACAAATTCCTATAACTCCAAGCAAACCAAGACCCAACAACAAAAACCAACAGTTTTTAAGAGAACAGGAGGAGGAGACCCAAACGATTCTATCGAAGAAATCCACAGCAGGGAAGGAGTTCAGCTCAGAGAAGAACGGACACTCTTTCCAAGAAGAACTGCGGGCTTTACAACCCCATAAGGCATGGTCAGAAGACTCAGGGAGACGGGAACAAAAGGGGCACAAATTAGAGTCACCAATACCTCGCTTAAAAAGGCCAGCTTTAGTTGGTAAAGCTTCCCTACAAGCCCTCAAGCAGAAAATCTTAATTTTGGAGGGGAGGGGAAGAGACCAGAGCTTCTTCCACAGGGGGGGGGGAGCTCCAGAGCCTGAAGGGGAGGCAGAATTGTTAGCATTCAAGGCTAACCTGTAAGCACTTTTGACAGAGAAGCAGCCCAACTTATCGAAATGCCAAGACGGAGTGTCCGAAAGGGGGCTAGAGCAGAGGGGGATACTCAAAATGGTGGTGGCCTCTTCAGGTCTGAAATAGAACTGCACCAAATCCCTGCTCCAAACACCAGGGGCTCCAATCAAGGCAGAAACCGGAGTTCCATCCGGAAGAAGCCTAGGGGAATAAACCTTAAAATTAGAATCCCGTGGTATCCAGGGGTCATCATAAACCGATATGCTTTGGCCATCTCCAACCTTCCATCTCAGACCTTTTTGAAGAACATCCCTGCCTCAGAGAATACTTCTCCAAACAAAGGAAGGTTTCCATCCTAGAGAACTTTTTAAAAAATTGGTGTTAGGGAAGTATTTGGCCTTAAGAACTCGAGAAAGCAAGGAGGAGGGATCATGAAGAATCCTCCAACCCTGCTTCGCCAGCATTGCTTGATTGAAGGCCTGAAAATCATGAAACCCCATGCCCCCCCTCCACCTTAGGCTGACATAATCGTCTCCAAGAGAACTAATGCATTTTCCTTTTATCCTGGCCCGAGCCCCACCAAAAATTAGCACACATTTTCTGAACTTCAAGGCCAATAGACACAGGGAGTTTGAAGCAACTCAAAGCATAAGCAGGGACTGCTTGAGCAATGGCCTTAATAATGACCTCTTTCCCTACTGTAGAGAAAAGTCTTCCCTTCCACCCTTAAAGCTTGTTCCACACTCTGTCAAGGATGCTCCCAAAAATTCCTTTTTTATTTCTACCCACCGAGGAGGGGAGGCCCATATACTTATCATGGCTGGAAACAACATCAACCCTGAAAAGATTTCGAACAGTAGAAATAGTCCCCGCAGAGGTGTTAGAACTGAAAGTAAGAGCAGATTTCTCAAAATTGATAGCTTGACCTGAAGTCGCCTCGTAGGCTCGAAGAATCTCTTTCAACGCCAGACCATCACACAAGGAGGCTCTCAGGAAAACTAAGCTATCGTCAGCAAAAAGGAGGTGAGAAACTGCAGGGGCATTTCTGGCCACTTTGATCCCGTGTAATCTGTTCTCTAACTCTGCTTTAGATAACAAGGAAGTGAGGCCCTCTGCGCAAAGCAAAAAAAGATAAGGAGATAAAGGGCAGCCTTGTCTCAGGCCTCTGGATGGAATGACAGAGCCCTTTGGCTCACCATTGATAAGAAAGCTGTACGAAGCCGAGGTGATACAGTTCATAACCTTACTAGTCCATCCGGGATCAAAGCCTAATTTATCCATCATTTTCTGTAAAAAAAAAACCCATTCAACCCTGTCATACGCCTTGCTCATATCAAGTTTGAGCGCAGCCAAACCTTTAGAACCCAATCTGCGGTTATTGAGGTAATGCAGACACTCAAACCCCACCACCACGTTGTCTGTAATGAGTCTACCGGGAACAAAAGCACTCTGACTAAGAGCTATTACATCATTAAGAACCAGCTTCAGACGATTAGCTAGGACTTTAGCCACTAATTTGTATGACACATTGCAAAGGCTAATAGGTGTAAAGTCGCTAGTACGGATAGGGGATTTAACCTTAAGAATCAAAGCAACGACTGCTCTACTCATTTCTCTCATATCAGCACCATTATTCAGCACAGCCAGAAGAGCCTGAGTAACCTTATCACCCACCACTCCCCAGCACCATTTTTTGTAGTGTTAACTTAGTTGTTTCGGATTGTATCTAAAACTTATTTTTTGAAAACATTCTGATCAAATATTCTTTTTTATGAAATTTCAAAAACAAAGATTTGTATCGAATGACAAATCAAACAAAGAGTAGGTTGTGCAATGAGATTGTTCCCTCAGGTAATTCTGATGAAATTTATTTAATATAAAAAAAAAAGGCCAACTGCATTCAAACACCTCATGTTTAGACGAATTGCAACGAAACTGTACATTACTTAAATTAGGGTAATACTAACGGTTAAATAATAATAATTTTTTCTTAAAAATTTTAAAAAAAATTAATAAAATTTAAAAAAAATTAAAAGAAAAATTTTAAATATATACATATTCGTTTAATATAGTCTTGACCTAAAATAACTTCAGAAGATCATATATGCCAATTTAATTGATGTACAAATAAATTAAACTGCATTTAATCCTGCTAAAAATATGCATCTATTTTTCGAACACTATATCATTCGTCGCATACTAATCACATATCACGATGTTTAGAGATAAAACTTTAGAACATAACTTAAAAGTACACAATACCAATCTAAACATATTCGTTCATTTTCTTCGTTCGAACGTGGCTTATGACCGAATCGATCTTCTTCGTATCTTTCGTTTTAAGAACAGAATTAACCTGGGTAGCATCATTTTACATGAATATTGCTCACAACTTCTTTCTATAATGAAAAGGAAACAGAAAGAAAAGGATAGATGTGTACATAGTAGCAAATCCTTCATTCACCAAACAATTAGCACAATGGATTTCAATAATGATGTCGGATGACCTGCTACCATGCATGCATTAGCATGAAGCATACACTAATTGTCCCACCAAATTTTTCATTGCCAATTCAAGCAGTTGTTGTGTCCACTTTATTCAAATCTGTACTTTTGATCTCATTGAAGACAGCTATTATAAAGATTCAACCAACAAAATCATGAATCATTTGGCCTCCTAACTGCTGCCTAAGCTGATCTGTCTGTTGTTGGTGCTGCTGCTGCTGCTGCGAACTTTCCACACCATGCCTGAGACCTAATGTCAGTGACACCGCTCCAAGTCCCCCGACCTCAAGTCCGCGCCTCTGATACGGCATAAAACTCATAAATGACCTGTCCATGTTCGTTGTGACCTGACATTCGACTCTTGATCGCTTCTCCTGATTTCTCCACTGTTGTTCTGCACTGATTAGCCCATCCTCAGTGCCTATAGAGGAACCAATACCCGAGTAATCCAATTGTTCATCGGACATTCCACTTATACCTAACTTGTTCATGGGTTGATCACCACCACTAGACCTGCCAGTACCTTCACTAGCAGTAGATTTTCCATCACTCTTGCTAGAGTTTTGGTTGGTTTCTGCCATGCCTTTGGTTTCAAGCATGTGTATTTCTTCAACCATTGGCTTCCAAACACGTACTCGGGCATTTATAAACCAGTTCGACACCTGCATTAATTATATCAAACAGTTCAAATTACCATGCTATTATATATTCTCCTAACATCTGTAACATCATCACATAAGTTGGATAAGAGTGGAACCTACAAACCAACATATTCAATAATGATGATGATGATACTATTCTGGTCTTGACATTCAACGTCAACACAACCTCTAAACTATAAGGCAAGATTTCCTTGGCATCAGAGACAACGAATGGACCAAGATAAAGAAGCAAGAAATATAACGTAAAAATTGGTATAGACGTACATCCGCCTATGCAATAGTCCTATATGCTAATTCAATCACCAAAATAATTCAAGAGGCTTAGACATAATAATTCAGTAACGTTCAGGGAGCTGACCCCACCTGGTTTCGAGATAGACCAGTCTGAGTGGCTAACATGTGTTTATCTGTGTCTGTAGGGTACCTAAAAAAGAAAATGTTGACATGGAAAAGAAAATTATAACAAAGTTTTGACACAGAGAGAGAGAGAGAGCAATAGAGATTGAGAGACTCACGGATGGAGAAAATGCTCGAACAACCATGCTCTGAGAATAGCCACTGACCGTTCTGGTAGGCCCCTCTGGGGCCTCCAGACATGTTGTTGGGGTTCAAGGAAGCCCACATTATCCCCACCAGATTTGTGCCTTTGAAAACTTTGATCCACATACTTAAGCCTTGAAGTGTTCGTATCGACTTGACCAGTACTTGTACCACTAGGCGAAGACAGCAAATCCTCCCCCAATGCTTTTGTTACATGCTTAAGCTGATTCGAAATAGTATTCTTTAGACACCGGAAGTTCTTCGAAATTGCCTTTAGAGCCAAGGAGACATAAGGGGTAGCAGCACTAAGACCAGCAACTGATTCAAAAGATGAAACCACCATTTGCATCTGCTGGTGATATAGCTTGTACCTTCTGCAGATCTTCATATCACACAATAAACCAGAGTCACAAAATAGATTTTGCAACTAAATGAACATAATTTACAAAAAAACCCCACAAGTTTAAATCATAATGACAAAGTTCACTGATATTGAGATTGGCTCCACTTTGTGACAGTGAAAAGTAAGAACATTACTTAATGGAGGTAGTTGGGATAAAAAGCAACTGAACAGTAGTTTCCATTCCTTGACAAAGCGAAAAAGTTTAACAGAATAAGGAAAACCAACAGTAACATAAATTGCCAAATGAGTATTATGTCGGCAATTATACAGGGTGTCTTTTTTAATGGGACTTTTTCGCCATAGTAAGACGACAACTTATTAGATATTGAACATCAATAAAGTGGCCTTCAAAGGAGTGGTGTCAACTGTTAATTGAAATTTATCACCAATAACCGTTCATACATAGGAAGCGCTCCAATTCTCTACAGACTCAAATAGTTTTGTAGTTTGGGGATGAGGAAGAATATTTTTCAATTATTGTGGAGGTGTGTAGTGGGCCATCAGAATTATGTTTGATTTGTCCTTCCATTAGAACTACATTTCAAACTTCAAACTTCAAATCAATGAATTATTTCATTGATGGAATCAAATAATTCAGGTCGTTTAGCACATAATCATATAACCTTCTCTACCACCAATATGGTTCCCCTAATGGAACACAAAAATTTTGTCTATGTCAAATGATGAAAAAATAAATTGAATTCACACGTCTCGAGGAGTTGCATTGAAAAAAAAGATTCTAAAATGGAATTAGAGATTGGAATGTGTTTTCTTACACAGAAAGAGTACATTACAGATATAACATATAACACGCCTCGCTATCAAAATATGAACTTCAGTTCATCTTTACATCATATATAACATGGACTGCCAGTAAAATGTGATCAATTTTAACATCAAAAATGGGAGAAGATTTAAGTTCATAACAGAGATCCTTATAAAATAACTTATATACATTTAATTTATACTTTTTAAAGGTAACTAAATTATGCAAGAAGAGAAGAACCAAACTATAGAATAGTGCTTTCTACCTATTGGCACAAAGGAACCTTCTTCAGACGGAAATTCCCTAAATAAATTGAAGAAAATATTATTACTAGGAGTGTTGTTCAAAATGGTCAATACGGTATCCCTAACAAGCATCATATTTTCACAGAATAGAAATTTATCAAACCGAGCTCATAGGTAGAAAGTTGAACTAAGCTTAACGCATATACATGCTAAAGATCTACCTGAAAGATGAATAACATCAATTAACTTTTCTAACCATCCAAACTTATGCAACTCAAAGTACTAAAAGATTAAAAGACTCCACATTCAAATCACTACGCGTGTATTAATACGTATCACAATATTTGACGTCATGAAATTCATATCAAACGTACTATATACCCTTGAAAAAGTGCAATAGCACTTCAAATTTGAGAGTGAAATTGAAAAACATAGCAAAACTTCTCATCAGTAAAGGATCAGCCAGAGTTTTTCGAATGTCACGCTCATGCAACAGTATTCTAGCCCACAAGTGTACTTGATATAATAGTATCACCACCATTAGAAGTTAAAACAAACTAGTCAGTGTTTCTACCACAACCAGTGTTCATTAAAAGATGGCACCGCCTTTGTGGATTCAAAAGCACAAGAACAGTGTGATGATGGCAAAGAAAATATAAACTTGCGTTAGCTATTTAAGAAAAACTATCATACAACACTCTGCAAATTCCCATGAGGCATATCAAACAGGCATATCAAACACGGCTTAGAAATAACTTGACCAACAAAAACTACACAGGAATAGATTGAATTCATGACCCCAGAAGAGGAACTGAATATTCAGTAACATGCTGGTCCAACATGGGAAACTAAAAACCGTTGATTCATCTTGTCTATAAATAATGGAATCATGATTTAACTCATGATTATGATACAAAACTCTGTGCAAGATTCTACTCTTAATGCCAAAACAGTGATAAACCGTACTAATCTAAGGGCGCTACTACAAAGTCCACCAGGTCATTTCGAGCCGCCTCCATAGCCTATGAAATTTGAACTAGTTCGATAGTAAGCATGATGTCTCTCATACTCAAAGTATCATTGCATCTCTCATGAACTAAAAAAAATTAAGAATTCAACAACGAAGTAAACATCTTCAGTTAATTCTATACAATGATTTTGAAAAGTATTCTATAATTATTAATAATTCATTATTAAAAATCATAGATATAAGTATATAATGATTATTATTACTAAAGAGATCTATCAAATGATAAATTATACATGATTGAACAGTCCTTCACATAATCACTGTAATATCTACTATAATAAATTGTAGATTATTATTTGTACTCCACCATACAACCATGGTCTCCTTTAAAATGCCAAACCCCATCTATTCCTTCCTCTCCCTAGCATCCATTCTTTTGTACTCGTTTTACTTTGATTTTCATTGTTCCTAAACACTAAATCTATCTCTGACCACCAAAACAATATAGAAGAATGTGTGTGACTGCAAAGAAATCAGAAAAAAAATTGCAACTTTTTTTTTTCTGTTTCCCTTTTGGGTAACATCCTCCACAAAGCACTGATATCTGAAGCGTTTCAAGGTTCTGAAACCGCAATGTATGTTGTTAGCCTGTAGAATTGAGATCTCTTTTGCGATGATCTTTGTTCTGACCTTAACAAATCTGCTGACATTAGTAATCAATGGCTGGGATCTATTGCTTTTATTTTTTCACTTTCATTATTTTTAAATAAGGTGTATTATCAATAAATATTTAAAGGTGAACAAAGATCAGCATAGGAGAGGATCTGAATTGGGCTACTGAAAAGGAGATAAGCAAATGGAACTCCTAAATACTAATGAAACCATTTATTGTTTAAATTCTCTTATGCAAATGGTTGGCTATTCAATTTACTACCCACCAAAACTAAGTTTGGCAAATCACATCCTAGTCATTTAAAACACTGGATTGCTAATTTCTACAATTATCTTTTATTTGACCATTGAAGAATTAAGGGAAAAATAACATTATATGTGATTATAAAATAACAGAAAATATGACCAACCTCTTCCTGCAGATATAGGAGCTTGGCCTTCTTCTGTTGGTACTCAGGCCTGTAGGATTCAGAAGAGCTGCTCCCTACTCCACCATCACAACTGATTTGGTTTGAACTGTAAAATGTAGAGGATGAGACAGCCGAACTATTATTCGTCCTAGCTCCAACCTCCTTATCAGCCGCATCAACAGCTTCAGCGTCTGCTGAAGCTGAAACTGAAGCACTAACCTGATCACCAAATCTCTCGGATGCATCAGACGTCTTTGCACGTTTTGACCCAGTTATACAACAAAATTCGTCCAAGAGCTCTTGCGCCGGCTTCAAGAACCTTGAACTCTTCAAAATGGTTGCATATCCAGTGAAAGGCCCTAGAGGACCACCACTATGATGAACGTTGTAATTAGATGTCCCCACTAATTCCTGAAGAGATTTTCCACAACCTTTGCTAATTATTGATGGCTTTAATGTTGAACCCAGATGACCAGGCTTTGGAGCTTTTGAATCGTGAGGTTCTTTGAAAACATCAGTCCTTGAGTGTGGATCTTGAGACTCGTATCCATCTCCCAACTGAGCTACGTGCATTTTAGAAGGTGGATTCGATGAAAGCGATAAAGACAGACCCTGTGTAGTAGCATCACTTGCAACATTTCTCAATTCCAGACCATTCTTCCTAGCAATGAAGCCCGATTCAGTATTCCACTGATGACAACTCTCTTCCGGTCGGTTCATCCAAGTACTGGCACTAACATATCGTAAATCGCTTGATTGATTAGCATAGTTTGGAAGAAGCACAAGTTCATTCCCAGAATCCGACCATGCGCCATGGCCAGCAGCTTCTCTGGTGTTCTGCTGCACTAAAGAAGCCATCTCTAACCCCTGAGTTCCAATAGAAGCCAAAGTAACAACATCATTGACTGTGTTTTGGTAAAGTGCAGTGGCATAATGCATGTCCCCATAATGTTTTTGCCTATCTTGGCTAGAAATTTCACTGGATGGATTGGTTAAAGTAGATTGAACATATTGATACTCATTGTAATTATTAGGCTTCAAATATTTCCTAGATGAAGAAAAGTTGTTGCTAGCCTTCGCATTATTTGACAAGACTTCCCCAACAAGCATTGGATTTTGATTGCTTTCCCTACCTGCTGACCCACTTGCATAATTCACCATCCAATCAGAGTTAATAGGATGATGTGAATCAAGGCTTTTCCAAATACCACAACCTTGAAAATCACCAGTAGTCCTAGATGGAGCATTAAACTGAGTGAATAAATCATCCCCGCCGCCCATCAGAGACCTGTTGTTCGATTGAGCTGCACCTAGTTCTTGATGCAGCATTGCGTTCCTTTGAGCTGATAAGACATCCGGATTTGTCGACGAGAAACTGATGATCTCAGAGGAAACAAGAGGGGGATCATAAAGCAAATTGGCATTTCTAACATTTCGAACTTGAATAAGATCTGGGTTAGCTGAAGATTGTCCCAAGTTATGAGCGTAGTCCTCCAAGTGCTGGACTGAAGTTGAACATTGTTGAATTCTCAACTTATCGCGCCGGCTTTGCTGGGCAACATGCGACTCAGGCCTGAAGTTGCTCGTATCCATCCAGCAACTTACAATGTGATACTTGAGTTTTAGCTCTCCTGGCTAGAAATCTTATATAACCTCAACAAAAATTCGTGACAAAGAACCCATATATTGAAAATCCCATCAAGCTTAGTGAAAAACTCTAAACATTTCCTGCAATAAAATCATACCAAAGTTTCAAGAACGAAGACGCACAACTATGTATTTACCCAAGTAGTAACCATTAAGCAAAAACAAACGCTGCATAGACAGATGAATGAGAGAGAGAGAGAGAGGGCAGCCATCAACGACAAAAAGTACATAAAATGAACAGAAAATTCATGTCGGACGAATCAGTATGCAAAGGAGAAGACATGAGAAAACCAACGAAACAAAGAAAACGTGTGTAAACAGAAACTAATGCAAGAAACTTCACAACTAAGAGAGAGTGAGAGAGAGAGAGAGAGAGAGAGAGAGGAGTCCAAGCTTTGCACACCTTCACTTCTTGTCCTTGGATCTAAAAACCAAACGAAAACACAACCAAGAACCCAATAAAAAACTGGAAACTGAACAAACACAGCTCTGTACACCATCTGTACTATACGTATATATGATAAACACATACATACACTTCACGTCAACTACAGAAACCCTAATTCGACAACTATCAGTACACTGTAGCCTCCCATATGAAGCAAGTTACATACTTGATATTCTATCACCTAGATCTAGTTATAGAGGCTCAAGAACTAGTTGGGTTTCCATCCATGAAAGCATTCTTTGAAGCTACGCTTACATAAAAAAAAAAAAATTGTAGTTTATGGTAAGTGAAAATCCAAAAAAGGAAAAAGTAACAATAGCATATAACTATTTAATAAAAAATATATCTCAAGTTTCATTATTATTCGAAGAAAACCCATAAACAACTAACAAGGAAAAAGCTAGCAACTTCATGAATTCAACTTCGAGAAGATCTTCATGCTCTGAACAATAAAAAAGAAACGAAAAGAGAAATTCTACAATTCAAGTACATAAAGTATAACAACAAGTACAGTATGTACAGTTACCTGAAAAAAAACTTATACTCACTTAGATCGTAATTGCGTGACAGACCCATTATAGCTGAAACCACGAAGACTTACCGGCGAAATTCCGGTGATTCGGTGAGCTCCCGGCGAGAAATGAGAGAGAGAGAGAGAGAGAGAGTAGAGCGACAGTGATACAAATACTACAAAAGAGAAGCGTGTGGGACAATAATTGCAAAAGCGATTGTCAGGTGTTAGCTTTTTAACGTCCAAGCGCCCTTAAGTTAGTGATTATTATAGATCAAATGACACTTTGACCGTGAGATTTATTAAACTACAGGCAGGATCTACCTTGAATTTATTATTCTATTTAATGACTAAAAATATTAAAATATCTTTAAATGTTATTTATAATTATTAATATTTATTAAATAATAAAATAAATAAAATTAAAATTTATACCGTTTATTTTATTTTTTTAATTTTTTATTTAATAAATATTAATAATTTTATATATTATTTAAAAATATTTTAATCTTTTTAAATATTTAAATATATTTAATTATTAAATTAAATAAAATCTGATTAAAAATATATAAAACTTTTATTAAAAATTTAAAATTAATTACATGTTTATAGATAAGTAAACTCTACGGATCTACCTATTATTTACTCCATCCCGTCATGCTTGGGACCGTCAGATTTAACGGCAGGAAAATTTTGGTCCGCACTCGTGAATCTTCATGAATTGAATTTGCTGTCCCCTCGTTAGGAAGTAGGGTCCCTCGAACCCGAAATTTCGTTGCTTTTTTTATTTTTTATTTTGTTTTGGTGGAGACACAAAAAGAAATATGTGTGTTTGTTAAGAAACACCCTTCATTAATGTCCTTAATTACCCAAATTACCACCTCATTAACATTTATGATGATTTCTCCTTCGTTTTCTCTTTTCTAGGAGCATAAAAAAAATTTGCTTAGTAGTTAGGGCAGTCCTATCATGTTTTTGTCATTCACATTTCACTATTTTTTTTTTTTTTTTTATGAATAAATAATATTCATCTCCCCGATAATCAATTTTTGTATTTATTATCAAAGGCTTTCCTTTTTATTAGGTAACTTTTAGATTTTTTATAAAAATCTTTCCTAGTCAGCTGTTATATTTGATCAAATCTTATAAGGGTATGGGAGGTGTTTACAATAAACGATAAAGTTGACCCTACTTGTAATTAATAAAACTTCAGAGGAGGTCGATACAATTAACTCTTTTTTATTTGTTTGCCACTTCTTTTTTAGGATTCACTACCTCGTTAAGTAAATCTATAGAGGTGGTCACTGCCACAAGTATACGTTAATGGTAACTATACCTTTTCTCGAAGTTAAATATTCCAAATTTGAATCCTCCAAATAAAAAAAAAAAAAATTAAATGTACAGGGTTTCAATATAGGTTCCATGCCAGTAATAGAGTTAGTTAAACGTATTTTAATTTATTATGCTAGCACTGTGATAATTCTCATAAAAGTTTATGTTATTTTTCATGCTTCGTCGTATTACTGTTGCTTTTAAGAAGTGATTTATATATTAATGAATACTTATGAGTTATGATTCAAAAGATTAATTTACCCGGCATTGATTGTTGTTATCCATATTATTCTCTTACTTTTTTATCTTTTGAATTTTAAAATTTAGTTTCTATTAGGATTAAATACTATAAAAATTTAAAAATTTATATCAACAATGTAAAGAATAAATATAATATTTTTATAGTAAATTCATTAGTAGTATTATACTGCTCCTTAATAATAGCAAGTTAAATAATCAATCTTTGCTAATATTATTTCCATGGACAATTGTAGTCATAATGTCAAAATATTTTGTAGATTAATGTTACAATTAAAGGTTTAAATGTTTAAAATTAATGGTTGTTTAATAGAATAATAAATCAATCCGTGTGAACACATGATAAATTATCTGTTTACTGATAATCATCGTCAAATTTTCATTATTGTGTTGTTATTGTTACCATCATTATCACTACTATCACCATTACAATATTATCGTGTAATTATTATCATCACCATTATAATATTAAACCATCGACATTTCCACTAATGTTATCCTTCATATATTATTAACAAATATCTCACCACAACCTTAGTTAATTTTAACAAATATTATCACCAACATGTTATACTTTTACATAAGTTAAAAGTTGAAGGATGTAACTGTAAATTATTCATACCAACGCGTCAAATGCATTGTAATTTATATTCACATTTCTAATGTTAGCAATAGAATTACTCTAATTAAGAGTACATATTAATAAAACTTTAATCTTAATTATACATATTTATTAATATATATAGATAATTTTTTTCCTTTATTATTAGAATATATACGTTACATCACTAGATCAGATATTCGAAACCACATATTTAATGTTATTAAAAAATAAAAAACATTAATCTCAACATTTAAAATTTTAATATAATAATAATAATACAAAGAACACACATACGTCGACGGCAGGAAAGTTTCGCGTGCGAACATGACATGGCAAGCTTCCATTGGTACAAAAAAAGGGCCCCCCCCCCTTGTATGTCAATTAAGCGTGAGTTATTATATTTGATTGGATGGGGATTATTGAACAGAGCACACAGTACGGGCAACTGGTGATTACGTCACCTGCCGGTTTTCTCTCTCGAGGGGCCCGTCTCTCTGTCCAGCTTTGAATGTCGACCGCCAGATCTTTTGCTTGGGTACACTGACTTGTCACCGATTACCGATAAAAAAAAAAGCCGGTCACTAATACTGTACGGAAATGTATAAACAAACTCTCACTCTTAGTTTCTGTCGTGATTATTACTGTGGCAGCTAAAACACGTACAGCAGGGCATGCAGTCAACGTGCACCGTCCGATCCCCCAACAAGATCCATCCAACGGTCAGAGAAAGGTTTGGTCAAGTAAGACAAAAGGTTATGTATACGTGGAGGTTTTTATTACTTTTGGTAATTAATTGAAGATGGACGAGATAGATATTCCTTGGGCGAGACGAAGGAGGAAGGAGAACCGTTGGATTGAAATCAGAGGGTTGAGTGTGTGTATGGAGATTGGTGATAGACTGTGACGGACTGGTGACAGTCCAATCAAATGAAAGAGAGAGAGAGCGAGATATGGAGAGAATAGTAATAAGTAGGGTGTGCTATATTTGGGACTGGAAAATACAACAAACATAGCTGGGTGACCCACGTGGTCCAGTGATTCTGTGATTGGAGAATATCAGATGACTGATTGGCAGGGTTTTATAGCATGAGAACCAAGAAATCTCACATCATACTTTGCTGATCTCCACGTGGCATGTGTAAACTATCTGAAAAATAGTAAGGGGCAATTGCACAAACACCCCTAAAATTTGATATAATTACACATAAATGATATTTAGACATATCAATATAAACATTCCCTGACGTTTAATTAATGTTACACCGATATCCCCTACCATTAATGTCAGTCCGTCAACATTAGTCTAACAATGTAAAAAAATGTTAAAATACTAAAATACCCATAAAAGTTAAATAGCCAGACTACTACTCTGATAAGACAGGTTTTTGTCTATTAAAGTATAATTTTCTTCCTATTTTAATAGTTTTGCCCCTTGACTATTTGAATATATTTAAAAATTATAAAGGGATCCAGCATGCTAATTTCATGACCGTTGCTTCCCAACGGTCATAAAAATTTTGCCTATTTAAAAGGCATCTGGTGGTGCTTTTTTTTTTTTTTTGTATCAATTTTTTTCTGTAATTTTTTGGCTTGGTTACTTTGGTTTCAGATATTGCTTGCTTTAAAAATTCTCTCTTGTTAAAGTTTTGATGAAATGGAAGCATCATGTAGGAGTGAAGTCAATGGAGGGTTAATTAAATTCAACAACAGAAAGTGTACTTGCGGTAGAAGAGCTGCTGTGCAGATTTCAGAATTAAAGACAAATCCATTTAAATTGTTTTTCTATTGTGAGAGGGGAATGTGCAAATATTACAATTTTTGGTGTCCAGATGGAATGAGTATAAACTCAATGAAAGTGAAGATGCAATTGATAAAAAATCATATAAAGATGTTTGGAACAGTATTGAAGACATACAAGAAGATGTCAAATATGACATTTCCATGATGGAAATAATGAGAAAAATGTATCAAATGCAAGAAAATAGTATCACAACAATCAAATACTATCAATTGGTGATTATATTTTTCTATTTTGTAATCATGGTATCTGTAATATGCCTACTATCCAAAAAATAAAAGGAGTAGTAATGTTATGACATTTGTATTAGCAATGCGTGTAATATATGAAATGAAGCACCAACTGTTATAATTTTTGTAACTGCCAACAGTGATGTTGCCAATGTACAAGTAAGTTTCATGCCTTGTACATTTTACAGCACCCATGATGAAACAAAAAGATCAATCTCACATACAAAATATATGAGCACTGCGGTGATCTTGCTACACAAGATCATAAATACTTTCCCCAAATAAACAAAAAAAAAAAATAATACCAACCGTTTGCATCCACAATTACATCCTCCACAAATCACACTCACTACCACAAAATAAATATCAAAATATCAACCACACATCCACTGCAACAAAAACAGTGACAAAAATAGTTACAAAATATTCTAACCACAAGAAAGGCAGCATCAGTTGAACAAAATAGTTTCCACCACAGTCACCATCATTCAATTCAATTCTCAATCCTATATTAGATAAGTAAAAAAATAATAACTAAATATGATTTGAAGAACACAATATTCTAAAAAAATTAAGACATAAATGTAAATTACCTGGGTGCGCTGTGATGTTGGTGCATTCTGCGAGAGAGGTTGAAAGGATGTAATAGGCTGTGAGACTGGAACTGGTTGAGATGATGCAACATATTGTGAGGCTGGAACTGGTTAAGGGACAGTTGTCTGGTTCTTCTTCTTCTTCTTCTTCTTCTTAGGTGCATTGGAACTACTTCCAACCTCAGATTTTTTTTTTCAAAATAGTTCCCTCTGCATTCTCTTTACATTACAATATAAACATAATATACTTTAAAGTCTTAAAGAAATAGTTAAATAATATACTCGACAGTTGAAAAAATATTACCATGGCTGATTGGACTGTAGCAGCTGTCTCTCATTTATATTTACAAGTCTTGACATTATGTCCAAATGCTCCACATGCACCACATTTTGCACCATTACTCCTCTTACTTTTCGGTTCTTCATCTAGGCCTCTTTTTCTATTTTTCCTCATTCTTCTTGTCCGGCAGAAGAACTTTGTTGAATGATATCTCAAACCAAACTGATTAATGAGGAATTGGGTGGATCACATTGGAGTGGATTCTCAAGTAGGCCTTCTTAAACAGGTATGTGAGGAAACATTCATGCCCTTGCCTTCTTGTGGCAGATATAATAGTCATGACATGCTTGTATGGAATTTCACTTATTTTCCAAGACATGCAATCACAGCTCTTCAAATCAAGCTTAACAATGTAATACTTATTCCACTCTTTCACTTCATACTCTTCTTCACTTGCACACATTACTTGCATATATCTCCCAGCATCTTGATTCTCAGTCAATTTTGACCACACACCAGGTGGTGTCTCAGTCATCCACTTCTTAGCTTCTTCATGTCTTTCGTGAAAACTCTTTAAAAACGATCTGCGAAGGTTTTCAAGCATTGTCAACGCTGCTTGTCCTATGAATTTATCTATCCAGCTGTTAAAATACTCTGAGATGTTGTTTGTCACATGATTCGATTTCACATGTGCATCGAACGCGTGATAAGACTAGTGACGAATTGGTTTCCTGCTTATGTAGTTGTATGCATCCATGTCTCCCTCTCTAATTTCCTTCGTTGCCTCATCAAAATCTACCTTGTTAGTACTCTTCGCAGAGTTGAACACCATGTCAGCTGAGGTATTTCCTTTATGCCTTGCTCTTAGATTGACAAATATATGCCTAACACAAAATCTGTTACTTGACCCTGGCCACCATGTCTCAATTACGTCTATAACTCTTTTCTACCTATCTATTATGAAGCTGGTTCTTCGATTGTCGTTATTTCCTAAGTGCTCATACAAACGTTGAAGAAACTAGCCCCAACTGTCTTTGCATTCATTCTCACATATGGCTACCACAATTGGAAACACCCAAAATTGGCATATATAGCATTGATAGCCATTAGAACACTAGGGTATTTACACTTCAGATGACACCCATCAAGGCCAATAGAAGGCCTACACCTGAATACAAACCCTTGCTTCTGTACAAACAGACTCATAAAGAACCTCTGAAATTTTGTAAGTCCGTTAGGGTCTGGTGAAACTACCTTCACAAATGCCACTGCACCAAGATTTGTGGTCTTTACCATATGGCTATAAACATACATCTAGTTGTAGCATTCACCGAACTCTTCATCAGTAGCCCCAAGAACTCTATTTTGGCTCTATATAGAGTTCACATTGGAATTGTGATACCATAAATCCTCTTAATCTCACTCCCCAAAAAACTTATCTCTAAGGTTGGATTTTCCTTTATCAAACTCTTAAACCTGTTTGCAATCCAAACAAAATTTGCCTCTTGATTTTTATGGAGCTTCTGGCATGCATGTCTGTCATGCAAGGTTTTGACTGGGAAGCAACTTTTGTCAGTGGTTAGACTTGCATGTATCTTCCAGATACAACCTTCGAAAACACACTCAACTGTGTATCTATCCCTCTCATTTTTAATTCTTCTAATTTGAAATCCTTCTCAGACTATATATTCTCTAAGGGTTACCCTAAAATGGTTCAGGTTGTGGAATAGCTGCCCTACTGCAAAACGAACATTCCCATTTGGACCACCTCTAAAAGGCCTCCATCTTGTGGCAACATCAGGTCTGCCACCATGTAGCACCCCCCGACCCGACCCGGCCGGACCGACCCGGGGAGCGCTACTCCGACTTTCAAAAACTTTTCAAAACTTCATTTTCCATTTCAAATCATTTTGAGCCCATAAAAAATAATTAAACGTTTTACGAAAATCCGGCAGAGTACCGTTTGTTTTTCGGACTTTCCAAAACCTGTTTTTACACAATCAATTCAATACCAATTTCAATAACACTTCAATATCAATTTCAAACAATTGCGCACTCTGCCGTTTAGTGCGACTTATCAATCACATAAATCATAAACTAATTAATTACAAAACATTTTTACACAACGTATTTACAAATTTCCCTGTATATGCATGCTTTCAGAATCTATATACACATAACAAAAATATAGCTACCCAACTGTACAATCCTGTGACTCGGTCTGCAACTTGCTCCTTCTTCAATCTCTAGCCTCCTCTGGATTCCTGGTACCTACGCGTTAGAAACAAACTAACGCGCTAAGCATAAAGCTTAGTGGGTGTACTAAAAACTCAATTAAATAAATCACAATATAAATATTTCCAAACAATTCCATTTCTATTGCATTTCAAAACAATTAAATTTCGAAATCAAAGTATTAAATAATTCCAATTACTTTAATTTCAATAATGAAGTCGATAATGAATGCTATCAATGAAATCATTCGGTTCACTTTTCAATTTCAATCAATTCTGGCCCACTAGAATACTAAACATTCTGGGACTGGAATATGGGTCCAAGTGATTGTCCGAGATTGCCCCGCAACAACAATCACTAATATCATCGCGATTGTCCGAGATTGCCCCGCAACAACAATCGCTAGTATCATTGTGATCGTCCGAGATTGCCCCGCAACAACGATCACTAAATCGGTGTGATTGTCCGAGATTGCCCCGCAACAACAATCACACAATAATAACGGCGCAGTACTGCTCAATAAAACCCAGCTGGTATACCAACCTTCTATATCCGTTTCTATGTCTAAGTATCCTAGGGCCGTTTCGGTAAATAATTTTCATAAGCAGTACTTAATAAATATACATTTCGCACAATATTTCTGAAGAATATCAACAATATTCATACAAAATATGAATCATGTATTGTTAACGAAATCGACACTATCGGAATACGATCAAAACGCGATCTAGCATAAAATCAGTTCAAAATCAATAATAAGTGCATCAATCATCAATTTTTCATATAAAGCAAACACTTTTCATACCAAAAATCGAAATCGAAAACTATGAACGAATTCGAAAACGAAAATAAAAACGAGGAACGAAATCGAAAACTAAAATGAAAAAGTAAACGAAAGACAGCTCGAAACGATTTCGAAAACGAGAGTACACCTACTTGGAATCCGTGTTTTCGTTCGACAAACCGCGGTTCCACGATTTCTTTCCCTTCTCTTTTTCCTTTCTCCTTCTTCCTTTTTTCTTTTCTTTTCTTTCTTCTTCTTCTCTCTTCTTCTTCTTCTTTTTCTTCTCTCTTTTCTCTCCTTTTCTCTCTTTTTTCTCGGTTCTTTCTCTCTCTGTTCTGGCTTCTCGCTTCTGCGAGAAGCTTCTATTTTTTTTTATATTTTTTTCGCCATCGCGACCTGTGGTCGCGGCACCAGGTCGCGACACTCACTGGAGTGCGCGCACCGCCTTCGTCGCGAGCGCGCCCTGGTCGCGCGAATGGTCGCGTTGCTCTCTGCCCGTTTTTAACACTTTCATCGCGAGCAGTCCATCGCGACCTATGGTCGCGGTGGCTGGTAGCGTTGCTCACTGCCAGATTTTGCCATTTTCATCGCGAGCAAGCCATCGCGACTTGTGGTCGCGGTGACTGGTCGCGGTACTCACTGCCAGATTTTTGCGTTTTTCACCGCGAGCGAGCCATCGGTACTCACTGCCAGTGAGCGAGCCATCGTTTTTACATTTAATTACATTTACACCCCCCTCAAATAGTAAAATTTTATTTTCACATATTTCACATATATCAAAAATTCGTTACCCGAAATCCGGGATGTTACACACCATCTCAGTCTTCATAGTTGTTCACAAACATAACATACGGCTCTCCTTGTAAAGATGCAACATTTTATAGAACTTTATCACCTGAGTACTGCTCTTCATTTCCTTCGTGTTGGTTCACATTGGGTTCATTTGTATCTTGTTTCACTGACTGTTGTAATTGAACCATCGATTGTGAACATGATTCAGTATTGCTCTCACTGTCACTCTCTGGTAAGTAGTCGTCATCTTCGGATGATGTTAAGAAATAAACACCATTATTGTTGTCTTCTTCACTGGATGAAAGGCACACAACGTTGGGCATACGGTGATTGGCTGAGTAGGAGTCATATGCTGAATCTTCTTCATTAGTAGATTCATAGAAAGGATGCACTACTACCAGTGGCAGTGACTCCATTTACATCCTTAACACTTTGAGCCCTCTAGCCCTAAACACCAAGAAGATATCCTACAAATCCGCATCATCTTCGATTAATCTATACTCACCAGTCCAAGCTAACTTTGCCTCCAATTTGTACTTCTGGCCTGGATGTGGCATGTCTGAACTTACCATCATATACACATCAGCGCACAGGGCTGACAAAGTGTAATTTTCTGGATCTGGAACATTATATTCCACATGCATGCCTAAATACAATACTGACAGAATCAATAAATATTTCGGCCTATAATACAAAAAATACACATCACTTTCTTCACCATACACGCACAAAACACAATGAAAACTAACAAAATAAACAATAAATACACAAACAAACATATTTTAAACCTGCTTTCAATACAAAATAAACCAGTATTGAAAACTGTAAAAGTATTAAACCCACCACATATAAAAACCCTAAATTCTAAAAACCTCATGGAATTATAAACGGTGTTCATGCATACTATTATTCTTGAAACCAAATAAATGTTAATAGAAAATATTTCAGCACAACCATGTCATTTTGGGTTCAAAATTACCCAAAACTGAAAAAATATTCCAAATTTCAGCACAAACATTTGTTCACCATACGGACACAAAACTCAAACAAAACAGTGACATGCATGTGCTATAAAACATATATTATTCAACACTCATACTCTGTGTTTCAAAAAATCAACAAAAAAAAAAAAATCCTTTTTTCAATAACAGATTACTTACCTACCAACCTTCGTCAACTGAATCGTTTTCAAACCACTATTTCATTTCGGTAAACACTTTTGAGAAAGAGGATGGAACAAAGATGGAATATGGTCTTCTATGTTATGAGGGTTTGGTTAACGGAGAAATAGGATGGGGGTTGAGAGAATAGGGCAGCACTTCGTTTGGTTTTTCAGCGCAAATGGAAGGCAAAAGGGCGCAAAAGTTTGACAACCAGACTGATGATAGAGTGCAGAACAAGTAAACGTCCCTTCACTGGCAGCTCTTCACGTCTATCAACACCAATTAAATGAATAAATTAATCTATTAATTAATAAAATAATCAGCTTATTGATAAAATAATATATTCAATGTACTTGTGCTTTCATTGTACCTGATGCATATTGAGTACTGGGCAAGATTACCATTTTACCCATACATTTACACTGTTGGTACACTATCAGACTAACGCTAACGGACTGATGTTAACGGTAGGGGATGTCGATGTAACATTAATTAAACGTTAGGGGATGTTTGTGTTGATATGCTCAAACCTTGTTTATGTGTGTAATTATGCCAAATCTCAGGAGATGTTTGTGCAATTGCCCCAATAATAAATGATATTTATTTTGTTTACGTACCACTTACGAAGTTGACGACTTGAATCTGAAATATTGTCAGACTGAATGATCGACCTTACCACCGAACTACTTGGATAATGGTAACAATAAATAATGTTAGGCATCTGTTTATTAAGTATAATTTGTAGTAAAAGATACAGGGTACATATTAATAAGAGCTAATAATATCCATCTCCTCTGAGGTTTTATTAACTACAACTAGAGTCAACTTTACCGTTAATGGATAAAGACTTCATCTACCGTTAGTTGACTTCTGTTAGAGTTAACGGTTGACCAGGTTTAACCGTTAAAAAGACCAAAATACCTATAAAATAATATTTAAAATTATTAAATAAAAAAAAGGTTAGATCTCCATCGTCCATCTCAGGTATCTCACCTGAGATGGACGGTAGAGTTTTTTCTTTTTAAAAAAAATTATTATAAAAAATTAAATTTTAAATCTCCATTGTCCATCTATGAATGGACGGTGGAGATCTAAAATTTATTTTTGAGTAAATAATGTCTACCTTCCCTGAGGTTTGCTCAATTACAGGCAGAGTCAACTTTTGAGTTTATTGACAAAGACCTCCCCTCCCATTAGTTAATTTTTGAGTTTATTGACAAAGACATCCCCTTCCGTTAGTCAACTTTTGAATTTTTTGATAAAGATCTCCCCTGGTCAACTGTTATATTTGACCAAATTTTACTAAGGGAGGGGAGGTGTTTGTTAATAAACGATAAAGTTGACTCCGCTTGTAGTTGGCAAAACCTCAGAGGAAATCGATGTAATTAGCTCTTTACTATTTATTTTTTTTATTTTTAAAAACGATTGGGAGTTTAAAATGTGGAGATCTACCAAGATAAAAAAAAAAAAAAAACAATTTGAAGAACCCAAATCATTCTGGGTTCTTCGGGGTGCTGGAGATCCAGCCACTGGGTTCGCCTTCGAAGGCGAACCTAGTTTCTGGAGATCCAGCAATGGCCAGATCTCCAGCACCCTAAAGAACCTATTCTGGGTTTTTCAGCGAAAAACTCAGAAGGTTCTCCTTTTCGAAGAACCCAGATCGAAGAGCTCATATCTGGGTTCTTCAATTTTTTTTTTTGTTCTTATTGGAGATCCAATCTGGAGATTTGTTTTATAATTGTTATTTTAAAAAATATATTTTTTAAGTAAATTTTAACCGTTTATCATCTCAAAGATGGAGGGTTGAGATTTTTGTAAATTTTTATTTAATAAAATAAAATTAAAAAAGGAGAAAAGACGAAAATACCATTGTGCATATTAAGTTTGACTAAAGTCAACTAACGGCAGAAGATGTCATTGTCCATTAACAGTAAAGTTGACTCCGTTTGTAGTTGGCAAAACCCCAGGGTAGGTGGGTGTTATTAGCTCTATTAATAATAACGTAAATTATTATATTATCATATATAAAGGGAAAATTATATAATTTTTTTAAAATTTAGATAGTATTGCACACAACAGCAACGTTTACTATAATTATATAAATATCCCCTAGAATCTGTTGGTCACAGTTAAATTTAATGTTTTACATTCAAAAAATAAGAAAAAAATATTCATTGATACTATTATTAGTTATTAGTGGGATTAAATTTTTTTTTTAGAAGAATTCAAGTCTTTTTTTTTTTAAATAGTAAGTTTGTCTCTTCGAAAAAAAAGAAAAGAAAAGAAGTTATTTCAATGATATTTTACCCTTAAATCAGTTAGTTAATACTTAGTTCACTCTTTAGTCAACGGATTTTAAGGGATGTTTGTACAATTATGATAAAAGTTGTCGCTATGTGCAATATTATCTAAATTCGGGTGAAGTTTGTGCAATTTTTACAATTATAAATTAACGTTTACTATAATTATACAAATATATCATACAATCTGTTGACCACAGTTACATTTAACGTTTTACATTGAAAAAATAAGAAAAAATACTGTTATTAGTTATTAGTTGTAGATGCTGGAATCTACAGGTGGGATCTAGGGATCTCAAGTCGGATAAATGTAGGGCCAACAACCTATAAAATACGAACGACAAGGTCGTGCTCTCTAGGACACCGGGGTGGTGCCAGCCAAATAGTCTCCGACGCTCAAGTTAGATATAGAAGTCGAGTGAAAATGAATAAGAGAGTAAAATAGAACCTGATATTGTGAATGGAGTCGAGCGTAGCTGGTAGATTGAGCGTATGGTCGTTACTATATTTATGCTCACTTGTCAAATTATGACCTTTAACGTGGCTTCGATTACGTAGAACGATGGATGGCAACATTGTTGTTTAGGTACGTGAGTACTTGAGAGCAGAATTATAGTCTTTCGGTATATAAATTTCTGACCCTTACTTATGAAGCCTAAGGCCTATATTTATAGTGATCCATGATGACTGTTTCAGGGTCGGTCGAGAAGGTCGTGCTCCGAGATAACAGGGATTTCAGTTATCTCAGAGTTGTTGGGATAAGGTAGAAGACTCTGACTGGGTCAGTCATTTGTTGGTGGGCTGATTGTTGACTTAGTCTTTGTTGACTCGGCTAAAATGTGGGGCGATAATGAGTTTTGTCAACCTTTTGGGCTTGTTTGGGCCGTGTTTCATTTGTTTTTTCGGGTCAGTCTTTAGGTGTAAGCCTTTTAGGTTATTTTTTGACCACTACATTTGTGGGATTAATATATTATTTTTTGAAGAATTCAAGTCTTTTTTTTTTAAATAATAAGCTTGTCTTATTTGATTGTTTTAAAAATTGTATAAAAAGTCTCTTCGAACAGAAGAAAAAAAGTTATTTAAAAGATATTTTTATCCTTAAATCAGTTAGTTAAGACTTAGATCACTCGTTAATTAACGGATTTTAAGGGATGTTTGTATAATTATTATAAAAGTTGCCGCTATATATAATATTATCTAAATTCGGGAGAAGTTTGTGCAATTTTTTCTATTATAAAATATGATACAAAATTGAAATACGGTTTGAAATCTTTTGTATTATGAAGTTTGGTAGTTTTGAAAACTGTTGGGCGATTATCAATTTGGTCCCTAACTTTTAAAAAATTATCAATTTTTTAATACAGTTTCGTTTATTGGTACCTTAGGCCCTAAGTTTTCGTAAATGTATCAATTTGGTTCATTTTTTAACAGTCAAACTAATTGAAAATATTAAAAAGTCAGTTTTACCCTTGACTCTATTTAAATGAGTTAAAATTACAATTTTACCAACAAAATTTTAAAAATATTATTAATAATTAGAAGGTTAATATGATCATTTATATTAATTTTTTAAAAATAAAATTTTAAAAAAAAATTTCGTAACGTCTCATTAAATATTTTTAAAAAACATTTAAATTATATTTTTAAATGGGAGATCCATTTAAAATTTTTTAAAAATTTTAAAATTTTTATTTTTAAAAAATTAATATAAAATGACCATATTACTCTTCTAATTATTAATAATAATTTAAAAAATTTGACGGTAAAATTGTAATTTAACTCATTTAAATAGAGTTAATGGACAAAACTGTCTTTTTAATATTTTTCATTTAGTTTGACTGTTAAAAAATTGGTCAGAGGGACCAAATTGATACATTAACGAAAATTAAGGGTCCAAAAGTACTAATAAATGAAACTAAGTGAAAACATTAATAATTTTTTAAAAGTTAGGGACCAAATTGATAATTACCCAAAAATATTTTATTAACTTGTCTGGTAAAGGAATGTGAGAAGTTAAAAATGAAAGAAAATTATATAATGATATATTAAAAAACAATAAAAAAATTTAAAGAGTACAATTACAATTTTAATAACAGGTGTGTTAGAATATATCGATATCAATCACTAAACATCCAATCAGAATATCTACTCCTATAACGGGAGATATATACTTTTTTACGATAAGGGGAGAAAATTATTCACATATACTAGTAAATGCGTATGGTGAGATTTGAATTCTCACCTCTGAATATCTACTTCCGTAACGGGAGACATTATTCTCCCACGATAAAGGGAAAAAATTATTCACACATACTGGTAAATGTATATGGTGGGATTTAAACTCGTACCACCAAAATAGAAGGGAAAAGTGCACTAATCATTTTAATTATGAGTAGATATGTTGTATATTAAAATTTTAAATATAGGTTTTTACTGAGTTTTTAAGATTATTAGTCATATTATGGCCAATAAAAACAATAATTAGATAGCTTGTTAATTGCTATTAATGGCTATAATTAAGAGATTTTAGTTTTGTGATTTTTATTTAAAAAATATCAGTTTGATATGTTTTTACTTTTGATCCTTTAACGTTTTTAAAAAATACGTCATTTTAGTTTCTGTAACTAAAATTTTATCGGTCAAATTAAATATAAAATAAAAATATATTAAAAAATAATATTTTTAAATAAGTTAGTGGCCGAATTAATAATTATTTAAAGTACTAATTTATAATTTAAATAAAAAGTTAATTTTATTATAATATAATAAAATATTAAAATATCTCTTTACAATTTACGTCTTTTCTATTTTGGTCAAAGTCTTTTCCCAATAGCAAATTTATATTCGTCTCAATCTAGTGATTTTTCAAATCTAGTATTTATTTAATCTAGATTAATCATATGAGAAATAGTTAGTGGCGGACCAATAAATTTCGAATTATATTTTTTTTAAATTTATTTTTTAGAATGTTAAATTATTTTTTTTAGTAAATAACGCATACATTTTATGATGTTTATTCAATTACAGGTGGAGTCAATTTTTAAATTTATTGATAAAAATTTCTCTTTTTTTGGATTTACTCAATTACAGACATAATCAATTTTTAGCCAACTCTTCAATTTTTTGATAAATATATTCCCGAATCAACTGTTATATATGACCAAATTTTACTAAAAATAGATGAGGTGTTTGTCAATAAAATATAAAGTTAATTCCGCTTGTTATTGATAAAACCTATGAAAAAAATTCATACAATTAACTCTATTTTTTTTCTTGTTTTTTACTATTTGATGCAAATAAATTTTACGTGATGTAACCTAATATATTTTTTTTTACATATGATATAATATAATATTTTAAGCAGTATTTCTTCATTAATATTATACATGAGAGCAGTATTCTTAATTATTATATATTTAAGGATCCTTTTAATATATGCCATAAATTAACAATTTAAAAGAAAAAAATAATATATAAATATTTTACTAAATCAAAATTGTTTTATGTGTTTTAAAATAATACCTTTAAAATATATATTAATATAAATAATTCCTATTATCACTTCCCATTTGAGAGTAACAAATAGAGTGAAATTTAAAATTCGAATTTGTAAAAAAAAATAAATAAATAAATAAAAGGAGGAATTAATTTATGTAAATTTAAAAATGTATAAAATATTATTTTTGTACTGATTATTATTAGTATAAATTATAAAATAGCCAGCTAGAAGCTCTTGAACAGCAACATACATAGATTCACAATCGATTAGACATTTAAAAAGAAAAAAAAAAACATCAAATCAGCATGAATAGAAAGATTTGAAGCCCATCAAATATTTGATTTGATTCACAATAAATACGCAATCAAATCTGCTGAATTTTGTACAAACCGATGGTAGGCATGTAATAAAAAAGCCAAGGTCCCAAAAGCAACTAGCAATTTCAAGGGGGCAAAAAAAAAAAAAAAAAAGCAAAATCTTCATATCAGGAATTGATAGAAAAGGCTGTTCAGAGTCATTACAAAGATCAATGTAATTTTCCAACATCTTTGATATATACAGCTGATGGTATATTTAAATAGTCATATACAGCTGATGGTATATTAAAATGGTTAATTATACTAATACCCCTCTATTATCGCGTTCTTACACATACTAATAAGTTTACCTTTTATTACACAAATCTCCTCTGAAAAACGTTAACTGAACCGTTGATTAACCATAAAGTTAACGGTTTAGACAAAAAAACCATTTTGCCCTTAATACTTATTTTATTAAATATTTTTTATTCTTAATAATTATTTAATATATGAAAAATGATTTTTTTTATAAAAAAATCAATTTAACTGTTCATCATATTCTTCAATTAAATTCTTAATAACAACCAAATCTAGATTTTTTTTCTTTCCAAATCACAAACCCAGATCATTATTATTTTCATCATTATCATTTTTTAAAATTTTCTTCAACCAAACAAATTCATTTTTCAACCAAAAAATTCAAACAAACCCAAATCCAATTTTTTTTTCAAATACCCAGATTTTTTCTTCTTCTTCTTCTTCATTTTTCTTCAACCAAAATACAAACTCATTCTTTAACCAAACAAACCCAAACAAATCCAAATCCAGATTTATTTTTTCAAATACCCAAATTTTTCTTCTTCTTTTTCTTCTTCATTTTTCTTCAACCAAATATTTTCTTCTTCAAGCAAACCTAAAATTTTTTTTTTACCCAAACATCTTCTTCGAATTTTTTTTTTACCCAGACATCTAATTCTAATTTTTGAATTTTTAGGTTTGTTGAAGATGATTTGTTTGGAGAAGAAAAAATTCAAATTTTTGGACTTTTGGTTTTGTATTTTTGGGTAAGAAGAAGAAGAAAAATAAGTTATTGAAGAAGATTTGTTTTGAAAAGAAAAAAATAAAATTCAAATTTTTGGATTTGAATTTTAGGGTTTGTTGAAGAAGAAGGTTTGGAGAAAAAAAAAATTTGAATTTTTAGAGGAGGAGAAGAAAAAAAAGAAAAAGAAGAAGGAAGAAGGTTTGGAGAAGAAAAATATAATTTTTGGAGGAGGAGAAGAAAAAGAAGAAGAAGGAGATTTGGAGAAGAAGATTTTTGGAGGAGGAGAAGAAAAAGAAGAAGGAAGAAGGTTCGGAGAAGAAAAAATAAAATTCAAATTTTTGAAGGATGAGAAGAAAAAGAAAGAAAAAGAAGAAGGAAAAAGGTTTGGAGAAGAAAAAATAAAATTATAATTTTTGAAGGAGGAGAAGAAAAAGAAGAAGAATGAGGTTTGAAGAAGAAGAAAAAGAATAAGGAGGTTTGGAGAAGAAGATTTTGGAGGAGGAGAAGAAAAAGAAGAAGGTTTTAAGAAGAAAAAATAAAATTTAAATTTTTGGAGGAGGAAAAGAAGGAGAAGGAGGATGAGAAGGAGCATGAAGAGAAGAAAAAGGAGAAGAAGAAGCTTATGACCCACGGATATCAATAAAGAAACTGCATTAAAATTAATAATTTGTCAAAACCTAAGGATGAAAATGAAATTCACCCTTAAAAAAATTATAAAAAAAAACTCATATTATATGCGTGAATTTAAATAAAATTTTTGGATATCTAACTATAGTTGATAAGTGATTTGTATGAATCATTGGATTGTGTTGTAATTGAGTTGAAAAAAATAAATCATCTATCATATCATTTAAAAAAAAAAAGTTAACATGTAATTCAATTATATATGTTAAGGATTGAAAACAATAAATAAATAAAAATTATATTTATATTTTTGAGATATAATATTTTATATATTTATATATTAAAAGAATAAACATGAACTATTTAGTTAAGTTTTGAATTGTTACTTGACTCTATCATTTAAGTTGGATTTGTAAAAAAACATTTCAAGTTACTTAATGATAAAAAAAAAAAGTTAGTTCTATTAATTATAAAAATAATAAAATAAAACCAAACGCGGGAAGTGATTTAAAAATAAAAGAAAGAAGAAGAAAAGAGAGTGAAAAATAATATATAATAAATAAGTATATAAAAATGAAGTAGAAAAATCACATTCCAAATGAGCAAATTCAAACTTGAAAAGGTCTTTCTTATTCTTGAAGAATTAGGGGTAAAGAGATTGATCGAAAAAGATATATTGATTTTATTATAAAATCGTGTAATTGAATTCGCAGGTCATATTATATTATTATAAAAATAATTTCTTTTGACCGGAAGCTAAAAAGTGTCACTATTTAAAGTTAAAATTAATTTAATTTATAGTTGGTTAATTGTATATCGAGTAGATTAATTTATTTTAATTAATTAGATTGATATAACACAATAGTATTTAATTGGTTAAATATATATATGGACTCTCAATTGATTAAATCATACCATATTATAAAAATATACATTACAAGTTTTCTCTCTGAAAACCTCTCGAGGAATTTAGGGTGGAAGTAGATAGGGAAGCTGTATTGGTCTTTTTATTCACTCGTAGTGAGTGTAGACTAGTGTTGTTTTCTTCTTTCTCTCACATATTATTTTATCCTTCTCTTGGCTTATTCTCTTGTCTCTCAATTGTTTCTACGGATTCTGAGAAGATTACTGCACTTTGTGCTTCCTTAAAACTGACAGATGAGAAGGGGCCTGTGCAAAAGGTTGGTGGTTATTAAGGGAGGATGTATCTCGTAAAATGTTTTTATGCCTGGTTGGGAACTCTTGGCAGGATGTCAAACCAACAGGAAAGCATTCAAAGCTTTAATCCCCAAGATATGGCGTACTAATCAGGAAGTCACTGTTGAACTGGTTTGCGACAATATTTTTGCATTTCATTTTCAGAATATCCAGGACAAGAAACGGGTTTTGTCAGAAGGACCATGGAATTTTGATAATTCCCTTCTTGTTCTAAAGGAACCACAGGGTTGAGGAGACTTGTCAAAAATGGGGTTTTCACATGTAAAATTCTGGGTTCAAATTCATAACGTACCGCTTTTATAAATGACATGGGAGATTAGTTTGATGTTAGGGTCACACATCGGCAAAATCATTGAACTTGATTTAGGAGCGTCTGGCGATTGTGTGGGCAAGTTCATACGTGTTCGAGTGTTAATTGCTACTACGATATGAGCGAATGCCATAATTTTATTTTGGATGTGGTTTGATTGGTCATTCTCTCAGAGAATGCTCTCATTCAATTGGTACTCCAGAAGTGGGTTTAGTTAAAGACCACAAATATGGGCTCTGGCTGCGTACTACGAGTCCGCCCAAGGAACGGTTCTCACGGTCTGGTCGACAGTCGGGCCAGGGAACGTTTGCAAACTTTGCCACTAGCAGAGAGGCTGCAACATCTGATAGTCGGAATAATGGCACGAATAGGGTGATGCTACCGAATGAGCTGTCACAAGAGCGAGTTGAGCAAAGTAAGAGTATTGGAAAGGACAACATAGTCAGTGTGCCTATAGAGGATTCCTCTTTCCCCCTAGTGTTTCTCCAGAAGCGGATAATACGGGGTTGCATTCAATCTTTAGGGAAATGGACAAGGGAAGTAAGAATGATTTGTCAAACCGATGTCCAAGTGATTTAATAATTTCTTCTGATATTTCGGTGCAAAGTAATATGAAATATTCGGTAACCGAAGATCATGATGGCTTTGGAATAACTGATACCGATTTTCCGCAGAATTATACTGTTGGGGCTGAGTTTACGGACACGAAAACAATTCATAAAAATTCTATGGAGATTGTAGTAGCTAAAATCTGTCAAGCCCAAAATGCAAGTAAGGATCCAGCCCAGAAGCTCAAAGTATATCACAAGACCAGGCCCAGAGTCAAAAATTATTAAAATACTTGGCCTAATCGCCTTAGTCAAAAAATGGTCATGGACCTGTCGTCCTGGTCACACGATGACCCAGCTAAGATCACTACGCGGTGATCCAAATGAAGATAATCACGAGAAACCATGATGGACACACCTAGAGAACCTTCATGTCGTACGACATACACTCAACGCTCCACACATCGATCCAAGTAGCAACAAGGAAATAACTCCATAATTTTCACGCTTGGGGAACCTCCTACGTTGCACGACATACTATTATTCTCATATGGGGTCAACGTTCAATCAACATGTCGCACGACATATAATCACAATTGTCTTAGGACAATTGTCAAAACCACATGTCGTACGACATTGAATCTCCTTAGTTCTGTGGGAGACCAAATCATGATATACTTTAATAAAGATGGTCCTACAAAGGCATAATTAAAATCTAAACAGCTAAGTCAAAGAAAGCATATGTAAACTTCCTTGATTGGAGGCAGCAAGGGAGGTAATGATGAAATCTCCAATGGGCAAAAACATCATCCCCTTATAAATAAATGATAGTTCTCTAAAGAGAGGGGGACTGAAAAACTCATATCCAAAAACCATCCATATTCAGACAACATTCTCCGGCCATTATTCATCATCTCCGATCATCTTCCGATTGTAGCCCAATTAGCCGATCTCTCACCTCCTTCGATCGGGAAGATCTCAATTACCAAGTTAACAGGAAGTATTACTCATTAATCTCAACTTATTACCATTACATACTTATTAGCATTCGCTAACTTGACCGTTGGAGTGACTTTAGTCGGCACTACCCCGGTGTCCCAGACGTCCTGCGGGTCATGTGCAGTTCTATCTTTGCAGGTTGTAGTGCCTCGTGTCCCGTGTCCTCGAGCGATTTTTGAGGACTACAATTTGGCGCCCATTGTGGGGCATGACAATCCCTGAACGAGTAAAGGTAGAGCGCAGCAAATCCGACTATGTCGTCTGACAATTTTCATCACGACGCAATGGAGGTTAGGGTACAACTCCTTATATCCCAGATGCAAGAGAATACCCAAAGGCTCCAAGCGCTCGAACAAGAGAACCAGCGAGTGTTGGCAGAGAACCAAGAACTGCAAAATAGGGTCAATTCCCTCACCATCGTTTGTCCATTTGGAGTGCTTCAACGTCCTGGCCCGTGCCATTCGATCAAGCCACCCACACTACCTACTACACTCCAGTTTGGCCAGACGAACAAGGTACCACGGCTGGCGACCTCAATCCAATCCTTGCAGGTACGGAACCTAACATTCGAGCCGAGGACAGAGTAGGCATTGCGTATGACATTCGGCTATCAACCCGTCGAACAAGACATGTATTTATCAATCGGAAGGCATGGCAAGGGCGGCGCAAGAGATGCCACCTATCTCCACCCGCAATGGCAACGTTGGTTCAACCCAACAAACTGTCCTACTACAGGGAACGCCATCGGGTCCTTCGCATTCAGCCTCGTCGAAATCGAACCTAATAAATCTTGAATCAACATTGGCTAACCCCGACTTGGCACGAAGGTTCACGGAGATGGAAACACTCATCCAACACATTCCAGGAATGCCCGCTCTTATAAAGCAAAGTGCAGCTAATAGCTTTGCCGACTCTCCATTCGTCGACGCGATAGCACCGGTGGAGATGCCAAGAAGGTTTAACTTTCCCGGTATGAAGTAGTACGACGGGACGACAGACCCCGATGACCACATTGCGCAGTATCGACAACGAATGTTCACTGCAGCCATCCCACGAGATCTAAGGGAAGCATGCATGTGCAAAGGCTTCGGCTCGAGCCTTGTAGGGTTAGCCCTTCAATGGTACACCAACCTCCCCAATGTTTCCATCAATTCTTTCGCTCAACTCACGGACACCTTCGTAGAGCAGTTTGCTAGTAGCCGGACGTTGAAAAAATAATCCGACGACCTCTACACAATCAGCCAGAGGAGGGGTGAACGTCTACGTGACTTTGTAGGTCACTTCAACAATGAAAAGGTTTTCATCCCTCATTGAAACCAGACAACGACCATATCAACCTTCCGCAAAGGCCTACTCTATGACTCCGACCTACATAAGGAGCTCACCAAGTACCCCTACAAGAAGATGGAAGACGTCCTGGCCAAGGTATGGGCACAGATAAAGTGGGAAGAAGACGAAGTGAACTATAAACCTAATAGAGCAAACAGCAGGAAAGACAGGTCGAGTAGGAGGGTCGAACAACGAATAACCGACAGACGTGTTGAGCCATACCCGACAATACCATGAAGGAACGGCCAAGTAAGGTAAGAACGCCGACGCGACAACAGACCCCCAAGACCATTTGACCGACCAAAAAACAGATTGCCATAATATAATTTGAGTATTAAACTAGCAGAGGTAATCGCCGTTCTCAAAGGAATGGGTAGATCAGTTAAGTGGCTAGATAAGATGATAAGCCCTTCGGATCAGAGGGACAGCTCCAAGTGGTGCGAATTTCATGGCGACCATGGCCATCGAACAGAGTATTGCGTCGCACTACGACTGGAAGTGGCAAAACTACTCAAGAAGGGTCACCTCAAAGAATTCCTGACTGACAAAGGTAAGAATACTTTTTAAGGCAAGGACAGGTCGCGCAACACTGGTTCAATTCCACCACTAGAACCCCCCAAACATGAGAGAACTGTGAACGTCATCTCTGGTGGATCCGAAGTAAATGGAGTCACTTACTTAGAAGCAAAGCACCACGCACGGCAAGCCGGACGCACGAAAGTCCGACAAACCCGTCCGGCGGACACAATTTACAATTATCCAATCAGTTTTAGCAGCGATGAGCACACAGAACTACTCAACCCCCACCACGACGCGCTGGTCATCTCATTAACAGTGGCCAACTGTTTGATTAAGAGGATCCTAATGGACAATGGGAGCTCAACAAATGTACTCTTCATTGGCGCGCTTAGAGAGATGCATATTGACGAGTGTAACATCGTGCGCCGCTCGACCATTTTAGTAGGATTCAGTGGAGAACATAAGAACACCATAGGGGAAATAGTCCTTCCCGTCTATGCGGAAGGAATCAACCTGAACACACGCTTCCTCATCATTGACTGCCCGTCGTCCTACAACATAATCATGGGTTGCCTGTGGATTCATGAGATGAGGGCTGTTCTCTCGACATATCACTAGGTTATCCGTTTTCCTACTAGATGGGGAGTCCACGAGATCCGAGGGCAACAGAAGACCTCGCAAGACTGCTACCTGAACACTCTAAAAGCTAGGCCATCCGACTTATAGCAATTACAGAGCGCAATCACCGCCACCAACAAAGACGGACCAGAAATGGAATAGCTCGACAAAATATCTATACATCCGAGCTTCCCAGACCACAAAGTTAGTATCGACTCCCGCCTCCCATAAAATATCAGAACAAAGTTAATCGACTTTTTGATGGCCCAACACGACAGCTTCGCATGGTCGCACGCTGACATGACCGGCATTAACTCAGAAGTCCTGGTGCATAGACTGCAGGTCAACCCAGATTACCCGCCTGTAAAGCAAAAACGAAGGAAATTCGCACCCGAACGCAACAAAGTTATCAACGAGGAGATCCAAAAGCTAATCGACATTGGCTAGGTAAGAGAAGTGAATTACCCAGACTGGCTCGCGAACGTAGTAGTAGTAAAGAAGAAGAACGGGAAATGGCGCGTCTGCATCGACTTCACAGACCTCAACAAGGCCTGTCCCAAGGATTCCTTTCCTTTACCACACATTGACATGATGGTGGACGCTACAGCGGGCCACGAACTATTGAGCTTCATGGATGCATTCTCCGGCTACAACTAAATCCTAATGCATCCGAACGACTAGAAAAAAACTTCTTTCATCATGGAACGCGGTATTTTTTGCTACAAAGTGATGCCCTTTGGCCTTAAAAACGTCGGGGCAACCTACCAAAGGTTAGTCAATAAAATGTTCGCAAGTATGCTCGGACAGACCATGGAGGTCTACATCAACGACATGCTGGTAAAATCATTGGTAGAGGATCAGCACCTTGACCACGTCCGACAGTTGTTCGATATTATTGACAAGTACGGGATGAAGCTTAATCTAACCAAGTGTTCCTTTGGAGTTTCATCAGGAAAGTTCCTTGGCTATCTAGTAACCAAGAGGGGCGTCGAGGCCAACCCATATCAAATCCAATCTATCATGGATTTGAGGTCCTCCAAAAGCATCAAAGACGTACAAAAATTAACTGGGCGACTCGCGGCCCTCAACCGCTTCATCTCAAAGTCATCCGAAAAATGCAAGCTCTTCTTCGACGCTCTAAGGAAGAATAAGTCATTTGACTGGAATCAAACAAGCGAAGAAGCATTCCAAAACATTAAGCAATACTTAGCAGACCCTCCACTCCTATCTAAACCAAAAGAAGGAGAGACACTTCTACTTTACCTCGCTGTATCCGAAACGGCCGTTAGTGCAGTACTAGTAAGAAATAAGGAAGGCAAACAACTCCTCGTATACTACATCAGCAAGACCTTACTCGACGTAGAAACAAGGTACACCCAACTTGAGAAATTAGCCCTGACACTAGTTACAGCCACGAGGAAATTGAGGTCGTACTTCCAATGCCACACCATCAACGTCCTCACTACTTTTCCCTTGAAAAACATCCTACATAAGCCCGAACTGTCCGGCCGACTAGTAAAATGGGCCGTAGAATTAAGCAAGTACGATGTCAACTACCAACCTCGCACGACGATCAAATCACAAGTATTGGCAGACTTCATAGCGGACTTCACACATGAGATTCTACAACAAGCGAAAAAAGAGCTTTGCATCATGTCGTGCGATGGAGGATTAGACTTTGGCAGTCGACGAATCAAGTAACGCCAGGGGCAGCGGACTAGGGGTTGTACTTACCTCACCCGAGGGACACGTCATCGAACGATCCATCAGATGCAGATTCAAAACCACTAACAACGAAGCCGAGTATGAGGCCCTCATAGCTGGACTCACCTTGGCAAAGCACTTACACGTCGAATGGATAAAGGTACGTAGTGACTCCCAATTAATTGTAAGACAATTGCAAGGATCCTACCAAGCTCGAGACTTGAAAATGGCGGCTTACTTAACCTTGGTGAAAGAACTACAAGCCTCGTTCGACATCGAACAAGTACCAAGATCAGAAAATACACATGCCGACGTGCTCGCCAACCTCGGTTCCGCACTAGATACCACAGTTGAGCGGACCATCCCCATGACTTTTACCTAATGGCCAATTGTGTAGAAGCCAGCAAAGCTCGAAGTCAAACCAATTTCGGACCAACCAACTTGGATAACTCCGATCTACGACTACCTGATGAACGACGCCCTCCCATCTAATAATGTCGAAGCACGAAGAGTCAAGATAAAGGCTGCCCGATTTCCATAATAGAAGGTCGACTTTACAAAAGGTCGACTTTACAAAAGGTTCTACTCCGGGCCCTACCTTAAATATGTCGACCTGATTGAGGCTCAGCAAATACTCAAGGACTTGCACGAAGGGCAATGCGGAAACCACTCAGCAGGGAGGAGCCTAGCCAACAGAGCAATCATGGCACGATACTATTGGCCAATAATGCGATCTGAGTCGTACAACCTCGTCAAGCGGTGTGACCCATGCCAGCGCTTCGCCCACATTTCACATCAACACCCGGAACGACTTCACCCCATCTCAGCACCATGGCCTTTCATAAAGTAGGAATGGATATAGTAGGAAAGATACAAGTCGCTACCAGAGCAAAGGTCTACATGCTAGCCGTGATCAATTACTTCACAAAATGGGTCGAAGCCGAGTCATATGTGAGAATCAAAGACTCCGAAGTAAAAAGCTTCATTTGAAAGAATGTCATATGCCGCTACGAAGTCCCAAGGGAGATAGTCACTGACAATGGCTCACAATTCATATCATACGACTTCCAAGACTTTTGCGACAGGTGGAAGATCAAGCTAAGCTACTCAAGCCCAAGATATCTTCAAGCCAACGGCCAAGCAGAATCCACCAACAAAACGATCATATCCACCCTCAAGAAGCGACTCGACCAATACAAAGGGAAATGGGCCGATGAGCTACAAGGCGTATTATGGTCTTACCGTACAATTGTCAGAACTTCAACAGGGGAAACGCCATTCTCCCTAACCTATGGCTCGGAGGCCGTAATATCAACTGAGGTTAATTACCCTTCTTATAAAGTACAACACGCAACCGAAGAGACAAACAACAAAGAATTATTAAACGAACTCGACACAGTCGACGAGCGTCGTGACAAGGCCGCAATCAAATTGGAAACATATCAGCAAAGAGTCGCCCGACATTATAACAGGAACATTCGTCTCAAAAAGTTCAATATTGGAAACTGGGTCCTTCGTCGCGTCTTCCAAAACACAAAGGAAAAAGAAGCAGGCAAACTCGGTCCTACATGGGAAGAACCATACCAAATCACCAAAGTAGTTGGACATGGAGCCTATAAACTACAATGTACAGATGGTATGGAGATTAGCAACAGTTGGAACGCATGCCATCTAAAACAGTATCATTTGTAAAGTCCTACTCTTTTCTTTTTCAATTTTATCATCCTACGACATGGAACTTACTTAGGCATCGGAGGGTCGTTGGTAAATCCAACGGCCAACCCTAACTCTTTTATACAGGTCGGCATCGCTGGACAATCCCACACTGAAAGTTTTTTCGATTCATGCCACACGACCTGGGGCAAATCAATATCATTAGAACAAGAATCGATCAAATCCACTATAACACAAACAAATATCACATGATCTACATTCAAGGCCATAATACACGACCTGGATTTAAGGTCGCTATAACACAAACAGTGATCGCACGACCTACATTCAAGGTCATAAAGCGCACGACTTGCATTCAAGGTTATAAAGCGCACGACTTGCATTCAAGGTCATAAAGCGCACGACTTGCATTCAAAGTCATGAATCGCACGACCTGCATTCAAGGTCATGAAGCGCACGACCTGCATTCAAGGTCATAAAGCGCACGACCTGCATTCAAGGTCATGAATTGTACGACCTGCATTCAAGGTCTTAAGCCGCACGAATAAAAAATATTTGCAATTTCAAGCATTAAACCACATATATGTTATTTTAGCGTCGTACGAAAACATAATTTTCTCAAAATTAGCAAAGGAAACAGTTATATTTACTCTGTCGTACGACAATATATTATCTAAATACTTATCAAGAATTCATCTCAAAACGATATCCTATTAAATGGGAAAATTAGAGTTCAAAAGTCCATGTGGGCAAAAACTTCAAAATACTTAGCAAGAATTCATAAAATATACTTTACAACTCACTATGGGGCAACATCATCATGTTCTCCCTCAACTTCAGCATCTCCAGCCATGGCAGCTGACTGACCGCCACTCGACTGAGCAGGCAACTCTATAATGGCTGCGCTTTCAAGGGCCGGGTCGACACGACATTCTTCATTAGCCTTCGCCTCGACAAGCTGACTCTTTTCTTTGACCCCATCATCATCATCATCATCATCCTCATCATCATCTACGCGAGTTAGCTCCTCGTGATCGGCGATCCATTTGTCTACCTCCCATTCGGCGGCACGACCTTCCTTGTATTGCCGCATCAGATCAGCCCGCGTCTTGACTATTGCGTTGAGCACGTCATCCTCAACTCGATCATACATGGCGTCGTACTCCGATTCCTTCACCTTAAGCTGAGCGCCCAGCTGGTCAACCTTCCATTGCAAAGGTCTGAGTTTGTCAACCTCCGATTTCAAACGTTCAAGCTCAAGGGTCGACTCCGTCGCATGATGACTAGCCTCGTCAGCAGTTTTCTTAGCCTCTAAGCTTGAAGCCCTCAACTTCCCCACTTCGACCTTGAGGCCTTCGTTGCTTGACTTGAGCTCCCTTACCTTCCTCAAGGCCGAAACAAACTCTTGCTTGGCATATAACTGAGATTGGAGAGCCTACAGAAAGGAAATTCATACTTAGAAAATGTTACAAAATAAAAAATAAAAAAATAAAAAATATATCAATTCATACTTACCTGAAATTGATGGCTGAGGCCCTAGTCAAATGCATGCGACAAGCCCATCTCTTTAAGCCTGCTCTCGTCTTCAGGGAGAAGCAGCCACTCGACTAAAGGCATAATAGACCCAAAGTCAGAATAGGCAGAGGCATCTTGTGGAAACACGAGGTCGATCGACGCCTCGCTGCCAGTTGCCGAATCATCCCTTCTCCGCTTCTTTCCAACGGAGCCCATGTCGAGCGACTCTTTTCCTCGGCTAGGCGGAGGAGGAGGTGGTGGTGAATTTGCCATCGGCTCGACAGAGCCACTCGACTTAGCTTTCTTTTTTCCCTTCCTCTTTTCCTTAAGCCTCCTCATGGCTTCATCAGCGATAGGAGTAGCAAAACCTCCAGCCATTAAGTCAACTGCAAATTGTTGCTCGACGTATGATATGGGAGTCAGAAATCTTAAGCCATACAGTCGCTCGACACAATGTCTAACTCTGACAAACTCTACTAAATTTTTGAAAGCTGGGTAGGGAGTACCAGGCTCGTTAATAACAGAGAATTTTCACAAGTGGCTCGGCCTCAAGTTATCCTCTGACAGGATTCTCCTCCAGCTCCTTTTCTTCACTCCGTACGACAGAACCTTCTCTGTACGTGTCACACTAGTCGAGCCCACCACAGCCTGAGGAGCCCCTAGATTCATTGCATCACAAGAAAACGAATAAATGGTTAGTCAAGACAGCACATAAAGAAACATTATGTCGAACAACACGACATAACAAATTAACCCACCAGCCTTTGACCATGTCGTACGGACGGTCGTATCCCCTATTAGCCACTCGACAAGGAGGCCACGTGCGAAGAAATATCTATCCTTCCATGATTTGTCATTCGTAGTCAACTTTGTAATAATGTGCTTTCTATATGACCTGAGATTCAAATTATAACGACCCTTCTGGATGTCTTGCTCCCTCATCGAATAAGTGTAGAACAGGTCCGAGAGTTCAAAAACGATAGACTCCGTCGTACACAGCAGCTCCAGCCCCAACAGGATTCTCCAACTATTTGGTATGAGTTGCCTTGGGACAAGCTTAAAATGGTCCAAGACATTCCTTAGTAGTCCGACTACAGGTAGTCTGAACCCTACCCTCTGGAATGTAAGCTCATAGAAGCATGTCCATCCAGGTATGTCCCAGTCTGGTCTCTCCTCCTTGGCGAAAACCCGTGCACCCTTAAATCAACTCCATCTGGTATGCCATAGCAATACTGGATACGCTTTAAGTCGTCCTCTGTCAGCACGCTAGCTGGGTTGATTAAAAGCAAGCCCAACAGCCTACTCGGACCCATGGGGCAGGGACCAGCATTCCCCCTGGTAGCTCGACGAGAGAGGTCCCCACAGGTACATCTTCCATAGCGCACGACGTACCCTCATGACAGAAGACTGTCACTTGGTCGTACGCGTGAGAAGCCAGAGTGACTTCCCTACTCTTGGTCCTCGACTAGCCCTACAAGTCGGACGATAGGTCAACAGGATCGTCATATCCTCGCCTCGATAAACTGGGAGTATTCTCGTCACCTCTACTCGACATCTCACATACAAGTCGAGTGACAGTAGGGAGGGTTAGTAGTCAAATCTAACTAAGTATCATACATGCCCTAAAACTCACTTCTTATAAGTGTTAGCATACACTTAAGAGATGTCATGCGACATACACCCCCTAACTACTGTCGTGCGACAAAGATACCACAAACAAATTCTACCAAACCCTAAGTTACGTTTTCATATCAAAACCTACATTTTTCAGATCTTCCTAAAAATTCTACTCGAAGAACAGAAACATACCCAGAAACTAAAAAAACAAATTTAGAAGTCAATAGCCAAAAATAAAGCAAAGACTTACCAATAAAGCAAGAGTAAACGCTGCCTCGCTGGAATAGACGCAAAAAGGGACGAAAACAAAACGCAACGACACCGGAAACAGAAACGCAGGCGACTGGTTCTTGAGAGAGAGAGAAATAGAGAGAGAAGCAAAAAGCAAGAGAATTTTTGAAAATGTGGAAGAAAGAGGAAAGGGCGGCAATAAAAGGAAAGACATGTGTTGACCTGTCAATTTCTTATTGAGCACGCACCCCCATAACCGTCATCATTAATGAGGCATGTGCTTTTCCCATAAAGTCACAATTACTTTGGCACAACTATCGAAGAGCCATTGGAAGGCCAGCCGATCACACTGCCTCTATCATGACATTGTTATATGACCGTGTCAAGTTACAGGGATTGTGATCTTTTCATAAACCCAGGAGCACTCATCAAATCAACCCAACTGATCATCACAATTAATAGTCGTATGACATAAAATAAAAACCACCATATAAACTCTACATACGGATCCATACCTACATGTTGGACGACACAAACATAATATCGTATCCCTCCACACGACGATACAACGTTGAAGGGCGGTACAAACCCCTTGACTTTTTTCTTAAGTCCAAGGCGTTTAGGGGCAAACTGTAGTAGCTAAAATCTGTCAAGCCCAAAATGCAAGCAAGGATCCGGCCTAGAAGCTCAAAGTATATCACAAGACCAGGCCCAAAGCCAAAAATGATCAAAATACTTGGCCTAATTGCCTTAGTCAAAAAATGGTCATGGACCTGTCGTCCTGGTCGCACGACGACCCAGCTAAGATCACTACGCGGTGATCCAAATGAAGACAATCACGAGAAACCATGATGGATGCACCTAGAGAACCTTCATGTCGTACGACATACACTCAACGCTCTACACATCGATCCAAGTAGCAACAAGGAAATAACTCCACAATGTTCACGTTTGGGAAACCTCCTACGTCGCACGACATACTATCATTCTCATCTGGGGTCAACGTTCAATCAACATGTCGCACGACATATAATCACAATTGTCTCAGGACAACTGTCAAAACCACATGTCGTACGACATGGAATCTCCTTAGTTCTGTGGGAGACCAAATCATGATCTACTTTAATAAAGACGGTCCTACAAAGGCATAATTAAAATCTAAACGGCTAAGTAAAAAAAAGCATCCATAAACTTCCTTGATTGGAGGCAGCAAGGGAGGTAATGATGAAATCCCTTAACGGGCAAAAACATCATCCCTTTATAAATGAAGGATAGTTCTCCAAAAAGAGGGGGACTGAAAAACTCATATCCAAAAACCATCAATATTCAGACAACATTCTCCGGCCATTGTTCATCATCTCCGATCATCTTCCGATTGTAGCCTGATTAGCCGATCTCACACCTCCTTCGATCGGAAAGATCTCAATTACCAAGTTAACAGGAAGTATTACTCACTTATCTCAACTTATTACCATTACATACTTATTAGCATTCGCTAACTTGACTGTCGGAGTGATTTTGGCCGGCACCACCCCGGTGTCCCGAGAAGTCTTGTGGGTCACGTGCGTTCTATCTTTGCAAGTTGTAGTGTTCCGTGTCCCCGAGCGATTTTTGAGGACTACAGAGCTTGATGAGAGAAGGTAGCAGATTATGTTGCATGTCATCACAGATCTTACAATTAATGATGGTATAATTAATGAGATACACAAACATGTGTTAGATGGCCAGCTTTCTTCTACTACACAACCAAGTTTGGTAGAATCCCATGCAAATCCATACATAATGAATGTGAATCAGAAAGGAAAGCTCTCCATGTGGAAATGTGTTCCACGTCAGCCAACCCGTGCAACTGCAGTTTCTATTGAAGGCATCGAACTAAAAAAAAGAGCCTCTTCCCCTGTTGTGAATTCATTGAGTATTGGCAAAACAAATCATGTACAGCTACCTCTGATGAGTTGAAAATGGAAATATCGGCGAGACCTGGACATTACCAAATTTGCCAGTCGTCATAAAAATACTCAGTTGGAATGTTCGAGGGGTCGGGAATCCTCGAACGTTCCAAGTCCTGCAAAGGCATATGCAGGATTGTGCACCCGATGTCGTCTTTCTATTCGAGACACTGGCAACTACTTCTCAAATAGATTGACTTCGCGTTAGGTTGGGTCTACATGGGAATTTTTCGATTTTGAATATGAGAAAACGTAGTAGTTTAAGTCTGATGTGGTCAAGTAAGGTTTCAATTTATCTTCTTTCCTTTTTCAATTTTCATATTGATGTTAGAGTTACTTCTCAGGAGGACAAATTGTGGCACTTTACTGGTTTCTATGGCAATTCGGATACTTCCCAACGCATCTATGGCTAGACTTTTCTTCGCTGTCTTTGTAACCTGTCACCTCTACAACGATGAGAAGTGTGGAGGTCTTGCGAGACCGAATTATTTGATTAATCATTATAGAGATGCTCTGGCCGATTGTTCTCTCCTTAATTTGGGATATTCCGTCCTAAGCTTTACCTAGTGCAATGATCGGGCTGCTTCGGATTTTGTGCAGGAACGTCTTGTCCAGTTTGTGAGTATGGCAGAATGGAAGCATATGTTTCCGAATATTTAGACTTGTCACTTCGATTTTTAGGGCTCAGATCACAGGCCCGTCCTTATTGGATTTTTCATGGCAGGTTAGGGGGGTTCGCTTGTTCCTTCAAGAGGTGGCCATTGCTTCCAATTTGAGGAAGTCTGGACTAATTTTGTGGAATGTACAGACATTATAAAAGACTGGTGGTGTAGCTTCCGCATGAATGGTGATGTCTCTGATGTGGCAAATGGTTTAGAGGGCTGTTTTGAATCATTGAAGGTGTGGAATTTGTCCACGTTCAAGTCTCTTCGGCGCCGAATTATTACCAAACAAAAAGAGCTGTTGTATTTGAATAATAATGTTTGTTTTGCTAGTTGGCAGAGACTTAGAGCTGTTGAGAATGAGCTTGATGTCCACCTTTACAAAGAAGAACGATACTAAAAACAAAGAAGTCGAGTGGAGTGGCTCCGATGCGGTGATCGTAATACTCATTATTTTCATAGTAAAGCTTCAGGTAGACAGAGGCGGAACAAAATTCATGGCCTCTTGGATGATAACAATATAGAGCAAACAGACCCCAACCAAATTGCAAGAATTGTTCACGATTATTTTGAGCACATCTTTATTTCAAATTATCCCTCCCAACATGATTTTGATTGTATCCTTCAAGTTGTTGTTAGCTGAGTGACTCTAGCTATGAACCAAGTATTGGATGCTACCTTTACGATAGAGGAAGTCCGTTGTACGATTTTTGGTATGGCCCTACTTAAAGCCCCCGATAATGATGGTATGCCCGCTTTATTCTATCAAAAATACTGGAATATTATTGGTGACAAAGTTACGAAATCATGTCTGAATTTTCTTAATAATTGAGGGAGTCTTGTGAGGATTAATTTGACTTTGATTACCTTGATTCCAAAATCGCAACAGTCGCGGAGAGTTTCGAATTTCAAAACAATTAGTCTTTGTAATATGCTCTACAAGATTTTTGCCAAAGTCTTGTCTAATCGATTCCGTTTGATTGTTAAAGATGTAATATCGGAATCTCAGAGTTACTTTTCTTAAAGGGAGGCTCATTTCTGACAATGCGATTATTGGTTTTGAGTGCCTTCACGAATTAAAAATTAGGAGATATGTGAGAGAGAGTTGTTTTGCATTGAAACTTAATATGGCCAAAGCTTATGACAGAGTTGAGTGGGGGTTTTTTGGAACAGATGATGCTTAAACTGGGGTTTTCTGATCGATAGGTTCAGTAGGATCCTGGTTTGAATTTCTTCTGTTTCATATTTTTTTATTGTAAATGGTAGAACTTTAACTTCTGTTACCCCTTCTAGAGGCCTGCGACAGGGTGATCCGCTGTCTCCTTACCTCTTTCTCGTTTGTATTGAGGGGTTATCGGCTATGATGGGAAGGGCAGAGAGGGATTATATGATTAAAGATATTCGTTGTGGAATACAAGGGCCGCCTATTTCGCATTTATTTTTTGCTGATGATAACCTATTTTTTGGCTCAGCTTATCTGACAGAATGCCAAGCTTTGCGCAAGATTATTGATTCTTACTGTAAGGGCTCGGGTCAGTTAGTGAATTTTTCTAAATCCGCTTTGTGTTGTAGTAGAGGGGTTCCAACTACTGTTAGAGAGGAGCTGCGACTTATTCTTGGTGTGTCCCTGGTTCATTGCCATGAAAGATACCTTGGTCTTCTAAGTTTTGTGAGGCGTAATAAAATGCAATTGTTTTCTTCCATTAAAGATAAAATCTGGTCAAAGCTTCAAGGGTGGCATTCAAGATTAGTTTCTTTATGAGGGAAAAAAAGTTCTTCTCAAACCAGTAATCCAGTCTATCCCGATCTACGCTATGTAGCTTTTCAAACTCCCTTCCTTGCTAATTCGCGATTTACATGCTCTTAGTGCTCGCATTTGGTGGGGCAATGGCAGCAAAAAGAAGTCCATCCATTGGTGTTCTTGGGAGAAATTGTGCAAGCATAAAAACAATGGTGACTTGGGTTTTAGGGATCTCTCCCTATTTAATTAGGCATTACTTGCCAAGCAATATTGGAGGATTATTCAAGAACCCTTCCTCTCTCGTTGCTCGGGTTTTAAAGAAACGTTATTTCCCTAACTCTTCTTTTTTGCAGGCGTCAGTTGGTAAAGCTCCTTCCCATGTGTGGCGCAGTTTCATCTAGGGTCAACAAATTGTTGAAATGGGATCTCGATGGTGCATTGGTAATGGGGAGACCATTTGTATCTACCATGACAGATGAATCCCTCGTGCCACTACTTTTTAGATTTTTTATCCTCGGAGCCTTAATGATCAAGCGACAGTTAGTAGTCTCATTACTAAAAGTGGTACTTGGAACACTCCTTTGATTTCAGCTTCCTTCTTGCTAGAGGATGTCGATGCGATCCTTTCTTTGCTACCTCCTGTGGTTGGTCGGTTGGATTCTTTGCGTTGGGGATATAATAAGAATGGTTTTTACTCGGTTAAGAAAGGGTATCAGGTGGCTCTTTCCTAGCACTCAAATCCAAACTCTTCGACCTCTTCGAGCTTGGCGAAATGGTGGAAAGTCTATTGGAAACTCCAGCTCCCTTTGAAGATCAAACTATTCCTTTAGCGAGCAAGTAACGGTTGGCTGCCTTCATTGGAAATTCTTGCAGCTCGTAAAGTTGCAGACTGTTCTATTTGTCTTTTATGCAAAAGAGGTAGTGAATCCATTCTTCATGCATTATGGGACTGCTACAATCTTGCAGTTGTTCGTAAGAGTCGTTCTCTTCTTTCGACCATTGGATTCAAAGCCCATCGATCTTTTTTAGACTTCATTTTCTCGTGCTACTCTCAGCTTCTTCAGGATGAATTCAAGAAGCTAGTTGTTGTGCTGTGGCGTATTTGGCAGCGTCACAACAGGGTGGTCCACGATAGGGTTGTGTTGGACGCTGGTGACATTATTCCTTGGGCAACTAGCTACTGGTCTAATTTTCGGTGTGCTTCAACTCTTGGCCCTCCCACTTCAACCCAGGCTTTGGTAGAACAACCCTCTGGTTGGCTCCCCCCCAATAGGTAGCTACTACAAGTTAAACACAGATGCTTCCGTGAAGCATCAAGAAGGCATGGTTAAACTTGGGGCTATAATCAGGGATGGTTCAGGACATGTTCTGCTGGCTGGTGCTCAAAGGCTATCTCAAAAGATGGAGGTGGATTTTGCTGAGACACTTGGGATCAAGTTTGATCTTACGTTAGCTAAGGAAACAAGTATATGGCCTCTCCAAGTAGAATCAGACTGCTTGAATGTGATTAATATATTTGATCTCACTGTATTCCACTCTCTGAGATTGGATTGGTTTTGACTGATATTTTGCTTCTGTTGGAGGATTGTCATTTCGAGTCCATCTCTTATGTACCTTAGTCTGCTAATTGGGGAGCTCATTGCTTAGCCTAAATGGGTTGCACTATTTCTTATTTTTCTATTTGGTTAGAGAAGTATCCTCCGTCTATTGCTTTTGTAATTCTGAATGATTCCAGACCCTTTTCGATTTAATGGATTTTCCCTTCAATATATATATATATATATATATATATATATATATATATCTATATATATATATTCCTGTTTAATGCGACAATTGATTTAATTTTTGGCTGCTTAAATGCATCTTAAGCCAATTAATTCATCTTAATTGATTAAATTAATATAACACAATGAATATTCAATTGGTTGAAATATGTTAAATAGTTAAAATATATTGAATATAAATATGTTAAATAGTTAAAATATATGTTTGAATATGGATATTGACTGTCCCTATTTAGTGCTACAATTGATTTATTTTTTAGCTGATTAAATGTATATTGAGTAGATTAATCATCTTAAAATTGATAAGATTAACATAGCAGAATGAATATTTAGTTGGTTAAATGTATATATTAAATCTAAATTGATTAAATAAATAAAATATGTGTTTGATTTAATACATTACATACCTTTAATTACATTAGTAAACTACAATGAATTTATTTAATTAAATAGGTAACTATGTTGAATTTATTTTTTATTAAGTTAAATGTATTTTTAGTAAATTAATTTATTTTAATTGATTAAATTAGTATTACAAAATGAATATTTAGTTGGTCAAATGTATACATTAAATCTAAATTTTGATTAAATGAGTAAAATGTAAATTTGATTTAATACATTTATATAAAAATAAGTGCAATTACAATTAATCAATTTAATTAAATATGAATTTAATTTTTAGTTGGTAAAATTTATATTTAGTAGACTATATATATATATATATATAGTGGTATATACTCTATGATTTTTTAGATTATTTGTTATATTTTTTCAGTTAGATGGGCTATTATATGTTATTGTTAATAATAAGATGAGAATGAGACATTTCTATTAATAGACTATAGCTGTTTTCTTACAAATATCTCACCATTTTTGGGTGTGTCAGCCGATTTTTTTTTTTTTTTTGATATACTACACGGTAATTGTGATTTGAATCTGAGACATTGCTAGGCTGAATAAATACATTTACTACCGAGTCACATTGGGCGGGTGTGTAACAACATATTATTGATGGTAATCAATATGTGTGTTCATATCTTATACACATATATTATTATTAATTAATTTTATTGTTTTTATTTTTATTTTTTAAAAAAAGAGAAATTTTAGTACAATTAATCCTTTGTATTTTTAAATTTTAAATTTTTTAATTAGGGGTATTTTGATCTTTTTGAACTTTTAAAACGGTCAACAGTTATCTTTAACGGTTAACAATAATGGTAGGAGAGCTTGCTGTCAATTTTCTATAAAGTTATTTTCGCCTGTAAAATGACAAATCTTATGTAGGTTCGCTGTAATTTATCCTTTTTTTAATTAAGAATATTTTGATATTTTTAAACTTTTAAAATGGTCAATGGTTATCTTTAACGGTCAATGGTAATGGTAGAGAAATTCACTGTCAATATTTTATAAAATTATTTTTACCTGAAAAATGGCAAACCTCATGCAAGTTTGTTATAATTTTTCCTAAATTTTTTTTTAATAAATCCCACGGATTGTTACGTGTAAAAACAATATTGTTTAAATTGAAAATGGAGCAATTAATGATAAATAAAGAGGAAAGCACACAAATTACAAAAAGCAAAGCAAAGCAAAAAGAATAGCCATGAGTGCGTGACGTACGTCATCTAGCCACGGAAGAGTCTAATAACATAATAACACTAGGCTAGCTTTGTAGACTCTCATCATCATAATTTGTTTGTTTTTGTATAGAGAGTAGCATAATAGCATTGATGAATCGAAATTTTTTCAATTCCCTCCTCAATTCTCATTTATATACGACACTTGGTTTTCCATTTATTTTACATGTTTGCCACCCCCCCTTTTTTTTTTAATTAACATTAAACCGTTAGATTATTTATCCAAATAATATAGTATATAAATTATAATTAATATATAAATCATAAAAATAATATAATAGATGATATATTAGTTATAATTTATATATAATATTATTTAAATATAATTTCAGATAAATAATTTATACAATTTAACTAACTTAAAAATTAAGTTAGAAAAATATTAAAATTAAATTATAATCATTTTTATTATAACAAAATAAATAAATAAAACAGTCAAATAATAACGATAGTAATAAAATTGTTAATAACATAATGTTATAAACCTTAATAATAATGAAATATATTATTTATATTTCGATATTCTTGGATAAAATATTCAATCTTTTAATATTATTTTAAAAAAAATTTGAATGATTTTATTAAAATTTGTTCTTCTATATATATATATATATATATTTTTGTAGAAAAAGAAAATTTAAACTCGAGATGTTAATTTTATTTTCAAGAACTATTATTATTATTATTATTTTTATGTAGTGGGACACTCTACAATGTCGTAGAATACAAACTACAAATCAATAAATGGGTTGCTGCGATTTAATTTTTTTATTTCTATATATTTACAGAGTTCTCGTAGCTAACTAGGTCACTGAAGTTCACAGAAGTCACTGAAGGCTGATTTTCCTATTGACCATTCATGTCCATTGATGGCTAGCCAGATGTGAAAGATGTGGAAAGCCTTAATTTGAAACCAAATCTGGGTCCCTCTCTTAGATATATAAGCTAGCAGCCATGGACGTCCACATAAATAAGTTCATCAGATGCCTGTTGCTGTCAGTAAATCTATATACCTAATAGTTTAAAACTTACCGGACTAAACCGAAATACAGATGCAGAAACAGATTGCATGTGGGGATGATTTGAATACAAGATATACAGGTTAAATCAAGCTTTTATACTACAATATTAATAATTAATGATGGATTGAATATCTTAAACTGTCACTGAAAGAATCAACTTAACTAATGGTATAAGATTCTCCGACTGTTACTAAAGTGGACCCCGCGTGCATATATATATATATATATAAAATTCACATCAACAATATCCTTTATTAGAGTTGAATTATGAGACATGCCCACGTTTGGAACTTGTCATGGCACTGCCCTAGATCGATGTAGGACATGAGTTTGCCCTACAGATTAAAGGATTGCAATTTGTATGCTTCAAGTTAATGGATGTGTGAGTGTGACCTTGGTGCCCCACTTTAGTCGTTTATGGTAATGACAAAATTATTAGGGTAGGGTAAGAAATTGTGGGTCAAATATTTAATTTTCAGATAAATATTAAGTGAAGTGGGGCTGCTATGCTTGAACTTGAATAGGGAGATAATGATTTTTTAGATTTGAAATTAGTTTTTGATTAGAAAGTTATTATAAGCTTCTAATTATACACTATTATTAATTAAAAAAAAAAAAGAAATAATGATTCTTCATTCCATTGGATAGTTGAATAGAAAATTAATTAAAGAACAGTAAAATATAATATGACCCCAAATGTAATAGTAATAGAAATGAAATCGATCGTGGATATACTAACTTGATTGTTTTTTTTTATATTGTTGTCAGGTGATATTTTGGGTCAGTTTACACATACATCGGACTATCCCACCTTTCTGTTCCGGTCAAAAGTAAGTCATCCACGTCGGAACTAGAGAATTCATAAGGAAATTACTTATGGTCTGACCATACAAGGTTCGATATGATATCCTAATGAGATTTGAATGTGTGGGATGGTACAAAAAGTATGGTCACTCACCAACCCGTCTTGCTTTGTTGATAGTTAATGTATTAAAATGGTTTTATCTTGTAAATGTAAAATTAAAGAAAAACGTTTGTTGTTTTATTTGAAAGCTATAAATGGTTTGTAAGTTATAAAATAAAACAAAAAAAAATTAAAAAAATAAACCATTCTTAAAAAATGAATATAAAATTGAAGAACAACTAAAAGGTAGTTGATCGTTTTGAAACATAAAAATGTAGCACTATGATTCCAAATTAAGTATCAATATGAGATAAACTTTTCAATTTAAGATCGTTTACTAATCATGAATCTTAACAAGGTAAAGGGAATTTAATTCCTTATTTATAATTACAGTGTTTACTAAAAAAAAGAGGTTTAGAATCAAATTATATGAACGCTACATTTAAATTAAGAATTAAGTTCATGCGGCGAATTAAATTTCCCTTTCCAATTTCATCGATAATGAAACTTGATTTCCGTTAATTTTTTTTTTTTTCAATAAGTAAATTACGAAAATTGTTTTCGAATGAAAACTATGAATGTTTCTTCTTTGGCATATAATTATATCCACATTTATTGAACATGTTCAAGAGATGAGAAAAACTCAACGATTGGCCCAACTCATTCACCATATATATATATATATATATATATATATATTTAGGCTTGGCCTGCTTGCATTGATTCAAAGGTCCATCTCAATCTCTTCAATTTTGGTCATGCACATGCAAGAAAGAGAACAACCAAATCCAAAATGTAGTTCAATTTACAAAATTGTCGGATCTAGATTGATTGAATATCATTAAATATATATAATAAACTTGAAGTTTTTGTTTATTTTTTATTTTTTTTTGGGAACGGACACCACTTGGATTATGGGTCTGTGTTGATACCTAAAGAAATTAAATACAAAACTTAGAGTTAGAGAGGCGACCGTAGCTCCTCCAAGAGGGATTCCCTATCCCGACCGGACCAGCCTAAATGGAGGGATATAAGCAGGGGTGGTGGCAGAGACCGAACCATCCTTTGTTGATGTTTCTACCATGGACCAATTAACATCAACAATCCACGAAGATATATATAGTGTTTTCCATGTATAGGCAAGTTTATTGCAGTTTGGTACAGGTTTAGAGAGGAGACGTGCACCATCTTTTGAATGACAATTGACTAGGAAACATAGTTGAATCCAAACATCCAAAGTCTACGAGAAATAATTTGCTAGTGGTTTTGCCTAGCTTTGTCCACCACCGCAGTTTCTTGGAAGTTTTCCATTTCTCGTGGATGTTTATTAGGCAACTTTAAACAAGCCAATCAGTTGTAGAACTTTCATTAAATAATAATAAAAAAAAAAGTCTAGTTCATCTCATCTATTTAATTATTTTCATTTCTTACAAATAAAGCATTAAAACCTGAAGAAGCCAAAGACTTGGGATAAAAATATGACTTCAGATCCATGTAGAAAAAACAAAACTGCTCCAAATGGAATTAGAACTAACGATATATTATGAGTCCAAATTTAGTATCATTTACTCCTCCCGTGAGTTTTCAAAAATATCTAACAAACGGAACCTATAAAATCACATTTTTTTTTTTTTTTTAAGATTTACCTTGCTACTATTCATAACAAAGTGAAAAACTCTTTGTTGTAAAATTTGTTAAAACTTTATTCAAACTGCGATACTATTTATAGTTAGACCATATTTTATAAGATGGTCATGAAATTCATTCTGAATTATCTAATTTTGTGTTTATAAGAAATATCGATGCAGGATTGGACGAACAATTTCCACTATTCATTTCAGTTTTTTCTTAATTACATGCAACCAGAGATATTGCACAATATTTATTACATAAAGCATCAACTCGTAGCTAGCTAGGATTTTGTTATCAACCCTTTCAAGTTTCAAGTCCTTTATTCAATGCTTAGCTAGTGTCTATATAGTACTAGACCAAACAAGCTATGCCATGGACCAAGTAACATCGACCACACCCAAGTCCTTATCGAGCCCTAGAGCGGTCCACACAGCATCGGACCCATCCACAATATTATTCTTACAAGGTGGCTGCCCTGCATGCTCCTCATCGCACCCACGCATCGAGTCACACTCATCAACTACCTTTGCCATCACGCTCTTCCCATTACTGCCCACAATCTTTATCATCTTCCCACACCTTGACCCTCCATTATACCACCCTGTCGACAGCGCCACCACCGGAACCGAGTTACTGTGGTACTTCCCGTCACACTCCGAGGGTCCTCCCCCGTCTCCGCCAGCGCTGAAATCGTTGTTTGTTAGTTTAGCTTTCGTTACGGATGTCACCGGAGGAGAGCATGAGTACTTTGGGTAGGATTTTCCCCGGCATGTAAGCGTGCCTGATGGCTGACAATTGGTGGATGGAGATGGAGGGGACCCAGAGCCACCGCCACTGCCGGAGCATATGTGTGTTCCGACGTCGGGGTCGTCGTTACACTTGCCATTGATGCAAATGAGCTGGCCGGAGCAGTTGTCGAGCGTTCGACATGCCCCGTTACAGGAGGAGAGAGCATTTGAAAAGAAGGGAAAGGAGATGATGATAATAAAAGCAAGAGAAAGAGAAGCTAAGAACACTCTGTTTGCCATGAGCGCAAGTATTTGAGGTTTGATGGTTTTGGAGAGGGAGAGAACTCAAAACTTCACTTAAATAATGCTATTGCCACTTGCTGTAGCTATCAATTATAGTTTTACGAGATAAGCTTCAGTAGTGCATCGGAATACACAATGCATTACATTTGTGATCATGTCATGGTGTATTATAATCACAGATGCATGCTACTGGTGCATTCAAATTCAACCCATACATAATATACGCACTAGACTACTAGAATCTTTGATTCTTGAGTCTTCCTTTAGCAAGTTCAAAGCAATTCTAACTTGTCCTTTGGGGTAATTAAGTTTTTTATTTCCTAGTTCATGGGTATGTTAATAATCTAATCCTAATGTAGGCATCCATCGCATTCAAAGTTTGTGTTGTATGTGTTACGCAATATATGTAAATCTAAAAATAATAATAAAAATCAAACATACGAAAGTAAGGAGAAAAACACATGAGATTTTACGTGGTTCAGTAATTAATATGGTCTCTTTTTTTATGGAGCACACTAGTACTTAATTTTAATATCAAATCGTTGTTTAGGTCAAGCACACATAATTAAGGTTTTATTTTTCTCTCTCACAAAAACTCTAGAAATACAAAAGTTTAAATACTAAAATTTTTAGAGTAAAATTATCCCTCCACAACAAAACGCATAATTAAATTTTTTTTCTGGAGGTGCCGTCAACACTCAGAGCTGATCGTGCATATTAACCCCCGAATGCGTAATTATAACGTACTATTATTGATTTAAGCTTCAACAATCCAACCGTATGTACACGGTTTGGTCAATTTATTAACTCAGGCTTGGCCATAATCAACCAAGGAGATAGATATTAAGAAGACCTTTTCCATCTTGAATACGCGCGCCGATCTTCAGTGTCAACTAATAGATGTATACACAGCTCTGAGCTAAGCCAATTGAGTCATCTATCTTCTCAAATATAGATATATAGAGTCTTATTAACACCAATTGACACGATTGAGCCTACAATCTTATCATAAAAAGAAAAAGTTTATCCATATGAAATTCTTATTGATCTCCACACACAATATTGAATTTGTTGCAACTGAATACGCATATTTAAGGGACGAAAAATTCAACACACGCGGTTTTCTCCATACTTTCTACAGGAAAAAGAATGGGTAAAATTAAATAAAGAAAAAAGTTAAATGCGATTTTGCTACTCTAGTGTATCAATAACTTCCCTGTGGAATGTGGTCATAGAATTCAACAATAGGACCAACTGGAATATATTTTATTAATTATTATTGACTGTTTTGTTTAAAGCACACCTTTGCTTACTTTTCAAAAGGAATGGCTTTGTTGGACTTGGGTGATGTAAAGGAAAAAATGGAATAGGCTTGTGGACAGATAGTTGATTGGTCTGACGGTCTGACTCATTATTGGTAATTATGATCAAAATCACCTATAACTTTTTTTTTTTTTTAATAATTATAAAATTAATTATAAGTTTGCTGATCTTATCGAGATGAATCACTAAATGTCTACTCCCCACATATACGGATAAATATATATACTGATAAACGAGTTTGATAAAAGTAACAATGTAGTTAATGAAAAGTCTACCCGAAGAACAATAATGTTCTTGAGGAAGCTATTTGTAGAGAAGAAGAGAGCTCTCGTTTTTATTAAAAACTGAGTAATTACATAGATTACAAGAGTCTGAATATATATAGCTCACAATCAGACTCACATTCTTCTTCTAACAAACTCTACAATGCATACAGCATTGCTAATCAAGATAACTAATTCACTAACAGAATTTTTTTGCAAATGCTAACTAACTCTAACAACCGGAAAATGCCAGCTCATGTAACTAACTTCCATAGCTGTGATTGCACCTCTTCGGCCTCTCAACAAACCTCTGATGTGCTGCATGATGCACTAATGCTCAGCTACTAGTTTACTTGAAACAGCTAAGGCATGTTGCACATGATTGCTGACTTTTGCTGTTTCATCTTCAGTTACGTTGACCTCAGCTGCAGCTTCAACATCTTTAGCTCTGAATTCTTTACCACAGGTCGTTGAGAATTAAGCACACTATCCTTCACATCCCCACTCAAACTAAATTGAGGAGAATCCACTAAATTTGAATGTTGAGTGTTAAGCACACTATTCTTTAGCATAGGTCGTTGAGTTTGATAACGCATGTGCGGGCACGTCATGGATGGAGAGATAGAGGAAGCGGAAAAGCGGAGAAGACTTCTTCTTCTCTTGGTAGGCCGCCCGTTGCAAAGAAGAGTCAAAATTTTTTTTTTTTTCTTTTTCTCTCTTTTGTGGTGGCCGCTCCTCTCTTTTCTTTTACCTATTGCTTTAGGTCAAATTTGCTAGTAACATATCATATATATATATATATATATATATATATATATATATATATATATATATATATATACACACACATACAAGGCTCTAACGTTTTAACTTGACCAAATCAAAATAGGATTGCTTTTTATTTTTGGTCTCCCTAAAATTTGAATATTTGACCTCTAGGACTATTAAATAATCACATTATTTAATTTCTTGTCTCTGTCATGGTTTGAATCTGCAACCTTCTATTTAATAATTAAAATGGCTAATTACACTCATTTCCCCTCCATTTTGCATTTTTAGCACATGCTGACATATTTTCCTTTTATTACACAAACCTCCCCTGAAAATCGTTGACCAAACCGTTGACTAACCATAAAGTTAACGGTATGAACAAAAAGACCATTTTACCCTTAATAAAAAATATTAAAAAAAAAACCTTAAAACCAAATTAAAAAAATTTAAAGGTGGAGATCCTAGATGGGATCTCCATCGTCCATTTTGTAAGATGAACGGTGTCCACCTTCAAATTAAAAAAAGAAAGAAAAAAAGTTTGAATGTTGAACTTTCAAACTAAAAAAAAAAAATGAAGGATCTCCACCTTCACAAAAAAAAAAAAAATTCAGATTTTTTTCTTTCTTCTTGTTCTTTTTTTTCACATTTTTTTTCTCTTCTTCTTCTTCTTCTTTTTTTTGTTTTTCTTCTTTTTTTTTTTGAAATTTTTTTTGTTATTGTTCTTCTTCTTTTCCTTTTTTTTCCAGATTTTTTTGTTCTTCTTCTTCTTCTTCTCCTCTTTTTTTCCTAGATTTTTTTTGTTCTTCTTGTTCTTTTTTTTTTCCAGTTTTTTTTCAGATTTTTTTAATTTATTTTTTAATTATTTTAATTGATTTAATGGGAAAAAGACGAGTTTGCCCTGGCTACAGTACCAATCCGTTAACTTTATGGTTAGTCAATGGTTTGGTCAACAATTTTTAGGGGAGGTTTGAGCAATAAAAGGAAAAGATGCCAGCATGTGCAAAAAATATAAATGGAAGGGATATGAATGTAATTAGCTATAATTAAAATAATTAATAATTTTTGTTTAATTATTAAATTATTAATTAAATAATCATATTATTTAATTAATTCTCTTTAATTAAATTGTGTTACTTTCGTAACACTATTAATTGGACTATCCAATTAATTTACCGTGACCCTCATTATCAACAACTATTAGAGCTAGCAAGGGGACCTAATGGACCCACAGTTTTGAGTTCCAATAATACTTAGTAATATTAATTAAACTCTTTAATTAATATTTCATGATTATTGACCTCGGAGTTATTCCATTAAAAACCCAAGGCTGCACTCTCAGAACTGTAGACGTGTTTATACACTCTAAAGTCTCAGTATCCATTGATATAACTATTTGCATATAGTGTGATCTTCCATAAGTAGTTCATAATTAGAGCTGGGTCATAATGTCCGTTATACACCTTTAGTTATATCTATTCCTTTAAGTACCGTTGATTCTCTAATGAACAATTAAATCCTGTCTTCCTCACGGAAGAAGGAAATCACTCATAATCGTTCAAGCCCCGAATTAACCCTTAAGTGAACTACTCATCTACTTCAATCAAGAAGGAGTGGATTCCATTATTATGTTCATACCTTCCTAGCCACAAGTCAAGCCGCAACTCCAAGATACAGAGGTATTGGTCGAGAATACTACATCGATCTCACTCATGGTAAATTAAAAGCCACGATCCAACCTAAAGGAGTCGATAAGACACTCAGGATTAAGATCACCTATAAATAGCCATCGTTTGTCGATATATATGAATCTCATCTATTAACGTATCTTGGTGAGAGATTCATATAAATCGTGGTCCAGTCCTATATGATCTCATCATATAAAGTGTCTCTATTCTCATGTCAACTACATGGGCGGTCTAGGATAAGAGCACTATATGATACAAAATGAACTGCAGCAGTAGATCAACTACAAACAAAGTACCCAGCTTTGTTTGCTCTCTACGGACTCTTTAGATTGCATGTCTCAAAATGAATCATACAGTATATGACTTTTATATACTCATTTTGAGATTACATCTTGCAATCTTGGATTTCACATGCACAATATAAACGTGTGAACTAAAATAAAAACACTTTTTATTTGAATGTTAAACATTTAACTTTTTATTTATGTCTAACAGCATTTACAATTACAAGCTTTAGGCCATAAATCCTAACAATCTTCCACTTGCACTAAAGCAAATGAGACATGTCTCGTAATCTTAGACCCTCTAGGTGACCCTCAAACACTTTAGCCGTTAAGGTCTTCGTAAATGGATCGGCCAAGTTGTCCTGCAACGTGATCTTCATCATAATGTCCGTTATACCCCTCTAGTATCCATTGATATCGCTATTACATATAATATGATCTTCCACAAGTAGTTCATAGCTAGAGCTAGGTCATAATGTCCGCTATACCCCTCTAGTTATATTTTTTCCTTTAACTCTAATGAACAATTAAATTCTTTCTTCCTTTACGGAAGAAGAAGAGTGCTAATAATTGTTCAAGCCCTGAATCAACCTTTAAGGGAACTACTCTTCTACTTCAATCAAGAATGAGTGGGTTCCACTATTTTGTTCAAATCTTCCCAGCCACAAGCCAAACCGCAACTCCAAGATACGGAGGTACTGATTAAGAATATAATGTCAACCTCACTCATGGTATGACAAAAGCCACGATCTGATTAGAAGGAGTCGATAAGACACTTAAGATTAATATCACCTATATACAACCATCATTTGTCGATATATACAAATCTCATTTACTAACGTATCTTGGTGAGAGATTCATATAAATCGTGATCCAGTCCTATATGATCTCATCATATAAGGTGCCTCAATTCTCATGTCAACTACATGAGCAATTTAGGATAAGACCGCCGTACATTACAGAATTGACCGCAGCAGTAGATTAACCACAAATAGAGTACCCAGTTTTGTTTGCTCTCTACGGACTCTTTAGATTGCATGTCTCAAAATGAATCCTTATGTATATAGCTTTCATATGCTTATTTTGATATTATATCTTACAATCTTGGATGTTACACGCACAATATATAAATGTTTGAACAAATAAAGACATTTTTATTTGAATGATAAGACTTATACTTTTGTTTATATCTAATTACATTTACAATTACAAGTTTTAGGGTATAAATCTCAACAGTGAGAGGTATACGCGGAACTAATCTTTTAAAACTTTGATTTTGCGAATATTTGGATTAGAATTCAATAGGTATTAACTGTTATGTAATTATACCGGAGGTGATGTATAATAGTATGACCCAACAAATTAAGAAAAATGCTTTAATATGTTTGGGCATATATGCCAAATAATTTAATTATATTGTGTTAATGTGGTATACATATCTCATGCAAGGGTATTGTTAGAAATTTTATATCGGGTGGGCTAACATCAAAATTTTTATAAACTAACATCGAATTGGGATCTTATTGAAATTATCTTTTAAAAAAAATATAAAAACTGAAACCTTTTTTTTTAAAAAAAAAAAAGGGGGTTGGGCTTAAACCCGAAAACTGGTCCAAAAAGAAGCAAAATACAGCCCAAAACAGGCCAAACGGACTAGAGAGTCCATTATCCATTTAACTCACTACAAAAAAAATAACATGTAGTGACACATTTTTTAGTGATACATTTTAAATGTATCACTGTAGGTAATATTTTGTAACAGATTTAATTATTTGTCATTATTTTTTGGACCAAAATCTCCCTCTCAAATTGTCTATTAAAAACTGTGGTTCAATTGAGAGTTTTTCTAATAATCTGTCACAATTGAATAAAAATTAAGAAAGTTGTGACAATTAATAAAATTAGTCACAAAATTAACTTGTCAAAAAAAAAATTTTATTTTATGACTCATTCAAATATGACAGTATTTAAATTAATGTTCCAACTTTTTTTTTATTCTGTCTGCCTTTTATTTATTTTAAATGAATTTATTGTAAAACTAATTAATGGTAACATATTTTACTAATAAGTCATAAGATTCTAAACAAACTAATCATACTACAATACTACTAAATTAATCAATTGCAGCCCGATGTGGACAATGCAAACCACACAAAATTGGAAAGCATTAATTTGGGTAACAAATTTATATAGAAAAAAACTATTATTTCTTATTTTAAAAAACCTAGGAATGAGTTTAAAAAAAATTCACCACCTAAACTATTGACACCTAAAGAGACCATTGATGCCGCCATAATTTTGGATGGTTTGGGGTTGGCATTTTTAGGGCACAAAAAACCTGCCAGAATTTGTTTTCTTTATTACCAAAACTTTATCACTTTCTTTTCTCCACCTTTTACCCATTCTCTACCAATTTTTCACAAAACAATTTGTCTCAAAACTCTTCTCTTCAAGTTCTCACATTGGACTCTCTTCATTGTTTGGCAAAAACAAGAACTACTTTTCTTTTGGATTCCTTCTAGCAAATCAATTCCTCTGCCTTGGCCTATAGATTCTGGGTTTTGATCGAAATTTCAATTGGTAAGATTTTCTTAATTTAATTGAGGTTTTCTTGTGTCTGCATGACTATTGTTTGATTCTCATGGTGGTCTAATTATGTCATAATTCCATTATTTGTGGCTAACAAAAATATTCTTCAAAGATTCAATCTAACGTTTTACATTATATTGGGGAGGGTATAAATTTGTATGTAAATTTTTACTTGTTCTAGTATCTTTACTTAAATAATATTGGTACTGACTGCTTAATTACTATAAAAAAATAAGGGAATGTGAGTTGCGCTGTCATTAGGGTATGGGGACAGAGTGTTTAGAGTTATTAAAAAATTACTGCTTAATTGCTTAATTGTATTTACTTCATCAGATTGATTTTACTGAGAAATTACTAGTTTTGTAAAAAAAATGGTAATATAACGGAGGATGGGTATGTTTAAAAAGTGGGGAAGTGTTAAAATTTGAAGTGTAAGGATGGGTATGTTTAAAAAAAAAAAGGATAGGCATGTTTAAAAACAGAGGATTGGCGAACAAGTGTGTTAATATTTGAAGTGTAAATTTATTTATTTTTTTTTAAATTTTGGCTTAAGCTGCAGCCAAGGTTTTTTTAAGTTGCTGTTTTTTTGGGTTTCCTATTGTGATCTTGTTTCAGTCTTTATTTCTGGATATATTGTTTTAGAAGCCTCACAAATAAAATTACGTGGTAAATAATACTTTGTGCCTTCGACTATTTTTTTCAGGTTAAACGTCTTAGCAAGAGATTGTATTCTGCTCTTATTTTCAGGTGAGTTTTGAATTTAATACTTGTACTATTTTTGGTGTTTCATTTTATTTGCCAAAGTTGCTAGACAATATTTTATTTCTTTTTTCTTTTTGTTAATTTTTTAGTTTTATTTGTCAATAGAATACTCAATTGTAGTGATACATAAACCTTCTTTATTCATTCTTTAGAGTATGATTTGCTATTTATTAGGCAGAAGCTTTTCAGATAAGTGATATATTACTGATTTTCATTAATTTTAAATAACTCATTGTTTGATTATTTTGTGACAAATAATACATATTTACTTAAAACATAGCACATTCAACCATATAAATTAGTTAATAAAAGGTAAAAGATAACTCACATTTTCTTTTTTAGTTGGGGTTTCAAATTCGTGTTTTTGAAGCTTCTTAAGTTTGCAGTTATTGGAATTAATTAGAATTAATCATTTATAGAAAAGAAAAAAGAAAGAGTTGCTTTGTATTAGTAGGCCTATCCCATAAAGTGCTTAAAATGTATGTACAACCATAAATTATATTAAACAAAAAGATATAGCTATAATAATAACAATCATATGATTATGTACGCGGAACTATAAATTCTATTTAAAAATATATAGGCATGGTGAATTAATTTTTTCTTTTTCCTGGTTTTGAAGCTTCCTAAGTTGTAATTGTTGGAAACTTTGTAGGATCTACTTTTTACGATTGATTTATATTTATCGTAAGTTATCTATGGATAAGAGTTGGATTCATGAGTCAAGAGTTAGTAAAGCTTTTGAAGATGGGGTGACACAATTCTTAGATTTTGGATTTGCTAATACTCAAGTTAACGGAAGAATAAAATGTCCATGCAAAAATTGCAACAATGCATATAGATATGATAGAAATACTATTAGGGAACATATGATTTGTGATGGTTTAGACATGGGTTATCTTAATAACAAGTGGATTTATCATGGTGAACTTTACTCGACACAAGCAACAATGAATAATGAACAATCAGTTCAAGTGGATGATATGCATGGGATGTTGCGCAATGCGTTCGGTGTGTTTGATGATGATGTTGCTGAATTTGATGGCAATAATCATGACGGTGGTGAACATGATGGCGGTGATGGTAGTGATGACAATGACCATGATGGTAATAGGGAGACTCCAAATCTTGATGCAAACAAATTTTACAACCTATTAAAAGATGCCGAGCAACAATTATATCCCGGTTGTAAGAAATTCACTAAACTATCTTTTATTGTTCGATTATTTCACATCAAGTGTCTTTATAGATTAAGTGACAAATCAGTTACAGTTTTACTTGAGCTTTTCAAAGAAGCCTTACCTGAAGGTGAAACTTTACCAAAGTCATTCTACCAAACAAAGAAGATTATTACTGATTTGGGACTTGGGTATAACAAAATTGACGCATGCCCTAAAGATTGCATGTTGTATTGGAAAGAAAAAGCTCAAGAGTCAACATGTACTGTGTGCGGAACTTCTCGATGAAAAGATATGGTAGATGATGCAAATCAGTCATCTCTCTCGGATCGTAAAATCCCAGCTAAGGTTTTGCGTCACTTTCCACTAATACCAAGACTTCAAAGATATTTTATGTCAACCAAGACTGCTTAATTGTTACTTAATTGTCTATGTAAAAACATAATTAAATATCCACTAAGTGATATTAATATTTTAAGATGTGTAAATAACTATATTTTTCCTTTATAGTATAAAATTATAATGTTCAATAATTGAGTTTATATTTTAGTCTTAATAAATGTGTAATGCACAATGAACAAGTCTCATAATTACTTGTATTTAATACTTTGTCAAATTTTAAAACTTAATGAATTTTAATCCTTAAAGCTCCTGACATTATTATTAGTGGATATGTGCTAAACAATATGTATATGTAGTTTATTCACTTAATTTTTGTAACTAAAATTTTTTTTGCCTAGCTTTTGTTATTTTAGATATATGAATTTAGTATATTTATCTATATTTTTTACAGAATCGAATGGATGAGCTTGTTACAACCCAACCTAATGCATCTATAAATGAAATCTTCAGTCAAGTTATGGGTGAAGTTATTGGTCCGAAGGCTGATGTATCTACTCTAACTTATGGTCTTAGGATCGGTCGATCAAAAAAAAAAGGTAAAAATTCTTCTCATAATGAGACATTAAAGATGTTGGAGGATGAGAGAATTCAAAGAGAGGCAGCAACCGAAAAGATAAAATATCTTGAGACTGAAATGAATGGATTAAGATCCAAACTTAAAGAGATGGAGGAATTAAAATCTCAGTTTGACTCATTTTTGGTGATGTTTCAACACCAACTTCCAAATTCATCTGATTCTATGTTTCATTAGTGGATTTTATGGTTTTATTTAGCTTAGAAATTTTTTTAAATTTCATCATGTGATTAGATTGATAACTCTGTATCGACTTTCATTATCTTATTTCTTATATTAATTTTGAAATATTAAGTATAATGTTTTTTTTATAGTTTGATCTCAAGTTAAATATAGATATTTATATATTTTTTTTATATAGATTTATCAATTTTATCGTATAAATAAATTTTGTTAACAATATAATAGAATTACTGATAAATATAACCATAACTATTATACCGCTATTAAACTAGAGACTAAAAAAGTTTTAAATTTGAAGTGTCACTAAGCATGCGTATAGTGATGCAATTTTAAAATAATCACTGTCACTAAGTTTGCTTATAGTGACACAATTTCATATTGTTAACTGTCACTAGTTTGTGCAGAGTGACCTAAATTAAGGTAATTTATTGTCATTAGATTTGTGAATAATGACACAATTTTAAACAATTAATTGCCACTAAATATACATATAGTGACACTAATTGCATGCTATGAGCTGTCACTAAAACTATATACAGTGACACAAATTGCATATGACTAACTATCACTAAATTTGTATACAGTGACACAATTTTTATACGATTAACTATCACTAAGTTTATATATAGTGACACAATTTTCAGATGATTAAGTATCGCTAAGTTTGTATATAGTGACAAATTTGTCTAATAATTAATAGTCACTATATTTATAAATAGTGGCATAATATTTAAATAATAAATCGTCACTAAATATGTATATAGTGACAAATTTATAAATAGTTAACTGTCACTAAATTTGTGCATAGTGACAAAAATATTATTCGTCACTCATTAAAGTTCCCTAATAATGTGTCACTAAAAGTCATGGTTTGTGACACATATAAAATTCTGTCACTAACTATAGTGACGAGATGACTTTAACCGTCACTAATACTTTTAGTGACGAAGACAAATGTGACAATTTTATAGTGACACTTTTTATATCACAATATTGATATTGTGACAAATTTTTCTTTTTTAGTGACAAATATTTTTTGTCACTATAGGTCACTTTTCTTGTAGTGACTTGTCGACCAAGTCAACAATAACTCAGTCAAAACTTACCAGTCAAGTCATTGACCCAGTCAAACATGGCCCCATCTCATCCCAATAGCTCCGAGATAATAGAGATCCCTAGCATCTCGGAGCACGATCCTCTCGATTGGCTTCAACGGTCATTAACTTCACCCTATAAATATAGACATAAGGCTTCATAAACGGTGTCATGCGCATTACACTAAATAAAGCAATCATTATCTAGTTTATATTCGACATGGTCGACGCCAAGGTCCAAGTACTACGCTCGACAGTCTTGACAAGCGATACCCTCCGGTATTGAACGCTCAACCTATCAACAATTAGTTACACTCGACGTATCGACAATTATGCTCGACACTCTAATTATTCCAGATAGTAATTCTCTTTATATTTTTTCACTCTAATTCATCACCTAACTTGGGCGTTAGAGACTATTTGGCTGGCACCTCGGTGTCCCAGAGAGTTCGACCCAGTTGATCTCATTTTGCAGGTTATAGGTCTCATTTCAATCCGATCGTAGGTTCCGGATCCTACCAGTAAATCCTAGCATCTACAACTTGTATATACAACTTTATAGTCAATTGATACAAACCTCCATCACCATTGATTGAGACCAAGTCTAATCTCCATGGAAACGAGATCGACAGAGACGAGAGTTCCATAAAGTCTAATATCTGTCTCCATGGAGACAATGAAGACCTTATATCCATCTGGAGGCCAGATCTCCATTGATAGAGACTAAATCTGATCTCCATACTTCTGTTTTGATTAGGTCTAGTCTCCATTATGGAGCTCTCATCTCTATCGATTATACTTGGTCTCAATCAATAATTAGAGAGATTTGTGTCAATTGACTATAAAGTTGAAAATACACGTGAAAATACAAATTTCGGACAGGTTGTGTGTGAAATTTATTCAAAATTTAAAATACTTTATTTACTTTTGAAAATTTTAATTATTATTAATTTTTTATCGCTTTTAATTTTTAAATTTTGACAATAATTAATTATAATTCCATTTACGTTTTATTATTGAAAAATTTATCGTATGGACTAAATTGATACATTTATAATAATTTAATGGTCATAAAAGTTAAATATAAATATAAGGACTAAACTAAAATTGTTATACAAAAATTTAAAAAATAAAAATAAAAAGGGAGGGACACTTGTCGGTCCATAAGGAGCGACTGTCGCCTAGCATCCCTCAATTAGTTATTCAGGTAAATTCAATGAATTCCTGGCACTGATCGGCTCGTTTGGAGCTGCCTAAACTTGCATGGAAAATGGAAAATTTCCAAGAAACTATGGTCGACAAAGTGAAAGAAATTAGAGCAATTTCGAAGACTTCAATTTGGAGTCAATACCGTAATTAGTTCCTAGTCGTGTCTGTCACTCAAACATTTAGGTCAATCAACCCCATTAGCGTTGGCTAAGGAATTCATTTTCTATAAATTCATGTCCCTCTATCAAACCATTAATTAACAAACATGGAAAACACAGTCTTATCAGTTTCTCTTCTCCTTGTTTTCAGTTTCATGATCATGTCCTCTCCAATATTCCTTTCGAATGCCATCTCATCATGTAATGGCCCGTGTCAAACCATGGACGACTGCGACGGTCAGTTAATTTGCACAAACGGCAAGTGCAACGATGACCCAGATGTCGGAACACATATGCACCGGCGCCGGCGGAGGTGGGGGCTCCAGTAGTACTACTCCCTCTCCAAGCAACAACTGTCAGCCCTCTGGCACGCTTACTTGCGGAGGAACACCTTACACTACCTACACATGCTCACCTCCTGTGACATCCTCATCAACAGAGGCTAAATTAACATTGAACAACTTTGCACAAGGCGGCGACGGGGGCGGTCCATCGGAGTGCGATGAGCAGTACCATGACAACACGGAACTCATTGTGGCGCTGTCCACCGGCTGGTATGATGGAGGATCTAGGTGCGGGAAGATGATAAGGATTACGGCTAACAACGGGAGGAGCAGTGTGGAGGCCAAGGTGGTGGAAGAATGTGACTCCAGGCACGGATGTGATGCAGAGCATGCAGGTCAGCCACCTTGTAACAATAATATAGTTGATGGGTCAGAAGCTGTGTGGAATGCTTTGGGCCTCGATACGGACTTGGGTGTTGTGGATGCTACTTGGTCCATGTCCTAATTGTTTTTTTATTTTATTTTTTTAATAAAAAGTTGGACACTTAGACCTTGTTTGATTCATGGGTTTGGACTGGGTTAGAATTACTTTTTTTCCCAAACTCATGTTTGGTGCAACCAGATGGGTTGGGATAAAATTAACCTATCTCTTTTTTAAACAATGATAATGGGATAAATGTAACCCTTTGAGCAGCTGGATTAAAAAATATCCAGTCTTCCATCTTCAACACTTCTCCTGTGCTTCCATCTTCTTCTAATTATCTTTCTTCTTTTCTCTATCACAGTGAAGTAAATTGGAAGGAGACACGAATCAACCGACGAAGCAAATCAACACATTATCGAAGATGTTGTGCCTCTCAATTGCTTCGCCGACCACCGCCGTCACTTTCCCTCCAAAACCCACATCGTGAATCGCCATTTCCTCATTCCACGGCGTCCAAATCCATCACTTATGGCCCGTTCGCGCGCCTCTGCCTGCAGATGACGGCAGTGTCCAAAGACCGCCCTTCGTCATCGTCGGTGGTTATGATGGTGAAGAGAGATCAAGAACTGGAGGAGATAAGATCCAAGACAATGGAGGAAATCAATGAGGAGGTGGTTGATTTGAAAGGCAAGCTCTTCATGCTCCGCCTCCAGATATCGGTCCGCAATGAGTTCAAGTCCAGCGAATTTCGTCGAATGCGCAAAAGGGTACTGTCTCTTTCTTTTTCCTCTACTTGCAATCAAAATTGAATTTGTACTTTTTGGCTTTACTGTTAATCGTGTAAAGTTTGTGTTTTTATTATGTTGAAAAACATTTGGTTGTTGATTTGTGTGTGAGAGTAAAAATAACCATAAAAATTGATATGCGCAAAAAATTTATAATTGTTGTTGCTAATTGATAAATCTATCATAATTTAATTATTAATAAATTTTATAATTTGATAGATTTATAATATATTTATTTATTTATTTTATTTAATAAATAAATTATTTTATTGAGGTAAATTTAATTTTATATTTAAAGATAAATTAATATTAATTATTATCCGATCCATACTCATAACAAATATGAGTTTGTATTATTTTATCAAATCCTGTAACTTACCAAACACAGCTACACACTATTTTTAATCCTATCCTATGTTACACCAAACATGGGATAACTTTTAAATTTATCCTATCCAATCCAATTCTATCCAATCCCATATAAATAATCCAATCCTATCCCATGCAACAAACGAGGCCTTAATGTGTCATAAATTTTTCTATTATGTTCATGCCCTAACAGTTAGTAAATTACGTTATCAGTGTAATAAAAGACTTGAGGTCTTTCTTGGCGGTGATTATAATATCATAGACTGTTACTATTTTATCTATGTGACTTAATGGTAAGAGTGTTTATTCATAATGTCACATGTGGTATTATGTCAATATATATTAATTCTTACAATTATTGAATGCATAATCTCTGATTTGTATAAATGGCATTCTATGAATCACAACTTTTTAAAGAAATTTTAAGCAACATATATAGGATATACAATTGAGAAGGTTTGGTGGCAACACATTAGACTAGGAAGATGTCAATTTAGCCCAGATTAACAAGAACCCAGCCCGGCCCAATCTAATCACAAACATTTGGACTCCTTGATTTGTTTAGGATATTCTCATATTGGCCGAAAACGAACCCTTCCACAACATGTAAAAATTGTGTTTAATCACATAAAAATATTTACATTTCTCTCTGCCCCAACTAGTAAGACTATCTGCCAATCTATTCCTTTCCCTATACACATTATGCATCAGACAAGCCCAGTTACCTTTGATCAGAATTCTGTAACTATTAATAGGATTGAAGAGAGGGTGATTAGCAGAGAACCCAGACTGTAGAAGGGCCACAGCAGCCTCAGAATCAGGGTCAACAATAACTCTTTTATAGTCTGCCTCACAAACCATTTTGAGGCCTTCAAAAATACCCCAAAGCTCAGCCTCAACACTACCAATGCCTCTATTCACAGCAAAACCACCCAACCAGTTTTTCTTATGATCACGGATCGCACCACCAGAGGAGATAGCACCCAGATCCCCACTCCTACTCCTACTCCCATCCACATTCAATTTAATTCCAACTTTCGTCAGGAGGACACCAAACCAACATTTCACCGACAGTCACATTCTCCTCCTAGCATGTAACCAATCCTTCAAATATCTAATAGTAACAATGTTGGGATGTTGAGGAAGGACAAAATTCTCATCAAACTCAACACTATATTTCCACTTCCAAATAAACCGCAAGATAAAAAGTAAACAACAAATAACCAGGCCCCGTATTATTGTGATATGTAACCATTTATTGTGATCACTAATGAACGGACAACATATGCTTATTTGTTATGTTTATTTTTTAAATTATAATTTCCAAATATATATTCTACTCAACAAAAGCTTAAACGAAGAGAATACCCTTTGTTCAAAATTTTAAACAGTGTTAGACTGCTAAACCTTTGATTATTGAGTCTCTCTTTCAATAGCTTGAACTTCAATGCTCTGGCCAATTTAATCATCTTGTAACCTTTATGCGTTTACTAATCAATAATTCAAGCGATGAAAAGATAATTTAATTTCTAATTTGTATTACAATATATATTTACTAAAAATGGATGGAAATCAAGTTTCGTAAACTCTACACACAAAATCATGAAGAAGAGGAATTAAGTTTTCTTTCCAAATTCTCTTTCCAATATGTAAAATAATGAAAATGTCTGAAAATACAATGAAAGAAATGTGTAAAATGATGAAAGTGAGAGAAAATGTAACGGAGGAAAATGTACATCTGTTTCATATAACTTATGAGGTATATATACATGAAGATATAACACATAAAGTCTAACACCCACCTAATATTCACCTAACACTCACCTAACATTACATAAAGTCAAGAGTACAACAAACACTCACCTAACATTACATAAAGTCAAGAGTACACCTAACAATTCCTAATAGTCAAATATACAATTAAGATTTACTAATACTCCCCCTCAAGTTGGAGAGTGAATATCATGAAGTCCCAACTTGTTACGTAAATTCACAAACTGATCCTTTCCTAAAGCCTTCGTAAATACATCAGCCAATTGCAAGTGTGAAGAAACAAAAGAAGGATTGATTATTCCGGCTTGTACTTTTTCTCGTACTATATGACAGTCTATCTCAATGTGCTTTGTACGCTCATGAAAGACAGGATTCGCAGCAATGTGTAAAGCTGCCTGATTGTCACAAAATAATGGTGCAGGAGTTGTTTGAGGAACCTTTAGGTCATGTAATATGTAACGCAACCAAGTTAACTCCAAACATGTGTTAGCCATTGCTCGATATTCAGCCTCAGCTGATGATCTAGAGACATTGGCTTGCTTCTTAGATTTCCATGATATGAGAGAACTTCCAAGGAAAATACAGTAGCCTGTAACTGATCTTCTTGTGGCACGACAACCTCCCCAATCTGAATCACAAAAAGCTTTCAAAGTTAAACTGTTTACGGAGGGAAGTAATAATCCCTGACCAGGTGTACCTTTGATGTATTTGAGGATTCGAATGGCAGCGTCCCAATGAGGTATTCTAGGTTCTTGCATGAACTGGCTCAATGTGCGAACTGAATAAACTATAACGGGTCTTGTCACTGTAAGATATATCAATCTGCCAACTAGTCTTCTGTACTTTGTTGGATCATTTAGCAATGCTCCATCAGTGGGAGTAAGTTTCAAATTCTGCTCCATTGGAAAATTGTTGGGACATGCGCCTAAGAGTCCAGAATCTTGTAAAATGTCCAACGCATACTTTCTTTGTGACATAAAAATGCCTTTTCTGGAGCGAGAAAATTCAATACCGAGAAAGTACTTTAAGTTTCCAAGATCTTTGATACGGAAGCGTTTAAGAAGGAATCTTTTGAGACGTTCCATTTCATGTAAATCATTTCCTGTGAGAAGTATGTCATCGACATATATAAGAATTGCTGTAAAAGAAGTACCTTGAGTTTTGGTGAAAAGGGAATAATCAGCCTTTAATTGTTGATAGCCGGCCTTTCTGATAGTATCTGAAAATGTGGAAAACCAATTTCTTGATGCTTGTTTAAGTCCATAAAGAGACTTGTTGAGCCGACATACAGTGTGCTCCCCCTGTCGGCGAAGACCAGGTGGAGGTTCCATGTAGACAACTTCCTGGAGGTCACCATGTAGGAAAGCATTTTGAACGTCCAATTGGTGGATGTGCCAATGGCGAGCAGCAGCGATAGTAAGAAGACAACGAAGTGTTGTAAGCTTTGCTGTTGGAGAAAATGTTTCTTGATAGTTAATGCCCTCAACTTGATTGTATCCTTTAGCAACAAGGCGAGCCTTGTAGCGTTCAATGGTGCCATCATATTTGTATTTGATTTTGTAGACCCATTTGCAACCAATTGGTTTGTGGCCAATGGGCAGAGGGACTAAGCTCCATGTGTTGTTGAGCTGCAAGGCTTCTAATTCTGTATCCATAGCTTGTCGCCAATGTGGATTAAGGACAGCTTGAGCATAATTTTTGGGCTCAATGTGATCTGTGATGTTAACTAGAAAAGTAGAATGGGAAGGTGAAAAACGTGAGTAGGAAAGAAAATCAGAGAGTGGATATCGAGTACCTGGTATAGAAGTTGGTGCAGAGGTAAACTGATGTGCCTGAGATGACATCAGGAAATCTCTATGCCATGCCGGAGGTCGCTTAGATCGTGTTGACTGTCTCGGAGGTGGAATAGTAGTAGTTTCAGAAGGAATATTTGATGGGTCTAAAAGTGGTGGTAAGGTTTCAGCATCTGGTGTGTTTGTGGAAGGTTGATCAATGCTGGAGGGAACAACAGGTGTGGGTGAGATGGGTTCATGTGTATTAGATATTGTTTGCTCGGATTGGTATTAGAAGAGGATGGTGGTATGATCGGCTGCATTTCTGTGGTCTCAGATATGAAATTAGGCACCACAAAATCAGAAGTGAATGGGGTTGAGATAGATGAAAAAGGAAAAATGGATTCATGAAATTTGACATTACGACTGACAAAAAATTTCTTGGTTTCCATGTCATATAGTTTGTATCCCTTTTGCCCAGTCGGATATCCAACAAAGATGCAACACTTGGCACGAGGTTCAAATTTTTGAATGGGATGTACAATAGTTGCATAGCATAGACAACCAAAAACCTTTAAGTGATCAAGTGATGGCGGGCGACTATATAGCATTTCAAAAGGTGTTTTATTTTAGAGCAATGGTGATGGCAACCGGTTAATGAGATAAACTGCAGTTAAAATACATTCACCCCAAAAATGTAAAGGTAAATGAGATTGAAAAAGTAGTGCTCGTGCCACAGTGAGAATATGACGATGTTTCCTTTCAACGACTCCATTTTGCTGTGGGGTGTAAACACAAGTGCGTTGATATTCAATGCCATGAAGTCTAAAAAAGTTTTTCATAGATAAAAATTCAGAACCATTGTCTACTCTAACTGCTTTGACATATGCATGAAATTGAGTGTAAACAAAATCAATAAAAGATTTCAAAATGTTTTGAGTTTCAGACTTGTGCTGCATAAGGAATATCCATGTGCATCTTATAAAGTCATCTACAATGGTAAGAAAAAATCGTGCCCCTGAGTGTGTATGAACTTTGTGAGGACCCCGGATATCACAATGCAATAAATCAAATGGAGCATGAGTTGATATGGAGCTTAATGGAAATGGAAGTCTTGTTTGTTTTGCCATGGGACAAACAGTGCAATTATTATCATAAGAAATATTGTTTGAAGATAATAAGGAAGAAGCTAATTTAAGACTAGATGGTGATGGATGTCCAAGACGCATATACCATAGATTGGAAGGCTGTGAAATTTGATGACAGGTTGACATTCTTTGTAAGGGAGGCATGTAATAGATACCACCATGTTGTTTACCCGAGCCAATCATCTTCCCCGTAGCCAAGTCCTGTAGAACACAAAAGGTGGGAAAAAAAATGGCACAACAGTTTAGGGCAGAGGTAAGTTTGCTTACAGAAATTAGATTTAAGCGAAAACTAGGAACACATAAAACATCATCTAAAGTGATGTTAGAATTAAAAGATACAGTGCCAGTTGAAGTGATTGATGCTGTAGATCCTGTTGGTAAATTAACAATAGGTATGGATGATGATTGTGTTTTGGTGAGAAGTGTGGAATCAGAAGTGATATGATCGGTGACTCCACTATCTAAAATCCATAGCTTTGTAAATACAGAATTAATTGAAGCATTGGAAAATGGATACAGACCTGTCGCATTTGCATAAGTGTATTTATTACCAGCACCATGATTTGAACTCATCATTGATGAAGACAAGAAAGCTGTTGAAGTTGCTCGATGAAAATTTTGTGCAAGACGTTGTCCGGATCAGAAACTTGGCTCTGATACCATGTAAAATAATGAAAATGTCTGAAAATACAATGAAAGAAATGTGTAAAATGATGAAAGTGAGAGAAAATGTAATGGAGGAAAATGTACATCTGTTTCATTAAACTTATGAGGTATATATACATGAAGATATAACACATAAAGTCTACCACCCACCTAATATTCACCTAACACTCACCTAACATTACATAAAGTCAAGAGTACAACAAACACTCACCTAACATTACATAAAGTCAAGAGTACACCTAACACTCACCTAACATTATATAAAGTCAAGAGTACACCTAACATTTCCTAATAGTCAAATATACAATTAAGATTTACTAATACAATAGAACTTATTTTATTTTCATTTCTAATTAGTAAATACATTTAAAAGTAGAAAAAAAAATACCAAAATAAGAAGTTAAATTCGGTATATTTGAAGATCTAATAATGGATTTTGGTCTTCAAAATACCAAATTCAATTTGACGAAATTATTTTAAAACAAGACGAGGTTGTCAAGTAATATACCGTCCACATACATATTAAGTAGGTTCCAGTCACGTCCTTAAACCTCAAATTTTTTGCAAACATAAATGTCAACTATTTACCTTCTCTTCTCCATGCATTTTTTTTTTTTCAGTTATTTCCATTCTTTTGAAACGTCACCTCCTCCTGTAATGGCCCCATGTGGAACCTTGAGAACATTAATGTAAGCTGACGATCTTCTATATATATTTTCTTTTTGTTTTTAGGAAATAAAAACTTCATTCAGGGAAGAAAAGGAAACAAAATCAGCATATGCTAGCTTGACAAGCCAGTTAAGAAAACTGTTCTTCCAGACTGTATTACACATTAAACACAAAACTCTTTTGGCAATGCCATGAGCAACCCAATTATAGCTTCTTGGAACATAAGAGAGAGAAACGGAAACAAAAGAGCAAACTAATACCCTAATATCAAAAACCACATTATCCACCTCACATTTAGAGGTCAACTTACCAACACAGAAATTAATGACATTAAGAGCATCAGATTCAACCAAAAGGGGGTTAAATCTGCGTCTGGACAGTTTAAGCCCTTCAGGCTTCATGAATGGTTTTTGCTTCTGCAACTTCCACCTCGAAACAGCCCTGCATAGAAAATGCAGCAGCTAAAGCAATAGAGCCATTTGCTCTTCTCACCACAAAATCCAAGCCAGTTCTTCCATTAACATAATTCACAGCTACATCCACACTCAACTTGAAGAAGTCAGTATCAGGAGGTTTCAACAGAGGTTTCTATATATTTTTTCTATTGCATTTGTTTCTCTATCAATTATCAAAGATTCAAAGTCAAGTTCAGAAGACAGCGTGCAAAAAATAAAACAAAAAGAGACAAATTCTTCGGTCTTTGATAGAGACTTGAGAGTCAAAGTTTCCCTGACGTTGAGGCTACTGTCATTTTGTCTATTATAACTCTCAAACTGGTACTGGCGTTAACGTCAGACATGAAAAAAAAAATTTAAATAAATAAATAATAGCAGCCTCCTTCAATGGTCAGAGTTTGTCTATCGAGGGAATTTTGCATACCTAAATTATTGGAAGAACTGGTTGATTGTGTAAAAGGTCTTCCATTTGTTGAATTTTTATTAATTTTTTTTTTTTTTATCTTTTTAGATGTATCTGATATGTCTCACTTATTTAATTAGATTTGATCAGATTATATATAATATTGCCATGTATTTAATGTGAGATTAGATTAAAAATAAATTTAATGAGATTGAATTAAATTTATTTTTTAGTTAAATAAAATATTTAAAAATATTCTTAATAAAATAAAATTATTAAAAAATAATTATAATTACTTTTAATTAAAATATTTATATTTAGTTTAAAATAAATTAAAATTATTAATATTTTTATATTATTATATTTTTTTAAAATAAATTCAGACATTAATCCACACCCGGTGGATTTTACAAAAACCATAAATATGCATCACATTCACATCATTACTTTTGAGACCAGTTCTAACATGCATCGAATGTATATTCAAATCCGAATCCGGTATTTATATTGTCAGCCTTCGAAACATATGTCATTGAATAGAGTCACAACTTAGTTGGGTGCCTGCCCACATTCGTACAAAGACTTTTTAGTACCCCAACGAAAAAGAAAACCAAGTGGGCAAATTACACCGACAAAAATCGTAAGCTGGTGTGACTGAAATCAATGAAGTGGGCCATATGTATTTATATAAATTCTAATTCAAAATTTAAAGATTTTATATAAAGATATGAATAATATTAATTTTATTATAATAATATAAAAAAACTTTTTTTTTGTGGAGTTTACTAATATGAAGATAATAATAGACTTACCAGTATAGAGATAAAATGATCATTTTATATCTCTTATTTTAAATATAATTTCATACATGACTCTATTTTTTTTTTAAGTGCGAAATCTCATACTATAATATAAATTGGCATATTACACGAATAGAAACGTGCTAAAGTAGTTTGTAAAGTAAACCGACGTATGCTTTTTTCCACAAGAGAAACTTTAATAGATTACAAAAATCTATGAGACTATTGAAACACTGTCGTTTTGAGGAAAACACACCAACTCTTCTCTTTCTTACTAACTCTCTCTCTCTCTCTTTGCTAAACACTGATATTTTTCTCTTACTTCTTTCAATAGTGGTCAATTGGAACTATCGAGAAGAAGCTCACATAGATAAGGATGGCAAAACGGACCGGCTTTGCTCGAGGTTCGGATTTAAACCCGGACCGTATTCATACAAAACCCGCATTTTAACATCAGTTTTAAACCCGGATTGTTTGCGGGTCGGATGCGGGTTACATTGCTGGTTCAATACATACCCGCCAATAACCCGCATTCCAAACAAAACGGGGGTTTTTTTCTTTTCACCAACTGTGCGAGCTGCTTCTTCATCTGCCTCTCTCGTCTGTGCCTCTCGTCTATTTACTTTTGTCTCTCAAGACACTGCTTCATCACTCAATCCACCAACTATCTCTTCATTTTTTGTTCTCTCTATATATATAATAATATAAATACCTCACATCAATCTTCTTCAACCTCCAATCTCTAACCAAGTATACACTGCACCACACCACTCTGTCTCTGATCTTCTTTTGTTTTTTTCCTTATAAAAATGAGTGTTTTGAGGAGACAGTGCAATTACTTGAAGCTAGACAAGGAGGACCCAGAAGAGGTTCTTCATAGAAAAGCTCAGTTTTTGATCTACAAAGTGATGGAACAAGCAGATAATTAATTTATAATTGTTTAAATTTGGATTTTATATTATTTATTATTTTTCATTTTTAATAGTATGTAAAAAATTAATTTATAATTGTCTAGATTTAGATTTTATTTTATTTATTAATTTTGATTTTTAATAGTATGTAAAAATTATTTTATTTGAATTGAGTTAGTTTAATTTATTTTTAAAAGTATGTTTAATTTGTAGTCCATTAAAATTTAAATTGTTTATTTGAATTGAGTTAATTAAAATTGTAAAAATAAATAGTTTTAAAAAATAATAATAAGTGAGCTAAGGATTAAAAAAATAAATAAATAAAAAAAAGGGTTAAAATGAGAATTTGGATAAAACTTTTATATTTTGCGGATCCGGTTTAAACCCGCACTGTAAGTTAATATAGAGGGTTTAGATTGGGTTTGAACCCTCTAAACTTTTGAAGTTTTTGGAGGGTTTTATGAGGTGAGGGTTTAGACCCTCATTTTGCCAACCCTACACATAGATGAGAGAAGACGCAACACAGAAGAGAAGAAGGAAAAATGACGGGAGAACATTTTCTCTGCAAGCAAACAAATAAGAGAAAATCTTCTCTCCTTCTAATTTTATTTTCTATATTTTAGAATAATTACAAAATAATTTCATTTACTATCAAAAACTAACCCTAATCAATTGCTAACAAATTGATTAAAAGGGCGGTTATCTTTCAAAACTTACTACTCTCAAATTAATTTTGATGACTCAGTTCATCCATGATTATCATGATGATAGTCTTATGCTTTCTCTTTGCTGTGTTTGTCACCAGACTTTGGTTTTGCTGTGTTAGTAATAGGATTAGGTTGTTGCTCATTAGATGTTTGATGAAATATTGAACTAGTGTTAACTGACTTCAACAAACCCTCAGTTGGACTGCTCAGTCATAGGTAGATTAGCTACATCACTAATAAATACTATTAAGATAACATCGATTGACAAATCAAGTCGAGCTGATTATACCAAAATTAAATGAAAGACTATATTTATTTAACCCTCGATTAAAAATTTTCATATCATGACTAAATTCCTAGATTTTCTATGAGAAAGACAGCTTAGCTTAATTTAAAAATTGGACCCTAATTGCATGTGGGGAACAAAGCACTGTGTTGATAATGATAAAAAGCTCAACGACGTAGGTGAGTCTGGCATTATCTTTGGAAAACAGACACTGACGGCCCAAAACGACCCTTACTATTGCAACTTGCAAGGGACCCCAGCCGAGCCATGTTCTTCGTTATGTTCCATTCCACGCAGGATTCCACCACCCGTGATGAGAAAAACCTACCTTTCAAAAAAATAAAATACTACTTTCAGCGTTACTCGTGTGGCTGGTTGGCGGTTGCCTTGGCCCACCCTGTCAAACCCACCAAAAACATCAAATCCTGCAAGTGGATGCTCTAATCCCAACCTCACGTCGAAGCACAACTTTTTTCAAGCATTTAATAAACTGCCGATTACCCATATGTGATGTGCAAAACCAAAATGGCTACAAACGCCTCCGAGCCCGTCTCGACTCGGCCAACTCAGTCCCCTCGCACCACCCGTCCAACTCAGCCGACTCATTTCTCCTTCCCTTCAACTTCAACCAGCGGCAACTACACACCAGCTTCCACGTCGTCTTACACCCAAGCTTCCTCTTCCAGCGCTTCCGTTTCCAGCCGAACCTCTCTTTCCAGTCTCCGCCAGACCATCTCCGAGAGCCCTCACATCTACAGCTTCTCCGAAATACGCAGGGCCACCAACAACTTCCTGTTGAAGAAATACTCGTCTTCTTCCACCAACTGCTGGCGCTGCAATTTGCGAGGTAGAGACGTCGTGATTTTCCAGAGAAAGTTTTGTCGGAAACTCGAGACGCATAGTCTGAGAGACAGATTGTCTGTCATTTGCAGGAGCCACCATAATAGCATAATCAAGCTCCTCGGCGCCTCCATTTCCGATGATTATATATATCTCGTGTATGAATTCTGTAACGGTGCAAATTTATCCGACTGTTTGAGGAATTCGAGGAATCCGGACTTCACTGTACTCTCCACGTGGATGTCACGAATGCAGATCGCGACAGATCTGGCTCATGGACTTGATTATATTCACAACAACACCGGCTTGAACTTGACTCTGGTTCACAATCATATCAAGAGCAGTAGCATTGTAATCACTGAACCGTCGTTTAACGCCAAGATTTGCCATTTCGGCACGGCTCAGTTGTGTGGAGAGACCGACGATGACGACGAGAGAAACCGAAAAGCTTCGAGTTTCAAACGAGAGAGCGGCGAAATAGCTGAAATAGTAGCCGAAGAAGACAAACCGCCGATTCCGTCGTTGACGAGATCCAGTAGTAAGAGGATGCAATTCGAAGGAGTGAGAGGCTACATGTCGCCGGAATTTCAGGCGACCGGAGTCCCGACGCAGAAATCCGACGTGTACGGTCTAGGCGTGGTGATCCTGGAGCTGCTATCCGGCGAGGAGCCTCTGAAGTACAAGTTCGACAAGAGGCACGGGGAGTTCACGAGGACGTCGGTGATCGAAGCGGCAAGGTGGGCGGTGTACGGCAGCGAAGAGGAAGGAGGTGGTGGTGGTGGCGGCGGGAGAGAGGGAAGGCTGAGGAAGTGGGTGGACAGAAGGCTGAAAGATTCGTTTCCCGTTGACGTGGCGGAGAGGGTGACACGCGTCGCGCTGGAGTGCATTGGCGAGGATCCAGATAAGCGGCCAGACATGGGACGCGTGTCGCGGAAGATCTCGAAGCTGTATTTGGAGTCGAAGAATTGGGTCGATACTATGAAAATTCCAATTGGCATCTCTTTCTCTTTAGGACCTAGATGAGGTGAGGGTAAAATTGTACTTTTGGCGGCGATTATTAATATCTTTTTTAATTTTTAGATTCTTTTTAAATAAAAAAATTGTAAAATGAGTCAAGATTAAATATTATATAAATTTAAACCTTATCATAAGAAAAGTTTCAGTGTATTGCATCCACTGATAACGTGGCATGTTATTGATACATATTTGTGGTTGGTATTAATTTTTGTAGTTTGGTCGGATTTGATAATGATGTAAGTGGCGGATTTTTGTATATTTTATTTAAACAAGGGATTAAACAAAGTTATAGGACAGGAGTTTACTTTTTTAAAGTAAAAATGAGTTATTTATTTATTCCTTATTCTTTGATTCTTTCTATAAAATAATAATATAAAAATTAATGGTGGATGTTGTTGGGGAATATATATATTTTTTATTGTGTATTTTATTATATATATTCATGTTTGAATTCCAAAAGAAGAAAAATTAGCAAAAGAGTATTGTTTAGCTGATATGGGATTTGATAATCAGCCAACCTATTGAGATTGAGATTGAGATTGGGATGTATTGAATCTAGAATTAGTTAGAAGTGTAATATTAGGATGTTTAAAAAATTTATTTAAATTTATGTTTATATAATGTGGTAAGTGAGTTATTAATACTACATTATTTAATAATTTTATATGGTGTTGAAAATTAATATGCCACATCATTCGGGTATGAATTTGGATAATTTTTTGGACAATCTAGTATTAGAGTAATGTAAACTATCTCAAAAATTTGTCCAAATAATGTAGAACGCTGATTTGTAATCACAACATTAACAATAATGCTAGATTGCTTAAAACATTTGTCCAAATGATTGACATATGAATTGTCAATATCACATCACTTACCACATCATTTAATGATTTACATGGTGTTGATAATTCACATACTACATTATTTAGGGAGAAAATTGGACAAAATTTTTGGCAACCTAGTATTATTCTAACATTAATTATGAGATGATGTGATGTGATAGTTATAAATCAGCCTCCTACATCATTTAGTCAAATTTTTTAACAGTCTAATATTTCTCTTCCTCTCATATATATATATATATATATATATATATGACATAGAATCGAAAATAAATTACAATAATAAAAACCATTTTATAGAATATTATCAACTCATTTACCACATTATTTAGATAATTTATTATTACTTTTAATAAATCAAGAACTAAGAGATTTTTATCAATTTATACATTATAATGCTTTCAATTTCTCTTATAGAAAGATAACTGAGACCAGTTCCATTCATACAAAATTTCCTTTGAAAAATCAGTCAACATAATCTATATTAATCGGCTTAGAATGTATATTAATTAATTTATCAATATATATTTCATAATAAAGAATTTAATTTTTAAATTATTATGCTGCTAATAAAAATTTAATATATAGTTTACAAACCAATTACTCGTGGATGGAACTGCAAATCTTAGGTGCTGTTTGGTTTAATTTTTAAAAGTTATTTTTTATTTTTAAAAATTAAAAACAGATATAAAGTTATTTTATGTATTTTCAAAAATAAAAAAATATTTTTAAATTTATAAACTAAAAAGTTAAAAATAATACTTTATTATTTTATTATTTTCAAACTAAAATTTCAAAGCAAACCATATTTTTTTCTACAAATAATTATTTTATCCATTTTTAAAATAATACTAAATATAATTTTATCGTTTTTAGTTTTTAAAAATTACTTTTAATTTTTTTTTATTAAAAGTGTTTCCATTTTTAATATAATTTTTATTTTTAAAAATAATACATAACGTGTCCTTAAATTCTTAACACAGAAGCCAAATGGAACCTTTCTATCTAAATACGTGTATAAATAATTTCAAATTCTCTGACCTTTTCGAAATTCAACTATCAAATTGACTGAGAATTAATGAGTAGTCTTCACAAATATATAAAGTCAAAAAATAATGGTAAAATAAATTGTCAAAAGTCCTGTAACGGTGTAGAATTCCCACCATATTAAGTAATAAAGTTTTGGAAATTTAGTAGAATTACCCAAAATAAAATTTAAAATTATAAATTTACCCATCTTACACTAACTTTTGTATCATATACCCAAACCATTTGTTTGGACAAAAGTGCCCACACTTTAACTCTACTGACAGATTTGTTTACTTTGTTTTTTCATTTTTTACTTTAACCCCTTTTTTTTTTTCTGGTGAAGTTCTCTTCTTCAAGTTTTTTTTGGTTCTTCTGCCGCCGCCGATCGTTCCTTCTTCCTCTGCCGCTTCTTATTCTTCCGCCGCATCAATGAAGCCAACTTCTTCTTCCGCCGCCGCAGGTTCCTTCTTCCTCCTCCTCTTCTTCTTCTTCCACCGCAGGTTCCTTCTTCCTCCTTTGCTCATTGAGCTCTAACTCTCTCTGATCATCCTGGTTAAAGTTCTCAGAATGTTAGCCTTTTATTTATTATGTTTTCTTACAATCATCCTGCCTCATGATATATAAGGTATCCAGAAAATATTATCATTAAGGTTGCTGAGTGTGGTTAACGTTGTCAATTGTCTGTAATCCATTTTTGTAATTTTAAATAGTTATTAGAGGGTTGACAGTATATTTAAATATTCTCGATATAACTGTTTTATTAATCTGAGGCTTTTATAGCATAAGAGGAAGTTAGACTCACCTTTAAATTGTTTCCTGCCTATGACAACCTCTGCTACTTAATCTTGTTTTCGAACCAAGCAGTGTAATATGTTATATCTTAGGCTTACAAAAAGTTAGTTGTGATATGTATCGGGGTTAGTGTATGCACCATTTATCATTGGTTTTTGTTGTTCATGTGAAAAGATTGCAAGGTTCACCTGATGGTCAGGCAGAACAGTTCGTAAGTATTTCTTGACCGTTGGTTTTTGTTCAAATTATTAATGGAAGTTTTGTTGTGTGTTAAAATCTACAATTTGTGAGGTAATAAAAGATATACCTGTCAGCTTGTTGTTCAAATTATTAATGGAAGTTTTATCTTGATTGAGAGTCATGCTTTGCTTCATGAGGTTTGGTTGGTACACATCTCAATGTTCTGTCATATATGTTATGTCTGCACAACTCTTCATATAGCAGAATTTTTTGTCAATTGGGCAAATAGTTTCCAATTCTATTAACTGTTTTGTCTCAGTGTGACTAGATTTTCAGACCAATCTTTTGAAGATTATCTGTGAGAGAGATTCCACCAGAGATATACATAATCAACCAAAGTAAACTCACTAGCACTAAAACTTCCTCAGAAAAATAAATTAACATATTGAAAAATCTATATAGAGAAGAGTGTGTGTGTGTGTATATAACACAAGCAATAAGATCCCAAATGATTTGGTTGAATCATGAGTCATAAACTAGAAGAGGACAGATAAGAAATTATTGGAAAAGGATAGAAATAAAGTAAATTTTTTTGATAAATTAGTGGGCAGCACACAACACAAACATTGAAAATAGAATTGCAGCAAGCAAATATCAAGAAAATCATGCATGCGGTTGTTGCGGCTCATGCTATTTTTCTGGATCATTAATTCCTTTGCCTTTAGCAAGTGTTATAAGCAACGGATCTTGATTATATTCTTTTAATAATCTTGTTAGTTGCTATTTTGGATAAGCATCACAAATTAGTGCCATGTGTTTTTGATTGGTATTTTTATAACTTTGTGAATGCATGGTTCTGGATCATTTTTATAACTTTGTGAATCCTGATTGGTATTTTTTTGGCTTTTAGTGATTGGGGACGGGAATATGCTAGATTAATCTTTTGAGTGGATGTAGTTGACCAACCAGGTAGTGGTTGGCACATCTAAAACTGGTATTGGGACAATTGCACAAAACTGGTAGTTGATTCGATCTACTGTTTTATATTTAAAGAAATCCTATGTCAAGCTTTATATTTTTTTAGTTTATTGATGAATTCGAAACCCTTTTTTATTGTAGGCTAATAATCAATGGGAAGTAAGAAGTTAATTGATTCAATGAAAATTAAGGAAAAAGATTATTTTCATGTAAAATTGACCACATATTGTAAATGGGAAAGCATTGGATTGATTAAGAAAAAGTTGACGGAATGACAGCAAGAAAGTCTAAAAGGAATGTGCTTTGGGCATTTTTTAGATGTCCCTAAAATTGTGTTCTCGGGTCAATTTTGTCATCACATATTGTTGCGAGAGTGCCATGTGGAAAATGCTGAAAATGAAATGTGGTTTCTGATTGGTGGAAATAAAATATTGTTCAGTGCAAACAAGTTTTATCTCGTGAGCGGTCTACATCTTGGGGATACAGTCGTCCCTACTACAAGCCCAAAGGAAGATGATCCGTGTAGAATTCGCCAGAAATATTTTAAGGGAGCTAAAAAAGTGACTGGATTCAAATTGCAAAGTTTGTTCGAACATCGTCTGGAGGAAGAAAATGATGATGATGATGATATGATTAAATTAGCTTTATTACTGATCTTAGAGATGACATTGCTTGGAAAGGAGTTGAGGACTAAGGTTGAATATTGGGTAATGAAGTTAGTGGATAATTTAGAAGAATTCAATCAGTTCCCATGGGGTTCCTATGTATATTCAAGGACATTCAATTCATTATCGACTTGTTGCAAAGGTAGAGATCAGAGCTTTATGGAGAAGGCTAAAAAGGATCCGAGCCATACAGCAGAGAAGATCAACCTGTATGGATTTGTCTATGCTTTTCAGGTAATATTATGTGTTTAACATTTTTTACCCTTACATTCTTTAAACTCTTATTGAAACATAGTGTTGTTTTATTTGCTAGGTATGGGCTATTGAGCGATTCCGCTGTACTCAAAGCTGAATTATGCTAGGAGGGTGTCTTGTACAACGCCACGCATTCTTAATTGGGAAGCCAAAAGCACTTCTGGATACGAGACTTTGAGAAAATATATTTTCAAAAAGCGATCGGTATGAATTAAATTAACATGATAATCTTAGGTATATAAAATTCATTTTAACTTGACATTGTATGTGTTTTTTTTTTCTTGCTTAGATTACCACGTTTCAAACTCTGAAACCCACGGATGAAGAATTGCATTTACCTTATGTGACGGGGTTGGAGGAGGCTAGCATCTCAAATGTCCCACAAGTTGAGCCATATGGTAAGTATACCACAAATAATGATAAAGATGATGAGTATCTTGATAAGGATGAGATTGATGATATTGATCGTGGTGAGCAACCACAATTGAAAGTTAAGAAATGCACTTACAAAGCTAAAATACAAGAAGAGCGGCCTATTAGACGAAGTAGCTCGGTATGTAGCCAATATTGTCCTTTAATAGCAATATTCAGTAAATAATATGTAAATGTTATTATAACTTCCTAATACATTATTTCAAGACTCGGAATATCTTCGTAAAAAATTGGATGGTTTACATACAGAAGTAATGTCTGTAAAGACTTCTGTTACCGCACTTAATAACAAAGTTGACAAAGGGTTTGCAACTTTAAAATTGAATTAGAAGAGATGCGTAGAGGAGTTGACAAACTGATAGAAGTTGTTTGCAAGAAAGTTGAAACTGGTTATAAGGTGCTTCATGTCTATATTTGTTATTTCTTTTTTTATATTCTATTAACCGTGTATTTTTTTATTCACTGCAGGTCGATAGCAACGAAGTGGGAGAGGAAAAGGAAAATGATGACTTCTTTGATACAACTGAGAATGTAAATGATACATGTGGTGTCAAAAATAAAGAGGAGGAGGAGGAAAAGGCACCAGATGAATGCCTAGAGCTTTCTATTTATTCTTCCTTGCCGAACATTGTCAGTACCATAGGTAATCAGAGTGTCGTTGCTCTTGAGAAGAAAGCCGTCGGAGTAAGATATGGTGGTAGGAGGCGGTAAACGTTCTGCATACGAATGTAGCCCTTACGTGGACCCAACTGGACCGAAAAAGCAAAAGAGACGGAATGTGAATCCTATTTCGTTCGACCCTTTAAAACCGGTTCACTAGGAAGTTGAGTTTGAGTACGAGGCTTTTAAAAAGAATAAAAAAGCAAGGCAAGCATACACAATTTCAGTTCATTACATATTTTCATACTACGTTAACCGTCATGATGTTTTATGTTATTTACTCTAAATATTATACCGTATATGCAGGCGCTACATTAGGCCAGAAATTTATGCGAGTTCAGATTTTTTCAAAACGTTTGAGAGCGATTCCGAGTGGTTGGAAGGCTGGGTAAGTCAATAAATTGTAATTCTATTGTTAATTCTATTGTAATGTTATTAATTCCATAATTTTTGATTAATTGACATTATAATCAATCCTATAATTTTTTTTGTTTTCTTTTTATTTAACAAAAAAAAAAACAGCACATTGAGGCTTATATGTCAGTTTTACGGAGGCGCCAAGTTTCGGCGCCAACAATATTCTCGCGCAATTACAACTTGATTGATCCATCATTCTTTGTAAGTTGTAATGTAAATGAAAATTATTTAATTGTTTTCCATGTCATTACTACAAATACTGATATTTTTAATTTTTGTAGACAACCCTTCAAAATTTATGGAAAAAACTTCTTGACGACCCAAATGGAATCATATCAAAGAAGATCTACGATCCACTTACATTCAATTGGAAGGATTATTACCTTTCATATGTTCGCGGAGAACGACCCGAAGGGTCTCGGCTATGGTGGGAGATTGACAATGTAAGTACAATCATGCAGTTATTTTGACAGTTCAATGTATATATAAGTTAAATGACAGTTATATGTGTTTAATGTAGTTATTGATGCATGTCAACATCGATAATTATCACTGGGTCTTAGCGTCAGTGAATCTTGTGGAAAGAAAAATACGGGTGTATGATTCATTGTGTCAGGACACTGATCCATCTTTTCGGGAGCAATATGTCTCCCCACTTGCACATTTGTTGCCCTCACTTATGTGCAACGGAGGCTATTATGAAAATAAGCGGAGAAAGCACAACTGACTCCATTCGCTTGCAAAAGACTAGGTCCTGATACTGTTCCACAACAACGCAGGGAGTAAGTCATATTGGACTCTATCTTTTTATACTGCTTATTATTTTATATTGAAAAATAATTGACGGTGTTGTTATATTGATTTTATTGCAGTGGTCACTGTGGTGCATTTGTACTTATGTATGCTGAATACATCGTTGCACACAGACAGAAGTTCGATTTCGAAGCGAACCAAATTAAAGCTCTTAGGAGGAAAATGTCTATTGAAATATGCAAACTCTACACCATTAGACGATGATGAAACATAATATTAACATGTACTATTTTCCAAATTATTCTTTGTGAATAAATATTTTCTGTAATATCGGTTCTCCTGGAAAATGTAAGCACATGTGGTCTGTAAACCTGCAATGTCAGCCTTATGCTCAATCCTGCCAATTTTTAATAAGATATGTGAGTAAATATTTTATGTAATTTCGGGTTGTTAGCATCATTTCTTGCGGGTTCCTCAGTTACTGAATATAATATAAAACTGCCATTAGATACAACAAAACAAGAATGATTAAAAAGACTGAATTGAATGATTAAAACATTATCCTAAAAAAAACGAATCGAAGAACTACATTAAATTGAACTTTGCATCATGCTGATCTGGTGGTAACAATCTCAGGGAGACATGGCCCGATTGTATCGAAATTTCATCATGTATCGGCCCGATCAAAATTTCATCATTCCGGCCCGATGAAATTTCATAATGTATCGGCCCGATGAAAATTTCATCATACCGGCCCGATGAAATTTCATCATATATCGACCCGATGAAAATTTCATCATGTATCGGTCCGATGAAAATTCATCATGTATCCGCCCAATGAAAATTTCATCATGCCGGCCAGATGAAAATTTCATCATGTATCCGCCCGATGAAAATTTCATCATAAAATTTAACATGTATTTTCAGTGAATGATTCACTACTAAAAATAAGTAATTAAATAAGTCTGAACATTTATTCCTCATAAGCAATTTTGTTTCAAACGTGGATTTCGCACCTATGGTGGAGCCAAGATATTATCATCAATCATGATATCACCAGCTAAAGCTACTCCAATAGCTGCCAGAAACTACATGGCAACAAAGATAAAACTTTTCAACACTGGAGCTATCAGATCAAGCCCTCAGGCTCAAGAGAGAATCTATCAATTTAGACAGCATGATCTCAAAAGTGCATGCTGGACACCTATTGAGATCATGCTGTCTAAATTGACAGATTATCTCTTGAGCCTGAGGGCTTGATCTGATAGCTCCAGTGTTGAGAAGCTTTATCTTTGTTGCCATGTAGTTTCTGGCAGCTACTGGAGTAGCTTTAGCTGGTGATATCATGATTGATGATAATATCTTGGCTCCACCATAGGTGCGAAATCCACGTTTGAAACTGGTTTCAAGTCCTTGTAGGACTATTCTGATGCCTATCGCTCTGCGGTAGTGGATATCTTTTTCTTCAAATTTGGGAAACTCTTTTCGAAGCTTTTGTGATGTAATCGAAAAGGAATCTGCTTTTGCTATCTGGATGAAGTGGTAAGCAGGATATCTTTCATCTTTATGAAAATCTGGTCCTGCAGACAAAAATTTTAGTACAATAATATCTTTAGGGGTCATGGTAGGATTGTGAATGTAGCAATCCTTCACGCCTTGCTGTATCCATTTTGGCAGTTGTGAAAGTTTTGCAAAATCTGGAGGATTTGTGTAAATGGAGTTTAAGGCTCCAAAATCAAACCAATATCTGATCTCTTCAGGAGATGAATCTTGGAGAAAATTAATTCTAGGATAAATCCCAGAATAATCTATATATCTGTTATCAGTATTTGAGAGACTGTAAAGCCTTCTCATTATCATAATTTGTTCTATAATTGGATCTGAAATATCTGCAACATTGGGAATATTGAGTTGAACTCTCTTCCCTTTATCTTTTTGTGGTCTTAATTCAACATCCATGGAAGAAGAGGATGATGAATCAGTAACCTTCTCGGTGGTCTCCTTTTGGAGGTATCTGTGTTTGATGGAGAGGTTTTTTGTCTTACTTCTATCTTCTCAAATAATTGAAAAACTCTGTTGTTTAATAATTCATATTTCCCAACATGTCTTTCAATCATTTAACTCTCTGAAAAGAGAATATCCGCAACTTCCTTTGCATTACCAGGAAGCTTGGCAATATCAATGAGATCAGAGATATTTTCTCTTATCGAAAGAACTTCCTGTTCCATATCTTTCAAATGACTAATAATGTCATTCATTGTTTGAGCCATTTCTTGTGAGAAAATCTGCTAGAACATTTTATCAGATTTAATAACTTCAATATCAAAATCATATTCTGCAAGTAACATTTACCATCTAATTAATCTTTTAACTTCAGGTCTACTAGGTAGCAAATTTTTAATAAAAGCTTTTACTTGTGAATTATCCGTTCTTAATAAAAATCTTTTTAGTAATAAGAAATAATAAAAAATTTTACAGCTTTTAACAACAGCTAATAATTTTTTTTCATTTATATGATATCTAGCCTCTGTATCAGAAAATGTTCCAGAGCAATATTTACAAACGGTTTCTCCTATCTTTTCATGAGTTTCATTATACTCTTCTTTCTTTAAGACTCCACTCCAATATCTTTCTGAAGCATCAGTTTCTAAAATAAGATTATCATTTTCTGTTGGTAATTGTAATTTTGGTAATATTTTACACATTTCTTTTATTTGTTTAACTTGTTGTTCTAATAAAGAATCAAACTGAAAAACTCTATCTTTCTTTATTAAATCTTGAAAAGGTTTTCGTAAACTAGCTAGATTTTCTATAAAATCTGAAGCATAGTTTAGAACTCCTAAAAAACTTTGGACTTGTTTTTTATCTGTTAATCTATTTGGAAAGCTTGTGATTTTTTCCAATATGTGTTTCTGTAATTGTATTCCTTTATTATCAATATTCATTCCTAAAAATTCAATCTGATTTTGACATATCTTAGATTTTTTCTCAAATAGGGCTAATCCATTATGTAAACAGAGATTAATAAAAATATCTAAATGTTTCAGATGTGTACTAATATTATCAGATAAAACTAAAATATCATCAACATAGACAAATATAAAATCATAAGGTTTAAAAATATTATTCATCTTTCTTTGAAAAATTTGTAGAGCATTCTTTAATCCAAATGGCATGACTAACCATTCATATTGACCTTGTGGGGTCGAGAATGCTGTATAAGCTATACTATCTGGGTGCATCCTAATTTGCTAAAATCCACTTTTACAATCAAATTTAGAAAATATCTTCTTATTTCTAGTTTCATTTATCAAACTCTCTTTATGAGGTAAAAAATATCCATCAAATACTGTATTACTATTAAGTCTTTTATAATTTATCACCATTCTACTTTTCCTCTCACTATTTCAGCATGTTTTCTAACAATAAATGCTGGTGAGCTATGTGCTGATAAACTTGGTCTAATAAATTTTAATTTTAACAATTCATCTAATTGTTGATTAAATTCTTTTTTATCTTTTGGATTATATCTCATGGGTCTTTCTCTAATGATTTTATTTTTATCTATCATTTCTAGTTTTGCCATAATTTGATTTTTATCCCAAAATTCTAATGGGTTTTCAGTAAAACATTGTTTTAATCTGTTTTTTATTCCTTCTATATCCATACCTAATGTCTTTAGTTGTAATTGAAATTTTATTAAAGGATTTCCTTTCGAAAAAATTGGTTTTTCTTTGTAGCCAATATCACCACGCTGGGCTGTGCGGGCAATAAAGTTAATAGGAAAAGGTTTTGCATAAGCATTTTTGAGTCTTTTAACTGTTATCAAATGATGACATGGAGTTTTAAATATTATCTGACTTGTAAGAGTATCAAAATCTGGAGGATTTGTGTAAAATGGTGTATGGAAGTACCATTTAACATTTTCTGATAATTGGTGTATGGAATCCTCGATGCCTTTGCCTACTACTTACTTACATATTTATATTGAAATTCCGGATATGAAATCCCGGATTTCAATCTCTATAAATAAAAGATAAGATAAAATATCTGTTTGATTTTACATATCTTTTTATCATCATAGTCTTCTTATCTTGTTGTATCTTCAGATAACGGTACATCTGTCTTTGCTTTTTAAGTAGATAAGCTTTTCTGCCTAACCTTATCTTTCTGTTCTTGTCTATTGTGGTTATTGCATGTCGCAATCTTATCTTCATCTTTTTAATCTTCGTCGCTATATGCCGACGGCTGAGCTGGACTTAGATCCTTATCCTTGCTTTTTATCTCAAAAGTGCATGCTGGACACGTATTGAGATCATGCTGTCTAAATTGACAGATTCTCTCTTGAGCCTGAGGGCTTGATCTGATAGCTCCAGTGTTGAGAAGCTTTATCTTTGTTGCCATGTAGTTTCTGGCAGCTACTGGAGTAGCTTTAGCTGGTGATATCATGATTGATGATAATATCTTGGCTCCACCATAGGTGCGAAATCCACATTTGAAACTGGCTTCAAGTCCTTGTAGGACTATTCTGATGCCTATCGCTCTGCGGTAGTGGATATCTTTTTCTTCAAATTTGGGCAACTCTTTTCGAAGCTTTTGTGATGTAATCGAAAAGGAATCTGCTTTTGCTATCTGGATGAAGTGGTAGGCAGGATATCTTTCATCTTTATGAAAATCTGGTCCTGTAGACAAAAATTTTAGTACAATAATATCTTTAGGGGTCATGGTAGGATTGTGAATGTAGCAATCCTTCACACCTTGCTGTATCCATTTTGGCAGTTGTGAAAGTTCTGCAAAATCTGGAGGATTTGTGTAAATGGAGTTTAAGGCTCCAAAATCAAACCAATATCTGATCTCTTCAGGAGATGAATCTTGGAGAAAATTAATTATAGGATAAATCCCAGAATAATCTATATATCTGTTATCAGTATTTGAGAGACTGTAAAGCCTTCTCATTATCATAATTTGTTCTATAATTGGATCTGAAATATCTGCAACATTGGGAATATTGAGTTGAACTCTCTTCCCTTTATCTTTTTGTGGTCTTAATTCAACATCCATGGAAGAAGAGGATAATGAATCAGTAACCTTCTCGGTGGTCTCCTTTTTGGAGGTATCTGTGTTTGATGGAGAGGTTTTTTGTCTTACTTCTATCTTCTCAAATAATTGAAAAACTCTGTTGTTTAATAATTCATATTTCCCAACTTGTCTTTCAATCATTTGACTCTCTGAAAGAGAATATTTGCAACTTCCTTTGCATTACCAGGAAGCTTGGCAATATCAATGAGATCAGAGATATTTTCTCTTATCGAAAGAACTTCCTGTTCCATATCTTTCAAATGACTAATAATGTCATTCATTGTTTGAGCCATCTCTTGTGAGAAAATCTGCTAGAACATTTTTATCAGATTTAATAACTTCAATATCAAAATCATATTCTGCAAGTAATATTTACCATCTAATTAATCTTTTAACTTCAGGTCTACTAGGTAGCAAATTTTTAATAAAAACTTTTACTTGTGAATTATCCGTTCTTAATAAAAATCTTTTTGGTAATAAGAAATAATAAAATTTTTTACAGCTTTTAACAACAGCTAATAATTCTTTTTCATTTATATGATATCTAGCCTCTGTATCAGAAAATGTTCCAGAGCAATATTTACAAACTGTTTCTCCTATCTTTTCATGAGCTTCATTATACTCTTCTTTCTTTAAGACTCCACTCCAATATCTTTCTGAAGCATCAGTTTCTAAAATAAGATTATCATTTTTTATTGGTAATTGTAATTTTGATAATGTTTTACACATTTCTTTTATTTGTTTAACTTGTTGTTCTAATAAAGAATCAAACTGAAAAACTCTATCTTTCTTTATTAAATCTTGAAAAGGTTTTCGTAAACTAGCTAGATTTTCTATAAAATCTGAAGCATAGTTTAGAACTCCTAAAAAACTTTGGACTTATTTTTTATCTGTTAATCTATTTGAAAAGCTTGTGATTTTTTCCAATATGTGTTTCTGTAATTGTATTCTTTTATTAGGTTGTTGCTGAAACGCACGGTAAAAGGATCGTGGACACCCGATGATTTAGCGGTCAAAGAGGAATTAAGGTACGGAAGCATGTTGGACCCTTTTCTTTTTATGATTCAAGAATAGTAGTTGTTATAAGTTAAGTTTTGTTAAGATATAAGACCATAAGAATATATGAAAGAAATTGAAAAGTTTAGTGATAGTTTAGTCATGCTAGATTTATCTGAAAAAGATAATATCATCCTATTAATTGAAGAAACAAGAAATCAGATAAATGCTGAAACAGAAAATAATATGGAATTCAAACCATTAGATTGTAAGATAAAAATGATTCTAATGAAAAACATTTTAAGAATCCTAGAAAAACTTAAAAATAGATTTGAATACTTGCTATATAATTATGACGAAATTGAATTAGATAGGTAACAGAATACCTTGTTGTTAAAATTTTATAAGATTAACAACAAAATTCTTAGATTTCTGAGTACAGCTCACCCCCTCACCCCCGAGATTGGTATCAGAGCTTATAAAGAATTCCCTAAACTCTATCGCGTGATCAGACGCGAAGCGTGACTCTCCGTTGGGAATCAACCACTGTGGCTCCATAGGAAAGGTGGTTAGCCAGCTGATAGGTGCCTTTTATGGCGTTACTGCGGGATTTACCGCAGAGGACCATGTGTCTGTGTGTAATTCACTGGCACTGACCGCGTTCACGGCATGGCCCGACACGAAATGGTATCAGAGCCATTTTTTAGAAAGATTTAGGAGACATATACATATGCAGGAATTTGTAAAAATAAAGATTTAGACAGATATATGATAATTCTGAACATATTTCAAAATATGTTGAAAGATTTCAAGTATATAGGTTGGAAACCTAGACTTTCCTCATAAGTTTATACTTTTGGAAGACATAGGTATAACAATGCCACGTACTTGTTTGTTTGAATATTCTGAAAAGATAAGCATAAATAGTTGGATATTTATTATGATTTTAACAGTGATAGTTCTGGTTAAGGAAAGCCTTGATCTCTAATTTGTCTTTGTGACGCACATCGCTTTCCTGGGAACTAAAACTGATAAAAATCATGAAAAATATTCATGAAAATAGTAGTATGCAAGAAACAGAAATATGATATAGAGAATTAAAAGATTCTGAATTAAAAATAGAAAAAGATTGCAGAGAATTACAGAAAACAATAATTTATTTTGGTAATAAAATTTTAATAGAATTACAACAAATAAAAAATATATTAGAAAAACAAGATAAAGAAGAACAGATGCAAACAACAGATCCTATTGCTATACATTTATTAAAAATGAAAATACTAGAAGATTATAGAAGATGAGTTCTACAGAAGAAAATTCAGATATTGAAAATTTAATAACAAAAATAGGAGAGATATATATAAATAATTCACAAAACTTTATTAATATTAAACCAGATATAAAACAAGAAGTAAACCCTAATATTACAGATATTCCTAGTACATCTAGAGGACCATTTGCTAGAGAACCTCCATTAAGAAGAAGATTTACTACACCTACAGATGCATTTAATACAAGAAATCCTACAGGATATGCTGGATTATCTTCCCTTTCTAATGATAATTATACTCCTTTAGAAAAGATGAGAAATGAAAATATAAATCCTTTTGGCATATTTCTAGATTTAGATTGTGTAAGTAATATAGAAGAAACAATTGATAAATGGGAAACATCTTTAAGGATAGCTGTAGAAATCAACAAAATGGATTTTGAAATAACAAAAAGATTTTTAGAAAAAACATTAGTCAATAGTACTTCTAGATTTTGGCAACACATGTCCGAAGAAACAAAAAATGTTATTTTTACAGCAGATAGTCCATCCCAATTGATAACAAGGGCTGTCGAAGCTTTCCAATTAGAATTTCATGGTGAAGGAAAATTCATTAAAGACCCAACAACAATAATGAAATATGCAATAGCATTACAAAGATTACAATTATGTGATATGTGTGAAATAGAAAAATACATATGTGCTTTTCAAGATTATTATTATCATATTTATAATCAAACAGATAACACAATGAGTTATTTACCTCTTTTCTTCTCAAAGATTCCTGACCCTTGGGGACAAAAATTGATAGAAACATATCAACCACAAACAGTTGATACTTTAAGAAAAAGAATAGCACATTTAAGAGACAAGTTAAGTTCTTGGTGTGGAGATGCAATTTTAGCTAAAGCTATAAAAGGATTAAGAAAAAGAATTTCTTTATGCTGTGATACTCCCAAAATGCCCCTTTTGATAGGATGTGATAGTCAATACTATTATGGAAAGATTAAAAGAAAATATAAAAAAAGAAAACAATTTAAGAAAAGAAGATATTTTAAAACTAGAAAACCTAGATATTACAAGAAAAAAGGTTATAGGAAAACTCCTAAACCTATATACAAAAGAAATAAAAAACCTTTTACAAAGGAATGTAGATGTTATTTTTGTAATCAATTAGGACATTATGCAAATGGATGCCCTAAGAAGTTTGATAAAAACCAAAAGAAAATAGAAATTGATAAGGATATTGAAAAAATGATAGATAATGAAAAATTTATACAGATTAATGATTTTGAAAAAATCACAAATTCTGATGAAAGTATTTTTATCCTTACAGATACAGATTATAGTGATTTTAGTGAAACAGAGTAAATGGATATAGCTACAAGTTCACATGAAAATGAGATACTTGATAATTAAATAGAACCAATAGGAGAATATAGACAAGAAGTTTTAATAGATAAGAAAAAACTTAAACAAATACAAAAGGAAAATTTTAATTTATCTAATTATTCAGGATTTAAAACAGGAATGTTAACAAAATTAGGTATATAACTAAGAAAACATCATTTATATTATGGATTAAATATATAAAAAAAAGCATTAGATATCTCATTAACTTCTAATAAGGTAATGATATCTTTATTAAATAAAAAGGATATACAAAAAAAATTAAAACTGTTAAAACCAGAAATACAAAATACACTTGGATGGATTCATATAGGTGCAATACAGATAATTCTTAAATCTACATTTAAAGAAGGTCTTGATACTCCAATAGAATTGGCTGTTATGGATAATAGAATAGTAAATAGAGAAGAAGCTTGTTTAGGAATTCTGAAAGGAAATTTAAGATATGGAAAATTAAAATTCAATATATACTAAAGAATTGCTTATTATCTAAAGGATAAGCTTATTATCTAAAGGATAAAGATTTTGATAAACATTAAGTTTAATAAAGATTTTAAAAGAAAAGATTTCTTTAAACAACAAAATAGACCATATTCAGTAACATATGTTATTTCCTATGCTATATCTAATACGCATCATTCTGATTGCTTTGTAGTAAAAGATATGATAGATTTTCCTTATTTATTTAATGAAGTTTGTCAGATAAAAATGCCTAGTTTACCTGAGATAGAAGAAATAGAGTCTAGACCAATAAGTTTAGATTTACAAGATAAACCTTTATTTTTAACTGATAATATACCATCAAGATTATCTTTTACATCATCAAGTGTAAGGAGTCATCCCTTATTACAATCTTTTGGATTACAAAAGAATAATAATATTATAATAGCAAAAAATGATAATTTAAAAAATTATAAATTACAAGGTGAATATTATAATTGTATAGATTTTCAACCAATTAACATTTTAATAGATACAGGAGCTAATGGAAATTATATTAGTTCTACTTTATGCAATAATTTGCAAAGATATAAATTAGATAATCCACATCAATATACAAATTTCAATGGAGATTTGCATGAAATTAACGAAGCTATTGAAACTTTATTAAGATTTGGAAATGAGATCATTCCAATAAGATTATTAATAGAAAATGAAGGATTAAATAATACATTAGAAATAATGTTAGGATTAATATTTTTAGAAATGGTAAAACCATATCAGATAACATCTTATGGTTTAAAGATAAATTATAATGGAAAATTAATTTATATACCAAAATGACAAGTCCATATAATATATACATACCAATAGGATTAACTTATAAAGATTACAAAGCAGAATATTTTACTGCATATATAGATAGTGGATTAGGATCATGTCTGAGTAAACCTCAATGTTTTCCTAAAAAATATCACCAAGATTTACCAATAATTAGAGGAAGAGATATTTCTAATAATGTTATTGAAATAAATAAAGGGATAGAAAAACCAATAATTTTATTAGGACAATATTTAATAAAATGTCGACCATTTTATTTTCATAACACAGGATGCGATATACTCTTAGGAAATAATTTTTTACAATTATTTCATAAGATCACATTTGATACTCTTACAAGTCAGATAATATTTAAAACTCCATGTCATCATTTGATAACAGTTAAAAGACTCAAAAATGCTTATGCAAAACCTTTTCCTATTAACTTTATTGCTCGCACAGCCCAACGTGGTGATATTGGCAACAAAGAAAAACCAATTTTTTCGAAAGGAAATCCTTTAATAAAATTTCAATTACAACTAAAGACATTAGATATGAATATAGAATGAATAAAAAACAGATTAAAATAATGTTTTACTGAAAACCCATTAGAATTTTGGGATAAAAATCAAATTATGGCAAAACTAGAAATGATAGATAAAAATAAAATCATTAGAGAAAGACCAATGAGATATAATCCAGAAGATAAAAAAGAATTTAATCAACAATTAGATGAATTGTTAAAATTAAAATTTATTAGACCAAATTTATCAGCACATAGCTCACCAGCATTTATTGTTAGAAAACATGCTGAAATAGTGAGAGGAAAAGCTAGAATGGTGATAAATTATAAAAGACTTAATAGTAATATAGTATTTGATGGATATTTTTTACCTCATAAAGAGAGTTTGATAAAGGAAACTAGAAATAAGAAGATATTTTCTAAATTTGATTGTAAAAGTGGATTTTGGCAAATTAGGATGCACCCAGATAGTATAGCCTATACAGCATTCTCGACCCCACAAGGTCAATATGAATGGTTAGTCATGCCATTTGAATTAAAGAATGCTCCACAAATTTTTCAAAGATAGATGGATAATATTTTTAAACCTTATGATTTTATATTTGTCTATATTGATGATATTTTAGTTTTATCTGATAATATTAGTAAACATCTGAAACATTTAGATAGTTTTATTAATCTCTGTTTACAGAATGGATTAGCCCTATCTGAGAAAAAATCTAAGATATGTTAAAATCAGATTGAATTTTTAGGAATGAATATTGATAATAAAGGAATACAATTACATAAACACATATTGAAAAAAATCACAAGCTTTCCAAATAGATTAACAGATAAAAAACAAGTCAAAAGTTTTTTAGGAGTTCTAAACTATGCTTCAGATTTTATAGAAAATCTAGCTAGTTTACGAAAACCTTTTCAAGATTTAATAAAGAAAGATAGAGTTTTTCAGTTTGATTCTTTATTAGAACAACAAGTTAAATAAATAAAAGAAATGTGTAAAACATTACCAAAATTACAATTACCAACAGAAAATGATAATCTTATTTTAGAAACTGATGCTTCAGAAAGATATTGGAGTGGAGTCTTAAAGAAAGAAGAGTATAATGAAGCTCATGAAAAGATAGGAGAAACAGTTTGTAAATATTGCTCTGGAACATTTTCTGATACAGAGGCTAGATATCATATAAATGAAAAAGAATTATTAGCTGTTGTTAAAAGCTGTAGAATTTTTTATTATTTCTTATTACCAAAAAGATTTTTATTAAGAACGGATAATTCACAAGTAAAAGCTTTTATTAAAAATTTGCTACCTAGTAGACCTGAAGTTAAAAGATTAATTAGATGGCAAATGTTACTTGCAGAATATGATTTTGATATTGAAGTTATTAAATCTGATAAAAATGTTCTAGCAGATTTTTTCACTAGAGATAGCTCAAACAATTAATAACATTATTAGTCATTTGAAAGATATGGAACAGGAAGTTCTTTCGATAAGAGAAAATATCTCTGATCTCATTGATATTGCCAAGCTTCCTGGTAATGCAAAGGAAGTTGCGGATATTCTCATTTCAGAGAGTCAAATGATTGAAAGACATGTTGGGAAATATGAATTATTAAACAACAGAGTTTTTCAATTATTTGAGAAGATAGAGGTAAGACAAAAAACCTCTCCATCAAACACAGATACCTCCAAAAAGGAGACCACCGAGAAGGTTACTGATTCATCATCCTCTTCTTCCATGGATGTTGAATTAAGACCACAAAAAGATAAAGGGAAGAGAGTTCAACTCAATATTCCCAATGTTGTAGATATTTCAGATCCAATTATGGAACAAATTATGATAATGAGAAGGCTTTACAGTCTCTCAAATACTGATAACAGATATATAGATTATTCTGGGATTTATCCTATAATTAATTTTCTCCAAGATTCATCTCCTGAAGAGATCAGATATTGGTTTGATTTTGGAGTCTTAAACTCCATTTACACAAATCCTCCAGATTTTGCAGAACTTTCACAACTGCCAAAATGGATACAGCAAGGCGTGAAGGATTGCTACATTAACAATCCTACCATGACCCCTAAAGATATTATTGTACTAAAATTTTTGTCTGTAGGACCAGATTTTCATAAAGATGAAAGATATCCTGCCTACCACTTCATCCAGATAGCAAAAGCAGATTCCTTTTCGATTACATCACAAAAGCTTCGAAAAGAGTTGCCCAAATTTGAATAAAAAGATATCCACTACCACAGAGCGATAGGCATCAGAATAGTCCTACAAGGACTTAAAGCCAGTTTCAAACGTAGATTTCGCACCTAAGGTGGAGCCAAGATATTATCATCAATCATGATATCACCAGCTAAAGCTACTTCAGTAGCTGCTAGAAACTACATGGCAACAAAGATAAAGCTTCTCAACACTGGAGCTATCAGATCAAGCCCTCAGGCTCAAGAGAGAATCTGTCAATTTAGACAGCATGATCTCAATACGTGTCCAGCATGCATTTTTGAGATAAAAAGCAAGGATAAGGATCCAAGTCCAGCTCAGCCGTCGGCATATAGTGACGAAGATTAAAAAGATGAAGATAAGATTGCGACATGCAATAACCACAATAGACAAGAACAGAAAGATAAGGTTAGGCAGAAAAGCTTATCTACTTAAAAAGCAAAGACAGATGTACCATTATCTGGAGATACAACAAGATAAGAAGACTGTGATGATAAAAAGATATATAAAATCAAACAGATATTTTATCTTATCGTTTATTCATAGAGTTTGAAATCCGGGATTTCATGTCCGGAATTTCAATATAAATATGTAAGTAAGTAGTAGGCAAAGGCATCGAGGATTCTACATCCTAGAAGCCTTAAAAGTCTCCCTTTTGTAAGATATTTCTTATGAATCAGTAAAGAGTTTCTTTTCTCTTATATCTTGCAACACTTCTCTCATACTACTATTACTCTTTTTTTCATAAAGAAGAAAAAGCTTTAAATACTTCTTTATTTTTCTTCCATACACCCAGAGGTAGGAAACGAAAATGGGTTGCGCTGCTGGTTGTTGAAGGGACACAGATCAGTTACCTAGGGTTACTAGGTTGGTGTTGAAACGCACGGTAAAAGGATCGTGTACACCCGATGATTTAGCGGTCAAAGAGGAAGAAAGGTACGGAAGCATGTTGGACCCATTTCTTTTTTATGATTCAAGAATAGTAGTTGTTATGAGTTAAGTTTTGTTAAGATATAAGACCATAAGAATATATGGAAGAAATTGAAAAGTTTAGTGATAGTTTAGTCATGCTAGATTTATCTGAAAAAGATAATATCATCCTATTAATTGAAGAAATAAGAAATCAGATAAATGCTGAAACAGAAAATAATATGGAATTCAAACCATTAGACTGTAATATAAAAATGATTCTAATGAAAAACATTTTAAGAATCCTAGAAAAACTTAAAAATAGATTTGAATACTTGCTATATAATTATGACGAAATTGAATTAGATAGGAAACAGAATACGTTGTTGTTAAAATTTTATAAGATTAACAACAAAATTCTGAGATTGCTGACTACAACTCACCCCCTCACCCCCGAGATTGGTATTAGAGCCATTTTTTAGAAAGATTTAGGAGACAGATACAGATGCAAGAATTTGTAAAAATAAAGATTTAGACAAACATATGATAAGTGTGAACATATTTCAAAATATGTTGAAAGATTTCAAGTATATAGGCTGAAAACCTAGACTTTCATCATAAGCTTATGCTTTTGGAAGACATAGGTATAACAATGCCACGTACTTGTATGTTTGAATATTCTGAAAAGATAAGCATAAATAGTTGGATATTTATTATGATTTTAAGAGTGATAGTTCTGGCTAAGGAAAGCCTTGGTCTCTAATTTGTCCTTGTGACACACCTCGCTTTCCTGAGAACTAAAACTGATAAAAATCATGAAAAATATTTATGAAAATAGTAGTCTGCAAGAAGCAGAAATAGGATATAGAGAATTAAAAGATTCTGAATTAAAAATAGAAAAAGATTGCAGAGAATTACAGAAAACAATAATTTATTTTGGTAATAAAATTTTAATAGAATTACAACAAATAAAAAATATATTAGAAAAACAAGATAAAGAAGAACAGATGCAAACAAGAGATCCTATTGCTATACATTTATTAAAAATGAAAATACCAGAAGATTATAGAAGATGAGTTTTACAAAAGAAAATTCAGATATTAAAAATTTAATAACAAAAATAGGAGAGATAGATATAAATAATTCACAAAACTTTATTAATATTAAACCAGATATAAAACAAGAAGTAAACCCTAATATTACAGATATTCCTAGTACATCTAGAGGACCATTTGCTAGAGAACCTCCATTAAGAAGAAGATTTACTACACCTACAGATGCATTTAATACAAGAAATCCTACAGGATATGCTGGATTATCTTCCCTTCCTAATGATAATTATAATCCTTTAGAAAAGATGAGAAATGAAAATATAAATCCTTTTGGCATATTTCTAGATTTAGATTGTGTAAGTAATATAGAAGAAGCAATTGATAAATGGGAAACATCTTTAAGGATAGCTGTAGAAATCAACAAAATGGATTTTGAAATAACAAAAAGATTTTTAGAAAAAACATTAGTCAATAGTACTTCTAGATTTTGGCAACATATGTCCGAAGAAACAAAAAATGTTATTTTTACAGCAGATAGTCCATCCCAATTGATAACAAGGGCTGTAGAAGCTTTCTAATTAGAATTTCATGTTGAAGGAAGATTCATTAAAGACCCAACAACAATAATGAAATATGCAATAGCATTACAAAGATTACAATTATGTGATATGTGTGAAATAGAAAAATATATATGTGCTTTTCAAGATTATTATTATCATATTTATAATCAAACAGATAACACAATGAGTGGATTTTGAGTTGGGCCTATGAGGTAACTTCAAAGAGTTCTTCCAAGGTTCCAAATCCCCCTGGTAAGGCTATGAATGCATCTGCATTGCTAAACATTTCAGCCTTACGTTAATGCATATCTGAGACAATCTGCACTTCCCCGACTGTGTTGCCTGTAACACCACCCACACTCAAAGCTTTTGGAATGATACCCAAAACTTGACTTCCACCATCATAAGCGGCTTTTGAGACACGTCCCATCAACCCAAGGTAACCTTCCCCATATACTAAATGGATCTTTTTCTCTACTAATACCTTACCGAGCTGTTCAGCAGCTTCCTCAAATTCCCTATTCTTACCAGAACTAGACCCACAAAAGACACAAATATTGGTAAAATGGCGTGACATGGCATTTTCCAATGTTATACATGCACTTTTTCTTCTCTTTTGATTTTGTAAAAATTTGTAGATTTATGATAATTGGAGAAGACAATGAAGTGTGATTTATAGAGCTCATAAAGAAGATGAAATCATGAAAGCTATATGACTATTTTAGCATTGGCAGATGGGTGTCAGTCTAGAGTATAAAATTGTAGAAAAGAGTGGTTAATGAGTGTCAGTCTAGACTATTTGGCATTGGCATATGGGTGTCAGTTTAGGGTATAAAATTGTCAAAAAGAGTGGCTGATGAAAATTTCGTCATGTATCAGCCCGATGAAAATTTCATCATGCCGGCTCGATCTCCATTCCCATATCTCCATATGAATGATTCAGGATAGAATCATCGTACAATACAGAATTGACCGCAGCTATAAATTAATTACAAATAAAGTACCCAACTTTATTTGCTATCTATGGACTCTATAGATTGTACATCTCTTACTGTATCCATCTGTATATGACAATTATATACACAGTACGAGATTACATCCGGCAATCTAGGATGTTATAATGTACAATTTTATATAATATAAATAACACAATAAGAATGAATTGAACTCTTCTTTTATTTATTTATAAAAAATATTTACAAATTACATCTTTAGGGTAAAAATCCCAACATTTTCATCCCGCTTTTTTTTAGTATGGGGTTAGACTTCCCCTCCAGCCGTACCTTAGAAGGGTTTTAAGGCAGATCGGGATTGCTCCTGCTGAGCTGAGCCCGAATGGTTGGAGGATATTGGTCGGAATGAGGTCTCTGTGGAAGGTCATTAGGGCCACATACGAGCTATCCTTTAGAGAGATCTAGCACTGCTACCGCTTGAATGCTCATATGAGGGTGGTGAGGAATGGTGGTATCTGGTGAGATGGGGTAAACACCACGGCGAGACTCTCATCACTGGACTCCCGTCTTTTAACAAAGAGTGGAAGAAGACGTGGTTTGTTGCCACTGGATGGGGCCTTTATGTTGAGATTGGAGGAAAGGCTCAGAGGGTTCGCTCGGTGTTTGCTTTCCCAGATAGGTTTAGTTTTAGAAATCTAATTTCCATCTCACTTATCTAAGGACTTTCTTTAATCTGATGGTAATTTTCTTTGTATCTATTTATATATATTATTATTATTTGTCTTTTTCAGGTACCTGGGATCAGATTGAGTTTGAGGAGTTTAACTCCCGAGGAGCACTAGCACATATTCGAGGCTTGAAAATAGACTCAGAGTCCAGACACATTGACTCGCTTTTAAACGGCGAGTGGCTCTTTTCGATCGGTTTTATCCCGAGGATATCACATTAGAGGCAGATCAACGCCAAATGTAATCAGGGAAAGCAACGTAAGTAAAACAAATCAGATGGCTTTTTCATTTATCTTCTGTTTGTAGTTTCTAACCTTGTGATCCTCCAGGAAAGCTTGCTGTCAAAGCCAAGCGAAGAATGCAAGGGAAAACTTCCTACACTAAAGGTAAGGGAAGGTCGGTGAGACCTCGAAGAAGCCCCGAAGGAACGCGCCCAGGTTCACCCGGGGGGACAATCTTCTTTTTCTAAGGAACGTGCTTGAGGACTTCGTGCAAGCTCTTTTTTCTAAGAGGGAGCGCGAAAGTGACCCCGCTTTGACGGAGGCCATTCCCTAGGAGCATTCTATTTGGAAAGCGAGTCTGCGGGTCCCTTTACCCTCTCTGGATGTCGAACCACTCGCCGTGATCCATGAGGCGTACAAGACCTCTAATTCAGAATCCATTAGGGTGGAGAATATTATCGAACGTACAGATCGGGGTCACCATTTTTGTGATCACCGCGAGATTCCAAATACCTACAGTCTTGAGGTATCTAGACCCACAATCGGCACATTTAGTTCTAATGTAGCTTTCTCTCCCGAGGAGTCGATAAAGTTTATGTGCGCTAATCCTTAGAACTTCATACGTTCCACGGAGGGAGTCGGCCCCGGGATGCTCTCCAACGACGATCGGATGAGGCTTGCAGCTTTTCACACATGGACGATATGTCTCCCTTTGCTTCGATAATTCAATTATTTAGTGCTTATCATCATTCACTTAAACTAATTTTGCTTTTTTTTTTTTTGTAGGCCTTTGCGATTCTTCAGAGTCAGCAAGCCAGGTTGCTCGAGGCACATGAGCATTTGAAGGTGTAGATGCTAAATATATGTTTAATGATCTGGTGGTCTATGGTGATTGATTGAGGGGACGATGATCTACAAAATAGTAGAAATGGTCGTACACTTGGGACACTGGGGTGGTGCCAGCCAAATAGCGTCCGACGCCCAAGTTAGATAACGGATATGGTAATGAAATAATCAAAGGGGACGAATAATACATGGTATGACTGTGTGGCGTGCGATACTTTAATTGTATACGTCGTCTGGTATTGATCAGGATGCGTCAAATGGACTATGGCAAAGTGTTGATGATGATGACGTGAATCAAAGGTTATGTTGTGCGCTGGCTTGTTTGTCATGTGCTTGAGTGATTTAGACAGAGTAACAAGCCTTTGGAAAGTAAATTGACCCCCAAAAGTGAGGCCTGGGGCTTATATTTATAGGGGTCTGAAGGGGGATGACGGTTGTTCCAGATATTAGGGGATGATGTGGCCCGAGATATCCGGGATCCCTGAAATATCGAATGGTGGCTGGATGATACTTTGACTCTGGCTACTTGACTTAGTTAGTATGCTGACTGAGTCAGCGTAGTGGAGGAGTTTAGCATGTTATCTGGACCAGTCGACGCCTCTTAGACTTGGGTCGTCCACTATGGTATATGTCGTGCAGTCGATGGTCAGTCCTCTTTTTTGCTGCATATCGGATTGCCGTCGTGATGATCTTCGAGTGCACGACCATGTCGAGCACTCATTTTGTGAGTCTTGGGCTTTTGACCTGTTTTTGGACCGTCTTTCGGGCCTTAAGTTTTATATGGGCTATTTTTGGCCACTACAGAAGGATCTAGAGTCCACGTTGGTAATCCAGAAGGATTTGAATACCTCTAATCAGGCTAAGCTAGAAGACGTATGCGTAAAGAATACAGCTTTAAAGATGGAGAACGATAGGCTTTGGAGGAGGCTCGAAGCATCTGAAGCTAAAGCCGATAAAGAAAGACGTTGCTAAGGGGGCCAAAGCGATGTAATACAAACAGATGGCCAAATTAGCTCGAGGGTTGATCCATCATTTGAAGAAGGAGCTCCCCAATAGTGCAATCGATCGGTGGTAGAAGTTAGAAGAATTTATAGACGCAGTAGGCGTTGAGTACTAGAGGGGAGCCACCGAGACCAAGTTTCTGATTTCCAAGGTGGACCCGAACTTCAACTTTGCAGGTTAGAGGAAGTGCGCACGGAGGAGCTGGCCAAGACCGATTGAAATCAGCCCGCGGAGGCCACTGTTGAGGATGATTTCCCCGAAGACTCCCTTTACAGGGCCGATGCACCTGACTCTGATGAGGACGAAGATGAGTTTGAGATTGAGTTGGCCTCTGAGCACCCATTAGTTTGTTTTATGTACTCTTTTTGTCATGAATGTCTAGATTTCACCATTCGGGGTCTTTGTTATGAATTTCACCCTTCGGGATTTTTGTTATGAATTTCAATTATTGCCCCTCAGGGTCCTTTGTTATGAATTTCACCCTTTGGGATTTTTGTTATGAATTTCACCCTTCGGGGTTTTTGTTATGAATTTCAATTGTTGCCCCTTAGGGTCCTTTGTTTTGAATAGTCTTTTTTATTCGTGTCTTATCAATGTTAATCTAATCCGCTGATCACATATTGATATAAACTTGTAGTTCAATCGTGGGTCGTCACCCCAATCTATTATTATAATCCCGAGGGATTGTCTCCTTGGATACTGACCATTCGTGGTATATTACATTTTACCACCTCATAAGGGGCATTATGTTACCTACCAAAATAAACTTACAATAAAACTTTGGAAAATGAGATACAATAAGGAACTCCGATAACATAAGTAACCCCGAACAACACTAGGGATGGTACCTCTTCAAGTGATCAGCATTCCAGGGATTCTTGAGTGGGGTCCCTCTAAGAGAAGTCAATCTATAGACCTTTTTTTCCCGAGCGTTTCCACTTGGTAGGGACCTTCCCGGTTGTCCCTGAGAGTCGTCGTCGTTGGGTCTTTGGGGCTTGGTATCACCTTCTTTAAAATAAGATCTACGGCCTGAAACCTCCTGGGTTTGGCCTTTGAATTATAGTACTTGGAAGTACATTACTGGAGGGCCGCTGCCTTGAGTCTGGCATTCTCCCTTCGTTCCTCGAGTTCTTTCAAGCTTGCTTTAAGTTCGAAGTCATTGTCGGTGGGGGAGTAGCTTTGCACTCTCTTTGTTCTGACGACCGTTTCAGTGGGAATGACAGCTTTTGTGTCAAATAAGAGTGCAAACGGAGTTTCCCCGGTCGTGGTGTGGGGCGTGGTTCTGATTGCCCATAAGACTTCAGACAACTTATCAACCTAAAGCCTTTTCTTGGCCTCAAATTTGTATCTCAGGAGGTACTTCACAACTCGATTTACAACCTCGACCTGACCGTTAGTCTGAGGGTACGCCGGTGAGGCGAACCTCAGGCTTATGTTGAACTCCCGACAGAGGGCTCGGAAGTTAGCGTTGTTGAATTGGGTACTATAGTTTGTGACGATCGCTTCTGGGACACCGAAACGAAAGATGATAAATTTCTTGACAAACTTCAAGGCTTTCTTCTCGGCAATATTCGCTACAGCTTCCGCCTCTATCCATTTCGTGAAGTAGTCTACTCCGACTTTGGCAAATTTCTTCTGAGATGACCCTATCGGGAAGGGGAAAGGGCCTATGATGTCAATACTCCACTGACCAAATAGCCAGGGGCTCGTTATGGGCGTGAGTTCTTCGGTGGGTAGATGTGGTATGTTCGCTGTCCTCTAACACCGATCACACTATATTGCATAGGACTGCGAGTTTTTTAACATTGTCGGCCAATTGTACCCTTGGCGAAGTATCCTATGGACCAGTGTTCTTCCCCCCAGAGTGGCTACCACAGGTCCTATCGTGGATCTCAGTCAGTACCTTTTGTGCTTTGGAGGGCCCGATGCATTTCAGAAGAGGTTGCAGATAGCCTCTCTTGTATAGCTGGCCTTCGCAGACGGTGTACGTCGCGAAACTTTGAGCTATACTCCGTTCTTCGACTCAGTCGTCCGGCAACCGACCATGCACCAAATGTTCAATAATGAGGTCCATCCAGGAAGGTTCTTCTCTACTGGTGGCGTTGACTCGGAGGTTCTCTAGGTCATCGTCTGTGCTTGGAAAGTCAAGCTCGGTGATTGTTATATTCTTAAGGAGCTTCGCCATGGTGGTGGATGCTAACCTGGCCAGTGCATCAGCTTGGGAATTTTGCTCCCTAGCAATACAATAAAACTTACACTCCCGTAAACCTTCCTTCAGATCTTGGACGGCACAGAGGTATTTCACTATATATTCATCCCGTGCTAGGTAATCGTTATTCACTTGATTGATTATGAGCTAGGAATCGCTGAACACACTCAAATATTGAATTCCGAGGCTGGTGGTAAGACGGAGCCCTTGAATCAGAGCCTCATACTCGGCCACATTGTTAGTAGCTTTGAACGCAAATCGGAGGGCAACTTGCGTGATGATACCTTCGGGAGACATCATGACAATTCCAGCACCACTACCGTGTCTGTTAGAAGACTCATCTACGTACAAGTTCCAGCTCTCAATATCTAGTTGCGAGGTAGCTGTAACAACATCAGATGAGAACTCAGAGATAAAGTCTGCTATCGCCTTCGGTCAGTAGGTCAGGTCGAACTCACTTAACTCAACCGCCCACTTGACTATTTTGCCTGAAGACTGCATCTTCTGAAGAATCTACCTCAGGGAGAAATTGTTGAGTACGGTGATCGAATAAGCCTGAAAGTAGGGCCGGAGTTTTCGTGCGGTAGTAACTAGCGCTAGCACCAGCTTCTCAACCTCCGGGTATCTGCTCTTCGAGCCTGTTATAGTCTTGTTCACATAATAGATTGTCTTTGTATCCCTGGGTCTTCTTTTATCAAAATTGAACTAACTGCTTCGGAAGACAGCGCCAAATATAAATACAACATCTCCCCAAGCTCTGGCTTCGCAAGCATCAGAGGACTAGCCAAATATTTTTTCAACTGTTCGAATGCCTTTTCACAGTCGGAGTTCCACTGACTGCTGCAGCTTTTCTTCAGTGCTCGGAAGAATAAGAGACAGCGATCGATCATTCTGGATACAAATCTCGAGAGAGCGACTATCCGACCCATAAACTCTTGGAATTACTTGGTGGTTCGAGGGCTTCTCAACTTACGAATCACCTTGATCTTGTCCGGATTTGCTTCAATTCCTCTCTGATTAACCATGAATCATAGGAATTTCCCTTAGCCAATGCCGAAGGTGCATTTTTCGAGGTTTAGCCTCATATCGTACTTTTGAACTATCTCAAACGTTTCCCTCAGATCAGCGCAATGATCGATGGCCACTGAGGACTTGGTCAGCATATCATCCACGTAGTCTTCCATATTCCTACCCAGTTGGAATACGAACATCGAATTCACGAGTCTCTGGTAAGTTGCTCCTACGTTCTTTAGTTCGAATAGCATGACTCAGTAGCAATACATCCCTCTGTTGGTGATGAAAGCGGTCTTATCCTCATCGAGTTCGAACATCCGAATCTGATTATACCCTGAGTAAGTATCCATGAAGCTAAGAAGTTGATGTCCTGCTGTGGAATCAACCAACTGGTCAATACGTGGCAATGAGAAGCAATCCTTAGGATATGCCTTGTTCAGGTCGGTAAAGTCCACACACATCCTCCACCGATCATCCTTCTTCTTTACTAGAACCACATTCGAGAGCCATTGGTTGTACTCGGAGGGACGAATGAAGTTTGCGTTTAGGAATTTGGCAACTTTCGACTCAATAGCTCGGTATCTTTCAGAGTTTAACGACCTTCTTTCCTGACAAACAGGTTTAAAATTTGGATCGGTGTTCAACTTGTGGACAGCCATGGTGGGGCTGATTCTGGGTATATCGTTATAGGCCCAGGCAAAAATGTCTGAATACTTGATGAGTAGGGCCACGCGTTCGCCTAGGAGTACATCGAAGAGTTTCTTCCCTACCAAAATGGTTTTGGGTGGTACGGTGTTTAACAATTCAACGTGCTCTAGTGGTTCTTGTAACACCCCCTGACCCGACCCTACTGGATCGACCCAGGGAGCGTTACCGGGTTTTCAAAACTTGATTTAACTCTGTTTATAATTTAAAACTTGACTTGACTCACTTTATAATTTGAAAACCATTGAAAATCAAATAAATTATATCTTAGTGAGCCCATCCAAAACTGTTTGAAAAATTTTGCCAAAGTTTTCTCTGTTTTTCTGACTTCCCAAAAATTCTGTTTTCAAATAAAAACTCAATTAATATAATTTTAACACTTCAAATTTCTTTCTTAATCAAATGCGCACTCTACCATTTAGTGCGACTTTCCAAATATTTTCAAATAAAACAATTCATAATTTAATATTTACAGATATCTGAAAGAAAACGTAAACCATAAACAATTATTTACAAAATATAAATATATCACATTTACAAACTTCTGTATATGCATGCTTAACTGAATATAATATACAAAAGTGTTAACTACCCAAAGATATAGTGACTCTGAATCTTCAATCTGCAGTTATCTCCTCTCTACTCTTTTTCTCTCTCGGTATCCCTGTTACCTACGCGTGATAAAAACCAATGCGCTAAGCATATCGCTTAGTGAGTGTACACTAAACTCATTTATCAATATATCTAAATAAATTTCAATATAAAATATAAACATGATATATTATAAAAAACAAATCAATATTTAACTTAATTAGTAAATTAAACAATACAATATCAATTTTCTAAATTCTTTTATAACAGTTTATCCAATTTCATTTCAATCATGGCCTTTTGGTATACTCAACATAATTTCAGGACTGGAATATGGGTCGTTCGACCTCTCAGTGACTGTCAGTCGAATATAACTTTTAACCCTAGGACCGAGTACTTGGGGCCCGTACAATTCAAGGGTGGTACATATAACTCCCTACCCTGGGACCCGGTACTCGATATCCTCAGGGAGGTACATACTCCCTATCCCAAGATGAGTCCTTAGGAAGGTACATAACTCCCTCCCCCAGGACGAATCCTTAGGGAGGTACATAATATCAGCATCAAGATCAATATCGGTGCAGTACTGCTGAAATAACCCAGCTGGTATACCAACCTCCTATATCCGTTTTTTATGTTCAAGTATCCTAGGGCCGTTTCAATACAGGTTCACAAATCACATACTTTATATTAAAACATTTCATTTCCAAAGCATATATCCAAAATAATATTCGAAATTCAAAAATAATATTTCCAAAACAATATTCATAATTCAAACAATATTCTCAATTAATTTACTCGAATATAATCGTTATTAATCGAAAAGCGAACTAACTCAAATCAAGAATCTCAATTACGAATCAAAACACGAAAATAAAATTACAGAGTTTTTCAAAAAAGTGTATACATCAATCTGGATACCGTTTTTCCAACTATTTCTTTCCTCGATTTCCTTTTACTTCCTCCTTTTTCTTTTTTCCTTTTCTCTTTCTTCCTTTCTTCTTCTTCCTCTTCTCTTCTTCTTCTTTTCTTCCTTTTCTCTTCTTTCTCTTCTCTTCTTCTTCTTATTCTTCTTCTTCTTCTTCTTCTTTTCTCTCTCTTTTTTCTTTCTCTTTTTCTTTCTTTCTTTTCCCGTTCTCTCTCTATTTTCTGGTTTGCTTCCTTGTGAAGCTTCCACCGCCTCTTATTTTTTTTTTATAAAAATTTGGTCATTGCGACCACTCCTCGCGACCTGTGGTCGAGCCACCTGGTCGCGTTGCTCACTGAAGTGATTTCACCGTTTTCATCGCGATGTCCGGTCGCGATGTTGGTCGCGTTGCTCACTGCCCAAAATCAACATTTTCACCCGCGAGCTGCTCAGCGCGATCCCTGGTCGCGGTACTCACTGCCTAAAATCACCATTTTCACCTCGAGCTGCTCATCGCGATCCCTAGTCGCGGTACTCACTGCCTAGTTTTTCATCCTTTTCTTCGTGCATTATTTTTCGACCGTTCAAATTGGTCCATTTGGAAACCTAAAATTCATAAATATTATATTCACATACTCAAAATTAATTCAACCATATTTTTCGTATTTATTGAAATTAGGGATGTTACAGTTCTAGAGGGTTTCCCGAAGTCTTGGAGCCAAATCTCTGGGGTCCAGACTGGTGACCTGCTTCTCTTCGAATTTCATGTCGTCGTGGAATTACACGAGGGATCTGATCAGTGTTCGTTTTAGTATATGCTGACGTCCCTTCCGAGCCACCGTAGGATTGTCGAGTGTCGCCACAAGCGAACTCTCAGAATGTACGGTGGTGGTTCAATCTATTTCAATACATCTCCGATACTCATCCTGATCAGCTCTTACCTCTCCTTCCCCATCCTCGGTAGGGAACTTTAACTTTATGCTGTATACGCTGCTTACTGCTTTCAAATTATATAGTTTTGGTCTCCCAATGAGTATGTTTAAGGGGAATGGAATATCCACCACTTGGAATGTTACCCATATGGTTCGGACAGCTGGGTGACTCTCGAACCTAACAGGAAGGTCTATCTTTCCGAGTGGCTAGGTTCTATGGCCGCCGATCCCTCTGATGCAATACTTAATGTACTGGAGCTGCTCGATCCTGTACCCGAGTTGCTCCACTACCGAAGAGTGAATTTATCCGGGGAGCTTCCGTGGTCAACTAGCACCGATTTAACGGTTCAGTTTGAGATCTTAATGGAAATCACGAAGGTGCCGCAATGTGGGTAATTAACTCCCTCAGAATTTGTAGGTGAAAAGGTTATCGAGCATTTGGAGAGTAACTGGGGATGATCTTAGGCGACATATACCTCTCATACGGGGTTTAGGGCCAAAGGTGGTGCTTCGGTCGAGACTTGATCTTGCATTATGTAGTTGATCGGCTCGTCATCATCCAAGTGCGACCCCTGACTACTTGTCTTCCGTCTCCAATCACTTTCACCTTCATCTGAGGTTGTTTCTGCACACACTCTTGGAGCTTTCCTTTCCGAACAAGTTCTACGACTTGTTCCTTCATATTAAAACAATTCTTTGTTTCGTGATCGTGGTCCCTATGGAATTCGCGCTGTTTCCTGGGATCCCTCTGTTCCGGAGGTATTTTCATCAGGCCCGAATTCTATATGTGATTTTCATACCAGAAGTTCTAATTCACTTCTAATTCTATGTGTATTATCAGACCCAAAGTTCTGATGTTATACGTGATTTTCAGATTCAAAAGATCTATAATTTGTAGATTTGGGATCTGATGTACTTAAAGTTTCTAGAGAGAATTATATAACATAGGTCATTAATGCTAAATTGCATTAAAAATATGAAGACATAATATATTACTATTACAGAACTAGAAGTTTTCTGTTAAAAGACAGATATACCACCAGAAGGTATTGGCTATTCCTAACATCCAACCGATTCCGCAACATTCCCAAAATTGAATGCCAACACATACAGAAATTTTAGACGATGTTGTGGTCATAGGCTGGACATGACAAAATTTACGCAACCATGATGATTGTAAATTCTCAAAATCACCAGAATGTCAAAGACGGTCCCCCGAAGTGGAATGTCTATAAGGAAAAAAAAAGGAAAAAAAGAAAGGGATCATTTTATTAATTTAAGAATAATCGTACTAATTAAAATCTACTGTTTAAATATTTTATCTATTCTCATATAAAATACATTTGCTTGATATTGGTTTAATATATTTCATATTTTATTAATTTGTTTTCTAACATAATTTTTCTTTGACTAGAAATATATGAATCTAGACAATGAAATGTTTATTATTGAAAAATAAGATGGAGATATATGTCTTGCTGATAGTGCAATGACACATACAATTTTACGGAATTAGAAATATTTTTCAAGTGTGACTTTGCTCAAAACAAAGGTTAATACCATATCCGATCCAGCAGATCTAATTGAAGGCTCTAGAAAAGCCACAATATTTTTACCAAATGCTACTAAATTATATATCAATGATACTTTATATTCAAGCAGATCCAGAAGAAATATGCTTAGTTTCAAAGATATACAGCATAATAGATATCATATTGAGACTATAAATGGAAAAAATATTGAATATTTATGTATTACTTTCGATGATTCGGGCCAGAAGCTCATTCTAGAGAAGTTGCGTGCTTTCTCATCTCGATTATATACGGTTTTAAAAAATGTAGAGATTTATGCAGTTATGAACCATAAATTCTCAGATCCAAAAATATTTATCATTTGGCATGATCGTCTAGGTCACCCAGGATCTATAATGATACGTCGGATTATTTGAAAATTCTCATGAATATCCATTAAAGAACCAAAAGATTCAGTTGTTAAATGAGAACATATGTATTGCATGTTTACAAGGGAAGTTAGTAACCAGACCATCTTATTCTAAAGTTGTTTTTGAATCTCCATCATTCTTACAAAGCATTCTAGGTAATATATAAGGACCTATTCGTCCACCAAGTGGACCATTCCACTATTTTATGGTTCTAATTGATGCATTTGTAAGATAGTCACATGTTTATTTATTATCTACACGTATGTTACTTTTGCCAGATTACTTTCACAAGTTATTAGGCTTCGAGCACATTTGCTAAATTATCAATACGTCTTGATAATGCTGGTGATTTTACATCCAAAACTTTTTATGAGTATTGCAAAGCAGTTGGGATTGATGTTGAACATCCAGTTCCACATGTGCACACCCATAACAGATTAGCATAATCATTTATCAAATGACTCCAGGTAATTGTTAGAACTTTATTATTACGAACACAATTACCATGTTCTATATGAGGACTTGCTATTTTACATGCTGCTGCATTAATTCGTCTTCGACTTATTGTTTATTACTAGTATTCACCATTACAACTTGTGTTCGGTCATCAACCTAATATATCTCATTTATGTATTTTTGCTTTTGCTGTATATATCCCAATTGCCCCTACTCAAAAAACTAAAATGGGGCCCTAAAGACGTTCAGGGATATAAGTTGATTTTGATTCACCGTCAATTATTAGATATTTGAAACATTTGACAGGTGATCTTTTCACCACGCGATTTGCGGATTTTCATTTTGATGAGATAAATTTCCTATCTCTAGGGGAAAGAAAAACTTCTCTTGAAGAGAAGTGGGAATTTTCTAGGAAGGTTCCAAGTTTGATTCATTTAGATCTATACTCAGTGTGAGAATGAAGTGCACAAGATAGTATATCTTTCAATAATTGCTAATCAGTTATCAGATGTATTTACATATGCTAATAGGTAACAAAATCATATATACTAGCCCGGGTGATTGTTCTAGAAGAACGATCTAAACAATTGGCAGCAACTGTATCATCTATTGAACGTCAAAAGCGTGACAAACCACATGGATCAAAAGATACAGTTCCTTGGAAGAGGAAAGTAAATTATCAGGATTCTGATGTAAATAAAACTCGAGTTATAAATAAATCCAATTTCTATGAATCAACTCTAGTAGAGTTAGATGTCCCTGAAGAGACACAAGTCCCTGAAATGACAATAGCCCCTGATGTGGCAAAAATCCCTGAAGAGGTACAAGATGCTAGAAATGAAAAAATATCCATAAATTATACGAGAGAAATGTGGAATCGTGAAGAAACAATCATCAATGTTATATTTTTATACAGCGTAGCTACTGAAATAGTTAATGATGATGACGAAACTCATGGTATTGATGATTGTTGACAAAGGCATGATTGACCTAAATGGAAAGAAGCAATTCAAGCATAATTGAATTCTTTAGCTAAATGTGAAGTATTTAGACCTGTAGTCCAGACAGCTGAAGGTGTCAACCCGTCGGATATAAATAAGTTTTTATACATAAATGTAATAAGAAAAATGAAGTCGTGAGATATAATGCACGATTTGTAGGACAGGGTTTCTCGCAGAGACATAATATTGATTTCGATAAACGTATTCACTAATGATGGATACGATTACATTCCGATTTTATTAAGTTTGGCTATTTCAAAAAAGCTTGAAATGTGTCTAATGTACGTAGTGATTGCTTATTTATATGGTTCACTCAATTCATATATTTATATGAAAATCCCAGAAAGATTTAAAATGCCATAAGCATATAAATGTAGATCTTGTAATTTGAATTTGATAAAGTTGTAAAGATCCCTACATGGATTAAAACAATCTAGACGGATGGTCTTAGTGAATATCTAATCAAAGAAGGGTATATTAATGATCAAATATGCCCATGTGTTTTTATAAAAAAAAAATCTGAATATGGATTTGCTATTATAGCAGTATATGTTGATGATATAAATTTATTTGAAACTTCTGAAGAGCTCCTGAAAACTGTCGAATATTTGAAAAGGGAATTTGAAATGAAAGATTGGGAAAAACAAAATATTGTCTCGGCATGGAGATCGAGTATAAACCAAACGAAATACTTGTACATCAATCAGCATATGTTGAAAAGATTCTGAAAAGATTTAATATGGACAATGCCCATCCTTTAAGTACTCTTATAGTTGTTAAATCCCTTAATCCTAAAAAGGATCCATTCCGGCCTAAAGAAGATAGATGAAAAGATATTTGGGCCTGCAGTACCATAGCTTAATGCAATTACAACTCACCTGTATGAGATATCCCGAATTACAAGCGAAATTATTTTTTAGGGAAATTGCAGACCCCCCTACCGTGAGCATTAACCGTAAAAAGAAAAAAAAAAGTTGACCATTAAAAACGATAAATTTAAGGACAAATTATAGCCCACCTACCTGAGATATCCTTAATTACAAATGAAATCAACTTTTAGGAAAATTAACTGCAAATCCCCTGCCGTTAGGGTTGATTGTAGAAAAAGACACTTGACCGTTAAAAATGTGTAAAACAATAAATTTGCCCTAATTAAAAAAAATCTAAAATAAAATAAAAATAAATATATTATGAATCTCAATCCATTTATGAAAAAAATTAAAAATTTTAAAAAAAATTAAATCTAAGATCTCTACCGTTCAACTGGAGATATATCTTAAAAAAAATTAAAAATAATTAACGATCTAGTGGTCATGGGAGGGAGAGAGAGCCTCCCCCTTTGTACGAGCCAGGGGACGCGAGCCTTCCCTGGTTGTTAGCGAACCAAGTTCACGTATCTGGTTCGCGAACCTGAGTTTGTGATCCATGATAGATCTCACCCTTCTCTCTTCCTTTTTTTTTTTTTTTATCCACCGTCCTTTTAGAGATGGACGGCGGGGATCTTAAGTTTTTATATTTTAAATTTTTTAAAAAATAAATCTTAATTTTTTTTTTAAAAACATAAATCTCCACTGTCTATCTCATCTAAAGTGGATGGTGGAGATCTTAAGTTTTTTTTTTAAAAAATAAAATAAAATGAACAAAATACCCTTAACATTATTGACTTTAACTAACATTGACCGATATTGGTGGGGAGATTTACAGTTAATTTCTCTAAAAGTTGATTCCACCAGTAATTTGGAATACGCCAGGTAGGTGGACTGTAATTTGTCCTAATTTTATATATTTTTAAAGGTCAACTATCTTTTTTAACGGTTAAGGGTAATGGTAGGGGGTTTACAGTCAATTTTCTTAAAAATTGATTCCTCCTGTAATTAAGGATATCTCAAGTAGGTGGACAATAATTTATCCTTTTTTTTCAAAATACGGTTGGACGATTTGAAACTAAAATATTTTTAGGCTAGATAAGCACCCTTTTATTATCAAATCACATTAAACAGTGGTTGGAGACAATTTCTTAACTAGTGGCCAAATTCACATTTTGCTCAATATTTTGATTATTTATATTCGACTATATTACTTTTTAAAACATTTTTATAACGACATTATAAGTCAATTACAAAGTATTCATATTAGTATGGAAAAGGATATTGAAAAATTTATAACAAAACTTTATTTTAAACTATCACAATTAGGGGTTTTGAGTAAAAAAAAAATGGTTCAAACTCACTATTTCATTGATATGAGTATGGAGAGTACCTTATTAAGTCAATCTCGCTGTTCATATCGTCTTCGTAACTCCACTTTACTACTAAGATTTTGAAAATAAAAATAAAATTGGAAACCATCAAAATTGTCAAAGTATAACATATATTATATTTCCCTTTCAAATTATGCGACTTGATTTTGAAAATAAAAATTAATGCGAATTTCTCCATTATAAATAATGACATCTTTGCTTTAGTTGAAATTCCTATCATAATAAATTATCTGAGCAATAGTTGATATTGTAACTTTTGTATCACAACTTATACATTAATAATAATTTAATTCACTTACCACAAGTTATCCACTTAGCAATTATTACATCATAAATTAGGATAGAAAAATTAGAATGTATAGAATTACTTTGTATTATCTTGAGAGGCTGGTTAGTTACCTTTTATAGTAATAATAATAATTATTATTTGTTTTGAATATCTTTGTAATTTGTGTACCTTAAGTTTTTTGAAAGGAAAAGGAATTTACTCAACTGAAAAAGCACTGGAATCATTCAGGATTACACTAGTAATGGAAGAGAAAAAATCATCAATCCAAACTGTAAAACCAAGAGAAGAGCAACCTAAATGGGCAAGAGAATGAGCCCCTCGATTAGCCGAACGAGACACGAAGTTGAAGGAGATGGCCTGACAAGAAGCTGCAGAGTCGACAATGTCCTCCAAAACCACACCCACCTCTGTCAAAGGAAAAACCTTCTGATTGATCATATTAATAACATTCAAACAATCGGACTCCACGTGAATAGGCCAAATACCCGAATCTTTAGCAAGAGACAAACCAAATTGAATGGCCAAAGCTTCTGCCAAGTCAATAATAGTTTGTGTACCTTAAGTTGAATCTAAACTAATAGTTTTGCTGCTTTTTAAGTCAATGGTAATTCTTTTCATAATTTTTCTAACAAGTTTCTACGTTCCCTCCTCTTCTCTTGGACATTGGAAATCAAGAAAATTCACCAAGGATTCCTGAATTATATAAAATTGTATAAATAACTTAATTTTAATCGAAAATGGCAAAAGTAGTAAAATAAAGTTGGTATTAAAAGAATAGATGAGGATTATTTGGTTAATTACATTATAAATGAGATAGTAAAAGACAAAAGAGGTTGGTCCAAAGGTATTTTTCTCACATTTTCTCCATTAAAGTTGTGAGTTCGAGTCGTGTACCCCATTTTTAAAACTCTGAACTAATAGAGTATTCCCGTATGAAAACATATACAGAATCTCGAAGCTGCAGCTTTTAGATATATTGCAAATTATGGATTAACCAACCATATCCTTTTGTTTTTGGTTTTGGTTTTAAAATTAAGATTAGAACAAAAGGCATAAAGCACTTCCTTAAAGCCATAATTATTGTGTATTGATGATGCTTTAATCTCCAACATTGTCTTTTTAATAAAATTTGATTTTGCCAGGAAATCAATTGAAAATAATAGTTAAACAACCAAGCCCCGACCTCCTTAATTATGGAAACCAATAATAATAATATTGCTTCTACGCATTGTATTAAGGAAACTTAATTAAACGTAAAATTAACTTGGAGCTAGAAAATAAGAAAAGAGAAAAGATAAGAGAGAGAGAGTTTTCTTGAAAAGATAAGTGAGATAAGATCAAAGACTTTATTATATAAATTATAAGCATCTTACCAATTAATTAGCCTTTTTTTTTTTTTTTTTAAATTGATACTGAACAAATAAAAAATCTGTTGAAATCTGCTGAAATTAGTCAGTGCATATTTTATAATATCTTAGTTTTTACTGTAAGATGAAAGTATGTTGCCTTAGATGACAAACACAACATCTAATGTATGTTACCGTAAACGTTAGAGGCAACATAAAATACATGTTGGGCAGTGTGTGTTTCCATTATATCTAAAACAGCGCATATTATAAGTTGTAAAATGCTTTCACAAATAATAACATATGTTGTAAGTTGTATAAGGCTTTTACACTTTTGATAACAGGTGGGCGTTGCAAAAAAATTTAACAACACATTATCCGTTATGGTAGACCAAATTTATTGTAGTGGTAACATTATAAACCTCTATATATATATATTCATGGGTTGAAGAAAAATTAACACTCAAATTAAAAACACTAATAATTTTTTTTTCAAAAATAACAAAAATTAACTAGCAAAAAAAAAAGAGTAGTCTAAATTGCTAACAAGTACTGGAACTCAAAATCATATGGGATCTTCTCAACAGTGGTGGAGATTTTGCCAGTGCTGAGTCCCTGCCTGAAGCAATCCACCATTGATTTCCTCAACGTCCCAGATGTTGGGAGCTGGTGGCAAACCCACTCCACCAGTGTGTCTATGTCCATTGCAAAGTCACGCATGCTTCGCAGCAGAAGCTCCGGGAAAGCTATTCTTCTGCTGCTTGTCACCACTATTGAAGCTTGCAGGTACTCTAGCTTTGATTTCTCCAACTCCCAAATCACATTCTCTCCAGTATATATTCTCACCTGCATGCACATATTGGATTTTCTTTGTCTTAATATTATTCAACATCATCAACTATAATAATTCATATACACTAATCAGGTGTTGGATGTGCACGTTTTTTATGTTTGAGATTCGACTTTGTAACATTACAGAGTCAATAGTCTCGCATCTTATAATTATTATATATATATTAGTGGTTTAATTAGTTACCGCAGGTGAAGAACGGGTTCCGTAACAGAGTGCAAATGTTACATTAGGATCGGTTGATTCGAGTCCATAAAGTTTACGAACAATGGCTTCTTTATCATCGTTTTCGCCCTTTTGATCAACCTGTATATGCAAAGTCATACTGTAAATGGATATATAAACCAAGTATGCAACTATATAATAGTGTTGCGCATACGCAGCATTCTCTCGTATTTTAAGAGCAATTCTCTCTGCAGAGATTTCAAACAAAAACAAAATTGTACAGATTTTTATATCTCGCGGTTTAAATATTTTGTGTACGTGTGATCCATAATCAAATAACTTTCGATTGAAAAAAGTTACATCGTCACATGTGTTTTTTTTTTACCTCTTTGGTGGGGGAAGATGAGGAGCTCCTTAGAATATAGTGCTCAATTGCTTGTGCATTTATGGTGTTGCCTCCTATGTTGAGGGTTGCCTAAAATCACAACATTTACATTAAGCTATGAAAATCAATGCAAAATTTTTATTTTATCTCAGAAACAAGAAAAGTTAACACTTCCAAAATCTAATAAAAATAATAATAATAATAATCCAATGCTTTCAAAATTCAATCAGCAAGTGCTGGCCCAATTGAAATTCTTTTATAAATGAGAGAGTAAAAGTTGAGAGATGTACCTTGTTCATCAACGCAATCAATTTCTCTGGAGTATTAGGCACTCCATATTGGAGAAAACCCTGAAAAAAAAAAATTTTTAAAGAGATTTTTTTATTAAATAAACTTTGGAATTTTTCATTTGAAAATAATTTAGTCAAAATAAGAGTAGAAATGGGTTTGTCCATAAATATTACCTGCATGATACAAGCGTTGAACATGTTGATCCAGAAGGCCAATTTCTGCTGGTATGTCAAGACTCTCAACTCTACCGTCTGAAGATTATTCATTAAGATCCTGAAATCCACAAAAAACCAAAATTAGAAAAATAACCATCACAAAAAATACATCAACAACATGTCTGAGAGTTAATTACACTATCTATCTAGAGATATAGTAATCATAGCATACGTGTCCTGAAAAAAATTATCAAGACCTTGGTTTCGTAAAGTTATTGAACTAGTTCTGAAGTGGTTCCACAATGTTATGAAACTGAGGTTGTGAAATTTATTTTTCAAGACCGTCCTGACTAGATAATGACTATTTATATATACTTACCTTAACTTTCTTATTAGAGGAAGAGAACTGGAACTTGAGATGCATTTGGGGTCCATAGAGCTTAATGAGAATATAACCAAGTTCTTATAAGGGCCAATGTCCCTAGGAATAGATTCTTCCGAATATTCGAAAACGCCGTAAGGGTCTTGTTGCCTTGAATCCTTCTGTGACATATTCATGCTGGACTTGGAGTTCAAGCTGCTGCTGGTTTCTGCCCTGAAGCTTCTTGAGCTCAAACTAGAATAATGCACAGACCTGGAAATGGGACCTGATTTCTCTAGTTCAATTGCTCTTGATGTTCTAAGTAGTCTAACATATATGAAGTTCAAACACTTGATTATGCTCTCAGACAGCTTGTTGGGTTGCCAATTTTGGATGCTGCTGTTCTCTTCTGATAGAATAGAAGTACTGGATATATATCTTGGTGGGAGGTCAAAGGAAATCTCTGGATTACGTTCCCTCGGCTGATACAAAGTAATTTTATCACAACTTATAATAACTAAAGCATCATTCATGATCAAACATTTCAACAATTTGGGCACTATGTACATAAGTTGGCTTGAATTATATAAAAGTTGGGGATGATTTACCTTCGGTGATGGTTGTCGAGGGTCGCGAAAGGGTGATGGTGGCTTTAGAATACCACTTGATGATCTTCTTGGAACCTTAAAATCTTGAAACTTGATATCCTGATCATGATGGAATTGGTTTTCTTTTTGATCTGCAAATGCTGCTGAGTTTCCTATTCTCTCATTCATCACAGTAGTACTTGTGGCGCTAAGATTATAATCGCCTTTTATAGCTTTACTAATGAAATGCAATGCCTTGGTCTCAAATGCCATCTTTTCGTTACCAGCTCTGTTTACTATTAGGTTCGGATTAGTGATCATCGTGCTCGTTGGATGGCCTTGATTAAGGTTGCTTAGATTACCAACTTGCCATTGTTTTGATTTTGTTTCCTTGGTCACTTCTTGTTCATTTTTCAAACCAAGCTGGAGTTGGCTTATTTGGCCTTCCAGTCGAGTTATCTCTCCTTCTACCATAGCCAATTCTGCTAAGAGCTCCTTCACCTGCACAATCAATGGAAGATTTGCTTCTTCAAAGCTAATTCTCAAGTAAGTTACACTTCTCTATTAGTAAGTAAAAATCAAGTTGGGACTACAAAGGATGATAGAATTGTTAAAAGTTTAAATATAGCACTTTTGGCCCGTAATTGTAAACTTAATATTTTGCGCCTATTTAACTTCACATTTCTTTTATTCAAATCTTATTATGCGTATTCTATTATAATTTATATACGCCATAATCTAACGAACCTGAAAAAAGCTCGTATAAAAATATATACATCCCAGCAGAGGCCGATATAAGAAGGGTTGATAGGGGCATGGTCCCTTGCCCAAAAAACTAAATTATATATTTACTATTTAATTATGAGTTAATTACACTCAACCTCCCTGAGGTTTGACTAATTACATTCGGATCAAAGTTGCATTAATGAACACTAACCTCCCCTCACGTAAACGTTGACCGTTAAATGACCGTTGACTTTTTTCCTAATTTTTTAAATGACCAAAATACCCCTCTAACAAATTTTTTTATTGTTCATTAAAATTTTTACTGTTCATAAAAACAAAATTAATGGTGGAGATCTCAGATTGGATCTCCACCGTCCATCATTGTTGATGGACGTGTGAGATCCAATCCAATCTGGATCTCCACCAAGAAAAAAAAAATATATTTTTTTGAAGTTCATCTTCGTTCTTCGAAGATGAACTTCATTTTCGAAGTTCATCTTCGAAGAACGACGAACCCTCTGGGTTCGATCTCGAACCCAGAAGGGTTCGAAGATCGAACCCTTCTGGGTTCGAGATCGAACCCAGAGGGTTCGATCTTCGAACCCTCTGGGTTCCACGAACCCAGAGGGTTCGTTCTTCGAACCCTCTGGGTTCCACGAACCCATAGGGTTCAAAACCCAGGAGGGTTCGATCTTCGAACCCTTCTGGGTTCGTGGAACCCAGAGGGTTCGATCTTCGAACCCTTTGGGTTCGAAGATACGAACCCTTCTGGGTTCGAGATCGAACCCAGAGGGGGTTCGATCTTCGAACCCTCTGGGTTCGATCTCGAACCCAGAGGGTTCGTCGTTCTTCGAAGATGAACTTCGAAGATGAAGTTCATCTTCGAAGAACGAAGATGAACTTCAAAAAAAAAATTTTTTTTTTTTTTTTTTCTTGGTGGAGATCCAGATTGGATCTCCACCGTCCATCAACGATGATGGACGGTGGAGATCCAATCTGGATCTCCACCATTAATGAACAGTAAAAAAATTTGTTAGAGGGGTATTTTGGTCATTTAAAAAATTTGGAAAAAGTCAACGGTCATTTTAACGGTCAACGTTAACGTGAGGGGAGGTTAGTGTTCATTAATGCAAACTTTGATTCCGAATGTAATTAGCCAAACCTCAAGGAGGTTGAGTGTAATTAACTCATTTAATTATGTAAAATTTTTCATTTGACCCTCTCTAAATATTGTGTTTTAATTACATTGGCCCCCTCAAGCAAAATTTTCTGGTTCCGCCCGTGCATCCTAGCCTTTAAATACTTGTATTTTTTTCATTCTATAAACTTAAATTTCTAGTACTTGTAGTTACCTTAGGAGGAAGAAAATTTGGGATGGAAATGGCAGAAGAAGCATGTTGATCACTGTGATGCATGCGCTCCAAAATTTCATGCATATTTTCTTCTTGTTTCAACATATTTTGAAGCATGGAGACCTGTTACATTCATTAAATATAGTAATCATCCACACAAATCTTCACTACGTATTTTCTACCCAACAAAGATGGAAATTGATGCTCTTAAAAGCTATGAGAGATCACATGTCAACCTTAGACCACATAGATGTTGTTTTCCTATTGTCTCTTTCTACCATCACATGTTTGTTGAATTTAAGATGCATAAGATTTTCCTATGTTTTATGGACTGCAACTACAATGAGAAAAGATGATATATAGGTATGGTTCTCTTTTATTGCAGGAAAGATTTGAAACTGATGAGTATGGTTCTCCTTTATTGCTCACTTTTTCTAGGAAAAAAACTTGTAACTGTCTAGTCTTTAGATATTTGACTTTTTTACACAGATGTTGGTAATAAGCTGAAGTAGCTTTTTTTTCAGTTGGAAAGTCACTTTGTACTTTCCTTTTTTCAGATTTTAATAAAAAAGTTATAATATATATTGATTCAGAAACCAAAAAACTAGCTAGGTAGAAGCTCCTTTTACAGAATAATTCTTTCTCATAACTGTCCATTAATAATATAGTATCTGTATTGTAGTTAAACTCATCGCTATATATAGGGAAGGAAGACTTTTGTCATATTAGCTATGCTTTAGCCAGTAATGTCAACAAGAGAAATGAGAAGTAATTAATTAATACCCATAATTTTTGTACAATCACATCACCGTACGGAGAAAATTTCAGTGCACCGGATGTGCTCTGATAAGTGGTGCACTCTGTAATGGAAGATGTGACATATATATGATAAGATAATACACATGTGTTCATCTAACGTTGTCGTATGTTATATTTTCAGTGACCGGTACACCACTCAACAATACACTCACTATATTAAAGATTTTCTTTGCTGTAAGAATCTTTTGGTTGCAGTCATATACATATGTGGGAGACCCATAAACCTATAGTATATGCATGAGGGTGAGCCTTAGTAGCATAGCAATTTATTATTGTGATTGCTTGAGAAAATAAATAACACAAAATGCATTGATTATGTGATCCCCATACCTCTCTTTCAAGTGCCTCTTTCTTTTGCTGCCCACTAACCTTCTTTCTTCCCTGTATAATATTACAAGTGATGAGACCAATTAATTACTTAGTTTTAAGATTCATAAAAAGAAAATTAAGTGGAATAACATAACTCAGATCATCTAAAAAAAAAAAGAAAAAAAGTGACATACAGTCGCATGACTTATAATTATACAAGCTGTATCCATTAAATTTCAATCCAACAGAAAAATAAAAGAAGAGAAATATCGTAAGAAATTCTACATACTGTATCGATTGGCACGTTAAAGGAGAAGCGTCCCTGCTGGGTGGCCATGGAGGAGCTGTGTTGTCGAGATGACGAAGCAGACCTGCTGGAAGCGGAAGGGGACTTGGACGTGGTCCAACGTTTGGACTTGGACAAAACATTTAAACAACTGCAGGAAGAGTCGGAGAGGTTTTGATGGAGGAGGTGTTGGTTAGAATTTTTAGAATTAGAAAAGGAAGAGTAGTCAAGCTTAGAGGGAAAGGAAGAGCAGCGAGCGGTTGTTGTGTGATGAGAAGATGAGAGAGAGCTTTCATGAGGTTGGTTGGTCTTGCATTTGTCAAAACGTCGCCCAAGTTGTGGGTGCGAGTGGGACTGAGACATCATGCAAAAGCAAGCAAAAGCGCGCGCGCACACACTGTGTGCTTGGCGTAGCTTGCAATTCTCGTTTTGAGAGAGCCTGTTGCGGTTACAACGTATCTCAATTTTCTTCTTCAAGCTTTCTTTTATCATTACTTATGTTTATATATATATATATATATATATACACACACACACATATACTTTTTATGTTATTATGTCGTTGGAACGACCCAATCACAAGTTGTCATACCATTGTTTTTTAAATTTCAAATTTCATTTTTCTTTCGTCCAATCATATTAGGTCTTTTTTTACTGGCACGGTGTATGTGTTTTGGTTGAATTGGGCGCCCTGGTGACATGGTGAGACTTTAGTTTGCACAACGCACGTGGGCCTTCCCCTCCTATTATGACATATAATATTTAATAATATGATCCGTTACCAATATTACAATAATGTGACATGAGTGGAAATATAAGTATATTGAAACATTTTCCTATACACACGTAAGGTTAAAGAAGAGGTTTGATATGCATGTTACACGTAGGCCTTCGATATGCCTTCACATTATGACATGTAGTATGGTATTAAATATATGATTGATTACCAATTTACATGGTATTATATATATAAGCGGAAGTGTGAGATCACCATTAGTGTATCGTTTTATTTATATACTATTAAAATTTTATTTTGATATAGTTATATGTAACTCATATATCTTAAGTTATATATATTACACGTGATTATATTAAAAGTTGATAAAATTTTAATAAATACACCAATGACCAATGCAATATATAGTGTTCTATATAATACAGAACCACTGTTCTCTAGTAAAGGCTCTCTGATATTAACTTACATTAGAACCTTGACAAAATTATTTATGTGAATGTCTTTGTGAATAACAAATTTAAGGGAAAATTGTACACAAATTTTTCGGAATTTAGATAATATTACACACAATGACAACTTTTACTATAATCGCATAAATATCTCTTAAAATTTGTTGACCACAATTAAATTTAACGTTTGACTGAAATTAAACCGAAAAATAAACAAACTTCCCTTAAAATAGTTTTTCAATATTATTTTATTTTTTGACAAAAATTATTAAATAACTATCTAAATAGCAGTTTGACTGACCCTAAATCGAAAAATGGTCATTTGAAGGACAGTTTGATTAAACCAAAAATGATTCAATAACTACACTCTTAAAATTGGTTAGTCAATAATTAGTCTATCCATCAGTTAACGGATTTTAGAAGCTCTTTGTATAATTATAATAAAAGTTATCACTGCGTATAATATTACTTAAATTCGGGAGAGTTTGTACAATTTTTCCTAAATTTAATAAAATCTACTTGTGAATGAAATTTAAATTTTTTTATGAGCACTGCAGCTTTTTTTTTTTTACGATTTTATTGAAATGAAGCATTAGCAAAATGGACGAAATATATGAATAAATAAGGGCAAAAATTATTCTGGTCCCTAACTTTTTTTAAAATATTACTGTTTGACCGATGTTTGTATTTTTAGCTCGCGTAGTTCATAACTTTTCAAAAATTTATTAATTTAGTCCTTTGACCAAATTTTTAACAGTAAAACATGACAAAATATGTATATTGACCATTTTACCCTTAACTTTAAATGATTAAATAAAAATTACAATTTTACCCTTTATTTTTTAAATTTTAACAAATTAACCTTAACTTGTACATTCAATAAAAATCTAACATATGTTTAGAAAAAATTAAAACTATAAAATAAACAAAATTTTTAAATATAAAGATACATAAATTAATTAATTAACACTAAAATTAATAATCTTTAAAATATAAAAAGAAAATTACAATAATTACTAATTTATGATAATTTAATAATTTAGAATAACTCTTCAAATTAATATTATAATATTAAAATAAATTTTATATATAAAAATAAATTATAATTAATTAAAAGTTAAAAATAAAATAAATTATTAAAATAATAAAAAAATTATTATTTTTGAAAATGTTAGGAGATGAGATATTATTATTTTTTTAAAAATTATAAACTTTTAATTATTATTTTAAAAAATAAAGAAATTATTAAAAGTAATTTTTAATTATTTTTAAAAAAAATTTCTATTTTTTTATTTTTTCTATTTTCTATTTTTATTATTTTATTTTTATTTAATAGTTTTTTATTTATTTTTTAACTTTAATTTTTATTTTTGTGTCTAAAGACTGAAATACCCCTAACATCATTAAGTTTGACTAACTGTTGATTAACGGAATGACTAAATTAATGGATTTTTAAAAAGTTAGGGACCACGCGAGTTAAAAATGCAAACATTGGTCAAAAAGTAATATTTTAAAAAAAGTTAGGGACCAGAATGATTTCGGCCCAAAAAATAATTATATTGATAGAAAATAGAGGGTAAAATCGTAATTTTTATTTAATCATTTAAAATTAAGGGTTAAATGGTCAATGTACATATTTTGTTATGTTTGACTGTTAAAAATGTAACGCCCCTAATTTTCCGTAATTATGAAAAGTATTATTACTAATTATTATTAAGCATGCAACAGTCAAGTATGTGATTAAATTGGTGGAAAGTATATATATTCGGTATATAGCTGAAAAATAAATAGTAATTTTAATCGAGTTAACTCCCATTAGAGATATTATTTTCATGGTGCATATGGATGATAATGGGTCCAATTGAATATTGGTGAAGTCAATTTGGTAATTGGATAAGTATGGAATATTTTTGGAATAATTATCGAGATTGAATGTAATTAATTGTAAATTGGTAGCCATTTTGTAATTTGTGAAAGTCAAGGAAGCAATTTAAAATTTGTAAGATATTTATTTATATATATATATATATATATATATATATATAATATGTTAGTGGAGAATTCCACTAATATATTGGAAGTCAAACAAAAACATTTTTGCACAATAAAAAAACAAACCAGAAACATGAGAATGAGGTTGGCGTGAAAGAAGAAATAGAGAGAGAAAGAGAGAGATTCTAGTGAGAGAAAGTGCTAGAAGAAGAAGAAGGAGAAGGAAAGTGAAGTTGGTCAAGAAAAGTTTTGTGTAAAGAATAGTATTTCAGGTTTGGTGATATCGTTTTCGTATTTTTCAGATTTTCCAGAATATTTCGGAATCGTTATAATATATTGTTTTTAGTTTATTTGAGTTATATTGATTACGATATATTGTTTGAAATTGATTTTGAGATGTTTTGGATTACGTATATTTGAAATATATTCTGGATCCATAATATTGTTTACGAAAAATATTCTGAATTGATTTTCGATATGTTTTGATTATAGTAATATTACGGAGAATATTATTAAAAGCGATTTCGTATATATTGTTTTGCGATTTGTTTCGAAAAGTAATTCGAGGCATTTGGATTTACTATGGATTTACGATATATAATTGCATGTGATTTTAAATGTGATTTGAAGCGATTTCTGGATTCATAAATATTTTTGGAAACGATTTTGTAATTTGCTTGTATATGTATATTGATGCGATTCGAATTCCGGATATGTGTATACTGATTTGGATATGATTTCAGAATTTAAATTGACGATTCTGTTTGGAATGAATTATATGATTTTCGAAAAGTGATTTGGCTCTGATATATGTAAACATAGATATGGATATAGGAGACTGAAATGTCAATTGGGTTTTCTGAGTAGTACTACGCTGATTCTGATATGTATATGGGATACGCAGCGGGTCCTCCGTTGGTGTCCAATTCTGATATGTATATAGGATACGCAGCGGGTCCTCCGTTGGTATCCAACTCTGTTCTGTATAGCCCGTAATCCAGTCCGAAAAATATGTTTAATATATCAGGAGCCCGAAATGAAATTAGAAATGTGATATGATCTGTATATGATTTGAGATGAGAAATGATTTGATTTGGTATTATTATGTTTTTATAAGATATTTATTCTGATTTTCGATGGATATATTGATATTTGCTTCGATATGATATTTGTTTCAGTTTTCCGATGGATTTGTATATTCGAAATGTTATTTGATATATCCGATTTACATGGGCCCTATATATTGATATTAAATGTTATTTTACATATTTGAAAAGTTATTGTACTATTTGCACATTTGACTTTTGGGTACACCCATTAAGCGTTATGCTTAGCGTGGTGAGTTTCTCACACGCAGGTAAAAGAATTGTTGAATGAGATAAGGATCAGAAAGAATAGAATCTGCAGGGACAGTGTTCAGAGTCACATCACTCTTGCATTTTTGGTAGCCCACTACGTATTTGATGTTTTATATGTATTATATCAGCATACATGGATATAAATATATATATTTTTAAAATATATGTAATGGATATGGGCGAATTGCACTCAATCACCCTGATTTATAACGTAATTACACGTTTAATGCCAGTTTTGCTATAATTACACTTGAGTACCCTGTAATCCGTTGACTGCCGTTAGAGTAACGGTTGACCAAACGGATTCAGGGGCAAATTGGTCTTTTACGTTTAAATTTATTTTTAAAAAATTTAAAAAAATCATCCAACCAATAAGAACATGCCACATCATATTAAAAATATTTTTTTAAAAAATAAAAAAATTCAACATAAAAAAAAAAAAAAATTCTGATCTGGGTTCGATTGCGAACCCAGCAACCTGGGTTCGCGATCGAACCCAGATCTGATTTTTCAATTTTTTTTTGTTTTTTCCTTTGCAGGGGCAGTTTCGTCATTTTACCTAAATCCGTTTGGTCAACCGTTACTCTAACGGCGGTCAACAGATTACAGGGTACTCGAGTGTAATTATGGCAAAACTGACATTAAATGTGCAATTACATTATAAGTCAGGGTACTTGAGTGCAATTCACCCAATGGATATTTAATTTTATGTATGTTTGTAAATATTTGTAATAATTGGGCCCATGAATTTTAATGCTTTTGAAGTTAAATGTTTATAAATATTTTATATAAATTGTGTTTACGAAATTGTTGAAAACAGGTTTTTGGAAAGTCGAAAAAACAGAGGAAATTCTGGCGAAAATTTTAGAAAATCTTTTTGGACCATAATTTTAAATATTTATTTGAATTATTACTTAAAGTTCTTGTTCTAAAATTTGTTTTCTGTATACTGTAGCGATTCCCGATTCGGTCCGAGCGGGTTCGGATCGGGGGGTGTTACAAAAAATGTGGTCAAAGAACTATATTGATGGATTTTTGAAAAATTAGGGACTACGCGAGCTAAAAATGCAAATATCGATCAAAAAGTAATATTTTGAAAAAAGTTAGGGACCAGAATAATTTTTGCCTAAAATATTTTGAATATTAGTTATAAGTAGATTTAATTAAGTTTATCATCACAAAATAAATTACATTTAAAAAATAAATCCTATATAAAAATCAAATAATACTGATCATATTATAACCAAAAGAAAAAAAAAGAAGAAGAGAGATTTAAAAATTTAGAATGTAATTCATAGTCTTTTTTGCACAATTAAAAAACCTTTGAGGTGCATTTGATGCGCTAGATTAGATTAAATTATTTTTATGAGATATGATAGGATTGAATATGATTGAATTTGATTGGACTAATTAGTACTGTAATGTATTTAGTGTAGTATATATATAATTAAAAATAGTACTGTCCCTTATTTGGTGTAGAATAAGATTGGATAAAATTAAATTAAATTAAATTAATTTTATATAAAATAAAATTATTTTTTAAATATTATATAATTAAATTAAAATTATTTAAAATAAATCTAAATAAAATTTAAATATATTTTATATTAAATATTTTAAAATTACTTATAAATAAAATATATTATAGTAATTAATTAAATATTAAAAATATAAAAAAAATTAAAAGGATATATAACTATCATATTTTACTTGGTTTAATATAAAATTAAATAAAATATAATTATATCTTATATTTATATGGTATGAAACTAATAAATTATATTAAATTGTTTTTAGAAAAATTAAAAATTTTAATTAAAAAATTACTTTAAAATAAAAATAAATATTTTTTAAAATATTTTAATAATATATATTTAATATTTGAAAAAAAAAAAAAAATTCTTCCAGGTGTGATTATTGAGTCCCACCTTGACAGAATAAAATGAGTGCATGACTCCACAAACACGGTATTGAACTATTCCTTTGTTAAACCCTTAACAAACAAGGCCTTGAAGTTTCTAAAACCCTAACCAACTCCTCTGCAGAAGTAGTCAAGTGTATATTTTTTTCTCTCTACCACCTTTCACTTTCCGGGAAAAAGGAAAACAAATACTCAGCAAGCAATCAATCAAAAATCAAAAATGCTATCTCGCTGTTTAACTTCGTTTTCACTTGTATCTTTTCACCAATTCTCTGCAACAAACAACTCTATGGCCACAGTGGCTCTGTTTTCTCATATCTCCAAACCACAAAACTACATCAGAAGCTTGTTCACCTCTGTCTCAGCTCCACTGTATAGGAAACCCTTCAAAACTCCTTTTCAAGGTAACCCTTTTCTCTTTTTGGGACTTCCTTTCTCATTTTGCACTCTTACTTTTTTTTATTAGTAGCAATGCTTATGTGGGTAATTGGTTATCATTTAATTGAATGGTTTTTTTATTGAATATTTAAAACAACAGAAAATTAATTGATTTCCTTTGTTGGTTTTCTTTTCATTGTTTCTTGTATATTTTTGGTTTGTTGTGTAGAAAGTCGAATGATAAGATAATGTTGGGGGTTAGTGAGAACATGGTTCATGTGAAAAATAAGTTTTTGTACAGCAAGTAGAGTGCAAGAGAGTAATGAATGATGAAACAATGAAGTAGTAGTTGAACATATGTATGTATGTATGTATATGTATATGTGTGTATATATATATGTATATATATTGTTGAGTGACAAACAAAGTCCCACATTGGTTAGAAATGGGGAGGGATCTTGGGTATATAAAGATGAACAAATATCTCCATTGGTATGAGGCCTTTTGGGTATAGCCCAAGAGCAAATCCATGAGGGCTTAGGCCCAAAGTGGACAATATCATACCAATGTGGAGATAGGTGGTGTCCTTAGTCTTAACAACTGGTATCAGAGTCATGCCCCGGAGTTAGCTATGTGGATGAATCCTCGGAATGCTGAACAAAAGATGTGGCCCCCCAATTAGCTTGCAATTAGATCCGTGGATGAACTCTGTTGGACAGGCGGTGTGCTCCGGATGCTTTACGTAAGACGTGTGCCTGAACGCGGTGGAGAGGAGTTGATCTGGACAGAGCAAAGCTCTCGAGGCAAGTGGTGCTCCATGTAAGGCGTGTGCTCCAAATGCAGTGGATTGGAGAATCTTGGTTGGTAGAGAGTGGATAGATGGATTGATCATTTGAGGGGAGGCGCGGTGGTCCTTTGTTCGAGGGGATGATTTATTGGGTAACAAACAAAGTCCCACATTGGTTAGAAATGGGGAGGGATCATGGGTATATAAAGATGGACAAATATCTCCATTGGTATGAGGCCTTTTGGATATAGCCCAAAAGCAAATACATAAGAGCTTAGGCCCAAAGTGGACAATATTATACTAATGTGGAGATAGGTGGTGTCCTTAGTCCTAACATCTATATATATATATATATATAAATGATGATATGAGACTGTTATTGCTGCCCGGAAAGTAATAACTAAAGTGAAACTGTGTATATATGTTAACCATTACCATGTAAATTTGGAAGTTTCTCATTTTGTATCAGAAGTGTGATTTTTTGGGTATATTTCTGAAATATCATCTAAATTGATTTAGAAAGAAAGAAAGAGGATATTGAGAAAATTTGGAGTCTACAGTACAGTGCTCTTAATAAAATCTAGCCAAATTGCCTAATCAGTATTTAATGTAATGATATTTGTATGTCATTCTCTTTTGTAGTGAGATCTGTGGCGACTCCTGCTGAAACTGTAGCTGGGTTTGATGAGATGGTTTCCGGGTCCCAGCGTAAGTATTACATGTTAGGTGGGAAAGGAGGTGTTGGAAAAACAAGCTGTGCTGCTTCCCTTGCTGTGAAGTTTGCTAACCATGGGCACCCAACCATTGTGGTCTCGACTGACCCTGCACACTCTTTAAGTGATTCCTTTGCCCAGGTATCAAATTATACTAGCGTGTTTTCCTCTTAAATGAGATATTGATTGGTTCCTAGATATTTTTTTTTCTAATCTCAAAATTATTTTTTGGGTAGCTCATTTGTTATGCATGCATTTTTTTCATTTTCCTCAGGATTTGACTGGAGGAATGCTTGTTCCTGTCGAAGGAGTGGATTCTTCGCTATTTGCACTTGAGGTATTCGAGTAATACTATCATATATGTCACTCTGTAATACCTGTGTCACTTGATCTCCAGATTGATGCATATATTTAATTTTAGCATTTTGACAGATAAGCCCTGAGAAAGCTAGAGAAGAATTTCGTAGTCACAAGAGTGGTGGCAGTGGCATGAAAGATATGATGGATAGCATGGGCCTTGGAATGCTTGCTGACCAGGTATAATTACCCAAGCCCTGCATAAATCCTCTTGATATTCACAATTTTGTTATTTGTTGTTGGAATATATAAAGGGATAATTATGCTTTGTCTTCTATGTAGAGGCAATTTTGATGGTATAGGTAGAGAATAAAATCACGGTCTTTTACATAATGAAGCTTTGAATTGAAATGTAAAAGAACTATACCTAATAAACCAAAAACTAATTCAGTGATGCATCAATGATTTAAAACTTATAAGGGCTTATGCCTATGCAGCATTGTACCGGTGCCTTGTACATATTTGGAATTTACTTTTTCCAATGAAAGTGTTCATTGGTCATCCATGGATGTTGGTTAACTTTTATTTTGATTTATACAGTACTATATGTACTTCACCTTCTACTTGCGGTCGTTTAACTTTTTTACAGTTGGGGGAACTCAAACTAGGAGAGTTGTTGGATACTCCCCCGCCAGGTCTGGATGAAGCTCTTGCAATTTCAAAGGTATGTATAATCTCCTATGTTATCTTTAATCAAATTATAATTAAGGAGCTTGTCCTTATCTGGGAATTTTTTTCTCTGTATTTTTCTTAACCTCACAGCTGCTTGCCAGGTTATGCAATTTGTTGAATCACAAGAATATAGTAGGTTTACTCGGATAGTGTTTGATACTGCACCCACGGTTAGTGAATATCCATGTTTCTTAAAAGATTCTTTAAGCTATGGTTATCCTTTTTATTTACAAATCGATTTTATAGGGCCATACACTTCGGCTTCTGTCCCTGCCTGACTTCCTTGATGCATCCTTAGGCAAAATAATGAAGGTAAGCATGTACGTAATAGAAACCAAGAGCTGGTTCAACTTGATGGTAAAATGATCTTGTTTAATTTTTAAATTGTATTTTGAAAGTATGAAAGAGCTAGAGTCATTGATTTATATCATTGAATAGTTTATCGTACCTTAGATTCCAAGGAGGTAAGGGATCCAAGGTCTCTCTAACATGGATTTATGTGTAGTTTGTGGAATGCTATTACGTCAGAGCTAGAGGTTGAGTTGTTTTACTTTTGCATTCTTGTGGGGACCGTTCTCTAGTTATATTAATTTTAATTTTGTTTGTTGCTTGATATATATAATTCAGTTGAAAAAAAAGTTAACTTCGGCAACTTCAGCCATCAAATCTATGCTTGGGAAAGAAGAAACACAAGACGATGCTGTAAGCACCAGTTTTGTTTTCATATATCCTCCGCCCATTTTAAACTCTAAGCATTCTTTGTTTGAATCTGTAGTCTGACAAGCTGGAACAACTAAGGGAGAGGATGGCTAAAGTGCGAGACCTTTTTCGTAACTCTGACACCACTGAGTTTATTATAGTAACAATTCCTACGGTAATGCACCTTGTGTTGGTGTTATTTTATTTGTACTGTAATTTTTTATTTATTTGATCGAATGGAACAAAAGCACTATTGCTTAAGTTAATTAATGAAGGTGCATTCATTACCAATTATGTGGTATACTGCATGTTTTGTTAGAAATTGCAAATTCTATCATCTTTTAAGTTTTTGAGTATAAATTTCCATTGATTACTCTGTAACTTTTTAATATTACCCAATTTAAGGTTATGGCAGTAAGTGAGTCATCAAGGTTGCATGCATCCTTGAGGAAGGAAAGTGTGTATGTGCAGAGGCTAATTGTTAATCAAGTTATACCGCCATCTGCATCAGACTGCAAGTTTTGTGCAATGAAAAGGAAGGTAAATCTAACCCTTATCCGTATTGAATAAGGATTTAAGTTTCACAATTTGAGCAAGGTGACCTGTTTCTTTATTTTTTAACTGCGAAATTTTCATAAACTGCTGACAACATATTCAATATCACAATATATTTATTATTAAAAACACTGCAGGATCAGATGCGTGCCTTTGATACGATTCGAAACAATTCAGAACTTGGCAGTCTGAGATTAATCCAGGCACCTTTAGTTGATGTGGAGATAAGGGGTGTTCCAGCTCTTAAATTTATGGGCGATATGGTTTGGAGATGATAATCTACTTTGAGATGTTGGCATGAGTAAGTGACTTATTTTATTCTAGAAAATCACCTCAACCCTTCAAGCATTTCAATAGTTGTTCATGTTAATATTATATACCAAGTAACCTTCAATAATAGAGAATGAATTAATTTGTGCTCCCTGCTGCTAGTTACAGCTTCCAGTTGTGTATCTGCATCTTTTTGTCATGATTTTTGTAATATATATATATATTTTTTGGGTCAGTCAGTGAAAACCTACTTTAAATGCAAACTCATGGTTTTCAGGAATGTCATCACTGAGTTTGAGAGAGGATGGTACCTACGTGCACAGATCTATTTGAGCTGCACAAAGATGCAAATGCATGGCATAATTTAGCTCCACTGCAAGTGGCTCATTTAAGACTCTTATACAGAAGATTAGCTACTTATTAATGGAGAGGGTACACAAATAAACTAGTGATGTGGCAGAGACAGAAGTTGTCTGTCATATGCTACGCTTTCCATAGAGTATTAATCACGAAAACTTTGCGACACTTTTCTCTTTGGTTAAAATGTTCTCACTTTATTTGATGTTTTAGAAATATGTACAAGACTAGTGTCAGATTGATATTGATGATGTTGGATGAGATGAAGATCTCAATCCTTTTACCAAGTATTGTTTGTTTAATTTGAGTTTTGATTTTAAGCACAGGCTCGCGATTTCGTTCTGTAGCAATGGTACTTATTTCTTGAAAATGTATATAAATTTGAAAGGTATTTTACAAGATGGAAAAAAACGATATTTATATTTTCATGATGAAAGTAATATTCACACAATTGACACAATAAAAAACATTTCCCATGAACACTATATGAAACACCAAACGGATCAACTGATTTAAATTGCTGGTAACCATTGTCACTAACAAATACATGGTTTACTAGAGGTCCCCTGATAGCTTCCATAATTATCTACCAATATAGAATACATATATATTTGTACATACATATATATATTTATGTGTATATATAGTTATTTATACTTGTGTATTTGTACAGTAACTGTGGATGGAAGATAAGTATGTTGAATCTATTTCTTTTGCAAAGTAATCATACAAAAGTAAGCAATAGCACGGGCAACTATACCTGTAGCGATGAGTTTTAATAAATTAGGAACAAAATGCTTGAGATCATACCCGCTTCCTTGAAGTGAAGCGCATCGCGTTATCAGCCAAACTCCAGAATATCTGACAGAACAAAATAAGAAGGGGCAGAGCAAAATCAACATATATGGACATGGTCGGAGAAACTATTGCACTTTTGGTAATAAGGGTAAACTTTTTCAAACCTTTTAGCATTTGAAACCACAAATGCTTCCAGAGCCCACTTAGAGTAGCACATGTTAGAAATAAAATCCACAACTGCATTGTTGTCATTGTGGGTTGCTACTAGAGTCAAAACAACAGGAAGAAGCACTGACCACTGCATGAAACAAAAAGCCGCTTGTAACAATAAAAAAATGGTGATAATATGTGTTGTGCGAGAGAATTCTCTATGCAAAACGTCTACTTTCTTACCAGTTGGGCTGGACCAGGTTCCAAGCAAATGGCCAAAATGTAAGCTATACCAGTCACGCAGTACACCAGGCATATTAAAACAAAATAATTATCGTAGACAGATGATCTTGGATTGTTGAAGAAGTAGAACATGGAAAGATAAACCAGTGGCTTGATGACTATATTAAAAAGATCAACTGTATCCTTTGCAAGAAAGTAAGCCAGGCTGCTCATCCCAGAAGCGCTCTCTCTCCAGTAGTGTAGCTTATCCAGAGAAAAAGATCTCAAAGCCGCAATCGAGCACAGGAGAGCTGTAAGTGGATCAATTCCGGTTGGGTGAGAAATTACACATGGTATGGAAGAACAATTAACATGGGGACTTTATATTTTGTCTAATTAAAATTTCAAACTAATGTTGAGTCGGTCTCTTTTCCCTGTGCATATTATACTTTGCAAGGAAGAAAACAACCTAGAATTCAAAGCAAATACAAAATATAGCAAACCAATTCTAAACTAAAAGTCATCAAGTTATGATTTACTTGTATTCTAAACAAAATGAATCCACAGCTACAAGAATTTAAATCCACAGGGAATGTTTCCCGTCCAAGAAATTGAAAAAAAAAAAAAAATACTTACAAATTGCAATCACAGAGTATATGTAACCCTGTGACCCAAAAGTTTCATCACTCACTTTAGCCAGTGTTCCTAAGCAGATTCCAGCAAGTAATAAAATTAGATAATCTACACATTGAGTCCAAGCTTCTCGTAGCCGCTGCTTGCCAACCCTGTAAAGAAGCAGTTGTGCAAAGAATTAAAGTTTTAGAGTTATTGTATAGAAGCTTGATGCAACTGAGCAGCCAATAATAATAATAAAATTTTTCCAGAGGAAATTAAAACTCTCCAAAAACATCTCCAGAGAAACTTCTTTAAGGTCCCAGAATAACTAATTACTTGTTTGTTACCCTCACACTACCGATAGGATACACTACAAAGGAGTAATGCTCCTGAGGATACCTTGTTTTCTAAGCCTTAAAAGGAAAATTCAATGGACACAAATAGAAGGCACCAATACTTGCAAACAAAATTGTTCCCAAACTTATAGATCAAGAAGAATAATATCTTCACATGTGGCTAACATTTAAATTGGGACTCAGCCTTTACCTGCCAAGGAAGTATCTGTACTGTTGAAAGACTCCAGGGGCTATCCTTTCAGACAGGTCCCCTGAACTTAAAAAATTATGTTGTATGCTATCCTTCGTGACTTCAACATTACATTTTACATCCGCCCAAAGATCTCCTGCAAAAGAGTGTGCTTCAGTTCCATTGCCATCATCTTTACCAGCAGATGCTTTCGTTCTTTCAAAGCTGTCTATCATATCCATCGGAACTTGGTATCCATTATGAAGCATCCATCTAACAGGAAGTTGTTTACTATTCACCCCTGAACTAGCACTCAGTTTTACTATGCCTTCCAAAATGTCAATGTAGTAGTCCGGAGGATTAACTCGCTCAGGGACTGTAATTCCAATGCCAGTGAAGTACTCTTCAACTTTCTTCACTGGCCCATGATATACTGTAAGACCACCCTTGGCTAGAAGTATCAAATCATCAAACATCTTGTACAAGGTGTAGCTGAAGCCATAGAGGATTAAAAGCAATTAGTTTCATATGTGATATAGGTTGGCTGAAAAGAACATAAAGGAAAGAGAAGATCGGAACTAAAAATAACACACAAAAAAGAGAGGAATGAAACATGACAAAAATTACTTTCCATAAAATGTACATTCTTGTGATTTTTAATAACCTTACCTTGGTTGGTGAACGACCATGCAAATGTTTACTGCTTCAAGAGCTTCACGTCGAAGAGCTCTAAGAAGTAACTGGGAAGATGAGCTATCCAGACCAGATGTTGGTTCATCCAATATCAGAAGTGAAGGTTCCATGACCATTTCCAATCCAACATTTACTCGTTTCCTTTGACCTCCAGAGATTCCTCGCTTCTCGACTGTCCCAACAAGAGAATCCCTTATTGCCTGCAGGCCCAAGGATTCAATGACTCTTTCGACGACAAGAACTTTTTCTGGTTTTGGCAGATCAGCAGCGAGTCTACAATAATCAGAAGTCCCGTAAATAAAAAAAGAAAAAGGCACTATTGCCAATACCAGCATATGGTGTGTGCACGTGAGCGCATATGAGTGAGTGTGCAAAGCAAGAACAAGATATTGAAAATAAAGGCGTTGCAGCAAAGAGCAATTACAACGTAATATGAAAATGTACCATAGCAAGACTGCCTATACATGCGAATGGGTCTACGGAGGGCTAAAACTAGAAACACAAGTTACTGACAAGCATTTGTTTTATGAGTACCAAATTTCCTTTATTTGAATGAAACTTCCCAAATGTCATATCAAATTTTAAATGCAAAGGTTGAAAACAGATCATTATATTGGTATATAGTATGAATCTTTAGTATATTAACAAACAACATACAAATAATGTTTTCAAAAGTTCACTGACTTCGCTTAATTCCATAATTTCCAACTTGAATAGATAATAGGCAATCCATATTAGCAGAAACATATATTTGATTCATTATCTTACTGGCTAATGCTAGAGTAGCACAGTTTTCAGTTCCTAAAACGTCCATCCTTCAATGATTTGTGTTTAAGATTGCTTAACACAAGCAATACAACCTTTTTGCCAGAATATGGTACACAGATTCCTTTGTTAGATGCAAAGAAATTGATTCTTGCAGTCAAAGTTGTATATTTGAGGGCAATATGAAGAGACTATAAACAAGATGGATAGAAGTAGCTATCCAAAGAAAATGAAAAACGTGATTGTCAATGATCGATTACAAGATCACTGTGTGTGACATGAGTATAAATAATACATACACTTTAAAGAGATGCATGTTTCCCAAACTACAAGAGGCTGAAATGATGAAATTAAGTCTCATTTACCTGCATCTTGCACTGAACCAGAGATTTTCCTCCACAGTCAAGTTTCCATGAACAATATCATCTTGCGGCACAAAACCGATAATTTTCTTGTAGGATTGAATTGACTCAACCTTTCCATTCACAAGAACCGAACCACTCATGATGCACCCAGGTACTTTTCCTGTCAAAGCAGAGAGGAAAGTAGTTTTTCCAGCCCCAGATGGGCCCATCACAGCTGAAATTCGGCCAGGTGATAATTTCCCAGTCACACATCTCATCAGATTTTTGTTTTTACCTTTTAAAGTAATAGTCAAATCTTTGAATGCAACCTCAATTACAGGCCTCTTCCTTATATCGATATCATTAGCCATTGTTATTAACCCAGAAAATGTCAAGTTTTTGTTCTGCTCCTGCATAGCCTTTTCTCTCTCGATTTGATTATATGCATACCTGAACATTTGGCTCTGAGTATGCAACTGCTTACCCTTCGGTGCATTCTTTTTAATATTTTGATTTCCAATCTCAAGATTGAAGCCAGCTTGACTTTCAGGATTTTCATCAATTTCATGTAACATCTTTGTGAGATTGCTCAGATCCTTTTTCTTTCCTCTTGGTTCTACCTGAGATGAACTTGAAGCACCCGGCGGCAAAGGTGGTAAACCAGCATCTGTTCCAGGGATAGCCTGAGCTGAACCTCTCATTGTCCCCGGTACCCTTGAAGATTTTCTTTTAGAAAAGGTACGTGATAGCTGTGTTTGCAGACCAATTGCACCTTTCTTAGCAAAGCTTTTAGCAGATTTCCACTTTTCACGTGCTTGTGCATTTTCTCTTACACTTTGAACTGCCTTTTCTCTGGATTTTGCTATTCTTTTTTCTCGAGTTGTGAGGACTTGGTCAGAGCAGCTATATATGACAACAACCAGGACACTTAATCCAACCTACATTGTAAGTAAAGGATTAGACGAGACAGATGCATCTGGGAGATGATATAGAAATGTAAAGTGAGCAGAAAACATAGGCCTTATTCAGATCATTTTATACGTTAGATGATTCAAAAATATTTCACCAATACATGCCGTGAGAGAGTGCCCAAAATTAAAAGCAAATGCGTTTGAAGCCTCTAAAAAGTATAGATGAATTGAAACCAGACTGACATACTCCCAGGTCATCAAGAAGGGGCCAAAGAGAGATTAGGTAATTTATTCAATTTCAGATAGATTTGGTTAGTAATCAAAAGCGCTTAGCATGATCAAAAGCTTATCTAATTCTTATTCTCATTTTGTTAATGTTTTTGCTAGTAACCGCTCAACCCAAAAGCTAAAATTGTTAAGTAAGAACCTAGCAATAGTATTTAAATACCATAACACTTTATAGCATGCACATGGTGTTTGTGTTAAAATATGTAACCGTGATGACTCACTGAATGTGGATTGCAATAAGTAAATCTAAGAAACAATTCATATAATGATTTTGTTAGTAACCAACCATCGTAAAAGCTTAAGTTGATGGGAAAGGGTTCAACAATAGTATCTCAGAACAAATTCAGAAACAAACACAAATTCGATCATGTGGGGGGATTAGAACCCAGGACTCGTGGGTCAAACCAAGCGCTAATACCATGTCAGTAACCAACCGACATAAAAGTTTAAGCTATAAAAAAGGGTTTAACAATAGTATTTAAGCACTCTAATAGATTTAACTACAATAACAGCTTATTCTACGGATATAGATAGTCTATTAAAATCAATATTGTCATAATTTCAATAGTTAAATTGGAAAGTAAAACTTACAAACAACATGATGCCATACGCAGTGATATTTTGATTTGCTGATTTGGACTCGCAAGATGCCAACTGGAAACATGCTGCAAGTGCAATGGAAAAGGTTATAAGCACTCTGAAATCATTAACACAAAGAAAGTAAATTAAACTTGAAGTCAAAAGACAGATACTTCATTAACAGATATGCCAATTAACAAGAATTTCTGATATTTTGTGACAAACTATTACATAAGAAATGACATGAACCTAACATATTGTGTGATTAAATTCTTGTTCATGTTTAAGCCACACCCTGATTGCACCTACACTTTTCACATCATCATTACAAGTATTGTAAATTCTTGCTGAAATCACTATCTACGGGATTAGAAAAGACCTCAAATTGCTTTCAGAAGTCTATTCATAAAAAATATTGGCCCAGCTTTTGTCCTTTTAACCAATGAACACTATTAACTATCATCCCATAGAACATCACCTCCTTACTACACAAACCCATAAAATACCTCTCAAATTCTCAATCCCCTTGCACAATTTTGTACTTACTCCACTGTACCTCCAGAATTTATAATAATTTACTTTATGACAAGATATGGGGCACAATGTTTTTAAAGCTCTGGACTGCCAGTCAAGGGACATACTACTTCTTCAGCAGGGTGAAGTAGAGTTTATTTGTTTTATCAATTAATATCATATCTGGGAGACTACAACACTCCAAGATTGGGGTGCTAAGAAAACTTTCCACTCCCTTGCACAACATGTAAATAATGAAAACATTATACTTATACCTTGCCATACAGTTACCAGTATTCAGCCCTTACTGCACTTAGAAAAAATCAAACTCCATGAATTTTGGCAAGGAGTTACCCAGAATGCGCAATAACCACTACTCAGCTTGAAATTTGAGCTAGTAACTGACATGAACTTGTTTCCGTAAACAAATTTTACTTGTTTGATGAGAAAGTTCTTTTTCAAATGTTGTATGAGCAGTTAATAGTACTACCGTCTTTTTGGTTATCCTGACACATATTTTCAGCAATTCATGAAGACACTGACAATCATGCAGCCATTATTTCAAGGTTCCAGAATCATGTATATGAATTTCTGCATCTAATTTGGAATTAAAGCCCACAGTATTCCCCTATCTATTAGTAAAAATCTCAGTCAAGCAATGAGACCAAATAGGACACATAGTTTGCTACGAACTAGCGTACCTTGCTGAGATGTTGAACCTAACCTGCAGTAATGCCTGAAATAAAGAACAGAAATAATAGGATTCACATACAATGAACAACAAGATGGATTTTATTGAATTATTCAAAAAGTAAGAAATAAAAATAAAAGGCACCAATTATTGGCAGCAAAATAGAAATAAAATTGCAACTTCTGATTGTAAGTGCTAGAAGTTGTGGAATAATTCTCTATACCCACTACTGCAAGGATTTTTTTTGATAGTAGACGGGCAGTATGATCCTGCTGAACAGAATACCTCACCACTACTCTGGATATCAGCCCAAATATCAGCTGCTCCACAGGTATGATTTGTCTGACCAGGAGGTACCTGGTAATTATATCTGCAAATCGTTTCTGCTAATAAATATTAATGTATGCTAGGGAAAAATAAACTAAAAGATCTAGTAAACATATTTAAAGCAAGAACAAACTTACGGGTCACATAAACCAGTAGTTTGGTTGAGTTTTCCAAGTGGACAGTAAGAACCCAATGGGCAAGCTTCAGTGACGATGACAGAATAACAAACAAAAAGACGAAGTAAGGAACTTTCAGTTTCATCAAGAACAAATGATTCAGAAAACTGCATTCTACTGAATATGCAATATAATTGAAATCTAAAGCAAGTAGGTACACTGTAACACAACTTCAGGTGTAAAATGATCAAATATTGTTAAAAACCAACTGTGGCTTTTCAAGATAAACAGCTTTTCTGAACTGAATGAGATTTCTATGAATTGCACGGTACTGAAATTTAAGTTCATTAATGCATCTTTTTGTCAGCACTGAAATGTCTGGTGTCCAATTTTTTTTAGATGTTTCAGAAAGAAAATTATTTCTTTTGCTTCAACCTCTGAAAGAACAAGATCTTTGGAGTAGAACTCAATAAATCCTAAGTGACTTCTTACTTGGAGCTTGAAAAGTGACAACTAACTTGCTTGTGGTAAACTTAAACAGTCAAACTGCCCCTGATATTTCTCTTTTTCCCTCACCTCAAATCAACATGCAGAATGAGAATAATATTAGCAGATTCCACTTCTGACGTCCTCTTCAAGAGAGATCTATTTAACCAAATACAATGGTATGGTTTCAGAAAGGTCCTTCCTACATATAAGTTGTTCCTTCTTGAAGGAGACCACTACTTCTAAAGCATCTATCTAGGTCAGTAGCAGATTGGCACATACTTAAAAGCAAATCCAGTTTATTTCAATTATTAAGCATGAAAAATAGAGAAAAAGTGAAACGACCTGTTGAAAACAGAAGACAAGGAGGGAATAAGGTTATAGACTCTGAAGGCATTTTAACAGCTAATGAATGAAGTTATGAATATCACATTCAGCTAAAAGTTTCAAAATTAAGGATATTTATTAAAAATGTCAAGATAACAAGTAAATCGACAAAAAGCAGATCCTTCCCTCACTAAACTGTTCTATAGCATATATTTAATATTTTTTAGATGGATACTTCCATGATCAAGTGAGGGAGAAAGAAAGCAAACAATGATATACTCAAAACTGTTATTGATATAGGGATTTAAGCATCAATGACAAATTGAGTGGTCGCTTTTCAAAGCTTTTGGTTTAAATATTTTTCCAATTGACATATAGTTTATAAACCAAGAGGTTTGAAAGTTGTGATTCAAAATAATTAAAGGAAAAGGAGAATGGTTATAACCAAAGGGAGAAAAAGGGACACCAGGATTATAACAACTACAACAAAAGGAAAACTCAGTCTTCAAATTGATATGCAATTACTCTTTTTTTTTCTCTCTCTCTCTTTTCATACTGTCATCTGGAGAACTCAGCGAGAAAGATTATCATCTATGGATGATTGAAAAGGATGGCATGGTTTGATATCCCGATTTCATATATATATATATATATATATATATATATCAGTAATGATAACAATGACCTCAGTCTTAAGCAGAACATTTCTAATAAATCTATGCAGAAGTAACACCAATAGTACAGGAAGTTAAAAATGAGAACAATACAATAAATTCCTCATATGAAGACAATTCGTTTCTGTACTATTATTAAGTAATTACAAGTAGGCACAGATACATTCATCAATAATACAAACAAGAGTCAGGCATGCTATGTGGTACAAGTGTCTGATACATTGATTCAATAGGAGCCATTTAGAACTTCAAAGATATTTTATATATATTATTAATATCATATTAGTTCCTTTTTATCAAAATCATATTAACTGCAATGATATAAATATAACTAAAATAATAGTCATAGAAATTCAATATAAGATTTATGAATAATAATCAAAGCTTTATCATTAATCAAGGCCTAAACTAGAATGAAATGCTAAAATTAGATAAAACAGAATTACATTATCTCCCAACTACTTACGTATCATGCAAGTCAAACCATTAGGGCAGAAGAAGCCTTCACAACAAGCTGAACATTTTTCAGTTCTAAGAGGAAAGTCCCTTGTTTGAAGGTCGACTTTCTTATTGCCAGGAACACTACAAGCCCATCCTGGTTCACATCCATCAACCCATGAGGTCAAATTACAGTTCTTGTTAGGTTTCACAAGGGTGGTTCTCTTTCCTGCAGTTGCAGCTCCGCTTAAACTACTGAAGTAAACCTCTATCTCTGCTGCTGTGCAAAAGCGTTGTGTTATATCCCCTATTTAACCACCAGATCATCATCAGCATTGTAAAATGAATATAAAAAAAATACAACTTGAAAATTAATTAAAAGTAGCACGATATGGAGATAAAATAAGCGAATAAAAGGCAACTGTTTTAAGGTAAGAGATGTAGAGCTTGTAAAAGGGATGAATGTTCTGTGAGCCATTTAGTTCCACTTTGAGCTTATTATTGTGTGAACATCTGAGATTAGATAGTAAAGGGAATTTAGTGTTTTTAACTGATCTAGTATACATCCATTTTCGAATTTGGAAACTGCCATGCATTTTTTTTTTCCTTCATTTATTATTTTACTTTTCAAGAATTTCTTGCAGGCTTATTGCGTGATGCCTGGTAATTTACCGAATCTTATATTTTCAGTTTCAGGAACATTAGCAAGAAAATTGGCAGGGACTTGCTACTGTTGCCAGAAGAACACACTACACCAGGCAGTCAAAACATACATCAAAGGTCAACAACATTGTGACATTATCTTGTCCTTAGAAAGAGGGAATCCCAGAGAAGTGGAAATGTCTCCACGAAATTCTTACCACAAACTTCAAAATAAATAAATAAATAAATAAATAAGAAAAGAAAAGAAAAGAAAAGAAATACTCCATTAAATTAACTTGTATTATACACAATGCACTTGAAAAATCAAGACTGATTAGCTATCTCCCAACATTCTCATAAGCTTCCTGAGCAAATAAATTGATGTTTTTAAAAATGTTATCACAACACCATATGTTAATGTGTGTGTATGTGTAAAGAAAATGAGTTAGCAGTTTGTACCTTTCGATCTGATGCAACTGGACAAGAATGTTGTATCTTTGGAAAAATTGAACGCCTCATTCCAATCAGCATCTCTGCAATTTAAAGCATTTTTAAGCAAGTCGTAGATATTTCCTGTATGTTTCATAGTATTTGACGTGTATTGCTTTTCAAGAAAGTAGCTAATAAGCACTTATCTAGGAAGCAGATTCAATTGCTCCAACAGAAAACAATTCTGTTCGAAAATGTTTTCCAACATAACACTCAATTATTAAAGGCAATCCTATATCCTTCACAAGCAGAAAACATGTATTCACATTGTTGATATCAACTGATCCTCCTACACATGTATACACATTTTACAGTTTCATTGCACGTTATCATACATTGAATTTTGCACATTACCATGTGCATGCAATCCGCATTTTAACAGAATTAGAACGTACTGGCAAGATAAATTTAGGCGTTGTATCACCATCCAGTAGCGGAAATAAGGGGCTCACAGGGGCATGGTTCCCTTGCCTCAACAAAAATTAAAAATTTGCCTATAAAAATTATGTATTTATTCATAAATTTTCAGTTTTTTATTTTATTTTAGTCACTCTCAAATATTTTATGTTAGTACTACGTCCCTCCAAATAAAAAATCCTAGCTCTGTTACGGCAACGCGGTTGAAAATTTCATCAAAATGCCGAGTAATATGAATAAATAGATAACAGAGAGGGACTCACGAGTCGGTTATGCAGAAGGCGAAATCTTTGGTGAGACTCTTGAAGGCGGAGCTTAAATTAGTGAGGCTATGGGAGACTAATTGTGAGAAGATCTCGCTCGCAGCTGGACTGTTTTTGAAAGGATCATCGGCAGCAGCAACCGGACGACACGAGAGACAAGACAAGATCACGACGACGACGACTATTGACACAGAGAGAGCCCAACACGCGTCGTCAACCTTCTCTCTGCTCATATCTGACCCCCACACACACCCCAAAACAAAAAAAATCCTCCAAAATCCACACCAGAAGCGAAAATGGCAATACTAGTAGTGTATTTGAACGGACGGAGTACGATAGTTCATGAGCTAGGAAGGAGAGATTGCATGAACAAGTCTTGATTGGCGACGAAGCTAGGGTTTGCTTTGGTGCGTAGTGAGAGAGAGAGAGAGAGAGAGAGAGAGAGAGAGAGAGAGAAGGGAGAGAGAGATGGCTTTTCAGTTTTTCGGGGATGGAAGAAATGGCGGGGAGAGCGTACCGGCTAAAAGAAAGGAGAGAGAGTTTTGAGAAAAAGGTACGTGGAGCTCTACTATTGGTTTATTTTTGGAATTTGAATTTTATTTATTTATTTTTATATTAATGTTATCTAACGACTAACATCGTTCTCCAGCGGCCTGAAACGGCTATTCAGCTTGCGTTTTGTGCAGTAATTATCAATTAAGTTGCGGGAAGTTGTAACGGTGTTCAAAATAAGAACAAGTTGAAAACAAAAAGTAAACTCTCCAAAATTTAATGTATACTAATTAAATCCATAACTATTGTTTTATGGGTAAATTGATGCAATGAGCTAGTGATGGTTGTTTAAATTGTAACTAGATTAAACTTTTGTTAAATGATAGATTAATATCCCAAATTAAACAGTTACCGTTAGACTGAATATGTTCGAAAGATTATTTTTAAAGAATTAAAGAAATAAAAAATCTTTCAATTTTTTTTTTTAAAAAAGAAAGTGAAAAAAGAACCAAAGATATAGTTACCAAATCTCCCTAATAAAAATCTAAAACCATATCCCAAATCTCCATTAATAAAAATCAGATAATAGAGGTGGTTTTCCCTTTCAGGAGAAGGGAGGAGAACCATATCTCCTTCAATGGAGATAGAGATTGTTGATCTCCGGGAGATATCTCCATTTTTTATCTTTATTTTTTTATTTTTTTTTATTTGTAACTTTCTGATGGTAAGTAAAGAACAAAAAGATACTCAAAATGGTGACAATGACTTTGAATTTAAAATTTTGAATGGATTTATAATTGAGATTTTTTGGTGCTTGTATGGATTGAATTGAGAGAAGATGATATTCTTATTAATGGGGATTATTAAAAATCGGAGGAGATTATTTCATCTCCAATAATTATAATAGTTAATGTTGGGAAAATCGGGTATTTTCCCTATCCGAAGTAGTTACTATTCACAAATACCAGTAAATAGAACTCCAAACAAACCCGACAAAATAATATTGAAAGAAACCGAAGCAGATAATAAACAAAAATATACAAAAGCAAAAAAATTAAAGAACACCAGAAATTTACGAGGTTCGGTACAAATGTTACCTACATCCTCGGGCGCCGCTGACCACTTCCACTATCTTCAAAATTGGATGAACTCCAAATTACAACTTGGGCAAGATTGAGCTTAGCAATCACCCTTACAATAGAGAGGAAGAAATACAAATATTTTAGGATGGATTTAAAAGTGAAAGGGGAAGGCTTATTTATAGCCTTACAAAGCCAACCCACCATGGTTTCTTAATCCATGTGGGATTCTCACAAAGACACTAAGGAGCCATATATATAACAAATCTCCACCTTGGCGACTTAGTGATTTTCAAACTATTTCTTCGATCTACAGATCAGCGACGCCGGTGCCAACTCAAATCTGCAAGATGTTAATCAAGCTCAAACAATGTTTGAACTTGATCGCTGTCACCACCTTGGTCATCATATCTGCGGGATTCTCTGCAGTGTGGATCTTCTGAATTTGCACTCCACCTTCTTCGATAATCTCTCGCACAAAATGATAACGAACGTCGATGTGCTTTGTACGTGCATGATAGACTTGGTTCTTTGCTAAGTGAATAGCACTTTGATTGTCACAATACACCTTGATGTGCTTCTGACCAATTCCCAAATCTTCAAGCAAACCTTGTAACCAAATAGCTTCCTTTACAGCCTCTGTGACTGCCATATACTCTGCCTCTGTAGTAGATAAAGCAACCGTAGACTGCAAGGTAGACTTCCAACTGACTGGCGCTCTAGCGAGAGTGAATACATAACCAGTAGTTGACCAACGCTTGTCTAAATCTCCCGCGTAGTCAGAATCACAATATCCAATAGCACCTTGACCAACTATATCATCCCGCTCAAATACTAAACCAACATCTACAGTATTTTGAATGTACCGTAGAATCTATTTCACAGCTAGCCAATGTCCTTTACCAAGATCATGCATGTATCTGCTCACAGCTCCAACTGCATGTGAAATGTCAGGCCTCGTACACACCATTGCATACATCAAGCTACCAACCGCATTAGCATACGGAACTTTTGCCATGTATTCTCGTTCTTCATCATTCTTAGGAGATAATTGAGCACTAAGCTTGAAATGAGGAGCAAGTGGAGTGCTTACAGGTTTTGTCTGTTCGTTCATACCAAAACGTTGTAGCACCTTCTTCAAATATTGACTTTGTGTCAAACAAAGCTTGCCTTTCTTCCTGTCTCTGTTTATCTCCATGCCGAGAATCTTCTTGGCTTCTCCCAGATCTTTCATCTCGAACTCCTGATGCAATTGAGCCTTTAACCTCTCAATCTCTACTTGGCTCTTTAATGCAATCAGCATATCATCAACATACAATAGGAGATAGATGAAAGAATCATCTTGTAGCTTACGAAAATACACACAATGATCATGTGTGCTTTTGGTGTACTTTTGCTGCAGCATAAACTGATCAAATCGTTTGTACCACTGCCTCGGAGATTGCTTCAATCCATACAACGATTTGTTCAGCTTGCAAACCCAATTCTCTGTACCAGTAACCTCGAAACCTTCAGGCTGTGACACATAGATTTCCTCCTCCAAGTTATCGTGTAAAAACGCGGTCTTCACATCCAGTTGAACTAGTTCCAAATTCAATTGTGCTACCAAGGCCAACAAAATTCTAATGGAGGAATGTTTCACAACTGGAGAAAATACCTCATTATAGTCAATTCCCTCCTTCTGAGCGTAGCCCTTAGCTACCAACCTTGCCTTGTAGCGAACACCATCTTTGTTAGGAAATCCTTCTTTCTTTGCATAGACCCATTTGCATCCAATTACCTTCTTGCCTTTAGGTAGTTTTGCCAATTGCCACGTATTATTCTTCTGAAGAGATTTCATCTCTTCATCCATGGCTTTCTTCCATTTTTCAACTTCAAAACTTCTGATCGCTTCTTTATATGTGGAAGGAACATCATCATCTACAATCGAAAGTGCATAGGCCACCGTATTTTTAAACTGAGTAGGTAAGTTTTCCATATCCTGGTATCGAGCAGGGATCTTGACATTCTGTCGTCGTGGCCTATCAACTGCAATACTTTCTTGTTGCTGTAGAGGTTCTTGGGTTAAAACCTCTTCTTCTTCTGATTCGTCTTCTGCCAACGGAGAATCAATTTCTGTTTTACTTCCATCAACTGGTTCAATGATTCTACTTTCAAACTCCACCTGCTTCGGAGTTTGCTCCACCTGCTGCGAAGTTCCATCGGTCTTCTCAGTTACCTTGCTCAACATGGCAGATTCATCAAAGGTAACATCCCTGCTGATGACTAACTTTCTTGTTTCAGGACACCACAAACGATATCCCTTAGAACCAGATGCGATCTCCATAAAAGTAGCTTTCTTGGCTCTTGGATCCAACTTCGATTCCGTAACATGGTAGTATGCAGCGGAACCAAACACATGTAAGGAATCATAGTCAGTTGCAGGTTTTCCAGACCATACCTCCATAGGTGTTTTGCCTTCAAGTGCAGACGATGGTAGACGGTTGATGAGATGACACGCATACGTCACAGCCTCACCCCAAAACTGCTTGCCCAACCCAGCATTGGACAACATACACCGAACCTTCTCCAGCAAAGTTCGGTTCATACGTTCTACAACTCCGTTCTGTTGTGGTGTTTTTCGAACAGTGAAGTGTCGCACAATGACTTCATCTTCACAAACTCTCATAAATGGGTCATTTGTGTACTCAGTCCCATTATCAGACCTCAGTCGCTTGATCTTTCTACCAGTCTGAGTCTCAATCATCTTTTTCCACTTGAGAAAAATTTCTAGCACTTCGTTCTTCTGCTTCATGAGATACACCCAAACTCTTCTTGAGAAGTCGTCGACAAATGTGACATAATAATGTTTGCCACTCATAGAAGGAGTCCTTGTTGGTCCCCATACATCAGTATGAACATAATCCAAGATACCTTTCGTATTATGGAGTGCGGTGCCAAAGCTCACTCTTTTCTGCTTCCCCAAAACACAATGCTCACAGAAATCCAACTTGCCGATTCTAGCACCTTTCAATAAGCCTTGCTTCACCAGTATCTGCAAGGCCTTTTCACCAGCATGTCCCAAACGCATATGCCACAGCTTGGTAATTTTTGAATCTTTCTCCTCTTCAGAGACTACTGCTGCTGCTGACCCAATAACTGTACTACCAAGGTAGTAGTACAAGCTATTCTTCCGAACGCCTTTCATTGCCATAAGTGCTCCAGAAGTAACTTTCAATATCCCATTCTGCATAGTCACAGTGAAGCCTTTAGATTCTAAGACTCCCAAAGAGATGAGATTCTTCTTCATATCTGGAACATAACGAACGTCCGTCAGAACTCTGGTTGAGCCATCTTGATTCTTCAGTCGAATTGTACCAATCCCTAAAATTTTGCATGGACTATCGTTGCCCATGAAAACATCTCCACCATTTAGTTCTTCAAGGGTAGAGAACCACTCCCTATTAGGAGTCATGTGGAAGGTACATGCTGAATCCAAAATCCAATCATCAGGATGGGATGCCGTTGATGATCCAACCAGTGCAAAATCTGAATCGTCACTGTTTTCGGCTACACATGCACCAGACGATACAGCTTTTCCTTTCTTCTGTAGCTTTGGACAGTCTTTCTTCCAATGACCTTTTTCGTGACAAAAGGCACATTCATCTTTACCAAGTCTTCCTTTTGAGCGAGATCTTTCTCTCATTCCTTTTTGTTGTTTTTGTGAACGCCCTCTTACTGTCAGTGCCTCTGCTGCTTCATTCATGCTTTCTTTTTTATCTTTCTTTCTAATTTCATGGCTATACAAGGCAGTGCAGACTTCATCAAATGACACTTTATCCTTCCCAATTAGTAAGCTTGTAATAAGGTGATCGAACTCATCAGAAAGGGAGGCTAACAACATTAAAGCCAAATCTTCATCCTTGAAGGTTTCATCCAAATTTAACAAATCTGCTACTAACTGATTGAAAGCAGTAATGTGGTCGTTTATCGTGGTACCAGGAAGATAATCAAATCGGAACAATTTCTTCTTCAAATAGAGGCGATTCTGACCGCTCTTCTTCATGAACTTGTTCTCCAACGCCTTCCACAACTTACTTGCAGATGTCTCCTTCATGAACGTATACTTCTGTTCTCTTGAGAGATACGAACGAATGGTACCACATGCTAAGCGGTTGATATTTTTCCACTCAGTTTCATCTGCTCCTTCTGGTTTCTCTTCTTCAATGGCGATGTCTAGACCTTGCTGAAAGAGAGCATCTAGAACTTCGCCTTGCCACATACCGAAATGGCCGGTTCCATCAAACTTTTCTACCTCAAACTTCATTTTCATTACAGATGCCCTGCCCAGTATAGATGACGTGGATGGCTGGGAGGATGGCTGGCCTTTGAATGAGGTAGACTTTTCTTCCGCCATTTCTTTAAGCTGCTAAACTCAAAAAATTGCAACAGTACTGTATTTATGAACAGTACACGTATACTGAAATAGTGTATGTAGTCGTGAATAGTGCACCAGGTAACGTCCCAGGAAAGAGAGGTGGGTCACAACGGACACTCTTAAGTACCAAGTCTTTCCTTAGCCAGACCTTGCCTAGACATGCACTTTCCACACCACTACACTGACTTCTAGCAACCACCAAGTCAGCAAACTCAAGAACAATTCTTTTCTGATGTGGAAGATCAGACAATACTGCAACCACAGAGCATACTAAGAATTTTCTAGAGAATCTGACACCTTCAGCAGCTTAAAACACAACCGTGGCTCTAATACCAATTGTCGGGAAAATCGGGTATTTTCCCTATCCGAAGTAGTTACTATTTACAAATACCAGTGAATAGAACTCCAAACAAACCCGACAAAATAATATTGAAAGAAACCGAAGCAGATAATAAACAAAAATATACAAAAGCAAAAAAAATAAAGAACACCAGAAATTTACGAGGTTCGGTACAAATGTTACCTACGTCCTCGGGCGCCGCTGACCATTTCCACTATCTTCAAAATTGGATGAACTCCAAATTACAACTTGGGCAAGATTGAGCTTAGTAATCACCCTTACAATAGAGAGGAAGAAATACAAATATTTTAGGATGGATTTAAAGGTGAAAGGGGAAGGCTTATTTATAGCCTTACAAAGCCAACCCACCATGGTTTCTTAATCCATGTGGGATTCTCACAAAGACACTAAGGAGCCATATATATAACAGTTAAGATAACTCAAATGGTGGAGGATGATGAAGTGGTGGATTGGTCGCGGACTTTCCTTTCTGATTTTCACCAGGCTTTATTGCAACCCTTTGTTTCTTCTAGGTCTATTGTGCTTCTTGTCAAATGGCAGTCTCCTACTGTGGGACGTGTTAAAATGAATTCTGATACAGTCCTTAATTTGGAGGAGCAACTGGTGGGTATTGGTGTTTGTCATTCGAAATCATCTGGACAGGTTCTGGGATCGTCTTGGCAAAGTTTTTCTGCAGCTCTTTCTCCAGCAATAGTAGTAGTTGGGGCTATCCATCGTGGGTTGATCTTTGCGAGCAAGCTGGGTGTGGTGTTGGGTTCCATTGAATCTGATGCTACTGCTTTGGTTGATTTGATAAACTGTCGTGAGCCTTCTTTTACTGACATTGGGCTGGTTGTTAAAGACATCCATTGTTGTCTTCTTGGTTTTCATGGTTGTAAGGTGTCCTTTATCCCTAGAGCTGCGAATTCGGTTGCTCATGGACCAGCTAAGCTTGCTTTGTCATCTAGAGATATTAGTTTTTTGATCGATGATGTTCCTCCCTGGGTGGAATCGTTAGTCCTAGCTGATATGCTAAGATAGTTTTGTTCTCTCTTTTAATTTCTTAATCGATTCTTTTCTCTTAAAAAAAAGATAGCTCAAATGGTTAATTTAAATGGTCAAATGTTTAGTAAATGATATTAACCTATTATTTTAATAAAAGGGCAATCTAATTCAAATTTGATGGAACTTCAAAATATATCATTATAATTTGTTCTTATTTTATTACAAGTTTAGAACAAGTGAGTGTGACTTTTCACCAGAGATAATAATTGGGAATTTAGCAACATTGCCCAAAAATTAGAAAACAGTTGCAAAACTACCCAGGCTCCACTAATTTTTGCAACTTCTACCCAAAGACTTTGTTTGGACAAAATTACCCTTATTTTTACATTTGACCCACTGCACTGTCTTCTTCTTCTTCTTCATCTAGACAAGTTTCTTCACCTCACCCGGTTCTCTCTTCGTCTCTTCTTCTCTTCTTCACATTTTCTTATTTTTCCTCTCTTCTCTTCTCCATAAATCTCTTACCCAACCTAAGCCAAGAAATTCTGAAGTTATCTCTTGTAAATAAACCATCGATCCATCTCACAAAGTCTTTTTCTCCATAAAAAATTTTAAGGTTAGTGTTAAATTTTTTTTTTAGTCAATGCACACTTTTATGGGTTTTGAATCAGTTGTAGGCATTTCACATTTGTTAATCCTCCATCAAAAAAATGAAGAACGAATTTTTATAATTTTTTTTTTCATCATGCCGGCCCGATAGTTTTGGCCCGATGAGTTTGGCCCGATGATTTTGGCCTGATGATTTTTCTTCATATTTTTTCATCATTTTTAGCCCGATGGTTTTCATCATGTCGGCCCGATGGTTTTCATCATGTATTTTCACATGGCGGCCCGATGGCCTTGACCCGGTGGTTTTCATCATGTATTTTCAAATGGCGGCCCGATGGCCTTGGCTCGATGGTTTTCATCATGTATTTTCACATGGCGGCTCAATGTCCTTGGCCAATGGCCTTGGCCTGATGGTTTTGATCATGTATTTTCACATGGCGGCCCGATGGCCTTTAAAATGTATTTTCATCATGGCGGCCCGATGGCCTTAAAATTGTATTTTCATCATGGCGGCCAGATGACCTTGGTCCGATAGTTTGAAATTGTATTTGCATCATGGCGGCCGATGGCCTAGGCCGATGACCTTGGCTCGATGGTTTTTGGCCCGATGGTTTTTGTTCATGCTTGCCCGACAGTTTTGATACTTTAATTGAATTTAAGTTTTATTTAAATTTGTTATTTTAATGCAGGAAGGAGCATGGATGATGTGCAGTTGATAATTAACTGGGATGGACATTGGGTATGTGAATAAGGGGTTTATTGGTATGATGGCAAGAGATCGAAATGGGTGTTATTTCCAAGAGATGCAACTTATGCTCAACTATTAGATAAAGTGTATGCCGTCACTGGGATTGACAGAAACTGCTTTCGAGTCATTATAAAGACGGTTGCTCATACCATCCGCCCAAGCATGCCTGTAGAGATAAGTGATGATGATGATGTTGTAATATTATTACGTCAAAAGAATGTTGACCCTTTAGTTTGTATAACCGTGTTTGAGAATGAGCATAGTGCCCGACAATTGCAGCAGCAATGTTTTCCAGAGTCATCTAATCAACAACACCATCCCATCAATCTTCAGTTTCCTTCATCGAAGGGAAGTAACCACATTCGGGAGGGCTACACACCAAATTTAAATGATGCTACGGTTGATGATGAATTTCAATTTGTTGATGATTTCAGTAACGAAGCCAGAGATAATGAGAAGTCCCAAGATGTTCAGGGTGTTGGAAACAGTAATGAAGAGTTGGTTCGAGCCACGTCTGTAATGTGTTCAATTAATGATGTTAAAGTAGCTTCAAGAGCTATGCCGATTCTGATTACAAATGGGGAAGTCTTTGACAGTAAAAAAGAGTTGCACTCCCAACTAAGAAGGTACGCTGCTGCAAATCGTTTCAATTTGAAAGTGTGGAAGTCAGATACTTCACGTTTTGAGGTACGTTGTGCTGTTGGAGAATGCAAATGGCGGTTACATGCATTCAAGGTTACAAACACTGATTTTTTTCGGATTATAAGATTTGACGATAAACACAGTTGCTCAATGGAGAAAAGGTTTTCATGGAATAGAAAGGCTAGTGCACAGTTTATTGGACAACATATCAAGGAGAAATTTCGTGATGGTCGTATCTACAGACCAAAGCAAATAATAAGAGATATCCAAAATGAATTGGGTATTACAGTAAATTACCACAAAGGATATCGGGCTAAACATATTGTTATGGAGGAGGTACATGGATCAGCTGAAGTTTCTTTTAGTATGTTACCTTATTATTGTCACATGTTAGAGGAAACAAACCCAGAGACGATGACGAACATTAAGACTGATGATGAAAATAGGTTCATGTATATGTTCTTCTCCATGAAAGCGTGCATAGATGGTTTTAATGCTGCCATTAGACCGGTTATTGCAATTGATGCCACGTTTCTGAAGGGTTCATATAGGGGCATATTGTTTGTCGCTGTATGTCAGGACGGGAACAACTAAATATTTCCTTTGGCATTTGGTGTTGCGGATTCCGAGAATGATGCTGCATGGAGTTGGTTTCTATCTTGTCTGCATGATACCATTGGAGATGTTTTGTTTTTGTATTTGATAGGAAAAACAGTATTGTTAAAGCTATTGCAACGGTTTTTCCAAATGCATACCACGGTGCTTGTTTCATGCATTTAGAACGAAATATGATTTTCATTTATAAGAACAAAGATATTTCCATACCATTTCGGAAGGCAGCCAAGGCATACAGAGTTAATGATCACTCATTTTACATGGTACAATTGTCTAGCATTAGTGTTGGAGCTCATCAGTATGTTGTTGATGTTAGAGAAGAGAGGTGGTCCTGAGCCTTTTGTCCGAGAAAAAGGTACAACATTATGACTACTAATATTGCTGAGTCGATGAATAATGCAGTGAAAGATTTTTTAGAGTTACCCATTGTTGCTATGATTGACCATTTTCGAGATATGATGCAACGTTGGTTTCATAATCGACGTACAGTGGCTGCTTCTTATGATACACAGTTGACAGAAAGGGTTGAGGCATTTATTGGGGTTAGTGATGAATCTGCGCAATATATGAAGGTGTCCCCAATTGCATTGTACCAGTTTGAGGTGCACGATAGAAAACAGAATGGCATTGTTGATTTAGAAAACCGTACATGCAGTTGTAGAGAATTCGATCTTGATCAGATTCCATGTGCACATGCTTTAGCTGCCATAAAATATAGAGGATTGCATTACACAACATTCACCTCACCCTACTACTCGACTGCTTATCTGCTTTCAGCATACAGTGGTGAGATTCATCCAGTAGGCCATCAAAGTGACTGGTTGGTCCCAGCGGAGGTTGCAAATACAATTGTTCTTCCACCAGTTGCCCAACGCCCACCGGGTAAGGGGATCGTATGCCTCCTGTGATATGGTTCCATCCTCGTCCTTCGGAAATTTTTTCCACATGTGTTGAAGGGTTGTCTACAAAAATTTAAAATATCAGTATGTTCTTTATAAGTAAATCATGGAAAACATTTAAATAATTTTTATTTCAATTACAACTTATAAAGAATGTTGGATCAATCAAGTTGTAATTTTGCGAAAAAAATAGTCGGATGCGACAGCTGGCGCCTCCGTAGTACTGCCAAATAAGCCTCAATGTGCTGTTTTTTGGTTAGATCATGAAAAAAGAAAATTGCCATTGAAAACTCATCACAAGGAACAGTGCAACTTAATGACATTAGCAGGAAATTAGCAAAATAAATTTAATTTATTTACTAACCCAGCTGTCCAACCAATCGGTCGCACTCTCAAACGTCTTGAAAATTCAGGGGTCGCATCCATTGGTTGCCCAACGTAGCACCTGCATATACGGTATAATATTCAGAGGAAATTACATTAAACATCACAAGAAAAAAAGAAGTCTGAAAATAGGTTATGCACTTAAATTATGTAGGCTTACCTAGCTTTTTTATTTTTTTTGAAAGCCTCGTACTCCGACTGTACTTCCGAGTGAACAGGTTTTAAAGGCTCGAACTTAATTGGATTTGCATACCGTGTCCTTTGCTTTTTTGGCCTAGTCGGGTCAATGTACGGGCTAGATACGAATGCAGAACGCTTACGCGTCCTTGCACCATATCTTACGCCAAATGCTTTCTTTTCAAGAGCAACGACACTTTGGACCTGTGGCAGTCACAATATCTGGCAAGGGAAAGGGAGAGTAAATAGTAAGCTAAAGGCATTGATCGGGTTCCTTTCCCTCCTCCTTTACTTCATGATTTTTAAGATCAGTTGTATCGTCCACATTGTAGGTTGTATCAAAGATGTCGTCACTCTGATGCAGTGAATACAACAGTATACGGTTAATACACAGTAAAAAAGGAAATAACAAAGTTCGACATGATTAAATGAAACAAAAATTACCTCTGGCACCTCAGTTCCAACTACAAATTTTTCATTACTGCCTGCTGTCTTGCAGACAACTTCAATCAATTTGTCAACTCCTTTCTGCATCTCATCAAGTTCTGTTTGTAGGGTTGCAAACCCTTTGTCAACTTTATCATTCAGTGCGGTCATAGAAGTCTGTAGAAACATGACTTCTGTGTGCAAGCCATCCAATTTTCTATGCAAATCTTGTGAGTCCTAGCATAATGTCCAATAAAAAGTTAAATTAAACCAACAAAAAGTAAATTTAACATTTACATAATATTTAATGAACAATACAATTAAGGGACAATATTGGCTACATACCGATGGACTCCGTCCAATAGGCCTCTCTTCTTGTATTTCAGCTTGCTTATCTTGTGATTGTCTTTGCTCTTCTTCAGCAACATCATCACTATGATTGTCATCACAATACTCGTCATCTTCCTGATCACCAATCTCTATATCTGGGGCAGACGGATCATTTGAGATGGTAGCCTTTTCCAACCCCGTCAAGTATGACAACTTCAATTCTTTCTCCGTGGGTTTCAAAGTTTGAAACGTTGAAATCTAACCAATAAAAAATAAAAAATAGCCCACATAGCGTTATAATAAAAATTTATATACCTAACAGAAGTCTTTGAATGTAGTTCATACCTTTCGCCTACTGAAAATCTCAGTTCTCAAAGCCTCATATCCAGGACTCGTTTTGACTTCCCAGTTCAGAATACGAGGGGCTGTACGAGACACCCTGGTAGCAAAATTCTTCTTCGAGTACAACGGAATCGTTTCAATTGCGCACACCTAGCAAATAAAATAAAACTATGTTTCAATAAGAGTTTTAAAGAAGTTAAGGGTAAAAAAAGTTAAACACTTAAAATTACCTGAAAAACATAGACAAATCCATACAGGTTGATCTTCTCTGCTGTATGGCTCGGATCCTTTTTAGCCTTCTCCTTAAACTTCTGATCTCGACCTTTGCAACAGGTCGATAAAGAGTTGAATGTCCTTGAATATACATAGGAACCCCATGAGAACCGATTGAATTCTTCTAAATTATCAACTAACTTCATTGCCCAATTTTCGACTTTAGTCCTCAAGTCTTTTCCAAGCAATGTCATCTCTAAAATCAACAACAAAGCTAGTTTAATCATGTCATCATCATCATCATTTTCTTCCTCCAGACGTTCGAACAAACTTTGCAATTTGGTTCCAGTCACCTTTTTCGCTCCCTTAAAATATTTCTGGCGAATTATACACATATCATCTTCCTGTATAGTAAGGACGACTGTATCTCCAAGACGTAGACCGCTCACGAGGCAAAACTCGTTTGCACTAAACCGTATTGTATTCCCACCAATCACAAACCACATTTCATTTTCAGCATTGTCCACATGACACTCCCACAACAAAATGTGATGACAAAATCACAAACCACATTTCATCTTCGTCGCTGGAGTCTTCGTCGCCGCAGTATTCCTCGCCGTACCCAGTCGAGTTAATATTCCTCGTCGCACCCTGTCGCCGCATTTCTCTTCGTCATACCCTTAAATCATTGTCTTCCTCACCGCACCTCGCAAGTAGTAAGTGTGCTAACATTTTCACTATTAATTGATTTTGACAAATTAGACGAATTAAACTATTGTATTGAGATAAGGACGGGGCTTATCTGTTCAACACCTGATTCAAAACTGTGTCTAATGTTTTTGGCATATATATGTTTAAATTCATTGTTTTATTATCTTTGCTTTTTGCTGCATTGGTGTGAACTATGAATACTCTATTAATTATATTGCATAGGAAGAATTGAAAGCTAGATTAGTAGTTATTAACCGTTTTGTATATGTCAATACTCTGTTAATTATATTGCCTACAAGTTGATTATTGTTAGTTGCTGTGATAACAGCACAGTTAGTGTAACTAACTATATATATCATAATATATGTTCAGCTGATGTTCATATTGATTATTGGGAAATGGAAAAAAAGAATAAGAAGTGTACCAAGTGGTGAATTGAGAAAACCATTAGAAAGAGATGATTTACTTACGGTATCGTCTCTTTTCCACTCGTATTGTTTCTAATTATTATTTTCATATTTTAATTTTATATGAATATGTTTGCTAATCTATATTTTTTTGTTACTCTTGTAGATGCATGGTGGCATCACTAAGACTAAGCGGGGAAGATTAGGGAAGGGATCGTGAAATATATGGACAATATTCACCAAGTATGGCGACCGCACTAGATGTAAGTGTAATTATTGTGGTAAAGATTATGTATTATGAGATTATATAAAACTATTATTCATATTTGATGTAGCATTTGAGATTCGATGTAATATTTGTATTTTAATATAAGTTGTATGACTTTTTATTTTATTTTTATTTTAAAGTCAACCCGACCAACCCGATCAACCCAAACCGATCAATATTGGGTTGGGTTGAGTTGAATTTTTTTCAATCCAATTTTCATTGGGTTGTGTTGGGTTGACCTCCAACCCAATCCGAAAACGCTCACCCTACATATATATATAATTTTTTTGGGGGGATTTTCATTTTATTCTCTAACTTTTAGGGAATTATCAATTTTTTAAAGCAGTTATAATTAATGGTATCCTTGGACCCTAACTATTAGAAAATGTATTAATTTGGTCATTCTGTAAGTCAACCGTTAGTCAAACTTAACAGTTCTAGGGGCATTTTTGTCTTTAAACCTACCAATGAATAAACAGTAAATTTTTTAGTGAAATAACATATTTATCCCTAGTTAAAAATTTAACATAAATTAAATTAAAAAAATTAAAAATTTTAAAAAAAGTTCAATGGATCTCCACCGTCCATCAATCTTGATGGACGGTGAAGATTATATTAAAGTTTTTCAAAAAAATAAAAGTGAAAATTAAAGATTTTTTAAAAAAATTAAAATTCAAAATGGTGGGATCCAGATTGGATATCCACCACAAAAAAAAAGAAAAGAAAAGAAATTTATAGTTTGAATATTAACGAACCTAGAAAACTAGGTTTGTTGATCGTCAACCTCAACGAACCCAGATCTGGGTTCTTTGAGGTGCAACTTACCCATCTGGGTTCGTTGAGGTTGAAGATCAACAAACCCAGTTTCTGGGTTCGTTGATCTTCAAACTTTGTTTTTGTTTTTGTTTTTTTTTTTTTTTCGTTGGTGGAGTTGGATCTCCACCATTTTGAATATCAATTTTAAAAAAAAAAATGTTAAAAAATATTTAATTTTCACTTTTATTTTTTAAAAAAATTTCAATATAATTTTTCCCGTCCATCAACATTGATGGACTGTGGAGATCCATTAAAAAATATATTTTAAATATTAAAATAAAATGACCATAGTACCCTTCTAATTATTAATAATCTTTTTAAAATTTTGAGGTTAAAATTGTAATTTAATTTATTTAAATAGAGTTAAGGGTAAAACAGTCTTTTTACTAATTTTGTTAAGTTTGACTGATAGAAATACATTTCCTAAAAGTTAGCGTCCAAGTATACCATTAACCATAACTGCTTTAAAAAATAGATAATTCCCCAAAAATTAAGGACCAAAATGTAAATTCCCCTTTTTATTTTGACATACAAATCCACGTTTTATAAAAGAGAGATTAGAAAACAATGTATAGCTGTTTAAAAAGAAAAAATGAATAACAGTTGAAAATAATGTATAATGTGAATTTCTAAATTAAAAGATTTTGCTACTGTACCATATTATAATTATAAGAAAATGTATTCTTTTTATTTTAAAAATATATATAAAAAGATTAAAATTATTAAATTGAAATAAAATAAAATATAACTTATCCAAAACTACACCAATAGTTGATCTTTTTTTTTAAAGATCGACACTAGTCCAGTTAGAGGTCTGCTAAAACATGATTAGATTATATAAGTACAGCTCTAAAAAAACCTTCCAGGATGGGGTATGTAGTAGCCAAAATAACACTAGGCTCAAACCTCAAGCCTAATGCATGTGACGCCCAATACTACAAAGACAATGACGAAAGGTCTAATGACTACCAGTTAGTTACAAACAAAGTACACATGAATGGCCCACAAGCGATAGGCTAAGTTACAAGTCCATATTTAACATGATCCTAAAGCCCATAGCCCAAGGTCGTCAAGGCCAAACAATGGACATTCATAGACCTAGTAAAGCGAATCTTAACTGACGGAAAGGGAGATCAGGCTTTAACTGCTATCTCATGACGAGCGAAACGGTCCCTGCCTTTAAGAGACCCTATCATTCTCCATAATGGCTTCACCCAACGGGCAATAACGCCTTCTAGAAAGAGGCTCAGATCCCTCACTATATAAACCAAGGCCCTTTATTGAAGAAAGAAACACTATTCATTTATCCGTCTCAATTCTTTCTTCCACTTTTGAGCCTCTATAGAGGTGCTGCTACCTGAAGGTCACATATTCCAGACCATCATTGGTCCCAACACCCCGACATTCTATCAACGATCCGGCCACGTCCGTCTGGCCACATACTACATCAAGGAGTAATTTCTGTAATTATTTTATTTGCATTCTCTACCTTTTCACGATCTTTAATGACTTGAGCGTCGGAGTTCACTTTGCCAGCACCACCGGTGTCTCAAGCGATCTTACGGTCACTGTTTGCAAGTCTCATAGGTTGTAGGTGCCAGTTCAGCTACCATATGAATTTCAGGGTTTACAATTTAGCGCTCACCATGTGACACGACAATCGTTAAACGAGCGAAGCTAGCGATCTACTAACACCAACGATATGACAGACGACTCATCTCACAACGCAATGGAGGCTCAACTCAAGACACTCATCGCATATATAAACGAGAACTCAGAGAGACTTATAACTCTCGAGGTAGATAATAGAGCCATGCGAACAGAGAACCACGAGCTCCATAGTAGAGTTGAGATGCTCTCAGCCACTATCGTCCCACCTCCCGGGTTCGGTCTACCATACAATGGTTTGATGACCGATTAGATGCCAATGCTCGACTAGGCCACACCCATCGCTCTACAGTCGAGTGTCGATTGGCAATCTAAGGGCCATTGGGGGAAACCAGCGGTCTACCTCAAGAAGATGGAGACCACAATATTCATGGCGTGGATGGAGCGGTGGACCCATCTGTGATAGTCCCAATGTCAACCCCTCTTGTAGCACGAGTGGGAATGAACCAGTTGAGTGGTCTACACCAGGAGACCCCTTTTACACCTCCAATGTCGACCTATCCTACAGTACGAATAAGGACAAACCAATTGAGTGGTCTACACCACGAGACTCCAATCGCATTACCAATGTTGACCTCTCTTGTGGTGAATAGAGAGGCGGTCCACCATAACGCTCTACCACATGAAACCTTCTTGGACCTTCAATAATTCCTCTCGTTCCCGAATTAATAAAGTTGATCTCTACCTTTAGTAACCCTAACTTTGCTCACAGGTTTACTGAGATGGAAGCTCTCATACAAAGGATCAAGGGAATGCCGGCTCCCATAAAAAAGAGCGCAATAAACAGCTTTGCCGACTTGCCGTTTGTCAACGCCATCACACTCATAGAGATGCCTAAAAAATTTAGCTTCCCAACATAAAACATTACAATGGAACTAGTGATCCCGACGACCATATCGCTCAATACAAACAACGGATGTTCATTGTCGCTATCCCCGAGACATCAAAGAAACATTCATATGCAAAGGGTTTTGATCTACTCTTATTGGTCCAGCCCTTTTGTGGTATACTAATTTACCTAATAATTTCTTAAGTTCATTTGCACAACTAATAGATACTTTTGTAGAACAGTTTGCAAGTTACAGGAAACTCGAGAAGCAATTAGATAACCTTTACGCCATCGCTCAGAGGCGTAACGAGTCGCCTAGAGACTACGTAAGCTATTTTAACAGGGAGAAAAGTGTTGATCACTAAAAAGTAACCCTGCTACCACTATTTTCATATTTCAAAAGGGGCTCATACACTGACTTGTATAAGGAGCTGACAAAATACTCATGCAAGACCATGAAGAACGTGCTCGTGAAAGCATGAGCTCAAATCAAATGGGAATAAGAAGAAGTCAGTTACCACCCATCTACCTCAATATACCTTAGGGTCGATAATAGACGTAACGTTCAATTAGAGAAGAGGTCGACCGATCGAAAGATCGAGCCTTACTTAATAATCGATCGTAAGGAGAATCTTGGAAAACACTATTCTCTTAGACATACAAATCATTCAGAGACAAGGTCTAGTTCGTGTAATGGTCTACCAACAAAAGATCGCTTGGCATTACAACAAGAACATTCGAGTTTGAACTTTAAGATATGAGAATGGGTTATATCTCAAGTCTTCTAAAACTTTTTTCCTTCACTTTATTCGTATACTTTTTTTTTATCTTTGAGAACCATTATTTATTTAGGCATCGGAAGGTCGTTGGCTTACTAACGGCTATCTCTAACATTATGTAATCCAAGTTGAGTCAAGACAGCGATCCCACATTCAAGGGCTCGACTGACTCAACCATACAAGCGAAATGGTCCATGAATAGAACCAAGCCAATACCTATCTACAAGAATTTTGACCAAGTCAAATCCTATAATTGACCATGTCATTCTCTTGCTTTCATTCATTGAGCTTGACTATCGTTTAGATAGACGTCAGGCCATGAAGACTTGTAACTACATCGAACTTCAACCTCGTCGATATCAAAATCCTTTGTCGACCATATCGAGTCCAACTCCTAAGTAAGACCCGGCTCTGAATGGCATCCTCCCCTATCTCGAGCAGTCACTATTAAGTTAAAAATAGTGATCGACTAGTATAAATCAAGATTACAATAATGACAAATGATTGATATACTTAGTCATTTTTTGATAGAGGATCAATTTCCTACAAATACACTCGATAGTAGCGCTCAATGCTAAAGGTTAACATCAATGGTAGTATAATGTTACAGTCGACATTAGTGGTCAACATCCATGCCTAGGGACAAGTGGATCAAAATTAGTAGGCTATCATTGGGCCCATATCAAGCATTGACAATAGCGATCACCCATCAATGTCAACCCCAATACGAAATAAGAACAAGTGGTTCCCTATCGATCCCTAATTAGCATACGCGTTTCAATTGGAACAGTCGACAATCAATGTCGAACTCTTTAGGGAGAAACAATCCAACTTGTTAACAGTCTATGAACCTTTACTATGCATAAGGAAGCTAAATGTAGCAATCTACATTGTCAATCCCTTCAAGAAATGAAGACATGTGGCTCACGTCAAGCCTCATCTATGTGTGAAAGAACTAACAAGAGCGATCGACAATAGATACATAGTTCCTTATCGAGCCATAACTAAATACACATGTTCATATTAGAGCGCTCGACATTGGGTCCACAAACCATGTAGAGATCTAGCATGACCATAAGCGCTCGACACTATCGATAAAATTAAAGCCCCATTGGAGCACTTGACACTTGGTCTAGACACCATGTAGAGATCTAACATGACCATGAACACTCGACATGGTTGACGAATCAAAATCTCATTGAAGTGTTAGACATTTGGTCCAGAGACCATTATGGAGGTCTAACATAACCACGAGCGCTTGACATGGTCGACGAATCAAAGCTCCATTGGAGCACTCGACATTTGGTCTAGATACCATTGTAGAGGTCTAGCATAACCACGAGCGCTCGACTCTATCGACAAAACCAAAGCCCCATTGGAGCACTCAACATTTGGTCCATATACCATGTAGAGATCTAGCATGACCACGAGTGCTTGACACTATCTTTGAAACCAAGTCTCATTGGAGCGCTCGACATTGGGTCTACAAACCATATAGATGTCTAGCATGACATGAGCGCTTGACTATAAGTGTCGACCCCAGCCATAGCGGCTTACATGAGAGAGCTCTACCATCACAGCGTATGACATGAGCGTTCGACCATAAGTGTCGTTACCTAACCATACCGGCTTACACGAAAGTGCTATACTGTTACAATATATGACATGAGCGCTCGACCTTAAAAGTTGACCTCATTTGGGAGACACCTCACTTTAAGTATATTGATTCTTATAAAGAGTTATCTACCATCATAGTTGACATGAGCATTGAATATGAGCGCTCAACCATAAGTATTGACCCCTCTATAGAAACATCACAACATGTTGAACTCTTAGCGATAGACCTCTCTCTTAACTATACTACGACTAAGATGCCAAAACCTAGTCGACCCAGAAAAATGTTGAGCCCTCAAATGACTGAAAACACTCTCTGACAGAAAGAACTTTGACTTAGAGAGTGGGGGCAATTGTAGTAATAAAAAATAGCACTAGGCCCAAACCTCGCGCCCAATGCATGTAAGCACAATACTATAAAGGCAATAATGAAAAGGCCAAACACTACCAGTTAATTACAAATAAAGTACATATGAATGACCTACAAGCGATAGGCCCAAGTTACAAGTCCATATTTAATAGGATCCTAAAGCTTATAGTCCAAGGTTGTCAAGGCCTAACAATGGACTTTCGTAGACCCAATAGAACAAATCATAACTGACAGAGAGGGAGATCAGGCTTTAATTGCCTTATCCCTGTGTTGAGCAAAATGGACCCCGCCTTTGAGGGACCCTACCGTTCTTTATAATGGTTCCACCCCAATGGGCAGTAACGCTTCCTGGAGAGGCAGATCCCTTAATATAAAAACCAAGACCCACCATCGAAGAAGGGGCCTTTTTTCAACCCAAGAACACTATTCATTTATTTGTCTCAATTCTTTCTTCCGCTTTTGAGACTCCAGAGAGGTCTTGCTACCTCAAGGTCACACACTCCAGACCATTGTTGGTCCCAACACCCTGACGTTTTGTCAACAATCCAGCCACGTCTATAGGGGCACAAATTACAGTACAGATTAATTTCTATAATTATTTTATTTGCACTCTATAACGCCTCTAATTTTTATTAAATACGATTAGTATTCTTTAATTATTATTGAGCATGGAAAATGGAAGTAAGTGATGCATATAGTATATTGGAGAAGAATTTTAGAAAATATTTATTAGATTGTGAAATTTATTTTAATGTCAAGTTTTAAGGAAATTATATTTTCTTGAGAAGCATTTTCTATAAAGGAATTAATTTTGGAAATGAATGGGAGGTAGAAATATATATTTGAGAGATAAAGAATAATATCAAATTGGTGATCCATATCATGAGAAATTGGCCAATGAGAACAAGACATATTAAAAGTTAGATTGATGGCATATGAATTAATTGATTTGAACTTATGTGTAATTTTATTTAAATTAAAAGAGTTCAAGATGAATTTTTTTTTAGCCAATCAAAATGCTTTTAAGTGGACTAAAGGTAGTATTGCAATTAAGGAATTTTTGACGGACCAAATAAGCAATTAGACATTGAAGTTTGACTATATAAAGGACACTTAGAAAACAAAATCCTGCCCTTTTCTTCTTCCTCCAGCCGTGTACTTCATCTTCACTTCTCCTCCATTTTTTTCTTCAATTTTCTTACCACAAATTGCTTCAATCATCTCTTCTCTTGCTATATAAGTGTTACATGCTTCAATTGGAGTGATAACCCTCTTGATTCTAGAAAAAATTCAAGAAGAAAGTGAAGGAAAAAAAAGTGTGCGAGCTGCCAAGAATTTCTAGTGAGTAGGAAATTGAATTTTAAGTGTTGGAATTTCATTTTGGACATGTTAGAACTAGTGATCATGCATTAGAATTGTTTAATTTGATTTCTTTTGATAAAATTCCCATATTTGAAGAGCAAGGAGAAACCCTAACCAAGGAGGGGCAAGGAAAAGGGAAAGAAAAGTAGTAGGAGTGCCATTGGAGCCTTGGAAAGGTGGAATCAAGCACTAATAAGGTTGGTGTACACTTAGATTGAAATTCTCTTTTTACTACTATGGTATTCCCAAATAAAAATGTCATGAATTCCATGTTTTTATTTAATGTAAGTTGAAAATTATATGGGAATAATATTTGTGAATTGTTTGGATGTGTTAAATTATAAAAAAAAATTGGTTTATTTTGCAAAGAGTTCATGGCTGCCCTTATTTGGTCACGTGTGTAAACTTGGGTATTTTTGTTCAATTTAAGTTATCTTCTAGGTTAATTGATAGTATGCTTAATAAATTATAAAGCAAATTGATGATTTTAAACAAATGTCAAGAGTTGAACTTGGTTGGCCGAATATGTGTGTGTGAAATGAGGTGGTTTTGAAATTTTACTTTGCACTACGAATTGATAAATGTTTTTTGTAACATTCGAATTTGATTAAACGTGAAAAACGGAAATGAAAGCATAGTCAAGTATGAATTTTGTGAAAGTTTGTTTACTATTGTAATTGTAAGAGAATATATATATATATATATATAATATTGAAAATTGGAATGACCCTAGTAAACCTAGATATTGGTAGATGGGGATTGGAGATTGGCATGTCAATAGGGTAATTTAGCAGTACTGCGCCGATATATTCACAGGTTGCTTTTAATTACTGGGCTTTTAAAGGCGCCGAGCGTCCGACCCCAGAATTGATGTGTATACTTTGAAACGATATTGTTCGACGGGTAGGCACCGAGTGTCTGATGCCGGGACAACCCATTTTCCAGTCCATGGTATCGTGTTAGAGTTTACTAAGGGCGCTGAAAAAAAAAACGTTTAGGGACATTTAAGTATTTGTATGTGTAAAATGGGTTATGAAAGAAAAATAATGTGTGTGTATATATATATATATATATATATATATATATATATATACACATTATTAAATATAGGAAATAAATAATTTTGTGTAAAGTTATATGAAAAAGGGTTTGGAAAATACATAGTTTATGTTGAATGCTTATTTGCTTAAAATCGAATTGTTTGTTGAATTTTCTAGTTTAAAAATGTGGTTTTATGATATTTGAAATTAAAATTATAAATTTCAAACTGTGTCCACCCACTAAGCAAATATGATTAATGCGTTGGATTTACTGAGCGCAGGTAGTAGATCGAGCGTTGTAGGGAAAGATCGAAGGAAAGTTATATCTGTAAAAAGATCCAAGAAGTCACATCCTTTCCTACCACTTTGGGTAAATATTTTATCTTTGAATATCATGTATGTATATATATTAAATATTTATGAACATGGAACCATGTATTTATAATAAAAAGGTCCAATTTTTGTTAAGCTGATTTGTATAAATTATGATAATATTTTGTATTATATATTAGTTTGGTAGACAAAATGTTGCTTATGTTTTTATGTTGGTATTGAATGTAATGGGAACGATTTTCTTTTATTAATGGTTGGATTATAATAACAACGTGAATGATGGGTGGATTTTGAGACGGACGGGATGTCCGAATGGTAGTGGAGAAATAGATTTGCTTTTAGAAGTGCTTTTCTTGTCTTATATAGGTGTTTGATATTTTTGGGATTTCCAAAATATAGGAGGAACTCTGCCAAAATTTTTTTTAAAATTTTTTTTTTAGATATAATATTATTCCTGAGCTTATTAATATCGAAGTAGGTGACATCCTTTAACTCGATTTTATATTATAATGGAAGTTGGTTTAGGGGTGTTACACACTCTACCTTTTCACTATCTTAATTGACTTGAGTGTAGAAGTTCACTTGGCTAACATCTCTATTATGGGTGGGCAATTTGTCAATTATTATTTAGGTCATCCAAACTAAATTGACCAAAATCGAACTGTTACAGTTCAGTTTGGTTCAGTTTAATTTTTCGGTTTGAGCCTTCAAAGGCTCCCTTGGCTTCTGCACTGAAAACCATATAGGAATGTACAAATAAAATCAAATTTAAACAAAAAAATTACAAAATCTAATACCCTTGAAATCAACATTGTTTGGTTGGCACAGTGATTTTATCTCTAGTTTGATCATCAACGAAAGAAGAGAAAGATGGACACAGTAGAGAGACAAAATGCAAACAACAAAGAACATTGAATGTCTCATGAAGATCATCAGTGAAAATACCACGCAAAAAAGAAGCAAAACCCATAAATACAAATCCAAAAACGTTTTTGGGTTGTCAAAGAACTTATCTACTAACACTAAAATATGAATCTTGAAAGCATAACAAAGTACAAACACAAAACAAACAAACAAACAAAAAAACCAAATCAATTCTGGATTTTTGAGGAAATTAAGTGAAATCAAGAGCGATGAGGAGCGACGGGGCCAAGCAATCACAAGAAACTAGAGATGCAGAGGTTGTCGCAGTGAGAAAATGCTTCAAAATCACCGACGACAGAGCGGCGAGGAACGACGAGATGTGGGTGGGGTTTAGGGTTGGTTTTATTTTTTTTCTATACTTCGGTTTTGAGTCAGGTTCGGATTTGGCCACCCAAAATCGAACCGAAAACGATTTTAATCAAATTTCAATACTAATAACCAAACACGCACGATCCATGACCCAAAACCAACCGAAACACCCTCTTCTCGGGTCGGATGATTTTGGTTATTATGCTCACCCCTAACCTCCATGGTGTCCCAAGTGATCTTACAGTTACTGTTTGCTAGTCTCACAGACAATAGGTGCATGTTTCGCTACCCTACAAATTTTTAGGGTCAATTGGATCTTTCTGTTAATATAAGTGTGGTTTGAAGTTAAAAACTTCAATCCCACATTTAAAGAATATACATTTCTTTTAAGTGTATATAAATAGAAAAAAAAATTAGACATTTGAATGGCTAACAAGGCTTGTAGGCATTGTTAAAGCTCATACTATACACAGTCATATATTATAATTATCAAATATTGGCCTTGGGCCTTGGAGCTCTTGGACTCAGGCTCCCTTTGGGTTGAGTCTGGGCCTGTGAGGGCCCTGGCTCGGTTGCCATCTTTGATTTTTTAGTTTGCTTTTTATTATTTGAATTTGAATTTAAATAAAAATTGTAAAGACATACCTTTTTGATACAGAGTTGTATCTCTTCAAAAAGTGTTGCACTGCTTCACAAGAGTTGTATTGTTTCAAGATACATTTTTATTCTTTATAAATACAGTGTTCAAACAATGCAAACTTCACTTGATTTTTAATTGTATCTTTCCCTACTTTGCTGTCTAAACACTACTGAGAGAAAATAAAAATATTGTTCTATAGTTTGCCTGACTTCTGGGCTGCATTGTTTCATCTTAGAAGAATTGATAGTTGAATCCTGAGGGCAGTCTCCGTTCATTCTTCAAGCAATCGGAAGAGGAGAAATATTGTCTTAAGACATTGCACACGCTGTAAGCCTCTGTCACAATTCTTATTATGAATTAGCATTAAGTTTTTATTTTATTTTCTTATATACTGATTTTGATCCTGTTTTGTATTTTGTTTTTTATGTTATTGATTTTATTCTACTTACTGATTGATTGTTCCAACACTTTTTACGTTTTATTTATTTATTAATAAATATAAAATTTAAACTCTTATTAAGTGTGAAGGAGAAATACAATAACAATTTAAGACGGTACGGTAGCATACTCAAAATTTTTAAAAAAAATGAGGAACTGAATAAAATAAATAATATTATAATGAGTTAATTACACTCAACCTCCCTGAGGTTTGGCTAATTACACTCGGAATCAAAGTTTGCATTAATTGACACTGACCTCCCCTCCCATTAAGTTTGACCGTTAAAATAAACAGTTGACCATCCAAAAATATTAAAATGACCAAAATACCCCTGATTAAAAAAATTAAAAATATAAAAAATAAATTTCTTTAAAAAAATAATAATTATATAAATAAAAAAAATAAAAATAAATTTTATCTAAAAAAATGAATCTAGTCAATTTTTTAAAAAATTTATAAAATAATAAATGGAGATTTGTAAAAAAAAATCCAGATCCAATGTAGACCGTCCATCAGATCTGATAGACGATTCAGATAGAATCTTGACCAATTTTTTTTAAAAAAATTAAACAAAAATTAAAAAAATTAAAAAGTCCAGATCAAATCTGGACAGTCCATCAGATCTGATGGACCGTCCAAATTTGATCTGGACCGCCTTCACCAGGAAAGATCTCCACCAAAAAAAAAAAATTTTTTTTTGGGAATCGAAGAACCCGGGGAGGGTTCTTCGAATAACCTAAGGGTTCGAACGAATCGAACCCTTCTAGGTTCTTCGATCGAACCCAGAAGGGTTCGAACCCTTCTGGGTTCGATCGAAGAACCCAGAAGGGTTCTTCGAAGAACCCAGATTCTGGGTTCGATCGAAGAACCCAGAAAATGGGTTCTTCAAATTTTTTTTTTTTTTTCTAATGTGTAGATTTGGGTTCGATTCGTTCGAACCCTTCTGGATTTGAATCGTTCGAACCCTTCTGGGTTCGATCGAAGAACCCAGAAAAGGTTCTTCAATTTTTTTTTTTCTAATACTTAGAACCCTCTCCCGAAGAACCCAGATTGGTTCTGGGTTCTGCGGCGAAGAACCCAAAGATGGGTTCTTCGCTCTTCGATTCCCAAAAATTTTTCTTTTTTTTTTGGGTGGAGATCCATTTTTCAAATTGGATCTCCACCGTCCACTAATCTTGATGGACGATTGAGATTCAATTGAAAACTGGATTTACATTACTATTATTAATTTTTATTTTAATTTATTTTATTATTATTGTTTTAATTTTTTTTAAATAAATCTTAACCGTCCGTTATTTTAAAGATGGGGGGATGAGATTTTTTCTTATTTTTTTTATTTTTTATTTAATAAAATAATTTTTTTTAATCAGGGGTATTTTGGTCATTTTAATATTTTTAAATGGTCAACTGATTATTTTAACGGTCAAACTTAACGGGAGGGGAGATCAGTATTAATTAATACAAACTTTAATTTCGAGTATAATTAACTAAACCTCAAGAAAGTTGAGTGTAATTAACTCATATTATAATAGATCGGAAGTGTCAAAATCAAATATGGTGGGGAAATTATCACATTGAGAGAGACATCCATTGTAAACCATGTAAACCTCGTACAGAATTAATAATTAATCACCCGAGAATCACGCTTTACACTAATAAACTCTTTCTTTATTCCACCTAGTCACGATTTTCATTCCATTTAGCGGTCCATAACTCCTCCCTCCCACGTATAAATACCAAATTTTAACTAAACGTCACCGAGAAAATGCCTATTCAAATCCTCGTTAACAAGCTTAATTTGTGTTTCCTCCGGTTATTTTTATTTATCTTTTAAAGAATTATCAATTTTTTAAAACAGTTTCATTTATTAGTATTCTTGGGCCCTACCTTTCTGAAAATATATCGATTTAGTTTTTTTGACTAATTTTATAACGGTCAAACCTCACAGAATTGGTAAAAAAATCGATTTGCCCTTAACTCCATTTAAATAAATTAAAGTTATAATTTTAAACTCAAATTTTATTAAAAATTAGAAGGATAGTATGGTCATTTTAGATTAATTTTTAATTAAAAATTTTAAAACATTTTATAAATGTCTTTAAAAAATATATTTTTAAATGGATTTTCACCGTCCATCAAGATTAATGGACAGTGAATATCATACTGAAGTTTTTAATGGAGATCCAAGAAAAAAAATCAATTTTCAATTTTGTTTTTCTGTTTTTAGCGTGGAGATCTAATCCACCAAGAACAGTAAAAAAAAAATAATTGAAACTCAAAATTCTGGATCTCCACCCTAGATTTGTCCTAAAAAAAATTGAAAACGAAGGGTTTGGCTTCGAACCACAACTGGGTTCGAAGTTGAATTTTCTGGGTTTCTAGAATCGATTCGAATCCAAATTTAGGTTTGATTTGAACCAAATCTGGGTTCGAATCAAACCCAAATCTTCAACTTTAATTTTTTTTTTTTTTTTTTTGTGGAGATCCAGCGTCCATCATTGTTAATGGACGGTGGAGATCTAGATTGGATCTCCACCAAAAATATTAAGTTTTTAATTTTTTTTTTATGAAAAGCAAAAAAAAAAAATTAAATTGAAAAAAAAAAATTAATTTTACAATTTTCATTTTTTAAAATTTTTTTAATATAATCTCCACCGTCCATCAAAATTGATGGACGGTGGAGATTTTCATTTTTTTTAATTTTTTAATTTAATTTATTAATTTATTTAAATTTTTAATTATGGGTAAATTAAAAGACAAAAATATCCCTAGAACAGTTAACTTTGACTAACGGTTGACTCACAGAAGGACCAAATTGATACATTTTCAGAAAGTTAGGACCTAAGTATACCAGTAAACAAAACTGCTTTAAAAAATTAATAATTTTTCAAAAGTTAGAGACCAAATTGATAATTGTCCAATATTATGTATAATTATTTTCCCTATAAATAACTTAAATAATTTAATTATATCATGAGATTTGTAAAATTTGAATGGGTTGATACAGTGTATTTATATTTTTAAAAGTCACTAAAAGTTTGTCAACGTCTTCTTAAAAAAAAAACTATAAAAGTCTATCAATGTTTTAAAAATTATTTGAAATAAAAGTCTATAAAAGTTGTAACACCCCCTGACCCGACCCGTCTAGATCGACTCAGGGAGCGTTACTGGGTTTTCAAAACCTTTCTTAATTCTTTTCTAATTTGCAAACCATCAAAAATAATATAAATTGTATTTTAAAAATGCTTTTCTAGTGAGCCCATCGAAAATCAGTTTTAAAAATTTCGGCAGAGTTTCCTCTGTTTTTCTAATTTTTCCAAAACCTGTTTTCCACAAATATCGAAAACAATATAGTTTCAACACTTCTATATCAAACTTTCAAACTAATGCGCACTCTGCCGTTTAGTGCGACTTCCAAACAGTTTTAAAATAAAACAATTCACAATTCATTATTTACAGTCCTTTGAAAATGAAAAACAGAAATCATAAAATAATTAATTACAAAATATAAATATATAATACATTTACATATTCTTGTACATGCATGCGTAATATACAGAAATATATAACTACCCAAAATGTGGTGACTCTGGATCTCTGTCTGCAACTCTCTCTTCAATCTTTTCCTTCCTCGGTATCTCTGTCATCTACGCTCGATAAACATCAACGCGCTAAGCAATAATGCTTAGTGGGTATACACTAAAATAAATTACAATATAATATAAAACAATAAATCTTAAATTCAGAAATTCAGAAATATATATATATATATATATATATATATATATATATATATATATATATATAACAACCATCATATTTCAATTACTGAATCTTTATAAAAGAAAGTATTTTAAAAGTTTATGGATTTCATTCGTAATAACATTTCTTTATTTTCCACATCATTTACTGGCTTTTAGTTCTTAGTTGGGCCCTTGATACACATAACAGGGTTTACAGGAGTGGATTACGGGTTTTACAGTCGGGTTTTCCATCTCATAAGAAATGGTATCCCTATATAAACAGTCGGTTTCCCATTCCATAAAGAAATGGTATCCATATATTCTCACCGTCGGTTTCCCATTTCATAATGAAATGGTATCCGTATTTCACAGTCGGTTTTCCATTTCTAAAGAAATGGTATCCATATTTCAATATCACAAGCATCAGAAACATCAGTGCAATACTACCATATATACACCCAATTGACATGTCAATCTCCTATATCCATATATCCCTATACATATATCAGGGTCATTATTCAAGGTTTTCAAATATTATATCCACTTAGTTCCTTGATTTCGAAAATCAACAATTACAAGTTTCAATCAAAATCAACTATTATAAAACCAAACAGTATTCGTAAAACAATAGTTGTAAATCAGGTTTTGAATACATATAATTTCATTAGAAATTCCATAATATCAGAATATTTCACAAACAGTTCCAACAATATACAAAAATGAAATACAAACATATAAAATCCATAAATATGTTTTCAACTTACTAAATCAAAACACATATCAAAAATAATTTCAGAAACGAGTGTACACCAACCTGGATACCGTTTTACGACAGTTTTCTCTCTGGATTTTTCCTTTTTCCTTTCTCCTTTCTTCCTCCTCTTTTCCTTTCTCTTTCTCTTTTTTTTCCTTTTCCCTTCTTCTTCTTCTCCTTCTTCTTTTTTCTCTTTCTCTCTCTTTTCTTTCTTTTTCTTTTCTTTCTTTTCTTCTCCCATTTTCTTTCTTTCTTTTATGGTTAGCTTCTTTGAAAAGCTTCACCGCCTCTAATTTTTTTTATAAAATTTCGATCATCGCGACCTGTGGTTGCGCTACCTGGTCGCGTTGCTCACTGAAGGAATTCCACCGCTTTCATCACGATCACCCATCGCGGTACCTGGTCGCGCTGGTGGTCGCGATGCTCATTGCCCGAAATCCACATTTTTCACCGCGAGCTAGTCAGCGCGATCCCTGATAGCGGTGACTGGTCGTGGTGCTCACTGCCAGAAATCACCATTTTTCACCGCGAGCGACTCATCGCGATCTTAGGTTGCGGTGAGTGGTCGCGGTACTCACTGCCCAGTTTTCACTGTAACACCCCCTGACCCGACCAGACTGGATCGACCCAGGGAGCGCTACCGGTTTTCAAAACTTTCTAAATTCACTTTATATATTTCAAACCATTGAAAATCATATCAATTTGTAATTTAAAAATATTTTTTCTAGTGAGCCCATCAAACTTTATTTTCAAAAATTTCGGCAGAGTTTCCTCTATTTTTCTGATTCCCAAAAACCTGTTTTCAAACAACTCAATTCAAATACATTTCATAACAACACTTCAAATCTCATTTTATTCAAATGTGCACTCTGCCGTTTAGTGCGACTTTCAAACAGTTTATAAAACATTTCATTAATTACAGTCCTTCGAAAAATGTAAAACAGAAAGTATAAAATAATTAATTACAGCACATAATTACAAAACATAATTACAAATTCTCTGTATATGCATGCATATCTAATTACATTATACAGAAATATTTATATAACTAACTACTCCAAAAGATGGTGAGTATGACTCTGAACTCTCCTCTGCAGCTGGTGCCTCTTCAGTCTTTTCCGTCCTCGGTATCTTTATTACCTACGCGTTAGAAACAAAACTAACGCGCTAAGCAATACTGCTTAGTGGGTGTACACTAAAATAAATGGTAATATAATATAAAACAGTATATCTAAAACAATATATCGTAAATTCAGAAATTCAGAAAGATATATAATTAAACAATAAAACTTAAAAACAGAATTTCAGAAATATAACTATATATAACAAAAACTATATAAACACACAGTGTTTCAAAAGTTTCTGGGTTTCAATTTCAATATCATTTCTTTATTTTCCATAACATTTTCTAACCATAACTTCTCAATCTGGCCCGTGATACACATAACAGGGTTTACAGGACTGGATTACGAGTTTTTCAGTCAGGTTTCCCATATCATATGAAATGGTATCCCTCTATATAAACAGTCGGTTTCCCATTTCACAAGGAAATGGTATCCGAATATTTTCACAGTCGGTTTCCCATTTCACGAGGAAATGGTATCTGTATTAAACAGTCGGTTTCCCATTTCACGAGGAAATGGTATCCGTATTATCAACAATCAGAGACATCATACATCACAGGTGCAGTACTGCCATATAGTCACCCAATTGACATGTCAATCTCCTATATCCATATATCCCTATACATATATCAGGGCCAAAATCAAAGTTCAGAGATTACAGATATGTATTTACTTTTCAAACAACTTTCAGATAATCAAAATTTTCTCAATCTATCCAACAGTTAATATTTATTAACAGTTGTAAAATAAGATATTCATAATATATCAAATAACATAGCATAATACAGAAAATCAAAATCATTAAATTCGCTATAATCACAATTTTCGTATCTCAAACTCACTTTCAAATATTATTCACCAGCTCATTCAATCAAAACTTGAGAATAACAGAAAATCTTTCACAATCAATTCATTTAATTCGAAAATCAACAAATATAATTTTCAATCAAAATCAATAATTAGAAAACCAATAATATTCGTAAAACAATAGTTGGAAATCAGGTTTTTGGAAACATACACTTATATTCAAAATTACATCATCTCAGAATATTGCACAAATAATTTCAACAATATACACAAATAAAATACGAATATATATAGTCAATACGAGTATATAAAATCCAGAAATATATTTCCAAACTTACTAAATCAAAACACATATCAAAAATAGTTGTAGAAACGAGTGTACACCAACCTGGATACCGTTTTACCGGTTCTATGCCCTTTTCCTTCTGAGTTTTCCTTTTTTCTTCCTCCTATTTCCTTTCTCTTCCTCTTTTCTTTCTCTTCTCTTCTTCTTCTCTTCTTCTTCATCATCTTCTTCTTCTTCTTCTTTTTCTTCTTCTTCTCTCTCTTCCTCTTCTTCTTCTCTCTCTCCCTTTTCTTTTCTTTCTTTTCGTCTCTCTCTCGGTCTCTCTTTCTCCCTTTCTGTTTTCTAGAGACTTCTCTCGCCTCTTATTTTTTTTTTATAAAATTTCGGTCGTCGCAACCGTCATCGCGACCTGTGGTCGCGCCACCAGGTCGAGTTGCTCACTGGAGCAACTCCACCGCCTTCATCGTGATCACCCATCGCTGTACCTTGGTCGCGATGGTGGTCGCGATGCTCACTGCCAGAATTTTCACTTTTTTGTCGCGAACCAGTCAGCGCGATCTGTGGTCGCGGTGACCAGGTCGCGTTGCTCACTGCCCGAAAATGCCATTTTTCTCGTCGCGACCAGCTCATCGCGACCTATGGTCACGGTGAGGGGTCGCGGTACACACTGTCCAAGCTTTTCACTCATTTTTCTTCATGCATCATTTCTGGACCGTTCTATCTGGTCCACCTGGAAACCATAAAAATAAACATACTTTTAATTATGTTTTATACCCCTCTAATCATAACTTTTTACATTCTCATTTTCAAAAGTAATTATTCAAAATTTGGGATGTTACATTCACCCTTCTCTTCATGCGTTATTTCTGGACCGCTCCATCTGATCCACCTAGAAACGTCCAGCTCCATCTGATCCACCTAGAAACCATAAAAATATACATACATTTAATTACATTTTACACCCCTCAAATCACAAATTTTATATCCACATATCCAAAATCAATTATTCGAAATTAGGGATGTTACAAAAGTTTTTTATAATTCTGTAAAATATATAAACTTATATTAAAACCATTTGAAATGAAAATCTATAAAAGTTTATAAAAGTCATTCATAAGTCTGTAAAGTTTATAAAAGTTATTAGAAATTAATGAACTTTATGAAAGTCATTCACTTAAAAAAATATATATACATTCAAAGTTTAAACTGTATACACCCTGCTTAGTACGCATTTCTTATTTATATACTTTTTAGGATCAGCCTTTTTTTTAAGACTACTAATATATCCTTTCATGAGGAAGAGATACTACTGGCTAGTCATGGCCAATTGAACCGAACTGGCGGTTCCGATTCAATTTTTTAAGTAACTGGAACCGGGACCGGGGAGGAACCTCCTGTTCCAAACCGGTGGTTCCGAAAAAATTAAAAAAATTAATTAAAATTTATAAATTAATTAATAAAAAAATTAAAATATATAAATAAAAGGGTTCATTTGTTTAACTTCAACAAGAAATTTATTACGATAATAATAATATCATAAATGATAAAACTATAAAATTAAAAAGAAATAAAATAAATAAATAAGAAATTATGGCTTGTACTTAATTTTACCTCAATTAAGCTATCTGCGTATCCTCTAGGAGGAATCAAAGCCCATGTAGTTCTTTTACCTGTTATGTTCCGGAGGTGATCAATCGTTGCTTATTCCTTCGGTAGCCATTGTACAGTCATTGGTGTCGAAGAAGTCATTGTCGTCGGACACGAGATCCAATTCTTGCTGCCGGTATGAGGCCTTGGTCTAGTCGTCAACACAGACCTAAATCTGTATTGAGTCAGGATTGAGCAATGCTCGTCTCTCGTCGAGAACATTGCCACCTGCACTAAATTCCTGTTCGACTACCACGGTCGAGACAGGGGTTCCAAAAATTTACTTGGCAATGAGGGCTAAAATTGAAAAGTTAGTTTCGTGTTCCCTCCACCAATGTAGGATGTTAAAGTCTTCGCTGTCCAAAAACTCAAAAGAGCTGTTTACGTAAAGATCAACCTCTGAAACATAGGTTGATAAAGACGAAGAACTCTCTTGTGCCCTTAATTTTTTGGACAACACACTTGACCCTAACTTCCTTAATGAGGGAAAGCGAAAATGAGAATGACTACTTCCGCTTGCAGTCGGTTGCTGAACATTAATGTTCAACGAGGGACCATATATAGAACAGTATTCGTCATACATTGAATAAAATAATTGTCTAACATTATTATATAAAGCACTAATATCTACGTTGTGTAGCCCTAAAGATTGATAATAAAGTATTAAATATTCATATAAACTATCAAATTTACACCTAGAGTCAAAAACTGAAGCAACAGTATAAATCGAAGGAATGCCCCTATAATAATTTAACCATCTATCTCTCATTGCAGCAACACATGCAGATAGTTCCAATACTTGTGCACATTCATTAAGTGCATCTATAATATTAATGGCTTCACATAAAAATAAATGTGAAGTTGGATAATATATACCGGATAAAGCGGTAGTTGCATCATGAAAAACTTTTAAAAACATGCAAATTTTAGTACAAACATCCCAATGATGAGCATACAAATTAACGCTACTAACATTATGCTGCATAAATCTAACTAATAATTCTCTACAGTCATAGCTTTTACAAAGCAATTTATATGTGGAGTTCCAACGAGTTGGAACATCACAGGGAAAACCTAATTGGATGTTTCCCATTAGATTTACAATACCTAGCCCATTGTTTCATAGTGCTAGGATGTTTTCACAAAAAGTATAGGGCATCCCTAATTGGTGTAATCATTCTTGAAGTGTTTGCAAACCATGTTGTACACATATATTTAAAACATGGCAAACACATCTTTGATGAAAAAATCTGCCGCCAGAGTAGGGTTGACACAATTGAATTAATTGTGGAACGGCGGCAGTATTATTTGTAGTGTTATCAAAACCAATTGCAAAAATTTTACTTTCAATACAATATTCTTCAAAAATAATTTTCATTAATTTGTAAATATTATCGGCAGTATGGATGTCGTCAAAAACCTTTAAATGCAAGAATTCGTTTTTGCAACTCCCATGATTGGTCAACATAATGGCAAGTAAGTCCTAAGTATTAATGCTTTTGCCAATGATCGCTCCAAATATCGGCACAAACAGACACACGACCCATATAATTTTAAAAATATCTAACTAATGCTTTTTTTTCTTTTTTATAAATGTCACACATGGTACGTTTTAATGTGGTCCTAGGTACTCTACATACAGCAGGATTTAAAGCATTATGACAATATTTTAAAAAACCAGTTTTTTCACTAAAACTAAAAGGAAAATGTTCAGTCGCTACCATTCTTGCTAGTTGTTCCCTATTATTTACATCACTATATTTAAATAAAGGATGGTTAGGAGTTGTATACCTGAAAATTTGGTATTGTCCTCGGCTACGCTCATGCGCAGCTTTGACTGGATGCTTGGTGTTAATATGCTTCCAGTACGTCCCGTACCCTCCGGATTTGTTCCACTTAAAATCTTTGTTGCAATAGTTGCAAGTCACCACAACTTCCCCCGATTCCTTCTCCACCCTCCTCATATGAACTTTAAAAAGTTCATATTTGTAATTTGTCAAATCTGGCTGTGGACCTTGTACGGTTTCACTTGGAGGGGGAGGGGGAGGGTTTTCACAAGAAGGGCCAGGGGCCCCAGACCCAGAGAGATGGGGATGAGAATATTGAGGAGTAAAATTAGGAGGAGTATCATTACCAAATATTACCTCCTCAAATTGTCTCTGTTGTAGGTACTCATCAAAATTTACATCGTTAAAATTTAATTCTGGGCCAGCGGCACGGCGACTTTGCACTTCTCCAGCATTTAAATATGGTAGCTGCTCAATATCTCTGCCGGAAACGGACCTTCTAGAAAAGGATCGTCGGCCTCCGAAAATAGACGGTCTTGATTGTGATGCCATTATAAATTTATAATGGTAAAAAATACAATTTAAATAAATAATGAAAAAAAATTGCAGTATTGAAAAACAAGAACAAGATTGAGAAAATAACTAAATGAGACTTTTAGAGAATTAGAGAAAAATTAAGAGAATGAGAGAAATATTAAGAGAATGAGGGAATGAGATTGAGAGAAAGTGGTGTGAATTGAATTAAAGAGGAATGGGGTTTATATAGTTTTTTGGATTGGAGAGAAAAATAATATTTTTTAAAATTTAGGGGGCCAATATGTAATTTTTAAAGGGATTAAATGGTAATTTGCCACCCCAGGAGCCGTTGAACGGCTCCTGGGTGGCAGACTATCAGGCTGTTGCCACCTGGCAGGCAACAGCTTGACAGGTATGTGGTCGTTCACATTTTAAATTTTTTTTATTTTTTTTTAAAAAATTTAAATTTTTAGAAATTAAAAAAAAAATTTGAAAAACCGCCCAGGAACCGGAACCGGGCGGTTCCGGTTCCCTTCTTCAAGCTAACCGGAACTGGGATCTTGGGTCCCGGTTCCAGAATCGATTTTTAATCGGAACCGACGGTTCCGGTTAAAAATCACCCAGTTCGAACCGAATCGGGGCCATGACTATTAGTGGCTACCGCCCAATGTAGCTTAGTGATAAGCACACTCATTTCGCCAAGCAATATCCCATGTTCGGTGGTATGTTAAACACACACATACACACACACCCCACTTTCCAAGGAGAGAGAGACCTGTAGGCAGAGTGGACATAACTGGAGAAAGAGGCTAACTTGAGAGAGCCAGCTCAACAACAGATGCTTTCGCCGTCAATTAACGTTATGGACCTTACGATGTCGCTTTCACATTCTCGATCAATGTCAAGATTGTGTGTCATCAAGACCCAAAACACTCCATCCGGACGTATTTGTTATCACTTTTTTACTTACCAATATTTTTTTAATATTAAAAAAATATTTTTAATTATTGATGTCAACTTAATTTTTTTTAAGAAACTTAAATTTTATTATTCTCTAATTATCTCAAATATCCTTATTATATTTTATATATTTTAAAATATTTATTTTAAATAAAAAATATTTAACAATATGATGTTGATCCAGTGTATGGCTCTCACACTTACCCATTGAGATTGTGAATTCGAATCGTATTTCATCAATATATTCTAAATTATTGTAATAGATAAAAAAAAATAAAAAATTATTATTATTATTATTATTATTATTATTATTATTATCATCATCATCATCATCATTAGGGCAAATTGTAATAGAATATCCTGACATTGGTTATATTGCAATGAAATCGCACTTTTATTTAAACTAAAACTAAGACCTCGGATAATTATCAATTTGGTCTCTAACGTATTATGAAATATCTCTTTTTAATCTCTTTTTACTTTTTTAACTTATAGGGTCTCTAATTTTTTTAAAATACATCAATTTAGTCTCTATAACTAAAAGTTTAGTCCCTATAACTAAAATTTTGACCATCAAACTTGACATAAAGTATAAATTGACCATTTTACCATTTTTATTAAATTATTAAATTAGAAAGACAATTTTACCTTCCAAATTTTTACAATTGAACAATTTGACCTATTTAGATTATAAAAAACACTTAAAAAGAATTAAATAAAAAATAAATATAATTAAAAAAATTAAAAGTAACCGCATTTACTAAAAATAAAAATAAAATCCAAGATTGAATACTTATAAAACTCAAATTTAGTTAAAAAAAATAAAATGTTTAATATTATATATATATAAATGTTTATGTTTTAGAGTATATTATATAGTATGTATACATTATATATATAAATAAAATTATAATATATTATTATTATATTATAAAATAAAAATATAATAATAAAAAAAAATTATATATAAATGTATTATATATATATATATGTATGTATTAGATTACTAAATTTTGAGTTTTATAAGTATTCAATCTTAAATTTTAGTTTATTTTTAATAAATGGTATTACTTTTAAGATTTTTTAATTTTATAATATTTTTTAATTTTTTTAATAAATTTTATCATATTTATTTTATTATTTAATCATTTTTTAAGTATTTTTTTAAATTAATTTTTTATAACATATATCAAGTTCTTATTGGACTATCTAAATATGTAAAGTTGTTAAAATATTAAATGGTAAAAGTATCATTCTAATTTAATAATTTAACAAAAAAATGTAAATGATCAATTTATACTTTATATCAGGTTTGACTATCAAAAGTTTAGTTTTAGAGACTAAATTGATGTGTTTTGAAAAAGTTAGTACTATATGAGTTAAAAAAGTAAAACCAAACAAAAAGTGATATTTCATAATACGTCGAGGACCAAATTGATATTGTTTGAGGTACTTAGTTATAGTCTAAGCAAAAGTGCGATTTTATTGCAATAGGACCAAATGTCATGATGTTCCATTGCAATTTGCTCTTATTATTATTATGGTAAATTACAGTGGAATACATTGATATTTGTTCATATTGTAATAAAATCGTACTTTTAGTTACACTGTAACTAAGTATTTCGGATAATTATTAATTTGGTCCATAATATATTTAAAAAGATAACTTTTTAACCTATTTTTATTTTTTAACTCACATGATCCCTAACTTTTCTAAAATATATTAATTTAATTTCTATGACCAAAATTTTGATGATTAAACCTGACAAAAAGTATATATTGATCATTTTATATTTTTTTACTAAATTATTAAATTAGAATGACACTTTTTCCCTTTAACTTTTTAACAACTTTATCTATTTGGATAGTCCAATAAAAAATTGATATATGCTACAAAAATTTAATTTTTTAAAAATGCTATTTTTTTAAATAATAAAATAAATATGATAAAATTCATTAAAAATTAAAAAATAAATACAAAAATTAAAAAAATCTTTAATGTAATATTATTTATTAAAAATAAAATAAAATTTAAGATTGAATATTTATAAAATTTAAAATTTAGTACTTGAATACATATATATATATATAATAATTTTATATATATTACAGTTTTATTATTATATTTTTATTTTTATGATATAATAATAATAATATATATAATAATAATAAATGTATATATATATTGTAATTTTATTATTATATTTCATTTTTATAATATATAATAGATGGCATCGGTTCGGTTCGAACCGAATCAGACGATTCCGAACTGGAACCGTGACTAGCGATCCCGGTTTCGGTTCTTCAATTTTAAGAACTGCCGATTTCGATTCCCTTTTTTTAAAAAATATATATGTGGCCAAATAATTGGGCCACATAAAAAAAATTAAAAAATATATATGTATGTATGTTGGGCCATATACCACTTTGACCACATGCCATTTTGTTTCTTCTTTTATATATACTCCACCTCCTACACTCCCCTTTTATTTTCGATGTGGGACTAGTGTTATAAGCTTGTATTTTATATATACTTCCCTTATATATATATATATATATATATATTAGGCAGTCTATTTATACACCTGTACACTTGTTAAATGAAATAAGACGAAAACTTCTCCATCTTCATTTCTTGTTTATGGTATCAGAGACTTAGGGCAAAACAAAAAAAAATTCAAAAACCGATCGATGACTGATAACGAGGCAGTCATGACCGGCGACAACGTCGGACCGACCATTTCCGGCCAAACCCAGTTCGAACAATGTCCCACCTCAGTCTCTATCACCATTTTTTCCGGCAGTGATGCCCTCTCTCTTCATATCACAGCCCACAAGCTTGATGGAAAAAATTACCTCCAATGGTCTCAATCTGTCAAAATTGTCATGTGGTCGCAACAAGCTTGGCTACATCACTGGTAAACTTCATTATCCTCCGTCGACTGACCCGACCTATAACAAATGATTGACCGAGAACTCTATCGTTCTCGCCTGGCTAATCAACTCAATGGAATTGAAGATCAATCACCGGTATCTCTTTTTTAAGATAGCCAAAGAGGTCTGGGATGCTGCTCGCCAGATGTACTCCGACCTTGGTAATGCTTCCCAGATTTTCGAACTTCGATCGAAGTTAAAAGAACTAAAGTAAGGCTCGAGCACTGTCACGCAATATTTCTCCGATCTCCAAGACCTCTGGAATGAACTTGACTTGCTGTTTGAAGACGATTCTCTCTGCCCAGAATGCAGTATTAAACAGCGACGCAAACTCAATGATGAACGGGTTTATGATTTTCTTGTAAGTTTGAACTGGAATCTCGATGAAGTACGTGGCCGAATAGTGGCCCGAGCTCTGTTTCCTTCACCAGAGGAAGCCTTTTCCGAAGTTCGCCGGGAAGAGAGTCATCGCAAAGTAATGCTTAACGATGATCTAGCCCTTTCCTCTACTTTAGAAGGTTCTGCCTTGGTGTCCAGAAATTTTCCTTCCCATAGACGACCTGTTCATGACTCTCGAAGCAACAAGTGAGGCGAACGACCATGGTGTGACCATTGTAACCAACCTAGTCATACTCGAGAAAAATGCTGGTAGTTTCATGGGAAACCATATAATTGGCAGTAAAGAAAACCAGCCGACGGACGAGCATATCCTACTCATTCTGGCTCGGACACAACTAGAAACAGTGCTGGAAACAGTGGCACTCCTATCCCATTCAACAAAGAACAAATTGAGCATCTCTGTTGTCTCCTAAATTAGCCATCTGCTAATTTCTCATCAGGTTCTACTGTTGGTTCATGCTCTGTAGCACAATCTGGTAACTGTTCTTCAGCATTATATTCATTCACTTTATTTAAGGATCCTTGGATCATTGATTCAGGTGCCACTGATCATATGACAGGGAAATTTAATTGTTTTTATTCATATGTTTATTGTTTTAAACATACTACTGTTAAAATTGCTGATAGGTCTTTAACCCTTGTTGCTGGAATTGGCACTATTAAACTCTCTCCAAATCTTGTTCTAAATTCTGTCCTTCATGTTCTTGCCTTAAAATGCAATTTAATCTATGTTAGCAAACTCACGTATGATAAGCAATGTGTTGCTAAATTCCTATCTTTGTCATGTCAATGTTAGGAACTATTATCGGGGAGGACGATTGGCAGTGCTAAGATTCATGATGGTCTTTATTACTTTGAAACCGATCTTCCAAAGAGTGGACAAGCTTTTGCATCTGGTACTGATTTTGCTTGTGTTTCTAGTAATAGGAATATTATGTTATAGCACCATAGACTTGGTCATCCTAGATATAATTATTTAAAATGTTTGTTTCCATCTTTATTTAATAAAACCTTTGTTTCGTTTGAATGTGAAATATGTCAAATTGCAAAACACACTCACACTTCCTTTCGTACCAAATCCTATACACCATCCACACCATTTCATTTAATTCATAGTGATTTATGGGGACCATCCAAGATAATCACTTCTCATGGAAAAAAATAGTTTATCACTTTTATTGATGATCACACACGCATTGCATGGGTTTATTTACTTTGAGAAAAATTTGAGGCTTGTCAAGTCTTCAAAAATTTCTAAAACATGATTCAAAATCAATTTCAAACAAATATCCAAATCCTACGAACAGACAATGGCCGAGAATATTATAGTTCAATCCTTGGTGAATATCTATTGAAAAATGGCATTCTCCATCAAGCCTCGTGTGTTGACACCCCACAACAAAATGGAGTGGCTGAACGAAAAAACCGTTATTTGTTGGAGGTAGCCCGAGCCCTTATGTTTACCATGAAAGTCCCAAAATATTTCTGGGGCGATGCTGTCTTAACAGTGACATACCTCATTAATCGTCTACCAAATCTCACCATCAATTTCGAAACTCCTCTATGCATCCTCACTAAAACCTATCCACATATTTCCACCTCTATTGCTCTTCCCTTAAAAACTTTTGGCTGTACAGCCTTTGTCCACATTCATGCACAACTTAGAAATAAATTTGATCATCGTGCTCTCAAAACTATCTTCATTGGCTATTCTCCACATTCATACACTTCTAAAATCTTTATTCCACATTCAAAATGATCAAAGACGTATTATCTTCGGGTTACCCACCTTTAATTTTTTATTTAATTTTTTTAAATATTTTAAAAAAATTCTAATCGGTACCCCACGGTTATTGTTTCAGTTCCGGAATCGTGGCCATCCCTAATGTATATATACTAAATATAATCTAAAATATGTATATATATATAAATATTTTATTTAATTTTAACTAAATTTTGTGTTTTTTAAGTATTCAATTTTGAATTTTAATTTTATTTTTAATAAATAATGTTAATTTTAACTTTTTAATGAATATTATTATATTTGTTTTTTTATTTAATCATTTTTAATTTTTTTTAAAATTAAATTTTTATAATACATATCAATTTCTTATTGGATTATCCAAATAGATAAAATTGATAAAATATAAAAATTTAAAGGGTAAAATTGTCTTTATAATTTAATAAAAAAGGGTTAAATGATCAATTTATATTTTATATCATGTTTGACTGTCAAAATTTTGGTCATAAAAACTAAATTGATATATTTTGAAAAAGTTAAGGATTATATAAGTTAAGAGAAGTAAAAATAGGTTAAAAAGTGCTATTTATAAATTTGGTGCCTAATTTTTGGAGAATTATCAATTTTTTAAACCAGTTTTGTTTATTAGTATCATTGGACCCTAACTTTCTGGAAACGTATCAATTTGGTCCATCTGTTAATCAACTGTTAGTCAAACTTAACTGTTCTAGGGGTATTTTTGTTTTTCAACCTACCCCTAATTAAAAAATTAAATAAAAATCTCTATTTTGATGGACGGTGGAGATTATATTGATTTTTTTTAAAATAAAAATTGTAAAATTAATTTTTTTTTACTATTGAAAAAAAAAGGTTGATATTCTTAGTGGAGATCTATATTGGATATCCACCAAAATAAAAAAAAATTGAAGTTGAAGATCTGGGTTCGATTTGAACCCATATGACCCTAGAAATCTAGGTTCGAAGACGATCGAACCCAGATTTATGGGTTCGAAGACTAACTCGAACCCAAATCCTGGGTTCGAATCGAACCCAGATCTGGATTTGATCAATTTTTTTTTTCTGTTCTTAGTGGATAAACTTTTTTTTTAAACAGTAAAAAAATTAATTAAAAAAATTAATTTTACAATTTTTATTTTTTTTTAAAAAAATTCGATATAATCTCCACCTTTCATCAATTTTGATGGACGGTGGAGATTCATTTACAAATATTTTTTAAGGGCATTTAAAAATATTTTAAATATTTAATTAAAAATTAATCTAAAATGACTATACTACCCTTTAATTATTAATATTCCATTTTAAAATTTGAGGTTTATTGTAATTTTGACTTATTTAAATGGAGTTAAGGGCAAATAAGTCTTTTTAACAATTCAGTGAGGTTTGACCGTTAGAAAATTAGTCAAAGGGACCAAATTGATAATCGCCATTTATATTTTATGTCAGGTTTGACCGTCAAAATTTTGATTATAAAAACTAAATTGATGTATTTTGAAAAAATTAGGGATTATATAAGTTAAAAGAAATAAAAATAGGTTAAAAAGTGCTATTTATAAATAAGTTAGAGACCAAATTGATCATTATTCAATGTACTAAGTTATAGTTTAAGTAAAAATTCAGTTTCATTGTAATATGACCAAATATCAGGTATTCCATTGTAATTTGCCCTTATTATTATTAATTTATGAGATTGGAACTCAAGACCTTAGTTTTATTGAGAGATGTAGTTACCAACAGACTATGGGGTCGTTTGTTTTTTTATGTAAAGACTAAATAGGTCTAAATTTTTTTAAAGACTGAACAGAAATTGAAACTTGAATTCTGAATAATATGTTTATTTTTTTCCTTTTGACTATTGAATAAAAATATTAATTGTTTGTTTTTTTTTTAAAATAGAAACATATGAATAAAGATAAATTTAAAAATATATTAATATAAAAATGATAACTGTAGAAAAAAAATAATATAATTAAGATTAAGTGAGTATGATTTAAGTAATAAGTCAGCATTCTTAACTTTTTATTTTAATTTATTTTATAATATTTTTAAGTTATTTGGGTGTTTAAAAAAAAATAAAAATAACTTAATATATTCAATTTAGACTCATTAATATAAGTGAAAAAAACAAATGACTCCTATATCTAAGATCACAATATTTATTATTTTTTAAATATCATTTTATAATTTCTCAAACTATGTATCAATTTTTAAATGCTTATTTATTTTATAAATAAGTAAAATTAAACTTTTGTATTAAAAATTTTACTTCCTAAAAACTCTTAAAAAAAAGAAGATGAAAAACTTAAAATACCAAACACACCCTCACTCGTCACTATCCTCGTGACGTCCGTCACCCAACATTTTTTTTTTATTTTTTTTTTTTGTGTTTTTGATTTTGTTTTTTGTTGTTGTTGTTTTGGCCCTTCGTAATTATAAGTTTTCACGTCTCATTTGTGGCGTCTCGATGGCGCTTTCTTCTCTCTCTCTCTTCTCGCACCATATATAAGGTCTCTTGTTGTACAATACCAAGTTTGATTCCTCACAAACAATTTATAATTATTTTTTTTCAGGTACGTTGCCTTGTTTCATCTGAATCAACCATAAAAAACTTAGATTTTGTGTATGCTTGGGTTGGATCGAGTGGTCTGCAATCTGTTTTTATGTTACTTTATTTGTATATAGCCATTCATTATCATCTGAACACAAGAAAAAAAGAGACAAAATGGTTTTTTTTTTTTAGTTTTTTGTTGTATAGCTTTTATAGTTTTAGCTAATTGGATCTTTAAGGCTTAGATGGATCCATGAAAAATTTAGCTTTTACATTTGCCTGACTGTTGATGTTTTATACTGTTAAAGCTTTTGAGTTCTAAGATGCATATTGTGGTTCTCTTGGTGTATTTTTATTAGTCAGATTATTGGTTTTAAGTGTATAGTTTAAGTTTAACTGTTTTTTGGAGCTAATCTGGGGATTCCTAACATCGTTGTTTTAGTTCTCATGAAATTTATGCGCAATGCCTGTATGGGTTTTACTGTTACAAGTATGATATGCGTAATTTTACTTGGTCGGGATTTTCGGGATCAAGCCCCGGGCTTTATCATGTAATGAATGCTTGATCGGAAAAAAAAAATCAGGATGTAATTGGAAATTCTTTAAATTTCTTAGTCTTTAGCAATTTTTTTTTTGTTCTAGTGATATTGAATTTATTGTGTGTTTCTGAACATCTGAAGAATGACCTGTTGCAGGTAGCTCTCGTTTTTTGCTCAAAGGTTTCAAACTTCTTGTGAAAACTTATTCGAACATCTGGTCCATTTAGAGTGATTCTGTTGCTCTTGTGGAAGTGAAAATATTATGTTCGTTTATGATTTTTCATGTTGGTTTCGGAGTGGAGTTGAAAACAATCTGCTAGTATCTAAAATTCTGATATTGGTTTTGGTAGTAGACCTTTTGTGTTGCAATAAACTGATATTAAGCTAAAGAAAGTTTTGTACATCAGAAATGATTACGTACGAGCAAGATCCTGATGTTGTTCGGTGGGGTCTCCAACTTTTCGACAGTGATCCGTATTTTAATTGTGGGTATGGCGGCACTGTGGCATTAGATAATGTGGACTATTATCATGGACAAAATTTCAAGGAAGATCATTACGATATTGATTGTTGCAATATAGAAAATGACGAGCTTATTGCTCATGCTCTTCAAGAAGAACTATCACAACTTGCTGTTGCAGAAGCAACTGAATCTCCACATGGAGGTGAAGAGAACTTGGAACTATCTATTTACGAACAAGATTTTCTCAGCCAGTCTATGGGAAACTATTATTCTGGTAAATGCTGAATGTAATAAGTCCAGCCTAGTCATTTTATTAGTTGGGTAGATTGTGTGTGTGAATACTATTTTTATGTTCTTCACAATGTGTAGGGCAGGAGAGTGGCCAGGAAGAGGCAGATGATATACAGCCTTCTAGTTTATGTTCTAGCCCTGATGAAAAGTCATATTATGGGGAGGAGTGGTCATATCCACTAGAGCTGACAGATGAATATGCTCTTGATGTTGAAGTTGGGAAAAGATTGAATCAGATGGCTTCTGTTCCTGTAAGTTTAACATCTAAGAAGTACTAGTTATGCCTCCTTAAAGGAAAATCTCATTTCCTAGTGAACTTTATCGGACTACTTATTTCTTTATTTATACATGTTCGGAGTCGAGATAACATTTTCCAACTTTGGTCCTTAACTTTTGGTTGCCAGGTTGTAAAGTGTGGGCTCATGACCTATGGCCTGTTCTGCTAAGTTTGATTTACTTGTAGTCTTTACCTTTGTACAGAATTTCAAAGAGTTACTTCCAATGCGGTTAAGTATAATAATTCCTCCGAGAACCTTTCAAGGGCAATAAAATTGGTACCTGCACTAAACGCATGTTTGTTAGGGATGGCTATGTGTTTTATGCAGTGGTGGAGCTAGTTAATGCCCAGTGGGTCTCAAGCCTCTGCTGGTAACAGCTAGAAAATTTCTTTCCTTAGCAAGGTTAAAGGTCTTAATTCTTCGTAGCCTAAAAAAATGCCCAATACCAAAATCACCAATTAAATAATTTGTATGATAGTATTCATTTATGTCCGTAATGACTTTAAAAAATTTGCACTTATACATCATTAATATTATATTTCAATTTGTTTTTGAATAAACTCCCATCAAAATCATTCTATAATTAATTCTATCGAAAGATAAAGCAAAACAAAATCAATTTGGTTGATTATTCAACCTGTTTTGTAAGGTAACTTATTACTTACTTTTGTCACTATTTTTTTTCTTTTAAAAAATACTATAAATCATTTGTGTGTTATTTATTTATTTATTTTTGAACTTTTACATGTAGTATCATTTGAACCAATCCCCCACCAAATTAAATTTCTAGCTCTGCCACTAGTTTTATGTTCATGGATTCTTCATATTGCATCCTCATAATATGCTGTACATATTTTGCATCATCTGTTATTGGTTTTGTGCAGCATGTTCCCAGAATTAATGGAGAAATACCTTCAGTTGATGAAGCAACTTTAGATCATCAAAGGCTACTAGAGAGGTATGATATCCTCTTTTTTTTCAGATGAATTTTTTGTATGGTCGTGGAATAATTTCTATTCTTTATTTTTTATGAGTAAACTTTTATGATCTAGCCTACGCTTTTCATGTACAGATTGCAAGTATATGATCTGGTTGAGCGTAAAGTTCAAGGCGATGGTAACTGCCAGGTTAGATTTCTGATCTCAGAATATATGCTTTAATGTGCCATATGCTTGATAACATGGTAGTGTCTAATTCTTTAAATTATAGCTGCCTTGTTAACCTTAGATGAACCAATATGCAAATCAACTATTAAACTTATATCATCCCTCAATGCTATAAGTTGATTTATTTCAAAAACCAAATTGTCGACATGTTAGTAAATCACAGTAAATAAAATGTTCACATATCCAGCGTAGATCCATAACATCTTCATCAATGGGTGTTTTTTGGCTGGCTTGACAAATGTATCCCATTGTTAGAATCCATTGGAGTCTGGCATACTCTTTTTGAAGGGGTGTTTGACTAGGGTTGTTGTTTGGAGGTTTTCCGCATTGCCTGATGTTCCAAACTTCTCCTCAGTACGTTGGTGACGGTATTCCTTAGCTAGGACAGTATTAGGCCTTCTCATGGTTCTCCATTTTTTTCTTCAAAATGGAGATCCAATATTCCATCTCCATAAATTTACAATTCCAACCATTCTCCATTTTACAATCTTCAAATAATAAAATATTATTATTTTTTACTTTATAAATTATTTTTCAAACTTTCTCTTAATTATTTTAGTTAATAATTTACTTAGATAATAATATACTTACATAATATATTTACACCTACAAATTTATAATATATATTTTTTTCCTAAATCATCACAAATTCACATCTAATTATTTTTACATCTAACAATTTTAATCTAAATTTTTTAATAATTAAATTCTTTTATCTACCTAATTTTCCAATAATAATTAAAATATAGTCAATATTGTACTCACTTGAAAGATCTCAACAAAGTATTTCCAATGTTATAATTTTTATGCTAATTATATTTATAAATAAAAAGTTATAATAAGTTAACTGAGTTTAGTTAAAAATTTAAAAAGGATATGGGAGGAATGAAATTTGTTTAAAGAATGGATGGAAGGGTAATAGTGGAATATATAATGTTGAAAAAAATATGGAGATTGGAATAGTGAATATCCAAATTATCCATTTGCCAATCTCCATTTTATATTTTTTGGGAACCCCACTTTGGAGCATGGTTGAAGACCAATGGTTCTCCATTTTTCCAAAATGGAGAACCATTGGAAAAGGCCTTAGAAACTTTCGCTTTTCAATTCTTTACTTTCTTTGATTATTGATGGGGTAATTTTTTTCCTTCGTGAAATTAAAATTGATGTCTTTGTGGTCTTGTTCTAAATATTTTCATATTATAGTATGTTTCAAATGGTTTGGCTCTTTTTCAAATTTAATTTATTTGCATGTTTGTGGCTGTCTGTACACTCGGTGCCATTGCAAACCTGAATGTCTTGACAGTTGCTTCAAATTCAAAGCATGTCCTACAGAATGTAATGCTTGTCATTTATGATAAGTTTGGTTCAGGTGTTTCTGCTCTTTTTTACTTCCGAGGGTCATTAGATCTGACTAGCTTAAGATTAATTACACACATGATGTCTCATTAATTCCATGATGTGACCAGTTTCGCGCTTTATCTGATCAAATTTATCTGACTCCTGAGCACCATGAGTTTGTGAGACAGCAAGTTGTGAATCAGGTTGGCTTTGCTTATTATGTTGAACTTCTGTACATCTGTTTGTTATAAGCTTGTGTTAAGCGAATTGCTGGTGTAATCAATGTGAACTTCACATTAACTATCTTTTTTCTTTTTTTTTTCTTTCGTTTCACAATGTCTATCAGCTTAAGTCTAATCCGGAGATATATGAGGGATATGTTCCCATGGCTTATGGTGACTATCTGGAGAAGATGTCTAGGTATTTCCCTATTCCTATTCACTGACTTTAGCTTACTTTCCTTTGGTTAAAAATTGACCTTTTGTCATCACGTGGATGATATAGGAGTGGTGAATGGGGTGATCATGTCACTTTGCAGGCTGCTTCAGATTTGGTATCATACTGATTTTGCTTGATTTATCTTGTAAATGCACCAGATTATAATCATTCTACTTGATTTCTTTTCTTTTGGGTTATTTACTTCTCCTTGGTAATTCTGTATTTCTGTGAGCTGCTTCCACTTGTGGTTCCGAGTATCAGCAACCAAAAAGTTGGCCTCTTGCCTCCTATTTGAGCATAACTACTGATGTTCATGTGTAAAAAGTGTCCTGTGTTGTCTAATGCGTATAAGTATTTGTTGCAGTATGGTGTGAAAATATTTGTCATAACTTCTTTCAAGGACACTTGCTATATCGAGATTCTTCCTAATGTTCAAAGGTCAAATCGAGGTAGGTTTTATTAGAGTTATTGCTGCAACTATTCATCAATTGTTAAATTCTGGATTATTCAAGTGTAATTTATATTGCAAGTAATAGCTTTGTTGCCAAATTTTATTTTCCTCATTTGAGGTAATTTATGGCAGTGTACTCCAATTCTCATCATGCTTGTGACAATTCCTATATAAAGCACCTGGAAATACAAATAAGTTTGTAAAAACAACTGAGACTAAACTTTTGTACAAAAATTTATAATTAAATATTAAAATGTTACTCTCTCTGTTCTAATAATATATACCCTCAAAGAGGTTAGGACTTCCCCTTCATGCTTTTATGCTGCGAAATTGTTGCCAAGAGCAGAGTCGGCTGATAAGGTTAATGCTGATCCTATTCAAGTGTCTTCTGGATCTAGGTCCAAATGACCTTATTAACACAGCTGTGCTCTACCAAAATTTTAGCTTTGCCACTGTTTTTCCTCAAAAGAATTTATGTCCCTGCTATTTATCCCTTGGTATTCTGTATTCACTCATTAGCTTTTATTTTTTATTTATTTATGAATAAACTCATTAGCTTTTATATCGGTGCTTGGACAAAGGTAGGCGCCCCTTTAAATTATTCCCATTGGAAGAATGTGGATTAAGATTGATCTGTATTAAGGTTGGATTCCATTTACCACCTCATCAGCCGACAGTTTATAAACTTGTTACCCCAATTGTTTATGCACTGTGGGGGAGTAAACTCATCCTCACAAACATAAAGGGATGGTCATAATCAGAAGTGTGTCATCTTACTGTAGGTGCATAATGCTTTTGTAATAGAAATTTCTGTATTTAACAAGTATTTTAGATGGACTTGCCAAGGTGATTAATATCTTCTTTCGGAGTAGTACTGCTTTGAGCCTCAATCCCTTCTCAGACAGTTTTGAGCCATCTTTTTCTTTCCCCTACCTCTCCTTTTTCTATATTTATGTTGCGTGCTCTTTGGCTTGGCTGATTGAAGGATATTGCTTTCTTGGATGCGATATATATATATATATATATATTTTCAAGGAGTAAAAGTCAATTTCTTTTTATCTCGTATTTTACCATTGCTTATGATGTTCAATGGAAATTTGTAACTTCTCTTTTTTGTGTGTTATACAATCTGCAGTAATATCTTTGAGCTTTTGGGCAGAGGTGCACTACAATTCTATAGTTCCGCCTGGAGGTAAACCTCCACTTAGTATTTCTGGATCATGTCTGCTGCATGCTCTTTGCATGAATAAAATAGAAAGAGAATGTCTTTATGCTGGTCTGTTTCTTAGATTGGTGGATTAAGTTGGAAAGACCTAAGATTGTTTTTGGAGGCACTGAAAGAGACAGATTTTGTAATCTTTTGTTGCATTGACCTCCAAGTTTTCTGATTGACATCAAAAATAATTTTGAATTTGGGGGTTGGGAGGTCTGGAGTTAAGGTTGTGAGTAGGAGGACATGTGACTGGCGGCAGAATATCATATGAAGATATTTGCATACTTGTATATTACAAATTTTTTATAATCTAGAAAAAATTTATCCATTTTAGCAATTGTGCTTTGTCAAACAATTTATTCACTATAAATATCGAGAATGCGGAAAAGTAGGATCACATAGCCAACCAGGTCATGAGATATGATGCAAAGTTGAGTGGGTGAATTTATATTAGGCTTGCTTCTTTGGATTCATTGTTATGCACTCACAACTGGTTCTAGTTCAGCCCTTGTGTATTGATCTGAACATCTTCATGGATATCGTTCAGATGTACCTGAATTTGAAACCAAAAAAGAAGAAGAGAGTGCGGATGTTTCGTAAAAAGCAGTTGGAGTCACCAAATGATTATGAATGAATCGCTTAATGGTAATTATAATACTTGGTTCCATTAAGTTTTTATTTTTCATATGTTGCTTCTGCCAAAGCTGCAGGTCGCTCATGGCCCTTTTCAACCAGGTTTCTTTCTCTCTGGATTTTGGATGACCGACTGATATCACACCAAAGGCACAAATTTCATCGTGGCCGCTCTTTTGTATATGTCCTCCTCCCTTTGATGCAAACTCTAGTCTGCATTCTGTACTTATTAAGATATTTTCTCCCATGTAGACTAGCAACTTAATTACACTTGGAGCTACACTAGTTGCTTTTTTAATTTTTTTTTAATTTCTAACTTTGCTCTACCATATTGGTCTGCCTTTGTGCTCAATAATGTTGAGATTATTAGCATGCAAGTTTTCCAGTCGCATGCTGATGAGAATCATTTTGGTAATTCTTTGATGAGGCATGAGCAGTTATAATTTGAGATTATTAAAGCAGTTTTTTTCAATTACTTGCGAAAGCAGTATTGAATGTTAATTTATTTGTTTTATTATAAGCACTCTTCTTTGTTGCAGACAGTAAAATCTTTCGAGGGAGGGCACATATAAAATATTTTGGAAATGAAATATATATATATATATATATATAGTAAATAATGCCTATCTCCCCTGAGGTTTACTCATTACAGGTGGAGTCAACTTTTGAATTTATTAACAAAGATCTCCCCTTCCGTTAGTTAACTTTTAGATTTTTTGACAAAGATCTCTTCTGATCAACTGTTATATTAAACTAAATCTTACTAAGGGCAGAAGAGGAGTTTGTACATAAATGATAAAGTTGACTCCGTTTATAGTTGGCAAAACCTCAGGGGAGTTCAATGCAATTAGTTTATATATATATATATATATATATATATATATATATATATATATATATATAATAATGTCTATTTCCCTTGAGGTTTGCTCAATTACGAGCGGAGTCAACTTTTGAATTTATTGACAAAATTCCCCTCTTCCGTTAGTTAACTTTTAAATTTTTTTGATAAAGACCTTCTCTAATTAACTGTTATATTTAATTAAATTTTACTAAGGGCAGGAGATGAGTTTGTTAATAAATGATGAAGTGGACTCCGCTTGTAGTTGATAAAACTTCATGAGAGCTCGATGCAATTAGCTTATATATATATATATATATATTAAAATTATACAATTACAAGATTAATCATAAAATTGTAGGGATCTGTTGAAATCAATTATTAAACATCCTGATATTTATTTTCACAGTAAGGAAAAAAAAAAACTATCCATGGAAAATGCATATGGAAATGAAATATTGGAACAATCTAATACATCTCTTAGTTACCATTTAATACTTTTTTTTATTACTAAAATATCTTTTAATAAATTTCTTATAAAAAAGATTAAATAATTTGATGAATAAAAGTAATAGTAAATTGCATGAAGTACTTTGACGTTTAATTATATTATAATAAAATCGTGAGTTTAGTCTATTACTCGTTAGTATTTCACCGTCAGTTGACTAGGTCAAAAGTAACGGTTTTGACCATGATTTATGCGTAAAATGATAAAATTACCCTAGATTAAAAAAATTTAAAAATAATATTAAATATTAAAATAATAAAATGGAAAAAAATTAAAATTATTTTAAAATGGATCTCTACTGTCCATCAATCTAGAAATTATATTAAAAAAACTTAAAAATAAATTTTTCTAAAAAAATAAATAAAAAAGAAATCTTTAGGTGGAGATCCAATCTGGAGAGGTTGGATCTCCCCTAAATGAAAAAAAAAAAATGCGATGGAGATCCCAACAACCATCGTTAGATATCCAGTTGATTTAATTTTTTTTTTGTGTTCTTAGTTGGGTGGAGATTTAACTCTTGATTGGATTTCCACCGTTCATCTTGGTGGGTGGATATCCAATATGCAGTTAGATTTTCACCCACCAATATTTTTTTTAATTTTATTTATTTTTTTAAAAAAATTATTTTTCAATATGATCTCCACTATACATCAATCTTGATAATGATAGTGACCCATTTAAATTTTATTTTATTAATTTTTTTTAAAAACAATTAAGGAAAAATGACTATATTACTCTTTTAACTACTGGTTGATCGTTAACTCTAACGGTGAACCAGTAGTCAAGAGTACTAATATGTAATTAAGGTTAAATTCACGATTTCGTTATAATATGGATAAACGTCAGGATATTTTATTACAATTTATCCTAAAATAAATTTATTTATGTTGTGTGGAAAATTACACGGGCCAAACAGGCCCAAAATGCTGAAACCTCCAAAGAAGGCCTAACACACGCAAAGGGCCAGAGAATCGCTAAAGGATCAAACGGGCCCTAAACCCATTGAACCACGAAGGGAGGAACATCTAAGAAGTCAAAGTACAACACCCCGCTAAGTTATCCGATCATCGGAGAAACAACCCGTAGCTCACTAACCACAAGGTTCGTAGCTCTCCCTAATTTAATTAATTCAATATCCTTCTATTCAAATCCATCCACAAAAAAAAAAAAAAAAAAAAAAAAAAATCATGCTCATCACCACCATCCATCCATCTTCCACATTCAATCATCAATCATCCACCCAAAAAGTTTAAAACCATATCACAAAAAAAAAAAAAAAAAAAATTCGGGATAGGAGTAGATCTGTTCCACCTTGTAGATAGAGCGCCAGCTCCATTTGCGATAGAACTGGTTCTTAGTTTTTTAGTTTTTCAATTAAAAGGAAGAGATCTGGCAAAAAAAATCCAGATCTCTTCATTTTTAAAATTGTTTTTAATTTTTTAAAATTAATTAAAAAATGACGTGGCGTGTTTGTATTAATTAGGTGATTTTTTAATTTTTTTTTATAAAAATTTCACACGTAAAAGACCAATTTGCCCTTAAATCGTTAAGTTCATTGTTAAGTTAGCGGTGGTCAACGTGATCAAGGATAGTTGAGTGTAATAAATGGTAAACTGATATATGTGTGTAATTATGAAAAAATTTAGGGTACCTTAGTGTAATTCACCATTTCTGAAAATAATGTATTAAGTGATGAGTTCTTCAACTATCGTCCAATATGTCTTGTAGGTAAAAAATATTCATTCAGTTTAATAATATCTCAGGTTTGAGCGGTCAAATCGTAAATAATATATATAAAAAAGGGCAAATTACAGCTCACCTACCTGAGGTATTGTTAATTACAGATGGAATCAACTTTTAAGGAAATTTGACTGCTGACATCCCTAGCATTGATAGTAAAAAAGACAGTTGACAGTTAAAAATATATATAAAAAAAACTTTGCTTCAAGTTAAAAAAATCCAAATAAAATAAAAATAAATATATTATGAATCTCCATCCAGTTATAAAAAAAATTAAATTTTTTTAAAAAATAAAATTAAATCTAAAATATTCATCATCCATCTAGAGACATATCTTAAAAATAAATAAAAAATAATTAATGATCTGGTGGTCATGGACGGAGAGGGAGGCTCTAGCCTTGCACCTCGCCTCTCTTGGTTGTTAGCAACCCAGGTTCGTGCATCTCGTTCACAAGCTTGGGTTCGTGATCTATGATGGATTGCATCCTTCTCTCTTTCTTCTTCTTCTTCTTCTTTAAAATCTCCGACGTCCATCTCTAAAAAGGATGGTGGAGATCTTAAGTTTTTATATTTTAATTTTTTTTAATAAATCTTAATTTTAAAAAATAGATTTTCACCATCCATTTCATTTGAAATGGATGGTGGAGATCTTAATTTTTTTTTTAAAAATATATATTTTAAAAATAAGACGAAATGATTAAAAAATCCTTAATATTATTGACTTTGATTAACATTGACCCACATTAGTAGGGGGGTTTGTAGTTAATATTTTTAAAAATTGATTCTATATGTAATTATGAATACCTAAGATAGTGGGCTATAATTTATTAAAGGAAAAATAAAAGGGAAAGAAAAAGTGATGAGTTATTAAAAAAAAAAGAAAAAAAAAGAATGGACTATTAATTTTACTCGATAAATATACAGTTCGAGTCTGCTTATTAAGTGATTTTTTAATTTATTTATATATTCCGTTTATAAAGATGACTTAACCAAGTCGTTGTCGTTCACTCCACGCGCTGTTGTTGGTCTTCAATGGCCAAAGGATGGGCTTGACTTGCACTTATGTGTACGATGTCATGTTCACGTGAAATTTTATTTAATTGTATCGATCTCTCCTGAGATTTTATTGACTATAAGTGGAGTTAAGTTTATCATTTATTGATAAACACCTCCCCGCTCTTAATAAATTTTGGTCTAATATAATAGTTGACCATATGAGGTTTTTGTCAAAAAACTCAAAAATTGACTAACGGGAGGGAAGATCTTTATCAATAAACCCAAAAGTTAACTAACAGGGAGGGGAGATCTTTGTCAATAAACTCAAAAGTTGATTCCGCCTGTAATTGAGCAAACCTCAAGGGAAGTAGGCGTTATTTACTCTTAAAAAAAATTATTACCACTACTAATTGTGGTTGGCCCATTGACACTATAAGATCGAGTCGTGTTCCCATCCCCAAATCCAATTAATTGTAATAGCTCAAAAACCTTTTCTTACCACTGTACAAAAAAAATAAAAATTAAGTAATAATTTTACATCTAAAATATAAATAATTAAAATACTTGTCACCGCAATACATTAAACGGTAAAACTTTAAACACTTGTTAAATACAAACCCATATGAATGTATGTATGTGTAGGGCCAATAGATGGGAAAATTTATTTCCAGTTTGGTTTGGAGAGAAATCGAACCAAAAGTCGAATCAAACTAGTCCTATGTTTTTTTAGTCTTTTTAAAATGAATTGAACCAAACCAAAATATGGGATAAACCCTAATCTAAATCGATTTGATTCGAGTTAATGGTTTCATGCCCACCCTATTTATGATTAAAGCCCTCTATTCTTTAAATTTCAGTTTCAGGTTAACATTACTAGACAGTTATTATTTTGTATGTTATCAAATTGGTATTGTTCGCAATGATTACTTCTTCAAAATTGTTATTGAGGTATATTTACATTTTTCAATTTTTGTCAACATATTTGTGCAAATATGCTTACATATGCAAATCTATGACTATTCAACCCTAAATATGCTTACATATGCAAATCTATAACTATTCAACCCTAACTTTCGGAAGTTAATTAATTTTAACGGTATTTCTCGTTATACTTCATTAATTCAATTTTATTATAAAACTACATTGCATTGAATACATTGCATTGACTTCACCTGCACTACAAGAAAAATGATTATTCACCACGGGTGATGCAATACCTAATTAATCACTATAGTTAATTTTTAGGATATGTTTGAAACATTAATACGTATGAGATTTCTTGCACTACCTATTGAAAGAATTTCAAACACTTGTTAAATACAAACCTATATGTATGTATGTATGTGTAGGGCTAACAAATGAGAAAATTTAATTCTAATTTGGTTAGGCAGTTCGAAAAATCAAATTGAAAACCGAACTAAGAGAGTCAATTTTTTTTTATTTTAAAATGAACTGAATCAAACTAAAATATGGGATAGAGTCGAACCAAAACCATATGAATTGGTTTGATTTGGTTTAATGGTTTCATGACAACCGTTATCTATAACGAAATTCCTCTATTCTTAAATTTCAGTTTTAGGTTAACTTTGCTCGACATGTAGGTTTTTATTACTAGTGGCTTTTTTTTTTCTTTCGACAATGGATATCAAAACTCAGAACTCAAGAACAACCAGAAAAATCAAAGATTACAAACTCTTCCACATACAGAGGTGTAACCTCTAACCAAACTCTCGGAGAATTAACATTAACTCCGAATTTAGCTAGGCCATGAGCCACCATATTACAGGATCTAGGCCGAAAAATAAAACTACAATTAACAGAAGACGAAGAAAGAGCTAATAAGTCTAAAACAATTACAAGGAAGCTGCATCAAATTCAAACATACAATGGGACACTCCTACCTCTACTGCCAGTTTCATCACTTTCAGTAAAGCCAGCCCTTCTGCACACTCCACTAGAATTAGCGAATTCAAACTGGAGGCCATAGCAGCAGCTACTCTACCCTCACAATCACGAATGACCACTCCAATACCAACCTTCATATTAGGCAAATCAATAGCCGCATCAGAGTTAAGCTTGAACCAACTCGGCGAAGGAACTTCCCAATGTAGCGCCATCAACGGTTCGGGTGACGAAGGCAACAATGTGGCAACACGAAAATCATCCAGGAAGGATTTTGACCAAGGCACCAGATCATCCATAGGGAGCAGCAATGAGGAATGAACAAAATTATTCCTGTAATACCAAACCCTCCACCAAGAAACACACAGCTCCCCTAAAACAGATTCCCTCAAAACTGCCTAGTAGTGATCGAACAGGTCCTTGAAGAAGCTGTCACAAGGAATCAGCAGCCTTGCTAAATGGTGAAACCATCGACGAACAGGTTTCAGCTTGCAGCAAATCTACAGAGCGTGCACAGGGGATTTTGTCCTAGCTTTACACAGAGGGCAGACGTTACAAGTAGGGACTTTGCGTGCCACTAACACAGACAAAGTGGGAAGCCAACCTGAAGCAACTTTCTAGAGAATGAACTTTATTTTCGGAGGAAGATGGAGCTTTCAAAGCTGTTTCTACCACCCCGAAACATAAGACGAGGAGGTAGCAGAGCTACTGGCAGTATCATCAGATTGCATAGAGAGCCGATATCTGCTCTTAACACTGTAGGAGCCTCATTTTTTGTAGTGCCAACAGATGATATTAGCTGCGGCAGGACTGGATGGAGGGATGCTTAAAATGGTGTCTGCTTCTTTTTCATGAAACGCACGTCGAATTAACTCTGCATTCCAGGCACCTGAAACATTTTTAAGGGAGGCCACAGTAGCATAGCAAGGCAGTAGCTGCAGGGAGGAAGACAAAAATGACTTGGGCCGTGGTATCCACTTATCCTTGTACACACTTAGAGATTCGCCGTTGCTAACTCTCCAACGAACTCCTCGATCAAGGAGGGCTTTACCCCATAATATACTTCGCCAGACAAATGAAGAGCCCGCCTTCGACTTAGCCTGCAAAAAAACAGTGTTAGGAAAATAAATATGTTTGAGCACTAAGGCCACCAGCGAATTAGGCCTCTCCAATAATCTCTAACCTTGGTTAGCGATAAGAGCCGGATTAAAGTTCACTAAGTTCCTGAAACCCAGGCCATCTTCCAGCTTGTGCTTACAAAGTCTTTCCTAGGTGTACCAATGGATTTTCTTCTTTGAGATAGAACTACTCCACTAGAAACGGGCCATCATCCTATGGATATCTCAAATAAGAGCCACAGGGAGCTTAAAAAGGTTCATAGAGTAAGCGGATATAGCTTGAATTACTGCCTTCAAAAGGCCCTCTCTTCTAGCAGGAGAGAAAAGCTAACACTTTCAATTCTTCAGTTTTCTCCAAACTCTATCTTTAATAGAGTTGAAGAGATCTTTTTTCGATCGACTCAAAGAGCTCAGGAGGCCAAGATAGTGACCGTGGCTACCCACCAGAATGACCCCTAACAGGACTCGCAACTCCTCCATTTTAGAGCCAACCATCCTAACATTAAAACAAATTGCTGACTTTTCAAGATTAATTGTAACGCCCCTAATTTTTCGTAAATATAATAAATATCCTTGGATTATTATTAATTATTATTGAGCATGCAAAAGTTAAGTATGTGATTTAAATTGGTGGAAAGTATGTATATATATATATTCTATATATAGTATATAAATGAATAGTGATTTTAACCGACTTAGAAATATTATTTTCATGGTGCATTTAGAGAATAATAGGTCCAATTGAGTATTGGTGAAGTCAATTTGTTTATTGGATAAGTGTGAAATATTTTTGGGAATAGTTATCGAGATGGAATGTGATTAATTGTAAATTAGTTGCCATTTTAGAATTTTAAAAAACTTAAGGGAGCAAGTTGTAATTGTTGAGATATATATATATATATATATATATATATATATATATATATAAAATTCTTAGTGGAAGCTCCACTAACAAATTGAGTTAAACAAAAAAAAAAAAAAAAAAATTTTGCACAGCAAGTAGAAAAGAAGAGAGCAGATTGGTATGAGAGGAAGAGAAAAGAAGAGAAAAAAGAAAGAAAGAAAAAGACGAAAGTTGAGAGAGAAAGAAGAAAAGAGAAGAATAAGAAGAAAGAAGAGAAGAAGAAGGAGAAGAAAAAGATGAGGAAAGAAAAGAAGAAGAAGAAGAGAAGAAGAAGAAGAAGAAAGGAAGAAGAAAAAAAAAAACGTGGAGGAAAAAAAAAATTTTCAGAAACGGTTTTAAGGTTGGTATACACTTTTATTTTAAGTATTAGTTCTCAGATTCAAACTGATTAGTTGAATTTTTAATAATTTGTAAGTTTCTAATTGAATTGATTTGTGAATAAATTTTGAAAATGATTTTGGAATTTTATATATATGGATTTGGTTGATTTTGATAATTTTAGTTTCCAGATATATTGTCATAATTAATTTTCGGTTTTTATGTGTGTGTGTGTGTGTGTGTGTGTGTGTGTGTGTGTATATATATACATATATATATATATATATATATATATATATATATATATATTTGTGTTTTAAATACTTTGTTTTATAAATATTGCTTTATATTGATTTTGGAATAATTGAGAGGATTTCTGTTTTATGAAATTTATTTGATTGTGCTATAGAAATTTTAAAGTTGAAAATTGAGAATTTTGATGATTTTGTGAAATCTGAAATACCTGAATAATGGCCTTGATATATGTATATAGGAATATGGATATAGGAGATTGACATGTTAATTGAGTGCACTTAGCAGTATTGCACTGATACTTCTGATGATTATGATGACTATATAGGGATACCATTTCATTTTGAAGTGGGAAACCCGGCTGTGTAAATAGGAATACCATTTCATTTTGAAGTGGGAAACCCGACTGTGTAAATAGGGATATCATTTCATTCTGAAGTGGGAAACCCGACTATATAAACCCGTAATCCAGTCCTGTAAAACCCTGTTATGTGTATCAGAGGCCCAGTTAAGAAATGAAAAATGGAATTACTGAAAACTATGAAACGATTTTGGAATAAAGAAATTTTATTGAGATTTCAATCCAGAAACATTTGAAAATGTTTTAATTAATATAGCTTCAGTATTTGAAATATTATATTTGTTTTATGAATGTACGTACGTTAATATGTATTTCTGAAATTTAGTTCCATTGTTTTATATGATATTGAACATATTTTAGTGTACACCCATTAAGCATTATTGCTTAGCGCGTTAATTTTATCACGTGTAAGTAATAGAGATACCGGTGGAGAAAAAGACTGAAGAGGTGATAGCTGCTGAAGAAGATTCAGAGTCACATTACTTGGGTAGTTTTATTTAAACCTTGCTCGTATAATTATTTATTCCAGCATGCATATACAGAAGGTTGTAATATATGAGTTTTGTAAATATTGGTATAATAGTTTATGTTTGTCAAAATTTTGTAAATATAAATTATGTATTGTTTTATTGAAAATGTTTGGGAAAATCGCACTATATGGAAGAGTGCACAAGTGATTGAGAAATAAATTTTGAAGTGTTTGATAGTATATTGTCTGAATTTGGTTGAAAACAGGATTTTCGGAAAAGTCAGTAAAATAGAGGAAACTCTGCCAAAAATTTTCAAATAATTTTATGGGCTCACTGTAAAGGAATTTACACTACAAAAGATTTTGATTTTCAAAGAATTAGAAAAGTTTGAAAACCAGGTAGTGCTCCGTGGGTCGATCCATGCGGGTCGGGTCAAGGGGTGTTACATTTTTAGTGGTATCAGAGCGAGGTTTAGGCGTTTCTGGAGGGTAATATTCTGTATATGTATGCATTGTATAAAAACACCTATAGGAGTATGTGACTCTAATCTGCAGACCTTTTCTCTGTCTTATATAGGATAAAAAGAAATGGAAGGAAGTGGCAATAGAAATAGACTTGAAAGCCCCGCCAGTGTAGCTAGGGGAGTATCCGGAGAATCTGTAAGCCCAAGGGTGGTTGGACCAGAAGTTCAGAGTCAGCCGGTATTTATGCAACAAATGGCTAAATTCTTTCAAAACGTGGCTAGAGCAGCGCCACGAAGGTCAGCAATTGAACGACTGGCCAAGTACAGACCGACATATTTTTATGGAAGAAAAGATGAGGATGCATTTGCCGCAGAATACTGGTTTGAGCGGATATAAAGAATATTACAGCAGATGCATTGTACACCTGAAGAAAGTCTAGAGTGTGCAGTATCGTTACTACAAGAGGATGCCTACCAATGGTGGACCTCCGTTATACAGTCAGTGCGGCTGGAAGAGAGAACGTGAGAGTTTTCCAGAGGGAATTTTAAAGAAAATATGTCGGTCGTATTTATTTAGATAATATGAAGAGAGAGTTTACCAACCTGAAGCAGAGACAGATGACAGTAACTGAATATGAAAGAAAATTTTTCAGGTTGAGTAAATATGCTCGAGATATGGTGGCTACAGAGGCGGACATATGTAGGAGGTTTAAAGACGGACTGAATGATTACATCCGCCTACAGGTTGCTGCACTTGAATTTGAAGATTTTACCAGACTTGTCTCTGCAGCTCTGAATGTTGAAAGAGTTAAGAAAGAAAAATAGGCCAGACGAGACAGAGATCAACAGAGAAGAGGAATAGAGCAGTCTAGCTCATATCAGTCACAAACTAAAAATTTTAAGGGATCGCAGTCTAATGGTCCGACGCAGTCACAGAGGCTCATACCCACAACTAGACCGGGTCAGTTTACAACATCAATAGCCAATACCCCTGGGAGTACAGCTAGGGGACCAGCCCCAGCACTGTGTGAGCATTGTGGAAAGAGACATCCAGGGGAGTGCTGGAGAGTTACATGAGCCTGCAACAGGTATGGATCTCGTGACCACTTCTATAGAAATTGCCTGAAAAACCAGATTACTCATGTTCAGCAACCAAAGCTATCTATTCCTACTGCTTCCAGAGGTAGGAGGCCTAGTCAAGCTGGAACGAAAGGTGGTAGCCACAGAGGGGTGTCAGAATCAATGGCAAGACCAGATACTCGTACCCATGCACGATCTTATGGTATTAGGGCTCAGGAAGACAAGGATGCGCCAAACGTGATTGCTGGTAAAATTTCTATCTTTGATACTACAGCTATTGCATTGATAGATCCAAGCTCTACTCATTCATATATATATGTGATGCATTGTTGAAACAACGGAATTTGAAAACTGAACCCACTGAGTATGAAGTACTAGTCAGTAATCCGCTAGGCCACAGTGTGGTTGCGAACAGTATGTATAGAAACTGTCCTATCAAGATTCAGGAGTATGAATTTCCAGGTGATTTGATGGAGTTGTCATTCCATGAATTTAATGTAATCTTGGGCATGAATTGGTTGTCTAGACATCTGGTTGTGATCGATTGCAATATGAAACGAGTAACACTCAGAACTAATGATGGCACAGAAGTTACGATGGTGGGTGAAAGGAGGGATTATCTCTCCAATGTTATTTTAGCCACTACAGCCCATAAACTGACCAGAAATGGTTGTGAGGCTTATTTGGCCTAAGTGGTTGATTTCAGAAAAGTTGATTTTACAATTCAGAATATACCCACTGTATGTGATTACTCATATGTATTTCCAGAGGAGCTTCCTGGTTTACCACTTTAGAGAGAAGTTGAGTTTGTGATTGACGTGGTACCAGGTATTGCACCAGTATCCATAGCTCCTTACAAAATGGCACCAGCAGAGCTGAAAGAACTGAAGATACAGTTACAAGAATTGTTGGATAAAGGCTTCATCAGACCCAGTGTATCCCTGTGGGGAGCTTCAATGTTATTTGTGAAAAAGAAAGATGGGTCATTGAGATTGTGCATCGATTATAGGCAGCTGAATAAATTCACTGTCAAGAATAGATATCCGTTGCCTAGAATCGATGATTTGTTTGATTAGTTGAGATGAGCCTGTGTCTTCTCAAAGATAGATCTTAGATTAGGGTATCATTAGTTGAGAATAAAAGATTCTGATATACAGAAAACTGCATTCAGAATAAGGTATGGACACTATGAGTTTATAGTGATGCCATTTAGGCTGATAAATGCACCTACAACCTTTATGGATATAATGAATCGGATATTCCGACCATACCTAGATCAGTTTGTAGTTGTGTTCATTGATGATATCCTGGTATACTCACAGACTATAGAGGACCATGACAGACACCTCAGAGTAGTATTACAGATTCTGAAGGAGAAACAACTATATGATAAATTGAGTAAACATGAGTTCTGATTAGCTGAGATTGCATTTCTTGGCCATATTGTGTCAGCAGAGGGTATTAAGACAGATCCCAAAGAGATTGAAGCAATTATGGAATGGAAGCCTTCAAAGAATATTGCAGAAGTCAGAAGTTTCTTAGGCTTGGCAGGTTATTATCGACGGTTTGTGAAGGGATTCTCATCCATAGCAAGTCCGTTAACTAAGCTACTGCATAAAAATGTCAGATTTGAATGGAATGACAGATGGTAGGCAGCTTGTGACAGATTAAAGACGATGTTAGTGATAGGTCATTTATTGTTATATATTTACGACCCTTGGATCGTTTCTTTTCATTATATTTTTGAGTATTTTTGGTACGTTTGATGCATTTTGTGAGTATGTGCAGATATTAGGTGAGCCTCATAAATTAATGCGAATACACGATAAGTCGAGGCAAAAACCGGGCAATTCGGGACATGAATTCTTGGTATGAGGCATAGGAGCTTATCGAGGAAGCTTTGGTGGATTAAATTGCAGATGTACCATATGCGTAAGCAGTACCGTACACGTGAACAGTACCGTACACGTGAAAGGTGTAGAAGAGGAAGGGAAGAAAAGTTGAACAAATTTGGTAGTCGTGAGAGAAATTGCACGAATTGAAAATTTTATGAAGTCTCTCAATAAGTTTCCAAGTGAGTTGAACTCGATTTTCTTTCTTTTTGAGCCAATCACCCTAAGCCCTATTACAACCATATAAAGACCTGTTGATCTCCTTAGGAAACTTAATTGTAATATTTGACATGTATGTATATTGATTTTTCCGTTCTTAACATTTGATATCTTTCATGAGGTCCTTTGCTTAATCTGTGCGTTCTTTCTAATTATTGATGCATACGACCATTTTGAAATTCTTTGCTCATAGATTCCAGTCGTATGTAGTTGAAAGTGTGATAGCTTAGGTTCTGAGTGTCATTGAGTGAAAACTTGTGAGACTAGAGTCGATGCGAATTACATCAGTGGTCTGTTAGTATGGAAGGTGTCACGATTATAAATGCATTATATGTCAGTGTCTTGTGTGATATATAGTGTTTAGACTTATTTGCAGTGTTTTAGATTTCTAATTTTTGTGATGTTCTTATACCTTTGTATTTGTGTATATACTTGATTTGATGTTTAGCTTTGTATGTGGTTAGCTTAGGTCGTTTGTGGGTATCGTAGCTGGTAAACCCTCACGAGACTATAACTCGTCCACTAGGGCCACCTAGGGGTTTAAAGGCTTGTGGCACGTGCTAAGTGCCATCGTTTCATCCTACGAAAATGGATATAGCTTAGTTTATTTATTTTTGTTTTTGTTGTGGTGTGTGCCAATTTGCTTGAGGACAAGCAAAAGATAGGTTTGGGGGTATTTGATAGGTCATTTATTGTTATATATTTACGACCCTTGGATCGTTTCTTTTCATTATATTTTTGAGTATTTTTGGTACGTTTGATGTATTTTGTGAGTATGTGCAGATATTAGGTGAGCCTCATAAATTAATGCGAATACACGATAAGTCGAGGCAAAAACCGGGCAATTCGGGACATGAATTCTTGGTATGAGGCATAGGAGCTTATCGAGGAAGCTTTGGTGGATTAAATTGCAGATGTACCATATGCGTAAGCAGTACCGTACACGTGAACAGTACCGTGTACGTGAATAGTGCATTGTGAATAGTAATGCCGCCGTAAACAGTAATGCCGCCTTGAACAGTCAAAGGGCGCCGCAGTCAACAGTCAATGAATAGTACCGTATACGCGTGAACAGTACTTATGAACAGTACCGTATACGCGTGAACAGTACTTATGAACAGTACCCTGACATCTCCTATAAATAGCCCCCATTTGTGAATCAAAAGGGATATCAAATCAAGAGAGAAACAGAGGGAGAGAGAATCCAACAGAGGTTCGGTTGGGCACGATTTGGCAGCCCTTGGCTTTGGCCAAGGGTGGGTTTTCACCCATTCCTCCACTCCAAAACACCATCCAACATCACCACAACACATCAACACATCTCTAGTTGCGATTACATCGATTTTTCATCGAGAGAAGACGAAGAAGAAGGAGGAGAAATCTAAGCGGGAAACAAGCGGGTTTCGATTCTCGACTTCATCGAATGGGTTGTATTACTTCCCTTTTTCCTATCTTTATGTTTAATTGATTGTATGATTAATTAGATTTGTTGTTAGGTGGTTCCGGAAACTATGAACGGATTCAGAAATTTGACTATATAATATTTTTCATATATTTCAAGATATCTTGTTAGACAGTTTAATGCTATTAATTGATAATTCTTATTGTTTGCATTGCGAAAGTGTTTGCATGAATTTTGAATTATTATTAATAAGGAAATTATAATCATTATGAGACATCAATTGATTGTAATTGAGTTTAGTAAGAGTCTAGCAATGAATTATAGGTTGATTAAGGCATGAAAGTGCTTAATTGACCAAAGAATTATTATTACATTGGGTGTTTGATCGCTTTACTCTAGTACCAATAGGTGAAGTGGATTTAATATAAATCATCAATGCATGAACTATAATTTGATGAGCCAATATTAGTAAATAGTTCATTTTGAGTATATTGTGCTTCATAATAGTCAATGTTTTCTTATTCGGGATTGGGATCGTGTGACCACCTACCATTATCCTCCATACATTCCGTCTCGCTTTATTTTATTGTATTAGTTAGTTAATTTAGTTTATAAAACAAAAACTCAAAACAACTTGATTTATTTTACCGCTTTAGTCTAATCTCTAGTTTTAGAATTAGTACCACCACTTCCTTGTGGATTCGACTCCGTACTCATGAAAATTTTATTACTTCGACACATCCTACACTTGGGATTTATTCCCACGCATTTGAGCGTGTCAGTTAGTAGAGGCTCCAGTCCTAATTCAGCCGGTCTTAGGTAAAGATTTTGTGATCTATAGTGATGCTTCAAATCATGGTTTGGGTTGTGTACTGATGTAGAAAGGCAAGGTGATTGCATATGTGTCCAGACAACTGAAAACTCATGAACAGAATTATCCGATACATGATCTGAAACTTGCAGCCATTGTATTTGCCTTGAAGATATGAAGACATTACTTGTATGGTGAGAAATGCTACATATACACAAATTACAAGAGTTTAAAGTATCTGCCTACTCAAAGAGAGCTCAATCTGAGACAGTGGAGATGAATGAAATTAATTAAAGACTATAACTGTGTGATTGATTACCATCTAGGAAAGACGAATGTGGTAGCAGATGCTCTGAGCAGAAAAAACATTATTCGCCTTAAAAGTTAGGAATGTTCAGTTACAGTTGAATCCAGACAATGCCTTGATAGCTGAGTTGAGATGCAAGCCAAGTTTAATTCAGTAGATAGCAGAAAAACAGAATCAGGATGATAGAATTCAGATGATATGTAGACAGATCTCAGAGGGGAAGCATCCGAATTTTACAATAAAAAATGATGGAATAGTGTGTTTCAGAGACAGGGTATGTGTTCCAAACGATGACGAATTGAAACAGATGATCCTGACAGAGGCACACAGTAGTCCATATTCGATGCACCCAGGTAGCACAAAGATGTATAGAGATTTGAAGACTCAGTGTTGGTGGTCTGGTATGAAGAAATATGTGGTGAACTTTGTGAATAATTGTATGACGTGCCAACAGGTAAAAGCTGAACACCAGGTTCCATTAGGTTTATTACAGCCAATATCTATACCTGAATGAAAATGGGATCGTATCACGATGGACTTTGTCACATGATTGCCACTTACCCGGAATAAGTATGATGCAATATGGGTGATAGTGGACCGACTGACGAAATCGGCACATTTCTTACCTGTCAGAACTGACTATTCACTAGATCGATTGGTAGAACTGTATATAAAAGAAATAGTCAGATTGCATGGAGTGCCTACATTAATAATATCAGATCGAGACCCGAAGTTTACATCCAGATTCTGAAAGAAGTTTCAAGAAGTTTTGGGTACTCGATTGAGTTTCAGTACAGCCTTCCATCCGCAAATAGACGGACAATCAGAAAGAGTAATTCAGGTGCTAGAAGATATGCTTCGGAGTTGTGTAATTGATTTCGAAGGGAGTTGGATTGATTATCTTCCATTGATTGAGTTTGAATACAATAATAGTTACCAATCGAACATAGCTATGACACCATATGAAGCACTGTACGGAAGGAAATGCAGGATACCAGTATGCTGGACGGAGTTGGGAGAAGACAGGTTAATAGGCCCAGACTTGATCAGAAAAACTGAAGAGAAGGTGAAGATTATTAAGGAAAGATTGAAAGCTGCCTATGACCGACATAAATCATATGCAGACTTGAAAAGAAAAGATATAGAATATGATGTCGGTGAAAAAGTTTTTCTTAAAGTATCTCTATGGAAGAAAGTACTCAGATTTGGCAGAAAAGGTAAGTTGAGTTCTAGGTTTATTGGCCCATACGAAATCATTGAACGTGTGGGACCAGACTTGCTTTACCTCCTGAACTAGAGAAGATTCATAATGTATTTCACGTAACAATGTTGAGGAGATACAGATCTGATCCTTCTCACAGAGTCCAGATGGAAAGTATTGAAATACAACCAGACCTAATCTATGAAGAGGAACCAGTGAAAATCCTGGACAGAGAAATCAGATAATTACGGAACGAAAGGATTTCATTGGTAATAGTTCTCTGGAGGAACCACAATGCTGAAGAAGCTACCTAGGAGAGCGAGGAAGTAATGAAACAACAGTATCCGTAATTGTTTGAATAAGGTAAAATTTCGCGGACGAAATTTTTTAAGAGGGGAAGAATTGTAACGCCTCTAATTTTTCGTAAATATAATAAATATCCTTGGATTATTATCAATTATTATTGAGCATGCAAAAGTTAAGTATGTCATTTAAATTGGTGGAAAGTATATATATTCGATATATAGTGTATAAAGGAATAGTGATTTTAACCGACTTAGAAATATTATTTTCATGGTGCATTTGGAGAATAATAGGTCCAATTGAGTATTGGTGAAGTCAATTTGTTAATTGGATAAGTGTGGAATATTTTTTGGAATAATTATCGAGATGAAATGTGATTAATTGTAAATTAGTTGCCATTTTAGGATTTTAAAAAGTTCAAGGGAGCAAGTTGTAATTGTTGATATATATATATATATATATATATATATATATATATATATATAATTCTTAGTGGAAGCTCTACTAACAAATTGAGTTAAACAAAAAAAAAAAAACAAATTTTGCATAGCAAGTAGAAAAGAAGAGAGCAGATTGGCGTGAGAGGAAGAGAAAAGAAGAGAAAAAAAAAAGAAAGAAGGAGAAGAAAAAAGGAAAAAGAAAAAAAAACGTGGAGGAAAAAAAAATGTTTTCAGAAACGGTTTCCACGTTAGTGTACACTTTTATTTTAAGTATTAGTTCTCAGATTCAAACTGATTAGTTGAATTTTTAATAATTTGCCAGTTTCTAATTGAATTGATTTGTGAATAAATTTTGAAAATGATTTTGGAATTTTATATATATGGATTTGGTTGATTTTGATAATTTTAGTTTCCAGATATATTGTCATAATTAACTTTCAGTTTCTATGTGTGTGTGTCTATATATATATATATATATATATATATATATATATATATATATATATATATATTTGTGTTTTAAATACTTTGTTTTATAAATATTGCTTGATATTGATTTTGGAATAATTGAGAGGATTTCTGTTTTATGAAATTTATTTGATTGTGCTATAGAAATTTTAAAGTTGAAAATTGAGACTTTTGATGATTTTGTGATATCTGAAATACCTGAATAATGGCTCTGATATATGTATCTGAGAATATGGATATAGGAGATTGAAATGTCAATTGGGTGCACTTAGCAGTACTGCACTGATACTTCTGATGATTATGATGACTATATAGGGATACCATTTCATTTTGAAGTGGGAAACCCGACTGTGTAAATAGGGATACCATTTCATTCTGAAGTGGGAAACCCGATTGTATAAACCCGTAATCCAGTCCTGTAAAATCCTGTTATGTGTATCAGAGGCCCAGTTAAGAAATAAAAAATGGAATTACTGAAAACTATGAAACGATTTTGGAATAAAGAAATTTTATTGAGATTTCAATCCAAAAACATTTGAAAATATTTTAATTAATTCAGTATTTGAAATATTATGTTTGTTTTATGACTGTACGTACGTTAATATGTATTTCTGAAATTTAGTTCCATTGTTTTATATGATATTGAACATATTTTAGTGTACACCCACTAAGCATTATTTCTTAGCGCGTTGATTTTATCACGCATAGATAATAGAGATACCAGTGGAGAAAAAGATTGAAGAGGTGATAGCTGCTGAAGAAGATTCAGAGTCACATTAATTGAGTAGTTTTATTTAAACCTTGTTCGTATAATTATTTATTCTAGCATACATATACAGAAGGTTGTAAAGTTGTAATATATGAGTTTTGTAAATATTGGTATAATAGTTTATGTTTGTCAAAGTTTTCTAAATATAAATTATGTATTGTTTTATTGAAAATGTTTGGGAAAGTCGCACTGTATGGAAGAGTGCGCAAATGATTGAGAAATAAATTTTGAAGTGTTTGATAGTATATTGTCTGAGTTTGGTTGAAAACAGGATTTTTGGAAAGTCAGAAAAACAGAGGAAACTCTGCCAAAAATTTTCAAATAATTTTATGGGCTCACTGTAAAGGAATTTACACTACAAAAGATTTTGATTTTCAAAGAATTAGAAAAGTTTGAAAACCATATACCACTACATTGGTCGATCCATGCGGGTCGGGTCAGGGGGTGTTACATTAATACACTGACCGGAGGCTGCTTCATACAACCTTAGAATGTTGTGAACCTCCATACACTCCTCCGGCTTCACTCTCAGAAACAGGAGACTGTCATCAGCAAAAAATAGGTGCGACACCCGAGGTCCTATTCTACCACAACGAATGCCTTAAAGAGTTCCTTTCAACTCTACCTCCCTCAGCAAACCTGAAAGACCCTCTGCACAGATAAGGAACAAATAAGAAGATAATGGGTCATCCTGGTGCAACCCCCTCGAAGGTTTGATGGAACCCTTAACCTTGCCATTAATGAGAAAGGAATATGTTACTGACGATACACACCGCATGATTTTCCCAACCCAAGAATCTGAGAACCTAAGTCTCTACATCATACCCTGGATAAACGTCCACTCAACTCTATCGTAAGCTTTGGACTTGTCCAGCTTGAGACCCATAAACCCATTCTTCTTTCGAGCTTTCTTTTTCAGAATGTGTAAACACTCATAACCAATTATCGCATTATCCGTTATCAGTCTTCCTGTCAGGAACGCACTCTAATTCTCTGAGATTATATTTCCTAAAACTAGCCTCAGACGGTTAGCAAAAGACTTGGCAATAATTTTGTAAAGGATGTTGCAAAGGCTCCTTCACTTGAGTTTCCTCTTTCACTTTTGGGATCAAAACAATGGCCGTAGTATTTAGATCACTCATGTCTTGCTGACCATTAAGGCAATCTAGGCAAGCTAACATAACATCCTTGTCAACCACGTTCCAGAATTTTTGGTAAAAAAGGACCGGCATCTCATCCAAACCTAGAGCTTTGGTGGGATGCATTTGGTTCAACGCAATCTTGATCTCTGCCTCACTAAACTGCCGGTCCAAGATAGCATTCATCGAGGTTGAAACCTTAGGTTGCGAAGCATGGAGCACTGCCTCTAATTCTTGCGACGATGGCCTGTCCGATTGAAATAGCACCCGAAGAGAATCACACACAATTTCTTCTATTTTTTCCCCTTGGTGCACCAGGTCTTAGCCGAATTGAACAGCCCTATGATGCCATTTTCCCTCCTACGTTGGCTAGCTCTATGATGGAAATATTGAGTGTTTTTATCTCCATTTTTTCAGCCATAATGTTTTCGCCCTCTGCTGCCAAAACTTCTCTTCTTTGTGCAGCAAATCCTCTAGCTTGTTCTCAAAAGATCGAAGCTGCTGCCATCCTCCAGGTTTCAAACATCTATTATTTTAAACATCTATTATTTTTCGTTATAAATTGTTTCGTGTGTTATCAAATTTATCTTGTTCACAATGATTACTTCTTCAAATTTGTTATCGAAGTATATTCACATATTTTAATTTTTGTCAACGTATGTGCGCAAATATATATGCTTACGTGTGCAAGTGCAAATCGATGACTATTCAATCCTAACTTTTGGTAGTTAATTTATTTTTTAAGGGTATTTCTCGTTAAACTTCTTAATCCATTTTTACCATATATACTGAAATAACTATTTTAGCAAAATAATTCCACAAAAAGTTCATTGCATTGGTTTCATCTTGTTCAATCTATCACTCTATATTTTTAGGATATATTTCAAACTCTAATACATATGAGATTTCTTACCATACCCATTGAAAGAACTTCAAACACTTGTTAAATACATATTATTTTTAATAATTTATCATAGAAAGCAAAGTCTTGAGTTTGAGCATATATATATATATATATATATATATATATATATATATAGAGAGAGAGAGAGAGAGAGAGAGAGAGAGAGAGAGAGAGAGAGAGAGAGAGAGAGAGAGAGAGACTTCCTATACAATAATTTATAGAAATGTTATATATTCTCACAATCAAAAGGAGAGTATTGAACCCAAAATAAACTTCCAGATTAAGTTGGTTACTGACATTTTCAAAACAGTAAAGACACATATGAATTCATTTGGTTAGTGTTTGCATCAGATTGTGCAAACTGATGCTTGACATATTAGGGCAAAAAAGTAAAACGTTTTCTGACAACAAAACCGAAACCCTAATCCTAGCAAAAACAATGAGCAAGTAGTGACTGGATTTGCAGGTAACAAAAGAGATAGAGTTGTCAAAGATGGATTAACTTGCAACACATATGGCAGCAATTAGGTACTCTTTGTCCAGAAATGGGAAAAACAGCAGAAATTATCATTAACAAGTTAGAAAAAAAAAACAACAACGCTCCTCTTCGCTGGCTCAATTTCCTAATTTTCTTTTCTTCTATCTCTAGTTTTTCTCTTGTTTTGTTTTCAGCAGAAGTGGTGCAGTTTCAAATATTATCATCTCTCCCAAGAGAAAAAACGCAAAAAGTCGTCAAACATTAGATTGATTGATTCTCAGCAGATCAAGTTTTGGCCTCGTTTTGCTTCTATATGATTTGTTCTATGCACATTTGATTGCTTGACTGCCGTTTCTTAAAAAAATTAAAAAACAAACATTTGATGAATTGTTTCTTCATATTTGGAATCAAAAACTTACAACCCAGATAAAGCTGTAGACAGAAAAAAGACCTAAAACTGTAAATGATAAAAGGACAATAGTTTTTATATATCTATAGACCACCCTAAATAAGAGCATGAAGCTGCTTTGTCTAGCTAGTCTTCTTCTTTTGCTGGCTATTCTTGATCTTCTTCGACAGTGCCATCATCATTACTATCCACATCGTTTTCATCATCATCCATTGGGAATTCCTGAAACACAGACATATCAAAATTTGAAAGCAAACTATCAAACTCATGAAAAGGTGACAGCTGCTGCTGCTGCTCAGGTAGTTGTTGTCGTTCTTCAGTCCTTGGATTCTGCACCGCACGATCTTCTTCATAGTCAGGAGGGAGCAGTACGGCCTCGCATTCCCTGTAATTCGTACAAGACGTGACGTCCAAAAGCAGAGGTGGGCTCGCCGGCGGATGAGGAGGAAGAGGGTCGACATGATTCTTGTAGAGATCGGTGACCTCGAAGGGAACGCCGTTCCCGGTGGACTCGATGATCTTGGGCTCCGCTTTGCACAAGAGCCATGCGATGGTCTCGCCGTCGGTCTTGAACCGGAGCTGACGAGTCAGCTGGAAGATCCGAGCGGCGCACGAGGATGGCAGCCGGATACGGCATTCGCGGCCCTCCACCTTCGTACGGCGGTCTAACTTGCCTCCGTTGGTCAGCTTTCGCTTTGGTTTGGGGCTGTTGGCTGTGTCTGGAGAACTGGGATCGGCTCTTTTCCCTCCGGTTGACGATGATCCTATGACATTACTCATCTCCGGGTTCATGTTTTTCTCTCTCTCTCTCTCTCAGGACACACTCTCTAATATTGAACAACAAAACCAGTGCTTGTCTAGGTTTATATAGGGGAAAAAAAAGAACAAAAGATGCAGAGTGAGAGTGAGATAGAGATAGAGAGAGAGTGAGTGGTGTGTATGACTTTTGAGAAAATGTCCGTTTGTGTAGAATTCAACTGATAAAATTTCTTTTGTCTCATCTGTATGTGTGATTTTGTTGTTGTTGGTACTTCTCGTGCAACAAATATGCATTGAACACCTTCCGCGTAGCTGCATTGTAATGCCAGTGGAGTAATCGTCGGATTGAAGCTGATGTCATTACGGCAGAATCCAATGGTGATCAGATATATATGTAGGCGATGTGAGTGATAGATTTATCACTTGTTAGAGGATATGTTTGCTACTACCGTTCAACTTGATTTGATGTTAAAGCGCTTATTCAATTTAATAATGTCTCTGGTTCGAGTAAAAAAATGTGTGCTATTTTTATTTTTTTACTAGTAACAGTGTTAAAAAGCACTCATTTAGTTTGATAATGTCTCAAGTTCGAATCTAAAAAAATGTTTGTGCTACTTATATTTTATTAGTATGAACAATATCAATGAGCAGTCATTCAGCCTCATAATATCTCAGGTTCGAGCCAAAGATGTGCGTGTTCCTTCTATTTTGTTACTGTCAATGTGAAAATGAATTGTGTTAATAAAACATTCAAGCACTTAACATTTATTGAACTCCAAATTGAATATCTGCATAGTTGTCATTTAAGATTTTATAATAAATTATTGACAACCCAGACAACCCAAACAACGTAAGATTTTAAATTTTTTTGTACTAAAGTTGATTCAAAACTAATGTGAAGATCCTCTCTCTAAGTAAAATAATAATAATGATAATAATTATAATAATAATATTATATATGTAGGGAGGCTTTTGAGTTTATTGTATGTTTTTTATTTATTATTTTTGACTCGAGAGAAAGGATTGGAATTTGAGATTTCACATTAGTAGAAAGCTAGATATAGTTACCCTTCAGTATATTTCTACTTGTAGAGCTTCTAGGAAGTAAACTTTTAACAAAAAAAACCTATATGTATTTGGTACTTAAATAAAAAAATAAATACTTTTAGGTTAATTTATTGTTGGACTATATGTTTATAAAGGAGTTTTAATAATGATGAATTAAAAAAAAGAATAAAATAAATTTTCTTAATAAAAAGAAATATAGTTAAATATTTAAATTCTTACGATTGTATTTGAGTCAATTTATTAATTTATTTAATTTTAGAAAAATAGGTTCAGATGAACTTCTTAGAGAAGTTAGAATTTTGAGTTTTTACAGACAAATATAAAAGAATTTTATTAATATTAAAAAGAATTTTTTTTAAATAGAGGTCAAACAATTAAAATATAATTAAAATAATTTTTTAATATTAAAATATTATTTTAGTCAGTACAAAAGTTAAATCAAACACACTCCATATTACTATTTTACATAATTGAAAATATAAATATTAAAAATATAAAAGTTAATATTTTGTTGTATGATTGTGTGAGTTTGTGTCACTACAATCTACCTTAAAGATAATAATGGGGTTGCAACTTTTGTAAATTATTCTAAAAAAGGCATCCGAGGGTATTTATGGAAATAGAAAATTTGCAATTGCATCCTATTAATAACATTCTTAGTCACAATTAATGTAAACCATTATATGAACTTTTTTTTCCTTTTCAAGTAAATATGTTAAAAATGACAATGACTACCATTTATTGATGATACTTTTTAAATTTTAGTAACTTTATTCTACATTTATCTATAAGCACAAATAAAATAAGTCCCATGATAAATTATCCAATATATGTTGATTGATTACTGTGAAATTCTTCAATCAATTACAGTTGGTATGTAAAATGTAATATTGATAACTATTATATTGCATTTGTGGGATATTTACGGTTAAATTTATGGTTTTTTGATAGCATATGACAATATATATATATATATATATATATATATATATATATATATATATATATATATATATATATACGGGAGGGATCGGAGGACTCATTTTTTTACTCATTTTTTTACTCAATTTTATAGCCATTGAATCTCTTAGATTTGGATGGCTAGGATTTAATAAATTTAAGTTATTTATTTCTTTTTTTTCCTCCCTCCATCATTAATTTATTTTATTTTATCTTTCCTCTTTTTTAGATTTTCTTTTCTAAAATATTTTTATTCTATTTTTCTTTCCTATAATTTCTTCTTTAACTCTATTATTTTTTTTGGTCTCCATTGTTGTAGTGATACATAATTCTCCATTGTTGCATTAAAAACAATCATCATTATAGTCTTATAATATTCAATTTACGAAATACAAATTTAACATCTGTGATAGTTGTATGATAGTTGAGGCAATTTTAACACGAAAACTCTACAAAGGAAATATATTCTAAAGAAATTCTAAAGTAATGTATTATGTGATAGTTAATACAATTTAAAAAAATTCTAACACCTAAAATTTTAAAGAAATATAATTTCACATAACATCTACGAAGGAGAAGGCAACGATCTCCTTTAATAATGTCTCATGTGCTTGACACTATTTTTGTCTTTATATAGTATAATATTTGATAGTTGAGCATCATCAGGTTTGTATATTTTAATTGAATTAAAAAATTTTAGTACCAGAAAAATATAAATTTAATGGATTCTAATTTTCTTTATTGGAAGCGCACTATAAACGTACATTAAACAGTAAGTGTAAACGTTTTAAGAAAACATACATGTGATGCACTGTGTGAATTCATTCTTGAAGCTGATAGTTAGAGAAGAAGAATTTACTATGTGAGTATTTGATAATGGTAGAAAAAATAAAAAAGATTTAAGAGCATCTCCAATGCAAATATGTATTTTTGAGTATCTAAATAGTGCCACATCAGCATTTCTAAATAATATGAATCTATAACTTGTCAAAAAAATTATAGAAATACATATTCACTTCTCCAATGTGAATATCTAAATAGTAATTTTAAACCAATCACCACAAGTCATTTGTTACATTCTCTCTCCATTCAATATGATAATTAAATGCATTGACAAAATACTAAAATTTTATTGGTGGGAAAAGTTAGACATCCTAGTCAGCATATCAAGGAGAATATCTACAATTAGAGCATCTCCAATGCTATTATGCATTTGGAGAAAATTGAGTGCCACATAGGATCAATATTGAAAAAGTTAAGAAAATATTCTCCAATGCAATTATCTAACTTTAATATTGATATGATGTGGCAAAAAAAAAGTTAGAGAATATCAAGTAGAGTTTCTAATTGTAGATATTCTCCTTGATATGCTGACTAGGATTTCTAATAAAATTTTCTCCTTGATAAGAAAATATTCACCAATAAAATTTTAGTATTTTGTCAATGCATTTAATTATCATATTGAATGGAGAGAGAATGTAACAAATGACTTATGGTGATTGGTTTAAAATTACTATTTAGATATTCACATTGGAGAAGTGAATATGCATTTCTATAATTTTTTTGACAAATTAGATCCATATTATTTAGAAATGCTGATGTGGCACTATTTAGATACTCAAAAATACATATTTGCATTGGAGATGCTCTTAGAAACTCTACTTGATATTCTCTAACTTTTTTTTTGCCACATCATATCAATATTAAAGTTAGATAATTGCATTGGAGAATGTTTTCTTAACTTTTTCAATATTGATCCTATGTGGCACTAAATTTTCTCCAAATGCATAATAGCATTGGAGATGCTCTAAGAAGTGGAAGAAATTATAGGAAAGAGAAATATAATAAAAATATTTTAGGAAAGAAAATCTAAAAAAGAGGAAAGAGAAAATAAAATAAATTAATGATAGAGAGAGGAAAAAAAAAAAATAACTTAAATTTATTAAATCCTAGCCTTCCAAATCTAAGAGATCCAATAGCTATAAAATTGAGTCAAAAAATGAGTAAAAAAATGAGTCCCCCAATCCCTCCTATATATATATATATATATATATATATATATATAAAAATTAATTTGTATATTAGTTACACACTTGGAATATGATGATAAATAGCACAACACCATGGAAATGATTTTCTTTCATCTTTTTTTTTTTTCCTTAAAGAAAAGCAACAGCCAAACATTTGTTAATTTAAGTATGCAATTACAAGCAAATAACAAAAAAATGAGGTCGAGTTCATTTTTAGTGATGAAGATTTAAATCTCACCATACATATTTAACAATACATGTGGGGAGTTTTCTCCCTCTATTATGGAAGTAGATGTCTCTCGGTTATACTGTGTGTGTAGTGATTGATCTCAACAAGTTCGATTAGACTTGTAATTAAATTTGTAATTGTACAATTAAATAAAAATGAGGGCTATAATTAATCAATATTGCCACTGCATAAGAGCATTAGTAGATGAAGGATTCTCACACAATGAAGTAAATATTGATAATTTGACGGAAATATCTCCTATATTTTGGGGGGACTAATATTAAAATATTCTTGAATATCCCGATATTTTAAGGATATTAACAATTTTTTTAAAAATATTTTTAAAATTTTGAAACCGTTATATTTTCATCGAAACCTATATTTACTTCCTTATTCTCATATTAAAAACTGTCATGACAATTTGTATTCATTAAGCAACGAATATGCTAAATTAACAATATTCTCGGCCTCACAAACCATGTTATCAAATGAAGTATAACTTCTTTAATTTAATACTCAAAAAATTAATAATTTCATTTATTTAATAAATATTGTTGGTTCCGACTTTGGATAAAGAAATAAATTAATAATTTTGATTAATTATAAGAAATATAGTTTTAAAATGATCTTACATTTTAAATGCCTTAAAAAAAATAACTTACATTTCTTAAATACCATCTTTAATTGATTGAAGAATTTCAGAGTAATCAAATCCACATATATTGATTAATTTATTATAGGATCTATTTTATTTGTGCTTATAAGTGCATATTACTACAAAGTTCCTTTTTGTTTTTTTTTTAGAAAATAGCAATATATTGGAAAAAACCAATTACAATCCTTCGTGCGACCGTCTATCTTGCCTCCGGAGGTCAGCTTTCGCTTGGGATTGGGGCTGTTGGCTGTGTTAGGAGTAATGGGATAGGCTCTTTTTCCTCCGGTTGACGATGAACCAGTGACATTACTCATCTTCGGATTCATGTTTTTCTCTCTCTCAGAGGACACACTCTCTAATATTGAACAACAAAAACCAGTGCTTGTCTAGGTTATATAGCAAAAAAAAAATGAAGAAAGATGTTGAGTGAGAGTGAGTGGTGTGTATGACTTTTGAGAAAATGTCCGTTTGTGTAGAATTCTACCGATAAAATTTCTTTTGTCTGATCTGCATGTGTGTGAGTGTGACCTTTTCGCTGGTACTTCTTGTGCAACAAATATGCATTGAAACCTTCTGCATAGCTGTATTGTAACGCCAGTGATGAAGTAACCGTCGGATTGAATTAAGCTGATGTCATCATGGCATAATCCAATGGTGGGATATATATGTATGTGATATGAGTGATAGATTTCTCGCCATTGGTCTTGAAGCTGAGCTCACGAGTCAGCTGGAAGATCCGACTCATTTTTTCTCTCTCTCTCCCCCTTAGAACATTCTCTCGATTGAATAACTAAACTAGTGGTTTGATAGGTTTATATAGTTATATAGTGAAATTGTTTTTTAAAAAATGTAAATTTTGATAATAATAAGGTTGAAACTTTTGTAAAAGATTCTCAAAAAAGCATGCAAGGGTATTAATGGAAATAGAGAAGTTGCAATTGCATCCCATTAATGGCATTGTTAGTCACAATTAATGTAAATTAGTATATAAACCTTTTAAAAAAGTTAATATGCTAAAAAAGGCAATGGCTAGTATTTATTGATGATAACAAGATAGTGAAAATTATCAAAATTAACCATCTAATTTTATTAAAATTTATTTTTAATCACATCTTTTAAAATGATTATTAGTGACCACTATAAAATTTTTATTTCAATCCTGACTAAAAAATTACATACATTCCCCTAAACAATTACAAAAAGTAATTCTGAACAAATTGGTTGTATAATTACATAAATAACCCTAAAAATGTGAAAAACAAATAATTTTTTGAATTCCCAAAAGATTTCATGTTAAAACTTAATATGAAACCTGCTAACATTTAATATAAAACCTGTTAAAATATAAAGTGAAAACATGCTAAAATATAATGTGAAACCTGCTAAAACGTAAAACATGCTAACATTTGACCTAAAACATTCTAACATTTGATGTGAAACATGCTAACATTTAAAATAAAATATACTAACATTTAACGTGAAATATACTAACAATTAATGTGAAACCTGCTAACATTTGATGTGAAACTTATGAATGAAGTTTTATTATAATTTGACATAGTCACTAACGATTAAAATGAAAAATGTGGTTAAAAACAATCTTTTGCATATTTAGAAGGTTATTTTTAAATTTATCCCAAATAATATTGTAATAATAAAAGCTTTTATCTAATTTCTAACATAAACAATTTTCGAAAATAATAAAGTTTGGTTCTTACAAAACAAATTTAGGTCCATCAAAAACTTTGTACCTATTTTTTATTACTAAGTGAAAGGGCAACTTTCTAAATTTTAACAATTTTGTCCTAATGTAGTCCTCGGAATTTGCTTGAGAAGTGTTGGGCACTACAACCTACAAAGAAAGAGCACACGTGACCCGTAGGATGTCTGAGACACCGGGGTGGTACCGGCCAAAGTCACTCAGACGATCAAGTTAGCGAGTGCTAGTAAACGATAAAATGTAGGAGACATAAAAAAGTAAGAAATACTTCCTTTACTCGTAGGGTGACGACCCTCGTGATGGATGGTAAAATAGTGAGCGACCGGAATCGTGATAGCTAGACGATCGAATATGACTGATGCTTGCCGGTGATTCACTAGCTGAAGTTTGGCGGCTTGAAGTGTCTTTGATTTCACTGTGATCCTTTGTGTAAGTATGTGCGAGAGAGTTTTTTGAGTGTTTAGCTCTCTACTTATAGAGGTTGATCCACTCGTTGTGGGGGGGGTGGATCGTATCCCGGACTTGAAGGCCCCGGATCTGGATGTAACGACTTTCATCTTGGTGGGAAGGTAACAATTGCTTCCTTGGTGGCCCGAATTGCGGAAGTAACGGTTACTCAATGGACTTGGTCAATGAATGTTGAAGTTTACTGCTGGATGGACTAGTCTATGGGCCTGGACCGTAGGCCTGGTCTTATTTAGATAGACATGGAATTGAGCCTACGTAGGCCCAAGAGGGTTCCGTGTCGAGCGACATGGGTGTCGTGCGACATGAGGGTCCTCGAGGTGTGACCGTTATGCAGCCACGTAGTGGTCATTATACAGACCATCGTGCGAATATGGTAGGTGTCGTGCGACGCTGGATGTTGTGCGATGAATGCTTGGTAGTGCTTGGGCCGTTGGTTGCCCAAGCCTTGGGCCATGTAGGTTGATCACCTTTGGCTCTAGGCCGGGTCACGCGACATGATTGGACTTTTGGGCCAGACCTTTACTTGTATTTGGGCTTGGCAAATTTTGGTTATACCACCTAACATGCACATAAAAGCACAATTGAAATAAACCCGACAATAAGTTATCTCATATATGTTAATTGCTGCTTTTGAAATTCTCCAATCAATTAAAGTTGGTATTTAAAATGTAAGGTTGATAACTTTTTTTTAGGACTGACATTGGTTAAATCAGGAGTCTGTTATGACATGGATCAATCACTACAAGCGCGGTTCGAAAAGCAACTCCCGCTATGTGAAAGGGGTATCCCTACATTTTATTTATTTATTGATAAAGGTGAAACTCAAACCCTTATCACGGATGCAAATGGGAAGTGTGCTAACCACCAAGGGTGGACCTATATGGAGGACAGGCCGGGCTGTTGCTCGGCTAAGATTTTTAAAAATTTTCAAACATAATTACATTTTTACCCTTTAGTTTTAGTAATATTACAATTTTACCTACGAGTAATTAAATTTAAAAAAATAAAAATTTCTCAACTCAATTTGTCATTACACAAGCTCTCCCTCTAGTTTTATTTTTACTTTTCAATCAATTAAATTTCTTCCTATTGTTGATGTTCGTTAAAAAAAAAAACATTTCTTGTTTTATTTTTGCCCACTCTAGAAAATATTTCTGGGTATACCTCTGCTAATTACTTAAGCTACGAGTGGATGTGTAAGGTTGATAACTATTTAATTGCGTTCGTACAATATTTATCGTCAAATCTATGATATCAATTTATGATAATATATAAATAAATTGAATTGTACACTAGTTACACACACTTGAAAGAATATGGTGATAAATAGCTACACAATGTGGAAAATGAATTTTTTTTTATTCTTTTAAATATATATTTTTAAAAGCAACAACTAAACGTTTCATTGATTGAAGCTTGCAATTACAAGTGAATAAAAAATGAGGGCTATAATCAACCCACACGTTATTCTCCATCAAATGCAACACATGTTTGGTAAAAAAATAATGAACATTAAGCTTGAACTTCCTTAGCGAAAGACATTACCTCCGCGTAAGAGCGATATTGTATGAAGACTTTTCATATAAGGAAGTGTTGACAGTAAAAAATAGATTCTACAGTCAACGAAGCCACATAAGGCGGTTTAATGGTTTAGTCGAGTGAGTTGTGTGAGATTATCTGGGATAATCTTGCAAAAGGAGTTCTCGCAGGACGCGTAGACTTCTCGGAGTGAGTCTCTATGATTCGCTACCTGTCAAGGAAGAGAAAATCGTGAGAGGTGCCGGACGTAAGCCGGCAATCAACCTCCGACGATTAAGTCAGTTATCTCTTCAAATAAAAGAGAGAAAGTATTCAAAGTTCTTCTAGGGTTTCGATAATAATCAATAGCTTATCTACTCCTTTGTTAATGTCTTTATTTATATCTTAAATGTTCTCCACCTTATTGGGAATGTTTAGATCATATGTCAGGGGGGGGTCAGGAGATCGTTTCCTTAAACGTGTAATTCCTGACTTCCTGCAGAAAATCGTCTGGTTGAGACAAGAATGGTGAAACCAACAGTAACCTGTGCTGCCTGGGCATTTAATTCATCTGCTGCCTATGATGACAGGTTTCTGACATCGACTGTGCTTGTCACAGGTGTCAGACTGGTGCGCTGCAGTGTTTAGGTTCAGACCTGTCGCGTTAACTGTGTTCTTATTGTACTTCGAGGCTTCTTCAAGAAGATGTTCTTGTCGCAGGGATAGTTCTCGCAATAAGCTGAAATATTCTTGCGACCTATATAGCTAAACGACGTGGTTTTGAAGGGCATTGGAAGTGGATCACCCTTTTGCTTTTTCTCTGTGGTTGGCTACTGAGGTGGCAGCTCCTTAAAAGATTTTACCCATAACAATATCCTCTAAATTCTCGAAGAAAACCCTTTTCTGATGGGGATTTACTTTCCATAGTTCAACAAATATCCATTCGCACGAAAGGTTTTCTGTTCTTTCCGAGAGGCTTTTAATGTCTTCGTGCAATGATGTGTCCTTTATGAGGGAAAATGATATTTTCTTTAGAGATTTTAGTTTTTGTTGACGTAGCATCTAATGAAGTGTCTGTTATGTGAAAGGGTGCTTGGTTTTACATCTCCCGCGTGCGTTTTTCTTTTTCAAAACATTGCTGCCGCTTCATTTTCTTTGCACAAGTGGCGCCTCCCCAACGATTTTCGTTCACTGCGGGTTCTCTGTACGAGGCATTTAATCATTTACTTTTTTTATTTCGAAACGTCTTTCGCGTCGTTCAATCCGTGGGAGGTCGACAGTTGGGGCTGCGTTGATGGGGTCTATTTATACCCGCTCACTCTTTAATTTTAAATTTTACTCTTTCCTTCTTTTCATTGTTGATTTTGAAGGAGAAGACTTGGAGGAGGAGCCCTTGATACGCCACTCATCCATGAAGGGTAAGGGTAAAGCCATTCCGAAAGATGGGAAGCTCCCTGTTTCGGTGGTCGTAGGGGATGGTGAGATTGTTGCCGAGCCATCCGGCGAGAAAGGCATTGGGACTTTTGCCCACCCTGTTGGGGTTAGCGGCGAAGCGCATAGTGAGGCATCGGCGTCGCTTCATCCTTCTTTGGAGGCCGTACTTATGCGGGTGTTGAGTGGAGACGTGCGCTCCGAGATACGAGGTGAAGCGGACAGGTTTTTAAGGGAGTCAGTTGAGAGGCAACTCTAGTCTTTTTTCAGTGTCGCTGCTTCGGTAATTTTTACTTTACTCTTTTCTTTGTTCGTTAACAATTCATCGTTAGCATTAACTTTCTTTCTTTTTGTAATACAGTTTTTCATAAAGTTTGACACGCCACACGAGATAGATAGGGTCTACAGTATCGTCTTGCTAAGCTCGAGGCCGAAAAGGCTTCATCTGGGGTTGGTGCGGAGGTCGCCAAGGAACGAGATATTCTCAGGGAGAGAGTGGGCTATCTTGAAAGTATGATGAGGACGCTTTCTTCTAAGAGAGAGGCTCTTCAGGAAAGGGTTGGTATATTGGAGGATAAGGTAGAGGGCTTCGAGGCTGAAAAGGTGGTTCTCTCCTCCGAGAAGGACAAAGCTGTTGTGAATGCCAATAGTCTTCTTAATGCTGCTGTTGTTGCACGAGCGTAGGCCGAGGCAAGACTTGTTGAATCGGAGAAACAAATAACTAGAGTTGAACAGTGAGGTGGATGCTTTTCGCCTTAACTTAGATGGGGCGAAAATGGAGCTTGAGATTAAAGCGGTTGATCATTACAAGGTCTCTCCTGCCTTTGACGCCTTCATGCACAGAGAGTTCATAAATGGCATCAATGAATTTCGTCGGATCGTGGAAGGTCACCTTAATTGTGAGATGCAGAAAACTCTGGATCATGCTGTTGCTCAGAATAAGGACAAATCCTTGTCAGATCTTAAAGAGGCCAGGAAGATACGGCGATCTCATTGTCGACTCCAAAAGTTGCCCATCTTCGATATGCATTTAGAGATACTGGGTCTAGCGTTCTCGGGTATAAGGTAGATACTGGTCCAGAACCTGATTTTGACTATGCATTCTCCGAAGGGGAGGAGGAGATTGCATTTAGCGATAAGGAGCCTTCCACTTCCTTTGAGACCGATCCTGACGACTATTTGAATTTGAATGGTTTGGCGAATGAGGGGAAAGGTGTCAGTGATCCCGGTCCGTCCGAGCCTTAGTCTCGAAAATGCTTCAATTTGTAATGAGTCGTTGTAATCTCTACTGATTCTAATAACAGATTATTTTGGAGATTTTTGTTAACTGCTGAGGTTTTGCAATTTTCTCTTATTGTTCAGATGTCTTTTTATCTTGTTGGTACTTGTGACATCATAAGATATAACATGACAAGATATACGCTTTATACTTTACCTTAGTATTTTACATTGTTTGTCGTTTGCTTTATACCCCTGAATCAGACGAGTCAGTTCTTAAAACGACTTTGATAGTATTTTGAAAATGCAGCGATATCTGTGCGAGAGAGTTTTTATTTAACTTGTCTCAGAAAATATAGGCATTTCCATCAGTACCAATTTTTTGCGAGATAGTCGTATTTTTACTTTTCCCAAATTCGATTTCTATGAGGTGTTTTTGCCGAGATCGAATTTCTGCGAGAGCATTTTATTCTAACTTTTCTCAAATTCGATTCTAATGAGGCATTTTTGCCGAGATCGAATTTCTGCGAGAGAGTTTTATTCTAACTTTTCTCAAATTTGATTTTAATGAGGCGTTTTCGCGAAGACCGAATTTTTGCGAGAGAGTTTTATTCTAACTTTTCTCAAATTCGATTTTAATGAGGCGTTTTCGCCGAGACCGAATTTCTGCGAGAGAGTTTTATTCTAACTTTTCTCAAATTCAATTTTAATGAGGCGTTTTTGCCGAGACCGAATTTTTGCGAGAGAGTTTTATTCTAACTTTTCTCAAATTCGATTTTAATGAGGCGTTTTCGCCGAGACCGAATTTCTGCAAGAGAGTTTTATTCTAACTTTTCTCAAATTCGATTTTAATGAGGCGTTTTCGCCGTTATTCGATGTGTAAGCATAATAAATATCGATGAATCTTCCTTATATTTCATTCAAAACTTACAAGAGTATATGTTTGCTTCTTCTTATGGGAAATACATTTTGAGATATTGTGCATTCCACGGATGGCTAATCAATTCCCCTTCTGGTCGCGCAATCTTGTAACAGCCGTGACCTGCTTATCCAACGATTCGGTATGGGCCTTCCCATTTGTCTGCCAAGGTGCCTGCAGTTTTGTCCTTGGTATTCAATGACACCATTCTTAGTACTAAATCGTTAAGTTGGAACCTTCTCTCCTTTACTTTAGAATTGTAGTGTCTGGCGACTCTTTGCTATTACATTGCGTTTCTTATCTGGGCTTTATCTCGGAAGCTTTCTAGTTCGTCGAGGTTGGATTCCAAAGCAGTGATGTTGTGGGTTTGATCGTACATGGCTACTCTGGGTGATTGGACTCTCATTTCAATCGGGATTACCGCTTCGACTCCGAAAGCCATGGCAAATGGCGTTTCACCCGTAGATGTTCTCGTAGTTGTTCGGTAAGCCCAGAGTACTTTAGGAAGCTTCTCAGCCCATTTGCCTTTCTTGGAGTCCAACTTTGCTTTTATCGTATGCTTGATGATCTTATTTACTGCTTCAACCTGTCCGTTTGTTTGTAGGTGGGCTACCGAGGCGTAATAATTTCTGATCCCCCAACTCCTATAAAATTCTGGGAAGTTGAGGTTATCAAACTACGTGCCGTTGTTGGAGATGATGGTGTCTGGTATTCCGAACCGGTATAAGATGGACTTCCTTACAAAGTCAGTGGTATTTTATTCAGTGATCCGAATTAGAGGTTTTTCTTCCGCCCATCTAGTGAAATAATCGATAGCTACGATAGCATATTTGGCTTGTCCAGTTACTGCGGGCATAGGTCCAATGAGGTCGATTCCCCATTGTGCGAAAGGCCATGGAGATGTGAGGTTTCTTAATTTTTCGGGTGGCTGTTTAATGTTATCAGCGATTTGTTGGCATTTGTTGCAATTGGAAGCCGTTTCTATTTCCAATTGCAACATGGTTGGCTAATAGAAACCTTGTCGAAGGGCTTTATGTGCCAAGCTATTTCCCCCTGAGTGGTTTCCGTAGACTCCTCCGTGGATAGATTGTAAAATCCTAACTGATTTCTATGGGTTGACACACCTCTGTAGGGTCCTAGAGAATCCCCTGCGATACATCTCACCGTCCAGCATGGTATATCTAGTGGATCGATACCTTAATCTTTTGGCTTCATTATTATCTTCAGGGAGGATTCCCTGCTCCAAGTATGCTCGTATGGGGGTAATCCATGTTATTTCTGCGAGATTAACTTCATCAACCATAGAAACATCTTCTCTGTTTATGCTTAGTTGTTAGAGGTGGGCCACGAGTATTGTTTTTTATAACAGGACATTAGTGGCGGACGCCAATTTTGACAAGGCATCAACCTTCAGATTTTCTACTCTGGGTATCTGTGTGATTCTGAACTTAGTGAACCTGTTGAAAGCTTGCTGGGTTTTCTCTAGGTAGGCGATCATTCCTTCCTCTTTCGCTTGATATTCGTTGCATATTTGGTTAACTACCAGTTGTGAGTCGCTGTAGATATCTATCTTGTCAGCGCCCACGGCAGTAGCTATTCTCAATCTTGCGAGTAAGGCTTCATATTCTGCGACATTGTTGGTGGCTTTGAAATCGAATCTTAAAGCACATTCCACTTCGTCTTGCTCTGGCGTTGTGAGGACCACCCCCTCTCCGCTCCCATGTGAATTTGAGGATCCATCAACGTGCAGTTTCCAAGGGTAAATACTATCATTCTCTCCGAAATCGGTAAGGGCTGCATCATCGATTAGAGGTTCAGTGAACTCTGCGATGAAATCGGCGACCGCCTGCCCCTTGATAGCGGCTCATGGCTTAAAGCTTATGTCGTACTCGCTTAACTCAATTGCCTATTTGGTTAGCCTTCTGGAGACTTTTGGCTTCTGCAGTATTTGTTTCAAGGGGGAATTGGTCAGTACCACGATGCTATGTGCCTGGAAGTAAGGTCGGAGTTTTCGTGCGGCTATGATCAAGGCCAGAGCCACCTTTTCAGTGTTGGGATACCTTGTTTCTGCGATGACTAAAGCTTTACTAACATAATATACTAGTTTTTGAGATCCTTTTTCTTCGTGGATAAGGACAGAGCTTGTCGCAGCGGTTGTCACTAATAGGCAGACGTATAGAATTTCTCCAGGCAGTGGTTTCAAGAGCATTGGTGCCAAACCGAGGTGGTATTTAATTGATGGAAAGTTTGGTCGCATTCTTCAGTCCATTCTATTCTTTTCCTTTTCTTGTTGGCTTTGAAAAATGGGAGGCACTTGTTAGTAGATCTAGCAATAAATCTGTTGAGAGCAGCTAGGCATCCTGTGAGTCGTTGGAATTCTTTAAGTGTCTGAGGAGACTTTATTTTGATAAGAGCATCTATCTTCTCGGGGTTTGCTTCAATTCCACGTTGGTGTACTAAGAAGCCTAGGAATTTGCCTGAAGACACAGCGTAGACGCATTTTTCAGGATTTAGCTTCATCTCATATTGCCGGAGAACTTCGAAAGTTTCTCGCAGGTTATCGGCGTGTTCTTCTGCTGTGATGCTTTTCGTCAGGATATCGTCAACATACACCTCCATAGTTCGCCCTATTTGTTTGGCAAACATATGATTGACTAACCTCTGGTAGGTAGCTCATGCATTGTTTAGACCAAAAGGCATCACTGTGTAGCAATACAGTTCTTGATTTGTGGTGAATATTGTCTTCGTTTCGTCTGGGGTGTGCATTTTGATCTGGTTGTAACCCGAGTAGGCGTTCATGAAACTGATGAGTTCATGTCCGGTTGTAGAGTCCACCAGTTGGTTGATTTTTGGGAAGGGGAAGCCATCTTTAGGGTAAGCCTTATTCAGGTCAGTGAAGTCTATGCATATCCTTCATTTTCCATTTTTCTTTTTTACCAACACCACATTTGCGATCCAAGAGGGGTAGTGCAATTCTCGAATGGAACCTGCGGCGAGGAGTTTTTCAACTTCTTCCCTTATGGCTGAGTTCCTTTCGTGGTTGAAGTGGTGCCTCTTCTGGATTATTGGTTTCGCGTCGCGATTCACCGCCAACCCATGAGAGATTGTGGAAGGATTAATTCCCGGTATATCAGCGTGACTCTATGCGAAAACATCTTTGAATTCTTTGAGCAGTTTCATTAGATCCTTTTTGACTCCCGACTTCAGTTTTGCTCCTATCCTGACAACTTTCTCGGGAAACTTTTCGTCGAGTACTACATTTTCGATTGGTTCCACCTTGCCATCATTTTCCCGTGTCGTAGGTTCTCGCAGGTCTAGGGCGAACTCTTTGGGAACTTCGGCATTTCCCTCTTCTTCCGCCATCTTTGATTGCTATAATTTCTCAGTGATCTGACAAACTTCTACTTCTACTTTTCCTTTTCCTTTGAAAGCAGATAGGTTGGTTTGCCTGGCGGTCCCTTGACAGCCATTTATCTCTCTGACCCTATTCTTCGTGGGGAATTTGACTTTGAGGCAGTAGGTGGCGGTTATTGCTTTTGTCTTGTTAAGGAAGGGTCTCCCTAATAGTGCATTGTAGGGCCAGTTGGGTATGTCCACCACTACGAATTTCAGCAAAACCGCCTTTCTGCAAGGTTTGGTCCCGATTCGTACTGGTAACATCACTGTTCCCCATGGCCTGATTTCTGACCCGCCAAATGCCCGGAGTGGAGTGTCAAACGGTTCCAAGTCTTTGCGCCGGAGACTTAGTTGGTCGAAAATGGAGAGGTGGAGGATATCGGCGAAACTCCCGTTATTTATCATAATTCTGCGTACATTCCTATGTACGATTTGGAGTTCCACAACTATTACGTCATTTGGTTTGGCGTTTATTCCTAAACCATCTTCTGCAGTGAATGAAATGGGGTCCCACCCTTCTCGCAGTCTTTTCTCGCCTCCTTGCACTGAGTTCACAGCTGAAAGTTCGTTGAGATGTGACGCTTTTCGGATTTCCGACTTTCTTTCTCTGTTGCTAGTGCATGTTCCCGGGCCGCCATGTATGGTGTTGATGGGACTAGCTTTCGGGCTCTCCGATCGCCTGTCGGACTTTTTGGGGCTACAGGGGTGACTTTGTCTTGCAGGTCCTCTTAGGCGCTCCTGTCTTTTATTAGTTGATCCCCTCGTTTGCCTTTGAGTGTTATCGCTATCCCTCCTCACTACAAACTCCTTCAAATGTCCGTCTTTGTTGAGGTTTTCGATGTGGTCTTTGAGTTGGAAACATTTAGAGGTGTCGTGGCCATGACCACGGTTGAAACGACAGTATTTATCCTTATCTCGTTTTTAGGGTGCCGATGTCTTTTTTTCAGGCTAGGTTACAATCCGTTTGTTCTGCACGACTGACAGTATCTCTTCCTGTCATCGCGTCAAGGGCGTATATCGATCAAATCTTCCTTCTAACCTCTTCATTTCTCGCTGCTGGTTCCTGACTTCTTGGCGATCATCTCTGGGGCATTTTCCTTTGAAAAGGTCATTGTTCCCTTTGTTGGGATTACCTTTTTGGAGTTCCGGTTTGTTAGGTTGTCCTCCATATACCAGATTGCCGCCTTGGGCGATCTCTTCTTCTTCAGCTCGCGCGTAGTCAGCTGCTGTTTCTACCATTTCTGGATAGGTTTTCGATCGCTGTTTTCTCAAATGGAAGGAAAATGCTCCGCTTTGCAGCCTGTTGGTGAATATTTTTATAGCGGCGGCGTCGTTAAAATTCTCTACTTGAACTGCTTCTCGGTTGAAGCGGGATAGGTAGGTTCTGATGGATTCTCCTTTCCCTTGTTTAATTGAAGATGGATGAGATAGAGACTTCTTTCGCTGAATGCTTCTCATGAATTGCCGGGAGAATGCGCGACCAAATTGTTCAAAACTATCGATACTTTGTGGAGGAAGCTGTCGGAACCAACTTCCGGTGAGATCCCCGAAGGTGATTGGAAAAGCTTGGCATAGCAGTCGATCGTCCCTAGTCTGGGTACCCATGAGGGTGGTGAAGCGGGATATGTATTCGACTGGGTCTCTGTCTTCCTTATATTCAATAACATTTGGCATTTTGAAGCTTCTTGAAAACCTCTTTGCCAATACTCTATCAGTGAATTTGCTCGTCACCGCTCTGGAGCAATCGGCTGGATCTTTAAAACGGGGTCCTTTTCGACGGACTTGCTCTAGTCCTTCCTTCAGTTGCTGAATTTTTCTTCGCATGGACTCTCTCTTGTCGGTCGATGTTTCGTTGGGGCTCACCTGGCGACTTCCCAGCGTGTTCATTGAGCTCTCGTTAGTTTCGCCATTGTCTGACCGCCATTCTATCTTGGTTGGCTTCACTTTTGAGACAAAGACGTGTTTCCTCTTGCTTTCCCTGCGGCGTTTCTTTTGGTGTCGTCTCAAGTCCCCTTTCGTTGGTGAACTGCCAGTGCTTTGAGAGGAAGATTCACTTGTGAAAGGTGCTGGAAGGGGTAGTACCTCATTCCCTTGGCCCTGTTGCGTTTCTTGATGTTTCCATCGCTGGGTCCCATGTTTCCTCCTTATTTTTCTCTAAGAGGGGTGAGTCTGCTACCCACTATTTCCATCAATTTTTGGAGGTGATATTTCGCTTGGTCTGCGTCTTTGGTAGATATCGCTGTGGATGGAGTTACAAAAAGAGGTTGGGACGCTGCGGACACGCGATCGGGTATAATGAACCCAATGGGGGGTCTGCCTTATCGGAGACAAAGGGTTCTCCGAGGGTGTCGTCTGCTGGGGGCTGCGTTCATTTCCTAGGTTGATAGAATCCATGACAAGGTTTCCTAGAGGAATATGATCAGCCCTCCTTCTAGCACCAAATTGTTGACAGTAAACAATAGATTCTACAGTCAACGAAGTCACGTAAGGCGGTTTAATGGTTTTGTCAAGTGAGTTGTGTGAGATTATCTAGAATAATCTTGCAAAACGAGTTCTCGCAGGACGCGTAGACTTCTCGGAGTGAGTCTCTATGATTCGCTACCTGTCAAGGAAGAGAAAATCGTGAGAGGTGCCGAACGTAAGCGGCGATCAACCTCCGACGATTAAGTCAGTTATCTCTTCGAATAAAAGAGAGAAAGTATTCAAAGTTCTTCTAGGGTTTCGATAATAATCAATAGCTTACCTACTCCTTTGTTAATGTCTTTATTTATATCCTGAATGTTCTCCACCTTGTTGGGAATGTTCAAATCATCTTTCAAGAGGGGGTCAGGAGATCGTTTTCTTAAACGTGTAATTCCTGACTTTCTGCAGAAGATCGTCTGGTTGAGACAAGAATGGTGAAACCAACGGTAACCTGTGCTGCCTGGGCATTTAATTCGTTTGCTGCCTATGATGACAGGTTTCTGACATCGACTGTGCTTATCACAGGTGTCAGACTGGTATGCTGCAGTGTTCAGGTTCAGACTTGGCGCGTTGACTATGTTCTTGTTGTACGTTCGAGGCTTCTTTAGGAAGATGTTATTGTCGTAGGGATAGTTCTCGCAGTAAGCTGAAACATTCCTACGACCTCTATAGCTAAACGACGCGGTTTTAAAGGACATTGGAAGTGGATCACCCTTTTACTTTTTCTCTGTGGTTGGCAGCTGAGTTTGCAGCTCTTTAAAAGATTTTACCTATTACAGGAAGTAAATATTGATATTTGACTAAAATATTCTTTTTTTTTCTTCGTATTTTCGAGTATCAATATCAAAAATATTTTTGAATATCCCGATATTTGAGGATATTAACGATAATTATGATATTTCCACCCATATTTCCAAAAAATTAAAGTCCGAGTATTTTCACGTAAATCGATATATACTTCATTGTTCTCACGTGAAGAAACTATCATGACAATTTACTATTCATTGAACGATAAATATGCAAAATTAACAACATTCTCGGCTTCGCGAACCATGTTATCAAATAAAATATAACTTCTTTCATTTAGTATTCGATAAATTAATAATATTTTATTTAATAAATGCTGTTGGTTATGACGTGAAATAAAGAAACAAATTAATAATTTTGATTAATTAGATTACATATTTTTAAAATTTGTATATTTGAACGAGTTTATGTACTGTCTAAAAGATATATTTAATTCAAAATACTCTTTTTGAACGATTAAAAAAGTGTTTTACATCTACTAAGAGAAAGGGTTCGTTTGGAATAGCTTTTCCGGGTAGAGCTTTTAGGAGTAGATATTTTAAAAGTATAACTTTTACAAGTAGAGTTTTTAAGGAAAAACCATTGGCCATTTGGTTATCAATTAAAAAATTATTTTTAAGCTGTAGATTGTTTGATTGTATTAATTTTAAAAGCTCTTTTAAATCAGAAAAATTATCAATTTGGTCCCTAACTTTTAGAGAATCATCAATTTTTTAAAACGGTTTCGTTTATCGATACCCTTGGGCCCTAAGTTTTCATAAATGTATCAATTTGGTTCATTTGACCAATTTTTTAACGGTCAAACTAACTGAAAATGTTAAAATAATAATTTTGCCATTGACTCTATTTAAATGAGTTAAAATTACAATTTTACTCTTAAATTTTTAAAAATATTATTATTAATTAGAAGGGTAATATGGTGATTTATATTAATTTTTTAAAAATAAAATTCTAAAATTTTTTTCATTATTTCTCATTAATGTTTTTTTAAATTATATTTTTAAAATGGGAGATCTATTTAATTTTTTAAAAAAATTTTAAAAATTTTTATTTTTAAAAAATTAATATAAAATGACCGTATTACTATTTTAATTAGTAATAATATTTTTAAATATTTGAGGATAAAATTATAATTTTAACTCATTTAAATAAAGTCAAACGCAAAATTGTTTTTTTAACATTTTCAGTTAATTTAACTGTTAAAAAATTGGTCAGAGGGACCAAATTAATATATTAACGAAAACTAAGGATCCAAGGGTGTAATAAACGAAATTATGTTAAAAAATTGATAATTCCCCAAAAGTTAGGGACCAAATTGATAATTTCCCTTTAAATGATAGAATTATCAAAAATGACATACAAAAGAATTTGAAACATAATAAAAAAATATAAGAAAATATCTTTCCTTGTAATTAAAAAAATAATTGTAAAATATTATAAAAGATCAGTGTTTTAAAAATCGCTAGGCGCTACCTAGGCGGCGAGGTAGCGCCTAGCGATTTTTCGGCTAGGCGCCAATTAATCGGCGCTTAGGCGGTTCCTCGTGGTCAACAGTCAACGTGTTGACCGACTGTTGACCACCTGAAAAAAATTTCTGTATAACTTCTAAACAATATGAAAATAATGAAATTAAGTCATTCCAAACACCAAACATTCCAAACAATATAAAACTAAGTCATTCCAAACAAATAAATCATTCCAAAAACATTCCAAAGTACAATATAAAATATAAATCATTCCAAACATTCCAAACAAGATGAAACTCATGAAATTATGAAAATATGATGAAATGATAATCCAAAATCTTAAACTATTCATCATGATCAAACTCTTCTTCTCCGTATTCTTCCATTACACGGTCTCCATCGGACTTAATTTCAACATCAGCATCATTTTCTACTTCCTCATCATCCTCTGATATAAAGTCATCTTCATGAAGTTCTCTATCCTCTGTCACCCTTGAACTCCTCCTAGGTTGTAGAATCTCATCTACACTGATTGCTTCGTCTACCAATTACCAAGTTAGTCCTGTTCTGGGCTCTACTTCATCATCACCATAACCTTCAACAATTCATTCCTGTGCATTGGTGGCTTCGGTATCTGTAGCAAGAAAGACATCCATATCCTTTTCCTTTGCTCTTATTTGTTTGTTCCTCAACTTGGAATTGAATTAGACATAGACTAGATTATTCAATCGACTCATATCTAGTCTATTCCTTTTCTTTGTATGTATCTACAAAATCAAAATGACAATAATAAACTGTTAGTTAAGAGTTAATTTGTAAATTTACAGTGAACTAGTGTAGTGGTGCACTCACTCCTTCAAAAGTGCTCCAGTTTCATTCACATCCGGAGAAACTCGTGGTCAAGTTGAGGATTCTTTTAGCAATGACTTGCAAATTGGGTGTTTGACCTCCATAGTTAGACCACCAAGAAGCTACAATCACGAAGATAGATATTTCAAGTTTTCAGGATTTAGAACATAATATTAAATAAAAAAAGTAAAGCACTACAACTACAACTTTAAAAATAGTACCTGGATCATATTCCTCCCTATTGTTTTTACATCCTGAGATCGCCAATGGTTTCCCAAAAGTATGGGTTGAGGAAATAAGCCGCAAAGTGCAATGAACTATCAAGTCGGCCATTAATTCTTGCATCAATAATGTCAATGATCGGTTTGTAGTTCTTTTCAACATTGTTCAATGCTACTTTGATGTCTTCTTTTGCTTGCAGTAGCTCTCCATATACAAAACCCATGGCTGGCTTTTTATCCCCATCAACAAGTCTAAGCACCTTCATCAAAGGTGCAAAGACCTTCAAGCAAGTGGTCACACCATTCCAGAAGCTCGTACTCGTAACAGTAGTATATGTCTTTTACCCCTTGGTAATGTTAGACCATTTACATTGATCTCATAGTTCACTACAAAACATTATCTTCAATTGAGATTTTTTCTCCATCATACTATGCAATGTTAAAAACGAAGAGGCAAATCTAGTCACTCCCGGCTTTACTATGTATCTCTTTTTAGTGAAAGACCTCATTAAGGATAATGTCTTGTGGTGTGTATAGATGAAGATGGTAAAATTCTTGGCTTGGTCAATAGTTTTTTTTTAACTTCTGGAGCTTACCAATACTTTCAAGCATGAGAGTGATGGTGTGAGTTGCACACGACGTTCAAAATATCTAAAGTCTCTTCACCTTGAGCAATTTCGCCGCTGCTATGTTGTTTGTGGCATTATCTGTGACTACTTGAACGACATTCTTCGGTCCAACTTGTTCAATGCACACATCCACATACTGAAAAATGAGCTCAGCCGTATGTGCCTCATCTGAAGACTCTTTAAAAGAAATGAAAGTGGTTCCTTCCGAGCAATTGACACACAAATTCATTACACTCCTTCTTTTTCTATCGGACCAAGCGTCCGTCATAATGGAGCACCCATTCAAAGCCCAGTCTTCTTCTTGCTTCTTCAGTAACTCTTTTATTCTCTAAACCTCCTCCTTCAACAACGGTTCCCTCAATTTATACTGACTTGGTGGCTTGTGTCCCGGTCCAAATTGACCAACCGCCTCTATCATCAGCTTGAAATCATCATTATCAATTGCATTGAAAGGAATCCCTGCTCCGTCACCCATCTACTCACATACTGGTGCACATTATGAGTTCTTTTTTAAAAAAGTGCTTCATTGATGTTTTGTTGTTTCTTAGTTCCACTGCCCAACGAAGCTTCAGGATTGATGGTCGATACAAATCGATCCATGGGCCAAAAGTATGGAGATCTCTCCTCCCTCCTAATTCTTCTATCGCATCTTCTTCCCCAGTTGTATCAACCACATTTACTTGTGATCTCAACAACTCTTCCTTCTTCTTACCCCTCTTCTTACCTTTAGTCTCCATAACAGCATTTCTACACTTGGCTTGCGCGTACGGTGTTGCTTTTGGACAAGCTGCAACATTTCCTGATATCTAGCTTATGTGTTCTTTTATTCTATAAACTCCCCCGGACATCACTTTTCCACATAGGATACATTTGACCATGTCCAAATTCTTTCGGTTAATTAACACCCCAAACTCCCATTCGACATCATTCGACCTTCTTTTAAGCACTGATTCAGATGTGGATTGGACCGTTTGGTCTACTGAGGCTGCCGATGACGCCATTATATTTATAACAACCTAGAAAAATTAACAAACATTTATGATTTATTTAATCATAAATTCATAACATAAATAAAATTATACAATATTACAATTTACAACTATACAAGTAGTAATTATTAAATCATCTATAAATTAATATATACATTAATATTATATCATCTATAAATTAGTATATATAATATATTATATACATTAATATTAATTCCATAATCTAACTATACAAGAATTAAACCATCTATAAATTTTAAAAATCTCTTAGGTCCTACATAAATAATTAAATATTAATTACAACAAATACTAAAAAAATACTAAAATACTAAAATCTAAATCTTTATAACAATTTAATTTTTTTTTAATTATCATTTCAAGTTTAAATGTTCATAATAACATTATATTAATTAACAATGAAGACTAAACTAAAAATATTCACAATTTTATAAAAACAATTTCATCTACATATTTTATCAAACGCTTAGATTGCATAATATATTTAACAAGTCTAACCACAATAACTCTTAAAAATAGTAAAACATAGAAGAAAAATACCTTAGAGATGGTTGTTGATGAAGAAAATAGGCAAAAAATCAAGAAGATGGAGATGTTGAATGTTGCTGTGTGCTGCCGAAGAACAGAGAAGAGAATGGAAAAAAAAAATTGTGATTTGGGCTTTTGATTGTTTACTGCCTGCTTTAGGTTTCTTTTGTGTTATATAATATGCTAAAACGATGTCGTTTTGACATTGTTATTAAAACAGTCAAAACGACGTCGTTTTGGTTGTTATTTTAAAAAATATATAACTCTCCACGGCTAGGCGGCCGTGGAGAGGTAATCAGCCGCGTCGTTTTGGTTGTTATTTTAAAAAATATATAACTCTCCACGGCTAGGCGGCCGTGGAGAGGTAATCAGCCGCCTAGGCGGCCGCTGTCTACGCTGCTGGGCAGCCACGTAGACCGAATTGGCCGCCTAGCATCGTCTAGGCGGCCGATTTGTTTGACTTTTAGAACACTATAAAAGAGTATTAAAATACAGTTTTCTAAACAAAATAATTAAAATAACAATGACAAATTATTTCAATAACATGAAAATCAAAACAAATAGTCTATACTAATTATTCTCGGTGCATAAGAAGAATTGTAATTTAATCGCGTTCATCATCCAAAACAATTAAAGTTTTGTTTCACATGTTAAAAAGCTAAATTATTATGGTTTACAATTTAAAAGAATACTGTGAAATTATAAAATATACTCTAATATTTTTTTTATAAAAAACTCAAAAAGTTTTACTTGGAAAAGCTTAAAATTTGAGATTTTACGAGAAGACGTAAAATTAAATAAGTTATTTTGGCCGTAGATAAGATCTTCTAGTAGATAATATATTTTTAAAATTTGTGCATTTGAAAGAGCTTCTGGCTAAAAGAGATTTTTAATCTAAAAAACTCTTTTTGAACTATTAAAAAAATGTTTTACATCTGTTAGGAGAAACTCAAATTTTACGTTTTTCCAAGAAGCTCTTTTTGAGTTTTTATGAAAACTTTAAAATTTTAAAAATATAATTATGATATTTTATTAAATACATTATACTATTTCCAAATTAATACCTTGCTATACATATTCAACCATAATTCTTAGATGCCATTGTTAATAAATTAACTACATAAACCTTTTTCAAAATTAAACAACCGGACAACTTGTATGATCAAAAAAACTTTTTAAATTGGTTACAAAACTATGATCAACAACTTTTTTACAAAAAGCTTATATGCTCATATAGCTATACTTCTAAAAAAATCTATTATTAAAAGCTCTACTTGGATCATACAAGTAGAGCTTTCATAGTCCAAAAATTACATGGCATTGATTTCAAACGAGAAGGTGAACTCCAAAAGTCGCCTAAAAATTTCTAAAAGCTCTACTTACATATGAGCCACGTGATGGCATCGCAGTGGTCTTAAAGCGGAGCTCATGTGTCACCTAGATCATCGTCAATGTTGAAGTTTTGAATAATGTCACCAGATCATCGTCAACCTGAGGCAAAAGAGCCAAACCTAGTTCCCCAAACACAGCCAATACCTCCAAAACAAGTGAAACCTGACCTCTGGAGGCAAGATAGACCGCCACACGAAGGTGGAAGGCCACAAACGCATTATCCAGCTATTACCCATGTCACTGCTCGGATCTTTCTGTTAACTCGTGAGCTCCGCTTTAAGAACGATGAAGAGACCATCATGTGGCCCTTGTGCAAGGCGGAACCCAAATGTAGCCTAAGATCTCTAAAAGCTCTACTTGCACAAGGGCCATGTCATGTTATCGCCTTCAGTATTAAAGCAGAGCTCTTGAGTCAGTTGGAAGATTCGAGCGGCACACATGGGTGGCAGCAAGATACGGCATTCCCGACTTTTCACCTTCGTGTAGCTGTCTATCTTGCCTCTAGAGGTCAAGGTTCGCTTATTTTTCGGGATCTTTGCTGTGTTTGGGCAACTGGGTTTGGTCTTTTGCCTCCCGCGGACGATGATCCAGTGGTATTATTCATCTCCAAATTCATTCTCTCCCTCCCTCCCTCCTTTTAATTGAACAACGAAAATTGTATAGGTTCCCTCCCTCCCTCCCTCCCTCCTTTTAACTGAACAACGAAAATTGTATAGGTTTATAGCAAAAAATTTTTGTTTAAGGTAATAATGGAATTGAAACTTTTGTAAAATATTCTAAAAAAGGCATGCGAGGCTATTAATGGAAATAGACAAGTTGCATCCTATTAATGGTATTTGCTAGTCAAAATTAATGTAATTAGTATGTAAACCTTTATTAAAGCCTTTCAAAAAAAAAAAAAAAACCTTTATTAAAGTAAATATGCTAAAAATGGCAATGACTAGCATTTATTGATGATAAAAATAATAGTACAATTATAAAGTTTCTATCTTATTCCTAATGTAAACAATTTCTGATTGGTAACAAAGGTTCCGTTCTTACAAAACAAAATTCGTCCATCGGAAACTTTTGCCTATTTTTTATTATTAAGTGAAAGTGAAATTTTCTAAATTTTAACAATTTTATCCTAACGTGCACATAAAAGCACAATTGAAATAAATCTGATAATAAATTATGCTATGTATGTTAATTGCTTCCTTTGAAATTTTTCTAACCAATTAAATTTTTTTTTTTTTGAAAACAAAGAACTTCATTGGAAAAACCAACTTGTCATCAACTTGACAGTCTACAGGCCGAACCTTACAAAGACAAGAAGGATGGTCTTCCATCCAAAGACAATCATCAATAGAATTCAAAGCAAACTTAGTCAAAACATGGACAGCCTGATTAGCGAAGCGAGGAACAAAGACAATTCTCGAATTAAGATGCAGAGACAACAACCTGGATATCGAGAATAATGAGACCCAAATCAGCTAACAACAAGGCCTTTTAATTAATAGCATTCACCATACACATTGCATCAGATTCCACCACAGCAAGCATCAAATTTCAGGTTTTTTTTTTTTTTTTTTTGTCATTTGATTGTCACCCTAATAGAGCTTTTAGACGATTAAATAAGCCGTTTTATGTCTACTCGGAGAAGCTCAAATTTTGAGTTTTTCCAAGTTGAGCTTTTTAAAAAAAAATATTAAAATGTCTTATATAACCCTAGTATATTTTATAATTTTACAATATCCTTTTAAATTTAAAACCATAATAACTTAGTTTTAAATTAAAAACTCTAATAACTTAGTTTTTTAACATGTGAAACATAATTTCACTGCTCTCTATACATTTGAATTTTTAAAAATTCATCTTTAATATATGAGTTTCCTTCTATTTTATATCTTTCTAATCATTATTGTTTTATTTCTCTATTCTGAATAAGAATGTTCTGTTGGAAAAATCCAATATGTGGGCGTACATATGTGTTAAAATGTGTGATGTTATCTTAAAGTATAGTCCATTTAAAGTGATCGGTATAAGATTTAAATAATTGAACATTGGGTATTAAATTATCATGGATTCAATGTGTATAGACCAGAGTGATATTTTTATTTTGATGAGAGGCCAAATTAGAAATATCAATAGTTATTTTTATTAACGTATTACAAATCAGGGGTCAGGTCCCCAATTAGTACGATGCGTTTCTCTTCACTCTGCCTACCCCATCAACAGTGAGAAACAAAAACCAAAAGGAGAAATTTGTATTGAATTGGAATATCACAACCCGTCAAAGCAATTCAATCTATGGATCAAAGTACGTTTCTGCATCTATTTTTTCTTTTGATTTAACATGAAAATTTACATATATATATGCTCAGGTCACAATTTAGGATTCTTGACATTGTTTTGACTAATTGTGTAATCAAGCATGTTAGAATTATAGTTAGGTTGAAATTCTAATATTTTCGTCTACATGCACACAAACATATTATTATTATTATTATTATTATATGTTGCCACATATATGTGTATGTCAATATTATGCATACTTGTATATTGTCATATGCTTTTTTCTTTTTTTTTTGGCTGTGCATTGAGTTTTTATTTTTTCCATAAGAACAATATCAATTGCAAAAGTTCCCCTATATTATTCAACATATTTTGTTATTATTATTTTAATTATTTGGTTTAGAAAATTATATTTTCATACTCTTTTATAATATTTTGCAATTGTTTTTTTTTAATTACAAGGAAAGATATTTTATCATAATTTTTTTTGTTATGTTTAAAATTCTTTTATATGTCATTTTTAGTAATTCTATCATTTAAAAGAGTTTTTCAAATTAATACAATCAAATAATTTACAACTTAAAAGAGTTTTTTTAATTGACAACCAAACGGCCCACGGCTTTTCCTTAAAAGCTCTACTTCTAAAAGATCTACTTCTGAAAGCTCTACTCGGAGAAATTCTTCTAAATGAATCCTATTTGTATGATCAAAAGAGCTTTTTAAATTGATTACCAAACAACGATCAACAATTTTTCTCTAAAAAGCTTATATGCTCGTAAGACTGTATTTTTAAAAGATCTATTAATAAAAGCTCTACTTGAATAAACTCTTTCAAACATAGACTAAAAATTACATGGCATTGAGTTCAAACTCGGAGGTGGAAACGTACTATAGAAAGCTCTTTCAAACGAAGCCTAAGAAGCTCTAAAGCCTCTACTGGTATAAGAGCCACTTGATGGTCTTGCCGTCGGTCTTAAAGTGGAGCCCACGAGTCAACTGGATCATCATTAATGTTGAGATTTTGAATAATGTCACCGAATCATCATCAACGAGAGGCAAAAGAGCCAAATCAAATTCCCCAAACACAGCCAAGGCCCCCAAAACATGATAAACATGACCTCCGGAGGCAAGATAGACCATCGCACGAAAGTGGAAGGCTAGGAACGCAGTATCCAACTGCTATCTATGTCACTGCTTAGATCTTCTAGCTGACTCGTGAGCTCCGCTTCAAGAATAGCGACAAGACCATCACGTGGTTCTTGTGCAAGATTGAACCCAAACGTAGCCTAAGATGCTCTAAAAGCTCTACTGGGTCAAGATCCATGTGATGGTCTTGCCTTTAGTCTTAAAGCAATGCTCTCTAGTCAATTGGAAGATCTGAGTGGCGCACATGGGTGGCAGCGATACGGCATTACCAACCTTTCACCTTCGTGTAGCTGCCTATCTAGCCTCTAGAGGTCAGGTTTCGTTTGTTTTTCAGAGTCTTGGTTGTGTTTGGGAAACTAGTTTTGGTCTTTTGCCTCTCGTCGATGATGACCCAGTGGTATTATTCATCTTCGGATTCATTTTTTTTTCTCTCTCTTGACGCTCTCTTGATTTGAACAACCAAACTTGTATAGGTTTATATAACAATTTTTTTTTTTTAAAAAAAGGTAATAATAGGGTTGAAACTTTTGTAAAATATTCTAAGAAGGGCATGGGAGGCTCTTAATGGAAATAGAGAAGTTGCATCCTATTAATAGCATTTGCTAGTCACAATTAATGTAAATTAATATATAAACCTTTTTTTTAAAAAGTATATATGCTAAAAATGGCAATGACTAGCATTTATTGATGATAATAATAATATTATAATAATAAAGCTTTTATTTTATTACTAATGTAAACAGTATCTCACGGATAATAAACTCTTCTAAAACAAAATTCGTCCATCAGAAAACTTTGTGCCTATTTATTATTATTAAGTGAAAGTTAAATTCTCTAAATTTTAACAGTTTTACCCTAACGTGCAGACAAAAGCACAATTGAAATAAATCCGATAATAAATTATACTATATATGTTAATTGCTTCCTTTGAAATTTCTCCAACCAGTTAAAAAGTAGGTATTTAACTTAGTCTGTCACCACATGAATTAACCACTACAAGGGCCGTTCGGAAAAGCAACTTTCACGTGAATGGAATATACATTAACCACTTAAACTATTAGTGGATGTGCAAGATTGATAACTATTTGATAACTAGTTGTCAAAATAACTGGAATTCTTGTTGTAAATGTAGCTAAAAAGTGGTTTTACAAACTAATTTCAGAAATTTTAAATTTTTTTATTTTAATATTTGAGAATGTGTCATGGTAGTTTTGAGTCTTTTGACACTAGATTAAAAAAAAAAAAAAAAAGTTAATGAAACGCATCTAGCAGACGAGCACAACAAATTCTTCTATGATATATAAGATTTTTTTTTTCGATTTTTAAATCTTATTTTCAAATAATAAATTTTTTTTCCTTTTTGAGTTTAATGCTTTTTTTAATGGAAAATTAATTTATATTTCTTAAATGGTAAATTGCACATACTTACCTTAAAGTATGACGAAATGGTTTAATATTCAACGTTTGCCATTAATTTTAGGGCTAATTACACTCATATTACCTCTATTTTGATATGAAGAAGAAGAATAATGGTAAATTGCACATGCTTACCTTGAAGTATGACGAAATGGTTTAATATTCAACATTTGCCACACACTTACCTTGAAGTATGATGAAATGGTTTAATATTCAACGTTTGCCATTAATTATAGGGCTAATTACACTTATATCACCTCTATTTGGATATTATGAAGATCTGAAAAAAATAATTAAAATAATTAAAAAAAAAAAAGAAACCCAGATTTCTCCAGAAGAAGAAGAAGAAAAATTTGGAAAAAAAAATCTGAAAAAGAAGAAGAATAAGAAGAAGAAGAAAATATGAAAAAAAAAAATCAAAAAGAAGAAGAAGAAGAAGAAAATCTGGAAAAGAAATCCAAAAAGAAAAAGAAGAAGAAGAAGAAGAAGAAGAAAAAATCTAGAGAAAAAAATATCTGAAAAAAAAAGAAGGACAAGAACAAAAAGAAAAAAATCGAAAAAAAGAAGAAGAAGAAGAAGAAAAAGAAGTTTGTGTTTGGGTGTGTTTTATGGTTGATGAAAATAAAAATCTGAAAAAAATTATTTTTGGTTGATGACAAATAAAAAAATTGGAAAAAAAAAGAAAAAGAAGAAGAAATTGTTTGGGTGGTTGTTATTGGGATTTGAATTTTTTTTTTTTTTTAGTTTGAAGGTTCAACCTTCAAACTTTTTTTTTTTTTTTAATTTGAAGAGATGGGGTCTCCACCGTTTATTTAGTTTTAAGTTTTTTTAATTTTTTTTATTAAGGGCAAAATGGTCTTTTTGTCCAAACCGTTAACTTTATGGTTAGTTAATGGTTTGGTCAACTTTTTTCAGGAGAGGTTTGTACAATAAAAGATAAAGTTAACAGCATATGCAAAAAAGCCAAAATGAAGGAGTTATGAGTGTAATTAGCCCTTAGTTATATATATAAACATACTCTATAATTAGCCCTTAATTATATATATAAACATAATCTATCATTATCGATCAACGGTTAACTTTAACCATTAAACTTGAACTAACAAAATACCTTACTTACTTAAATAATTTATTTATTTATTTAAAAAAACCACCACTGGCTTCTACATTGGTGGTTGTCGATCTCCTCCACAGAGGAGATCGATCTCCCGCATGAGGGATTATTAAACCTCTCAAAGAGGAGGTCAACGTTCTCATGTGAAAGAGAACTCCTCCACCATTGGTGGAATCATTTTTTTTAATAAAAAAAATAGTTTGGTTATTTCACAATTAGTTCTTAAGTAGATTTAAAGTTATAAATAGTTTTTGAGATAAGTTTAAATTTTTTATTTATATAATAGGTAAAATGATCAAATTGCCATCAAATCTTTTAGTCATCCGTTAAATTTACGGGTTGACTATTAACGACATGGTATATTTGTATAATTAATAACAAAAGTTGAATAATAAGCCTTTCCACTATACTTCAAGGTTAGTTTGTGCAGTTTGCCAGTTCTTAAATACGTTATCAACTATCGAATGTTTTTATTTGTTTATAAAGTTATAAAAAGATAAATTGTAATGAATACCTTAACGTTTAATTATATTTTAAGGAAATCGTGAGTTTAATAGTCAACCGATAGTTAGAAAGGTAATATAGTTATTTTCCCTTAACTTTTTTTTTATAAAATTAATAAAATTTAAAAATTTAAAAACATTTAAATAGATCTCCATCGTCCATCCAGGTTGATGGACGGTGGAGATCATATTGAAAAATAATTTTAAAAATAATTTTTTAAAAAAAGAACAAATAAAAAAGGTTAAAAATTACTAAAAATAAATAAAATAAAATATATGGAGAGTTAAAAAACTAAAGGAAATGTTTTGAAAGAACACAAAAACAAAAACATTTCCTTTTTTTTTAATTCTCTATTTTATTTATTTAATTCTTTAATTTTTTTTAAATGTTAATTTTTCTAATAAAATAAATTAATTTGAATATTTTTAACAGATTTTACATATTTAAGTTTTTATAATTTAATTTACTATTATTTTATTAATTTTTATTATATTTTAATTAGAAGATAAAATTGGAATTATATTAATTGAATTCTTTAAGAGTAAAACTGTCTTTTAAATAATTTTGTGATGGTTGACCATAAAAAATTGATCAGAATGACTAATATTATCTATTTATGAAACGTTAGGGATGTAAATGCTGGAATCTATCTTTCGTATATTTTAAGATCTAGGTTGAAGTTAGTAAGGGGACCTATAAGAGAAAGAATGAAATGTTGAACACTTGGGACACCGAGGTGGTGCCTGTTGGAAATGAAATACTCAAACAACTTCTATTTAAACTCAAAACAAATATTACAAGAACACTCTCACTCAAGAACTAACTCACTCTTTTACTTCTTCTTCACTCACTTAGAAACTTTACTTCTTCTTTATGTCTAAACCAAAATGGGGAGGAGTATTTATACTAATTACAAACCATTTTAGACCACACAAATAAATTAATCCAAAAATTATAATAACCATACACCTAAGTCTTCTACAACATTCCAATTGACCATATGATTTTCATGCATAATTACCAAACCCTAGAGAATTTTAGATAGAGGGCTTGGACCTTATTTATGGACTTGGACTCTAATTTATTTGGGCTTAAGTTTGGGCTCTCATAATGGTTCGGGCCTTCAAATAGTTTGGGCCTAAAACAAGTTTATACTTCAACACCTCCCTTTAAACTTGTTTTACCATGCCAAGCAAACTTCTTAATCTCGAATAATCTTCAAACCTGAGTGGCTTGGTGAAAATATTTGCAATTTGATCTTTGGACTTCACGTACTCCATTTGCACATTTCTTTTCGCTATGCACTCCCTTATGTAGTGGTAACAAGTATCAATATGCTTGCTTCAATCATGTAACACTGGATTCTTTGTTAAGGCAATGGCTGACTTATTGTCGACACAAATCTCATGTTGGATCTTCTTGTGGCAAACCCAATTCTTTCAGCAAATTTCTGAGCCATATTACATGACAAACGCACGAAATAGCAGCTTCTTTGAGATCCATGTGAAAGCTGTGTTTCCTATGAAGAACACGAATCCACTGGTGCTCTTCCTGTCATCTATGTCTCCACCCTAATCGCTATCGCTATATTCCCACAAGCTTGTAATCATTAGAAACTGAATAAAACAAACCAAAATCAATTGTACTTTTGATATAACAGAGGATTCTCTTAGCGGCTTTGAAATGAATGGTTGTTGGATTCTTCATGTATCGACTTACAAGTCCAATAACATAAAGAATATCTGACCTCGTGCACGTCAAATAGCGTAAGCTTCTAACTAAACTCTTGAAGAATGTTGGATCTATGCTCTCACCTTCATCATGCTTCGATAGTTTGATTCCGCATTCTACTGGTGTGTTTATTGGCTTACAATCATTCATCTTGAACTTCTTGAGTATTTCCTTTGTATAATTTTCTTGGGAGATAAAGATGCCTTCTTCCTTTTGCTTGACTTCAATACCAAGATAGTACGCCATTAATCTGATGTCAGTCATCTCAAATTCCTTGGCTATTGCTTTCTTGAACTCTTCAATCAGACTTAGGTTATTGCCGGTGAAAATCAAATCATCTACATACAAGCATACTATCAGAATATCTTCATTCATGATCTTGATTTATAGAGCGTGCTCGTAGGGACATTTGGTGAAGCCATTTTATTGGAAGTACTTGTCAATTCTGCTATTCCATGCCCTTGGTGCTTGCTTTAACCCATATAGAGCTCTTCTCAGCTTCAGAACTTTGTCTTCTTGGCCTTTGACTTCGTAACCCAGTGGTTGCTGAATGTAGACATCTTCTTCAAGAACTCCATTTAAGAAGGCAGACTTTACATCCATCTGATATATCTTCTACTTGTTTTGTGTTGCCACAAAAATGATTAGTCTTATAGTTTCTAATCTAGCAACTGGAGCAAATACCTTATCATAGTCTATTCCAACTCTTTTTGACTGTAGCCTTTCGCAACTAGCCTTGCCTTGTGCCTTTCAATCTCTCCCTTAGAATTTCACTTTGTTTTGTACACCCATTTGATACCAATTGCCTTGTGTCCTTTTGGAAGTGGAACAAGTTCCCAAGTGTTGTTCTTTTCAATAGCCTTGATTTCCTCATCCATCGCATCTCTCCACTTCTTTTCTTGAGCAGCTTCTTCAAAACTCACTGGTTCACAATCAGGAAAGAGGCAAAAAAGAGTAAGATTATCAGATCTCTCAGTTACCTCATATAAATCTTGAAGATCTTTTGTTTGCCCCATTGTTCTTTCTTATAAAAATGATGGTGGCGAATTTCCGTTATTTGTTGAAGCTGGTGATGCTGGTGGTGTAGTGGGTTCTTGTGCTGCTTGCCCCATTCTTGATTGCTCATCTTCTTCAAAGTAGAGAAGAAAGTTGTAATCTTCATCATGTGTTTTTCAGTCCCATGTGCTTTCTTCATCGAATATAACATCACGGCTGATGATCATTTTCTCATTGTCTGGATTATAAAGCTTGTAACCTTTGGAGAAATTATCATATCCGATGAAGATGAACTTATCACTTTTGTCATCAAGCTTACTTCTTCTCTCAACTGGAATGTGTGTATGTGTTATGCTTCCAAACACTCTTAGATGAGAAATTCCTGACTTTTTTCCATTCCAAGCTTCTTGTGGTGTTCTTCCCGACACACTTCTCGTTGGAGATCGATTAGATAAGTATATTGCACAGGCTACAGCTTCTGCCAAAAACTTCATTAGCATTCTCTTGCTTTTGAGCATGCTTCGTGCCATGTTGAGGATGGTTCTGTTCTTCCTTTCAGCTACTCCATTTTGCTGGGGGGATCTTGGAACTGTAAGATGACGTCAGATTCCATTTGCTTCACAGAACTCTTGGAACTCCTTGGAAGTGAATTCTCCTCCTTGATCTGATCTCATAGCCTTAATCTTTCGACCACTCTCTTTCTCCTCGGCAGTTTTAAATGTCTTGAATACTTTAAAGATCCTCTGATTTGTGCTTTAAGAAATATACCCAAGTTTTTCTAGAAAAATCATCAATAAAAAGAAGAAAATAGTTATTTTTACTGAGAGAGCTTGGCTTAATCGGTCCACAGACATCGGTATGAATGAGCTCTAGTGGCTTCTTGGCTCTTGAGTCTGACTCTTTTGGAAAGCTGTTTCTAAATTGCTTCCCAAGTAAACACCCTTCGCAAAGCTGATCAGGATGGTTGATGCAATGGTAGTCCTTTCACCATTATCTTCTTAGATAATAGCTCCAAGCTTCCAAAATTGAGATGCCCAAATCGAAGGTGCCATAACCAAAATGCATCTTTGTAGCAGGCTTTCAAACACTTTGCAACATCGTTTTGAATGTTCAAAGAAAATAATCTATTCTTTAATATTTTTACTTTGGCTATTAGATTCCCTTTGTCATCTCTTATAGGAAGACTACAATCCTTCATATGAATATCATAGCCTTTTTCTAAGAGTTGACTTATACTCAATATGTTACATGTCATATTGGGCACATAGTAGACATTTGAGATTAATTAATGACTACCATTTTTAGCGCGAATAAGGATGTTACCTTTTCCTTTCACTGATATTTTTGAATTATCTCCAAAAGAGATATTGCCAGCCACTGATTCATCTAGCTCTACGAACATACTTTTTCTTCCACACATGTGGTTGCTTGCACTAGTGTCGAGGTACTAAGCATTTTCTTGGTCTCCATCATTGTCTCTACAAGCCAGTAGCACCGTCTCCTTCTCTTCGGTCTTTATTTCCACATAATTGGACCTTTCGTCAACTTTACTGCTGGGAGCTCTACATTCCAAAGCATAATGCCCAAATTTCTGACAATTATAGCATTGAACTTGAGATTTATCGTACCTCGAGTTTGAATTGCCTCTTCCACGACCTATTGTTGAGCTTTCACCTTTCTCGTAGTTGTTGGAGTTGCTGATGTTAGAATTCCAACCTCGTCCATGGCCATGGCCTCTACCTCGTCCACGCTGGCTTCTCTCATAACCTTGACTTTCTTCCTTCTCTTTCAATTGCATCTTGAAGAGTTGCTCGTTGATCCTTTGCTTCCTCTTATGTTTTTCTTCATAAGCTTGCAATGATCCTTGGAGTTGCTCGATCATCATTTCTTCCAGGTCTTTAGTTTCTTCTATCGTCACAACAATGTGCTCAAATTTGGGATCCAATGAACGGAGTATTTTCTCTATTATTCTTACATCTTCTAACTTTTCACCGTTTCTTTTTAATTGATTAGAAATGGCTGCTGCTCTTGAGAAATAATCTGAAATAGATTCAGATGCTTTCATGTGTAAGGATTCGAATTCACCTCTTAATGTTTGGAGACAGACTTTCTTTACCTTTTCGACTCCTTTGTAAGAGATTTGCAACTTCTCCCACGCTTACTTAGCGGAGCTTGCACTCGAAATCTTCTCAAAACCATTATCATCTAACGCTTGATAGATGAGATAAAGAGCTTTCTTGTCTCTCTTCCTTGAGTCTTTTAAGCTATCCTTTTGAGTTTGGGATAGAGTTGACTCATCTGCTGGTTCGGCGTAACTTTTCTCTACGACCTCCCTAGACACCATGTGCTTCAAGGAATGCTTTCATTTTGATACTCCAATAATCATAGTTGTCGTTCTTGAGTGTTGGAACTTGGAAGAATACCATACCATTAGCCATAATTCTCAATATGGTGAGAATTTCAAAATTCTGACTACACGGATAGACTCAGAACGTCGAAAAACTTTAAAATGGACTTTGACAAAAAAATCGATTTTTTGTCAAAGTCAAAGTCAACGGTTAATCTAACCTGGTTAATAGTCAAAGTCTTTGACGGCTTGGTTCAAAGGCTTGGCAGCTCGGTCAACAGGTTTGGCAGCTCGGTCAACTCGGCTCCAACTCGGCTGGACTCACTTCCAACTCAGGCTGACTCGGCTTGAACTAGGTGAGTTAACTCACTCTTTGGCATCAAACTTCCGGCAGCCCGTGGTGGCTCGTTTGAACTCCGATCGGGGCGATTTTTATAGCGTCGGCTTCGTCTCGTCGAGAACTTCGATTTTGATATGCTATAGTGCAAACTTTCGAACTCGGCTCTGATACCACTTTGTTGGAAATGAAATACTCAAACAACTTCCATTTAAACTCAAAATAAATATTACAAGAACACTCTCACTCAAGAAATAATTCACTCTTTTGCTTCTTCTTCACTCACTTAGAAGCTTTGCTTCTTCTTCACTCATTTAGAAGCTTTGCTTCTTCTTGATGTCTAAACCAAAATGGGGAAGGGTATTTATACTAATTACAAACCATTTTAGACCACACAAATAAATTAATCCAAAAATTATAATAACCATACACCTAATTCTTCTACAACATTCCAATTGACCATATGATTTTTATGCCTAATTACCAAACTCTAGAGAATTCTAGATAGAGGACTTGGACCTTATTTATAGACTTGGACTCTAATTTATTAGGGCTTGGGTTTGGGCTCTCATAATGGTTCGGGCCTTCAAATAGTTTGGGCCTAAAACAAGTTTATACTTGACACGTCCAGAAGATGGATTTCTACTCCCAAGTGCAGGAGTGTCGAAGTAATAAATTACCCGGTGAGACCGGGGTCGATTCACGAGGAAGAATATTTAGATCCTGCAAAAACCAACAAAAATCTACAAGGAAAATATAATAGGAAAGAAAATATTATGAAATGATGGTAGGTATAATGGTGAAACAAATTAAATTAAAACATACTAAGGTTAGAGGTTCCACTCTTGGTATATGGTTTAAGTTATATTTAACTCCGTTTTTATTACTCAATTGGAATCCACACACAAAGGAGGTTCCAATCGGAAGTTATCCCATTTAAGTTCTTTACACATCTATCAAGTTATATTTCTTTTCTTTTAGTTATATTACAATGGATACTCTACACTCCTTATGTTAAATGGGTTCAAGTACTTATTGTGCCAATCAACTACCATAAATCAAGATTCCTTTGCCAGATGCAGGTATAACCATGCGGTTCTAGACGGATTCAAGTATTTATGGTGTTGTTTGTCTACAATGAATCAAGAATCCTTGGTCAGAGGTGCAGGTACAACCATGCGGTTCTAGACGGATTCAAGTATTCATTGTGCCAAGAATTGTCTACAATAAGTCAAGATCCCCACTTCACATAAGAGTAAGAGATGAAAATTCAATTTAATAAGAAAAGTAATATAAAACAAGTAGATAAATTTACACAAATGAATATAAACTTTAAGACCATGTTAAGAGTTAAATAAATCTTTATTCACATACCAAGAGCTTCACCCTTTACCTTAGCAAAAAGAGAATTTAGCTACTCATGATAAAAGAAAGAAAACAAGTAAAAGAAATAAAATGAGTAAGAGAGAAATTAGATTATCACAAAAGTTCAACAATACAACAATGTAAGGTGAACTTGGCAAGGAACCCAAGCTGCCTTCAAGCTTATACAAGGCCTCTATTTATAGACACAATGAGAGGCAAACAAGTCAAAAATGGTAGGAATAAATTAATGCAAGTTGATTGAATTTGGTAAGGTAAAGTTGTCAACTTTGTTGTTTTCCACACATGCACCGACTTTTCCACCGAATTAGGCACCGTTCCTTTGACAATTTGATCTCGTGATAAACACCAAAGTTGTAGATAATTCTCTTATCTTTCTAGAATGATAAGACTCATAATATTTGGAATTTTCTGGAGAGAGTTATGGCCCAAATAGGGAAGACTGCCCAATTAACGCGGCCATGCAAACCAGCCCAAGATAATCCAATATTTGTCTTCAAAGGAGTCCAAATCTGATAAGAGTTTACAAACCAAACTTATAGGGCTATGAGTTATCTTTCCAACACTATCAAGAACGTAGTGATTGGATATTTGAGTGCAAAGTTATGCCCATTACACTAAACCTGCATCAAAATAGAAAGTTTAACAATTAAGTGTAGTTATAAATAAGTTAGGTAATTTGATGACACTAATAGTATAAAATAATGGTTTTAACTTTTATTATTATACAAATTTAAGTGTTCATCAATACTTCAACAGTGCCAACCAAATGGACTCTGACACTTAAGTCAGGAGTAAGCTCAAATTGGTAAAATAAGAGTAAACGAAGTTAAACCTGTGATGACCGAGTGCCGAGCGTAGCTAGCTATGCTGGACATCGAGCATAGGTGTATACTGTAATAAAGTGGAGTCGAATGTAGTTAAGCTGACTGTATCGAGGGTTGGCATCGACTATGTCAAGTAGAGGTTGGACAGTAATTAAACAGACTAATGATAACTGTTGTGTTCTTAGTGATTGCCTTATGAAAATCACGTGACCGTGGATTCTAAAGCTTGGGTTTGTATTTATAAGAGGGGTTTGGAGCCCGTCGAGGTCTGTAAAGAGATCGTTGCTCGAGATATCAGGTATTTCTGAAACCTTAGGAATAGGATAAGCCCATGTAGATGTCAGTCGGACTTGGTTTCCTTTGACTTAGTCTTTTTTGACCTTGGGTATGGCTTGTTGATGGGCTTTAGGCAGTTGTAAATGCCTTTTGGGCTTGTAAATGTTTTTGGTCATTTGCATGCCCATATCAATTTTGGACCATTTTTTTACCATTACAAGGGACTACAGTAATCAAAAAGAAAAATATAAGTAAAAAAAATATTTCATCATAAAAAAATATATAAACTAAATTGAAGTTGCCCTAAATATAAGAGAAAAAAATAAATCTGTGAATACATTGACAATCCACCTATGGATTCTGGTAGATTGGATCTAGCTACTTCAATTACAAACTACAAACTGTGAGGATGAACAAAACAAATTAACCACAACAAAGGTAAGAAATTAATTGGTGATCAATATTGATTGATATTTGATAATATATATATATATATATATATATATATATATTGATCAAATATAAAAAAAGAAAACCTAATATGGAAATTGACCACCATAGCTTAAAATATTTATTGAATAATCTCTGGTAATGGTTGCAGAAACAGCGACGTATCGCTGTGCATTTGCATCAAGAGCGCCGTGAATGACATGTTAGTGGTTGCATGAAACGTTTCAAACTCTCTCATCAACTTCTCACCCGCTTCCACGTCTATAGGCTCTTCCTTTATCTTCTTCGTTTCTGTGGTGATTGTTGTTGTTGTTGTTGAGGCCGCCAAAGAAGAAGAAGACGCGGAAGAAGAGCCAACTCCATTAGGGCTTGTGGTGGCGTTGGTGGTGGTGGGTTTAGGAAAGTGAGATGGAGGGACGTGGTGGAGGAGCCACTGGATGGTGTCGCCGTGGGCAGACAGACCGAGCTCGCGAGTGAGTTGAAAGATGCGAGCGGCAGCCAGCGCCGGGACCCGCACCCGGCAGCCTCTCCCCTCCACCTTTCCGTGGCGATCTCTCCAGCTGCTCTTGTTATTATTATTATTAGGGTTTACGACACTTTGGCGGTTCTTGGACTTGGACATGTTTGATAAAAAAAAAAAAAAAAAACACAGAAATTAAGAAGAAGAAGAAGATAGGTAGGGCGATGTTTTGATGGAGAGACAGTTGTTTTAAGGGTTCCTATGTAATATATATGGTAGTGAAAGACAAAGTTCTTCTGGATATTTCCATGTGTGTTTCTTTTCTGAAATTGATATTTCCATTTATGTTTCTCTTCCCTTTTCAAGAGCTATAGCGTTTTCAAGAAAGTTTCCTCCCTATTTTTCTGTTCTTTTTTTATCATAATATTTGTGAAAAATTAATTAACGGTTTTTGTGTCATGAATGGTATTGGCAGCGCAGCACCACCTTTGAACCGAAATTGCATGTCAATTCGATTGATAAAAAGGAGAGTTCACGCATGTCATCAGGAAACCGAATATTTATATGTAGAATAAGAGGACACCTCTAAATTATATGAACAAAAATTTAGTTTCTCATTATAATAGTTATTCAAATATAAATGTGCTCCGACATTGCCATCTATGATTTAAATTTTACATCTATATTTTATTATAAAATTTATTTATAAAAATATCTCAACACGAAGATTGAACTTCGATCATACAACAAAGGTATTTGATATAGCAGATTAATGAAAAAAGAAATCCTGGAGGACTTTAATCATGCAAAAGGTATGTGTTTCCATCTCCACCATCAATTTTTTTTTTCTTTTTTTTCTTTTTTAATCTTCATCATTCATCTCTATACTGTAGAGATCCATCTATTAAAAAAAGATTTGTAATTAAAAAATTTATTATACATACAATTGAAAGATTAATTTGTTAAATTTTAAAAAGTTAAAGAGTAAAATCGTATTTTCAACTAAACAATTAAAATTAAGGGTAAAATGATTCATGTGTATATTTTGTTAGATTTGACAGTTAAAGAACTAATGAGAATGACTAAATAGATTGATTTTAATATAAAATGCAAAGCTGGAAATTTCTGCAGAAGATTGCAAGGTAACAAAGAATGATTGTGCAAATCTAATGATTTTCTCATCTTTCAATGGTCATAAATCAGTCTTAATACATGGGTTTACATTCAAAGAGCCCTACTACCTGTAAAATTTTGTTTCTACAAACCACCTTTACATTAATTAACTCTATACAATTCATGTTAAAACTGGTTCGATACAGCCAGAGTCGCAGCAATATTGCTTCAGTTACAGCACAATAATCGATGATCATGACCAAAGCAAAAAGCTTGCCTGCCCATGCATGATGCACCGCATGAGAGGTACCTGACAGACATTATGTTGTAAGCAACCTGAAGACTGTCTCAATAATCTAAGATAATTTCAAAAGTTTTTTATATGTAAAGATGAGTATGCTCCACATCCGAGATAGGATCCGACAGAAAAGACATCACACCATAATGCTAACCCATTTACCTTAACTAAAGATGATAATTTCTATTTGAAGTTTGCTATGTCACCTCACAAAATAAATGAATTATCACAGTTGTTCAGTAGCAGAATTAAGATTTCAAACAGTTCCGGGCCCTCAAAAATAAAATCATATAAAAATAACAAACAAACAACATTTGTATGCAGACTGAATTCATCTAATGCGCTTGGTGCACTAAATCCTTAAATTTGCATAATCTAATCAAGCAAAATCTTTTAATAACATACCGTGAGAGACAATCTAGAAGATTTTGATTGGAACATTTCAGAGCACGATCGTACACACTCTTGGTCCTCTTGGCAACATCATGCCAATTATAGAGTTTCTTCATCTGGCAAAAATTAAATGAATATTTGGCCATCAAACAAGAAATCAAATTCTCAAAAAAGTTTAAAGTTCTTTTAAAATAATATACTCACACGATCGTGCATAACTTGTGGATCAACTCTTCCCTTTCAATATATTACAACTAAAAGGCAAATAATTACGTCAAACAACTGATATCTAGGCCCAGTAAAGGCTGCATTCTACTTCATAGACCTGACCCTTAATACCACTTGATAATTTTACACCTGAACTAACTTGATAATGATGAATGTCAAGATATCAATATATAGTGATGCGTGCATAGAAGTCTCTGTCTAAGAGAAAAAATTTAAATTACTGAAACTGCACTAGATATGGAGATTATGAAACTTGAATTTGAAATTTGACAATAGTGACCTGAAGTTTCATAGGTTAGATACATCAATTTCCTATTTTAAGGGCGATTTTGATTATAGCTCTGTTATTTATGGGACCAAACATGCCCTAGTACCATTGGTTTAAAGCTCTTAGTAAAGTTTCTGGAAGAACAATCGCTGATACAACTAGATTCCTGAAGTAATAGTCAATCATGTTCTTAGAAAAGTAACAAATATAAATATCATTACAATCCGGAAGAAAAACAAAGAAATCAATCATATCCATTAATATCTTGAGATGCTGATGAGGAGACTAATATTATTATCATTCAATATGCCAATTAAATGAAAGTTTATGAAATCAACTAGGCGTTGAGCATATCTGTTTATGTACCAACAGGTTGAAAGGAACCTTCCTACTCAGAAAGTGGCAGTAAAACTACCTTGCATTTGAACAATCCAAAAAATGGAAATGAACAAGGCATTTGACTAGAGGAACATTTTCCTGCTCAGTTTATGGCAATCCCATGTCAAGAAAACAAACCCACGTTCTATGAAGGCATAAAAATATGAAACGCCACAAATAACTCACATTGGGATAAATTCGACAAACTTCAGTAATGACTTCAACAAGCAAATCTGCACCCTTACGATAAACCAATCTGCTAATGACCAAGGCCGGCCCAAAGATTTTTGGGGCCCTGGGCAAAAAAAAAGTATGGGGCCTGGAAAACCATGAGAAAGAGAGGCCCATGTAATATACAGAATGTTCAAAACTGTTCACTATAGTGGCCCATGGAAATTGGTGCCCTGAAACTATATCAGATCGCCCTGGGCCTCCACCGGGCTTGCTAATGACATCAATAATAATTTCATTTCTGTCAAGTTGCATCGGGGCAGGTTTGAGCATAGCAGTGTCCATAGCATTTGGTATTACAAAAACCTTTTCAGGTGGCAGACCAGAATGTAGCACCGTGTTTTCCTTGCTCGTGTGAGAAACACAAATGGCCTGGCTCACATCTGCTAAGGTAAACTGCAACACCTTGTTCATATGGATACTTCCCACATAGCAAAACCATAGAGAATGATCAGTAAACACAACTTTGGAACCCATAGTGCGGGCATGCTTCAGAGCTTCATGACAGAGAGTTGAGAAGGCTTGATGCTCATGCACCAGTGATACTTTTTTCTCTAATAAGGATTGTCCTTATGATTGGAAATGTCCTATAAAAGGTCGGTAACGTATTATACAAAAGAAATGGCCTCCATGGTATATAGTAAACTTTCAAGCCACCGGTTATGTTGTTGGTGGGATGGGAAGGTTTGAGGTCACTTGTGGTGCTTCTCTGAGAGAGATTTTCGAACACACAAAAGAGAGGAGAAGCTTTTATTTCTCTCTTCATTATCTTACACCACTCCACACACTTTCAATACAATCTTCATCCCTTTATATAGGAAAATGAAATGAGCTAAAAACAAAAAATCAAAATCAAATGGTTGATGACAGCTTGGGAGATGGCCGGTGAAAATTGAATAGTGGTTGGAGCCAATTAATATTGGCTTCTAGAATGTGAAGGTTGTCAATGTTTGTTGGCTTCTAGAATGTGGTGGTCAAGTTTAATTTTTAACATCCCCCTTAAACTTGACTCTCTGTGTTTCGTCATACCAAGCATTGACTTTAATCTTGAAAACACATTATGTTTGAGCGGCTTGGTGAAAATATCGGCAACTTGATCATATGTCCTGCAAGAGACTAGTTCCACCTCTTTATTCTTCACATGCTCTTTAATGAAATGATATCACGTATCAATATGTTTGCTTCTTTCATGGAATACTGGATTCTTTGCTAGCACAATCGCTGACTGATTGTCGATGTAGACCTCTGTGGGATTAACTTGTGGAAATCCTAAGTACTGCAACACATTCCTGATCCAGATGCCATGACAAACAGTTGAGCAAGCAGCAACGTACTCAGATTCACATGATGACAGTGTCACAATGGCTTGTTTTTTGGATGACCATGTGAACGCTATATCTCCCATAAAAAACATAAAACCTATCGTGCTTTTACGTTCATCCAGATCTGGTAACGCCCCTAATTTTCCGTAATTATGAAAAGTATATTATTTTCATGGTGCATTTGGATGATAATGAGTCCAATTGAATATTGGTGAAGTCAATTTAGTAATTTGATAGATGTGGAATATTTTTGGAATAATTATTGAGATGGAATGTGATTAAGAGTAAATTTGTGCCATTGTAGGATTTTAAGAAGTTCAAGGGAGCAATTGGTAATTAGGAAGATATTTATATAATATATATATATATATATATATGTATATATGTATGTATTTGTGTGTGTGTGTGAGTGGAACACAATAAAAACCTAAGTCAAACAAAAATTTGGCTCACCAGAAACCCAAAAAAAAAAAAAAAAGAGAGCTTGGCGTGAGAGGAAGAAAGAAAAGAAGAAAAGACAAAAAAAAAAAAAAAAAGAAGGAGAGGCAATCGGCCAAAGGAAGAAAGGAAGAAGAAGAAGAAGAAATGAGAAGGAAAAGAAGGAAAAGAGTAGGAAAAAAGGTATTCAGGTTTGGTGACTTTCGTTTTCGTATTTTTCAGATTTTTCAAAATATTTCGAAATCGTTATATTATATTGTTTTTAGTTTATTTGAGATATATTGTTTATGATTTGTTGTTTGAAATTGATTTATATATATTGTTTGTAATAAATTGATTTTGAATATATATATATATATATATATATTGTTAGTGATTTGGATTACGTTTATCTTAAATATAATTTGGATCCGTAATATTGTTTACGAAAAATATTCTGAATTGATTTTCGATATGTTTTGATTATAGTAATATTACGGAGAATATTATTAAAAGCAATTTCGTATATATTGTTTTGCGATTTGTTTCGAAAAGTGATTCGGGGCATTTGGATTTACTATGAATTTATGATATATAATTGCATGTGATTTTAAATGTGATTTGAAGCGATTTCTGGATTCAGAAATATTTTCGGAAACGATTTTGTAATTTGCTTGCATATGTATATTGATGCGATTCGAATTCCGAAAATGTGTATACTGATTTGGATATGATTTCAGAATTTAAATTGACGATTCTGTTCATAATGAATTATATGATTTTCGAAAAGTGATTTGACTCTGATATATGTAAACATAGATATGGATATAGGAGATTGACATGTCAATTGGGTTCTCTGAGTAGTACTATGCCTATATGTTATGTTTGAGGTACCACCCTTTACGGGTTAGGAAATCTGATCTGGGATACGCTGCAGGTTCTCCGTTGGTATCCAACTCTGTTCTGATATATCTGGGATACGCAGTGGGTCCTCCGTTGGTATCCATCTCTGTTCTGTATAGCCCGTAATCCAGTCCGAAAAGTATGTTTAGTATATCAAGAGCCTAAAATGGAAATATAAATAAAATATAATTTACTATATGATTTGATTTGGTATTAATAAGTTTGATACGATATTTTATTCCGATTTCGGAAGATGCTGTGGATAATTGCATTGATATTATATTTGTTATCGTTTTTCTAAGGGATATATATATATATATATATATATATATATATATATATATATATATATGAAATATTTGATTTAATTGTGCCCCATATGTTGGTTTTATATGTTATTTGCGTTATTGAGATATTATATTATGTTTATACAATTGGATTTTGGGTACACCCACTAAGCGTTATGCTTAGTGTGTTGAGTTTCTCACACGCAAGTAAGAGAGTTCAGGAAGAAGATAAGGCTAAAAAGAGTTGAGTCTGCAGTGATTGAGTATTGAGTCACATCGCTCCCGCATTTTTGGTAGCCTACTATATCTTTGATGTTTTATATGTATTATATCGGCATGCATGGACAAGAATGTTTTTGTAAATATTTGAAACGGTATTTAGTTTTTATGTATGTTTGTAAATATTTGGGCCCATGGAATTTAATGCTTTTGAAGTTTAATATTTATAAGTATTTTGATGTAATTTATTTTGGTAAGTCGCACCGGATATGGAAGGGTGCACAATTTTGATCTGAGATTATAGAAGTATGGATTTTATGAATTGTGAAAACATGTTTTGGAAAGTCAGAAAAACTGAGGAAACTCTGGCGAAATTTTCAGAAAATCTTTTTGGACCATAATTTTAAATATTTATTTGGATCATTACTTTAAGTTCTTGTTCTGAAATTTGTTTTCCGTATACGGTAGCGCTCCCCGATTCGATTCAAGCGAATTCGAGTCGGGGGGGTGTTACAGATCTCTTCCCCAATCACTATCTGAATAGCCAATCAACCTGCAATCATTACATTTTGTATATAATATACCATCATTAATAGTACCTTTTATGTAACGGAGTATCCTCTTTGCTGCATTTAGGTGAGACTGGTTAGGAGTCTCCATGTATCTGCTGACTAGTCCAACTCCATAGAGTATATTTGGTCTGGTACACATCAAGTATCTCAGGCTTCCAACCAAGCTCATGAAATAGGTTGAATCAACATCTCCTCTTTCATTCTTTCTTAACTCTAATCCTATTTCTACTGAAGTTGTAATAGGATTGCATTTTTCCATACCAAATCTTTTCAGAATTTTTTTAGCATAGATACTCTGGGAGTTGAAGATACCTTTTTCACTTTGCACAACTTCAATACTGAGAAAATAAGCCATTAGACCAATGTTAGTCATCTTAAATTTTTTCACCATTCTCCGCTTGAAATTTTCAAACATGGCTGGATTGTTGCCGGTGAAGATCAAGTCATCAACATATAGGCATACATATAACAAGCTTCCGTTAGTCTCTTTCTTCAAATATAGTGCATGCTCATACGGACATTTCTCAAATCCGTTCTCTTGGAAGTAATCATCAATCCTCATATTTCATGCACGAGGTGCTTGCTTCAAACCATATAGAGCTTTCTTTAGTTTGCATATTTTATCTTCTTTGCCTTTCTTCACATATCTAGGTGGTTGTTCCACATAGATTTCTTCTTCAAGGAAGCCATTCAGGAATGCTGATTTTACATCAAGTTGGTAAATTTTCCAAATTTTCTGGGCTGCCAATGATATTAGCAATCTAATGGTCTTTAGTGTGGCAACTGGGGCAAAAATTTCTCCGTAATCAACTCCTTCATTTTGTTTATAGCCTTTTGCTATAAGTCTTGCCTTGTATCTTTGAACTTCTCCTTTGGCATTTTTTTTGGTCTTGTAGACCCATTTCACTCCGATGGTTTTTCGACCTTTTGGGAGATTAGCCAACTCCCATGTCTTGTTCTTTTCAATGGATTGAATCTCTTCATCCATTGCGCTTCTCCATTTTTTTTCTTGGTTAGCCTCTTCTTCCGCATATTCTGTATTTTCATATAGATATTCTAGGCTACGTGTCCCTCTAGGCATCATATCTTATAATTCACATTCAATTGGTAATGGAACATCATACATTTGTGGTGAAGGGGAACCAGGTTGAGGAGTCTACTGATCTCTGGGTATTTATGGCCCTGTAGCCACTTCTCTTGTCTCTTATTCATGTATTAACTCTGCATTTCTTGGAGCTTTGGTCTGATCCCAATTCCAGGATTCATTTTCTTCAAAAATGACATCCTTGCTGAAGATTACTTTCTTGGTGACGGTGTTGTATAGCTGATAACCCATAGTTCTGTCACCGAATCCAATCAGGATACACTTTTCTCCTTTATCTTCAAGTTTGGTTCTTCTTGCTTCTAGGACCTTGATGTAGGCAATGGAGCCAAAAACTCTAAGGTGGCTCACACTTGGTTTGTGAGTGCTCTATACTTTTTGTGGTGTCTTTGTCTCAAGACTCTTCGTAAGACATCTATTTAATAGATATACCGCACACAAGACTACTTTAGCCTAAAAACTTTTAGGTATATTTTTATCCTTTAACATGTTTCTGACCATGATAAGGATTGTTCGATTCTTCCTTTCAGCTACACCGTTTAACTAAGGAGTATAAGATGGTGTAAACTGATGTCTGATTCCTTGTTACTTAAGAAATTCCTGGAAAGCACCTACAGTGTATTCTTCACTTTGATATGATCTTAGTGTTTTGATGTAGTAGTCATTTTGCTTCTCCACAAGAGTTTTAAACTCTTTGAAGTAACCAAATACTTTAGACTTCTTTTTTAGGGGATAAACCCAAGTATTCTTGCTATAGTCGTTAATGAAGGTAAGGAAGTGTTGATTCTGTCCATTTGATACCGGCGTTAATGGACCACACACATCTTTGTGAACGAGCTCAAGTGGCATGGTTGCTTTCCAATTTGCCTCCTTTCCAAAGCTATTTCTGTGTTGTTTGCTGAGAATACAACTTTCACACATCTCATTCTGGTGATATATGTTTGGCAATCCTTTCACCATCTTCTTACTTCTCAGTTATTTTAAACTTTCAAAATTGATATGTCCATACCTAAGATGCCATAACCAGTCTTTCTCATCGATGATGGCTGTCAAACACCTTGGCACATTATGATGAATTGCGAGAGGAAACATCTTGTTCCTCGTCATTTGGACTTGAGTAACCAGCTTTCCTCGAGCATCTGCAATGGTGAGTTACATATTTTGAAGGCTAATATGATAGCCTTTCTTTAAGAGTTGTCCAAGACTTAGAATGTTTGTCTTCATGTCGAGAACATAATACACATTGGAGATGAAAACATGATCTCCATTATTCTGTTTGATCATGACATCTCACCATCCTTGGACAGAGATTTTAGAGAGGTCATCAGATGAGATTTCTCCATAAACTTTCTCATCAAGTTCAGTGTGTAACATCCATAATTTTTATTAATTATGAAAAGTACCCATAAATGTTGTTAATTATGTGAAAATAATATAATGGGTTTATTTGAATTAATTTTTAGGTAAACAAGTGGACCAGGTGGAGCGGTCCAGAAAGAGTGCATGAAAAAAAAAAAAAAAAGCTAGCGATGAGCAGCTCGCAGTGAAAATGTTAATTTTGGGCAGTGAGCAACACGACCAACATCGCAACCAGACACCGCGATGACTGATCGCGATGAAGGCGGTAAAACCACTCCAGTGAGTACCGCGATCAGGTGGCGTGACGACAGGTCGCGAGGAGCGGTCGCGATGACCAAAATTTTATAAAAAAAATAAGAGGCGATGAGAAGCTTTATGAAGAAGCAAACAGAAATAGAGAGAGAGATCGGAGAAGAAAAAGAAAAAGAGAAAGAAAAAGGAAAAGAGGAAGAAAAGAAGAAGAGGAAGAAGAAAGAGAAAGAAGAAGAGAGAGAAAGGAAGAAGGAAGAAAAAAGGAGAAGGAAAAGAGGAGGGAGAAAGAGAAAAGGAGAAGGAAAAAAAAAGAAATCCAGAAAAGAAAATTCGAAAAAACGGTATCCAGGTTGGTGTACACTTATTTCTGAAATAGTTTATGTGTTTTGACTCAAAGAGTTTAGAAACATAATTACAAATTTCATATAATTGTATTTCATTTTCATATGTTGTTTGAATTTAATTGTGGAATATTTTGGTATTATTAAATTTCTATGATATCGTATGTTTTCAAACCTGATTTACGAATATTATTTGGTATTATATTTGTTGATATATGTTGATTTTGATTGAACTTATAATTGTTGATTCTCGAAAGAAATGAACTGATTTGATATAAAAAGTAATACCTGAATAATGGCCCTAATATATGTATAAGGAAAATATGGATATAGGAGGTTGACATGTCAATTGGGTGTGTTTAGCAGTACTGCAACGAGATATTTAATGATTATGATGATATATGGATACCATTTCATTTTGAGATGGGAAACCGACTGTGAATTTACGAATACCATTTCATTTTGAAATGGGAAACTGACTGTGACTATAGGGATATCATTTCATTTTGAGATGGGAAACCCGACTGTATAAACCCGTAATCTAGTCCTGTAAAACCTTGTTATATGTATCAGAGGCCCAATTAAGAACTGAGAACTATAAAACAATTTTGGAATAAAGAAATATTAGTGAGATTGAAACCCAGAAACATTTGAAAATGTTTTAATTAATATAGTTTCAGTATTTGAAATATTATGTTTGTTTTACGAATGTACGTACAATAATATGTATTTTTGAAATTTAGTTACATTGAAATTATTTTAGTGTACACCCACTAAGCATTATTGCTTAGCGCGTTGATTTTATCACGCGTAGGTAATAGAGATACCAGCGGAGGAAAAGACTAAAGAGGAGGTAGCTGCAGACAGGGATTCAGAGTCACTATACTTTTGGATAGTTATATTTAAACTTTGGTTGTATACTATTCAGTTAAGCATGCATATACAAAAGTTTTGTAAAGTTGTAATATATATATATATATATATATATATATATATATATATATATATATATCTGTAAATATTAATTATATATTGTTTTATTGTAAATGTTTGGGAAAATCGCACTATATGGAAGAATGCGCATATGTTTGAGAAATGAATTTTGAAGTGTTGAAATTATATTGTTTGAGTTTTATTGAAAACAGGATTTTTGAAAAATAAGAAAAACAGAGGAAACTCTGGCAAAATTTTCAAAATATTTGATGGGCTCACTGTAAAAGGGATTTTAAAATATAAATTATTTGGTTTTTAATGATTTTCGAATTATAAAGTGAGTTTATAAAAGTTTTGAAAACCTGGTAGCGCTTATTGATTCGATCCATGCGGGTCGAGTCAGGGGGTGTTACACAGTGAATTAAGTTTTTTTTACCATTCATATGGTTGCTGGTTCCAGAATCAAGAAACCAAACATTTTGGTTTTGATGGGTTGAGTTGTGTGCCATTAACATCAACGATTCTCCTTCAACTACATCAACGATTCTTCTTCAACTTGCTCTTTCTCTGCAAAGTTAGAATTTTCATTTACCTCATTTGGGTTGCCTCTGCACTCATTGCTATAATGGCCATATTTGTGCCAGTTATAGTATTGGACATTTATTTTGTCAATGTTCAGACAGTTGTTGTATCCGCCTCTTCTTCCTCATCCTCTTCCTCGTGAGACATAGTTCTGTTGTCCACGTCCTCCTCTGTTTGCGTCTTTTCTTACTCTGCCCCTACTCCTGGTTTCGGCATTTCCTGAACCTTTTCCATAAGATCCTCTACCTCGTTCTCTTCCTTGTTGTGAGGTTCCCCCTTGCTCGTATCTTTTTTCATTGAGGGAGAGTTTTGACTGGAGAGCTTGCTCTAATATTCTGACGTCATTTCTTCTTGTGACTTTCTGCTCATAGGCTTGCAATGAACCTACTAGTTCTTCAACAGACACTGTCTCTCTGTCCTTTGTTTATCTCAGGGCCACAACTATGAAGTCAAACTTTGGATCTAATAATCGCAAGATTTTCTTCGAAATTCTCATATCTGTTAGAGTTTCTCCATTTATTCTTAGCTGATTTGCAACGACCATAACTCGTGTATAGAATTCAGCAATTGATTCATTTGATTTCATTCGTAGGGATTCGAACTTACCTCGTAGTGTTTGAAGACGGATCCTTGTCACTTTGTTAACACCTTTGTAGGTCTTGAGAAGGGTGTCCCAGACTTCTTTTGACGACTTAGCGGATGCTATGATCTCAAACATTGCTTCGTCCAGTCCTTGATAGATTATGGACTTTGCTTTACAACCCCTCTTTCGATCAGCTTTGAGAGTTGTTGTTTGAGCTTCTATCAGAGTTCCTTCAGCTTCTTTTGATATAGGTTCTGTATATCCATCTTCCACAATGTCCATAACCATATTAAGAGCCCAATAGAGCTCTCATTTGTATGCTCATTTGTATGCACCAATTGTCATAGTTGTCTTTGGTGAGTTTCGGAATGACAACATGCGCGTTACTATTGGCCATCAAGACTTGCAGTGCTTAGAATACTAATCTGGAGTCTGAATTTGCAAAAATTGAGTCTACAGTTGCGTCCTGAAATGGTCCAAAACCTTGGAAACCAGTCTGAATTTGTCAAAACCCAAGTTTGGAAGTGTTTGAAACAGGCAGTCAAAGTTTTAGGAAAAGTTAACCAAAGATAACAGGAATATTCCTTTGTCTGACGTAATATTCCAACCGTTATAACAGCGTTAGTGACATTTGCAACCGCAAATAGTGATGGGTACCTAGTCGGACACAGGGTCAGCTATCGGGTCAGGTCAGGTGACCGGGTTGGTGGATCGAACTGCGGATCGAATCCTACAAATGGGTGAGGAAGACGACCGGCATTTGGTGATGATGCGCTGAGGCTGCGGCTAAGCGTAGGACAGCGCGTGAAGTTACTCTCCAACTTCAGATGGCGCGTGCGGCCTCCCTGTAACTTCGATTTGGGTGAGGTTTTCACCGTTGAACTCCTGGGGACGAGTAGAACACACTGGTATGCTAAGAAATTGATTTTGAGCACTTTTATTTCTGGGCCAATTCATCTTTGGCCTCTGTTCTTCGTTTTTCTGGTTCTCCTGACCAGTCTCACCTAAATGTAGTAAAGAGAATATTCCATTACATAAAAGGTATTATTAATGATGGTATATTATATATAAAATGTGAGAATTGCAGGTTGATTGGCTATTCAGATAGTGATTGGGGAAGAGATCTGGATGAACGTAAAAGCACGACAGGTTTTACGTTTTTTATGGGAGATATCAGCGTTCACATGGTCATCCAAAAAGGAAGTCATTGTGACACTGTCATCATGTGAAGCTGAGTACGTTGCTGCATGCTCAGCTGTTTGTCATGGCATCTGGATAGAAATGTATTGCAGTACTTGGGATTTCCACAAGTTAATCCCACAGAAGTCTACATCGAAAATCAGTCAGCGATTGCGCTAGCAAAGAATTCAGTATTCCATTAAAGAAGCAAACATATTGATACGCGGTATCATTTCATCAGAGAGCATATGAAGAATAAGAATGTGGAACTAGTCTCTTACAGGACATATGATCAAGTTGCCGATATTTTCACCAAGCCGCTCAAACATGATATGTTTTCAAGACTAAAGTCAATGCTCGGTATAACGAAACACGGAGAGTCAAGATTAAGGGGATGTTGAAAATTAAACTTGACCACCACATTCTTGAAGCCAACAAACATTGACAACCACCACATTCTAGAAGCCAACTTTAATTGGCTCCAACCACCATCCAATTTTCATCGGCCATCTCCCAAGCTGTTATCAACCATTTGATTTTTATTTTTTGTTTTTAGCTCATTTCATTTCCCTATATAAAGGGGTGAATATTGTATTGAAAGTGTGTAGAGTGGTATAAGATAATCAAGAGAGAAATAAAAGCTTATACTTTCTTTTTTGTGTTCGAAAATTTCTTCCAGAGGTGCACCACAAGTGACCTCAAACCTTCCCATCCAGCCAACACATGTATCTCACACCCGAAGAATTTCCATAAGCATCAGGTATAACCACCACTTGAACAATCATAAATTACATAAATGAATAATAACTATCTCTAAAGGGAAAGTGGTGATTGATGCATCTATTGGGTAGACATAAGAACATCTCATCTGGTTCAAAGAAAACAATTTACGAAAAAGTTGGTAACAGTTTTCTCTAACCTTGTGACCAAGCTTTAACAGGCATTATGACAGATAATAAATGTGATTCTCCACACCTCCAAAATTGGGATAAAAAAAATCAGAGACCATCAGAATTCTATACTTCTGATTTTCCATGAAGTTAAATCTCTCACCTGCAAATTAAACCCTTAAAAAAAAGAATTATTTTAAATATTTAAAAATCAGTGAGTTCAAAACAAGTGAAGGGCACATCACAATAAGTATATATAATTGTCAATTTGACATACAAATGGCAGTATATAGTCCTTCGAAGTATGTGCTGGTCTTAAAAATTGTCACAATGCCATTTTAGAGTGGATTGGTGTCTATATGTATCAAGAAATACCTAGATAGTAAAGCAATGACCATAAGTATGTGTCAGTGTTAAAAATTAACAAAGAATTATAAATTTTCATTTCATTAAAACTAGAATTATTGCTAACAACATATCAACCCGATCTAATTACTAGTAAAATAACATATTGAATAAAACAAAACAATGCCCATTATAGAGAAGGAAATCACTGTAAGCAAAATCAATTCTAACGAGTATAAAAATAAACTTACACTAAAAAGCTAGTAATTGATGAAGAGAATCAATACAAGCATGAAGCGCCATTGTTTTTCAGGAATCAGGAGAAGAAGTGTAAGCTAACTAGGTTTTGATAAGGTAAATAGAGGTTAGACGAGTATTTTTGAAAGAAGAACCCAGGTTCCTCTTTTAAAAAAAGGAACTGTTCATTTATAAGATGGACGATAGGCTTTCGACTTTCGATTTTGATTTAGAAAGCAGTAATGCAAAATTCCTTCTGATTTTCCATTCAAGTAAACAAAACAGTATAGGTCTAGTCTAGTATGGTGAGGCAGGTCAGCCAACAAATAAGCCCATAACAATGGCCTCCTGGTTCGACAATACCAAGCCATTCCACACTTTTTTGCATAACCTATTTGTTTTAAACTTTTCAAATATTTTGTAATTTAAGATGAAAATGATTTAAAAAGGTACAATTTCAACCCATACTTTTAGAAATAACACATGATTATTATTTTTTTATCAAAATAGCATCTATTTTCGGATAAATCCAAAATACCCCTAATAAAAGTTTTTGAGTGGAGTGAATTCTTTTAAAAGAAATGTGAGTGAAACCCACAAAAGTATGAGAACCACACGCCATTTAAGGAAAGAAAATGAAAAAAAGTTGTTGCTTTCATTTTCCTTTTCTGATAAAGTCAGGGTGGGAATACAAAGTTATAAGAGAAAGATAGTCAGGTGAGGACCACAAATAGATGACAAATAGTCCATTTGGAAGAATTTCTTCGAGTAGAGCTTTTAAGGAAAAGTCATTGGCTGTTTGGTTGTCAATTAAAAATGCTTTTTAAATGATAGGATTACCAAAAATGACATGATTTTAAGTTAAAAGGGTATTGTAAATTTAACAAACTTTAATAGGGATAAATATTAGACATTTTGATATTTTTAAAAGTTCGAAAAGATCTACTTAGAAAAGTCCAAAATTTGAGTTTCTCCGAATAGATGTAAAACAGTTTTTTCAATTACCCAAAAGCTCTACTGAGTGGCAACCAAACGACAAAAAAAAAAAAAAGAACTTTTGTGATTAAATAAGCTCTTTTGGCCAGTATATCAGCTCTTCCAAACGTACACGAAATAAAAAAAATTAATAATTTATTCCACGAACTATCGTTCGCGGCCCACAAACTAACTATACCTATGAGTTTGCATGTTTTTTCTTAGTCAATAATTTTATCCAAAATATCAAATATGTGTTATTTCTACTCAAATTATTAACGCAGTGTCATTTTTTAAAATTGCTCTCTCATAAGTGTCATTTAAAAAAGGAACTCATTTAAGATCGAATAATCAGAGTCTAGCATCACACTATTTAGATTGAACTTTATATAAACGATCCGAACATCTATTCACATAATTAAGATATGTACACCCATAACATAGGTATAAATCTCTCTACATATTAATAATTGTGTGTGGTGACTATGATAATAGGACATGTAAATTATAATTGTTGACATTGAAAATTGGATTAAGAGGTCAACGATAGTCAAACACAACGAATAAAACGATGAAACGATCTGCTGTTGTGTTAAGGTGCTCGGCTACAATAAAGCTTGAAGATGGAGTTGTCAGCCAATGATATCTGTAGCCAAAGAAATATCGTCAAGGAGTGCTGGACTTACACCGGACCATTATACTTCGACAATCAAGTCAGTTTAAGTAGAAATAAAGGATCTTATAATGAAATTACAGAGTATTAGGTTTTAGTATAAAAAAATGTTACCTTATTCCTTTTTTTGGAGCTATTTATAGGAAACCAACATTCTTCTGGTACAGTCCTAGTCTGGGCGTGGCCGGTTTGATGCCCTGATGGTTGGCCACCTATATCTCTCTTCAATCATGATTTATGCGAAACTGTACTTGAGGAAAATGACTGGTTATTTGGCTCGGGTCGCATCACAATTAATGTCATTGTGTAGAAGTACTTAGCTTTAAATGCCTGCGTATTTAATGGTGTCAAGTACATTAATTAAATGTGTACAGTTCTGAATAAAATAGTATTTCAATCGGCGTTGCATAACTGATTTGATAGGTGACAGGGGTCTCCAGAGGCATTTATTGTGGTAGGTGGCCTAAGACTTCTTTATTACACTTATTCGAAAAGTACCTCAGATAAATACTTAATATCCTGATTGTTATGTTGTTGCCGAGAGCTTCCTTTACTTTAAGAAATGCATACTAGCCCGTTTAGACATCTTGAGCCCTAAATTGTGTTTTTGGGCCTTGGCATTGAATTTATAATACGACAAACTTAAGTTAAAAACTCACCCATAACAATAATTAACACATCAACCATCACATAATTATATAATTTAAGTATAATTATAATTTATCAACAGCTTCTCCTATGAAAGTAGATGTTCGGACTATGCTAATAAGATTTAATCTCAGTAGCTCCTGGTAGCCCTCTAAACTCTAACCCGTAAGATATCATATATATATATATATATATATATATATATATATATAAAAAGGTATAATTATTATTTGATGCTCATATATTATATTTATCTTAAAATATTTAGACAATATAATATTATTTACTGCTACAAAATATAGTGTTGTCCCCCTTTCTAATTTTCTTTTAATTCCAAAAACATCTTTGAGGATAAATCGAATTAAAAAATCCAGGGCTATCAATATTGCAATTCTTCAACAATAATTCATGACCCCATTTGGTTACATCTCTTTCTACTGTGATATATATATATATATATATATATATAGAGAGAGAGAGAGAGAGAGAGAGAGAGAGAGAGAGAGAGAGAGAGAGAGAGAGAGAGAGTTAATTATAAAATGAAACTAATAATATCAATAGTAAATAATGTCTACATTCCCTTAGGTTTATTCAATTACAAGTAGAGTCAATTTTTGGGTTTACTAACAAAGACCTCCCCTCCCGTTAGTCAACTTTTAAGTTTTTTTGACAAAGACCACTCCTGATCAACTGATATATTTGACCAAATTTTGCTAAGGGTAAGGGAGGTGTTTGTCAATAAACGATAAAGTTTACTTGCCAATAAACGATAAAGTTGACTCCGTTTATAGTTGACAAAATCTTAGGGGAGGTCGATGCAATTAGCTATAATATCAAAGTATTTCCCTATCTTCTTCTTCTTCTTCTTCCAGATGTAGTTGACTCTACTTGTAGTTGGCAAAATCTCAGGGGAAATCTTCTTCTTCTTCTTCTTCTTCTAATATCAAAGTATTTTCCCTGACTTCTTCTTCTTCCAGATGTAGTTGACTCTACTTGCAGTGGGCAAAATCTCATAGGAGGTTTTATTTTTTTTTTCTTCTTCTTCTTCCAAACCCAAATACTTCTTCTTCTTCTTCTTTCAAACCCAAATACTCATTCTTCTTCTTCTTCTTCTTTCAAACCTAAATTCTTCTTCTTCTTCTTCTAAACCCAAATACTCATTCTTCTTCTTCTTCTTCCAAACCCAAATACTTTTTCTTCTTCTTCTAAAAACTCAAATACTCCTTCTTCTTTTTCTTCTTCCAAACCAAAATACTGCTTTTTTTTCTCCCAAACCCAAATAATCCTTCTTCTTTCAAACCCAAATACTTCTTCTTCTTATTATTATTATTTCTCTTCTTCTTCTTCTTTCAAACCCAAATACTTATTCTTCTTCTTCTTCTTGCAAACCCAAATACTCCTTCTTTTAGATTTTTTTTTCCTTTCTAAACCCAAATACTCATTTTTCTTCTTCTTCGTCTTCCAAACCCAAATACTCCCTTCTTCTTCTTCTTCACATGCAAACACTAATTCTTCTTCTTCTTCTTCTTCTTCCAAACCCAAATACTCAATTCTTTTAGATTTTTTTTCCTTCTTCACACGCAAACACTCCTCCTCCTTCTTCTTCTTCCACCAAATACTCATTCTTTTAGATTTGTTTTTCTTAATTTTTTTTTCCAAACGCAAACACTTCTTCTTCTTCTTCTTCTTCTTCCACCAAATACTCATTTTTTTAGATTTTTTTTTTCCTTAATTTTTTTTTCCAAACGCAAACACTCCTTCTTCCAAATACTCATTCTTTTAGATTTTTTTTCCTTAATTTTTTTTTCCAAACGTAAACACTTCTTCTTCTTCTTTTTCCACCAAATACTCATTCTTTTAGATTTTTTTTCCTTAATTTTTTTTCCAAACGCAAACACTTCTTCTTCTTCTTCTTCCACCAAATACTCATTCTTTTTTATTTTTCTTCTTCTTCTTCTTCTTCTTCCACCAACAAATACTCATTCTTTTAGATTTTTTTTCCTTCATTCTTCTTTTTCTTCCACCAAATACTCATTCTTTTAGATTTTTTTTCCTTAATTTTTTTTCCAAACGCAAACACTCCTTCTTCTTCTTCTTCTTCTTCTTCTTCTTCTTCTCTTCTTCTTCTTCTTCTTCTTCTTCTTCCACCAAATACTCATTCTATTAGATTTTTTTCCTTCTTCCAAATACTTTTCTTCTTCTTCTTCTTCTTCTTCTACCAAATACTCATTCTTTTAGATTTTTTTTCCTTAATTTTTTTTCCAAACGCAAACACTTCTTCTTCCAAATACTCTTCTTCTTCTTTTTCCACCAAATACTCATTCTTTTAGATTTCTTCTTCTTCTTCTTCTTCCACCAAATACTCATTCTATTAGATTTTTTTTCCTTAATTTTTTTCCTTCTTCCAAATACTCTTCTTCTTCTTCTTCTTCTTCTTTTTCCACCAAATACTCATTCTTTTAGATTTTTTTTCCTTAATTTTTTTTTCCAAACGCAAACACTCCTTCTTCCAAATACTCTTCTTCTTCTTCTTCTTCTTCTTCTTTTTCCACCAAATACTCATTCTTTTAGATTTCTTCTTCTTCTTCTGCTTCTTCCACCAAATACTCATTCTATTAGATTTTTTTTCCTTAATTTTTTTTCCAAACGCAAACACTCCTTCTTCCAAATACTCTTCTTCTTCTTCTTCTTCTTTTTCCACCAAATACTCATTCTTTTAGATTTTTTTTCCTTAATTTTTTTTCCAAACGCAAACACTTCTTCTTCTTCTTCTTCTTCTTCTTCTTCCACCAAATACTCATTCTTTTAGATTTTTTTCCTTAATTTTTTTAGATTTTTTTTCCTTAATTTTTTTTTCTAAACGCAAACACTCCTTCTTCCAAATACTCTTTTTCTTCTTCTTCTTCTTCTTCTTCTTCTTTCACCAAATACTCATTCTTTTAGATTTTTTTTCCTTAATTTTTTTTTCCAAATGCAAACACTCCTTCTTCCAAATACTCATTCTTTTAGATTTTTTTTCCAAACGCAAACACTCCTTCTTCTTCTTCTTCTTTTTTCACCAAATACTCATTCTTTTAGATTTTTTTTCCTTCATTTTTTTTCCAAACGCAAACACTCCTTCTTCTTCTTCTTTTTTCCAAACCCAAATACTTATTCTTCTTCCAAACCCAAATACCAAGCGCAAACACACGCAAACACTCCTTCTTCCAAATACTCATTCTTTTAGATTTTTTTTCCAAACGCAAACACATGCAAACACTCCTTCTTCTTCTTCTTTTTTCCAAACCCAAATACTTCTTTTTCTTCCAAACCCAAATACCAAACGCAAACACACGCAAACACTCCTCCTTCCAAATACTCATTCTTTTAGATTTTTTTTCCTTCATTTTTTTTTCCAAACGCAAACACTCCTTCTTCTTCTTCTTTTTTCCAAACCCAAATACTTCTTCTTCTTCTAAACCCAAATACTCATTCTTTTAGATTTTTTTTCCTTCCAAATTCAAATACTCATTCTTTTAGATTTTTTTTCCTTCCAAATTCAAATACTCATTCTTTTAGATTTTTTTTCCTTCATTTTTTTTCCAAACGCAAACACACTCCTTCTTCTTCTTCTTCTTCCAAACCCAAATACTCATTCTTTTAGATTTTTTTCCTTCATTTTTTTTCCAAACGCAAACACTCTTTCTTCTTCTTTTTTCCAAACCTAAATACTTCTTCTTCTTTTAGATTTTTTTTCCAAACACAAATACTCTTCTTTCAAATTTTTTTTTTTCAAACCCAAATACTCCAGGTTTTTATTCTAAACCCAATAATGTATCAGGAAAGCTTCCCATCTGGTTTGCTATAGTCTATGTTTTTTTTTTTTTCAAAAGAACCAGGTGTTCTCACGCCAACCTTCACCCTCCTCTTGCAAGCTTGAAGACCACTTTCACTTCATCCACTCTCAAATCAAATCCAAACTCCAACATACCAACACCACCACCCCCAACTTCTAGATTTTTTTTTCTAAACCTAAATACTCCAGATTTTTTTCCCAAACCCAGTAGTGTATCAGGAAAGCTTCCCATCTGATTTGCTATAGTCTATGTTTATTTTTTTTTTCAAAAGAACCAGGTGCTCTCACGCCAACTTCTCCCTCCTTTAGCAAACTCGAAGACCATTTTCTCTTCATTTACTCTCAAATCGAATCCAAACTCCAACATACCACCACCACCCCCCAACCCATTAGGGTTAATCGCGGTTCCAGAACTGACGGTTCTGGTCCCCTTAGGAGGGGAACCGAAATCGAGATAGTAGGGTCCCGATTTCGGAACCGCGAGAGGATTCACGGTTTCGGTTCCTCCTCAGGTTCTCAAAAAAATTCGCCGGTTCCGAAATTAAAACTATCGGTTTCAGAACCGGAACCGCGACCCCTTTTTTTTCAAAAAATTTAGATTTTTAAATATAATTTAAGAAAATAAAAATATAAAAAAAATTAAAAATGGGTATTGGTTGCAATAAAATAACGATAAAATTGAAATAAAATTATGATAATATCATAAAACTATAAAATTAAAATGAAATTTAAATAAATAAATAAGAAATTAGAGCTTGCACTTAATTTTACCTCAATTAACTGCCTACGTATTCTCTAGGAGGAATCAAAGCCCACGTAGTTTTTTTAGCCTTTATGTTCCGAATATGATCAATCTTCGCTTGTACCTTTGGTGGCCGTTATATCGTCGTTGGTGTCGAAAAAGTCCTTGTCGTCGGACACCAAGTCCATTTCCTGCTGCCGGTATGACGCCTTGGTTCAGTTATCAACACAGACCTGGATTTGAATTGAGTCTGGACTTATCAACGATCGTCTCTCGTCGAGAACGTTGCCACCTGCACTAAATTCCTGTTCGACTGCCATGGTCGAAATAGGGGTTCTAAAAATTTGTTTGGCAATGATGGCCAAAATTGGAAAGTTAGTTTGGTGATCCCTCCACTAATGTAGAATGTTAAAGTCATTGCTGTCTAAAAACTCAAATAAGGTGTTTATGTAAACATTAATATTTGAAACAAAGGTTGATGTAGATGAACTCCCCGGTTTCCTTGATTTTTTGGACAACAGACTTGACCCTAACTTCCTTAATTAGGAGGGAGTACGAAAATGAGAATGACTAGTGCTACCGCTTCTGCTTGTATCCGGTTGCTGAACAACAATGTTCAGCGAGGAACCGTATACAAAAGGTATTTTTCATACATGGAATAAAATAAATCCCTAACATTATTGTATAAAACATTAATATCTATATTAGCTAACCCAAAGATTAATAATAAAGAGTAAAATATTCATATAAATTATCAAATTTACACATAGGGTCAAAAATTGATGTAATTGTATAAATCATAGGAATGTCCCTATAATAGTTTAACCATTTTCTGTTTCATTGCACTAATACATTCAGTTAATTCCCGTAGTTGTGCACACTCATTAAGTGCGCCTACAATATTAATGGCTTCAATTAAAAATAAATGTGCGGTTGAATAATATATACCAGATAAAGTAATTGTCGCATCATGAAAAACTTTTAATAGCATGCAAATTTTAGTACAAGTATACCAATGTTGAGCATACAAATTAATGCTACTAATATTATGTTGCATAAATCTAACTAATAATTCTCTATATTCATCACTTTCATAAAGCAGTTTATACGTGGAGTTCCAACGAGTTGGAACATCACGGGAAAACCTAATTGGATGCTTCTTGTGAGATTTGCAATACCTAGCTCATTGTTTCATGGTGCTATGATGTTTCTACAAATAATAAAGAGCATCCCTAATTGGTATAATAAATTCTTGTAGTGTTTGCAGACCATTTTGTACACATATATTTAAAACATAGCAAACACATCTTTGATGAAAAAATCTGCCACCAAAATAGGGGTTACATAATTGAAGTAATTGTGGAACGGTGGCAGTATTGTTTGTTGCATTATCAAAAGTAATTGCAAAAATTTTGTTTTCAATACAATATTCTTCAAAAATAATTTTCATCAATTTATATACATTATCAGCAGTATGAAAGTCATTCAAAAACTCTAAATTCAAGAATTCGTTTTTGCAATTTCTATGCTTCATCAACGTAATGGCAAGTGAGTCCTATATATGAATGTTTTTGTCAATGATCACTCCAGATATCGGCACAAACAGATATACGATCCATATAATTTTGAAAATATTTTACTAATGATTTTTTTTCTTTTTTATAAAGTTCATACATAGTACGTTTCAAAGTGGTCCTAGGTACCTTACATGCAACGAGATTTAAGGCCTTATGACAATATTTTAGAATACAGTTTTTTCACCAAAACTAAAAGGTAGATATTCGGTCGCTACCATTCTTGCTAACTGTTCCCTATTATTTTTGTCACTATATCTAAATAATTGATGGTTAAGAGATGTGTACCTGGCAATTTATTGTTGTCCACGTGCTCGGCGTGCTTCGACTGGATGTCTGTTGTTGATGTGTTTCCAGTATGTCCCATATCCTCTGGATTTGTTCTACTTAAATTCCTTGGAACAATAGTTGCAACTCACCATCATTGTCCCCGGTTCCTTCTCCACCCTCTTTATGTGAACTTTAAAAAGTTCAGATTTGAACATGTTCAAATCCGACAGCGACATTTAGGCGGCTTCACTTGGGGGGAATTGAGGAGAGGAGCCGGGTTGAGAATATTGAGGAGTAAAATTAGGAGGAGTTTGATTACCAAATATTACCTCTTCAAATTCTCTCTGTTGTAGGTATTTAGCCAAATTTGCATCGTTGAAATCTAGGAGAGGGGGACTCTGCTCTTCTTGAATGTTCAAATTCAGTATCGGCTCATTGTCTTTGGAAACGGACCTTCTCAAAACAGATTTTCTTGAGGTTGATGCCATTATAATTTTTTAGTGAAAAATAAAGTATATAATTTAAATAAATAATGAAAATTGAAGTTTGAACAAATTGAAATTTTAGAGAGAGAGAGATTGAGAATTCTTGAGAGAGGAAGATTTGAGAGAAGGAATTGTGGTGTGAAGACATATGAAAAGAAGAGGGGTTTATATAGTTTTTTTGGTAGGGTAGAAAAATAATATTTTAAAAAATTTAAGTGACCAAAATGTAATTTTTTAAGGGTGCTTTGTAATTTTATACATGAGGTAGCCGTTGGCTTGGTGGCAGGCAGTGGCAGACTGCCACTGACATATGGCCATTGGCTAATTTTGGCCAATGACCATAATTTGTTTTTAAAAAGAAAAAAAAAAGGTGAATCGAACTGGAACCGACGGAAACGCCGGTTCCGTGCTTAACCGGCGGTTTCGGTTCTATTTTTTGAATAATCAAAACTAGGATTGGGGGTCACGGTTCCGGTTCAAAACTGCAGATTCTCGGATTGAACCGAACCGAACCGGGACCAACTTTAACCGAACCGGGACCAACCTTACATCTCATCAAAAGCAACAACAACATGAAGAAGAACCTACCAATCCAGTTGCCCCCAGAAGTTGAAGTTGAAGATAGGAAGAAGAGTGAAGCAATAACAGGTCCGGGGAAGAAGGGCAAAATAAAAAGAAAAAACAAAATAAAAAAAATTAGTAATGGATGATGTAGTGCTCCATTGCTCAGATGGAGGAATGATTGGTGATTAGTAATAAAACATAGAGAAAACAGTAATAGAGAACAATAACACAAACAACAATAGATCACAAATTAAACAAAGCTGAATTATCGATGAAATCGGGTCAGATCTGGGTTCGATCTTTACAGCTAACGGACCTTTGACTCAACGATCTCGTCGTAGGGACTGAAAGCCTCTAAAAGAGAGAGGCACTGGATGGAGGACCATCTTCGTCGCACATAGAGAGTTGTAGTTTCTAAATTTTTTTAGTTTTTTTTTTAAAGGAGGGATCTAGAAGAAGAAGGAAAAAAAAAATCTAAAAAAAAAAGAACAAAAAATATTTTTATATAATTATTAAGAATAATAAACTATTAAATAATATAAGATAGTAAGGATAGAATGGTCTTTTCGCCCAAAATGTTAAAGTTAAGGTTAGTCATTCGTTTAGTCAATATTTTTCAAAAAATATTTATAAAATAAAAGTAAAAGTTGCTAGCGATTATAATATTTATTACCAATTATTAAGGATGTTTACGTAATTATCCCTTTTAAATCTCAGAATACTCGTACTCAGGGAATCTGTGGCGTTCACCAAATTTGGTAGTTAAGTTGGGCCGGGTCGGAAAAAGGTTCTAGGAAATGAAAGAATGTTCTGGAACGTCGTGGGTGTTCTAATAAAGCTAAACCCTAACCAAGACGCTTCTTAGTTGTTGCCTCCAAAGTCCCAACTCCTTATCCACACAAAAACACGCACTCGTCTCTTAACAAAAGCTTCTCAAACCTTTCTTCTTCGTTGAAAAGATGGCTTCTGCTAATGCTCTCTCTTCGGCTTCCATCTTTTGCTCTCCCAAACAGGTATTTGCTCTCTCACTCACTCTCGACTCGAAATCCAGTTTTCATTTTCGTTTCAATTTGTAATTGTAAAATAAAAAAAATGCAGGGGAGTTTGAGGAGGAGAGGGAATCAGCAACAACAGGGTCAAAGAGTGAATTACAGGAGATTCGCTGTCCGAGCAGCCGCCAAGGAAATTGCCTTTGACCAGAAATCCAGGGCTGCAATGCAGAGCGGTATCGATAAGCTCTCCGACGCCGTCGGTCTCACTCTTGGTCCCAGAGGTATTTACTTATTGCACTTTCTTTATTAGCTGCTGATAATTCAAAATTTTAAATGATCTGCCAACGTTTGTCGAATCGCGGTGTGGTACTGTTGTTATTGCAAGCTTGTGTTTTTCTTTTTGTAATTTGTCTTTCAATGGATGTATTGTTGTTGGTTGTTCATTTTTGGAACTCTATGTGTCTTTTGTATTCCGAAAGGGAGGAATGTTGTTCTCGATGAATTTGGGAGTCCTAAAGTGGTAAATGATGGAGTGACAATAGCTCGAGCTATTGAGCTGCCTGATCCTATGGAAAATGCTGGTGCCGCCCTTATTAGGGAGGTTGCGAGTAAAACCAATGACTCTGCTGGTGATGGCACAACAACAGCATCGGTTCTTGCACGGGAAATAATTAAGCTAGGACTCTTGAGTGTCACTTCTGGTGCGAATCCAGTCTCAGTTAAGAGAGGGATTGATAAAACTGTACTAGGTTTGGTAGAAGAGCTTGAGAAGAGGGCTAGGCCTGTCAAAGGTCGTGATGATATCAAAGGTATTTGTTTTGCTGCCATTCATCTTAAATCTTTGTGGCTTACCATAGTCAGTGTCTGCAAATTTGATTTCCCTGTTGTTGTATTGACAGTATGTACTTATTATTCTTTCTAGCTGTTGCTTCCATTTCTGCTGGGAATGATGAGCTTATTGGTACAATGATTGCCGATGCAATTGACAAGGTCGGTCCTGATGGTGTCTTGTCCATTGAGTCATCATCGTCGTTTGAGACTACAGTAGAAGTTGAGGAAGGAATGGAGGTGTGCATCTTTATTGAGGCCTTGTATTATCTTATGTCAGAGTTCTAGTTATATGATCCTCATCTATTCTCATTTCTCTTGATTTGCAGATTGACAGAGGTTACATCTCTCCTCAATTTGTAACAAACCCTGAGAAATTAATTGTTGAATTTGAGAATGCCAGAGTGTTGATCACAGATCAAAAAATTTCAGCAATAAAGGACATAATTCCCTTGTTAGAGAAAACCACACAATTGAGATCTCCTTTGCTTATAATTGCTGAGGACGTCACTGGTGAGGCCCTTGCTACGCTTGTTGTGAACAAATTGCGTGGCATCCTTAATGTTGCTGCCATTAAAGCTCCTGGTTTTGGTGAGCGAAGAAAAGCTCTTCTTCAAGATATTGCCATTCTGACTGGTAAGCGGTTTAACTAAGCGTAATGTGTTGTTTTATGTTTTGCATAAATGATGAATTAGTGTTTAGTGTTATGTTCTACATGTGACACATTTTGCATCTGAAATCTTTTGATACGGGCTATTTTAAGAGTAGGGTGAGGGGAGGAGAAAAGTAGGTTACTGTAATTCATTCAGCAAAAACAATGTAAATCATGGGAAGTGAGCAGAATCTCTCTCCATTTACTTCCTTGGTGCGGATTGTTTTTACCTTTTAAGATTGTTGAGTTTCAAAGTATGGTGACGTTGGTCACTGACTTTGACATCCAATTGGATTCTAAACATATACACAACTTCACTAGCAGTAACTTTTGTAATTAACATTTGAGTGTGGGACTCACTTGGTGGGTTCCTGCTTGATGATGTAGCACATGTGTTGATATGATAATCATATGATGTTTGATGTGTGAACAAAATGCTTACTAGAGCTACACTCTTGTATTGACTGTGAAGGGTTGAAGCTGATTTTTCTTCATCTAATTTTATTTTATTTTGTATGAGATGTATATTTCCTGTGATATTATTGTGATAAAACTAATCATCGCTGTCTTTTATGTTTTAGGTGCTGAGTTCCAAGCTAGCGATCTGGGCTTGCTCATTGAAAATACCTCAGTTGAGCAGCTAGGTCTGGCTAGAAAGGTGACCATTAGCAAGGACTCTACTACTATTATTGCTGATGCTGCGTCGAAGGATGAATTACAAGCTAGAATTGCACAGCTGAAAAAGGAGTTGGCTGAGACAGATTCTGTGTATGACTCAGAGAAACTAGCTGAGAGAATTGCCAAATTGTCCGGTGGGGTTGCTGTTATCAAAGTAGGAGCTGCTACAGAAACTGAGCTTGAGGACCGTAAACTCCGCATTGAAGATGCCAAGAATGCAACTTTTGCTGCCATTGAGGAAGGAATAGTGCCTGGTGGTGGTGCTGCACTTGTTCATCTCTCTACTCATGTTCCTGTAATCAAGGAGAAGCTTGAAGATGCAGATGAGCGGTTAGGTGCTGACATTGTGCAGAAGGTAACAACTGTTAGTCTGGCTAGTAAGGTTAATGAAATCAAATACGAATATTAATGATGAGCTTGTCATTACTCCAGGTGTAGGCACCTATAAATCCTCTATTCTCTTATAAATAAATTTATGGAGGATGGAATTCAGCTCTTTCCTGAGGCCCAAAATCCGTTGTTTTGAGCAATTTAAACATTTTTGATGACCCGAATTCCATGTTTGACAATTCTTGATGATATTCTCATGGATCGTGGTCCTCCTTTTACTTGCTGATTCAATATGTTATGTTTGCTTATAGGCACTAGTAGCACCTGCATCACTGATAGCTCAGAATGCTGGAGTTGAGGGCGAGGTGGTTGTGGAGAAGTTGATGAGTGGTGAATGGGAAATCGGTTACAATGCCATGACAGACAAGTATGAGAACTTGCTGGAGGCTGGAGTCATCGACCCTGCAAAGGTGACAAGATGTGCATTACAGAATGCAGCATCAGTTGCTGGAATGGTACTTACCACTCAGGCCATTGTCGTGGAGAAGCCGAAGCCCAAATCTGCAGCTGCCGCGTCCCCTCAAGGTCTTACAGTCTGATAACTAGGAGCTTTCCTAGAACTATTAGGTAGGATTTCAGTTTTACGGATAAAAGAGTGGTCTTATTGCGGTGAACTCAAATCAAAAGGAAACAAAAATAGTGAAACAAAGAGCTGAACAAAGTTTTACCATATTGATGTGAACATGTATTTTTGTACGGATTTATTATAACCTTGTTCCATAAGGCCCGTTTGGTACGTGAAATTGGATTGGACTATTTTATAGGATTGGATTGGATTAGTATTGGATTGAATTAATATAGCACTATCTATCGGTTGGTATAACAAGGGATAAGACTAAAATAGTATAATTTTATATTTGGAATGATTTGGGATTGCACTAAGAATAATGTAATGAAATGTTTATTATATAATTAAATTATAATTAAATTTAATAAATTTAAATATAATTAGTCTATTAAATAGATTTATAAATTATAATTAAATTAAAAAAATAATTAAATAAAAATTATAAATTTATTTTTTAAATAAAATAAAATAATATGAAATTTAATTTAAATAATATTAATATAGTGGTAAATTAAGATTTAAAAGGTATTATAAATTCAATTTAATTTTATTAAAAACTAGGATGAAAGTTTATAATTTTAAAAATAAAAGTTCACTTTATTTTTTTTTTTTTAAATAAAAAGTTTATTATTAAAAGGATAAAAAGTATCCATATTAGTAGTTATTAATTTTTAATTAAGTAGGTGTTGAGAGAGAAGTGTGTAATGAAAAATAGAAAGAGAAGGGAACAAAAAATCATTAGTTATGAGGGAGGGTTTAATAAAAAAGTAATAAAAATATATATATTTTTTTTATTAGTCCCGGGGCTAATAGTGATAGGGGATGGGGTGAGTATATAGTCCAATCAATATGAGACTATTTTAATACATGGGATTATGAATTTCATGTCTGCGAACTGTACTAAATACATGATAGGGACTAAAATAGTTCAATCTCAAGTTAATCTCACATACCAAACAGGGCCCGCGTACCAAACAGCGCCTAAATGTAATCTGCTGCGTTGTGTGCTAACTTTGCTATCGGCAAATGACTTGGTACACTGATTTTTAGTTCTACACAACTTCATTTATGTGATAAAAGTTGGATCTTTGAATTTGACACACATTGAATGCTAGAAATAATTTGAAACCTAGTTGAAACTAAAATGAAATCCGAATACGATTAGAATTATCAAAAATTTCGACGGATTTATCCTGCGGAGTCCATTTCCAATTGGGGAAAAATGGGAATGGAAATGGGATGGGTCAAGTCCCAAAATCTGAACAGGAGGCACCCATCCCCGCTCTCTCATTTTTTTTTTCTAAATTAATATTAATTAATTTTTTTATAAAATAAATTATTTTATTAATTAACTCAAAATTTTTGGGTAAAATTTAACTTGGTTTCTAACTTTTTCGAATTATTGTTTTTTTTTAGCTCGTGGTCCTTAACTTTTTAAAAATTCATTATTTTAGTCCTTCTGACTAAATTTTTTATTATTAAATATGATAGAATATATACATTGATCATTTTGCTCTTAACTTTAAAGGATTAAGTTAAAAAATACAATTTTACTATTTATTTTTTAAAATTTAACAAATTAATCTTAATTTGTACATCCAATAAGAATTTAATATGTATCAATAAAAAAAATTAAAATTATAAAATACACAAAATTTATTAGATTCTAAAATATTAAAAATAATTAAATTAATTAATTAACAATAAAATTAAAAACCTTTAAAAAATAAAAAAAATATTACAATAATAAATAATTTATATAAATTTAATAATTTAAAATAACACTTCAAATTAATATTAAAATATAAAAAATAAATTTTATATATGAAAATAAATTATAATAAATTAAAAATTAAAAATAAAATAAATTATTAAAGTAATAAAGAAATTAAAAATATATTTTTTTAAAAAAATGTCAAGAGAGGAGGCATTATTATTTTCAAGAAGTATAAATTTTTAAATTATTATTTTTGAAAATAAAATAAATTATTAAAACTAATTTTAATTGTTTAAAATTTTTTTTTTCTATTTTTTAGTTATTATTATCTTATTTTTTAGAATTTAATTTTTATTTAATAATTTTTTATTTGTTTTTTAGCTTTAATTATTATTTTTGTGTCTAAAGACTAAAATACTCCTAACACCATTAAATTTGATTAATTGTTAACTAATAGAATAACTAAATTGATGGATTTGTGAAAAGTTAGGGACCACGCGAGCTAAAAAAAGAAATATCTGTTAAAAAGTGATATTAAAAATATGTCACGGACCAAATGATTTTTGCCCAAAATATTTTAGTGAATGAGATTAGGGATATTATTAAAATTCCTCCTATAACTTGGTGTATTCGACAAAATCTCCCCTCTAGTTTTATTTTTGGCTAAAATTCCCTCCATAATTTTATTTTATAGCCAAAATTCCCCATACCGTCAGTTTTAATTACCAAAATACCGTTAACAGTTAACTTTTTAGTTAGGAATATAATTAAAATTCCTCTCCAATTTGGTATATTAGTCAAAATATCCCCCTATTTTCATTTATGATTAAAATTTTCCTAGAAGTTTCGTTTTATAGTCAATTTCCTCCCTATCGTCAAATTTAATTACCAAAATACCTTTAACCGTTAACTATTTTTATAAAAACTTTAGGGCACTAAGGATATAAAGGGAATTTTCCACACCCTTTTCTAGTGTCGAAATCATAATGGTTCTTAATTCCATTCGTCAAAGATTTCTATCCTGAGTTTCGATTAAAAACCATAAATCATATAGGTTGATGCCACAAATTACATCCCCCAAAACCAGTAGTATCGGCCATTTATCCCACTTCCCTCCATATTTTATCAAGCGGTCACGCTGGAAACAAACAGTCATAAATAATTATAATATTTAGATGCGATCCTTCCGAATGGGATAAGAGAATTCCTACTAAAAATTTTATCATTTCACTGATTCGGACTAAATAAAGAGTTAATGAATCTCCTTCTTTTTGCCACTGGACTTCCCAATCAAATTCATCGTAAGGCGTTCGCAACTTCCAATAAAATCAATCAACATTTCAATTCGATCGGGGGTCAAAAAGGATGGTATATTTTTTTCAAAAGAACCGATCTACCGGACTACTATGGAGTGAATGGTTTGATCAATGAATATTCGATTCTTTCTTCAACTTGGAATCGCTTCATAACAATTCTTTTGTTTTATTTTTCATTAAAATAAATACAGATTCGGGTTATCATTGTTGAGATAGTTTTGCATTTCGTATCCATAGTGTATATAGACTTATCCTTCAGCCTTTATGGAGTTTCGGGATTCGATAAAAGGATATATATATATATATATATTAAATTAAAAGATTTCAATATATAATATCAATAAGTCTCTACCATTCAATATATGATGGACGACAGAGATCAAATATAAAATATTGAACAATTAAAAAAATTTAAAATTTAAAACATTTAAAATCTATGGAGATGAATTGTGGAGATTAAATATAAAATATTAAAAATTTTAAAACAATTACATATAAATTTTTAAAAAATTAAAAACAATTACATATAAATTTTTAAAAAATAAAAATTAAAAAGATGGATCTCCACTGTTCATCTCCATAGATGAATAGTAGAGGTCGTAAACACAAAATAGTTTTTTTTTTTTAAAATACATATAAATTAAAAAAATTTAAAATTAAATAAAATAAAAAATTAAAAGAGGGACCTTCACCGTCCATCTCCATAAATTTTTAATTTTTAAATTATTTAATATTTTATATTTAATCTCTACCGTCCATCATATGATGGATGATAGAGATTTATTGATAATATAAATTAAAATGTTTTAAATTAATATATATATATATATATATATATATATATATATATATATATATATATATTTATCTTTATGTCATTAGTGCGCGCACTAAAGTTTTTAACAAAAAATTTAACGATTAAATGTATTTTGGTAATTAAAACTGATAGTATATGAAAAATTGACTATAAAATGAAACTACGAGGGGAGTTTTGAATATAAATAAAACTAGGAGGAGATTTTGACTAATAGACCAAATTAGAGGGGGATTTTAATAATATTTGTAACTGAAAAGTTAATGGTCAATATTATTTTGATAATTAAAACTGACGGTAGAAAAAATTTTGACTATAAAATGAAATTATGAGGAGAATTTTGTGTTAGGAAATTATAGCACAATTTCCCTATAACCAGATTTGTGAGAAAGCGAAATAAAAGCGGAAATAAAACACACACACAATTTGATAACGGAGTTCGGCCAATTGTGCCTACGTCTCCGGACCCGCTGCAGATCGTTTTACTAAAGGAAGAAAATATACAAAGTGTTTACAACACTTACAACTCACAACCACTCACAAACTACAACCCACTCCCAATTATGCCCAAGAATTTTTCTCACAAAATTCTTTCACAAGCTTTTCTCTCAAACTCTCTCTTATTTTCTAATTTTGGGATATCTAACAAATGAGAGCTAAAGGGTTTATATAGGCTTCAAAAGAGATGGGTTGGTGGAATTAGGCAAGAAGTTAGGCACTTCCATTTGACATTTGCACAAGTTAGGCAAGAAGTTAGGCACCTCCATTTGACATTTGCTCAAGTTTGGCAAGAAGTTAGGCACCTCCATTTGACATTTTACAATTGTCTTGACAATCTCCCACTTGAAGACTGATTTCAATCTGTCTTCACACCTCGATCTATGCAGCAGCTCTTTCACGGTCTTGTTACTATTGCAGGCCAACTGAAGCTGAACACAGCTTCAGTTTGTCAGTCGTCACCGTCTTTGTCAACATGTCTGCTGGATTTTGAGCTCCACTAATCTTTTCAAGTTTCAAAATCCCATCTTCCAGAAGTGACCGGATAAAATGATACCGCAGCTGTATGTGCTTCGTTCTGGAATGAAAAGACGGATTCTTTGCTAGATGGATAGCACTTTGACTGTCACAATACAAGACATTGTCTTCTTGTTTCTTTCCCAGTTCCTCCAAGAAACTTTGTAGCCAAACCATTTCCTTGCTGGCTTCCGTGACAGCAACATATTCTGCTTCAGTTGTGGAGAGAGCAACTATCTTCTGTAACTGAGACACCCAACTCACTGCAGTACCTCCTAGAGTATAGACATACCCTGTAGTGCTCTTTCTGATGTCAACATTTCCGGCTAAGTCAGCATCCACATAGCCTGTTAGTGTCGTATCTCCACCTTTGAAACCAAGTGTCTTGTTTGTGGTACCTCGTAAATACCTGAGGATCCATTTGACTGCTTCCCAGTGTATCTTACCTGGATTGTTCATGTACCTGCTAACAGCTCCCACTGCTTGGGCAATATCTGGTCTAGTACAAACCATGGCATACATCAGACTTCCAATTGCTGAGGCGTACGGAACCTTTGCCATATGTGTACGCTCTTCCTCTGTCTTCGGTGACTGTTCCTTGGAGAGTCTGAAATGAACACCCAAAGGTGTACTCACTGGTTTAGCATCTTGCATGTTGAACCTTGAGAGTACTTTCTTGATGTACTCAGCTTGTGATAACAACAAAGTCCCCGACTTAGTGTCTCTCTTGATCCTCATTCCAAGAATCTGCTTTGCAGTACCTAAGTCTTTCATTGCGAACTGCTTCGACAATTCCCGCTTCAAATTCATAATCTCTTGCATATTTGAACCTGCAACGAGCATATCATCAACGTACAACAATAAGATAATGAAGCTGTTGTCGAACCTTTTGATGTAGCAACAATGATCTGCTTGGCATCTTGTGAAACCGCTGTTGCTCATAAAACTATCAAACTTCTTGTACCACTGCCTGGGAGCTTGTTTTAAGCCATACAAGCTCTTCTTTAACCTGCATACTAGGTTTTCCTTGCCTGCTTCTTTGAAACCTTCCGGTTGCCTCATATAGATTTCTTCCTCCAAGTCACCATGAAGGAAAGCTGTTTTTACATCTAACTGCTCAAGATGTAAATTTTCTGCAGCTACAATTTTCAACACCAGTCTGATTGTAGTCAGCTTCACGACTGGAGAGAAAATTTCATTGTAGTCAATACCTTCTTTTTGCTGAAAGCCTTTGACAACCATTCTAGCTTTGTAGCGCTTGTTTCCATTGTGTTCTTCTTTAATCCTGAAGACCCATTTGTTATGAAGAGCTTTCTTGCCTGGTGGTAATTCAGCTAATTCCCATGTCTGATTTGACATAAGCGAGTCCATCTCATCTCTCATGGCAGACTCCCACTTGACTGAATCCTCCACTTGCATTGCTTCATCATAGCACTCTGGTTCACCACTATCAGTTAGCAACAAGTAGTGTAAAGAAGGCGAATAACGCTGGATTGGCTTAGGAACTCTGGAGGAGCGTCTCAATTCTGGTGCGCTTGGTTCTTCTTGAACTGTTTCAGGACTAATCTGAACATCACTTCCAGAAATCTCCTCAAACTCAGCAAATTCCTTTGTTTCAGCTTCGGTAGTGGAGCTACTTGATTCTGCGATTGATCTGTCTTTGTACATCAAATTCTCATTGAATATGACATCTCTGCTTCTGATGATCTTCCGATTTTCATAATCCCAAAACCGGTAACCAAACTCATCACCACCATAGCCAACAAAGACACATTTATTGGACTTGGCATCAAGTTTACTTCTTTCGGCAGAATCTATATGTACGTAAGAGATACAACCAAACACTCTTAAATGCGAAATGTTTACCTCTTTTCCGCTCCAAACTTCCTCTGGTATTCCACCATCTAAGGGAACTGAGGGCCCACGGTTGATCAAGTAAGCTGCAGTGTTGACAGCTTCAGCCCATAGCATTTTGGGCAAACCGGCATGTAACCTCATGCTTCTGGCACGTTCATTCAGAGTTCTGTTCATGCGCTCTGCTACGCCATTTTGCTGTGGTGTCATGGGAACTGTTTTCTCCATCTTAATCCCACTGTTTGCGCAAAATTCTCTGAATCTACTATCTCTGTACTCTCCTCCATTGTCAGACCTCAACCGCTTGATTTTTAAACCAGTCTCATTTTCCACCATGGCCTTCCATTTTCTGAAGGTATCAAAGACTTCTGATTTCTTCTTCAGAAAATAAACCCACACCTTCCTTGTAGAGTCATCGATGAAGGTGACATAATACAGTGAGCCTGAAAGGGATGAAACTGGAGATGGTCCCCACACATCGGTATGAACCAACTCTAACTTTTCTGCCTTGGGTATCTTGCCAATCTTTGCAAAACTGACTTTCTTCTGTTTACCAAAGATGCAATCCTCGCATAGTCCGACATCTACAGCCTTGAGATCCGGAAGCTTCCCTTTTGACAGAAGTGTCTTCATCCCTTTCTCGCTCATATGGCCAAGCCTTTGGTGCCATAGGTTTGACTTTCCATCAGAATCTGCTACTGCAACAATATTCTCTAAGTTTGAGGTTACATAGAGAGTACCACACTTCTTACCACGAGCAACGACGAGTGCTCCTTTGGTAATCTTCCATTCACAGCCTGAAAAGGTTATACAATATCCTTCTCTATCAAGTTGTCCTATCGAAATCAAATTTCTTTTGAGGCCAGGAATATGTCTCACTCCTTGCAGCTTCCAGGTACTCCCGTTTGGCAACTTTAATCGGATGTCTCCTTTTCCGACAATCTTCAAGGTTTCATCATCAGCTAGATGAACCTTCCCAAAGTTACCACTGACATAGTTCTCCATGATCTCTCGGCATGGGGTGGCATGGAAAGATGCTCCTGAATCCAGAATCCATGATTCAATCGGGCTGTTGACGCTTAGAATCATAGCATCACCTGCTTCCTCGGTCACATTGGCGGATTCCTGTGTGCCGGTATCTTTCTTCGGTGCTCGGCAATCCCTCTTAAAGTGACCCTTTTTGCCACAATTATAACAGCTAAAATCTTTCTTTCCTGATCTGGATTTACCCCTTCTGGATTTCGATCTGCTACGATATGAACTTCTTTCTGAAGTTCTCCCTCTGGACTCTGTGTGTAAGGCTGAGGAGCTTGATGCTTCACCCGATTCTCTCCGCCGAATTTCTTCACTCAATACCAGATCTCGAACATCGTCAAATTTCAATTTATTATTTCCTGACGAACTGCTGACTGCTGTGACAGTAGCATTCCAACTGTCTGGTAGAGATGACAAGAGAATCAAGGCTCGAACTTCTTCATCAAATTCGATTTCCACGGAACTCAACTGGGTTGTGATTGTGTTGTGCTCATTCAGATGTTGAGCGACTGATGCCCCTTCCGCCATCCGCAAGTTGAATAATCGCCTCATCAAGTGAACTTTGTTTGAGGCCGATGGCTTCTCATACATATTGGAGAGAGCCGTTATAAGACCCGCCGTGGTCTTTTCCTTTACTATATTGAAAGCAACATTCCGGGATAACGTTAATCGGATCACTCCGAGGGCTTGTCTGTCAAGAAGATTCCAATCTTCTTCCTTCATATCATCTGGCTTCTTTCCTAAAAGAGGTTGATACAGCTTTTTCTGGTACAGATAATCTTCAATCTGCATTTTCCAAAAGCCGAAGTCCGCACCATCGAACTTTTCAATTTTAATCTTCCCTTCGTCTGCGGCCATCGCTCCCACTCGAATCTGGCTTCCTTTGGATTGTTTCTGACTATTTCTGCTGACTGTCGTGTATTAGAACACCTCCGTCGACACACCGGTACTGCCGACAAAACTCACAGAAACTGACAGAATCTACCACCAAAGCTCTGATACCAGTTGTTAGGAAATTATAGCACAATTTCCCTATAACCAGATTTGTGAGAAAGCGAAATAAAAGCGGAAATAAAACACACACACAATTTGATAACGGAGTTCGGCCAATTGTGCCTACGTCTCCGGACCCGTGCAGATGTTTACTAAAGGAAGAAATATACAAATGTTACAAACTTAATCACAACCATCACAATACAACCCAATCCAATAGCCAGATTTTTTCACAAAATTCTTTCACAAGCTTTCTCAAACTCTTTATTCTTAATTTTGGGATATCTACAATGAGAGCTAAGGGTTTATACAAAAGAGATGGGTGGTGAATTAGCAAGAAATAGGCACTTCCATTTGACATTGCACAAGTAGGAGAAGTTAGGCAATTTGAATTTGTCAAGTTGAAGTTAGGACTATTATTTGCCAAGTTGGCAAAGTTAGGCACCTCCATTGACATTTACAATTGTTGATTGCATAAATGAAATTAGAGGGAAAATTTTGATGAATATACCAAATTATAGGGGGGATTTTAATAATATCCTATGAGATTATTATATATTTTTAATTTATTAATGATGAGATTGAATATTAGTAAAATTTATTTGTTAATAAATTTTAGCCAAAGGTAAAATTGGGGGAAATAGGGCCGAACAAAATTAGAAAAAGAAAAAGAAAATATGAAGGAATTAGGTGGGACTGAATAGCTCTCCCAAACACCCCATCCCTCTTTACCCCAAATGGGGATGGGGTAAGGGATGCGAGAAGGTTCAGAAAATGGGGCTATATCCTGCATTTTCTTTTATTTTTTATTTTTATATCTGATATAATTGGATCAAGGATTTGATGAGATTAAACTCTACAAGCTCAGCGTGGAATAACAACTCCTACTAAGATGAATCTCCCCACACTTTACGATTTATATTATTCTAAAAAATACAATTAATTAAAAGTAAATTGATTATAAGTTGTTAAATATCATATATTTTCTTTTGTACAAGTTTCGTATAAACCTATTGCCTTTCAATTTTTATTCTCTTTGTCCAATTTTAGAAACTATAATTGATTGATGGTAGTTCTTTGATAATCGTTACATCTCACTCTTTATCTCAATTTATATTTTAACTAATGAAATATCAATTGATAAATAAGCTCATATGATAAGTGAGATAAATTAATACATTATTAATTGGAAGGTAACTGAAATACATAAAATGATCATATGCTTAACATTACTCTATTTTATAACGTAAACTCTTAATAGAGTAAAAATTGACCATGAAATCAAGGTAGAACAGTAAAGGCTCAATATTCAATACCCGTTCTAACTAACAACAAATTATCAAACAGTAAGTTGAAGAATTTATCAATCAAACCACTGATAAATAGCAGCAACTCTATGGAAAAGAATATGACAGCAGTTTCCAGTTCTAACAAATAACAACCTTACCAGCAATTAATCTATCTCTATCTTGTTAGCTTTTCTAATTCTGTATATTACACTCTTTAATTTGCAACTATTCTTTAAGCCTGCCTCTGTGTTTTTGATTGCAGTCCTGAAACAAATACAAGTGATAAAGAGAGATGAGCGAGGAGGCTAATATATTTGGACGTTATAACATATCAAATGCTCAAGGATACGAAATTACAATATGTTATATGCAGAATATCACCCAAGGTTCCTCCTTTTGGCAAACTCAAAACACATTTTACCTACATCTTCCTCTTCTGTCCATGCAACTTGCTCTCATGATATTCATCTCCCGCCTTCTCATGCTCATCCTCAAACCACTTGGTCAGCCTCGTTTTGTCGCCGAAGTCATAGTAAGTAATAATTACTCATTTAATTACATATGCTTATAGTTAATGTTTGATGATAATCGAGTCTTAATTATTTGATTTTTCATCTGATATATATATAGGCTGGTATTCTCATTGGCCCGTCATGCTTTAGCTCTACAATAGTATCCAAGACGTTCTTCCCTTTCGAGAGCGTCATGTTATTGGAGACATTTGCAAATTTGGGGCTGAATTACTACATGTTCTTGGTGGGGTTAGAGATGGACTTATCGGCTGTGAGAAACATGTCCAAGAAGTCGCTGAGCATTGGCATTGCAACAATTTTGATTCCACTCTTTGCAGGGGCTGGGTTGTATTTTCTGCCCATGCATACAAAAGGACCAGCGTCGTCGACTCAACCTCTGGGCGCTGTGTTCTGGGCTATAACTTTAAGCATCACAAGCTTCCCAGACCTGGCCAGAGTCCTCTCACATTTCAAGCTCCTCCACACCGATCTTGGTAGAATCGGCTTGACTACTTCTATTCTCAGCGACATCACCGCTTGGGTTCTTCTTCTTGTTGCAATAGTCACTTTTAATAATCATAAATTCCTTGGAACGGCGATACCAACACTCATCTTTTTAATGATCTGCTGGTACGTGTTACGACCAGGCATTGCTTGGATGATAAGACAAACCGAAAACAAGGGAGGGAAATTCAACGAAACACATATATATTACGTTACCTGTGGGGTGGCTGCATGTGGATTAGTTACAGATGCTTGTGGGTCGCATTCGATGATTGGTGGTTTCATGCTTGGACTTATCATTCCAAAAGGAGAGCTGGCCATTAAGATTATGGAAAGCAGTGAAGAGTTTGTTAATGGCATCATGTTACCATCCTTTATTATGCTAAACGGGATTAGAACAAACTTGCGTGATTTACCACACATAGCTAATTTGGTAGTCGTTTCGCTGATCACAATTGCGGCCACCTCGTTGAAAATTCTCACCTCTGTAATCATCTGTTTTTTCTTTGGCATGTCACCTAGTGATGGTTTGGCCCTTGGAACTCTTATGAACACTAAAGGTGTATTCGCACTCATTGTTCTTAACGAGGGCCGGGGCTTGAAGGTATATTTATTTCTTTTTAAAATTTGTAGTTACCATCATTAAACAATTTCAACATAATAATGATGATGGGTGTTTTTCATGTGCAGGCTATGGATAGTACAACAATGTCTATAATAACATTCACAATTTTGTTTATGACGGCTATGGTGGCGCCAATATTGTTATTAACCAACAAAACAACAAGGCATGCTAGGCAATACAAGCAGCGGACCATTCAAAGAAGTAATCCAAACACAGAATTTCGAATCTTAACATGCATTCATTCACTTGGCAACCTTTCTGGGATCATCAACCTCCTTGAAGTTTCCAATTCAACCAGGAAATCTCCAATCATTGTCTTTGCAGTCCACCTTGTTGAGTATATGGGACGTGCCTCAGCCATGATGATTGTGCAAGAGCCAGGAAAAAAGAACTACGCTTCCAACCAACCACCCAGCCGTGAAAGGGCCGAGTCAGATCAAATTTTCAATGCTTTCGAAAGCTACAGAGATAGACACCACACAGTCGCAGTGCAACCACTAACGGTTGTGTCACCTTACACCACAATGCACGAGGACATCTTTCAATTTACAGAGGACAGGCATGTTGCCGTGATTTTGATCCCTTTTCACAAACAAGCGACTGTTGCAGGTGGGTTGCAATGTGACAACCATCCGATAAGGGAAGTGAACCAAAACCTGTTACTCAACTCACCTTGTTCGGTAGGCATACTCGTCGATCGTGGACTGAGATTTTTCAATCCCTTAGAATCATCATCCCATGCCCGAATTAAGCTACGGGTTGCTATGCTCTTTGTCGGCGGATTTGACAACCAGGAAGCGTTAAGCTACGCTTACAGAATAGCAGGTACACCAGGTGTCACCTTAACTGTGGTACGATTTCTTCCGAATAAGGATGTCGAACAAAATGTTAATAATGAATATGATGGAGAAGGGAATTTGGTATCTACCTCAGAAAGCGAGATTGAAAAAGAGTTGGATGATGATTTTATCAACGAGTTGAGATTCAAGTCGAAGTTCGATGAGTCCATAACTTATTTGGAGAAGCTGTTGAACAATGGTGAGGAATTGCTGGAAAGCATTAGAAGAAAATACAACGATTTTGATCTTTATATAGTTGGACGTGGCCTAGAAATGAAGTCACCCTTGGCAATTGGATTATCAGAGTTGATCGACAATCCAGAACTGGGACCAATTGGAGACGCATTGGTATCATCTGCGTTTACATCACATGCATCAGTTTTGGTGGTGCAACAACCTGCTCGTGATAACGGGTTGCACCGTCCCATGGGCAACTTTAGACAAAAGAAATGGGCTTCTCCAATTTTAAATCCTGAATAGGAAGTCCTTGAAAATGGTAAAAATAGGGAATGATTAATCCTTATATGCATCATTATTTCACTGTACTATTAAAATAGTCTTTATTACATATCCAATCATACCTTAACTGATTAAAGCACCCTCCTCATTTAAGTTAATAGTGCGGGTTCAAATTCCACTATTTACATTTAATAACGTACGTAAGGAGTTTTCTACTTGAAAATGTAATTAAAAGAGTTCTTTTTGTAATTTTATAGTGATTTTTTTTATTTTTTTAATTTAATGCCTCTATTTGAGAAAATGTAAATCTTTTAAAAATTTAGTTTCAACTACTCTCTAAATTTTCTCTAACCTTTTTAAACAAGATTTTTTTTTTTAACAATGGAGTAATAGATACTCAAGATCTATTGAGAAAGATAAGCTGTTACATGGTTATGAATAAAAGGAGACAACACATAACCAACCCTTATCCTCCGAAGAAGTAATAGCAAACCTAGTTAAAGCATGGGATACTTTATTCCCTTCTCCGACAATAAACATACAAGAAGAAACACCCAAAAAAGAAGATAGACTATTAATTTCTTCAATAATAGAACCCCAACAACAAATGGGTGGTTACTATTAATGCTAGAGAATGCTTGGAGAAAATCATTTTCCACAAAGTAAAAAGAGAAACCAATCCTGTAGACCTGAAGAAGGGCCTCTCGAACTGCATACACTTCACCAATATCAGAGTTGAAAGGGCCAAGGTATACAAGAGCAAAAGCAGCCTGAACCTCCCCCATATGATCACGAATAACATCCCTTACACCAATCCTTGAACTATCAGTTCTCTCACAAGGCAACATCCATATTCATATTCAGCTTATGAGAAGAGGGACAAGACCATCTGGAGATTCCAAGCGGTTTCATCACCTGCTGATCTTTGATGGTTTGAAAAGCAAAACTTTTGAGGAATCAACCAAAGCAATACTGGATCCTTCAAGAGCCCTTTAAAGAATAAAAATTGTTTCGTTCAGACCAAATATTCCAAGTAAGCATACAAAACAACATCAATTCTTCACTGTCCAAAGACTTTAGTAGTAGATCCCGGATGAAATGTAGCAGGTGGCCAAAGTGTTAAATAATGAAGATAATTTTTCAGGACCTAAAATGAGGCCCAAAAGGGTGGGTAGTAGTTCAAATAGTATTGGGCTGACCCAATAGGAATAGTACGGGTGAATAGGGATATATGAATAGTATCAGGCTGACCCAGTGCTATAGTAAGCAGTGACGTCACAGTGAACAGGACGTAAGCAGTGACGTCAATAGTATTGACCGTACGCGTGAACAGTACCCGGTGAACAGTACCCCCCGAAATTTTCTTATAAATAGCCCCCTTCATTCATTTGTTAAATTATCCCAAAAACAAGTGTCTTCTCTCTCTCTCTCTCTCTCTCTCTCTCTCTCTCTCTTAAGTTTTATTTTCTCTTGTAAAGTTATTCTCTCCTAAGAATATTAGAGAGAGGTTGTAATTATTTTGATCTAATAAAGTCCTTCTAGCTTTGCCCGTGGATGTTTCCCTCAAATTAATTGGGGGTTTTACCACGTAAATACTGTGTGTCCATTTATTTTCCACTTTTCTTAAATCTCTACTTTAGTTGCGGTATATTGCTTCCACATTCAGTTTCCTAACACAAAGAGATCATATGCCACCATCCAATATAAAACCAAACAGCTTTGGCAAAACGACAAAAAAAAAAAAAAAAAACAACATATGAATCAAGGATTCAATTTCATCACCACAGCGAGAGCACATTGAAGTGGTGGATTTCTTCTTCCTGTTGATACTTCGGATGTCCTGTCTCCCAGAGGATGTGCTCCTTGTCATGACCCGGGCCCTAGGCCGTGGCAGAATTGTAAATAAAATCAATAGTTTCTAACTTGACTTTATTAAAATTTCATAAAAACCACGATTAATTTCTTTGGATACTCCGGAGTATCAAACAAAACGTAAATCTGTTTACAAACAAAAATATTTCAAAATTTCAAAAGTCATCACGAAATAACCCCACAGATATGTGATCACCCGTTAGAATTTATGGATTCAATTCCAAGATAATAATCATATTGAAATATGCATCAATCATGAGGTCTTGGTCATCCACAAACTAAAAGGTTTGCACATCCACATATATAACTCATAAATTGAGTCATCTCAACGTTTCTATAAGTCCATAACAAATACAAATCCTTTTAATTAAATCCAAATATCAAATGACATAAACTTAATCAATAATTCCAGAAATCTAATCCGTGGATCTCACAAGCCTTCACCCACTTCAACTAACGATCTTCTAATCCGCGTTGAGCGCTCCCTGGGGGTGGAAAGAAAATAAAAAGAGGTGAGCTAAAGCTCAGTAGGGTCTAATCCCCGATAGTGTATGTGGAAAACATCATTTTAGTAAAGTTATGGGATAAACCTGTATGGTTAAATACGTTGACAAAATTTAAAGTAAACAGTAACACTTTCTTTCAGAAAACAATATTAATACGTCTGCTAGTCATACCCGGTGGCCTATCATTTTAAATAAAACATTCATACTTGAGATAAAAACATTTGGCTCACCGTGACCCTGGTACCAACCTCACATACAAGGTGAACGTACCAAAAAACACCCCGCGCAGTACCCCGACATAAAGTCGTATAATAACATATAATATAATATAATGACTAGGACGGTTACCATTTCAAAATCACCAAACAATTTAAATAAATCCACCATGCATCCCATATGTAAACTCATCATTAGTTTTAATAAAATTTTAGCAGCATAACGGTTGTTTTTATAAAAACCCCAAAATGCAAAACCTGCATAAAAATTATATTTCCAACACAATTCATTCCAATTTATTTCTCAAATCAATTCCACAATTTAAATAAGGATTTCCTCAAACTTTCACAATCAATTTATATCCAAACCTTATAGGGAAAATATTCTAAAATTTTAAGTTTGAAACCCCTACCTCGTGTAAGCTACCAGTTACTTGCAGTGGCCTCGATTTCAAGCCTAATTATCCCGATCAGTAAAATCTACATGAGAATATAATATCCTACACTTACAACGAGTCCGTAAACGTGTTCGGAGTCAAATTCTAAGTTCAGGAGGTCAGAAACTTACCCCCGCCGTACGTGGCGGCCGGCGGCGACTTTCTGGCGACTTTCCGGTGACTTTCCGGCTACCTCCAAAAATGGTCGAGTTTTGTTCGCCTCGTCTCCCTCGTCAAAGTTTATAACTGTGGCCGGAGTGGGAAATGGCTAGAATCGCCAGAATCGGAGGATTTTCGAATTGAAAATCACTCACTTTCTCTACCAAATCGGAGACTCAAACGGCCATGAAAATCTTCAAAGTTGGTACCAATAGATTCTATGTCGTAAGAGCTTTCTATTGGTATCAAGAACGATCAAAACGGAGGCCAGATATGGCCGGAAAATGAAGTCAAAGTTGGAGAAAAAAATAAAGAAAATATTGAGAGAGAAGAAAAATGGTAGACGGGGAAGAAAAACAGTGGAAAATATATATATATATATATAAATGTACAATTTTTATTTTGTCCCTCCACTTTAAGACATTTACAATTTTAATTGATAATTTTTAAAATATATCTTTTAAGTCCTCACAAATTCTTCAAAAGTTTTCAAAAGATCTCAAATATGCCCTTAATAATAAATTAAAATAAATTCTAAAAAGTGAGATTTTACACTCCTAAACTTAATGTTCTCCAAAAATATAACGTGAGAAGGAGTACCGACGATTTATCGGTAATAACCTTCCGATGGTCAAGTTAGTAACTATGCATATCACTCAAAATGACGCAGACCACTGCTCGTTTTTCTAATATCACTTACCTCTTCTGAATTTAGCAATTGATTCAAAATTGATAGTACCTTTTGGTGTCATGTTGTCTTCTTACTATAGAGACGCTTGTCGCTTCTGACAGGAAGTGATGTCTGATTTGACGTCCTTCACTATTCAATATCGAATTGCATTTGCAGGATGAACTTAGATACACGTTCAGTGGGATTTACTGAGGGCCTTGACTTTTTGACATTTGTATTGACTATGACTTTGAATTTGACCTCCAAAGGTATGCCACGTGTTGTTTTATCATTAGTGCTTTTAGTGTGCATATCATCATTTCCCCCAAATTTCATTGTTCAGAACGCCCCCCGAGCGGTGAAATTGTTTCTCAAATCTTGAACGTTGCTCTTTGGTATTATCATATCATTTAATATAACTAGTAATTGGGATTTGAAGGGTCGCATCACTTCATGATTGACAAACTGACGCTTTTAATAATGACGTTTCGTTTCTTGAGGCCTCGTGGTTCATCACATTTAGGTTCAATCGGACGGTTAGGTGATATTTCCTACCCTGTATAAATTTCAGGGTGGGTTTCTTGAAAATCTCACTTCATTTAATTGGTCGATTTTGATCATCTTTAGAGGTAGCAACTCATAGATGAGTTTCAGTTCCTTACTTTCTTTTTCTTTTTGTAATGTCCCCCGAATATAGATTGGCATCCTCTGAGGCTAGCACCTCGTGATCTAAGTCCAGTGGGTCTAGTAGTAGACGTATTTCTGAGAGTTCTGAGTCATCACTTCCTCCGGACATAACTCGAGGATATAAGTCGGAGGATTACCATAGGGAAAAGTTAGAATTTGATCGATTTGCAATCAATCATGCAGTTGTGAATATAATTAACTTTTCTAAGTTAGTTGTCTATAGGGAAGAATTTTATATTCCTTTAGGTGTTGGTCTTAGAATACTGAACGAGGGGAAATAGGCAACTGACCCGAACCTGGCTCGGTGGCTTTTCACCCCGCTTTTCTCGAAGTTGGGGTAAGGTTCCTTCTCCAACCCTATCTTAGAAGGTTTCTTAGAGAGGTCGGATTAGCTCCTGCCCAACTGAGTCTAAATGGTTGGCGAATTCTAATCGGAATATGGTCTCTTTGGAGGCTCCGGGGGATTGAGGTCGATCCTTCCTTTACTGAAATCCAGCATTGCTACAAACTGGTTGACCACTCTAGATGTGGTGACAGTTGGTGGCATCTGGCCAATTGGGGAAAAAAGTAGGTAAGGCTCTCAACACCGGACTTCCCTCTTCTAACAAAGAATGGAAGAAGACCTGGTTCGTCGCCACCGGATGGGGTGTAGAGCTCACAATAGGAGGTAGAGCCTAGAGGGTTAGATCGGTATTCGGCGTCCCATGCTTTGGAGAAGGTAGACCTTAGGCCTCTGAATGTCATCATGCCAACCCCTAAGTTCAAGGAGGTTAATTTGAATTCGGTGCAAATTGGGGATCATGAAGATCTATCTCCTCCAAACGTACATCGTCCTTCGATGAAAGCAGGCGTAGTTCCTCCGTCCTACACTCCAACGAGGCCTACGGTGGGTTAATCGAGCACTGACGCAGCTTTCACTTTTAAAGACTCGATGGACTTCATGTGCTACAATGCTAGAAATTTCATGCGGTCCACCGATAGTGGTAACGTTGGCAAGATGACAAATGACAAGAGAGTACGCATTGTTTCCGGCCAGCTTTACATTGTGGGTATTGATCGACTATACTCAAGTTTAACATTTTATTGTCTTTTTGTTCACACTATAATTCAATTTAATATGCAGGCAATCGGTAACTGGCGCAATCAAGAGATAAGACTTCTTCCGCTAAGAGACAAGCTTGTTAAAATGGAGTATGAGTTGGTGTTAAAGAAAGATCTATGTAGTACTGTCGAGAGACAGCTCGGGGAGGCTCATGAAGAAGTAGTAAGATTGAAGAATCAATTTATGGCTGCCAAGGCTCTTGCGAATTTGAGGAGGGATGCTGCATAAAAGGAGCGAAGGCTGGGGAGTACAAAGAAAGATTGAGGGAGGCTCAGACTTTAGTAAAGTGTTTGTGAAAGGAGCTTTTTGATTGTTCTATCAGTCAGTGGGTAAAATCCTCTGAGTACATGAAGGCTATTGATGAGAAGTTTGAGAAAGGAGCTACCGACACTAAATACCTCATCTCTAAGGTCGACCCGGACTTTGATTTTGAAAAGCTTGAGGAGATAACAGTTAAGGAGTGGGCCAAGGTTAGACCTACCGAAAAAGCTGATCCTCCGATCGTCAAAGAAGACTCTCTGGACTTGGAGGAAGTGGAATTGATTGAAGAAGAAGTTAAGAGTGGGACGAAGCGAAAACGTTTCCTTTTGGTTTTTTTATGTTGGTAAATGTAAGTGTTTAACATCTTACACCTTTCGGGAGTGTCTTTATTTGTTTTGATTTTGTTGTTTTTCAATTTTATTCAATACATCGGTGATTTTTTTTTTATATTTACCCTCAATTTATTGTGTATTTTCTTTCTTTTTCTGAAGTTTCTATACTTTTTAGTTTCTGAAGCATAGTCCAACCGAAGGTCGTCACCCTTGGTGTTTCCCCGTGGGATATATGATCACTTGCGATCGGTTGTTCTTTAACAATAAAATAAATTTAAGTAAATATTGCAAATGAATTGATCGCTATTAATAGTGGATAGACACGATTTTTGATCATTTATATTTTGGGGCATACATATGAGGAAAACTGAGGTGGTTGTAGACCAACCTCTGAATATATTAACAAAAGAAACATACAACATAAAAGTTAGATTGCTTCTTCACTAGTAATACTTTTTGAGATGCTCGTTAGGATTTTTTGAAGGAATCCCTCCGAGAGTAGTTAATCGGTAGGTTCCATTGTTTCCATACGACATCACCTAATAAGGGCATTACCATTGGTGAGATTCTTGGAGCTCAGTATCATCTTCTTTAGTACCAGATCCCCAACTTGGAATCTTCTTACTCGGGCCCTTGCGTTATAGTACTTAGCCACCCTCTGCTGGAGTGCCGCTGTTTGGAGGCATGCTTACTCTCTCCAATCTTCTAGTTCATCAAGTGCTGCTCTCAGTTCTTGTCATTCTTGGTAGGTGTATAGCTACTTACCCTCTTGGTAACACTGCCTTTGTGCTAAAAGTAAGCTAAAAAGGAGTCTCCCCTGTTGTAGAGTGAGGGGTAGCTACTTACCCTATTGGTAATATTTTAACAGATATTTAAAAACTTTGTTGGCAGCTTCGACTTAGCCATTAGTCTGGGGGTGAGCAAGGGATGCGAACCGGAGACTAATGCGGTACTATTGGCAGAAAGCTCTGAAGCTTTAGTTATTAAATTGAGTACCATGATCGATAACTATGGTTTTCGGGACTCCAAACAGCAGAGAATTGACTTATTGACAAAATCGGTAGTTTTTTGTTTTGTGATTCTGACCAAGGCTTCAGTTTCTACCCATTTTGTGAAATAATCAAATCCGACGATGGCATACTTCTTATGTGATGATCCAGTCGGTAATGAACCTATAATGTCGATTTCCCATTGGGCGAAGGGTCATGGGCAACTCATCGGTGTCAGTTCTTCAAAAGGGATTGTCAGTATATTTGTCATCCTTTAACGTTGGTTGCACTTTTTTGCGTGGTCTCTGTCATTTTTGAACATGGTAGGCCAATAATACCCTTGGTGGAGGATTCCATCTCCAACAGTCCTTTCTCCTGAGTGGTTTCCACACACTCTTCCATGAACTTCATTTAGGACCTTGCTTGCTTTGAAGGCTCCCAGCAACTCAGAAGCAAGTGCGAGAATCTTCTCCTGTAAAGGTGTCCCTCATAAATGATGTATCTCGGGGCTTGTCATACAACTTTCCTTACTTTGCCCTTATTTGTGAGGAGCTGTCCATTCTGTAGATACTGCATAAGGGGATCCATCCAGGTATCGGATTCTGTTTCTTGATCGAAGATGGCAAGTTTTTTCTCATCATTGATACTTGGGTTTGGCAATTCTAATATCGTCATTGTTCGAGAAAGCTTGGTTGAGGTAGTTGAAGCCAGCTTCGCTAAGGCTTCTGCTTGAGAATTCCTCTATCGTGAGATCCTTAGGAACCTATATTCCTGAAACTTCTTCTTGAGGTTCACTACCGAGTTCAGGTACTGCATCATCATTTCGTCTCTCATTTGGTAGTCATTATTTATTTGATCCACGATCAGTTGATAATCATTGTATATAATCAGATTTTCGATCCCAAATTCTAGCGTCATATAGAGCCCATGTATCAAGGCTTCATACTCAGCCATATTGTTGGCTGGTCGGAATCCAAACCGGAGAGCCATTTGGACTACCGACCCACTTGAAGATTAGATAACAATTTCAGTTCCGCTTTCGTATCGATTGGATGACCCATCCACAAAACGTTTGCAGAAGTCTTTCCTCAAGTAAGATACGATGGCTGCGTCCCTAGCTGTAAATTTCAAAACAAAGTCAGTAACCGCCTAACCTTTGATTGCACTTATGGGTTTAAACGTGAGATCGAACTCACTTAATTAAATTGACCATTTAATCATCCGACCTGATGCTTCCAATTTTAGCATTGCTTACCTCAGGGGATAGTTTGTTAGTACCACGATGCGATGAGCTTGAAAATAAGGTCATAGTCTTCGTGCTGAAATCACAAGAGCTAAGTCAAGCTTCTCAACCTCTGAATAACTCATTTCGGGGTTTGTCATGGCTTTACTCACATAAAAAACTGCTTTATGGGTTCCTTGATCATCTTAATGAGCACTGCAATGACAGCTACCGAGGATACTGCCAACCATAAATACAGGGTCTCTCTAGTTTGCGGCTTTGATAGCATCGATGGACTGGCCAAGTAATCCTTTAACACCTCGAAGTCTTTCTCACATTAGGGATTCCACTTGGTCAAACAGCTTTTCTTCAGGACTTTGAAGAAAGGAAGGCAACGGTCGGTTAGTCGATAGACGAACATGGATAAATAGACTATATGCCTAGTGAGACCCTGAATTTCCTTCATAATCCGTGGGCTTTGGAGTCCCCAGATGGCTTTGATCTTATCAAGGTTTGCTTTGATTCGACATTAGTGGATCATGAACCCTAGGAATTTCTTGGAGGTTACCCTAAAAGCGCACTTCTCAGTATTTGGCTTCATGTTATACTTTCGAAGTGTTCTGAAGGTTTCTTTAAGGTCTGATTGGTGATCGGAGGCTCTTATATACTTGGTTAACATATCATCCCCATAGACTTCCATATTCCTTCCTAATTGATATGCGAACATCTGATTCACAAGTCTCTGGTGTGTACCTCCTACGTTCTTTAGCCCAAAGAGCATTACTTTATAGCAATACATCCCCTTATCAGTGATAAAGACAGTCTTGTCTTCATCGGATTCCAACATCCTCACTTGGTTATACCTCGAGTACGCGCCTGTGAAGCTTAAGAGCTGATGTCCTACTGTTAAATCAACTAGCTGGTCAATCTGTGGCAATGAGAAACAATCTATGTTTAGGTCAGTGAAGTCCACACACATCCTCCACTGATTGTTTTTCTTCCTGATCAAAACTACGTTGGATAATTAGTGATTGTATTTTAAGGGTTTGATGAAGCCTGCATCTAATAACTTACGAACTTCTACCTTGATGGCTTGGTACCTTTTAACGTTAAACAACCTTCTTTTCTGACAAACAAGGTTGAAATCTGGTCGCACGTTCAGCTTGTGGACCGTTACGGCATGATCTATTCTAGGTATGTTTCAGTGGCTTTATGCAAAGATGTCGGAGTACTCGATAAGAAGGTCAATTAAGCTTGATCGGACCTCGGGTGTGAGGGACATTCTGAGGAGGATTGTTTTCTGCGGCTCCTCCTTATGCAAAGAGATTCGTTCAAAGGGTTCGACTGAGTCCCCCGAGGGCTTCGCAGTAATATTTTTAGGTTTCGGGCTTGTGACTTAGGCTTTCCCAAGCTTATCGCTCTGCTACTGTTAAAGTAATACACTAAGGGATTTTTATTTGAATCTATTGTACTTTCTTCTCTTAGGCTCGGTGGTGTTATCAAGTGTGGCCACCATCAAACTCCCTATGGTGGCTGCCACGCTCTGCCCGATTTCAATGCATCTTCTGTATTTATCTTGGCCAGCCTTCATCTCTCTTTCTCCATTCTCGGTAGGAAATTTTACCTTTATGCAACATACATTACTCATTGCTTATAGGTCATTGAGAGTGGGCCTCCCGATCAATATATTAAAAAGGAATAAGATGTCCACTACCTGAAAGGTGACCCAAATGGTACGAGTCTATGAGAGAGTACCGAATCTCACCGGCAGATCCATTTGCCCAAGGATTCTGGTTTCTATAGCCTTTCATTCCCCTAATGCAGTATCAAGTGGGTTGTAATTGCTCCAATTTGTAACCGAACTGTTCGACTACCGTCTAGTAGATTATGTCAGTTGATCTTTCATGATCAGTCAAAACTCGTTTGGCAGTACGGTTGGAGACTTTAACTGTCACTATGAGAGCATTGCCTAGTCTACTGTCGGGAGTTGGGGATTCCTTACCATGCAAACATTAGTCGAAACTCCTACAGTCAGATGGGTCCCTCCATCTCCCCTTACCAATTCCTGAATTATTTAGTTTATGGACTCGTTTTCATCCGATGGCAATTCTTTAGCTACCTGTCTTCCATCTCCCTTAACGTGGATCTTCATGTTAGGTTGCTTCTGTATGAAATCTTGGAGTTGCCCATTACGAACGAGTCATAGGTTTGGTCTTTTAAATCAAAGTAGTTTTTAGTCTCATGCCCATGATCTCAGTGGAACTCATAACCCTTCCGTTGGCCTCTTTACTCTGAAGGTGTCCTCATTGGTGGAGCCATCGTAAGAGTTATGCTTTTCGTGCCTTCTCGAATATCTAGTCCATTGGGAATTTCAGTGGGATATACTTGTCAAACTTACTCTTTGGGACTTTGGCCACCTTGGCAACTTGGCGGACGTTCACTTGGTTATCTCCCTCGGTTGCTTTGGCTTTTCCTTTAGTGAACCTGTTGAACCATGGTTTCTTCTGACCTGAATGTGGTTACGCCTCCTTACTTTTTCCTTTCACCCTACTGATTCCTACTATAGTTGCGTATTTCTCTGCACATTCCATTACTTTCCGGTAGGAGGATGACCCCTTCTTAGAGAGCAACCAAGAAAGACGTCCATCCTCCAAGCCTTAGTGAATGCCATTAGAGCACCAATGTCACTAAAATGGAGAACTTGCCGAGCAGCTTCTTGAAATCTTTTAATGTAATCACGGAGGCTTTCCCCTGGCTGTTGCTTTACCGAGGGCAAATAAACGATGTGCCTTCAGCGATGTCTACTGCTTGCAAACCCACTTTGGAATTTGATAATGTCATATTTTGCATGATTTTGCGACCCCATTATTTATCGTTTTTGCTCGATTCTTAAGGAAAATTGGACGTTTTGATGAGTTTACTTAGTGTGCAGGTGATATTCGATGATCGATAATGTTTTGGATGATTTCGGATCAATAGACCATAAAATCAAGTTGAAGAGCAAGTCTAGGAGGCGCTACCAAGAGGCGCTACCTTAGGTAGCACCTTTTGGTGGAGAATTTGCCCATCAGGTGGCGCTACCAAGAGGCGTTACCTCAGGTAGCACCCTTAGCTAGCGTTTTTCTTCTCCATCAGGTGGCGCTACCAAGAGGCGCTACCTCCTCAGCTAGCGCTTTTCTTCTCCATCAAGTGGCGCTACCAAGAGGCGCTACCCAGCAGCTAGCGCTTTTTGGCACGAAGTCATGTGATCGTTTCCTTCTCAAATTCTTCATTAGAGAAAGCTATATCCTTCTCAAATTCTTCATTAGGGAAAGATATAAATAAAGACTCAATTAATTAGAAAAGGGAGCCAAAAATTCTAGGGTTTGGAAGCAACATCTTCATTCCGCATCGCATTCATCATCAATTTTGCATCACCTCGGGAGGCAATTGATTCGGAATCAACGAAGTTTTCTAAGATTTCTTCTCCTTTACTTTTTCGTTGTAATTAGTCATGCTAGGATTTAAGAATATTATTGCTTTATTCTTTTGCTCAAGCATGAACTAATTTTCCATAGTTAGGATTGATGATGGATCTTGGTTTATTAATTATTAAATACAATTGAGTTTTTCTATTTATATTTGTTATTGATGTGTTGAATATATATTATTGTGTTAATTGCTTTCTATTGTGTCTGATCATCACTTAGAATCATCATAGGTGGTTGGGTTATGAACCGAGAGGAGACGCCCACCACGTGCTCGTATTAATGTCTATCACATACTAAATTACATAGAGATATAGTAATTGGTTTATATTGCTTGTTTTGTGTTTATTTATTCTTAATGTGTTTTCGCGCACTCAGTAATCATCGAGAGATAGGGTATTGGTGTGCGATGGAATAATTCTAGTAATACTCGAGAGAGATTATTGGTTAATCTAGTTTAAGCACGCATTCAACCATCGGTAATAAAATCGAGATAGTAACTCATGAGTGTTTGATAATAATAAGCAAGTGAAATCGGATATCCTAACGCCTCAATTCCCTTGAATTCGAATCTTTTTTTTTTGTTTTTTTAATTAATTTGCGATTTCTAAAACATTGTTATTCCAAATAGAATTAGGTTGAGTTAATTTTGGTAATTGATAGTCATTGTCCTCATGGGAACGATACTCTACTCACTCTTTATTACTTGTGTTGATCTCGTACACTTGCGAGTTGCATAAAATCCGCATCAAGTTTTTGGCGCCGTTACTGGGGACAATTGAATGTCAATATCAATATCGATTTAGCCTTTTGCTACTTTGGAATTTTTATTTATTTATTTATTTGTGTATTTTTGTATTTTTTTTTATATTTTGTATTTTTGTATTCTTATTTTTATTTTTTAATTTTTTTGTATAGGTTATGTACTCGTGGTATAAGGCGTATGATCCTATTGAAGAAGTGGCAACTAATGATTATCAATGGTCATATGAAAGGGCAATACCTGAAAGTTCAGTTAGAACACCATTGGGTTGTTTCTTATGTGGGGGGCCGCATGTGAGCATCGATTGTCAGGTGGGCAATCCGTTTGCTGATGGCAGTTATGAACAAATAAATTATGTGCAAAATTATAACTATCAACAGAACAACCCCTACCCGAGCATATACAATCCCTGGTAGAGCAACCATGCTGATTTTTCATGGACCAACCAACAAGAAGAGAAGTCCTCTGTCGAAGACTTGATTTCTGCATTCATGTCGAAGCAAGATGCAATAATGTCAAAGATGGACACACGGATGGATGTGCAAGAAAGTTCTTTAAAGCAACTTGGCCAAGCGGTACAACAATCTCAAATAGCCATCCAAAACTTGGAGGTTCAAATTAACCAATTAGCAAAAGAGATCCAAGGGGAAGCACAAGAAGCATTGCAAAACAATATAGAGACATATCCGATGGAGCAATGCAAGGAGATTACCTTAGAAATCAAAAAGCTAGTTGAACATTCGATGAGGATTGATGAAGTAGAGATGGAAGTGAGCAAAAACGTGTCACATGGAGATAAGGAAGCCACATCTCAAGAGCCACTTGATTTATTTTTTGTCCATGCCATTGAAAAGGATGATAGTCAAAAGGTTGTAGATGATGCACTTTGGTTAGGTTCTTCGCTTCCGCCCTCGTACAGGAGTACATTTTATTTTAAAGAGCTTAGAGAAGGAAAGCCCAAACCGCCTCTACCCTTTGAGCAACTGCCACACTTGGGCCCTAAAAAGCTGCCTTCTTATTTAAGGTATGCATGGTTAGGAGAATTATCTTCTCTTCTTGTCACTTGGTTAGGATGGTATGGTACGTTCATGAAAAGATATCAATTATGGAGCAGGTGGGCGAAAGCAAGAGACAACTTGGTAAATTTTTTTTTTTCATTTTTTGTTAATAATATTAGTTTTTGGATTGATTATTTAAACTTTGGAATTGTTAGGATTGTTGATAGTTTTTTTTTTGTTAATTTTAGTATGTTTGCTTTTGATTGTTAGTTCTGACAACTTTGTTACATTATTAGTCTGTTGTGTTCGTTGTAAATTCTCACCAGTGTATTTTATTGAGTTTCGAATTCCCTATTATTTTGTGTTTTTGTTCTTTCATTGACTAACATTGCGGACAATGTTAGATTTAAGTTTGGGAGTAGGAATTCGAACTTTGGTGCGTTGTTAGTTGAATTTGCTGTTAGTTGAATTTGTTGAAATATGATGCTTATACATATGATTGTAAGACCATTCTGCAGGCAGTGTCAATAATCTTTTATGAAAGTAAGGTCTTAGTGAATTTTATATCGATCGGTATTTAATTAGCAATGTTTTTGATATTATAATGGAGAAACAACATAATTTGGATGACCATGATTAATAGTGGAGACTACCCTTGTGAGTTTTTGAGCTGTTATCGTTTTATTTTGAGAGGGTTTTATTGTTTCTACTCCTATACACTCTCTGTGATAATTTTAAAATAAATTGATCTCTATAGGTTTTGCTTTAGATGCTAATGAACTCTATTTTAAATAAATTCACATGTGTGCTATACTTTTGAGTTGGTTGAATCTTGAGAAGTGATGTAGGCTATGTGTATTTTTAAACCGAGTTAAAGGCCATAATTCCCAACCTTTGTGTGTGCTCCATTACCCCCTTTGAAGCCAAACACATGAACCATTTTCTTGCATCTCCCACAAAATCTGTATCCAAGCCCTTGTACTGTTAGCCTTACCTTTTGAGCTTGGGTTCATTTGGAGATGAATCATAGAAAATAGAAGAGAATTTTCAAGAAAAGTTGTGAAGGAAAGAAAAGAAAATAAGGAAATCAAAAGTGTTCAAGTCAATTCAAGTCGGGTTTCTATGAAAATAAATAAACAAATAAATAAAATTTAGAAAAGGAAAGTGTTGAGCTTGATGGCTTGAAGGCTTGAATTCAAAAAAAAAAAATTTGCTTGAAAAGCAATGTAGAGGTTTGTCGAAGTTCGAATAAATCTATGTGTTTGTGATCCCAAGTTCTTTTTGAAATCCGATTTCCATTCTATTTCTTAACCTCCACCCTTGGCCCCATTACAACTGAGAAAAAGACCTACTGATCTTTTGATGATTCCAATTTAAGAGTCTGTGTGTGCATTGTGATTTATTTCGTTTTTAGTGTCTGAATCTGTTCATGAGATCTTTTGCATAATCTGAGTGTCTTTCTGTTTACATATTCATATGCGAAGAAAAATTTGATTTTTATTGTGCATAAACTCCAATTCGCATATATTTGAATGAGTGTATAAGCCTAGGTTCTAAGAGCTATAATGAGAGATTCCATGCGATATGTAGAGTCGAAGCGAATTATATCAATGGCACTCGAATGTGTTTGTTTTGAGATTATAATAACTCGAGCATTGGTTAGTTATATATTGTTTGATGTTTGATTCTATAGACCGAGCTTTAGTTCTTGATTATTGGTATGTCATGCATGAATGAGTCTTTGATAGTATGTTTTAAGTAAGTGTTTCAATGAGTTCAACGCGCAGGGATTACGTTTGTGGGTGTCGTAGCTGTAAACCCTCAGGAGACATAACTCCTCCTACTAGGGACACCTAGGGGTTTAAAAGCTTGTGGCACATGCTAAGTGCCACTGTGTTTACCTACAAAAGTGGATTAGAATAGTTTCCTTTATTTGTTAATTTTTATTTTTGTTCCTATTTCGTTCCGATTTTGCTCGAGGACGAGCAAAAGGTAGGTTTGGGGGTATCGATAATGTCATATTTTGCATGATTTTGCGACCCCATTATTTATCGTTTTTGCTCGATTCTTAAGGAAAATTGGACGTTTTATGTGTTTATTTAGTGTGCAGTTGATATTCGATGATCAATGATATTTTGGATGATTTCGGATCAATAGACCATAAAATCAAGTTGAAGAGCAAGTCTAGGAGGCGCTACCAAGAGGCACTACCTGAGTAGCGCTCTTAGGTAGCACCTTTTGGCGGAGAATTCGCCCATCAGGTAGTGCTACCTCCTCAGCTAGCGGTTTTCTTCTCCATCAGCTAGCGCTTTTCTTCTCCATTAAGTGGCGCTACCAAGAGGCGCTACTCTAGCGCTTTTTGGCACGAAGTCATGTGATCGTTTCCTTATCAAATTCTTCATTAAGGAAAGCTATATCCTTATCAAATTCTTCATTAGGGAAAGATATAAATAGAGACTCAATCAATTAAAAGAGGGAGTCGAAAATTCTAGGGTTTGGAAGCAACATCTTCGTTCCACATCGCATTCGTCATCAATTTTGCATCACCTCGGGAGGCAATCGATTGGGAATCAACGAAGTTTTCTAAAATTTCTTCTCCTTTACTTTTCCATTGTAATTAGTCATGCTAGGATTTAAGAATATTATTGCTTTATTCTTTTGCTCAAGCATGAACTAATTTTCCATAGTTAGGATTGATGATGGATCTTGGTTTATTAATTATTAAATACAATTGAGTTTTTCTATTTAGATTTGTTATTGATGTGTTGAATATATATTATTGTGTTAATTGCTTTCTATTGTGTCTGATCATCACTTAGAATCATCATAGGTGGTTGGGTTATGAACCGAGAGGAGACGCCCACCACGTGCTCGTATTAATGTCTATCACATACTAAATTACATAGAGATATAGTAATTGGTTTATATTGCTTGTTTTGTGTTTATTTATTCTTAATGTGTTCTCGCGCACTCAGTAGTCATCGAGAGATAGGGTATTGGTGTGCGATGGAATAATTCTAGTAATACTCGAGAGAGATTATTGGTTAATCTAGTTTAAGCACGCATTCAACCATCGGTAATAAAATCTAGATAGTAACTCATGAGTGTTTGATAATAATAAGCAAGTGAAATTGGATATCCTAACGCCTCAATTCTCTTGAATTCGAATCGTTGTTTTTTTTTATTGTTTTTTTAATTAATTTGCGATTTCTAAAACATTGTTATTCCAAATAGAATTAGGTTGAGTTAATTTTGGTAATTGATATTCATTGTCCTTGTGGGAACGATACTCTACTCATTCTTTATTACTTGTGTTGATCTCGTACACTTGCGAGTTGCATAAAATCCGCATCAGAATTCCATATAGAGCTCCGCGAAACTTGATATGCTCTGTCTCCGAAGTCTACTTATCCATGTTCTAGCGTCTCCTACCAATGTTAAGGGGAATATCTTGCATTTCAATGCATCAAAAGCTCTCTATATATTCATCCAATCCAGATAGGCGTTAAGATGGTAGTCGAGATCTCCAGTTCTTTTATACCCACACATGTCTTTCCCGTGTATCTTCATATGGTTGGGAACTTCAACCGACAATATCTCCTCGATGAAAGGGCTTTCCCGTTCCTCTTTTCTCTGAGCGATCCCATCTCTTCCATATGCTTGCTCTTGTAAATCCTCGACTTAATCCATTAGATACCTCAGTCGCAGATCTAAATCATGATTTGAGGGATTAAGGTTTCCCCTGAATGCCTCTCATTGGCAGAGATCAAGTCGATGCTTAACTCTGCATGCGTCCACCGGATCTCGAACACAGTCATCCAGTTCTTCCCTCGAACGGGTGACACCAACCGCCTTCCGTGCTTTGCCTTCGACTAGTAAATTCATATTTAAGGGGTTGTCTACCCTTGAGGTCTTCGAATTTCGGGACCATGCACTCCCTAGAGGGGCCCTCGAAAGCAGTTCGTCAGAGTCTACTCGTTTTCTGCCCTCCATCATGTTAGTGACTCGGGCTAAATTTTAGGCCACAGTTTGGAATTGGGTTTCCAGATTTCGAACCTGTGGATTGTCGGCTGGAGGAGAGAAAAACTACTGAGTTTGAGGTGGGTACTGGTTTGGAGGGTTTGTCACGGAAACAGGTGGTATGGATTCAAAAGGTACCTATATGGGTAATAACTCTGTTGCTGAGGTGGGACCCTCAATATAGGTTTGGTATTGCAGATAAGGATTACCATGTGGGTATTGTGGGTACTACTGATAATGTTGGTATTCATTCCACGACGGTGGTGGGTCAGGCTGGTTCCCGTGTTATCGGTGTGATGCATAGTTTGTGTTCATATTTGGAACGTTTTGATTTTCCAGTTCGTCATTCATTCTGCTTCCGCGGAGGGTTTATCTTCACCCCCTTCTTCTAGCGTCAAATGTTGATACTTCAGATGTCCTGTCCCCCAGAGGATGTGCTCCTAAACTTAATGTCCTGCAAAAATATAACGTGAGAAGGAGTACCCACGATTTTTCGGTAACAAACCTTCAACGGTCAAGTCAGTAACTGTCAATACAAAAATAGTGACCTGTAGTGACACATTTCTTAGTGAAATATTTTAAATATATTACAGTATATATTATTTTGTGACATATTTAATTAAGACTTTTTCTAATAATTTATTACAATTGAATAAAAATTAAGTTGTGACAATTAATAAAATTAGTCAAAAAGTTAACTTGTAAAAAAAAAGAAATTAAAAATAATTTTGTTACTCCTAAAAATATGACAGTATTAAAATTAATGACTCCGACTATTTTTTTCCTATCACAAATTACTACCATTTATTTATTTATTTTTATTTTCATCATAATTCCTAAACCTTATTAACTAATTGGGGGTATTTGCATATGTGGAGGTAGTGCTGCTAAAATGCTAATCTTTGGGACAGACTTGTTTCTTGAATAATAGGAAAAAAAGAAAAAAAAAATATTTTATCAATTAGTTGATAAAAAAGTGAGCAATTAATACAAATTAAATGCTCAATTTTGTAACAGAATTTATAATTTGTTAATATGTTTTGGAGCGTAATCTACTTTCAAAATTTTACACCAAAAGTTTTTAGTCAATTGAGAATTTTATAAGTTTGTCACAAAAAAAATAAAAAAATTGATAATTTGTGACAATCATCATTAGTTAGAAAATTAACTTAAACAAAAGAATATAGTTTAATTTGTGGCAAAAAAAATAACGCTCCAAAAAAAAAAAACCGATCTAGCTAATTTCTTTTTATGTTAGTTTAATAGGCGCTTTTTTTTTTCTTTTTTCTATTACGATAATTTTAATTCAAAAGAGTCATTACCTTATTTTTACTAAAATTCAATCTCTTTCGTTTGCAGATTGTCAATACAATTTTACTCTCAAATAGCTTTCCAGTCACTTATTCTTGTCATTTACCTTGTGTCGCTTGTTTGTAAATCTCTTTCTCTTCATGTTTTTGCAAATATGGCAACAATTTTCTTACTTCAAATTATAAGTTTCTCACTTCAACTGATTATTTTCCATCGTATCCTTATCTCTCTTCTTTTAAATTAGTTATAATTTTAGTTATAATACCCTCTGTATGATCCGATAAAAAATTTATTATATGTATTTATTGCTTCAATTTGTATGTTTTGAGTGATAAAATTGTAATGCACCCAAGATGTTCGAATAAACGTATTTTTGAAATATTATTGTAAGTTTTGTGTCTCCTAGACTATCTCCTGTGATCGTATTAGTTATCATTTAGTTTATCCTTAAGTTGCTGAGGCTGTTGATGTTGATAACATGTGAAAAGTAGCTCTGGTTTGTGCCTATCGAAAAAAAAAAGTAGAAATGCCAGAAAATTACCTATTCTTTTTCTCTGTCCAATAGCTGTTGAGAGAATTGTTGGATCAGACAATCATATTCACATAAATGTTCAAATAATGGCATAGATTTTCTTATGAGTTGTTCACATAAATTTTCAAAAGTTATAGTGTAAATTTTTAAAAAGACAGCATAGCATAATTCCATCTTGAAATTTTTTTAATATATTCATTAGAACTTCGGATAAGCTCTTTGCACATATAAGGTGATACCAAAGGCACATAGAGAATGGGAGAAGTTTTACGTGCTTCTTGTTGAGATTGAGGAGCAGCAAAAAGACCTTGAAAAGAAAAACATTGTAGCTTTCTTGAGAATTTGGGTTGGTTCATTGATTGAATTGTGTCTTGTGTGTGTTTGTATTCCCTTTAAAGGGTTGTTGTGTTGTTTTAGTGACTGCAAGTTTTGAGCATCAAGTTTTGGTCTTGGCATAATCTGGTCTTGGTTATGCCAAGTAGATATTAGAGCTTGAGTTTGTGCACTTTATTATTTAGGTGTTCTTGGCTTAGTTGCTAATTGTTTTTGGTTTCCTATTGTAATCTTGTTTTAATTGCCAAAAGAATAAAAATATTCTCTAATTTGGATTTTGGTTAAATTCTCTCTGTTTTCTCTGTTTCGCGATTAAGTGCAAAGTATTTATTTTTTTTTTTTCTAAAAAAGGGAGAATTACACAAAAACAAAAACACAACAAAATGAATTAAAAAAAATATGGAATATATAAAGAAAAAAATATCATAATTGCTATGTTAATGGCTCCTGAACCTCTTATGTACGATGTCTGTTCTTTAATTAGTCAAATGAATTTTTGTTGTTGATCACAACTGGAGCTACTGGCACAGGAACTCTACATAAGTAAAAGAATATAGCAACTTGCTTCAAATATTATGCAAAGATGTTGGAGTAGTACAAAAAATTTTGCTAGAAGAACTGGTAAATCCTTATATGTGTATTCTTTATGTTTAATTGATATTATACTTTTATTTATATATATTCATTATTTTTTATAGACAAAACAAGATCTTGAAAGAAAGGAGTCAGACAAAAAAATGATATTTAAAGCCATTTAAATTAGGAAGAAAGACAAGCTGATTGACCCAACAATTGTAAATGAAATGGTAAGCATTTTTTCATTATGTTTTTTTTTTTTCAAGAATTTCTTTGATAAGCAATATATTTTGAAATTAAGATAATTGTTTGTGATGATATTGAATAAAGTAGTTTGGCTAGTTCATATGATATAAATTGTTGAAGTGTTATTTAATTGCTTATGTAAAAACACAATTAAATATCCGCTAAGTGATATGAATATTTTAAGATGTGTAAACAACTATATGTTTATCTTTATATTGTAAATGGGAGACTTTCAATTTGGTCCCTAACTTTTGGGGAATTATCAATTTTTTAAACCAGTTTCGTTTATTGTTATCATTGGACCCTAACTTTCTAGAAACGTATCAATTTGATCATTCTGTTAGTTAACCGTTAGTCAAACTTAACTGTTCTGTGGGTATTTTTGTCTTTCAACCTACCCTTAATTAAAAAATTAAATAAATTAAAAAATATTTTAAAAAAATAAATGAAAATCTTCACTATCCATTAAAATTGATAGACGGTGGAGATTATATCAAAAAAATTTTAAAAAATAAAAATTGTAAAATTAAAATTTTTTTTTACTATTTAAAAAAAAAAGTTGATGTTCTTGGTGGAGATCTAGATTGGATCTCCACCAAGAACATTAACTTAAAAAAAAAAAATTTGAAGTTGAAGTTGAATTTCTGGGTTCGTCTTCGAACCCAGATCTTCAAGTTCAACAATTTTTTTTTTTTTTTTTGCTGTTCTTGATTGGATCTCCACCGTCCATTAAAAATGATGGACGATCTGGATCTCCACCAAGAACATCAACTTTTTTATAAAATAACAGTAAAAGAAATAAATTGAAAAAAAAAAAATAATTTTACAATTTTTATTTTTTAAAAAAAATTTCTATATAATCTCTACCATCCATCAAAATTGATGGATGGTGGATATTTTTTTAAGGGCATTTAAAAATATTTTAAAATTTTTAATTAAAAATTAATCTAAAATGACCATACTACCCTTCTAATTATTAATATTTTTTAAAAATTTGAGGTTAAAATTATAATTTTAACTCATTTAAATATAGTGACTTTTACCAATTATGTTAGGTTTGACTGGCAGAAATTTGGTCAGAGGGACTAAATTGATACGTTTCCAGAAAGTTAGGGTCTAATGATACCAATAAACGAAACTGAATTAAAAAATTGATAATTCCCCGCAAGTTAGGGACCAAAATGAAAATAGCCTATTGTAAAATTATATGTTGATTAATTGAGCTTATATTTTAGTTTATGTAAATGTGTAATGTGAACAAGTCTTATGTAAGGTATTGAATATTTCTCATAATTACTTGTATTTAATATTTTGTGAAGTTTCAAAACTTAATTAATCGTAGTCTTGAAAAGCTCCGACATTATTATAATTGGCTATGTGCCAAAGAATATGAATATGTATTTTATTTATTAATAATTGACTTAACTTTTGTAACTATAATTTTTTTTGCTGTTGTTATTTTAGATAAATGAATTTAATATATCTATCTATATTTTGTTACAGAGTCGAGTAGATGAGCTCGTTATAAATCAATCTAATGCATCGATAAATGAAATCTTCAGTTAAGTTATGGGTGAAGTTATTGGATCAAAGGCTAATGTATCTACTCTAACTTATGGTCTTGGGATCGGTCAATAAAAAAAAAGGCAAAAACTCTTATCATAATGTGACATTAAAGATGTTGGAAGATAAGAGAATCTTAAGAGAGACAGCAAACGAAAAGATAAAATATCTTGAGACTGAAATGAATGGGTTGAGATCCCAACTATAAGAGAAAATAATTGAAATCTCAGTTTGACTCTTTTTTAGTGATGTTTCAATACCAAGTTCTAAATTCATCTGAATCTATATTTCATTAGTGGATTTTATAATTTTATTGAACATTTTTTAATGGGACAAAATCAAAAGTGATAAAAAAATTATGGAAATAATTGTTTTTAGTCTCAAATAAAAAAATAATCGTTTTTAGCCATTTTGATAAAAAATAACATAAATACCTTTCAACCACCCGCTGACTGGATAATTATAAAAAGATCCTAAAAATTAGAAATTAAAAAAAAATTCATTAAAAATTACTAAAAAAACCTATTTTACACATTAAAACAACAACACTTTTTTCTTCTTTCCTTACGCCGACTTCAACCCTTTTTTCATATTTTTTTTTCCTTCTATGTAGCAGCTCGTTCTTTTTGTCTTTTTCATTAAAACTAGTTACACACATTTATTTTTCAGACATCCATCATTTTGTCTTTACTAACTCAATTATATCAACAAAATCAAACCTTAGAGGTAATTTATAAAATTTTTTATATTTTATTTAGAATGTATTTTATAGATTTTTTAAGTTTTTTATTTTTTTATTTTATTTGTATATTGTATTTGATTTGTGGTTGAAAGAATTTGAGTGATATTAGGGTTTATTTTTGTGAAATTTTAATGGTATTGGAATATGTTAGTGAAAAGTTAGTTAGTGAAAGATTTATTAGTAAAATGTATGTTAGTGAAACGTTTGGTAATAATATTAGTTAGTGAAATGTTGGTTAGTGAAATATTGATTAGTGAAATGTTTGTTAGTCAAATGTTTATTAGTCAAATGTAAATTAGTGAAATGTATCTGTAACACCCCCTGACCCAACCCGTCTGGATCGACTCAGGGAGAGCTACCAGGTTTTCAAAACTTTTCTTAATTCTGTTTATAATTTGAAAACCAAATAATTTATAATTAAAATCCTTTCTATAATGAGCCCAACAAAATTTATTTTCAAAAATTTCGGCAGAGTTTCTTCTGTTTTTCTGATTTCCCAAAAATCATGTTTTCAACAAAAGTTCAAATAATATAAAAATCAACACTTCAAAATCAATTTTCCAATCAATTGCGCACCCTGCCGTTTAGTGCGACTTTCCAAATATTTTCAAAGGAAATCAATTCATAATTCAATATTTACAAACCTTTGAAAATGAAAACATAAACCATAAAACAATTATTTACAAAACATAAATATATAACACATTTACAAATTTCTGTATATACATGTGTAACTCAATATAATATACAAAACTATATAACTACCCCAGATATGTAACTATGAATTCTCCTCTACAGCTAGTACCTCTTCAGTCTTTTTCTCCGCTGGTATCTTTATTACCTACGCGTGATAAAATCAACGCGCTAAACAATAATGCTTAGTGAGTGTATACTAAAATATTTACAATGAAATATAGTTAGAACAAATTTTCAAAAATCAAATAAAGCAACAATATAAATATTCAATACTGAAACTATGTTCATTTACTTATGTTCTTCTGGGTTTCAATCTCAATAACATTTCTTTATTTCCACATCATTTTCTAACTTTCAGTTCTTAATTGGGCCCCTAACATACATAACAGGGTTTACAGGACTGGATTACGGGTTTTACAGTCGGGTTTCCCATCTCAAAATGAAATGGTATCCCTATATACACAGTTGGTTGCCCATTTCAAAATGAAATGGTATCCGTATTTCACAGTCGGTTTCCCATTTCAAAATAAAATGGTATCCGTAAAATCATCATCTTGATCATCAGGAATATCGGTGCAGTACTGCTAAATGTACCCAATTGACATGTCAATCTCCTATATCCATATTTCTCCCTATACATATATCAGGGCCAAAAAAATCAAAACTCAGAGTTTACAGATATTGCAAAAATTTCATATAACCTTCAGATAAATTTCATATAACCAAAAATTCTCTCAATCAATCCAAAATCAATATTCATCAACATTTGTAAAACAAGATATTAAAAAATATATCAAATAACAGAAAACGGAACGTAATCATAATATAAGTCATAAATTAAAATCATTAAACTCAGCATAAATTACGTTTCTAGAATTTAAAAATCAATTTCAAGAATTATTTACAATAGATTCAATCAAAACTATTTGTGTGTACACCAACCTGGATACCAGTTTTTCTGACTGTTTTTTTTTTTTTTCTGAATTTCCTTTTTCCCTTCTCTTTTTCCCTTCTTTTTTTTTTCTTTTTCTTGCTTCCTTTCTTTTTCTTCTTCTCTTCTTCTTCTTCTTCTTCTTCTTCTTCTTCTTCTTCTTCTTCTTCTTCCTTTCTCTCTCATCTTTCTCTTCTTTTTCTTCTTTTTTTTTCTCCTCTCCCATTCTCTCTCTTTCTCTTTCTATTTTCTGGATTGCTTCTTCGTGAAGCTTCCACCGCCAACTTATTTTTTTATAAAATTTTGGTCATCGCGACCTGTGGTCGCGTTACTCACTGGAGTAATTTCACCGCTTTCATCACGATCAACCATCGCGGTGCCTGGTCGCGATGTTAGTCGCGTTGCTCACTGCCCAAAATCCACATTTTCATCGCGAGCTGCTCATCGCAATCCCTGGTCGCGGTACTCACTGCCAACTTTTCCTTCTCTTTCATGTAGTCTTTCTGGACCGCTCCACCTGGTCCACCTGGAAACCTTAAAAATATACATACATTTAATTACATTTTCCACCCCTCAAATCATACATATCATATTCATATACTCAAAATTAATTATTTGAAATTAGGGATGTTACAGTATGTTAGTGAAAGATTGAGAATTCAATCTTTAAGCGACCGTACTGCTATCTATGTCATACCGTATACTGTCAATGTTAAACTTTCGATACATCAACTCAACCAACCTTGTAAGTTTCAACCTTTAGAAACCAGTACCCAACCAGTGAACCACCAACATAATCTAGACCATCCCATTGTCCATTTGAGTATAAGTCTACCGGTATTAATTTCCTAAAATAAGAGACAAATATTTAAAAAATGCAACATTTCACAAAAACATTAATAAAGGTGAATTTCACTGATAATGTTTCACTCAAAACATTTCAGAAACAACATTTCACTAAAAACAATTACACCTTCAAATATTTCACGAATATATATTTCATTAACATACATTTCATTAACCAACATTTCACTAAACAACATTTCACTAATTTACATTTCACTAACATACATTTCACTAACCTATATTTGACTAACCTATATTTGACTAACTTACATTTCACTAACCTACATTTGACTAACCAACATTTCACTAACCAACATTTCACTAACTATTATTATTACCAAAAGTTTCAATAACCTACATTTCACTAACAAATCTTTCACTAACTAACGTTTTACTAAATAACTTTTCACTAACATATTTCATAACCATTAAATTTCACAAAAATAAACTCTAATTTCATCCAAATTCTTTCAACCACAAATCAAATACAATATACAAATAAAATAAAAAAAACTTAAAAAATCCATAAAATACATTCTAAATAAAATACAAAAAATTCTATAAAATTACCTCTAAATTCTGATTTTGTTTATATAACAGAGTTGGTAAAAACAAGATGATGGATGTTTGAAAAATAAAGGCGTGTAACTAGTTTTAATAAAAAAGACAAAAAAAAAAGTGACAAAACAAAAAGAAAGAGCTACTGCCATAAAAGGAAAAAACATATAAAAAAAATGGGTTAAAATCGGCACAAGGAAGAAAAAAATGTTTTTGTTTTAATGTATAAAATGGGTTTTTTAGTAATTTTTAATGGATTTTTTTTGTAATTTTTACTATTTTGGAGTCTTTTATAATTGTCCAGTCAGTGAGCGGATGAAGGTATTTATGTTATTTTCTTTTCAAATTGATTATAAATGATTATTTTTTCATATGTGACTAAAAATAATTTTATCAATAATTTTTAGACTATTTTTAGTAATTTTCACTTTTTTAATTTTATCATGTAATTAAATTAATGACTCTGTATCGAGTTTCATTATCATATTTCTTATATTAATTTTGAAATATTAAATGTTATATTTATTTAAATTTGATCTTAAGTGGAATATAGATATTATATGTCTTTTTTACATTTTTTTTATAGATTTATCAATTAATCGTAAATATTAAAAATTTTAACAATTTAATAGAATATTAGTATTACTGACAAATATAACTATAATTATAATGTCGCTATCAAACTAGAGACTAAAGAAGTCTTAAATTTGAAATGTCACTAAATATGTGTACAGTGATGCAATTTTGAACTAATCACTGTCACTAAATTTACGTACAGTGACACAATTTTATATTGTTAGCTATCACTAAGTCTATGTAGAGTGAACTAAATTACGGTAATTTATTGTCACTAGATTTATGAACGATGACACAAATTTTAAACAATTAATTGCTGCTAAGTTTACATATAGTGACACTAATTGCATGCAATTAAACGTCACTAAAATTGTATACAGTGACACAAATTGAATATAATTAACTATCATTAAATTTGTATACAGTAATACAATTTTCATATGATTAACTATCACTAAGTTTGTATACAGTGACACAATTTTCAGATAATTAAGTGTCGCTACGTTTCTGTATAGTAACAAATTTTTCTAATAATTAATCATCTCTATATTTGTAAATAGCGACATAATATTTAAACAATAAATCGACATTAAATATGTGCATAGTGATAAATTTTTAAATAGTTAATTGTGATTACATTTGTCTATAGTGACACAAATTTTATTTTATCACTCATTAAAGTTCCTTAATTATACGTTACTAAAAGTCATGGTTTGTGACACATATACAATTCGATCACTAACTATAATAACGAGATAACTTTAACTATCATTAATACTTTTAATAATAAGGTTAAATGTGACACTTTTATAGTAGTATTTTTTATGTTACAATATTAATATTATAATAAATATTTCTTTTTTAGTGGTAAATCTTTTCTGTCTCTATAAGTTGATTTTCTTATACTGTGCATATCACTCAAATGACTCATACCGCTACTTATTTTTTTTAATCTCACTTACCTCTCCTGAATTTAGTAGTTGACTCAAAATTTATAATACCTTTGATCTCATGTTGTCTTCTTACCATAGAGACACTTGTCGCTTCTAACAGAAGTGATATTTGATTTGACATCCTTAACTATTAAATACTGAGACTGCATTTGCAAGACAAACTTTGATCCATGTTCGGTGGGATTTACCGAGGACCTTGACTTTTTGACATTTGTATTGACTATGACTTTGACTTTTGCCTCCAAAGGTGTGCGACGTGTCGTTTTATCATTGGTGCTCTTGGTGTGCATGTCATCACCTCCAATACAGGTCTTCTCGTGTAGGAAGAATATTACTGCACCCCTTCCATAAGAAAATTCTAAACTTTGGTTGGAGTGGAAGATTCTAGAGAATCTTCCACAAAGAACACGGATTTGAAGAGCCAGAGAGTTTGTAATCTCTCTTAACAGTGTAAATACTTTTATTATCATAGAGCCAAATAAGCAAATTTGAATTGAGGACGATGTCCCTATTATAGGTATAGGTACACGTGAAGGGAGCTACTTTATTTCATCCACCTCCGTAGGCCAGAATCAAATCAGTCAAATTCAAATCATGATGACCATCGGATGGTGGTGAAAAAAAATGTAGGCATAAGCCAATTACATTTATGTGATAAATATTTTTTTTAATGGTATAATTATAAGATTAGCTATAAATTTATAGATCTGTTGAGATCAATTATTATATTCACTTCTTGAATATTTATTTTTATAATCAGGAGACGTCTACTCATAATATGAAAAGAAAATTTATCATAAATATTGATAAATGCACATTATGAGACTTATACTACTATAATTATAATAGAAGATAAATACACTATTTACTTAAATTATGAATTAAATAATATTGCTCATCCAAAAAAAAATTGATAGATAGATTGTTACCTGTTAGTAATTATTTTATTATATTGCTGGTAAATCAAGTCGCCAAATAATTTTTACAATTATATATTAACAAATAATTAATGTATAAAATCTTATGAAAAAGAAAATTTTGGAAGTAGAAAGTTAAATTATGCAAGTCCTAAAAAAAGTAACTTTAGAATAAGTAAAACTTTTTTGTTTGACATATCATCCACAGGCGGTGATTCGAACAATAAACAAATTCAATTAACAAAAATGAGTCAAGAACTCAATTCCACTCTACTCAACTAAAATGAAAATTTGTGGAAAAAAAAAGAGAATACTCCATGGCTTTCATCATCTCAAATGCAGCAAGCAAAAATAGATCCTGAATTTAAGGTAGAACCATGAAGGCTCCATATTCAATACCCGTCAGTCCAACTCACAACCCAACAAATTAAAAATGGCCAATAATAAGAATTTATCAATCAACTAGTCATTTAATTAAATTAATGAAGCGGACAAGTGATAAATTGTGAAGCTGGAATAAGTTTTGTTTCGCTTCACTAATGTATTAGGGTTTTATTTATAAATTTTCATATGAATTGACAGTTATATTTTTTAGGATTTATCTTCTTATATTCTTAAGGTTTATGTAAGTGAAAAATAAAGTTATTTAGAGCGCAAATAGAGTGGAATTTTTGAGGGGCCTATGAGGGCCACACCTAAAAAAAATAAAAAATATTTGAATATATATATATATATATATATATATATATATTATTTGATTTTGAACTTTTTTTTAGTTTGATTCCCTAATTATTGTATTTTATTATCTAGACTCCCTAAATATAATTTTTTTTGGCTTCACCTCTTACCGTAAACATAATTTGACAGTGAAATTGAGTGTTGGTGCCTTCCGCGGATGTAGGGATCATATTGATCGCCGAACCACGTAAAAATCTCATATCTCATTTATTGTTCTTCGCGCTTTCGTGTGTGTTTAATTAATTTATTATGTTTTAGGGTACTATTACAATATTAACAACTGTCGGGAACTTTCGAGATTAATTACTAAACATACGGCCCGGATATTTAAGCCAATTGCGGAAGATAACTACTCTCACAATAAGAAGAGAAAACTACCCATCTACTATCATAATAAGAAGAAAAAACTACCCATACATGCTAGTAAATGAGCATGGTGAGACTTGAACTATCTCCATTGAGGTAGGAGGGAGATGCACGAATCACTTAAGCTATTAAGAGAGAAAACTACGCACATATCCTAGTGGTTTGCGTTATATATATTTGGTAACAACATGATATCAAGGAAAAATAACAAATTTATCTTCAATGGTAGTAGCAGCAGCACCTGGAACTGTGTGGACAGCAATATGACAGCAGATTCGAGTTCTAACTAATAACAACCCTTACTAATTAATTATATATATAGTTAGCTTTTCTATTTTAAAAAAATAACATAAATTTTGCAGTTTTTAATGTGCAACTATTCTTTTTTACCCTGGTTCGTCGTTCTTCAAGTTTTGTTTTTTGTTTTATTGCAGTCCTGAAAAAAATATACAGGATAAGAGAGATGGATGTGGAAACTCAGGTCTTGGGACGTTATAACATATCGAATTCGCAAGGATACGAAATTAAAGTATGTTATATGCAGAATATCAAAGAAGGTTATTCGTCTTGGCAAATTCAAAACCCTTTTTACCTATATCTTCCTGTTCTGGCCATGCAACTTTCTCTCATGATATTCCTCTCTCGCATTCTCATGGTCATCCTCAAACCACTTGGTCAACCTCGTTTCGTCTCAGAAGTCATAGTAAGTAATTACTCTTTTATATGCTTATAATTAATGTTTGATGATATGAGTCTTAATTATTTGATTTTTTATTTTCATATATAAATAGGCTGGTATTCTCATTGGCCCGACTTACTTTGGCAAGAAACAATTATCCTCTTTTATATTCCCATTCGAGAGCAACATTTTATTGGAGACGTTTGCAAATTTGGGGCTGAACTACTACATGTTCTTGGTGGGGTTAGAGATGGACTTGTCGGCCGTGAGAAACATGTCCAAGAAGTCGCTGAGCATTGGCACCGCAACAATTTTGTTTCCACTCTTTGCAGGGGCTGGCTTGTATTTTCTGCCCATGCGTACAAAAGGACCAGCCTCGTCGACTCAACCTCTGGGCGCTGTGTTCTGGGCTATAACATTATCCATCACAAGCTTCCCAGACCTAGCCAGAATCCTCTCACAGTTGAAGCTCCTCCACACTGATCTTGGTAGAACCGCGTTAACTACTTCTATTATCAGTGACATCGTCGCTTGTGTTCTTCTTGTTGTTGCAATAATCACTTTTAATGACCGTACATTCCTTGCGGCCTCGATACCAACACTAATCTTTATAGCGATCTGCTGGTACTTGTTACGACCAGGCATTGCTTGGATGATAAGACAAACCGAAAAGAAGGGAGAGAAATTCAACAACACTCATATATATTACGTTCTCAGTGGGGTGGCTGTATTTGGATTAGTTACAGACGCTTGTGGGTCGCATTCGATGATTGGTGGTTTGATGCTTGGACTTATCATTCCAAAAGGAGAGCTAGCGATTACGATTATGGAAACCATTGAAGAGTTTGTCAAAGGAATAATGTTGCCAGCCTTTATTATAACAAATGGGCTCAGAACAAACTTGCATGATTTACCATTAGTAGCTGATATGGCAGTCGTTTCGCTGATCACAGTTGCGGCCACCTCCTTGAAAATTCTCACCTCTGTAATAATCTATTTACTTTTTGGTATGTCACCTCGCGATGGTTTGGCCCTTGGAGCTCTTATGAACACTAAAGGTGTTTTAGCACTTATTGTTCTTAATGAAGGCCGGAGCTTGATGGTATATTTATTTCTTTATAAAAAATTTGTAGTTATCATTATAAACAATTTCAACAGAATAATGATGATGGGTATTTTTAATTTGCAGGCTATGGATAATACAACTATGTCGGTAATGACATTCACGATTTTATTTATGACGGCTATGGTTGCGCCACTAGTGTTATTAGCCAACAAAACAACAAGACGTGCTAGGCAATACAAGCAGCGGACCATTCTAAGAACTAATCCAAACACAGAACTTCGAATCTTAACATGCATTCATTCAATGGGCAACCTTTCTGGGATCATCAATCTCCTTGAAGTTTCCAATTCAACCAGGAGATCTCCAATCAGTGTCTTTGTAGTCCACCTTGTTGAGTTATTAGGACGTGCCTCAACCATGCTGATTGTGAATGAGCCAGGAAACAACTCTGCTACCAACCCACCCAGCCGCGAAAGGGCTGAGTCAGACCAAATTTTCAGTGCCTTTGGAAGCTACAAAGACAAACACGACACAGTTGTAGTGCAACCACTAACGATTGTGTCGCCTTACACCACAATGCACGAGGACATCTTTCAATTTTCAGAGGACAAGCATGTTTCCATGATTTTGATCCCATTTCACAAACAGGCGGCTTCTGGTGGTAGGTTTCAAGTTGACAACCATCCGATAAGGGAAGTGAATCAAAACTTGTTACTCAACTCACCTTGTTCGGTAGGCATACTCGTCGACCGTGGACTGAGATTGTTCAAATCCTCAGAATCATCAACTCCTACCCAAACGGAGCTTCGAGTTGCTATGCTCTTTATGGGTGGATTTGACGATTATGAAGCGTTGACCTACGCTTATAGAATAGCAGGGACACCAGGTGTTACCTTAACTGTGGTGCGATTTCTTCCGACTAAGGTTGTCGAACAAAATGCTAACAATTATGGTGAAGTAGGGAGTTTCGAAACCGAGACTGAGGAGGAGTTGGATGATGATTATATCAACGAGTTTAGATTCAAGTCAATGTTCGATAAGTCCATAATTTATCAAGTGAAACATGTGGACAATGGTGAGGAATTGCTGGAAAACATTAGAAGAAATTACAATGAGTTTGATCTTTATATAGTTGGACGTGGCCTAGAAATGAAGTCACCATTGGCAATTGGATTATCAGAGTTGATCGACAATCCAGAACTGGGACCAATTGGAGACGCATTGGTATCATCTGCGTTTACATCACATGCATCGGTTCTGGTGGTGCAACAACCTGCTAGTGATAGTTTCAAATCTAGATCTCAGCGTCGTGTGGGCAAGTTCAGACACAAGAAATGGGCTTCTCCAGTTTTAAATCCTGACTATGAAGTCCTTGAAAATGCTAAAACGATGAGATGATTAATCCTTTTCATTAAAAATGTCATTACTGTTTTAGGGTAGACCAAAACAGTCTGTCTGTATCGGCTTTTTCCATTAAAGATATATTGGTAGCCTAGAGTTGGGCCAAATTATATGAATCGATCCGAACTGAACCAATCTGATGTCTATTCGGATCGGTTGTGTTCGGTTCGTTTAAAATAGGAACCAACACTGTGTCTGTTCGTGTTCAGTTTGGGTCTTTGAAACTGAACCGCCCCCTCCTCCAATTTTTTCATTGTTCGACCAGACGCCGAGAAGAGCTGACACCAATCTTTTTCGGTAACTCTCTCTCTCTCTCTCTCTCTCTCTCTCTCTCTCTCTCTCTCTTTTTCTCTCTCCATCTCTCATTTTATCTTTTATGAAGATCGATTTGCTAGAAGCCTAGACTGCTACATCGGAATTTTGAAGTGCTTGAACCCGATAGCAGGAGAGCTTCTCGCGAATCCTCATTACAAGTAAGTTATAAATTTGTTGTTTTTTTAATACTGAGATTTTCATTTGGTTTCTGAGAAGATGTTTTAGAGATTTTCGTTTATTCTTTTGTGTATTTGATGATTTGTTTTGGGCATGCTTTTGTTAGGTTTGGCTTTTTGCATGATATTCCTTTTATGCATTCGTTTCTTTAGCTATTATAAAAGAAGCTTTTCGAAATATAGCCTAATAAAGCTAGGTTGATTCTTTTTGATGGGATAGAATGATCAATAGAAATCACAAAAAGAAAAAAGAAGAAAAATATTGATCAATATCATGATGCAATGTCATCTTTATTTAGAAATCTATATAAATCACAAGAAATGGCAGTAAAGCGTTGTCTCCATCAATAATAGACAAGGCCTTTAAAGATTCTGCAACAAACCAACCAGATATATCATCTCGCCCAATTAGTTGATTGAAACTCGCAAATACTCCCCCAATAACTCATTTCTCCTTAAGGTGTAAGTGTAAGAAAATATTACTGGATCAAACTCATCTTGTCGTTTTTTACTTTCGTTTGATTAGTGGGTACTTGTGTTGTAAAAATAAGAACCGAATAGAGCAGGACCGCAACTAAACTTGACTGAGAAAATAACAATAATGGAGAAGAAAAATAGAATATACAGATTTTAGGTGGAAAACCCCCAAACAAATTAGGGTAAAAACCACGGGCAAGGATAGAAGAATTTCAACATAAAATAATAGGAGCTACACACTCTCACTCTCACTTTTCTCTCTACAATTTGTGTTTTGTTTGGATGATCTTGGAGTGAAAAACTCTCACATATTTATAGAAGAGGAGGATGGCAATTTCGTAATTAAGAGTGGCTCACAATTATTATTTTAAACCACCTTCCCACCTACCCACCTATCAAATGAATGGTTAGGATTAAATTCTACCTATCAAATGAATGGTTAGGATTAGATCCCACCTACCAAATGAATGAGTAGGATTACGCCAACTCTTTGGACTTTTTGATTGGGCTAATTTCAACAAATTCTTTGGGCCTTTTGTTTGGGCTAATTTTAACAATCTCCCACTTGGAGATTTGATTGAGAATCAATCATATTTCCACACTATTCTTTCTACCTTGCCATTTCTATACTGCTTAAGTCTCTGCTAAGCCTCAAGAGGAACGACACTAGATAAATTTGTCAGCATTGACTGCCTTTGTCAAGTAATCTGCTAAGTTTTCTTTGGTATGAATCTTCTGCATATCCACAGTTCCTTCTTCCACTTTCTCACGAACGAAGTGGTATTGAACTCAAATGTGTTTTGTCTTTGAATGAAATGCCAAGTTCCTTGCAAGATGCAAAGCACTCTGACTGTCACAAAATAGAAAAACTTTCTCTTGTTTGTGCCCGAGTTCCTCCAATAGCATTTTCAACCACACTGCTTCTTTACTGGCTTGTGTAGCTGCGATATATTCTGCTTCTGTTGTTGATGTAGCAACAACCGACTGCAGTTTTGAAACCCAGCTTATAGCTCCGCTAGCAAGTGTAAACACATAACCCGTGGTGGATTTGCTTTTATCCAAATCACCTGCATAATCTGGGTCAACATATCCACTGCCAATAAAGTTTGATCCTCCATAACACACTACGGTATCTATAGTACCCTTTATGTATCTTAAAACTCTTTTCACAGCATTCCAATGCTCTCTCCCATAATTTGCCATGTACCGACTAACCACTCCCACTGCATGTGCAATATCCAGCCTTGTACAAATCACTGCAAACATTAGGCTACCCACTGCTGATGCATACGGTACTCAAGACATCTCCATCTTTTCTTCTTCATTGCTAGGACTCATACTGGAAGACAACTTGAAATTAATAGAAAGTGGGGTAGAAATCGGCTTACAGTCTTGCATGTTGAAACGCCGCAAGATCCTTTTTAAATAAGTTTTCTGATAAAGCCAAATCTTCCTATTATTTTTGTCTCGGTAAATTTGCATCCCTAGAATCTTGTTTGCTGGTCCCAAGTCCTTCATTTTGAACTCCTTAGCCAACTGTGCCTCTAATTCTTTGATACGATCTTTGCTGGGGCCTGCTACCAACATGTCGTCTACATACAACAGCAAGATAATGAAATTGCTTTCACCAAACCTCTTGAAATATGCACAAGGGTCTGCACTAAGTCTGTTGTATCCAAGACACATAATGAAGGAATCAAATCTCTTGTACCAACACCTTGGTGCCTGTTTGAGACCGTACAGAGATTTGTTTAACCTGCAAACCAAGTTCTATTTTTCTTTTTCTTCAAACCCTTCTGGTTAGAGCATATAAATTTCTTCTTTAAGATCTCTATGAAGAAAAGCAGTTTTGACATCTAACTACTCCAGATGTAAGTCAAATGTAGCACACATTGCCAGGATTACTCTAACTGTTGTAAGTCTGACTACCGGAGAAAATATCTCATTGAAGTTAATGCCTTCTTTTTGAGCATATCCTTTTACCACCAATCTAGTACGATACCGCTCCACTTGATCATCGCCATTATGCTTGATCTTGTAGACCTATTTATTTCCAATGGGATTTCTTTCTTGTGGTAACGGCACAAGTTTGCAAGTTTTATTCTTATGAAAAGCTTCAATTTCTTCTTGCATTGCTGTCATCCACTGAGATGCATCTAAACTATTCATTGCCTTTTGGAGAGTTGATGGCTCTCCATTCTCTGTTAGAAGACAAAATGCAATATTGCTCTCCATAACATAGTCTGAATGCCAATCTGGTCGTTTTGTTAACTGACTTGATCGATGAATCTATGGTGCTTGAGACTCAACTAGTTCATGTATCTCGTGCTCTGGTTCAGCTTCAGAAAAATTGTCTTGTTCAGATTCTTTTTCCACTTGTTGTTGGGATTTATGGCCTAAAGCTTATAATTGTAAATGGTTAAAAACAATAATAAGAATTATTCAGATTATCATTAAAGTTCATAAAATGTTTTATATTCAGTAATACATTCGTATTGTGCAAGAACATCCTAGATTACAAGATGTAATCTCATAATGAGTATATGATGGTCATATACAGAGAGGATTCATTTTGAGTCGTGCAATCTAAAGAGTCCGTAGAGAGCCAACAAAGCTGGGCACTTTGATTGTGATTGATCTACTGCTGCGGTCCATTCTGTAAAGTACGGTGGTCTTATCCTAGACTGTTCATGTAGTTGACATGATAATGGAGGCACCTTATATGATGAGATCATATAAGACTGGGCCACGATTTATATGAATCTCTCACCAAGATCTGTTAGTAGATGAGATTCATATATAATCGATAAACGATGGGTATTTATAGGTGATCTTAATCCTGAGTGTCTTATCGACTCCTTCAGGTTAGATCGTGGCTTTGATTTACCATGAGTGAGGTTGATGAGAATCTCGACCAATACCTCCGTATCTTGGAGCTACGGTGTGGCTTGTGGCTGGGAAGGTTTGAACACAATAGTGGAATCCACTCCTTCTTGATTAAAGTAGATGAGTAGTTCCCTTAGGGGTTGATTCGGGGCTTGAACGATTATGAGCGCTCTCCTTCTTCTGTGAGGAAGACATGATTTAATTGCTCATTAGAGAATCAATGATACTTAAAGGAAAAGATATTTCTAGAGGGGTATAACGGACTTTATGACCGAGCTCTAGTTATGAACTATTTGTGGAGGATCACACTATATGCAATTAGCTATATCAATGGACACTGAGACTTCAGATTGTATAAACACGTCTACAGTTCTGAGAGTGCAGCCTCGGGTTTTTAGTGGAATAACTTCGAGGTTAATAATCGTGAAATATTAATTAAAGAGTTTTAATTAATATTACTAAGTATTATTGGAGCTCAAAACTGTGGGTCCATTAAGTCTCCTTGCTAGGCCTTATGGTTATTGGTAACGAGGATCACGGTAGATTAATTGGATGGTCCAATTAATAGTGTTACGAAAGTAATGCGATTTAAATAAAATAGAATAATTAAATAATGTGATTATTTAATTAATTAAATATTTAATAAAATAATAGAAATTAATAATTATTAATTATTAATTCTATTTATTAAATATTAGGTCATGTGATTAAATACTGACTAGGACAAAAGAATTAAAATAATTAGATTATTTTAATAGTTCAAAATGTCACAGGTTTAAATCTTTAGGGAGACTAAAAATAAATAGGATTTAGAATCCTATTTTGACTTGATCAAACTAAAACCCTAAAGGACTACTATATAAGTGTTATATAGTTAGGAAAAACTAAACCGAACACACAAGTGAAAAAGAAAGAGAATTCGGCCACCAAAGAGAGAAGAAAAGAGAAAAAAAGGTTTTTTCTAACTCTCTCCTCTTTTGCAGGATTCGGTCGGCGTTCTTTTCACGTGATATCCATCTCTTGCCGTGACGTGCCCACATACACGTTGTCAGACCGCGGGTCATAGCTCGAAAGATCTGGTGGTAGATCAAGGAATCAGAAAAAAGAAAATCAAGAAAAATGTTTGTAGTTTCTAAAGTCTTTTTCTGCGTATATACAGGAACTCGTTCCTGATTGAAAAAAAGGTTTTCAATATAAGAAAAATTTTTGAAACCCAATTCTGCATGTTATACGATAATCAAAATCTTTTTCTAAAACTCCCTTCAATTAGTATTAGAGACTTTGGTTATAAGTTCATGTATATACGCAAAAGAAAAAGAAAAAAACTACATTTTTCTTATTTTTTTTTATATTTTTTTTTCTTAATTCTTGATCTATTGATATATTATTGTGTAGGTACAAATCTAGAATGTATAATTTGTTTTATTGTTATATAATTTGATTGTATAATTTTAAAAGCATAGTTGGTCGTTAATTATATGGTGAATGGGTTATAGAATGAATTTTTATTTTTTGGCCAATTGTTTATGGCAAAAAGTTTTTTTTTGTATATATATATATATATATATATATATATATTTTATTGTTATTCTTGTAATCGATCTGCCCTATGAAGAGTCGAAGAAGTGGATGATACGAAGAAGAAACGGAAAAAAAAAAAGATTGCATAGCCATATGGACAGCGGCGGCGCGCGCTCGCGTGCTAGTCGCCGTGCACGCTCGAGCTCGAGCGCTGGCGGTCGTGCACGCCTAGTAGTCACTCGGGCCCCAGTGGCCGCACGCGACTGGCGGTCGCGGTCGGGCCCCCATCACACGCGGGCTGCTGTAGCGTTTGCACTGGGGTCATTTTTTCGTGTTTTATGCGGACGATTTTTTGGAAAAATATTGTTGAATATTTTTTGGAAAATTGCAGAAAATTGGAGCGGAAAACCATGGGCGAAACGACCCAAGAACGCGGGCGAAGGCCGCGCACACCTTGCATGTGTGCCGCTACGCTGCTGGCAGCCGCACTTTCTCACGCGTTAGGGTTGTTTAGGGTTTCATCTTGACCTAGGGTGCGTGTTAAGGTAACACGTGGACCTTTTAAAAAGATGTTGACTTTTGACAAAAATAAAGTTTGACTTGATTAGGAAAACAAAAACAAGAAGAATTCAACTTGAAGAAGACCTCTTGAAGACCAAGGAATGCCTTGGAAATACAATTGTAATTAGAGTTGTTTAGGTTAGATAACCCATGTCAGTCGGTCAATTACGTATGCTTTATTTATTTTCATGTGATGATTATATGGATGTTAAAGCATTGTTATACTATGAATGTCATCTAGATTAGGTGTGCTTACACATACATAATAATATGTCATGTATAATTGTCATATTATACTGTTTTATTTTAATGTGATTAAAATAAGAAACAATTTCATAAATGACATTATATAATGGATTTAGTTTTTAGGAGTAAAAACTTGGTAATATCCATTAATTAACTAATCAACAAATTAAAGAGTTTAATTAAAAAGATTAGTTAGGTTCTTATTATTAATTAAGATTAATTGGATTAGGAGTAAAAACTTGGTAAATCTCATTAATAACTAATCTATATTAAAGTGTTTAATTAATGATTAGTTAGATTCTTTGTATTAATTAAGAATAATTAGATTAATTACTTGATTAAAAAGAATCGAATAATGAGATTAATTTTTAGGAGTAAAAACTTGGTAAATCTCATTAATGACTAATCAACCAATTAAAGAGTTTAATTAAATTGATTAGTTTAGTTCTTACATTAATTGAGATTAATAAGATTAATTACTTAATTAAAAAGAACCAAAAATGAGATTAGTTTTTAGGAGTAAAAACTTGGTAAGTCTCATTAATAACTAATCTATATATTACAGTGTTTAATTAGATTAGTTAGGTCCATTTAATGTTAGATTTAATTTGATTAAACATTAATGACATAATTAGACAAAATAATGTGATTTAGTTTTAATAGTTAAAACTTGATAATTTTACATTTAATTTCTAGTTTATTTAAATAGTTTATGTAAATTAGAAATTGAATAATAAATTATATTTTAAGGGTTAAAATTGAATAATTTATTATAACTAGTAAACTTAGATTTTATATTAGCCGTAGAATCTACGTAAAGACTAGAAACCTAAAGTTTTAGAAACTCTTAGTTTAAAGAAAATCCTAAATTACAAATAGTGAGTGGGAGAGGGATATATGACATTATATGCCGCAGTCTCCATTGTTAGTTCAACACCGTGAGACTTGAGTGGCGCCTCGTGACGGCTTTGCTTTCATCCTCCCTACGGAGGGTGTCCACAAGAGTCAATACCAAGGTTGATTTCCTAACAGATAGGTTTTCGGAATGTATTTTGGGACTGACCTAGCCTACCTAGGCACTCTCAAGTTAAGTTCATGAATTCTGAAACGATGGGTCACACTCACAAAGGACTTAATTAAAATGTTAATTCAATGTCCTGACTAAACAAAAGCGATGGTTGGATAATATAAGAATAAAGAGTTATTCTAGTGTATTATCCGATTGAGAATGTCTCGATCTAACATGCAGGGATTTGACCTAGCTTACCTAGGCACTTACTTGTGGAATGTTGGATTATCGTGGCATAGCAACTAATTTTAGGGATTTTTTAGTTCATTAAAATTATGCTCATGCATCATGTTTAATTTTATGCTGAACTATAGCATTTGATATGAATGTATGAAAAGAATGATATTAATTTAGATTTATGTCTTTAAATATCAGCGTTATCTTTTGCATTATTATTTCCTCGCAAATGAAACATTAACCGGGATAACTTTATTAAGTGGAACCAATACGAACGCAATCATGGTCTGCAAAAACCTTAAATTTGTGCTTTCGGAGGAATGTCCTCCAGAGCCTGTAACCAACACATGACCAATTACCAAGGGTAAGACCGGCAAAGCAAATGTTGCTAAGCCATCTTCTTCTGGTTTCAAGAAAATGAAGAGGTCTACTGGTAAAGTAAAGGCTAAGCCCAAAATAAAGAGCACCACGACTAACTAAGCAAAAGGAAAAATATTTTCATTGCATAGAGGTTGATCATTGGAAGAGGAATTGTCTTCAATACCTCGAAGAGCTTTCCAATAAGAAGAAAGTGAAAAGTAAATCAGATTTACTTATCATTAAATTTTGTTTAGTGGAAGATGATTCTTCATCTTGAATAGTAGATTCAGGGGCCACTAACTAATTTTGTTTTTCTTTACATTGGAATGATTATTGGTAAAAGCTGGAGGAAGAGTGCTTCACTATGCACATTAGAACAGGGAATGTCGTTTCAGTACAAGCAGTGGGAGTAGTTAGATACAAAATAAATATTCATTTTTTGAACAATATATGTTTCATTCCTGGATTTACAAGGAATTTGATTTTTGTATCCAAATTACATGAAAAAGTTTTATAAAGTTTTTTAAATGATAAATCAGTTATCATTTTAAGAAATGGAATGAATGATTATTCTAAAATAAATGAAAATGACTTGTATGTTTTAAGACCGTTAATGCATACAACACTGCTTAATATTGAATTGTTTAAAGTTGAAAAACCTAAAACAAAGCGAAAAAAGATTTCTCCAGTTGATGACACGTATTTGTGGCATCTAAGACTTAGACATATAAACCTTGATAGGATAAACAGACTAGTAAAAAACGGATCTTTAAGTCAGTTAAAGATCAGTACCTTACCTGTCTGTGAATCTTGTATGGAGGGTAAGATGACCAAGAGACGTTTTACAGGAAAAAGGGATTAGCAGCCACGCAACCACTTGAGCTTATACATTCAGACGTCTGCGGACCTATGAGTGTTAGAGCTAGAGGTGGTTATGAGTATTATGTCATATTTATTGACGACTACTCTAGATATGCGTATGTTTACCTAATGCAACGCAAGTCCGAAACCTTTGAAAGGTTCAAAGAATTCCGAGCTGAAGTTGAAAATTAATTAGGCAAACCAATCAAATCACTACGATCGGATCGTGGGGGTAAGTATCTGGACCAAGAGTTTGAAGACTACATGGTTTAGCATGGGATAGTATCCCAACTCACAGCTCCAGGTACACTACAGCAGAATGGTGTTGCGGAGAAGAGAAATAGGACCTTGATGGAAATGGTGAGATCTATAATTAGTTTCTCATCATTACCATATTCTTTTTGGGGATATGCACTAGAAACAGCGACTTACATACTGAATGTAGTTCCATTCAAATCTGTCCATAAGACTCCCCTAGAGTTATGTAATGGTCGTAAAGCTAGTTTACGACATTTTCGCATATGGGGATGTCCAGTACATGTACTGAAGAATAAGAGTGGAAAGCTGGAACCTTGTTCACAAGTATGTTTATTTGTAAGGTACCCAAAGGAAACACGAGGTGGATTCTTTTATAATCCACAAGAAAACAAAGTTTTTGTATCGACAAATGCAACGTTTCTTGAGGAGGATTATATGAGTAATCATAAACCTCGTAATAAGATTGTGTTAAAGGAGCTAGAACCTGGTACGACCAGTGCTCAGTTAACAAGAGTTGTAGACGATGTTATTATTCCACAAACATCTGATAGTCAGATGAATCCTAGTCAGGATACACTACCGCCTAGGAGTAGTGGGAGGGTTGTTCGACAACCTGATCGCTACTTAGGCATTGGAGAGGCACAGGGTGTCATTTCTGATGATAGTGTGGATGATCCATTGACATTTAGATATGCAATGGAAGATTCTGACAAAGAGGAATGGCTTAAAGCCATGAATCTCGAGATGGAGTCCATGTACTCCAACTGAGTCTAGGAACTTGTAGATTTACGAGATGGGATAAAACCCATAGGCTGTAAGTGGATCTACGAGCATAAAAGAGAAGTAGACGGGAAGGTAGAGACCTTCAAGGCAAGGCTAATGGCTAAGGGTTACACACAGAAAGAATGCATCGATTATGATGAAACTTTCTCGCCAGTAGCTATGTTTAAGTCTATTAGAATACTCTTATACATAGCTGCCCATTTTGATTACGAAATCTGGCAAATGGATGTCAAGACTGCATTCTTGAATGGCAATCTAGACGAGAGTATCTATATGATGCAACCAGAGGGATTCGTATACCAAGATCAAAAGCAAAAGGTTTGCAAACTGCGAAGGTCTATTTATGGACTTAAGCAGGCGTCTAGATCTTGGAACATTAGGTTTGATACTACGATCAAGACCTATGGTTTTGAGCAGAATGTTGATGAGCCTTGTGTATACAAGCGCATCATTGACAAGAAAGTAGTTTTCCTGGTCCTTTACGTAGATGACATCTTACTCATTGGGAATGAAGTAGGAACATTGTCAGAGGTAAAGGGTTGGCTTGCTAACCAATTCCAAATGAAAGATTTGGGATAGGCAAGTTATGTTCTTGGGATCCAATTGATAAGGGATCGTAAGAACAAACTTTTATCGTTGTCTCAAGCATCGTATATCGACAAGATACTTGTGCGATTCTCCATACAGAACTCCGAGAAAGGTAGTGTACCTTCAAGACATGGAGTTCACTTGTCTAAGGAACAGTGTCCTAAGACACCTCAAGAAATTGAGGATATGAGACCGATTCCCTATGCGTCTGCAGTAGGCAATCTTATGTATGCTATGCTATACACAAGACCCGACATCTGCTTCGCAGTGGAAGTAGCTAGTAGATATCAGTCCAACCCATGATTGGATCATTGGGTTGCTGTTAAGCATATTCTCAAGTATCTTCAGAGAACGAGAAACTATATGCTTGTATATTCCCATCCGAATTTGATTTTATTGGGATATACAGATTCTGACTTTCAGTCAGATAAGGATTCAAGAAAATCTACGTCTGGGTTAGTATTCACCCTTAGTGGTAGAGTCATAATTTGGAGAGTATCAAGCAATCTTGCATTGTTGATTCCACCATGGAAGCCGAGTATGTAGCAGCTTGTGAAGCAGCTAAGGAGGCTGTTTGGCTCCGAAAGTTCTTGAGTGATCTGAAAACTGTTCCAGATATGGATAGGCCCATGACACTTTATTGTGATAATAGTGGAGTTGTGGCCAATTCCAAATAACCAAGAATCCACAAAAGAGGGAAGCATATAGAGAGGAAATATCATCTCATCAGAGAGATAATGTAGCGAGTAGACATGGTCATGATGAAGATTGCGTTGCAAGATAACCTGGCTGATCCATTTACAAAGACCTTGACAGCTAAAGTGTTTGAAGGTCACCAAGAGGGTCTAAGATTACGAGACATGTCCCATCTGCTTTAGTGCAAGTGGGAGATTATTGAGATTTATGCCCTAAAGCTTGCAATTGTAAATGGTTAAAAACAATAATAAGAATTATTCAGATTATCATTCAAGTTCATAAAATGTTTTATAATCAGTAATACATTCGTATTGTGCAAGAACATCCTAGATTGTAAGAGTAATCTCATAATGAGTATATGATGGTCATATATAGAGATGATTCATTTTGAGACGTGCAATCTAAAGAGTCCGTAGAGAGCGAACAAAGCTGGGTACTTTGTTTGTGACTGATCTATTTTGTAAAGTACGGTGGTCTTAATCTAGACCGCTCATGTAGTTGACATGAGAATGGAGGCACCTTATATGATGAGATCATATAGGACTGGGCCACGATTTATATGAATCTCCCACCAAGATCCGTTAGTAGATGAGATTCATATATAATCAATAAACGATGGCTATTTATAGGTGATCTTAATCCTAAGTGTCTTATCGACTCCTTCAGGTTAGATCGTGGCTTTTGATTTACCATGAGTGAGGTTGATGAGAATCTTGACCAATACCTCTGTATCTTAGAGCTGCGGTGTGGCTTGTGGCTGGGAAGGTTTGAACACAATAGTGGAATTCACTGCTTCTTGATTGAAGTAGATGAGTAGTTCCCTTAAAGGTTGATTCGGGGCTTGAACGATTATGAGCGCTCTCCTTCTTCTGTGAGGAAGACAGAATTTAATTGTTCATTAGAGAATCAATGGTACTTAAAGGAAAAGATATTTCTAGAAGGGTATAACAGGACTTTATGATCGAGCTTTAGTTATGAACTATTTGTGGAGGATCACACTATATGCAATTAGCTATATCAATGGACACTGAGACTTCAGATTGTATAAACACGTCTACAGTTCTGAGAGTGCAGCCTCGAGTTTTTAGTAGAATAATTTCGAGGTTAATAATCGTAAAATATTAATTAAAGAGTTTTAATTAATATTACCAAGTATTATTGGAGCTCAAAACTGTGGGTCCATTAGGTCCCCTTGCTAGCCCTTATGGTTGTTGGTAACGAGGATCACGGTAGATTAATTGGATGGTCCAATTAATAGTGTTACGAAAGTAATGCGATTTAAATAAAAGAGAATAATTAAATAATGTGATTATTTAATTAATTAAATATTTAATAAAATAATAGAAATTAATAATTATGAATTATTAATTATATTTATTAAATATTAGGTCATGTGATTAAATAATGACTAGGACAAAAGAATTAAAATAATTAGATTATTTTAATAGTCCAAAAGGTCACAGGTTCAAATCTTTAGGGAGACTAAAAATAAATAGGATTTAGAATCCTATTTTGACTTGGTCAAACTAAAACCCTAAAGGACTACTATATAAGTGTTATATAATTAGGAAAAACTAAACTGAACACACAAGTGAAAAAGAAAGAGAATTCGGCCACCAAAGAGAGAAGAAAAGAGAAAAAAAGGTTTTTTCTAACTCTCTCCTCTTTTGCAGGATTCGGTCGGCATTCTTTTCACGTGATATCCATCTCTTTCCATGACGTGCCCACACATAGGTTGTCAAACCGCGGGTCATAGCTCGGAAGATCTGGTGGGAGATCGAGGAATCAAAAAAATGAAAATCAAGAAAATGGTATGTAGTTTCTAAAGTCTTTTTCTGTGTATATACAGGAACTTGTTCCTGATTAAAAAAAGGTTTTTAATATAAGAAAAATTTTTAAAACCCAATTCCGTATGTTATACGATAATCAAAATCTTTTTCTAAAACTTCCCTTCACTTGTACCATCGTAGTCTCTGAACTTTCATTCATAGTGCTATCATTTGCTTCTTGTCTCTTATCTTCTATAAAGATAACATCTCTGCTGACTATAAACATGCGGGCAGTGGGATCCCATAAGCGATACCCCTTCACTCCGTCAGCATACCCCAAGAATAAACATTTTCTGGATTTTGGATCCAGCTTTGTAGTTTCTTGAGCATTGTACATCATGTACACCGGACTTCCAAATATATAGAGGTTTGAATAATTAACTAGCTTCCCAATCCACATCTCCATCGGTGTCTTTAACTCAATTGCAGTTGATGAGGCCTGATTTACTACATAACAGGTGGTATTGACTGCTTCTGCCCAGAAGTTTTTGTCTAAGCCTGCAGCTCCCAACATTGCTCTTTTTCTTTCTAACAAGTTTCTGTTCATCCGCTCTACCACTCCATTTTGTTGGGGAGTGTATGTTGTAGTGAACTGTCTTTTGATGCCTTCTTGGTTGAAAAATTCTGCAAATTCATTGCTAGTATATTCTCCTCCATTATCTGTCCTCAAACACTTAATCTTTTTTCCAAATTCAAGTTCTACTCGCGCTTTGAATATTTTGAAGACTGAAAACACATCTGCCTTCTTCTTGATAGGATACACCCAACATCTCATAGAGTAATCATCAATGAAGGACACAAAGTAATTCGTTCCTTCTAGGGATGAAACCGGTGCTTGCCACACATCAAAGTGAATCAATTCTAGAATAATCTTGCTTCTAGAATTAGATGTGTTGAACTTCAATCTGTGCTGCTTACTTGTAACACAATGCTCACAAAATGGTAAGGACACCTTTGTGAGACCTGGAAGTAGCTTCTGGTCAGTAAGGATTTTCATTCCTTGTTCGGACATATGTCCATGTTTTTGATGCCATACCATTGCAGATCTTTCACTTGAATTGCTTGAAGCAACTGATGCTTGTGCTTCCTGCAAAGTGTCTCCTTTCAACATGTACAAGTTTGCAGCTGTCTTTTCTCCCTTCATTTGTACAAGCGCACCTCGAATTATCTTCATAATTCCCTTTTCAATTTCAACCTTGCATCCAAGGTCATCCGATCTTCCGAAGGACAACAAATTCGTCTTTATACCTTCCACATGTTGTACTTCTTGGATAGTGTGAATTGTACCATCATACATCCTTAACTTGATGGTCCCAATGCCAACGATTTTTAAGGCATGATCATATACACAGGTTCTCCTGAGAAAGTTTCATAATAACAACCATTCTCTTCGAGAGGTCATGTGAAATGAAGCTTCCGAGTCCATAATCCAAACATCAGCAAATCTCTTCCTACCTTCATAAGTCGTTGCTACTTCACAACATAGAGCATTTCCATCATATGAGGTACTAGCCACATTTCCTTGAGGACTGGAATTCTTCTTATTCAAATTCCAGCAATCCTTCTTTAGGTGACCGTTTTTGCCACAATTGTAGCATTTGATACTCTTCTTACTTCTTGATTTTGACCAACCTTGATTTTGACTCCCACTTGGGCCACGTTCTGTTGATCTCCCTCTCATCATCGTCAATGCCTCCGCTTGTTTTGAATTTGCCAATCTGTCTTCCTTATTTTTGCATCGATTTACTTCTTCTAGAATAGCGGCTACAATATCATCGAAGACTAGATAGTCCGTGAGAATATTATTTGTCAAGTTGATGATGAGTTGATCATACGAGTCAGGTAGACTTTAAAGTAGAAGTTCAGCACGTTCATTTGGCTCTATTTTATGACCCAACGATGTGAGCTGTGAAAATAGAGTATTTAAAGTGTTTATGTGCTCTATCACTGAAGTAGATTCTGACATGCGAAGAGCATAAAGTTTTCTCTTCAGGAAAATTTTGTTGTGGAGTGACTTAGCTTCGTATAATTTAGTGAGATGATCCCAGATCTCCTTTGCTGTTTTCTTCTGCTCTATGCTTGACAGTACCCCATCTGCTAGTGCCAGATGAAGATTTGCAATAGTATTCCCGTCCATCTCGTTTCACTTATTGTCAGCTGTGAATTCCACTACCCTTTCGCTGATAGCCGCTAGGCAATTATCTTTTCTCAAGATAGCCTTTATCTTCAATTTCCACAACGAGAAATTACTCTCGTTGAACTTCTCAATCTCAAATTTTGCTGCCATTATATTGATGATGACCTGCTTCTCACTTGGATCGGCTCACACTCTATCACTGTATAGTATCGTATCGTATACTGGAATAGTGACTGTAGTTATGAACAGTGCACCAGGTAAGTTCCCTAGGAAAGAGATGTGGGTCACAACAGACACTCTTAAGTACTAAGTCTTTCCTTAGCCAGACCTTTCCTAAACATGCACTTTCCACACCACCACACTTATTTCCAGCAACCACGAATACTACCGGAAGCTCTTAGTCAGTAAACTCAAGAACAATTTTTTTCTGATGTGGAAGATCAAACAGTGCTGCAACCACAGAGCATACTAAGAATTTCCTAGAGATTTTGACACCTTAGCAATTCGGAATACAACCGGAAGCTCTAATGCCACTTGTTGTAAAAATAAGGACTGAAAAGAGCAGGACCGCAACTAAACTTGACTAAGAAAATAACAATAATGGAGAAGAAAAATAGAACACACAGATTTTACGTGGAAAACCCCCAAACAAATTAGGGCAAAAACCACGGGCAAGGATAGAAGAATTTCACTATAAAATAATAGGAGTTACACACTCTCACTCTTCTCTCTACAATTTGTATCTTGCTTAGATGATCTTGGAGTAAAAAACTCTCACATATTTATAGTTGAGGATGATGACAATTTCGTAATTAAGAGTGGCTCACAATTATTATTTTAAACCACCTTCCTACCTACCCACCTACTAAATGAATGGTTAGGATTAAATTCCACCTATCAAACGAATGGTTAGGATTATATCCCACCTACCAAATGAATGGGTAGGATTACGCCAACTCTTTGAGCTTTTTGATTGGGCTAATTTCAACAAATCCTTTGGGCCTTTTGTTTGGGCTAATTTCAACAACTTGATGGATGATAAACTTTCCTTTCACTTACAAATATGAAATAATTAAAATTGTGACATGATTTCACCAACTCTAATACTTTATACTATTTATCTTACATCAAATTTGTCATGTAATGGTAAAGTTTTTTACTTAATATTGTTTTTTTTTCCTTTATTGACATGCTAATTGTTAGCTTTATAGTAAATTATTTGAATTGAAACAACTCTTTACTTTTTTGTGAAGAGATTGAAAGATTGGGAGCAATCAAGGATGAAAGTTGATGCAATTGTGGATTGTTGAAGTTTGAAGGAAATGTGATGTACAAATTTTCTGGGATTATTTATATCTTTTTTAGATTTGTTTTATATTAATTTCATGAAATCTTGGCCAAAACTAATTTGACCCGACTAGTGCTCACCCCTAATTGGTACAATTCAAATAGTTTTAAAGGAGTTCTTTTTGTAATTTTATAGTGATTCTTTTATTGTTTTTGAAGGTTGTTTTTGTAATATATATTCGATTAATAATGTTGGATATATAGGAGGGCAACCCAAGAGGAGTAAATTGATTCTAATCACAATATGCACGTCTAAAAACATTTATACAAATATAAATTTGCGAGTAATTAAAGAGATAAGGTAGAGAAAATCAAACACGAATTTTATGGCGGTTCGTCCAACACTTACTTACATCCCCTCTTCTAAACTTTACCAAACTTATGATTCTTCACTATTAAGAATTTGTACAAGGATACAATGGCGACAGTGACACACTTCACCAACCATACCGAGAGAACCTATTCTCTTACTCTCAACATACCCTTTCAAGTAAAGATTGATTTCTTCTCAATTATAACTTGATTGTATATAATGATTTTATAAAGCAAAGAACTTAGCTAAGTTGTTTGATCAAAACATCAAGGTATTTGATCAAATGCCAAGTGAAAAGCTTTAAAACTTTTCAAGCTCCATTAATGGAGTTTTCAAAAAACTAAGAAGCTAGACTAAATTAGACGTAAAATGCATACTTTTCTCATTAATTAATTAGCTGGAAAACACAACTGGTATATATACAAAACCAGAACAAATATCAACTTTGAATTATAACAAATTAAGATCAACACCATTGATTTGTAATAGAATTTTCAGACTATAATAACCACCATCCACTACCTGCATAATACGCCTATGAGCTGGTCATCATCTTAGCACAGCTGGACTTGAGCTGAACCTGCATCTGCTGAAGATTGATCACCTCGAGAGATCAATTTGCTGACTCTGATCTGCTGATGCTTGATGGAAGTTGGAAATTGCCTAACTACCTTTTAATCAATCTATCATAATGGCCACCTTACATAATTCATTTCCTTGATTGGAAATTGAAGCTCAACTAAACTGCAATGAGGATCAACATTACTGAAATCAGGAGATGCGTGATGATCACTTGTAAGGCTGGAATCAATAGCAGTGATAGTAGCCTTTCATGATGCACAAGCAACAAAAACATGCTCATGTGAAATAACAGTATGCCTTACATCCCTTTTCAGATAGAATTATGGTGAGTGAACCACATTCAATTTGCAACATAGACTCCAAAATCGATCAGTAGCAAGAGGTTTGGTGAGAACATCAGCCAGTTGATCATCAGTAAACATGTACCTAACCTCAAGTTGACCAGCTGCTACCTTGTCTTAAACAAAATGAACATCAATCACGATGTATTTAGTTCGAGCATGAAAAACAAGATTCATTGCTAAGGATTTGGCACCTGCGTTGTCACACCATATGACAGGACTTCAAGACAATGGAAAACCAATTTTAGCAAAAAGAAAATGCAACCACAAAGCCTCTGTAGAAGCCTGGGAGAGGGATCAGTACTCAATCTCTGTACTAGACCGAGCCACAACAGTTTACTTTGTGGAACTCCAAGTGACAAGATTGCCTCCAAGGAAGACACAATAGCCAGTGATAGACTTTATATCATCTATAGAACTGGTACAATATATATCACAAAACACTTCAAGTTGGAGAGATGAAGCGGGCTTGAACACAAGGCCATAAGTAGTAGTTGTGCCATTGAGGAATCTCAAGACTCTCTTGCAGGCTTGCTAATGCAAATCTGTTGGAGCTACCAGAAATTGGCTGAGCTTATTAACAATGAAGCTAATGTTCGGTCGAGTGTGAGTAAGATATTAAAGTGCTCCAATCACACTTCTATAGAGAGTAGGATTTGTAAATTTGTCACCAATGTGCAAAGATAATATGGTGCCTGCAACAATAGCTGTAGGGCAAGGTTTGCTTGTAAGCATACAAGTCTGGGCAAAAAAATCATTTATGTATTTTATTTGTGTAAGAAACAAACCAGCATAATTTCTATATGTCTTAAAGCCAAGAAAATAACTGACAGAGCCTAATGGCTTAAGAGCAAAACAAGAGTTCAGATAATTGATAACTGGCTGAATCAATTGAGGATCATTCCTTGCGATCAATATGTCATCAACATATACAAGCAAGAGGATGACTTTAGAACTAGTTGACATGTAGAACAAGGAGACATCAGACTAAGAGTTAGTGAAGCCCCATTGCAACAATGCCAGCTTAAGTTTGGAGAACCAAGCTCTTGGAGCTTGCTTCAAGCTATAGATGACCTTTTCAAGTTTGCAAACATGTGAGGGAAACTCTTAACTCTCAAGCCCTTCAGGTTATTTTATGAAAACTTGTTCTTGGAGTTCACCATTCAAAAAAGCATTATTAATATCCACTTGTTGAATGTCCCAATGAAAAGACATAACAATAGTGAAAATAAACCTAATTGTATATGCTTTGACCACTTGGCTACAGGTATCAAAGTAGTCTAAACCAGGGGTTTGATGGAAGCCCTTAGCAACTAAGCTTGCTTTGTATTTGAGGATTGTACCATTTGGTTTGTACTGGATTTTGTAAACCCAATTGCTACCTATAATATTCATTGAAGAACAACATTGAACCAGTGTCCACGTCTTGTTGTTGATCAGTGTTGTGAATTCTTCAAGCATTACTAGAACCCATTTGGGATCTTAGAGAGTAGCCTGAGCAGTCATTGGTTCTATAACTGTAGGAGCTGTGTGAGAGGAAGTATACACTTTAGGTTGAATGACTCTTGTTTTAGATCAACTTAGCATTGGACAACTGGACTGAACAGGCTTACTGAACCCCTGCAGATGGAGATTTGAGGGCTGCTACTGATCAGATAAGTCAATGACTATGGATGGAACACATGGATCTTGGTGAACAATTTCAGGAATAACAGAAGCTGGAGGAGGTCTTACTTGAGGAACACTCAATTCAAGATTGTTAGCTGGAGATAGAGGTAGTAGAACAGACAATGAAATGATAGGACAACTGGACTGCTGTGAACTAAAAGTAGATGGAAAAAAGTTTGCTAAGAGAAGGCAAGGTGTTTAATCAAAACATCAAGGTGTTTGATCAAATGCCAAATGAAAAGCTTTGAAGCGTTTCAAGCTCCATTAATGGAGTTTTCTGAAAACTAAGAAGCTAGACTAAATTGGAGGTAATTGAAGGCATACTTTTCTCAGTAATTAATTAGTTGGAAAAACACTGTTGATATATATACAAAACCTGAACAAATGTCAGTTGTTGATTCACAACAAACTATGTTCAACACCCTTGATTTTTAACAGAATTTCCAGACAATAAAAACCATCTCCACTGCCTGCATAGTACTCCTATGAATTGGTCCTCATCTTAGCACAACTGGATTATAATTGATCATGCATCAATCACCTCGAGAGATCAATCTGCTGACTCTTCTGCTGACGCTTGATGCATGCTCGAAACTCCCTAACTAACTTTTGATCAGTCTAACGACCACCTTGTATAATTCAGTTCCTTGACTGGAAACTGAAGCTCAGCTAAACTGCAATGAGGACCAATATTACTGAAATTAGGAGATGCATGATGATCACTTGTAACGCTGGAATCAATAGTAGTGATAGAAGCCTTTCGTGCTGCACAACCAACAGAAGCATGCTCATGTGAAACAGTCGTATCCCTTACAGTTACAGATCCTAAATTATGAAAATGGCCTCTATTTATAGCGGGAAATGAACAAATTCATGTTTCTAGCAGTTGGGAATGCATTAAATGCATTATCCCACCTATGGAATGACCCTCCAAACAACCGCACATGTTCGGTCACTTATTTGGTAACTTAAAAAGTGACTCAATTGGGTAATAGACTTAGTTACAGTAAAATGTGATGCACTCCTGAGCAAAAGTCTATAAACAATTAAATTTTATAAACATTACAACCAAATATCTAATCTAAGGAAAGCCAATGTATGTGCCAAAAGCTTGTCTATGCTTCCTTGCTTCTTGAAGCTCGTTTAATTGCTATTTTCACATGAAAACAATTATTAACTCATAATCAATTGTTTGAGATCATCAAAATCATGGGTTATGAAATCTTTGGGCTAACAAATAATATGGTCTACTTCTCTATTGAGATAACGGAAATCTTAAAAAATCTAGTTTTAACTATTTTCTAAATTCTGTTGAGCATTTTGTTTTTTATACTTAGTGATAGAGGATTGAACTTTGGCCTCAATTTGTTGAGAAGTGTGATTACCATAAGACAATGCATATAATCATTTTAGAATAAGAACTTAGGGTGGTTTTTATAAAAATTTAGATAAAATGTACCCCCTTTTTTTTTCCAAACATTACCACCCTCCACGTTAGTGGTGAGAATTTAAATCTGCTCATGCGTATTTACCGGCTTATGTATGGAGTTTTCTCCCTGTTATATGAGAGTGAATATCTATCGGATATGAGAATAGATATTCGAACCGTATATATAAATCTTGGCAGATCCTGACAGACTTTTGACCATTTGATGTCAGTTTTAAAAAGAAAAATAATTCATATAAGCAATTTGGGATCTTTTGTCCCACTTTCACGGCTTTCCTATAGTGAGAGTTGCATTTAAGGTTGTGATTGTAGTGATTAATCTTTTCAAGTTACCGCAGACGACTGACTCAATTAGTGTCAAATTTAAAAAAAAATCACAAACAGCTATATATACGATTGAGTTTCAAATTACAAAGAAAGTAAAAGCATACTTGCCCTCTTTGGAAAGATGCTGATTTTATAAAATAATAATAAAATTAAAAAAAGAGTGCTCGCCAAATAATTTTTACAATTATATATCCACAAATAATTAATGTAAATGTAAATCTTATAAAACATAATAATTTGAAATTCGAAAGTTAGATTATGCAAGTCCTAAATGTTAGTAATCTTGTATACAAATACTAAAGTATTATAAGAAATCGAACAAACAGTACGAAATCAAAAACAAATACAATGAATATAAGAATTGAACAGCAAAATGAAAAAAGAAAACAAAATAAAAGTTGAAGATGAGATTCGAATTTCACACTATATCCCTAAAATAGATTTGTACCCTACTGGTTAGGTCCGTGTCAGAACTCTATTATATTGAAGAATGGATGAAAACCGCATGAAAACGAAAACAAAATAAAAGTTGAAGATGAGCTTGTATTTCAAGCGATGTCCCTACTACAGATTTATACCCTACTAGGTATAGGTCTGTCTTCCAGGAATTGAAACTCTGTGTCATAGAAGAATTTATACAGAGATTTTATTAATTTTAGTACAGGACGCCCTTGCACACAAGTCTTTGGATTGAGGTTCATGATTTGCACCCCTACGCGCGAAAGAGAGCTTATATGCAATATTCACTTGACAAATATACACTAATCAAGTATAAATAAACTCATACATCCTTGATATTCTTCCCACGTGGGATTAACCTATTTTGCTACATTCTTTCCAATTCTTTGGATACACTTTGAGCAACAATTTCTCATTCACGTGAAATTCATTTTGATCATGTAAATATAACAATTTGATCTCCTTACGGAAGAGAATACGAATCCACTTTAACTCATCATTTCTATGACGTCAGTACTCTCAATATATACAAATGGTTTTTAAATATAAAAATCAGAGCGAGCACTATCTTTTCCAATGAAATCTTTAATCCTTAAACAAAATATTATATATATATATATATATATATATATATGGCACTTTCTTCTGCAAGGACCGTATGCCGTACTTGCATAGTGAGCTTTCCTTTGTGTATAAATATAATATATTCTACTGTTTTTCTCCCCTCGAGAAATTTATAATTTTATTATCAAAGCAGAAAATTGAAACCTCCTGTATTTTTTATAATTTTTATTTTCCATTTTAATTCAATGACCCATATTCTGATATGAATATCAAAATTGATATTACGGGTTTCTAAAGTCTTTTTTTTAATATATTATATAAGGTAGTGGCGAAAGAAGAATAAAATTGAACCTTTTTAATGGTGAGAGACGGTCATGTAAAAGATACAACTTTTGAAGGTCAACATATAATTACAATGTTGTGCTTTATGCTTGTTAGGTTTATATAAACTCTCTTTCTTTTGTCCCCTGTAGCGGTAATATGGCTGTTCATGGAGTAGCTAAATAGAGTTTCAGTGCCTGTAAACATTTGGTTTGCGAGAGTTTAACTTGCTCATGTTGATGTTTTGTCCTCCCTTGATCTTTTTGCTGGTTAATGAAGTTATTTCTTTTTAAAAAAATATATATGTATATATATAATTGCACAACATTATACAAATGTTTTTTTTACAAAAATATATATTTTTGTTTTTTTAAAAAAAGAATTATGGGTTGGAGACTTGGAGTTGGAGGTTTTATTGTCTTTTACGGAGAATCAAACTTAGGTTGTATTTATTTTAATTAGGGATATTTATATTTTTTCCCCTGACAATTCGGTCAATGGTAGTTTATCCCCTCACTTTTTAAAAATAGTCATTTTTCCCTCTGACGTTAACAGTTCATCCAAAAAGCAATAATTGACAAGAACAGTAACTAAAAAAATTTAAATACCCTTGAATAATTAAATGGAAGACTAGAAAATATAAAATTGCCCTCCAAAAGTAAATGCAAGACTAAAAAATATGAATTTGCCCTCCAAAAGTAAAAGCAAGACTAAAAAATATATGAATTTGCCCTCCAAAAGTAATTGTTTGGCTGTATTTGCACATTTCTTCCTTTTGCATGTTCCATTTACACCCTAAAACCACCCAAAATAGATTTTGATTGCTTCATTCTTACTTTTTGCATGTTCCATTATCACACTAAAACCACCCAAATTGCTTCATTCTTAATTCTTCCTTTTTACACACTAAAACCACGCAGATTGCTTCATTCTTAATTCTTCCTTTTTTACATACTAAAATCACCTAGATTGCTTCATTGTTCACCTAAAATAGATTGCTTCATTTATCCTTTTAAACCCTAAAATCACCCAAACAACTCTAACATCATCTAAAATAGATATTAAACAAAACTATACATGTATTTACTGAACTAAACCATACATAACGAAACAAAAAAGAAAACAACAAAAATATATACCTCTATACTCACCTAAAACATACATATTCCACATAAAGAAATAAAAAAAAACCGTAAAACATACATAGCCAATAATTCCTTGAACAGAACTAGCTGGGCATATTAACATCGATCAATGCAACATGAATTCTTGATAGCATTTTGATTCTTTCATTTATTCATTCAGATGAAAGCATTTAAATGCTACAAAAAAAAAAAAAATACATCATAACCAACATGTTCTTAAAGGGTTGCTACCTTCTTGATAGCATTTTGATACTTTCATTCATTAATATGAAAGCATTTAAATGCTACACAAAAAATAAGTTAAGTTACCAACATGTTCAACTAACAAAAACAGCAAAGTGAATTGCCTACTATAGCACCATTCAACCTTATCATGTACTGAAAACAAAGTTATGTACTATTCAACCAATCAGTCCAAGTGCAATGTGAGCTGTGATTGGTTTTGAGTCCATGGTTGTGACCATAGCTGTGAAGATGATGCATCTTCAGTTGTCTGTCAAACCAAAATGGAGAAAAAAAAAAAAGGTAATCAAAACAAGTAAAATTCAAAATCAACAATTACTGAAAATAGGTTCAGACATACACCCTTTTCTTCTTGGCAGTCTTAGCTTGAGAAGATGAACCAGCTTGAGAAGTTGAAATAGCATTCTGTATTTTAAAAATAAAATAAAAAATAAAATGGTAATCAAAACAAGTAAAATTTAAAATGGACATTTGCTGAAAATAGGTTCAAACATATACCCTTTTCTTCTTGGCAATCTTAGCTTGAGAAGATAAACCAGCTTGAGATAAATGAAGCAGTATTCTATATACAAAAATTAGAATTTTGTATACATTTAAATGCTAGCATTTTTGGTAATTTTGGACTGGTAGCATCTCTTGCTAGCACTTCATCATTAGCTCGTTCTTCAACTCGATTTTATGGTCTATTGATCTGAAACCATCCAAAACATCATTGATCATCGAACATCACCTGTACACTAAAGAGACATATCAAAACATCCAATTTTCCTTAAGAATCTATTAAAAATGATAAATAATGAGACCGCAAAAACATGCAAAATATGATATTATTATGGTATTATTAACAAATGCTTGTGTTTCAAGAGAGATGAACTGAAGATACAGGGTTATGTAGATGCTGATTTCACTGGTAAGGTAGACCACATTAGGAGCAATACAGGGTACGTTGTAACATCCCTAATTTCGAATAAATATGAAAAGTATTGTTGAATTAATATGGAGTATGTGAATGCGATAATTATAATTTGAGGGGTGTAAAATGTAATTAAATGTACCAAATGGATTTTTAGGTTTCCAAATGGACCAATTTAAACGGTCCAAAACGGTGCATGAAGAAAAAGGAAAAATTTTAGCAGAGTGCATCGCGACCATCCTCGCGACCAGGGATCTCGATAGCTTCTCGCGATGAAAATGGAGAAATTGGACCAGTGAGCATCGCGATTAGAGACTGCGTCTAGTGCTCGCGATAGATGCTCGCTATGAGGGGCAAAATTTCCACCAGTAAGCATCGTGACCGAGCGACACGACCACCGCTCGCAATACGTGGTCGCGATGGCCCAAAAAGTTAAAAAAAAATATAGCGGTGGATCAAAGTGAAGCGGTGCCACTTAAATATAAGTGAGCAGAAGCTCACAAGCAGAAAATAGAACAGAGAACAGAGCAAACGGGAGAGAAAGAAGAGAGAGAAAGGAAAGAAGAAGAAGAATAAGAAGAAGAAGAAGAAAAGAGAAGGAAAAGAAGAAAAGAGGAAGGAAAGGTTATCCAGGTTCGGTGTACATTCGTTTTCGAATTTTTAGTTTTCCAGAAATTTTCTGAATTATCGAATTTTATAGTTTTTGAATTATTTGAATTCTATTGAGTAGAATTGATAGTTTGAAACTGATTTCAGATTGATGTGAATTGCGAATTCTTGAAATATAGTTTATATTCGAAATTTTGATTGTGAATAATATTCGGAATTGATTTTCATACATTTTGATGTTAATATTATTATGAAAATATATTGTTGAAAGTGATTTTAATTATATAATATTTGTGAAATATATCGGAAAATGATTTTGGGGCATTGTGATTCTATATGGAATTATGAAATACGTTTGAATATATTTTTGGATTGATTTGATGTGATTATTGATTTATAAATATATTCGTATATTTCCGTTATATGATATTTGATAAAATTTGAATTTAAAAAATATAGATATATCGATATGAATCGAAATTTAATATATTGAAAGTTGAATTCGATGATTCTGAAAGAAATGAAATATGTTGACATTGGATTTGAGAAAACGTTTTGCGAAATGACTGTGATGTGTACAAACATAGATATGGATATAGAAGGTTGACATGTCAATTGGGTTTCTGTCTGAACAGTACTGTACCGATTTACTCTGTTTGTGCCACCCTTTGGATATATAGGCCTCATGTGCCGGTCCTAGGGTTCTGAATTCTGTCATAGGACATTTACAGCGGGTGATTCCGTTAGTGTTCCATTCTGATCTGATGTTCAGCCGGTGACCCCGTTTATGTGTCCAATGCTGAACAACTCATAATCCAGTCAGATAAGTTATGTTATGTATGTCAGAAGCCCAATATGAAAACTGATTTGTTATATAAAAGCATTTGAGAAATTATGACGATTTTGTCTGTTGATTGATTTTGAATACTGTATTTGTTGAGTATATGATTTAATTTGACATGAGCCCCATATATGCTGTATTGATATATGTTATTTATATTTTGACTGAAAATAGCTAAACTTATTTGTTATAGTATATTTGGATATACAATTTTGTGTACACCCACTAAGCAATATGCTTAGCATGTTAAGTTTTCTCACACGTAGGTAACAGAGGTTCCAAGGGAGACAAAGACAAAGAAGAGTAGAGATTGCAAGAGCACATCCAGAGTCACATCGGTCCTACATATATTTTGGTAGTCATTTTGTATTAAGTATCTATATTTTAATACAGCATGCATATACAGTAAATGTTTGTATATATTTGAGGAGCTTCCGCTATGTAAATATTTTATTATATGTTTATGTTATTTGAATATTTCTAAATTATATTGTGATAAATTGATTAGGTAAGTCGCACAATATTTGGAAAGGTGCGCAAAATTGATTTGAAAATTTAGAAATTGATTTTTATGAATTTTAATTGTAAACAGGTTTTGGAAAGTTAGAAAAATAGAGGAAACTCTGATAAGATTTTTGGAAATTTATTTGGACTATTTTCAAATGCTTTTAATATACTATTTATAAATTATGGTTATATAAAAGTAAAAGTTAGATTTTAGTATATAGTAGCGCTCCCTGATTCGGTCCAAGCGATTTGGGTCAGGGGGTGTTACATACGTATTCACACTCGGATTAATAGCCATCAGTTGGATACCTCAGTTGCAAAAGATTGTGTTCTATCTACAACTGAAGTTGAGGATGTGGCCGTAACAGAAGCTAGCAAGGAGATGATTTGTTACAAAACTTACTAGCAGAACTTGGGTTCAAGCAGATGAAGAACGTGTTGCACAGTGACAGTCAAAGTGTAATACATCTTGCTAAGAACTCAGCGTTTCATTCGAGGGCCAAGCTTATAGGCCTCCGTTACCATTTCATTAGGTCATTATTGGATGATGAAGTGTTAACGCTTGTAAAGATACAAAGAAGCAAGAATTCGGCAGACATGTTGACCAAGCCGATGACTATAAAGAAACTAGAGTTGTGCGCAGCTTCAGTGGATCTTCAAGGATGAAGACTAGTGAGAGAGTGCACCATAGCCACTGAATATTAAGGAGGGAGGTGACACTCTGCTTCAATCTTCAATTAGGAAATTGTTGGAATAAGTGAAGTTGGATCAGACTCAGAGAAGTAAAGAATAGCAAGTCGTGCGACCAAGGAATCGCGTGACCATAAGGTCGCAGCAAGAGGTCACGGTGAGCAGGTCAAATTGTGCGAGGTCGATAAGTAAGGAAGGCAGTTTTTCCAGAGAGTGGCGCGACCAACGGGGTTACGCGACAGGTCGCGCAACGTATCATGGAGTCAGTTTTGGAAGGTTTTGTTTCCTATTCAAATTAGTTTTCCTTTAAGCCGACCCTATACCTAGTTATTCACTATAAATACATTATGTAATGTGTTCTAATGTAACGGCAATCAAAAAGAAAAGTGAAAGCGAGAAATAGAGTTTGTAATCTTCTATCATAGTGGATTAAGTGTAGGTGCATTCCATGGATGTAGAAAAAGGTTTTCTGAACCACATAAAACTCTTGTTTGATTATTCTTGTTTGATTTAAATTGTTTATTTGTACTTGTGTATGAGTTTAGCTAACCGTAGAACCATTCCTTTGTATTGGGATTCGACATGATTCCTAACAAATTGATGTCAGATTTAAAAAAAAAAAATATCACAAGCAACTATATATACGATTGAGTCTCAAATTACAAAGAAAGAAAGTCCTAAATGTTAGTAATCGGGTATACAAATAGAAATACTGAAGTATTACAAGAAATCGAACAATCAGTAAGAAATCAAAAACAAATACAATGAATATAAGAATTGAAACAACACAATGAAAAAGAAAACAAAATAAAAGTTGAAGATGAGGCTCGTATTTCACACGATGTTTCTAAAATATATTCGTGTCCTATCGGGTAGGTCCATCTCTCAGAATAGGGCGAGCTGAAAGCAGTCAGAACTCTATCACGCTGAAGACTAGATGAAAAACACAAGAAGAATTTGCAGAGAGATTTCACCAATTTTAGTGCAGGATGCGCTCGCACAAAAGTCTTTGGATCCAAGGTCCATGATTTGCACAGCTACGTACGAGAGAGAGTACACTAATCAAGTATATATAAACTCACATATCCTTGATATTCTTTTCATGTGCGATTAGTCTATTTTGCTATATGTTTTTTCCAATTCCTTAGGTACAATTTGAACAACAATTTCTTATTCACCCGAAATTCAGGTTGATCATATAAATATATGAAGATATTCGATCTCCTTACGGAGAAGAACACGAATCCACCTTAATCCATCATTTTCATGATATCGTTCCTACTCAAAATTGAGCGTTGACATGCATATAAAATGCCATGAAAATGATTTTCCAACACTAAACAGTAATTTTAGAATAAGTGAATTCAGTTATAAAAATGAAAATTTTGTTCAATAAAATTACATCTACTCATCTCAAATGAAGCAAAAATTGAATTAAGGTAGAACGATATTGAAAGATAAATATTCAATACCCCTTTTGTCCAACCCACAACCTATGAACCTAACAAATTAAAATTCCCTAACAGTAAATTGAAGAATTTATCAATCAACTATACTCATTAAATTAAATTAATGAAGCTGAGAGTATGTCAAGGAAAACTAACAAATTTATCTTCAATGATATTAGCAGCAGTACCTGCAACTGTGTGGACAGCAATATGACAGCAGATTCGAGTTCTAACAAATAACAGCCCTTACTGATTATATATATAGTTAGCTTTTCCATTTTATATATACATAAATTGTGCATTTTTTAATATGCAACTATTCTTTTTGCCTGGCTCGTCGTTCTTCAAGTTTTTTTTTTTTTTTTAATCGCAGTCGTGAAATAAATACAAGTGATAAGAGAAATGGACGAGGATTCTCAGGTCTTGGGACGTTATAACATATCGAATTCGCAAGGATACGAAATTAAAATATGTTATATGCAGAATATCAGTGAAGGATCCTCCTTTTGGCAAACTCAAAACTCTTTTTACATACATCTTCCTCTTATTACCTTCCAACTTGCTATCATGATATTCCTCTCCCGCCTTCTCCTACTCATCCTCAAACCACTTGGTCAGCCTCGTTTCATTGCCGAAGTCATAGTAAGTAATTACTCATTCATATATAAGTAGAATCCAAGGTGTTCTTCCCTTTCGAGAGCACCATGTTATTGGAGACATTTGCCAATTTGGGGATCACTTACTACATGTTCTTGGTGGGGTTAGAGATTAATGTAGCGGAAGCTCTGTCGAGAAAAACCTGCAAGAAACAAATTGAAAACGACCTACTAAAGTTCCGTTGATTCGCGCACGAATACTGGAATATTTAGGCTTCAAATTCGTTGATTCAATAGAATACCGAAATTAGAAGGAATTAGAGGAACTCTAATTTTTATAAATCAAAAACTGATTAGCCTTTCGGCTTACATCTTTATTTAAAGCCAATAAAACCTAACCCTAGTCGTATTCCTTGAAAAACAAGAAAACGAGCCTAAATAGGAAAAATTACCAAAAAAGGAAAAACGAGATTAAAACAAAACTGATTCTACTAAGAATCCTAAGCACCCCGGAATTGACGGAAGTCGATTCGGACTTGAGAAACTCAATTTATTGCAAAAACAAAACTTTCCTAAAACAGCAAAAACGCTTTTCGGGGCCCAAACAATGGAATTTGCCTAAAAAAGGGCATGCTTCGGCCGTGACTTTGAAAGCTCAGGCCGAATCGTATCAACAGTAAAAATTTCACGTCATTCTGACTCCGTCGCCTGGACTAGTAGGATTGAAATGGCCTATTTCCTTGGTCTTTTTCCTATCCCACCCCTCCATGAACTCCAATGCCATATCATCTATTGCTGCTGAATCATTCTCCCCAGGTTGGAGAAAATTAGAATTTTCGACAGCTTCATCATCAGAAGAGTCGCCACGAAAGGGAATCAAATGTTTGATATTAAACACATCATGAGTACGAATATGAGTAGGAAGTTTAAGGCAATAAGCATTCGGATTGATCTTCTCTAAAATTTCCAGTGGCCCTATTTTCCTAGCAGCAAGTTTGTTATACTCACCCATAGCGAACCTGTCCTTGGTGAGGACTGCCCACACAAAATCGCCCATGTCAAACTCTAAATGACGCCGCTTTTTGTCCGCGGCCAGCTTGTATCTTTCTGCCGAATGTGATAAATTTTCTTGCACCTGCTTGTGAACCTCCTGTAAACTGTGAACAAAATCTTCAGTCTTTCCATGAACTCGAGTCTTGCTAGGTAGAGGTAAAAGATCTATAGGGCTTCGAAGGATTATTGAGTACATGACCTGAAAAGGACTGAACCCTGAACTTTTATTGACAGCATGGTTGTGGGCAAATTCGGCCTAGCTCAACTTCAGATCCCATGACCGGACATTATCCCCCATTAAACATATTAACAAATCTCCTGAGAGCGCAGTTCACTACCTTCGTTTGCCCATCCGTTTGCGGGTGATACGCACTGCTAAAATCCAACCTTGTATTGACCATCTTCCAAAGGCTCCGCCAGAAGTGACTGAGGAATCGAGTGTCCCGATCAGAAACAATTGACGTAGTTAATCCATGAAGACGATAAATCTCCCGAAAGAACAATTGGGCCACCTTTACAGCATCAGTAGTTTTTTTGCACGGAATAAAATGAGCCATCTTGAAAAATCGGTCGACCACTACATAGATGGAATCACAACCTCGTTGGGTTCTTGGCAGTCCCAAAACAAAATCCATGCTCAAATCCATCCACGATTGTGTATGAATAGGTAATGGCATGTACAAACTTGCATTAGTCGCCTTCTCTTTGGACAATTGACAAATTTGACATTTCTCAACATATCTTTCTACCTCCTTCCGAATTGTTGGCCAAAAATAGGATGCCTTGACTAGCTGAAGGGTACGATCTCTGCCCACGTGACCCTCACCATGTATTTCCTTGATAATGTGTAGACGCAAACTACAATCGAGAATACAAAGCTGATTTCCCCGAAATAAAAACCCATCTACCAGCACAAATTTCGAATTTTCCCCCACTCGAACAGCAGCTATCACCTTAGAAAAATATGGGTCCGCATCAAATAATTCACGAAAAGAGTTAAAACCTGGTACCTGGACAGTCATTATCAACAGCAAATTGACTCGTCGACTCAGAGCTTCAGCCACTCGGTTCGAAACACCTGCCTTATGCTTTAGAACAAATGTAAATTGTTGAAGGTAGGACGACCACGAAGCATGACGTGCAGAAATTTTATCTTGGCTGTTGAGATGCCACAACAAATCATGATCGGTGTATAGAATGAATTCATGGTGGAATAAGTAATGCCGTCCAGTGTTTCACCGCTTGTACCACAGCATAGAACTCTATATCATAGGTGCTATAACGAACTCGCGACCCCGTCAGTTTCTCACTAAAATATGCCACCGGTTTCCCACCTTGACTTAGAACAACCCCGATGTCTACTTTGGAGGCGTCACTATGTAACTCAAAAGGTTGAGAAAAATCTGGTAAGACGAGTATAGAGGCTGTTGTCAATTTTTCTTTTATTTGCTGAAACCCTTCCTCTGCTTCAGTCGTCCACTGAAACTTGACTCCCTTCATCATTCGGTGACAGGTGCCATAATGCTACTAAAGTGCGGAATGAACCGGCGGTAGAATGATTCCAACCCATGGAAACTACATACTTCAGTAATTGTTTTCGGTCAGGGGCCACTGCCTCACTGCCTCTATTTTGGATTCATCCACTTGTAGTCCTTCTTCAGAAATAATATAACCCAAAAATAAAACTTTTGGGGTCATAAAACACACTTTTTTGCTGTAGCAATGAACCTCTCTCTACGAAGCACACACAATACTTCTCGAACGTGTTGAATATGCAGCGCGGGGTTTGCACTGTAAATTAAAATATCATCGAAATATACAACGACAAACTTACCGATAAATGGTCGAAGGGCTTGGTTCATTACTCGCATGAAAGTGCTGGGCGCGTTTGACAACCCAAAAGGCATGACTAGCCATTCATATAATCCCTTTCGCGTTTTGAACGCTGTCTTCCATTCATCCCCAGGCCAAATACAAATCTAATGATATCCACTCTTCAGGTCCAATTTAGTGAACACATGTGCCTCACTCAACTGATCTAACAAATCATCCAGTCTTGGTATTGGAAATCGATACCTCACAGTGATCTTATTAATTGCGCGACTGTCGACACACATCCTCCAAGTTCCATCTTTCTTTGGAATTAACAAGGCGGGTACAGCACACGGACTTAGACTCTCACGAATATGCCCTTCTGCCCATAGCTCCTCAACCTGCCTTCGTAACTCTTCATGCTCAGTGGGACTCATTTGGTAATATGGTTTGTTTGGCAACACAGCCCCTGGCTCTAAGTCGATATGATGCTGAATGTCACGTAGAGGTGGTAACCCTTTTGGTAATTCTTCCAAAAACACATCAGAAAACTCTAAAGTTAGAGGAGCTGCCGCTTTAGGTACCTCTAAATCAGCCGTTGTTTCTTTTCCCACCAACACATACATTGTTTCCGATTCCTTTACCTCTAACTCAAATTTTGCATAGGATAATAGGTTAGTATTATCTCCAGGTGTCTTCATTCTCTCAGACGATTTGCTCGGCAATAGCACAATCTTGGTTTCATGGAAAACGAAAGAATATGTATTTTTGAACCCATCATGATGAACTTTTCTGTCATATTGCCACGGCCTCCCTAACAGTAAGTGACAAGCGTCCATATTCACTACATCACACCACATCTGATCTTTGTAGTTGGATCCCATATAAAATGAGATTAATGCCCGCTGTGACACGGTCACCTCTCCTCCCTTCTGCAGCCAAGCTAATCTATATGGTTTTTGATATTTTTCCGTCTTCACCCCTAATTTTCGCACCGCCTCAACTGATACGATATTCTCACAACTTCCCCCGTTTATGACGAATCGACACACCTTACCAAGAATGGTACAAGTAGACTGAAAGATGTTATTTCGAAGCCAATCTCCTTCTTCAGTCCTGGGTGCCAAACAGGTACGACGCACCATTAACATTGTTCCAGTGTCCCCATCAACCAGTTCCTCCTTCGCCACTTCCTCTACTCCTGATTGCGGTTCTTCACCGATTTCTGCATCTTTCTCATTAAATTCTGTAGGGTCAATAAATAATACCTTTTTGGCTGGCCTTGGACACTCGGACAACCTGTGCCTCGTTTCTCCACATCCAAAACACCGAAATTCGCCCGTGGTTGCCCTGGGAGTTTGAGCGATATTTGGTGGGTTTCGCTGCCCAGAAATCGTACTGCCACTAGCACCAATACCTGATCGATTCCCGGTATTTTCGCTGGTACTACTTGCCCTGTTTCGACTTCTCGGAATCCCCCCGAAGTTCACAAACTATCCACTAGTAGTTTTGCGAGACAATGTCTTCTCCAATTGTAAAGCCCTCTGATGTGCCTCTGTCACCGTTACTGGATCAAAGAGATTAATCAGATCAAGGATTTGCGTTCGCAACCCACCACAGTAGCGCGACACCAACTGATCTTGTGTCTCTTGAATCTCGTTTCGCACCAACAATTGATAGAACTCCGTGGCATATTCATCAACAGATCTCATGCCCTAACGCAAATTCTGTAATTTCTGGTACATCAACCTCTGAAAATTGTGTGGTAAGAATTCAGCACGCAATTTTCGTTTCATCTTTTCCCAATCAGAAATTTTAGGCTTTCTCAAACAATTCCTATTGAGCTTGAGTTGCTGCCACCATGCCGCTGCTCTGCCTCTAAGTCTCGTGGCCACCAATGCCACATTCTCTCTTTCAGGAACTCTCTTGAATTCAAGGATTTCTTCTACTATTCCAATCCACTCAAGGAACTTCTATGGCTGCATACTTCCATGAAATTCTGGAACCTCGGTTTGCATTCCGGACTCCCATCGTCTAATGTCTTCAACTATGTCACCAGCCCTTTGTCGGCGTTGGGGTTGCGGATTCTCTTCCTCTCCCTTACTGTCACCACCCGTTTCAAAATTTAGGTTATGAAAAGGGTTTTGGTTGGCCATTATTGTCACAAGCTGCTCCATTAATTGCTCAACCTGTCGCTCCAACTGTGTCACACGGTCACGTTCGATGGCTTTTTCTACGAGAACCTGGTTTGGTCGTCTTCTCGGTGGCGATAATGTCATCCCGAACGAACCTGGCTCTGATACCAACTGATGTAGCGGAAGCTCTGTCGAGAAAAACCTGCAAGAAACAAATTGAAAACGATCTACTAAAGTTCCGTTGATTCGCGCACGAATACCGGAATATTTAGGCTTCAAATTCGTTGATTCAATAGAATACCGAAATTGGAAGGAATTAGAGGAACTCTAATTTTTATAAATCAAAAACTGATTAGCCTTTCGGCTTACATCTTTATTTAAAGCCAATAAAACCTAACCCTAGTCGTATTCTTTGAAAAACAAGAAAACGAGCCTAAATAGGAAAAATTACCAAAAAAGGAAAAACGAAATTAAAACAAATACTGATTCTACTAAGAATCCTAAGCACCCCGGAATTGACGGAAGTCGATTCGGACTTGGGAAACTCAATTTATTACAAAAATAAAACTTTCCTAAAACGGTAAAAACGGCATGCTTCGGCCGTGACTGTGAAAGCTCAGGCCGAATCGCATCAATAGTAAAAATTTCACGTCATTCTGACTCCATCGCCCGGACTAGTATGATTGAAATGGCCTATTTCCTTAGTCTTTTTCCTATCCCACCCCTCCATGAACTCCAATGCCATATCATCTATTGCTGCTTGTGAGAAACATGTCCAAGAAGTCGCTGAGCATTGGCATTGCAACAATTTTGATTCCACTCTGTGCAGGGGCTGGCTTGTATTTTGTACCCATGCATACAACAGGACCAGTCTCATCGACTCAACCTCTGGGTGCTGTGTTCTGGGCTATAACTTTATCCATCACAAGCTTCCCAAACCTAGCCAGAATCCTCTCACATTTCAAGCTCCTCTACACTGATCTTGGTAGAACCGCTTTATCTACTTCTATCATCAGTGACATTACAGCTTGAGTTCTTCTTATTGTTGCAATAGTCACTTTTAATGACGTACAATCCTTGCGGCGGCAATACCAACACTCATATTGTTAGTAGTCTGCTGGTACTTGTTACGACCAGGCATTGCTTGGATGATAAGAGAAATCGAAAAGAAGGGAGTGGAATTCAACGAAACGCATATATATTTTGTTCTCCGTGGGGTGGCTACATGTGGATTTGTCACAAAAGCTTGTGGGTCACATTCGATGATTGGTGGTTTCATGCTTGGACTTATCATTCCAAAAGGAGAGCTGGCCATTAATATTATGGAAAGCATTGAACAGTTTGTCAATGGAATCCTGTTGCCAGCCTTCGCTATGCAAAACGGGCTTAGGACAAATTTTCATGATTTACCATACGTAGCTAATTTGGTAGTCGCTTCGCTGATTATAGTTGCGGCCACCTCCGTGAAAATTGTCATTGCTATTATCATCTGTTTATACTTTGGTATGTCAGCTCGAGATGGTTTGGCTCTTGGAGGTCTTATGAACACTAAAGGTGTTTTAGCACTCATAGATCGTGGACTGAGATTTTTCAATCCCTCAGAATCATCATCCCATGCCCGGATTAAGCTACGGGTTGCTATGCTCTTTATCGGCAGATTTAACGACCAGGAAGCGTTGAGCTACGCTTATAGAATAGCTGGTACACGAGGTGTCACCTTAACTGTGGTGCGATTTCTCCCGAGTAAGGATGTCGAACAAAATGTTAACGAATATGATGAATAAGGGAATTTGGACGTACCTACTTCAGAAAGCGAGATTGAGAAGGAGTTGGATGATGATTTTATCAACGAGTTGAGATTCAAGTCGATGTTGGATGAGTCCATAACTTATTTAGATAAACATATGAACAATGGTGAGCAATTGTTGGAAGACATTAGAAGAAATTACGACGATTTTGATCTTTATATAGTTGGACGTGGCCGAGAAGTGAAGTCACCATTGGCAATTGGATTATCAGAGTTGATAGACAATCCAGAATTGGGACCAATTGGAGACGCATTGATATCTTCTGCATTTACATCACATGCATCGGTTTTGGTGGTGCAACAACCTTCTATTGATAATTTCATAACTGCGTTAGATCGTAGTCCGGGCAACTTCAGACAAAAGAAATGGGCTTCTCCAGTTTTAAATCCTGTCTACGTACGAAGTAGTTGAAAATACTAAAAAGAGAGGATGATTAATCCTTATTGCATATTCATCATCATTATTTCGTGATTCTATCAGAAAAGTCCTTATTTTATGGACCTTTTTCAGGGAACAATTCAAATAGCTTTAAAGGAGTTCTTTTTGTAACTTTATAGTATTTTTTTAAGGGTTTTTTTTTTTTTAATTTAAAGGTAAATATAGTCACCTTTTGTATTGATAATAGGGCAAAAAATCATTTTGGTCCCTAACTTATCACGAAATATTATATTTTGACCACTGTTTCATTTTTTAGCTCCCGTGGTCCCTAACTTTTCAGAAATTCATCAATTTAGTCCTTGTGTTAGTCAACCATTAGTCAAATTTAACAGTCACATGGGTATTTTATTCTTTTTGTATAAAAATAATAATTTATATTAAAAATTATTAAAAACTTATTAAACAAAAATTTAATTAAAAAATTAACAAAACTTTTTTTTTTAAAAAAAAATAGCAAATGGAGGAGGCCTGCCTCCTCCATTCCCAAAAAATGATGGGAGGAGGCAGGGCGCCACCTCCATCCGATCTGAGAGGAGGGGGGTGCTACCTCCTCCATCAGATTTGGGAGGAGGTCGTGCCTCCTCCCAGGTTTCTGAAAATTCAGAAACCAGAAGATTTCTGGATTTCCAAAAACCTAGAAATGATGGGAGGAGGCGCCGCCTCCTCCTTCAGATTTGGGAGGAGGAGGCCGCCTCCTCCATCAAATATGAGACGAGGCGGCCGCGCCTCCTCCCAGGTTTCTGGAAATCCAAAATCCTTGATTTCTGGGTTTCTGAAAACCCAGAAATGATGGGAGGAGGCAGCGCCTCTCCCATCGGATCTAGGATGAAGAGGCCGCCTCCTCCATCAGATATGGGAGGAGGCGGACGTGCCTCCTCCCAGGCTTTCGGAAATCCAGAAACCTAGAAAATCTGGGTGTCTGGTTCTTTCAGAAGTAGAAACCCAAAAATTTCTGGGTTTCCCAAAAAAAAATAATTTTTTTATAAGTAATTGTTTTAAATTAATATTATTAAATTTTAATATATAATATTATTTTTTAAATTTTTTTATTTATTGTAATAATTTTTTAAAGGTTTTTAATTTTAATAAAGGAAAAAATTGAATTTTCAATTTAATAAATTAAAACTAAGGGTAAAATGGTCAAAGTACACAATCTGTTAGGTTTGACCGTAAAAAATTTGGTCAAAAGAACTAAATTGATGGATTTCTGAAAAGTTAGGGACCACGGGAGCTAAAAAAATAAAACAATGGTCAAAATGTAATATTTCGTGATAAGTTAGGGACCAAAATAATTTTTGTCCTTGATAATAACATATATACTACATACTCCAATCACTTATTGAAATTATTTTAAAAATAATGAAGAACATGTTAATGTATGGTGTGATGCAATAAGGGCCATTGATCTAATCAAAATGCGTGACCTTATTAAAATGTATGGTTTGAATTGTTGAATCGACGGTTCGTGGTTTAAGTACATAATAATAATATTAAACATATTATTAGACTTTCTTGTATTTTGGAGGCACATTTACTTAACCCAGTGCATCACTTAATTGGTGGAAATAAATAGTGTATTAAGGAAAGTAACATATGTAACGTGCCTTGATTTTAAAGTATTTTAAAGTAACATAATATTAGAAAATGCACTCTAATATTATTAAAAAAAATTAAAATAAATTAAACAATTTTAAAAATTCAAAATCAAATATGAATATGTTAACCCAAAAAACAACTCGAGTCAGGTCCAAAAAGTCATATTGGATTTGAATAATCTGAGAATTGTTATATATGTTATGTTATAGTGATTGACGTTAGAATTGTTTTTTCATATGATTAATTTGTTATGTTTGTTAATTTAGATTGTGACGATCAGTATAATATTATTTTCTTTTATATATATATATGAAATTGCACAATCATTAGGGGTTCATCCTTAAGAAAAATTATATTAAAACAATCATTTTATTGTAAACTAAGTTGAATTTTGTGATAATTCTTCTCTCCTCCCTGACACTCTCTCTGAGAGTTTGCAGGTGATGGTCTGTAGAAGCAGAACTCGCACCTAGTGTGCGTCAATTTCACTCGTGTAAGTGTTTTTTTGTCGTTTTTTCTTTTCTTTTACTAGTAAACTTTATTGGGGGGTGGAGTAGTGTGTCACTGTTCCAGATTTTTAATTAGAAAAAGTCTTAAGTAAAAGAAAGCTCTAGGGCCCACTTGAGTTTTGCTTGTTTGTTTCTTCTTTCTTGGTGTTTCTGGCTTTGTTTTCGCTCTATGTAGGATAACTGCGACCTGGTGAGTGATGGATCCAGACGAAATCTCGCGAAGGTGTGCGAAGCTATCACTTACTGAGGAGGATGGACCTGCGGCTAAAATTGGGGCAGATTTAAAGGAAGCGAGTATGAAAAAACTCTCTCTAAGCTTGGTAGGGAAAATTGTTGCTAATAGAGAAATCAGTAGAGAAGCCTTCAAATCCTTCATACCTATGATATGGAGATCTACAAATCCAGTGGAGATTGAGGCTATTGGTGTGAATTTGTTTATCTTTAGGTTTGGTTGTCTTTGGGATAGAAAACGTGTTTTGGAGGGTGGTCCTTGGTCTTTTGACAAACATTTGCTGATTTTGAAGGAGATTGTAGGATCGGATAGATTGGAGGATCAAGATTTTAGTTCCACTCCTTTTTGGGTTCAGATTTACAATCTTCCTTTAGTTTGCTTAACTAGGGATATAAAGATGGTTTTGGGTAAGAAAATTGGGGAAGTAAAAGATATTGATGATGGTGATAGTGAAGACTGTTTGGGGAAGTTTATTAGGGTTAGGGTGGTGATTGATGTTTCAAAACCCTTAAAAAGGAGGCTGAGAGTTGCACTGGGGGATAATGATGAGGAGATTGCTGTCCTTCTATGCTACGAAAGGTTTTCATATTTTTGCTATTATTGTAGGTGTATGGGTCATTTGGTCAGGGATTGTAGGGATAATCCGAGTGGTTTGAAGAATATCTCAGATATGAAATATGGGGCATGGTTGAAGGCACCTGCGAGTAGTCGTGCGAGATTTAATGGGGGCAAACGTTCGGGTACAGAAGACACTAATAGTGAAGGAGCGAAGGGAGGTGTTGAGGTTAGAAAATCTACTGTTAATACTGAGGAAGTCCAGCCAGTAGAGGTAGTAGAAGAGGAGAATCCTGGGATGGTTGGGGCCAACAGTGTGTCTGTGGGTGAGGCTCCTTCAGAGTTAAATACCGTGGTCGAGAATTCTGTGCTCAGCATGGTGGATCCAGGGGATGTGATCAGTGCAGTGAAAGCAGGTTTTCCTAGGGAGGTCAAGATTGACTATCCAGGGATAGTAGAGGTTTCCATGTTTCAAGGTGCAGCAATTAATCAGGAAGTGGGCTCAGTGGCGAGCTCAAATGCTACTGAGCTCTCTGCAATCCAACAGCTTTATGTTGTGCAGGATTCTGGAGAGGTCAATAGTCCTAAACATAAAAGATGGAAGAGATTGGCTAGGGGAAGAGCTTCCAGCAGTGGAGATACTTCAATAGGTGACCCAGTGGGTAAAAGGGTGCTGTCCTTTGAAGATGATTAGGGGCAGGAAGGAAAGAAAATTAGATTGGAAGAGTATGAAGAGTCAGCGGTTGCTGGAAGCCAGCACCGCTGGCAGCCATGAAAATATTAAGTTGGAATGTCTGGGGGTTGGGGAACTCTCGGACATTCAGAGCTCTGCAGGAGCTGGTTCGTTCGACTAATCCTCAGATTATTTTTCTTATAGAGACTAGACTTGACAGTAGGAGTTCGGGTAGAGTTCGTTCAGGGTTAGGTTTTGAAAATTGCTTTGTTATTGATAGAGTAGGGTTTGGTGCTGGTTTAATATTATTATGGAGGGATAGTTGTGTTATTGATGTTAAATCTTTCTCTAAGGGTCATATTGATGTTGTAGTGTATGATTCTGAAGGATCGCGGTAAAGGTTTACGGGGTTTTAGGGTATCCAAAAAAGGAGATGAGGTTTCATTCTTGGAATCTACTGTGTAGGCTTGGGGTATTGGGTAATTTACCTTGGTTAGTGGGGGTGATTTTAATAAAGTTCTGTGTAATGGAGAAAAGGTTGGTGGTATAGTTAAGAGTCATTCAGCGATTGCGAAGTTTCAGGAGGCAGTTGATTTGTGTAATATGATAGATATGGGGTATTGGGGGCCATCTTTTACTTGGAGTCATATGGGTTTGGGGGAAAAGTTGATTGAGGATAGACTTGATAGAATGTTTTGCAGTTTAGCTTGGAGGGGGTTATTTCCTAATGCTCGGGTAAATCATCTTTGTCACTGGGGATCGGATCACAGGCCAGTGATGGTTGAAAACATTTGCAAGGATAATTCTGAGCGACTTTCTGTGAAGGGCTGGAGTTCTAGATTTCATTTTAAGGAGGTGTAGGTAGAGGAAGAAGAGTGCAGGGCGGTGGTTGACAGTTCTTGGAAGGCTAGTTGGGGTTTGAATGTGCTGGCTTCTATGCACAACAGCTTGGGGCTGATTACAGATGGGTTGGGCTATTGGGTCTGTATGAAGAATAAAGCTCAAAACAGAGAGCTTTAGAGTCTCAAAAGGGAGCTGGCAGAGTTGCAGGCAAGGGCTGGTAGGTCTGTTTTAGGGGCAGCCAGGGCTGACTTTTCCAGAATTAAAACAGTGGAAGAGAAACTTGATGTTGTGCTGGCTGCTAGAGAAATTCAGTGGAGACAGAGGTCTAGGGCATTATGGCTCAAAGTAAGAGATAAAAACTCAAAGTTTTTTCATGCCAAAGCATCTCAGAGAAGAAAACGTAACAGAATTATGGGGCTGATGAACTCAGAGGGAATCTGGAAGGATAAGACTGAAGACATAGAGCTGGTTATCTCAGATTTCTACAGCCAGCTTTTTTCCTCTTCTTCTCCCTCTTCGGAAGCCTTGGAGGAGGTTCTGCAGTGTGTTGACAACAAGGTATCTCCTCAGATAAACAACCTTCTTTCTTTACCGTTCACATCGGAATAGATGGTAGTGCGTTACGTCAGATGCCGCCCGCAAAGGCCCCTGGTCCAGACGGTTTACCAGCAGCTTTCTTCTAAAAATTCTAGTCAACAATAAGAGGTAAGGTTACAAGTGTTGTTCTTGATGTTTTAAATAATGGAGCTGATTTAAATTTGATAGGAGAAGCTTATGTTGTTCTAATCCCCAAAGTTAAGAATCATGTTAGAATTGGTGAATTTAGACCAATAAGTTTGTGCAATGTTGTGTATAAATTAGTAGCTAAAATTCTTGCGAATAGATTGAAATTGGTGTTGAGTGATGTCGTTTCCCCTAGTCAGAGTGCGTTTGTTCCGGGTAGATTGATAACGGACAACGTAGTTGTTGGGTTCAAGTGTTTGCATTTTTTGAAGGGCTATAGGAGTGGTTCTAAGGGGTGGGCTGCCTTGAAGTTAGACATGAGTAAGGCTTATGACAAGGTTGAGTGGGAGTTTCTAAGGAGTATTATGTGTAAATTAGGTTTCTCAACTGGGTGGGTCAATCTTATTATGGGATGTGTGACTTCGGCGACTTATAGGTTTTTGGTGAATGGTGAGCCTAGGGGAAAGGTTGTTCCTTCGAGGGCCTTAGACAGGGGTGTCCTTTATCTCCTTACCTTTTCTTGTTGTGTTCGGAAGGTCTTACTGCTCTGATGGGTCAGGCCGAGAGAGTAAGGTTGATTCATGGCATTAAAGTTGCTAGATACGCCCCATCGGTGTCCTATTTATTGTTCGCGGATGACAGTTTAATGTTTGTTAGAGCTTCGGTTAGTGAGTATGGCTCTCTGAAAGACATCTTGAGAAAATATGAAGCTGCTTCGAGTCAATCAATTAATTTTGATAAGTCTGCTCTCTCTTTTAGTCCCAACTCTCCTCAGGGAATAATTAATGAGATTAAGCAGATTTTTAGTGTAGAGATTGTAGCTTGCCATGAGACGTACTTGGGTTTACCTTCATCGGTTAGTAAGAATAAGAGAAAAATCTTTGGTATGGTGAAAGATAGAATATGGCATAAGTTGCAGGGTTAGAAGAATAGGCTTTTTTCGGTGGGAGGGAAAGAGGTTCTCATAAAAGCAATTGCCCAGGCCATCCCCTCCTATGCGATGAGCTGATTTAGGCTTCCGATATCTCTAGGTTTAGAGATTCAAGGGATGATTTCTGATTTTTAGTGGGGGATGAACAAAGGGAAAAAAAAGTTTGCATTGGATGAGCTAGAGAAAAATGTGTCAACCTAAGGAATTGGGTGCAATGGGTTTCAAAGAGATTTCAGCCTTCAATCAAGCAATGCTAGCTAAGATTGGTTGGAGGATTTTGTGCCAGCCCTTTTCCTTACTCTCCAGAGTGATTAAGGTAAAGTATTTCCCTTCGGGTTCTTTTATGAATGCCAAATTGGGCTGTCGGCCTTTGTTTGTGTGGAGGAGTGTTGTTTGGGGTATAGAGGTTCTTGAGAAAGGTTTAAGGTGGAAAATAGAGGATGGCTTGAAGATAGGCATTTACAATGAACCTTGGCTTCCTAAAGATTCAGGGTTCTCGGTGTATTCTCCCAAGGTGCTGCCAGAAGGGGTCAGGTGTCCTCTCTTTTGGAGCAGCAAGGAAGTTGGTGTAGGGAGTTGGTGGAGAGATATTTTCTTCCTTCTGAAGCTATTGTTATCCTGGGGATTCTTTTGAGTGTGCGGCCTGTTGAGGACTCCTTTGTGTGGCATTTCGATCGTAGAGGAGAGTTCTCGGTCAAGAGTGCGTATATGCTCTCTATTAAGGGTAGGGACCAGCTATCAGCTTCCTGCTATTCGAATCATTCAGGTTGGTGGAAGTTGATTTGGGCCCCGAAGATCCCTAAGAAAATTAGAATCTTCTGCTGTAAGGCTTGTAAAGGGATCTTACCAACCAATGAGGGGTTGTTTCGTAAAGACATTGTAGCTTCTAGCTTGTGTTCTTTGTACGATAGTGCTGTGGAGACTGTGGATCATATTTCTTGGGGCTGTGTTGTTATGCAGAAATGGTGGACATCTTGTCCTTTTTTTTTATGAGTTGTAGAAATTCAGGGCCGTGGATGTGTGAGATAGGCTGGTTTGGGTCTCTTCCTCTTTTTCTCATGATATGTTTGTCCAGTTTATTGTTGCTTTGTGGCTTGCTTGGGGTTACAGAAATTTGTTGTCTCATGGGGGGCTGTTCCTGCTGAAGCTAATGTCTAGACCCGTGCAGGGAAGCTGTTGGATGAGTTTTCTCAGCCTTTGGTCTCTAAAAAATCTCCTGAGGTGCAGCAGCTCAAGCTTCCTCAATGGCAGCCTCCTGTCTTGGGTTTCAAAGTTAATGTTGATGCAGCAACAAATTCAGCTGATGACAGTTTTAGAGTTGGAGTGGTGGGTAGGGATTCTCTTGGTTTTATTGTTGGTGTAACTGCTGTTTTTTTTTTTTCCCTTTTCTTTTCTGTGGAGGTGGCTGAAGCTAGAGCTCTTTTGGAAGGTGTTTTATTTGCTGGTCATAGGGGTTTTGCTCCCTTCTCTATGGAGTCTGATGCTCAATCAGTAGTAGGGCTGTATAAGGGTCTGATGTTTTCTAGAGCTGAAGTGGATTTGGTTGTTAAATATATTGTGTCTTTTAGTTCTCTATTTGGTGTGAGTTGTATTAATTTCTTACCCAGATCTTGTAATGTTGTTGCCCATTCTTTGGCTAAGAGGGCTATTGTTTGTAAAGCTTCCAGCTATTGGAATGCCTCTGTTCCAGTCTGGCTGTCACAGCTAGCTGCTAAGGATATTTGTTTTGTCTCTTCTTTTGGAGGAGTTTAATGAAGATTTCTTTTCTCAAAAAAAAAAATTTTTGAATTTTGTAATTGAATTGAATTTTCAAAAAAAAAAAAAAAACAAAATGAGAACACATCTATCATTTATGATAAGCTAAAATCTATGTCGATATTGCCACTCATAAAAATTATCTGTGCATATAATTTATTAGCATGTCCACTATTAAATTTAAAAATAACAAATTTATTATAACATCCAAGAGATTACCAAAAATAACATATATAAAAATTTATTAATTTTGTATAAACCTTAACTTACTTCTGTCTTACATCAAACATGAATTTAAGTATTTTTGTTTTGGAATGTTACAGTTATTAAATTAATTAAATGTCTATAGGATTTGCCAATATTAATCATTATATATACGGTCCGGATATCTAATCTTACAATAAGGACACATCTACCCCATAATATAGGAAAACATAAAATTTATGTGATTGAATATAACAACATGAATTTTTTTTTTTTTTTTAAAAAAAGGTTACATTAATATATAATAAACTTTTACATTGACGTAGCATACTTACTACATACCCCAATTGAATTTATTTGAAATCTAGAATGATCATGATATACTTAATTGTGATAATTAAAGGGTGTTTCTGTTTGGTAATTAGAGGAGTCTCCTGTGTGGAGAGATTGGTGCTGGATATGATCAATGTACAGATCGATCAGTTGTTTTCTTTTCTTCAGTAATGCTATTCCTACTTTCTTCAACAACAAAAAAAAGGAAAAAAAAAAACTGATGAAACTATATATAGAATAGAATAATACGATTGAAACAAAATTCAGTTAGGAAATTATAACTATTATCAATTTTTACTAACTATAAGATGATGGCCTAACAGCGACAACAAGAAAACAATAACAATAACAAGATTGAGTACGTACGGACATCCATACAATTATAATGGATTTGTCTTCCTCCTATTAAAGTTGCCCTAGCTATCATCTTCTTGCATTAATTCTCTCTTCAAAACTATTATCTCGATCAGGCTTGATTTTTGAGAAATGGGTTTGGACGTGAAAGTGAATCGAACAGGACAGGATGGTTTACAATTGGGAGGCTACAATATAACAAATGCATCGTCATATGAAATCATGGTATGCTCTATGCAGAATGTAACCAGTGGAGACTCGGAATGGCAAATTCAGAATCCTCTGGTGCAATATCTGCCTGGTCTGGCCATGCAAATCGGTATGATGCTACTCCTCACCCGCATTTTGATGTTCATTCTCAAACCTCTTCGTCAGCACCGGTTCATCGCTGAAGTTATTGTAAGTAAATTACATTCTTTCGATACAAATTGTGGTACATACATACATTTGTGACTTACTCATGAAATTTTTTATATATATATATTTTGATCCCCTGTGTGTGTGCATATATATAGGCTGGTATTCTCATCGGCCCATCAGGTATCGGGAAATTACAGTTTGTAAATGCAGTGTTCACATTCGAAAGCAACATGTTACTAGAGACATTTGCCAGTTTCGGGCTCACTTACTACATGTTCTTGGTTGGGTTGGAGATGGACTTATCTGTCGTAAGAAACGTGAACAAGAAATCGAGGATCATGGTGGTGGGAACAATTTTGATTCCAATGGCGTTCGGGGCAGCCTTATATTTTGTTCCAATGCGTGTCATTAAGGGGCAAACATCGGTTCCTATGGGCTCCATAATTTATGGCATAATCATATCCATCACAAGCTTTCCGGACTTGGCGAGAATCCTCTCGGATGTGAAGCTCCTCCACACTGATATGGGTAGAATGGCATTGACTACTTCTATCTTCAGTGATATCACCGCTTGGGTTCTTCTTGTTGCCTCCATTACCATATTTGATCACCATAAATTCCTCGCGACATCAGTACCAACTCTGGCCTTTGTACTCATCTGCTGGTTTTTGGTACGTCCAGGCATTGCTTGGATGATAAGGCGCACTAAAAAGAAAGGAGGGAAATTCGGTGATGTGCATATAAGTTGCATCCTAACTGGGGTGGCAGCATGCGGGTTCATCACAGACGCTTGTGGATCGCATTCCATTTTAGGGGGTTTCATGCTTGGACTTATAATCCCAAATGGAGAGCTTGCAATATTGATTATGGAAAGAATTGGTGAGTTTGTGACTGGAATCTTGCTTCCTGTCTTCATTATGGTTAATGGCATTAGAACCAACTTTGGTGAAATACCATACTATGCTCATTGGGAATCTGTGGCTGTGATCACAATTGGTGCTACCTCCGCCAAGATTTTGAGCACTTTGCTCGTCTCTTTATGCATCGGCATACCACTTCGGGATGGTTTGGCTCTTGGAGGTCTCATGAACACCAAAGGTGTTTTGGCACTCATTGTTCTCAACGAAGGCCGGTCCTTGAAGGTCCTTTAATTTCTCTAGCTATTTTCTCAATATGTTGTGCATATGATTTTATATTAATTGACAATAATCTCACAATTTTCTTTCTTTGGATTGTGTAATTTGCAGCTTATAGACAACGTAACGATGACTGTAATGATGGTTGCAATCCTGTTCATGACGGCTTTGGTGGGGCCGATATTCTTCTTAGCCAACAACAATGCAAAGCGAACCAAGCACTACAAGCAAAGGACTATTATGAGAAGTAACCCAAACACACAACTTCGAGTCTTGGCGTGCGTTCACTCAATCCGCAACCTCTCTGGAATCATCAGCCTCCTTGAATTTTCCAATGCCACCAGGAAATCCCCAATCTGTGTCTATGTCGCCCACCTTGTCGAGCTACTTGGACGCGCCTCCGCCATGCTGATTGTGCATGAAACAGGAAGGACTGCTGCAGGAAACCACCCGCCCAGCCGCGAAAAGGCAGAGTCCGACCAAATCATAGGTGCCTTTCAAACATTTGAGGCCAGAAACGACGCGGTCTCTGTGTATCCACTCACGGTGGTTTCACCTTACGCCACAATGCACGAGGACATCATCAGCCTTGCGGAGGACAAGCGTGTCGCCATGATTTTGATACCTTTCCACAAACAAATGACTGCTGGTGGTGGTTTGCAAGGTGAGAACCACACAATTAAGGAATTAAACCAAAACGTGTTGCTCAAGGCACCATGTTCCGTAGGCATACTCATCGATCGTGGACTTGTATCGTTCATGAACTTGAATCCATTACCTAATAGCAGAGCAGAGCTGCGGTTTGCCATGCTCTTCATTGGCGGGTCAGATGATCACGAAGCTTTGAGCTACGCTTATAGAATAGCAGAGACACCAGGCATCAGCTTAACCGCGGTGAGGTTTCTTCCAGGAAAAGATGCCCAACTAAATATGGCAACCAAAGACGAAAATAAGGAAGATGAAGATGGGATTTTAGATTTTATCACAGACGGCGAGATTGAGAAGGAGCACGACGACGAGTACATCAACGAGTTCAGGTTCAAGTCAATGAACGACCCGTCGGTAACCTATCATGAGAAGCTAGTGAACAATGGTGAGGAATTAGTGGAAGCCATTAGAACAAGATACAGTGACTTTGATCTTTATATAGTGGGACGTGGGATCAATGTAAAGACGCCATTAACAAAGGGATTGTTGGAGTGGGCCGAGAATCCAGACCTGGGAGCAATTGGAGAGGCATTGGTAACATCTGAGTTCACAGCACATGCATCGGTTCTAGTGGTGCAACAACCTACTATTGATGGATTCTCAGTTAACTCACAGCTTCGCAGGGGCAAATTCGGACAAAAGAAATGGGCCTCCCCGATTCTGAATCCTGACTATGAAACTTATCAGAATCGGCAAAGGAAGAGTAATGTTGAATAATGATGGGTTTGTTCAAAGTGACAGGATATGTAATTAATTGTTTTTTATTTATTTTTTTTCTTATTTGTGCATGGCGAGTTTGGAACTTTAATTGATTTCAGCACTTGATTTATTTTATTTTATTTTATTTTGAGTTGGTAGCTTTTTTCAAAAGTAAATATTACATTTGCATCTTCTGAATTTTTATTTTTATCTTTTGAAAAGAGAATAAATATATTAAACCCAAAAGGAGATAACAGAAACTATTCCGGTATATCAGCCAGAACACACGACTCCACAGAAAGAGGAATATCATCAATCAAGAAAAAATCACCAAAAGAAGCTAAACCAAGCTTGGCTAAGCCATGAAGCACCGAATTAGACCGCCTAGGACCAAAGACCACAGAGAAATTAGGGACCAGAAGCAACAAGCATTGAAGCTCAGAAATTATAATACCAATCTAACCGCAGGCCCTTTAGGAGAGCCATAGCTTCGACCACTCGAGGAGAGAAATCAGCTTGTGCTGCCAAGTCGAACCCAAAACCTGCCCCGAACTATTACGAACCACCATCCCAAAGCCTACCGTCGAGCTACTTACATCCACTGCCGCATCTGTATTGACTTTGACAGAGCCAGCAGGCGGAAGCAGCCACCTAACAGAACCAACAGCAGTTGCTAAGGGATGAGAGAGATGAGCATTAGCCTGCTTAAAATCCTGCAGAAAACTCACTGACCCGCAAAAACAACATCAACCTCCAATAGCCTACCACCATGCAACACTTTATTCTGACGAAACCAGATTCGCCAAAGCAAAACACACAATAACTCAAAGTCTACCAGCTGCAACTGAGTTTTGCATAGTAAAATAAAAAAAAAAAAAAAGGTATAGCATCAACACCTTCCAGAGACGACAACAAACCACAAGCGTCATAGATACTTCTAAGGGCTGGACAACCCTAACAAGCATGCATAAAGTTTTCTGGCTTACTGCCACAAATACTACAATCCACCTCCAGAGCAATACTCTTGCGAGCCAAGGCATACTTGGATGGGATTCAAGCATAACAGTCACGCCAAATAAAAAGCTTAATTTTCAAAGGTAAATTCAGACACCAAAAATATTTCCACCAGGACTCCACTGAAAAGAGACCAAAACCACTACTAACACAAGCCACAGAACAGCCTAACCAATAACCACTCTTGACCGAACAATTGCCAAGTTTATCAAAATGCCAACACACCGCATCATCCACAAAATGAGCAGAAGTGGGGATACTAAGGATAACTTCAGCATCAATCTCCAAAAAAACAGAACAAATAAGAATCTCATTCCAAGCACTTAAGGGAAGATTTAATTGACTGGCCAACGCAAACTCACCAAGGATTGGAGGGGAAATAACTTTAAAAGTAGATGGCCTGGGGATCCAACGATCCTTATAAATATGGATAGAATCACCTTTACCAACCCCCCACCGATAACCCTGTTGGATTAGCTCACGACCCCACATCAAACTCCTCTAAACAAATGAACTAGAAGATTTTACAGAAGCTTGAAGGAAATTCATAAAAAGGAAAAAAAAACACTCTTTGAGGACACGGGTGGCCAAAGAGTTAGGATTATGCAACACTCGTCAACCCTGCTTAGCCAACATAGACTGATTAAATACATTCAAATCCCGAAAGCCTAACCCACCTGCAAGTTTATTCTTACAAAGCGTCTTCCAAGAACTCCAATGAATTTTTCGATTATTATTATCACTACCCCACCAAAATCTAGCACAAAATCTATGAATTTTCCAAATCAAAGCCTTATTTAGTTTGAAGAGATTCATACTATAAATAGGAATAACTTGCACAACCGCCTTCAACGGGATCTCCCTACCCGCAACAGAAAAAAATTTCCCATTCCAACTCTACAATCTAGCCCAAACATGATTTTTAATAGAACGGAAAAGCCCTGTTTTGTTATGCCCAACAAAACTAGAGAGCCCCAAATACCGCTCATGACAATCCACCAATTGAACACCTAAAACTATAGCTAAACCACTCGCCTCTAGAGGAGTCACCTATTTGCTGCAACACATAGAAGACTTCTCAAAATTAATCAACAGTCCAGAAACTCTAGAGTAAATATCCAGAATATTCTTTAAATTCTCACACTCGGCCAAAGTAGCACGGGTAAATATCATGCTATCGTTCGCAAAAAAAAAAAAAGTGGGTTTTTTTAGGGCCACACCTGCTGCACTTAAACCCCGCCATTGATCCCATTCTCTTAGCCTTATAAAAAAGAGCAGAAAGGCCCTTAACACAAATAAGGAACAAATAAGGAGAGAGAGGGTCACCTTGCCGAAGCCCTCGAGAAGGGCGTAGAGGGCCAAAAGCTTCACCATTTAACAAAAAGGAGTACAAAATTGATTGAACACAGTTCATAACTATATCAATCCAACACCTATAAAAACCAAGACAAAACAACATGCCTTCCAAGAAACCCCATTCAACCCGGTCATAGGCCTTGAACATATCTAGCTTAGACGCCAAAAAACCCCGCTTCCCTTTGACCTTCCGTTTTAAAGCATGAAGGCACTCGAAACCCACAATAGCATTATCTGTAATAACTCGACTTGGAATGAAGGCACTCTGAGAGGCGGAAATCACTATATCCATAACACTACGAAGACGATTCGCCAAAGCTTTAGAAACCACTTTGAAGACCACATAACATAAACTAATCGGCCGAAAATTCGTTATCTTAGCAGTACCTCGGATTTTAGGGATTAGAGTAATCAACATCTTATTCACAGCTTGAAGAGAGTGGCCTTTATTCAAGCAATTCAAGCAAGCCTCCACCAAATTGGAACCAACCACGTCCCAATTCTGCTGAAAGAAACCAGCCAGAAGGCCATTAAATGTCCCAATATATATTCATCAGTTTCTCTATACTACCATTTTCTCTACCAGTACATAGCTTTTCTTAACACAATTTGTTAACTCACACCAGCTTGTTGATGAACAAATACAAAGTGTTTGTTAATTTATTCTTCTCCATATGGAGGCTATTTATAGAAAAATACAAAGTGAGAATCAAGTAATTGATCTTCTATAATCTCTCTATCAATCACTCCTATAATCACTCTATCAATCACTCCTATAATCACTCTATCAATCACTCCTATAATCTCTACTATGATTACTCCCATCAATCACTCCTATAATCACTCATACAATTAAGTAATAGATTTTCAACTATATACAACAAATATCTTACATTAATAATAAAATACTCTAACATTCCCCCTCAAGTTGGTGCATAGATGTCACTCATGCCCAACTTGCTAATTGAGTCATGAAAACTCTTTTCATTAATGGTCTTTGTAAGGATATCTGCAAGTTGGTCCTTACTTGGAACAAAAGGAAGCTCGATTATCTTTTCTTCTAATTTCTCTTTGATAAAGAATCGATCAATCTCCACATGCTTAGTACGATCATGTTGTACAGGATTGTTAGCAATCTGTACTGAAACCTTATTATCACAACACAGTCTCACACAGTCTCTTTGGTGAAATCCCAAATCACTAAATAAATTCTTCAACCACAATAATTCAGTAATTCCTTAGGCAATCCCTTGAAATTCTACCTCAGCACTAGATCGTGATACCATGGTCTGTTTCTTACTCCTCCAAATGACTAGGTTCCCTCCTACAAAGGTGAAGTAACCAGAAGTAGATCTCCGATCACTAGCATTCCCAGCCCAATCAGCATCCGTGTATCCCTTGATATCTAGATGTTCATTGTTAGAAAACATTAATCCTCTACCAGAAGCTCCTTTTAAGTATCTCAGAATCCGAAGAACTGTATCCATTGGACTTTTAGTAGGAGCATGCATAAATTGGCGTACTACACTTACTGCATATGCAATGTCAGGACGAGTATGCGACAGATAGATATACTTACCAACAAGCCTTTGATATCTTTCTTTGTTTGCTGGGGTTTGATCAGGGTAATCTGGACATTCACATAACTTGTGATTTTGGTCCATAGGAGTATCTGTCGGTTTGCTAGCAAGCATCCCAATTTCTGTAAGTAGATCAAAAACATACTTTTTCTGACTGAGGAAAATCCCATGTTTTGATCGGGCTACCTCAATTCCCAAAAAATACCTTAATACTCCCGGGTCTTTCATTTCAAACTCTGTGGCCAAGTGTTTTTGGAGATTAATCATCTTCAGATCATTATTTCTTGTAACAATCATATCGTCAACATAGACGATCAGTATAGTGATTCTGTTACCCTTATGTTTCAAGAATAAGGTGTGATCGGAGTTACTTTGCTGATATCCTAATTTCCTTATGGAAGTACTGAGTCGTCCAAACCAGGCTCTAAGTAATTGTTTTAGTCCGTAGAGAGCCTTTTTTAGTTTACAGACTTTACCAGTTTTAGAATCAAAACCAGGGGGAAGATTCATATAAACTTCTTCACTGAGTTCCCCATGTAGAAATGCATTTTTTACATCAAATTGTTTCAATGGCCACTCCAGATTTGCTACTAGTGAGAGAAGTACCCTAACAGTGTTTAACTTTGCTACCGGGGCAAAAGTCTCATGATAGTCAACTCTGTAAGTCTGAGTGTACCCTTTAGCAACCAATCTGGCCTTGTACCTTTCAATCGAGCCATCTTCTTTGTGTTTGATGGTATAGACCCATCGACATCCAACAGCCTTCTTCCCTTGAGGTAGATTCACTATTTTCCAGGTGCAATTTTTTTGTAAAACTTTCATCTCCTCATCCATGGCTCATACCCAATTCTGGTATATCAATGCATCTTGCAATTTACTAGGAATAGATATAGAGGATAATTGATGTGCAAAAGCTTTAAAGGTTTCAGATAAGTCTGTGCGTTGAGGTGTAATCAATAATAGAGTAAAGGGCCTTACTATCTGCTGGAGGTCGTTTAGGAGAAAAACCAAACCATACAGGTGGTCTATGTTCTCGACTAGGATACCGTCTGATAGACTAGGTCAGGATCTGTGTGATTTTCACTGGACAAGTCATCAGATAAAATAGAGGGTTCAAGAGTTACCTCAGGTGTATTTTCAACCTCAAAGTCTGATTGACGAACCGGTGAGGGATAAGAGGAAGGTTGTACTACCTGTATGAGAACTGACTCCCCCCGTTTCTCTTTCCCTTTATTCTGCCTTTCATATATTCTCAAGGGTGGTTCTGTCTTTTTTGTGAGACTACTAGGAATCTCATTTTCATAAGGTAAATTCTCTCTCTCGAAAGATTGACCTCTCAGACTAATGGGTATACCACTGTCATTTTTAGGAGACTTCTCTACATAGTTTGAATTCTCCCTCTGAAGAGAAGTCGTAGGAGTAACGTATGTCTCATCTTCCCAAAATGTGACATCTTGTGACACAAATACCCTACGAGATGGAGGATGATAACATTTGTACCCTTTTTGTGAGCTAGAATACCCTATAAAAACACACTTAAGAGCACGTGGGTCTAACTTTCCTCGATGAGGAGCATGCACATGTACATATACCACACATCCAAAGACTCGAGGAAGAATATGTAATGCAGAGTTAATATCACAGTAATGAGACAAGGATTGCAGTGGAGTTTGAAAAGGCAAAATACTAGATGGCATACGATTAATGAGATATGCAGCAGATAGAACTGCATCACCCCAAAAAGATTTAGGCATATGCATACCGAGAAGTAAAGATCGTGCAACCTCAAGGAGATGACGATTTTTACGTTCAGCGGTACCATTTTGTTTAGGGGTATGTGCATAAGATGTTTGGTGGAGAATACAATTTTTCAAACAAAAAGCTTTGACAATATGGTTTAGATATTCACCACCATTATATAAGCGTAACTTGAATTTTCTTATGAAACTGTGTGAGAATCATATGATAAAAATTTTGAAAGACGTCGCATACATCACTTTTATTTTTTAAAAGAAAAATCCAAGTCATGCGAGTACAATCATCAATAAATGTAACAAACCAGCGCATACCAGATGTAGAAACAATATTAGATGGACCCCAAACATCAGAATGAACAAGAGAGAAAGGCATAGATCGTTTATTATCATTACTAGAGGGGAAAACAGTGCGATGATGTTTAGACAAAACACATGTCTCACACTATATATTATTGTGTCCAATTGTTTTAAACAAAGAAGGGAATAAAAACTTGAGATATTCAAAAGAACAATTACCTAAACGCTTATGCCAAAGGAAGATATTACTCTCATTGTCAGCTTTAACTTGGACTACTCTGTGAAGATGACTAGGACAACCCTCCTTCTTCCCTACTATTTCCAATCGTCTCTTTAGTTGTGATGTCCTGAAACACACAATGAGAAGGCCAAAACGTAACATAAAAATTTAGAGATTTAGTGATTTGACTAATCGAGAGTAAATTGTTGGATAAAGTGGGCACGTGTAAAACAGATGATAAATTTAAGGACGGTGTTAGAGATATAGATCTAGCCCCATGAACTGAGGTGGGTGTACCATCAGCATATGACATATTATTGGTTTTGGTTGGACTACGATGACTGAAGTTTTGAGAATTAAAAGTCATGTGATCCATTGCACCAGAATCAATTATCCAAGTATTGTTACTAGAAACTGTAGAAACATTGAAAGCAGAATGAAAAATACCTGAGTTGGAGAATTGAATTTGAGAATCACATACGTTACCCTGGAGAGTAGAAGACGAGCTGTCCGAGGATGAAGTAAGAGAGGCAGTTCCAGTAGCCATAATAGAAGTAGTCACAGTAGCAGCGGAAGTAAATGAATTTTTTTTTTTACTCGATTGAAGAGTCAATACTGGGTGGCAGCAGCGCACAAATGAAGGCGACGGCGCACGAAGGTCGGTGATGTAGGGTGCACGAAGATCACCGAAAAAGAAGCAGCGACTTGGGTCGCTGTTGAAGAAGAAGCAACGTGGGTCGGGTCGGGCACAAACAACACAGTAACGAGGCGGTGGTGTATAGAGCTTCTGGTAGTAATATTTTGTTGGGATTTATGCCCTAAAGCTTGTAATTGTAAATGGTTAAAAAAAAATAATAAGAATTATTCAGATTATTATTCAAGTTCATAAAATGTTTTATATTCAATAATACATTCGTATTGTGCAAGAATATCCTAGATTGCAAGATGTAATCTTATAATGAGTATATGATGGTCATATACAGAGAGGATTCATTTTCAGACGTGCAATCTAAAGAGTCCGTAGAGAGCGAACAAAGCTGGGTACTTTGTTTGTGATTGATCTACTGCTGCGATCCATTCTGTAAAGTACGGTGGTCTTATCCTAAACCGCTCATGTAGTGGACATGAGAATGGAGGCACCTTATATGATGAGATCATATAGGACTGGGCCACGATTTATATGAATCTCTCACCAAGATCCGTTAGTAGATGAGATTCATATATAATCGATAAATAATTGCTATTTATAGGTGATCTTAATCCTGAGTGTCTTATCGACTCCTTCAGGTTAGATCGTGGCTTTTGATTTACCATGAGTGAGGTTGATGAGAATCTCGACCAATACCTCTGTATCTTGGAGCTGCGGTTTGGCTTGTGGCTGTGAAGGTTTGTACACAATAGTGGAATCCACTCCTTCTTGATTGAAGTAGATGAGTAGTTCCCTTAATGGTTGATTCGGGGCTTGAACGATTATGAACGCTCTCCTTCTTCCGTGAGGAAGACATGATTTAATTGTTCATTAGAGAATCAATGGTACTTAAAGGAAAAGATATTTCTAGAGGGGTATAACGAACTTTATGACCCAGCTCTAGTTATGAATTATTTGTGGAGGATCACACTATATGCAATTAGCTATATCAATGAACACTGAAACTTCAGATTGTATAAACATGTCTACAGTTTTGAGAGTGCAGCCTCGAGTTTTTAGTGGAATAACTCCGAGGTTAATAATCGTGAAATAGTTTTAATCAATATTACTAAGTATTATTGGAGCTCAAAACTGTGGGTCCATTAGGTCCCCTTGCTAGCCCTTATGGTTGTTGGTAACGAGGATCACGGTAGATTAATTGGATGGTTCAATTAATAGTGTTACGAAAGTAATGCAATTTAAATAAAAGAGAATAATTAAATAATGTGATTATTTAATTAATTAAATATTTAATAAAATAATAGAAATTAATAATTATGAATTATTAATTCTATTTATTAAATATGAGGTCATATGATTAAATAATGACTAGGACAAAAAAATTAAAATAATTAGATTATTTTAATAGTGCAAAAGGTCACAGGTTCAAGTCTTTAGGGAGACTAAAATTAAATAGGATTTAGAATCCTATTTTGACTTGGTCAAACTAAAACCCTAAAGGACTACTATATAAGTGTTATATAGTTAGGAAAAACCTAACCTAATACACAAGTAAAAAAGAAAGAGAATTCGGCCACCAAAGAGAGAAGAAAAGAGAAAAAAAAGGTTTTTTCTGACTCTCTCCTCTTTTGCAGGATTCGGCCTGCGTTCTTTTCACGTGACCTCCATCTCTTGCCATGACATGCCCACACACACGTTGTCAGACCGTGGGTTATAGCTCGGAAGATCTGGTGGTAGATCGAGGAATCAGAAAAAAAAAATTAAGAAAAAGATATGTAGTTCATGAAATCTTTTTCTGCGTATATACAGGAACTCGTTCCTGATTGAAAAAGGTTTTCAATATAAGAAAAATTTTTGAAACCCAATTCCGCATGTTATACGATAATCAAAATCTTTTCTAAAATTCCCTTTATATTTCACCAGAAAAATAAATGAAAAAAGAACCAGCAAGGAGTCGGGGTAGCGAGGTAGTAGTTTTGTAGAAAATGACTTGGTTGTAGCCAGACAAGCAGATCTAAGTCTAGGCAGCCAGGATTTTAGCAGGTTAGAAATAAAATTATATATTACAATACTATGATTATGTTTCGAAAGGAAAAAAAAAATATTGTAGAGAAAGGAGATGAAGAACCCAAAATAATTTGTTTGGGCTCTGATACCATGAACAAATACAAAGTGTTTGTTAATTTATTCTTCTCCATATAGAGGCTATTTATAGAAAAATACAAACTGAGAATCAAGTAATTGATCTCCTATAATCTCTCTATCAATCACTCATATAGTCACTCCTATAATCTCTCCTATGATTACTCCCATCAATCACTCCTATAATCACTCCTACAATTAATTAATAGATTGTCAACTATATACAACAAATATCTTACATTAATAATAGGGCTAATTACAATGACATCCCCTGTGATTTGACATAATAACACAGATATGTCAAGTATGGCCATAAATACAGTAAATTACCCTGACGTTTTAGAAATGTTACACAAACATCCCTTATCGTTAACTTCAGACCATTAGTGTCTAACGGTCAACGGTGCAAATTTTTTTAAAATGCCTAAAATACCCTTCTTTCCATTTTTAAAAAATTAAAAAAATATATAAAAATTAATGTTCATCCACCTTCATCAAGTTCATCTTCATCAATCCACATCTTCATCTTCTTTAACAAAATCAACATTTTTCAATTTCACAAAAAAAAATAAATCAATATTTTCCATCATCTTCAACATCAATATTCAACATCACAACCCATCCCAATACAACATCACACCAACAACAACAATATTCAACATCATCAATATTCAACATTTTCCAGAAATTAAAAAATACACAAACAGGTAACCCAAAACCAGAAACTCAACATCATTACAACCAGAAAACAAACCCAAAATCATCACAAGAAACCAAACCCAGCTCCATCGAACCCAGAAAACAAACCCAGCTCCATCATCAAACAGCTCCAGAAATTCAATTTTTCAGAAATTAAAAAGAATATCGAAGTGGAAGATGAAGAACATAAATAAAAATAATAAAAAAAATAAAAAAAAATAAAAAGAGTGAGTTAAGTTCAACTCGAACCCAAACCTGGGTTCGAAGAGGAACCCAAGTTCTGGGTTCGTCTTCAAACCCGAAGAACAGAAAGAAAAAAAAAAAAGAGTTAGAGTCGAACCCAGAAGTTGGGTTGAAGAAGAAGGAATTGAATCGATTGGATTGATCGAGCCGAGTTCGAAGAGGAACCCAAAAACTGGGTTCGTCCTCGAACCCAGTTTAAGAGGAACCCAAGTTCTGGGTTCGTCTTCGAATTCGAAAAACATAAAAAAAAAAAAAAAAAAAGTTAGAGTCGAACCTAGAAACTGGGTTCGTCTTCGAACCCAGAAACTAGGTTCGAGGAGGAACCCAGGTAAGTGAAGGACCAGATCACATGCGATCTGGTCCTTCGCTTTTTATAATCGTCGCCTGAGCGCGCACCGGCGATCTCTTGAGAAGATGGAGCTTTGGCTCCACCTCCCATCTCAGTTGGAGCCAAAGCTCCAAAATGGAAACGATGGTTCCAGATTTCTGGAACCATCGTTTTTATTATTTATTTTTCTTTTAAATCTTTTTTTTTTTTTTTGCAATGGATCGGATGATCTGATCCATTGGATGGTCTGCATCCAATGGACTAGATCTCATCTGGTCCATTGGCTTTTTTTTAAAAAAATTTTAATTAATTATTAAATTAATATAACATAATAAAAATTATTTTAATTAAGTAAGGGCATTTTAGTCATTTTGCACCGTTGACTGTTAGACACTAACGGTCTGGAGTTGACGGTAGAAGATGTTTGTATAACATTTCTGAAACGTCAGGATAATTTACTGTATTTATGGCCATACTTCACATATCTGTGCTCACAAATTCCGGCCATTGACTTGTATGCAGAATTTTGTCATATATCCATGTTTGATCACTCCAACATAAAACACTTCAACCTACGAAAAAATAGTGAGGAAGAGATAAGGTGAGGAAAGAATCTAAGTCACAATGTGATTTGAAATATGGAAGATATAATGCATCAAATACATTAATTTATCTTAATTGTGAAGTTATAGGGGGGCGATCGATCCATGAACTTGTAGCGATGAAGAGGACGTAACCTAGCTGCCTGCAGCGTAATCTTCACTATACAAGTTCTGTGGAATAATTAATTTGTTAAAAAAAAGAATTTGTGTGTCCGGTCCATATATGACTGAAAAAGAACAGATTATGATTGATCATTTTATTTTGAAGGTGATTGCTTTTGTGGAATATAGTTATTTCATCATTTATAGGATTAAAACATTAAATTTCTAATACCACTTGTAGAAACCAAACCAATATTGAAACACAAGGGAAGAATAATTTTTTTTGATCGAAATGATCTTTCAACTTTTTAGTCTTTTTCATTTTGAACCCTTGATTTTTTTTTCAAAATTATCTTTTAGCCTTTTAATCTTTTAATTTCTTTTTGGTTGAAATGATCTTTTGACCTTATAGCCGCTTAATTTGGACGTTTATTGTCTTTTATTTAATGTATTTTTTTTTCTTGTTTCTTTGTTGAAACTTTTTTTACTTCTAGTTGAAATAATTGAACCTAACAAGTCTATTTATAAGAGACTAACACTACAAGAAAAAGTGGTTTTTTCGACGAACAATATTTAACGGAGTCCAAATTTGGTCGGTAAAAGTCGTATTTCCAACGGTAAAAATATAACCATCGGAAAAGTATAAAACAATATCTATTTTTTACGACGGAATAATTGCCCTTAAAAATGGTGTCCAAAGTCATTGGAAATACTATGAAAATTGCGCCAAACTTTGGCGCCAACACTATTTCTGACCATATGGATACAGCCGTCGAAAAAATTGACTCTTTTCCGACCAAAACACTTATGTCTCGGAAATATCATAAAATTTCTGACAAGATGTAATTTTTCGTTAGAAAAAAAGAAAATATTTCCGACCATAGTCTTGGTCCTTAAAAATATTATAATTTCCGACAACAAGTAACTTGTCCTCAGAAAAGATTAAATTTTTCCGACCATAATTTATTGTCTTCGAGGCAAATATATATATATATATATATATATATATATATATATATATATATATAACATTTTTATAACATTTTTTTTTGCACATATTATCATTCCAACGAGACAAATTCTATTTAATGATTTGAACAATTATATGATACAACACGTGCAACTCGAAAGAATTAACAATTTTGGTACCCCATATATATATATATATATATATATATATATATATATATATATATTAACCAATACATACATATCTTTCATTGTAGGGCAGACCATCCGGGTTCGTTTGGTGTGCTGAATTAGATTGAACTATTTTTATGTGATATAGAATATGAATAGATTAGATTAATTGAATTGAACTACTTAGCAACTGTGAAGTATTTGGTACAATATAGAATAGGAGTAAAAATAATCATGTACTTTGTTTGGTATTGTATGAGATTTGAAAAAAAAAAATTGTGTTTATATTTGGTACAGTGTGAAAATAATATTAAATTTAAATAGATTAATAAAATATGAGAAATTAAAAAGAAGGAAAAAAAAAGAAGTAAAGAAACCGAGGAGAGAGAGCAAGACGGAGATGAAAAGGTTAAAAAAAATGTAAAATGAAGTGGAGAGAGAGAGAAAAAATTAGTAGTCACAATTTAGATAGGTTACTATTAACATCATTAAATAGGATAAAAAATGACAGAGACTAATTAGTTCAATATGTCCAGATTGGCCAAATATGATATTGGACAAAAAATAGTCCAATTCCAAGTCAAAATCAAGCAACAAACAGACAGTCAATCACATAATTTCTATTCAACAATTATAGCATCAAGCTCAAACCTAAACAATTGTATCTGATCATCTTCATTTTCATTACTTGTACTAATAGATTGAATCTCTTCTTGATATGGCCCTCCATCTATTGGCATCTCATAAAGGTTTCTAGGCTTGATTTCAGTCACAGCACTCCAAGTAATATCTTTAAGCCCTCTCGTATAAAAAACTTGATTTGCTTAGCATGCTAGCACAAATGTCTCTTGTGTATTCAACTTGCGTGCTATATTGACTGTAATAATTCCATAACGATCTCTTTTGTAGCCCCTTCCTTCTGGAGTTGTATCATACCATTAACAATCAAATAAAACAATTTTATTCCCTTCTGTATAATAAAGTTCAACAATGTCCTTAATTCTCCCATAGTACGGTACATCAGTTTGATTCTCTCCTCTAACAACCAATCCATTATTTTGTGTTTTTCTTATCTCATCCCGAAATATTGTGTGGAAACTAAATCCATTGATATTGTAACCAAAATAATAAATTGCTCGTCTTTCAGGACCTCGAGCCAAAGAAACCATTTTCTTGTCAACTTGTCCCTCATTATACAATTGTATTATCTGCAACAACAAAAAAAAGTTTAGTAAAACAAATTTAAAAAACTATGCAATTAAATGTTAACTTATATAATAAATTATTTTTGCTTACCCTCTGATTAAACCAATTCACAAATTCAAGTTTATGTATCTTTTCCACATTAGTAATTCCTGCATCCAAAAGCATATTCTTGTGCTTTCTGCACAAGCATAAATGAAATTTAATGAAATGAAATGAAAAATTAAATTGTAAGGTACATAATAACAACTATAATTGATTTCTTACTGTATAAAAGGCTGAGATTCATCACAATTTTACAATACGTAAAAAGTAGCAATCTCATGTTGTTGACTACTTAACTCCTTAACATTAGCTTTCCCAAAAGGTTTACCAGGAATTGAAAAGATAGACAATTGTGATGTATCAGTTGATGACTGGCCTCCATCATAGTTTCATTCTGTTCTGTTAAATTTGGTTTCAATATTGTGCAAATAACGAGAACAAAATGTCAAACACTCATCTACCAAATAACCTTTTGCAATTGATCCTTCTGCTCGAGCTTTATTACGAACATAACTCTTAAATTTACGTAAATACCTATATTTACATAAATAAAATAAATAATATCAATTTCAAAAGTTATAAATCAAGACAAATTGTAGAGAAAAAGTTAAATATAAATCTAATAGTACCTTTCAACTGGGTACATCCATCGATATTGTACAAGACTAGCTTTTTTTGCTTCTTAAGCTAGATGGATAGGCAAGTGTACCATTATATCAAAAAATGCTGGAGGGAAAAGTCTTTCCAATTTACAAAGAGTCAACCCAATTTGTTTTTCAAGGCATTCTAAATCCTTTTCTCTCAAAACCTTAGCACATATATTTTTGAAAAACTCACAAAGTTCAATAACAGCATCAGATACTTGTTTAGGCAACAATTCACGCACAATAAGTGGTAATAATCTTTCCAAAAACACATGACAATCATGAGTCTTCAACCCCGAAATGTTATTCCCACTTGCATTTACACATCGAGATATATTCGAAGAATTTCCATCTGGAACTTTTAAATCTTCTAACCACTTACATAATATTTTTCTCTCATCAATTAACAAGGAATAACAAGCAGGATGCAACACAATCTTTCCATTAGACTCTATAGGATGAAGTTCTTGTCTTATACCCCCATTCTTTTATATCACGTCGAGCATTTAAAGAGTCTTTGGTTTTCCCATCAGTATTCATCATTGTTCCAATCAAATTGTCAAAAATATTTTTTTCTATGTGCATGACATCCAAATTATGACGGAGTAAACGTGTTTTCCAATACGGTAATTGAAAGAATATACTATGCTTTTTCCAATTATGAGTTTTTCCAAATCCAGCAATTAATTGTTTGTTTACTGGTGCCTTACCATGTGTTACTGGTCTTAACTCTTCAAGCTCTTTTACTACATCTTCCCCTGTTGGTCGCTCTGGTGCAGGTTTTGTCTCTTTAGTACCATCAAATTGACTCATTTGCTTACGCCATGTGTGACCTATGTGTACAAATCTTCTATGTCATGTATAACATACCTTAGATCCATAAACTAAGCTACGAGAAACAGTCTTTGATGCACAACACGGACATGCCAATTTTCCTTTTGTACTCCAACCTGACATATAAGCATATGCGGGATAATCATTGATTGTCCATAGAATTGCAGCCTTCATTTGAAAATTTTGTTTGGTGGAAATATCAAATGTTTCTGCACCAACTTCCCATAAATTCTTCAACTCATCTATTAAAGGTCTCAGATAAACATCTATGTCATTACCTGGACTTTTTGGTCCTATTATAAGCAAGGATAAAAAAATATAAAGCTCTTTCATATACATCCATGGTGGAAGGTTATATGGGAATAAGACTATAGGCCAAATACTATAGCTAACACTCATGTTTCCAAAAGGACTAAACCCACCTGTCGCCAATCCGAGTCGAACATTCCTGTGCTCATTAGAAAATGATGAATGATTGGTATCAAATGACTTCCAAGCCTCAGAATCAACCGGATGCCTTAAGATTCCATCTCTTACACGATTTTCAGAATGTCATCTCATGTCTGCAGCTGTTTTAGATGACATATACAATCTCTGAAGTCTTGATGTTAGCGGAAAATATCTCAATATTTTCCATGGTATCTTTTTACCCTGTCTTCTACCACTTTCATTATCTGTATTCCACCTAGAAAGCTTACAAGTTGGGCATTCAGTTGCATTTGCAAGTTCTTCACATTTACAAGCGTCAATCTTTTCATAATGTAGTCCAAGATCTTTAACAATTTTTTTTGCATCATAATATCTGGTTGGTAGCTTCTCACACATAGAAAATACATCTTTTAAAAATTCCAACAAAACACTACATGATTTGTCACTCCAACCGTTTATGCATTTTAGGTGCATTAACTTCACAATAAAAGCCAAATTAGAATACTTTTCACAATTAAGATATAATAGTTGCTCAGCCTTATCTAGTAACTTATAAAATTTATCTGCATCCCTATTTGGCTCTTGTGGAAAACTCTCTAATTAAATCATGCATGTTATCACATTGCTCTTCATTCATCATTTCAAATTCATCATCATCACTATCACTATCGTTATCACTATACCCATCATCCCCATGCAAAAACCATGTATATAAGTAGGCATAAAGCCATTACGTAAGAGATGCAAATGTACTTCAGATTGATCTAATTTGAACCTGTTGCAACATTTGATGCAATGACAAAACATTTTCAAGTCACCTTCCTTTACATGCTTCTTTGCGTAATCAATAAAATTTTGAACTCCATTAAAATACTCAATTGTGTTTTTTTTTTTTACTTGATCCAAGATTTGTCCATCCGCATTATTTATAAGCCTGTTAAAATAATTGTTATTCAAGTCAGATAGTATATACTAATAAATAAATAAATGCAAATAAAAGAATAAATAATTTATTCAATCGACGACGGCTTTGGTTAGGTGAGATGGAGGCATGTTCTGGTGAGTATGAAAATGTAAATAATTTATTTTGGTTTGTTTATTAGCATCCGTCTATTTTTTCTAGTATAATTTTATATAACGAAATAGCTAAACATTTTATAATTATAAAAAATACAAATTCAATACAAAAATCGTCTAATCAATCCAAAACACAAATATAATCTTTAGTAGTCTAAATAATCTAAAATACAAATACAAGTCCAAATATATTCCAAAATACAAATACAAGTCCAAATATAATCAAAATATAATTCAAAATACAAATACAAGTACAAATATAATCCAAATTATAAAGAAAAGTCCAAATACAAGTCCATATAAAGAAAAAAAGAAAAGAAATCATGATGTTATAATACACGCACACACAAAAAAGGTGTAATGGGTCAAATTACCAGGAAAAGAAGAGGAAAAGCAACGAAAAGTGAGAAGAGATCGAGAAGTGGGAGTGGTTAAACAGACTATGAACCAGTTTTGGACCAGATTGCAAAGGCGGCGCAAGGGCAGACTATGAACCAGATCGCAAGGGCGAGGTAAGAGCGGCGATGCGATGAGTGGCAGAAAGATGAGAGAAGAGGCGATAAGTGACAGAGAGAGGAGAGGAGAGGATGAGAGGCTGTGACCCGTGAGAGAGAGAGAGAGAGAGACTTAGGGTAAACTGATAAGAAAATGTGAAAAAAAAAAATTACCAATGTGTCCTCATCATCAGTTGCTAGCTCTTCATATTTTTTAAAAAAAAATTCGCCAAAGTTCAATAAAAGTAATGGAACTTTGTAGGCCCGGAGTCCACTTTTTATGGGCCCTTTATAGTCATTCAAATTTGTCTTTTTATTTGTAGAGGAAGGAAGAAAATTAAAAAAAAACAAAGAAAAATGAGGACGACCAAAGGCAACATGGAGGGACCTAGTCCACCATCCAACGGCTATTATTCCATTCCACGCTAATCTGGTCAAAAATCATGGCCCACTTATAGATTTCGTCAAAATAATTGATGTTACCTTTTTTTAGATTATAGGTAAAACTTTTATGTTTTTAGGTAATTGGCCCACTTATAGGTAAAACTTTTAGGTAAAACTTTTATGCTTGTAATATAGTCAGAAACATATTCATTCCATTTAGGTAATCTAAACATAGTCTATTTGACCATATAAAGTTGATTATAGTTTGGCTTTAGAATCTATTTGATCATATATCTCACATTAGTTTGGGGATTCAAAACAGGTTTGCATAAATTCACTTAGAAATTCATATACGATTACAGTTTCTTAACAGAATTGCAATTGATTAGGATTACAATTTGTATAAAGGAAAAAAAATTCACAAATTATATTTTTTCTAACCTTCTTAATAATTTACTTTCATAAAATAATTTATTTTCATAATAATTTACTTTCATAATTTACTTTCACAACTCCAACTATACTCCATTTTACTTTCAAAATAGAGATCCAAAATAGAATATTTTAATAATATTCCATCTCCATAAATTCACAACTCCAACCATACTCCATTTTACAATCTCCAAATAATAAAATATTTTTATTTTTTTACTTCATAAATTATATTTTTTCTAACCTTCTTAATAATTTACTTTCATAATATATTTATACCTAACTATTTTACATGTAACAATTTTAATTTTAATTTTTTAATAATTAAATCTTTCATCTACTTAATTTTAATAATTAGTTTTAATTTAATTTTCATGTACTTGTTTTGTGGTTATTTTAGTTCTAATATTTTTATTTGTAGATATTAATGTAATTGTTTTTATTTTACTAAATTATTTTCAGTTAATTATTTTACTAAATTATTTTCAGTTAATTATTATACTAAATTATTATAAGTGGAATTTCTCTCTCAAGCTAATGTCATAAGATTTTTTTTTTTTAAAAAAAAAAAAGCTAATGTCATGAGATTAATATTGAGATTAACATGTGAATTTAACTTTCACCCATTTTAATTCTCGTGGGTTGTCAACCAACAAAAAAACAACCTTTTTTTTTATACCACACGCATGCTCAAGCAAAGCTGATCATCAATCCCATCACAATCACAATCAATATAATTGCTATATATGTACACAAGAAGAAAACTCAACCCTCGTTACATGTTTCGACAATTGATGTTTTATTTTTATTTATTTATCAATCTTTTTACTTAAACTATTTCTCAACTTTTGGTACTTTAGATAATGTTATATATATATATATATATATATATATATATATATATATATATTCTCCATGGCATCATAAAATAGTACATACATATTTTGAATCTCCCGAGCTCTCTTTGAAAGTAAGGGCAGAGTGGAGAGTGCTGGTTTTCTAATTAAGTCTTTTCAGTGAGGTGTGACACGGCTGCTAGCTAAGTGTGTGTGTGGAGTGGACACTGAAAATATTGTTCGTCTTTGTGAGAAGCTCACCATAAACGAAGAGGGAGTTCCAGAAGCACGAATGGATCCCAAAATCCATGAATTGGGAATGCAGAGAATCTCTCTCAGTCTGGTGGGAAAGATTATTGCTAATAGGGAGGTGAACAAGAAAGCTTTCAAAGTTACTATCCCGAAGATATGGCGCACCGTCAAAGAGACGAGGGTGGAATCAATTGCAATCAATACTTACATCTTCATATTCAAATGTGCCCGGGACAGAAAACGCATTCTAGAGGGAGGACCTTGGTACTTTGACAAACAGCTCATTGTTTTACAAGAGGCAGAAGGGTTAGGTAAACTATATGATGCTGACTTTAAATCTTTCCCTATCTAGATCCAGTTATATAATATTCCATTAGCATGATTAAATAAAGATGCTGGATATTTTTTGGGTGCTATGGTGGGGATAGTTAAAGAAGTTGATACAAGAGAAAGCGGGGAGTGTGCAGGTAGCTTTATTAGAGCTCAGGTCCTAGTAGATGTCTCTAAACCCCTTATTAGGGGTCTTAGAGTCAAGCTGAAGGATGATAGTTGTTGCTCGGTGGTGGTGTGCTACGAACGTTTACCCAATTTTTGTTATTTCTGTGGCAGAATTGGTCACCTAATCCGTGAGTATTGCGATAATGTTAAGGGTGCAGTGGAAGGCCCAGATATTAAGTTTGGGGCCTGGTTGAGAGCTCCAGTTGTGAAGCAGGCTAGAGGGCGTAACTGGAAGGTGGATAGAGAAAATAATGAGAGGAGTAAGGAGGTTGGGAGTGTAGAGAGCTTCGATAATGATAGGGGTATTCAGGTGGTGAGATTAAAGGATGAGGGGAAGTCTGAAGAGAGACGCGAGGTTCCCGTTACGGTGGAGGGTCCTACCTCAGTAAAGGAAAGGGTGATGGAGGAGCCAATCCTTCATCTGAACAGTCATGATCTTCTGGTGGGGGAGAAGGGTGGTGATACTATGTGTGAGCCTGACCCAATAGGCAATATGGTGAGGGTTTTATTTGGAGAAGAGACGGTTATGGACAGTAATTCACTATGCGGTGAGAATGATGGTTTGGATAGAGGTGTTGTAACATCCCAAATTTTGGATAATTAATATGGAATATATGAATATAAAATATTTGTGAGTGAGGGGTGTAAATGTAATTAAATGTATGTGTATTTTTATGGTTTCCAAATGGACCAGATGGAACGGTCCAGAACTGATGTATGAAGGAAAAGAAATGAAAAATTGGGGCAGTATGTATCGCGACCCCTTACCGCGACCACAGGTCGCGATGAGCTGCTCGCGACGAAACATGACATTTTGGGCAGTGAGTATCGCGACCTGGTCATCGCGATGACTGGCTCGCGATGAAAAAGAGAAAATCCTGACAGTGAGCATCGCGACCACCAGTGCTACCAGGGTACCGCGATGGGTGATCGCGATGAAGGCGGTGGAGTTGCTCCAGAGAGCAACGCGACCTGGTCACCACGACCACAGGTCGCGACGACGATCGCGACGACCAAAATTTTATAAAAAAAAATAAGAGACGTGAAGTCTCCAGAAAAACAGAAAGGAGAGAAAATAGAGAGAAAGAGAGACCGAGGGAGACCGAGGGAGACCGAGAGAGAAAGAAAAGAAAGAAGAAGAAGAAGAAGAGGAAGAGAAGAAGAAGAAGAAAAAAAGAAGAAGAAGAGAAAAGAAAGAAGAAGAAAGGAAGAAGAAAGAAAGGAGAAAGAAAAGGAAAAAGAAAGAGAAAAAGGGAAAAAGAAAAATTCAGAAGGAAAAAGGCGTAAAAATGAAAACCAGGTTGGTGTACACTACTACTTTGAGTTTAGTTTTCAGATTCACATGGATTTGATTGACTTTAAATTTCAGGAATTCGAATATATTATTTTTAATGATTTTGATGATTTTGATTTATGATTTTGATGTTGATGATTTTGATTTTGATTTTGATTATGATTTGGATTCGTTGAGATTGATAATTGATGGAAATTGATTTGTATTGAGTTGAAAATGATTTTGGTAACACTAACTGTGAATAACGGTATTATATATGTGTTGATATGATTTTAATTTTCAGAATATTCTAATAGAATCGAATTTTGTTTATAAAATGAGTTTTTGAATTGATTATTGTATGAACAATGTTTTGAATGCTTCTGAATTAGTTTGAAATGAAAAGAAAACAAATTGAATATATGATATGATGAAAACGGCCCTAGGATACTTGGACATAGGAAATGGATATAGGAGGTTGGTATACCAGCTGGGTTATTACTATCATACTGCATCGTTATTACTTGTAACTGTTGTAGCGGGGCAATCCCGGACGTCACATTGAGATCAGTGATTGTTGTTGCGGAGCAATCCCGGACAATCACACGGATACTAGTGATTGTTGTTGCGGGGCAATCTCGGACAATCACACCGATTGTAGTGATTGTTGTTGCGGGGTAATCTCGGACAATTACACCGATACTAGTGACTGTTGTTGCGGGGCAACCCCAGACGTCACACTGATATTACAAAGATTAGACCCAAATTTCAGTCCATAAAGTATGTTGAGTATTCTAAAGGGCCAGAATTGAGAATGATTCGTAAAGAAATGATTAGAAAAGAATTGATGATTTGGTTTTGCATGGATTATTAATTGTATTGAGAAATTTATATTGAATGGATTTCATCAGTTTTATTTCTGTAAATGATTTATATTCGATAATATTGGTATAGTTTTTATTACGAAATGATTCTTGATTTTGAAACTTGAGTTTAGTGTACACCCACTAGGCATTATTGCTTAGCGCGTTGATTTTATCACGCGCAAGTATTAGAGACACATGGGAGAAACAAAGAATAAAGAAGAAGTAACAGCAGATTGAAGGTCCAGAGTCACAGTTTCTTTTGAGTAGTTATGATTGAATTTTAAATTGTATATTGTATTTAGTCAAGCATGCATATACAGAAATCTGTAATTCGACATGTATATATATGTTTTGTAAACAAGTGCTTTATGATTTATATACTTTTCAAATGTTTGCGAATATTAATTCTATATGTTTTATTTGAAACTGTTTGGAAGTCGCACAAAACGGCAGAGTGCGCATTGATTTGAAATGTGGAAATAGAAGTGTTGAAAGTATATTGTATTGTATTTGTTTTATAGAAAACAGGTTTTGGGAAATCAGAAAAATAGAGGAAACTCTGCCGAAATTTTTAAAAATAAAGTTTTGATGGGCTCACTAGAAATATAGTTTTAAACTATAAGTTATATGATTTTCACTGGTTTGAAATTTATAAAGTGAATTAAGTAAAGTTTTTAAAACCCGGTAGCGCTACCTGGGTCGATCCAGTCGGGTCGGGTCAGGGGGTGTTACATGTGTACTATGAGACACGGGACAAGGATTGAAAGGTAAAGGCCAGGTATCAGGGGATCAATATTCTGTATGTCACAAACCTGATGACGGGGGTGAGGTCAGCAGTACTAAAGGCAGAAAATGGAAGAGAATGGCAAGGTCACAGGGTTCAAAGGCTGGTGGGAGGCATAATTCATCTTTAAAACGGAAAAGTGAATTATGCTTTGATTCTGAGGATGGATAACATGTTAAGAAAGGTCGTACATAAGTCAATATGTCCGACACAGCTCAACAATGAAAAGCTTAAGCTGGAATGTCCGGGGGTTGGGGAATCCTCGGACATTCAGAGCCCTGCGAGAAATCTTATGGCTCTATTTTGATGGCTGCTGGTTTAATTTTTAGAAATGTTATTATGTTTAATTTATACCTTTTAATTTCACTTATGATGTATAACGTATGCAATATGACGTATAATGTATAAAGTATGAAGTACGATATATGATATATGAAGTATGAAATTTGAAATTTGAAGTCTGAGATAGTCATACCAACTAAAATTTGAAGTCTAAAACTAACCTCTTCAACCATCTCTGTAGATGAGCACTCTGAATCTAACTGTATACCAAATATGGACTATTGGTCTCAATATAATCTGAAAGTGTAATATTTAATAATAAAAATTAAAAAATCAAATCATATGACTTACAATATTACAATATTAACCCATTTAAATTGAAAAAATTACAAGTTTACCAAAATATGTAATAACTAAAATACCCTTATTTAATAAATTGATAAGTTAATCCAAATTTTTATATATTAGTTAAATTACAAATTTACCCTTAATAAAAAAATAAATAGTGTTGCTAGTCTGCTGGACATCTACAATTGTTGCATTTTTTTTTTTTTTTTGTATAATACTTACATAAATTTTTTTTTTTTTAGAGGATATTTGTTATATTACTTTTAAAATAATCTGTGTGAAATTAGAAACTTACTTGTCCCTTACTATTACAGCTGTTAAAAGTTTTAAGTCTAAGGTTGATGCTTCTGGTGGAAATGGAATTTTTCTTTCTTAATGCTAATAATGGATATGTTTTGGCCTTCTATAACAGTTGTTGTATATAGCTCGTTTAGACCTTTTAGATGGGAAACAAATATCTATACATACATATATATATATATATATATGAAAGGATACAACATACAAGGGAGGTGAATCATAAATCACCCAAAGAAAAAAATATAAATTCCCCCACCACTGCGCAAAAACAGCAGAAACAGAAAACCTGTAGCAGAGTATACCCCCAAATTTCAAAGTAAATGCGATGGCCTTTTGGTAAGGATCGAATGGTAGATCGAAGAGGATTCACTGGGGTTCTTGGATAAACTCTGTCGACCAAAGGAACAGGGCGGATTGAGGTTCCGTAACCAATTTGTTTTTAATCAGACCCTGATCGTAAAGCAATGTTGGCGGTTGGTTATGAATCCAAACATGTTGGCCGCTTGGGTGTTGAAAAGTAACTATTTCCCCTTATCCAGTTTGTTGAAAGCTTCTCGGCACCGGACAGGGTCTTTCATTTGGAAGAGCTTTCTTTAGGGGGGGGGGGGATTTACTTTGTAAGGGCTCTCGATGGAGGATTTGGGGGGGGGGGTTCATCCGTACTCGTGTACAAGGACAGGTGGATCCCATGTCCAACAACATTTAGAACCTTCTCTCGGCCGATTCTTAGGGAGGATTTGTTGGTCAGTCAACTTCCGACGCCTTCCGGAGCTTGGAATGTGGATTTGCTCGATCGTTTCTTTGTTGCAGAAGATAAGGAAGCGATCCTTAGTATCCCTCTGAGTTCTTTACCTCGTTGCTATTCTCTCCTTTGGCATTATGATAAGTGGGGAGTGTACTTGGTTAAGAGCAGGTACAAAGTGGCTTTGTTGTCTTCTTCCATTGCTTGATGCTCGGGGTTTGAGTTCATAAAGTCTTGGTGGAAGTATTTATGGAGACTTTCCATTCCCCCCAAGGTTAAGCTATTCATTTGGCGGGCCGCTCTTAATTGGATTCCGTCTTTTTTTAATTTGATCTCTAGAGGAGTTTATGCGAGTAAGTGTTGTTCCCTTTGCAAGCGCGGCGTTGAAACCACCTTCCATGCAGTGTGGGGTTGCCCGATGTTAAAGAGTGTCCGTAAGGCTTCCGAAGCTTGGTTGGCGCTCTCAGCGGCAAAGGAAACAAGTTTTCTAGATTTCTTGATGGATGCAAGAGCGGAGTTGCCGGTTCACGATTTTGAATTGTTTTGTGTGGTCTGGTGGAATCTGGTTTAGACTGTAACATCCCTAATTTCGAATAATTAATTTTGAATATGTGAATATAAAAATTTATGATTTGAGAGGTGTAAAACGTAATTAAATGTATGTATTTTTATGGTTTCCAGGTGGACCAGATGAAACGGTCCAGAAATGATGCACGAAGAAAAGGGTGAAAATGGGGCAGTGAGTACCGCGACCCCTCATCACGACCAGAGATCGCGATGAGTTGCTCGCGGTGAAAAAGGGTAATTTTTGGCAGTGAGCACCGCGACCACAGATCGTGCTGACTAGCTCGCGGTGAAAATGTCAAATCCGGGCAGTGAGCAACGCGACCACCAGCGCGACCATGGTACCGCGATGGGTGATCGCGATGAAAGCGGTGGAACTTCTCCAGTGAGTACCGTGACCAGGTGGCGCGATCACAGGTCACGATGACGGTCGTGATGACCGAATTTGTATAAAAAAAATAAAGCTTCTTGAGGAAGCCAAGCAAAAAAGAAGAAGCAGAAAACGGGAAAGGGCAGAAAAGAAAGAAAGAAAAGAAAGAAATGAAAGAAAGGAAGAGAGAGAAGAAGAAGAAGAAGAAGAAGAAGAAGAAGAAAAGAAGAAGAAGAAGAGAAGAGAAAGAAGAAAAGAAGAAAAGGAAAGAAAAAGGAAAGAGAAAAGGAAGCGAAAAGGGAAAAACCCAAAAGGAAAAAGGTGTAGGAACGGTATCCAGGTTGGTGTACACTCATCTTTAAAATTTTTATGGTTTTCTGATGTGTTTTTGATTTGAATGCGAATTTATTTAAATATTCTGATGGATAATATTTATATAGTGTTCGATTTGAATCTACTGATTTATTTCGATTCTCAAGAAATTGTATAAGAATATTGTTTGAGTTACTAGAATTGTTTCGGGTATTTTATTGTTGAATTCGAAAGAACAAGGAATGTTTTAATATAAATGTTATGAATTTCTTTATACGATTTGATTTGAATTTATTTCTGATTTTGAAAAGTATAATGATTTGCGATATTGAATGATTTTGAATACGTTATGATTATTGTTTTATGAATATCAGTATTATTGAATTGATGAATGTTAGTTGAAAAGAAAATTGAGTATCTGACATTGTGAAACGGCCCTAGGATACGTAGACATAGAAATGGATATCGGAGGTTGGTATACCAGCTGGGTTCATTTAGCAGTACTGCATCGACATTGATATTGATATTGATAATTTATTATCTACCTCCTCATGGATTCGTCCAAGGGTAGGGAGACACGTACCTCCTCACGGATTCGTCCTGGGGTAAGGAGATACGTACCTTCCTAAGGATTCATCCTGGGATAGGGAGCTATGTACCTCTCTGGGGTCCGAACCCTCGGTCCTAGGATAGGGAGATACATACCACTCTTAGGATTCGTCCTAGGGTGGGAGTTATGTTCGACAGACAGCCACTGTGGTCGAACGACCCATATTCCAGTCCTGGTTTATGTTGAGTATTCCAGAGGGCCAGAATTGAGATTGCTTTAAAAATAAATGTTTACAAAAGAATTCATGATTTGGTTTTGTATTGATTATTAATTGTATTGAGTTGAGTTGTTTCTATTGAATTAATTTCATCAGTTTTATTTCTGTAAATTATGTTTAGATATGATAACATTTTGATATTTTATTATGAAAAGTTATTTATGATTTTTATAAATGAGTTTAGTGTACACCCACTAAGCTATATGCTTAGTGCGTCGGTTTTTATTGCGCGTAGGTCACAGGGATACCGAGGCAGAGAAAGAGTAGAGAGGAGGTACCTGCAGATTGAAGAGTTCAGAGTCACTACATTTATTTGGTAGTTATATAGTTTTGTATGTTATATTCAGTAAGCATGCATATACAGAAGTCTGTAAATTTGATGATTATATATATGTTTTGTAAATAATTTTATGATTTCTGTTTTTCATTTTTAAAGGTTTGTAATATTGAATTATGAATTAATTTACTTTAAAATTGTTGGAAAGTCGCACTAAACGGCAGAGTGCGCATTTGAATGAAGTGATATTTGAAGTGTTGTTGTGAAATTTATTTGATTGGATTTTTATTTGAAACAGGTTTTGGAAAATCAGAAAAACAAAGAAAACTCTGCCGAAATTTTTGAAAATAAAGTTTGATGGGCTCACTAGAAAAAAAAAATTTAAAATTACAAATTTATATGATTTTATATGGTTTTTAGTTAATAAACAGAAGAAAGAAAGTATTTGAAAACTCGGTAACGCTCCCTGGGTCGATCTAGACGGGTCGGGTCAGGGGATGTTACATAGACGCAATCGTGCAGTGCACAGTCAGATTCTTCTTCTTGTTGGCGATGTGGTGAATTGGTCCTGTGCGTTTTTGGAGGATTTTTGGAAGTCCCAGATGCGTATCCCAGGGAGTCCTCCAACTATTTACCGGGACGTTCCTTGGATCCCTCCAGCTGCGGGCTCGCTCAAGCTCAACACGGATGCAAGCTTAGGAGCAGGAGGAGGAATGGTTGGACTACGTTTCATTGTTCATGACTCTTTGGGATTGTTCGTGGCGGCTAGGTCATGTCGAATAGGCGCGAACTTCTCGCCTCAGGTTGCAGAAGCTATAGCTATCCTTCATGGTATTCGTTTTGCCTATGAGTTGGGGTTGGCACCGGTTCATGTGAAGTCTGATTCGTTGAGTGTGGCTAAGTTACTTGTGGATCGTTTTATCCCTCTTTCGGAATTAGGTTCAATTGTTTCCGATATTTTGCATGTTAGTTTGGCGTCTGTCCTAAGTTTCTCTTATGTTCCTAGGTCCGCTAGCAAGACCGCTGATGCCTTGGCTAAAGCTGCTTTTGGTCTCCTTTCTTTTTATTCTTGGATAGGTTCTTGTCCCCCGTTTGTTGCGGGGTTGATCCAAGCAGATAGGCCTGGTTAGTCTAATTGTATTCGTTTTGGTTTTCGTAATATATTTCTTTTCTCTAAAAAAAAAAAGTAAAATGTTAAAAGTTTAACACTAAAATTATATTAACCTTATCAGAGGCCGACAATTTGTATAGAGAAAAAAAAGGTGGGATAGAAAAAAACAAAAAGTGTAAGTCAAAAAGCAAACAGAGGAAAAGTAAAAAAAAGTAAAATGATATTGACAATTTATTTTTTTCCCCTCTTGCTCAGTCTCTCAAAACAATTGTTTTTTTTCCCTTTTTCTCACTCTCTCAAAACTCTCTGGAAATTTTCATTTTCTCTCTAGACAACCCAAAAAAAAACTAAAACGAAACTATATGAACTTATCTTGCTATTAGTGAGAAATCTGTCTACGCGCGTCGTTCTTCATTTAAGGCACTATTTGTTGGAGTTAAAGAGGAATAACGACTTTCAGATTTATTGTGTACAACGAAAGAAAGGTATTTTTTTATTATTATTGTTATCGCTTTTTTTTTTTTTTACCGATTTAAGTATGGTTTTTGTTACAATATCTTGATTCAGTCAACTGTTTAAGTATTATGTATGGGTTGTTATGAAATGGTGAAAATGAGATTTTTACGAAAACATTTTAAAAAAAAAAATTGAATTTTGATTATCCACTGTTTATCAACCATTTCAACTGTCTCAACCATCTCAAGAACATGAATACTGTTAGCAGTGCAGTTAGTTTGAACTAGTCATGGAATGAGTGTTTTTTTTTCTTTTTTTATATAAATTTTGTGAATAAAGATACATTATTTTACTCATATGAAAGATGATTGTTTGATGTATTGGGTGAATAATTTTATAACAACTTTTTATGGTTCCATATTTAGTTATTTATATGGGGAATATTTTCGATATTTTTGTTAGGTATTCTGGTGAATATTTTAGTAAATCAAATTATTACTTAAATTAAATTATTACTTAAATTACTGCATTTAAATTTAATTTATTTTGTGTATTAAATATATAGTTGTATATGAAAGTGAATGGGCAAACCTTAGGACGTTTTAATTTAATTTAATAGTTGTATTTGAATTTAATTTCAGCCATCCATGCTTAAACGGCGATATTTTAAGAAGATATTTTTGTTATTTTATTTCTTTTACTTCCCTAAATGTGGCACCATTTTGGTGCTTGCTCATGTAATCAAAAGTAGATGATCAACAGGTGATCATTTCCTTGCTAGCAAACAAACATGTTAAAAGGCGACAATTGCAATCTACTTATGATAATATTACAATTGCTTTTTGCGTGTTTGTAGGTCCTAACTTGATTAGTTTCTTGAGAGTCATGGTAAGGAGAAACAAGCATCATGCTCATATACTTATGCTGAGCAAAATGATTCTGTTCTGGTCGTAACAAGGAGAAACAAGCATGTTACTCGTGCTTCTACTGAGCAACTATATGACTCTATGATACCATCACTTACTGATGAAGTAACAGCATCCCAAGAATTATGCTATGATATTCAGCTTAACTCAGAAGGTAGGAATATTTATACTGATTTGATTTTTTTTTTTATATGCCAATTTAGACTTATATATCAATTGATTTTTTTTTTCTATGTTTATTTTATAGCGATAGACTCTGGTTCCATTAAAAAAAAAAGGTAGAGGAAAGGGTAAAGGTATAAAGGGACAAGGCATGACGATTGAAGTTTATGAGAATCGGTAAAAAAAAAGTCGATTTTTTTCTTTCTATAAAAAAGTTGTAATATTTTGTACTTTATGGTGATTGATTAATAAAATAATATCTAATGGTAATTTTTCAGGATTGTAACCCCTGAAGCTGTCCGTATAAGTCCAACTTTAATTATATATGTTCTGAGGAAATGTTGAGGGCAGCATTTGATGCACATGTTAAAATTCGATTTTCAGAATGGATGTCGAGTATAAGACGTGGTGTTTTTGATCATTTCAAAACAAGGGCAGAACGATACACCAATGGTCCAAGTCAGATTGATGTTGCAGTATGGTCAGAGATGGTTGATATTTGGCTTTCTACAGAGTGGCAGGTAAATAAATTAAAAAAATAATATATATGCTATTTGTGATTGCAATATTATTTATTATTTATTTAACTTTATTATGATATTTGTAGGATAAAAGTACTAGAAACAAAAGTAATCGTGGTGCTAATGCAATAGCAGTTCATACTTCAGGCTCTGTTCCAATGGCAAAATATAGAAAGGAAGAAGTAATAAATATTTTAACCCTTAATAAACTTTGAAATTTGTGTAAATAGTGTAGTTATATATAATACATTTGTAATTGAATATGAATAAATATATGCTTATTCCATTTATTCTTTTTGTTTTCTTTTATTTTTAAATATAGTTTGATCGAACTGGAAATGAACCTTCCCCATTTGAGTTCTTCAAGAAGCTTCATAGTTATAAGAAAGATGGTAGTTGGACTAGTGATAAAGCGGAGCAGATGCACGTAAGTTGTTTTATACTATATATTATTTTCAATCATTAAATACATAATATTTTTTCTTTTTATTTTATTTAAAATATACATATTTTTATGCATCAATTATTTATTTTAGAAAAAAATGGAGTCACAAAAACCTACCCCTCAAACTGAAATTCCAAGGGCAAAAGAATGGGAGATATATAAGGAGGTTATCGGAAAATCTAGTCATGATGATGTTTTTGGGTTAGGTGCTGGCCTAAAATCTAGTGATGTATTCGGTTCCTCCACCAGTACAAATTGTCATGAGCGTACTTGTTAAAGCGTCATGATGAAGTGAAAACCATGAAGGAACAAATTCACAATTTGTCAAATTTGGGACATGAATTACAAAATTCACTTCAAACGATAAAACATGGGAGTTCACCACCAGTGGTACTACCTTATTCTTTTTAAAAAATTATTATTATTATCTTTAGTTTGCATTATGAAATTATATATGATTTTAATAAATATTATATTTCATTGTGCAGGATAATGCCACTGAAGATTTAAATGTTTACATTGAAGGAGAGTTCGATAATTTAGTTTGATGTATGTTAATGTCCTATATAATATGATTTTATATTTAAACATTTGGAAAAAAACTATGTTTTTTTTTTCTTAAGCATATTTTGACAATTTGGTATTTAATTTTACATAATACATTGAATATTGGTGTTAATGATTTGATAAAGTATTTTATTTTATTTTTGTTCTTACTTTCATTTAGTAGAATATTAGTAGATATTTATAACTTTTATATTTAGATAACATTTCTCGATAATATGTTATTTTCTACCGGTACTAATTTATTTCTAATCATTATTTTTCTTGCTAATATATCATTTCTAACAATTATTTAAAAATAAAAAAATTATTTCTCACGGAACCATATCATTAACGATAAATTATTTCCAGCTATAATGTTGTTCGGTAATATATTATTTTTTGTGTCCGTAATATAGTATTTTTAACTGCGAATGTCCTTGATAATACATTATTTCCAACTGTAATACAGCTTGGTAATAACAGTGTTTCTCAGTAATACATTTTTTTCTAACAACGAAGCTTGTCAATAATACAATATTTTCAACTGTAAATCTCTTAGATAATACAATATTTCCGACCATAAAGCACATTATTTCCATTTATAAAACTTATCGGTAAAACAATATTTCTAACTATATGTCTCATCAATAATACATTAATTCCGATTTCATTGCTCATTGGTAATACATTATTTTCGACAGTCATTTTTCTCAATTTTACCTTATTTTTTACTGTAATACTCATCGGTAATACAATATTTATGACTATCATTTTCATCGATAATATATTATTTCCGACTATGATCCTCCTTGATAATATTTTTTTTTTCCAATTACAATCTCTCTCGGTAATATATTATTTCTGACAGTGAAGCTCCTTGAAAATATAAATTTTTGTAACCATAATAGTCATCGGTGATATCTATTATTTCCAATTAGAAGGTTCCTTAGTAATACCCGAACTATTTCTAACGACAAATATTGTCGTTAGTGATATATATATATATATATATATATATATATATATATATATTGTTTTCCGACCAAAAAGTTCCTTAGTAATAACCGAACTATTTCTAATAAAAAAATACGGTCAAAAATATTGTCTTAACAATTTGTTGCAATAACATTATTGAGGCATATTTTCATCATTTTTGACCACTTTGTACCCTCGGAAAAGCTACATTTCCGACGGTCCGTTAGAAAAAAATTATTTCCAACCATACCATTTCTAACGAAGACTGACAAACTTTTTCCATCGAAAATGTGTATTTTCGACGGTCTTTAGTCATTACCGACAACTTTCAATCATCAAAAATACCATATTTCTTGTATAAGAAAATCTAACTTGATTAATATTACAAATTATAATCTTACTAAAACTAGTCTTGATTTAATCCCTCTATCATTGAGCGTAAGTGGTTACTGTACCTCCTCATCCATGCCATTCAAGTCTCACCATACTCATCTACCAGCGGATATATATGGGAAAGAGTAGATATCGAAATTGCGCATATAGTGATTAATCCAGTTGACTTATAATTAATCGTATAACTGTAATTCAAAAAAAAATGCTAAATAAAATAATCATAATTAACCACATATTACTAATAACGAATATAAACTTGGATTAGAAGTTCCAGGTCCTGTAACTGACACCGACTCACAAAAAGTCCCTACAATAAGTTGTACAATTCATATCAACAGATCACAGACAAATTTAGCGTTGCATCCGACGGTAACCAGTATTAATTAACATCGTTGATTGTTAAAATCTACAGGCAGCTGATGAAAACAGTAGTAAAACCCAACAAAATATTCACCAAAACCGTGTATAGAATATAGTCCTTTATATATAACAGCAATGACGTCTATGTGCAGCCTTACAATAGCACTTTCGAGTTTCGAGTTTTAACTACCTCGGTTAGGTTAATCAACTTTTCTTCCTCCTATTATATTTGACTTTTTTTTTTTTTTTTTTAATATATCTTCTAAATTCTTGCATTTATTCCTCTGAATGCAATTCCTTGTGCTCACATTTTATAATTTCTCTTCAACAGTTATCTCAATCGTGAAGCAATCAACAATCAGGTGGAAATAGAAAGGAAAAAACAATAATGCCTGCTTTGAGAGATCTTGGAAATGGCAATTGGGAGTTCGGAGGAAAATATTTTGTGCAAAATTTCTCGGGATATGAAATATCTGTATGTTATATAACTAATAAGACAATTGGTAACACTCCATGGCAGAATCAAAACTCCGTGTCAACATATCTCCCTTCTCTTGCCGTGCAATTGGGTTTCATGATATTCTTCACGCATCTACTCGTGTACCTTCTCAAGCCTCTTCATCAGCCGCGTTTTATAGCCCAAGTCGTGGTAAGTACACACACACACACACACACATATATATATATACACACACAAATATCTCTTGTTATTGTGCAACAAGTCTTGATCAAAATGACTAATTCTTATGAACATATAGGCTGGAATTCTGATTGGTCCAACGTTCTTGGGGAGGGTCAATTGGATAAATCAAATGTTCCCTTTTGAAAGCAACATGTTAATGGAGACATTCGCAAGTATGGGGTTAACATACTACATGTTCTTGGTGGGGTTGGAGATGGATTTGTCGATTGTAAGGTACCTTGACAAGAAGTCATTGAGCATTGCGGTTGCTGGGATTTTGATCCCAATCGCCGCAGCAGCAGGCATGTATCAATTGCCAAAATATACACTGTATGGGAATAAACTTGGTGGCTCTGAGATGCCTCTTACTTGGGGCTTCACGTTCTGGTCTATAACACTATCAATCACAAGCTTCCCAGACCTAGCGAGAATACTAGCAGATGTCAAGCTCCTCCACACTGATATTGGTAGAACGGCGTTGTCTGCTGCCATCATCAGTGATATCACTGTCTGGGTTCTTCTTGTTTTTGCAATAACAATTGTTGATAAGACTGAGGTAGTCCACATGACGGTACTACCCACAATTGCCTTTTTATTGACCTGCTGGTTTTTGTTACGTCCAGCCATTGCTTGGATGATAAGGAAGACAAAAACGAGAGGGGGAGGAGATTTCAGTGAAATGCATATAAATTTCATTCTAACTGGGGTGGCTATATGTGGAATGATCACAGACGCTTGTGGGGCGCATTCAATGATTGGTGGATTCATGCTTGGATTTATCGTCCCAAAGGGAGACCTTGCCATGAAAATCATGGAAAGAATTGAAGAGTTTGTGACTGGAATCATGCTGCCAGTCTTCTTTATGATCAATGGGTTTAGAACCAACTTTTTTGACTTAATTTCCGGTGCTATACATGTTGGCGGTGCAACAACGTTGGTGGCGATCACAATTGGGGCAACCTCGGCCAAGATCTTGAGTACTGTGCTAGTCTCTATATGGTTTGGCATGTCACCGCGGGATGGCTTGGCTCTTGGAAGTCTTTTGAACACCAAAGGTGTTTTAGCCATCATTGTGCTCAATGAAGGCCGTAGCTTGAAGGTACATACTAATATTATACTTTTGAAAATTTTGCTATAAAAATCTCCAAAACAATAGCATCATAAATTACATTAATCTATGTATTAAATATTATAATTGTGCATTTACCTATTAACTTCAATTTTTGGATCTAGTGGTAATATGGTATCTGAGCTATGAAGTTTCGAGCTCAAATCCTCCCTGGGTATCTAATGTTTGATCCTCCGTTATAATTCATCTTCACCTATATCTTAAATACTATAATTGTGCTCTTACCTGTTAGTCTAAATTTTTAGATTTAATGGTTAATGTCAATAAATATATATATATATATATATATATATATATATTCTGATTATGAGACTTTTTGGTTTTGCGCAGATGTTGGACAACAAAACAATGGCTATAATGTTGTTCGCGGTCTTGTTCATGACGGCTTTGGTAGGACCAATCTTTTCCATAGCCAACAAAACTTCAAAGCGAGTTGGGATATACAAGCAAAGGACCATTCAAAGAACTAATCATGACTCTGAAATTCGAATCCTCGCATGCATTCACTCTATCAGAAACATCTCCAGTATCATTAAAATTCTAGAAGTTTCCAATGCCACCAAAAGATCTCCAATCTCTGTGTTCGCAGTCCACCTTGTTGAGCTCACCGGTAGCGCCTCGGCCATGCTGATTGTGCATGACTCGTATCGGACCAATACAAGCAACCACCCACCCAGCCGCGAAAAGGCTGAGTCGGACCAAATCATCGGTGCCTTCGTGGAATACGAGTCCAGAAACCCAGCGGTCTCTGTCCATCCACTCTCGGCTGTGTCTCCATACAACACCATGCACGAGGACATCTGCAACCTCGCGGAGGACAACCATGTTGCCATGATATTGGTCCCGTTCCACAAGGAAGCCACTGCTGATGGTGGATTGCAAGGCGAGAACCGGAACGTAAAGGAAGTTAACCAGAAGCTGTTGGACGCGGCACCGTGTTCGGTTGGCATATTCGTCGATCGCGGACTAGGATCGTCGTCCCTTACTGATGCTAACTCGGGACTACTCCGCTTAGCTGTGATCTTCATTGGTGGGCTTGACGACCAGGAGGCATTGAGTTATGGTTGGAAAATGGCAGGAGGGACACAATACGTCTCCTTAACTGTGGTGCGTTTTCTTCCGGGTAATGATGCAAAACTAAACGATGATCATGCGCCGGCAAACGAAAACAATAATAAACAAGCGGATTTGGACTTGGATACCACCACAGATAGCGGCGGTACCGGGAAGGACAATTTTGACGATGAGTTTGTCAATGAGTTCAGGTTCAAGACAATGTGCGATCAATCCATAACTTATCATGAGAAAATACTCAACACTTGGGTTGAAGTAGTGAAATCCATGAAAACTACTTACAACGACTATGACTTGTACATAGTTGGACGTGGAAGAGGAGTGAAGTCACCGTTAACAACAGGTCTATCAGAGTGGTGTGACAATCCGGAGCTGGGACCCATTGGTGACTTGTTGGTATCGTCTGATTTCACAGGACTTGCATCAGTTTTGGTAATGCAATCTGTTGCTGCTAATATGAGAAGTGGATCGATCCATCACAAGGGAAAATTCGGACAAAAGAAATGGGCTTCACCGATTCTAAATCCTCACTATAAAGCCTCTGTGAATCGGTCAAAGTAAGAGAAATGTTGATTGGTGGATATGGTGATGATGCTGATGATTTGATTGAAGTAGATTTTTATTGAAGCAAAAAACCTTTACAAGTAGAGCTTGAAAAGTTGTTAGTAGTTTGTCTAATTTTGATTGTATAGATTTAATTTATTTTTTTAATAGAAATGATACAACTTAAATTAACAAATATCATGTTGTTAGTTTTAATATATTAATTTATTAGGCGAATTGTAATGAAGGACATTAACTTTTGATCATATTGTATCGAAATCGTTTAACCTTAATTATACGTTAGTACCCTTGACTAACTGGTTAACCGTTAGAGTTGACGGTTAACCAATAGTCAAAGGATAATATGGTCATTTTCACCTCAATCTTGATGGACGGTGGAGATCCATTTTAAAAAATAATAGTTTTTTTATTATTTATTTAATTTAATTTTTTAATTAGGTGTAGTTATATCATTTTACAAATAAGTCGTGTCAAACCGTTACGTTTGATTGAGTTACCACCGTCCAATGTGATTCGATGACAAAGGCACTTATTCAGCCTGGCAATAACCCAGGTTCGAGTCGCCAGCATTGCAAGTGGTATTTTTAAAAAAAAAAAGTTACGTTTGACTAGGTCAACTGACGGTAGGGTATTAACGTATAATTAAGGTTAAAACTTACGATGTCATTGCAATATGACCAAACGTAAAGTGTTTCATTGCAATTTATCCTAATTTATTTATGTTTTTTTTGGGAAAAAGTAAAAAATGTAATGGAATTGTTGCTGCCCAGGATCGAACTGGGGACCTTTAGTGTGTAAGACTAACGTGATAACCACTACACCACAGCAACATCCTTGGAAGAATCCAATCATAATTACTTGTGGGTGGTAAGTGAGATAGTTTTTAAACTTATGAGATTGAATAGATTTTCACATGGCACAGAAAGTTTAATGAGGTGTAGACGATATGTCTAAAAATAATTAAATGAACATTGGAGTTGGAGGGATAGATTAATATGTTTTAGTTGAAATAATCGTTTTTTCTTTTTAAACTATTACAATAAATTTAGGGTTTAGGGAAGGGAAATACGACTCGAATCTGTGACCTCATAGTTTAAAAGTAAGGGGTATATCATTAGGCCAACCTCATCTCGTCAGAAATAATCAATTTAAATCACAATAAGTGTACAATAACTAGAGACCGTCACATTGCATGAGCATCATTTCTACGTCATACTTAGAAGGTAATTAGTTCGTGAAATTAGTTCTAAAAAAAACATTCAAGAAAGTTAGAAGGTAAGGCTTTGGACTTATGGAACACTATATACAATCAAACAACTCTTGTTATAACGGATAGCATGGATGTCATTGTCACTCATATGACAATTATACAGTAATCAGAAGAAAAAAATATTATAATTTTTATAATTATACAATTATAGGTAAGTCATTAGTTGAGCATAATTAATGGTTAAACAAGACATAATTATTAATATAGGGTTTAGATATATATTCCATGGCATCACCAACTTGGAAACTTGTTAAAGAAATCAAAACCATCAACTAATTTAACTTGAAACGATATGCATATTTCTGGAGTACAATTATTTAACAAGTATTTTCATTTTTCTTTTTTGAGAACCCTTTTGCTTCAAACATATATTAGATATAAATTGTTTGATAATTTACAAGCAAAAGTGTTACAGAGAAAGAATCACAATGTAACTAATAAGAAGATACCATCATCCAATGTGATTTAGTGGTAAAGACGTTCATTTAACCTGATAATAGGTCAGGTTCGAATTATCTCTACCATAAGTAGTATGTTAAAAAAAAAAATACATAAAAAGATAGCAATTGAACATATGTTAGTTATAAATTGTTTGATCCCACACCAAACAAAAGATGCTATGATCATATATATTAGAACATCGAGCTCACTGTTTGAGTACTTGAATACTATATGAGAGGAAGTGTTAGATTAGATATCATACTCACATGTGAAGTTCGAAGCAGATTGAACATCCAACCCATGACAAGTAGTATTAGAGCGGGCCCAATTTTCATTTGTTGTGGTCTCCAACATCCATGCCTGGTAAGATCATAAGCGAGTGGATTGGGCTAAGTGTATAGCGTACTCAACTGGGGAGTGTAGTTTAACCCTAACACGTGTAGAGCCTAACGGTTAAAGACCACTAAATCACGGTGAATTTTAGACGTGATAAAGGGATCACATGATATGAATTTTTTTTTTTTTTTAAATATGACACCTTATAAGTTGGAGTACTATTGAGATTAACTGAAATTAAATTATATAAGTATGGTTTGGATATCTACTTTCCAATAACTGGAGGAATCTCCTTCCAACATAGAAAGAAGTCTATTCACACAATTATATTTTTATAGGCAATGGTGGAAATATATATTAATATACCTACACAATGTATTAAACATTAGTGGTTATTTGGAGGAGTTTAAAGCCTCCAACCACTAAGACAAGAGACCTTATAGGGTCACGTGATTTGATAAAGGAGAAAATCAAAATTCTATATAGATTTTATAAGAAGGTGTAAACATCATTTAATAGGTTAGTCTTTTCTTATAAGATTATCAAATATTATACAAACAATTTCTCAATAAATATAATTTAAAAAAAAAAAACTAATTGATATTATACCTAGTTTGACTAAGTGGTCTTGAGTTCGAATTTTGAGAATCTTTATTCTATAAAATTTTAATATAATAAAAATAAATCTATATCAATCCAGGTAACAAGTCTAGAAAGTTTTGTTGTTATAACCTAACATATTAAGTTTTTGTGTTTCTTTACACTCTCTATCTTACCCTTATGCCACCGTCAATTTCTTTGACTGCGACCGTAAAAAAAGAAGTTTCTTGCACGGTATAGCCAACTAATTATGTCAACTTTCCCTCGCAACAATCCACCCAGAACAAGCAAATCAAAATTAGATTCACACAACCCCCCATAAATATATCTAATATCAAACGTGTTAAATCCATCTTCCAATAGCTCCATACAATTGAATCACCATGCATGGCTGATGCATGCAGAGTCTCTTTCACACAAGGAACTTGATTGATTCCCTAATTGTGAACTCGTCACATTACATAAACTGCTTTATATACAATTAAAATTGACGTGATGTGTTTACTATCAAGAAATAAATTGATCATACGAAATCCTAACTATTAAGAAAACGAAAACAGCACATGAACTACAACGTGTGTATTGTTCAGACGGCGAAAAATAAAAGAACACGGGTTTGATATTGGAAAAAGGTGAAAATTTGAGTATTTGATAAACAAAGAAAACGAATCGAGATTGGTTTAATTTTAATTGTAAATCCTTTTCCACAATTATTTATGAGTTGGGCGTGAATAATCAAATTCTAATTTAGGATACATCAATGCAAAGAATCACCCAAAAGATATCAATTCAAATCTTAGATTTTCGTATTGAGATATTAAGAATTCTCACTATTTTTTAAATTCATTAACCCAATTCAATTCAGCAAAATGTTTCATTCAAATTTTTTTTCCACCAAAAAATTTATTTTAAAAATCTTGAACTCACGAATTTGGAGTGTCCTACTTTTATACAATTTACAGGGTTCAACAAACAATCGATATTTTCCGATCAAAAGAGTTGTATCTCGTTTCTCTTAACTTGATAGCGTCTCAACCTACAGAACAGTTCATTGGGCCTGGAGGCCCATACTCCAAGCCCAAACGTACCTTCTCCATAAATTGGAGCAATTGAGGGCAGTCGATATCATAGATTGGTGGGAGCAGCTAACCATTCAAAGTCATCATCATGGGATTATTATTTGGTTTCACTTGTTATTGTCTCCATAACATGAAATTTCAAGGTCAGTGTCAGATAATAAAGCTCTCTCCATTTATTGTCTGGTCCCTAGTTTTCAAGATTCCATTTCTTTCACAGTTTTATATCAGGAAACCAGAGCATGTTTGTCACCAAAAAAGTATGCTATTAATAGCCACATTGAAGAACCAAAAACAACATAATGCTGACCCAAACTAGCTAACAAAACTTTTGTTGATTCAATGATTGGATTTGTATGATTTTTAGGGTTTGTATTCTCCTTTTATATATATATATATATGAAATTAATACAAATTTATTACAATCTCTCAAAAACACATTATTGAATTCTGATCAAACTTTCAAAACCATCCAACTACAATTTAATGTTTTTCTCACATCTATTCATTACTTAATTAGTTAATGCATTTCCCCTTTATGCTCGTAATACAGATTCGTCAAAAATTTAAATCAAACGAAGAAAATCAAACAATATATTCCATAATATATTATGAAGTTGTGTTAGGTTGGTTTTTTTTTTTTTTGGATATTCAAAGGAAGCCCGCCTTTGGACCACTCACGTCTTGGGCCCGTACGTCCCAAGCCCGCTTGTGGAGACGGTAAAACCCTCGGGCCCACCCTTCCGGCCCCACAGTAGGTGATCAAGGTAAGTCAGAAACTCACGCAGCAGCAGTAGTATTCGAACTCCACACCAAGGGCTTTCTAGACCCTTGAGAGCGACCCCCCATACCACTGCGCTAATGCCCCTGGACACCGGCTTTTATTGTTGTTTCGTCTATAAACAAAGAAAAAAGTTTCCAGAGTGGTTTGAGTTGAGCAATATTCTTTTCACATTTATTTTACGCAACTTAACGAGATTTGCTTGAATATATTTTAGTGTCACTGTCTTGTACAAAGAAAAAAGAACTTTTTTTTCAAGTAAAATAAAAATAAAGGACAAACATGGCACCATTGAATTATAAAAGTGGCATCGAATATGTATTAATTTTTATTAATTAATAAACAATATTTGCAAATTAAATATATATTTAATTTTTTATTAATTAATAAACTATTAATTTTGTACTAATTAAATATTAATGTTATTAATAACTAATAAAGGGGTCGGGTTGGGGAAAGAAGAAATAAACTAACTTAGAGAGCTTCTGAAATGAATTTTTAAAAATTATAATTCTAGAACCCGTTTTGAACCCATTTATTTTGGTCTGATCCCACCTTGTATGGGGTGGCGGCGGGGCTGACATCTCGACGTATGAGCTACGTGAAGCCGCAAAAGTGGAAATTAGGAACCGGTAAAATATTCTTATTGGATATATGTGATTACACAAAGAGAATAAAGTTAATTAGATTCAAAAACTTGTCAACAAGTTATTCCAAGAGCTTTTTAATGCATCTTCTTGTCTTCACTTTTGCTCATGTAAGTTGCTTTAGTACTTAAAATAGGCAGCATCAAACTATACATTTCTAGAATTATCCCTTAAAAAGATGTGCCATATCAAAATATTCATCGGTTTGACTTTTTTTTTTTGACTTACCACTATTAAGTGGTGGCAACTCGAACTTAGAATATTATCAGACTGATGAAGAGAATTTTAGTAGAAGGAAGAGAAAAGAAGAAATGCAAGAAAATTAGAGTTTATTTATTTTCTGCATATCCAACACTTGAATAATAGAAGCTTTATTTATAGGCTTATGAAGACTTACAAATTAAGAAAAACAAAGTCAACGATAACAAGTACAACAAATTGCTAAAAAGTAGGCCTAACACTTTATTCTAGGAAGACCACTAACAAAGCTTGACTAAGTCTAATTTGACTAAGTCCAATAACTAAGTCTAATCTCTCATACTCTGTGCAACCGAAAGCCACTCATGCAACCCATGCAACGTGCATGACCACGCAAGGGAATTAAACTCATCATTTCATCCCCCCTTAAGCGTCCTTGTCCTCAAGGACGAAGGAAGCGTAAGTTCGCAAAAACCGCCAATAATTTTCCCATGTCACATCTTCAAGAGAACTACCAACCCAATGGACCAGAATTTCTTTTCGAGGTTGATATTTATCTTTTTGGATAATCCTGGTAGCAAGCACAACTGCTGGCTGAGGGAGAGTGTGGTCCTTAGGAATGTCCACAATTGCAGAGGGAATAGTATTTCAAGGCATAATATCACCGGTATATGGTCGAAGGAGGTTGACATAGAAAACATCGTGAGTTTGAGAGCCAGAGGGTAACTCCAAGCGATATGCCACCGGACCAATGCGAGCTAGAATTTTGAAGGGACCAAAGAAACGTGGTGCCAGCTTCTGCGAGGCTCGCTACGCAATGGAGAGTTGCCGGTATGGCTGGAGGAGCAAATTAACATAGTCACCCACGACAAAATTTATGTCTCGGCGGTGTCGGTCAACCAAGCTTTTCATGCCGAGCCTTCTGTAAGTTGGATCATAAATCTTAGAGGATCAATTCTCCACTGCACAAAAATTCGTTGACAGGGGCTATCTTCGTGGTCCCTGAGACATAGGAGAGTAAATTTGGGTGGGGAACTCCATACAAGGCCTCGAATGGAGAAACCTTGGTAGCTGAATGTGTAGACGTATTTTAGTTGTACTCGGCCCAAGCTAGCCACTCTATCCATTTACGCAGCTAATTATTGATAAAACAACGTAAATATTACTCGAGGGTTTGGTTGACAACTTCGCTGTCCATCCGTTTGAGGATGATAGCTGGAGCTCATGTGTAAACTAGTTCCTTGGAGTTGGAACAGGGTCTTCCAAAATGAGTTTAGAAAGACCTTGTCTTAGTCACTTGTGATAGAGAATGGAATGCCATGGAGCCGCACCACTTAGTTAATAAAAGCTTTTGCTACTGTAACTGCCGTAAAGGGGTGCTTCAAGGGAATAAAATGGGCATATTTCGTGAGACAATCCACTACGACCATTATGACGGTATAACCTTCGGCAGAAGGAAGGCCTTCCATAAAGTCCATCGAGACTCTGTCCAAATCCATTCTGGTATGAGTGGAGGCTAAAGGAGCTCGGCTGGACGCATAGAGTCATCCTTACAGTGTTGACATACATTATATGCCCGAATCCAGTCCTTTAATGATTTGCGCATGCCCTGCCAAAAAAAAAAATGATCGAATTCGAGTGAGAGTTTTTTGATAACCAAAGTGTCCTCTAGTAGGTAAGGCGTGATTATCGGATAAGATCACTGGAATTAGTGTTGAGGTGTGACTCAACAAAAGCTTGTTACATTTGTACCAAACATTATCTCGTCGAAGATAGATATTGGAAATTGCATTTGGGTCAGTTTGAAACTGATAATAATATGGGTCTACTTGGCATTCTTGTTTGATTATGTCCACCGCCCAGGTACTGCTTTAGAGATTGCATGCAATTCCAATTCGGCGACGCGTAAGAAGGCATATGCGCTTTTGTTTTCGACTCCTTGTTTATATTGAATCACATAATCATATCCCAGAATTTTTAGAAGCCAACGCAACTGAGTCGGAGTTGTAATTCTTTATTCCAACAAAAACTTCAAACTTCTTTGATCAATACGTATAATGAACAGTTTGCCCAAGAGGGATGGTCTCCAATTATGGATTGCCTTAACGATCACAAATATTTCTTTGTCATATGTAGAAAGGTCCAGCGCACTACCCTTCAACGTTTTACTGTCGAACGCAATGGGTTGCTCGTCTTGTGACAAAATCGTTTCCAATCTGGTTCCGCAAGCATCACATTTGATAACAAACGGTTGGAAAAAGTTAGGCAGCCGTAATATGAGTGGGATAGTGAGTGCCGACTTGAGCTGTTGGAAGGCAGCTACTACCTTAGGGCTCCCACCGGAAGCCTTCCTTAGGGAGTAACTGTTGGCTCCATTTATTGATTAAAAATGGGCCTTTATCTTTACCTACTTTGTTCTATTCCCGAGTAATTATCGGTTGTTTTTAATATTTTTTATCTGGTGTGCAGGTAATAAAGTTTTGAGCTTAATTGAAGAGCTTTGGTAGATTAAATTGAAGATCTGAAGATTTATTAGTACATATCTGTCATGTTTTGGAAGCTGCCCTAAATTCCACAATATAAACTGGGTTATGAGTCTTATATTTTTGGAAAGGTCTAGATGTCTACTCTCCGAAAAATTTTAATGTTTCGTGATTCCGAGTTTTCTAGAGAAAGTTATGCTCATTTTCGCATCAGTGCATAGTTCCGCGACTTGGGCCGTGACTTGAACCGCGATTTGTGCAAGTAGTAGCAATATAATTATATTTTCAAAACCTGACAGTGGCACCCGCTACTTGAGCCGCCACTTGCACAAGTCGCGATTATATTTCCAAAACTTGATAGTGGGAATAAGGTTTGATCCTATTCATGGGGATTCCGTAAATATTCTATTCCAAAAAATAGAAAGTTCGAAACAATTGAGATTTTTTTTGGAGATTGGACGCAGTTACTAATTCATGATCTGGCATATACAGAATGAAAAATTCATTCTCGATTCTACGAGAATTTTTATGAAAGCCTTTCACTTGGCCCGCTACTTGCTTAAGTCGCGACTGACGAAAAATTGTCCTATTTTGCTCGCTATAAAAAGAAAAAGAAGAGAAAACAAAAGGGAGTTCGGCTAGGACTTAGAGAACTCGACCAAGAGGAGAACAAGAGAGAAAATGAGAGGCAAAAAGGGAGAACAAGATCATCTTGGAGACAAGAGGGTGCAAATTCGATCCTTTAGTTATCTTCTCAACACTAAGCTTGGATTTTGGAGAAAGTCAAAGCTAGAAGAAGTCACAATTGGAAGAGGACGAAAGTTCATACATTTCAGGAGTTTTTATCCCTTTCCTTCTTTGATTTTCATTCTTGTATCCCTATTTTAGAATTGATAAATATGTTTAGTGTAATCTTGATTATGACTTAAACTTGTAAGTTAGGGTTTTGATGGATCATTTTTCTTGATAGTTGAATGAATTGATTGTTTAATTTATTATGATTGATTATTATTTGTTGAGTGATGTTATTAATCTTATTGCTTTTGAATGCAATGGCCTGCATTTAATTGATTTTATAGTTGTGTGTTATGGACCGATAGGTGACGCGCACAACATGTTCGATGTAATGTCCACCATAAGTAGAATTAGATAGAGATATATTAATTTACTTATGTAATCATACAAAATGTTTATTGTGATTAATGCATTTTCATGCACTTGGATAACCATCGAGAGATGGTATATTAGTGTATGTGGTAATAGGTTCGATATATCTCGAGAGAGAATTTTGGATAATTTAGATAAACACGATCATCAACATTGATAATTAAATCGCAATACTGTGCTTTCATGAAACTTAATTAAATGGATTAGGTGAATTCAAATACCCTAACTAATCTCTCATATTGGTCCGTATTATTCCATAATTGCTTGAATTTTTATTTATGTTTTTCTTCATATAAACATTCCGATTTTCCAAATAGATATAGGCTTAGTTAATTTTAGTATGCAATACTTACATATTCATATAGAGAGGATAATTTACTTATTATGTATTACTTGTGCCAACCCCGTATACTCGCGGGTACAAAAAGGCGTAACAGTAATCGGTTGAGGGGAGCTGCGATACCTCTAAAACCTCTGATGAATTTTCGGTAATACCCTGCATGGCCGAAGGATCCCCTCAAGGATTTTAAAGAGGTAGGTGTTGGCCATTGGAGAATTGCATCAATTTTTATTGGCTCCACCTATACTCCCTTGTTTGAAATAATGTGTCTCAAGTACTCAATTTGAATAACTCCAAACCGGCACTTACTCTTTTTGGTGACCAAATGATTTGTTTCCAATAGGCTTAACATAGTTCAAATATGTTGCAAGTGCTCCGACCAGGGCTTGCTGTAAACTAAAATATCATTAAAAAAAGAACAAACTTCCTGAAATGCGGTCAAAAAATATCATTCATTAAGCCTTGAAAGGTTGACAGGGCATTGGTCAATCCAACGACATTACGACAAATTCGTAGTGTCCCCCGTGGGTTCGGAAGGCTATTTTGGAAATGTCTTCATCCCTCAATCGGATTTGATAATAACCGGAGTGGAGGTTGAGCTTAGAGAAATAAACTGCCCCATGAAGTTCATCGAGTAACTCATCAATGACTGGAATCAAAAAGCGGTCTTTGATAGCTGCTTGATTGAGGGCCCTGTAATCAATACAAAAATGCTAACTTCCGTCAGCCTTTTTTACTAATAGTACTGGAAACGAAAAAGGGCTCATACTCGGTCGAATTATGCCTTAAGCTAGGAACTCTTACACTAGTCTCTCAATTTCTGTCTTCTGATAGTATGGGTAACGGTAGGGCCTTACATTACGGGGCTTTAATAGTCCTGCAAGGTGATTCGATGGTCTTGGGGCCATTTGGGGGGCAGCCCATTTGGAGTGGCGAACATGATTATGAATTCGTCCATGAGGGTTTCCATTTCTATGGGAAGAGACTCGGCTAGCAGTCTTGTTGGAGTGCAGCTGAAACTGGAGTTTTTGCTAGGAAGTACCCTATGCCATTAATGTGGAAAAGTTCCTTCCCTAGCAAAGGTTCAAGTGCGGTCTGCCGAAGGCCTCTGAACGTGAAGGGCTGCCCGTGATGTTGGAAAGTCATGATCAGGTTTTTGTAATCCATTTCTATAGTACCAAGAGTTGCAAGCCACTGTACACCAAGCACTATTTGACAGGAGGCGACTGGCAGCACATAAAAATCAGCACATATGGGGTGTTTCTGGATAATTAAAATGAGTGATAAACATCTCCCTAGGCAGTCAATTGTTCACAATTTCCTACAGTTACTTGAAAGGTTCAATCTCAGATGACTGGAAGTCCCAATTTGGAGACCAAGGCTTGATTGATAAAATTGTGCGTATTTCCCCCATCAATAAATATTACCACCTCTTTTTGCCTTAAGGTTCCTTTGACTCGAAGAGTTCTCGGATGTTCAGCTCTTGCGAGTGTGTGGAAGGAGATTTCAGGACATGGCTCGGAAGGAGAGGTGTCAACTAAGAGAGTGACTTCTTCACTGTCTCCTTTAGGAGAGTAATCTTCTATCATGAAGAATTGAGGGCGTTGACATCGGTGGCCTAGGATAAACTTCTCATCATAATAAAAGCACAAACCTTTCTTCCTTCTTTCGCGGGCCTCCTGGCTTGTAATATGGCGTACAGTTGTGGCCGGAATGGTACTGCCCAGTTTGGAGTTTGGGGGTGGCCCAAGTAAGCTGGCTGTCGGACTATTTGGATTACGAACAGGGGCAGCAGTGGTCTGATACCAGCAAGTGAAACTTGGTTTCTTCTGGAGGAAGTTTCGTTCTTCAATGAGTAGGGGCGACTCCACTAGCTTCGGATAGGGCGCTGGGATTTTTAACTTTAACGTCGAGGCGTATTTCGTTTTTGAGATCAGCATCAAAACAGCTAACGAGAAATTCCTCCGATAATCCATCTACGCAATACAAGAGTTTTTCGAAAGCTTTTGGTAAGCAACAACTGTAGAAGTTTGCTTTAGCCGGGTAAGAGCTCTGAAGGGTTGTCATATTCGATTAGGCTGAAACGGCTGAGCAAGGCTCTGGTGAATTCCTCTCAAGTTAATGGTCCATGAAATTTCATTATCCATCGATGCCATTGCCAAGCGATTCCTCCAAGTGGAAGGATGCAAGTTGTACTTGGTAGGTGAGATTAATGTCCTTGAATTCAAAATACTGCTCCACCTTGTATATCCATCAGGCTGTATCTTCTTCTCCAAACTTGGGAAAATATAGTTTCAGCTAAGTGTGGTTTCGATCATGGAACGGTAGGGGAGGCAAATTAGTTGGGTTTGGGATGGTTTGGCTAAATGGGTTGATTTCCCTTTCTCTAGTGGCTGGATTAAGAGTGACACGGAGAGCTTGGAGTTCGGTTAACACAGTTTGGAGAGCTGCATTAACTTGATTGAAATTGGTGTTTAGGAGATCAAAACTTGATTCATGCCTAGCTAGGATTTTAAAAACTTCATTCTGAAATTCAGAGTTGGTTTTGCCACGCGTCTCCATGGAAAGAACCGGGCTCTAATACAAAATGATAAGAATTTTTAGTAGAATGAGAGGAAAGAAGAAATGTAGAAGAATTAGAATTTATTTATTTTCTGCATACCCAAACCTGAACAGCAGAAGCTTTATTTATAGGCTTCTGAAGATTTTCAAATTAAGAAAAATAAAGCCAACGGTAACAGTGCAACAAATTACTAAAGAATAGGCCTAACAATTTATTCTAGGAAGACCACTAACAAAGATTGACTAAGTCTAACAACTAGGTCTTAATTTGACTAATTTCAACAACTAAGTCTAACCTCTCATACTCTGTGCAACCGAAAGCCACCCATGAAACCCATGCAACGTGCATAGCCATGCAAGGGAACTAAACTCATCAGCTGAATGAGTGGCGTTACCATTAAGCCATATTGAACAGTGGCGACCTAAGTTTATTTAAAATCACACCTTTTTAAAGGTATATATATAGGGGAATCATTTTGTTTTTATTAAAGGTTTTGATTATGATGTATGGTATCAATTTATAATGTATTTCTACTTCGAACTTTTTTTTTCTTTTTTTTATGAACTATTATAATTAATTTTGAAACTTGGAAGAGAGAAATAGGATTCGAACTCACAATCTCAAGGTGTAAGTGTAAGGTGCATACCAAGTTATCTTATAAAATGGCAAATGAAGAAAAAAAAATTAAAAAAAAGAAGCGAGAGTACTACTTTTATCATTACTGATTTTTCACAATACTTTTAAAAAAGAAAACTTTGTATTTTATATAATGGAAATGAGAGGTTAAATATTTTTATAACAAAAATGTGAGAACTCTTGTTACATTATTATATAGGTGAATTGCACTCAAGTACCCTGACTTTTATCATAATTGCACGTTTAATGCCAGTTTTGTCATAATTGCACTCTAGTACCCTGTAATCCGTTGACCACCGTTAGAGTAACGGTTGACCAAACGGATTCAGGGGTAAAATAGTCTTTTACGTTTAAATTTATTTGTAAAAAATTTAAAAAATCATCCAACCAATAAGAACATGCCACGTCATATTTAATTAATTTTAAAAAATATTTTTTAAAAAACCAAATCAACAAAAAAAAAAAATTTGAAAATTTTTTCGAAGAACACGAACCCAGAAATTTGGGTTCGTGTTCTTTCAGCACGAACCCAGATCTGGGTTCGTGGTTGAACCCAGATCTGGGTTCGACCACGAACCCAGAAACTGGGTTCGACCGCGAACCCAGAAGCTGGGTTCTACCGCGAACCCAGTTGCTGGGTTCGCGATCGAACCCAGCTTCTGGGTTCGATTGCCAACCCAGTTGCTGGGTTCGATCGCGAACCCAGCAACTGGGTTCGCAATTGAACCCAGCTGGGTTAGATCGCGAACCCAGTTCATCTGGGTTCGAAGATCTGATTTTCAATTTTTTTTTCCTTTGAGGGGCATTCTCGTCATTTTGCCTGAATCCGTTTGGTCAACCGTTACTCTAACGGTGGTCAACGGATTACAGGGTACTAGAGTGCAATTATGACAAAACTGGCATTAAACGTGCAATTATGATAAAAGTCAGGGTACTTGAGTGCAATTCACCCTTATTATATTAGTAAGAATAGTTTTATGAGAACAAAAGTAAGATAAATGCACCACTGTCCAATGTGGTTTGGTAGCAAAAGCGTTCATTCAGCCTGATAATGACCCAAATTTGAGTTGCTACTACCGCAAGTAATATATATATAAAAAAAGTAAGATAAATGCTTTTACATTGATATTTTGATGAAATAATTCAGTGTTCTAAAATGCGATAGGCGCTACGCGTTCGGTGGCCTAGCGCCTAGGCGATTCCTCGGTAAGGGAATATTTTAGAGATTTTTATAAATTAAAGGGTGAAAAAAAATAAAATTAGAGGTGAAAAATAAAAAATACTTTAAATTAAAGGGCCTAGAATGATAATTATTCATTATTTAATGGAAATCAAGTACCTGCTTGCTTGTCCCACTTCCCCATCTAGTATCTTTGACTGATACTAACATAACTCTTAACACCTTCTTTGTTTTTTAAAAACAAAACTGTAACACCTTTATTAAAAAAAAAAAAAAAAAAGAACTTCAACCGTCCATCCACCTCCTCCTTCAATGACGCCACCACCGCCGACCCAATCTCACCCTTTTTTTCTTCTTTTTGGCTCTATCTTCAGTCATAAAGCCGTTTTCAGCTAAGATCCAATCTTTTCCCACCATTTTCGGCCAAGATCCAGGCTTTCCCAACCATTCCCTTCCAAGATCCAGTTTTTTCAGGTCGTTTTCAGCCGTTTTCGGTTAAGACCCGGTCCTTCCCGACCGTTTCTAGTTAAAATCCAGTATTTCTAGACTGTTTCCAGCCAAGACACACGGCCGACCGCGGAATATGGCTAATTTGGCTATATTCGACGCGGCGGTAGGCCACCTAGTGCCTAGGCAGTCGCGACGGCCGCTGCGGCCGCATTTTAGAGCACTGCGAACTATAAAGAGAAATATTCTTTAAGTTTGGGAGGACACATATGATATATCTAGATTTAAAATTATTTTTCAGAAATGAAATTTACATTTTGCAATTTTTTTTTTAAAAACCGTATTCTTTCTCAAACATATTTGTATTTGTTTTTAAATTCACAAAACATTATTTACAAACCGTACAAATGGTTGAACACCTTAAAATTGTTGCCCCTTGAACACATTGAAGATATTTTTTTCTTTTTTCACTAATTAAAACTTTATCTATGAAACTTAGAGCCGCAAATGCAATGATAGAGATTCACGTCAAACTATACAATTCAGGAAAAGCAAAATGTTAAATGTAGGCCACAATGTGGTTTAATGATAACCATTATTCTCTCTAGTAATATTTTAGATTTAAGTTGTCATATGATATATAAAATAAAAAATATAGGCTAAAATTTATTTTACGTAATGAGAATATATATTCTTAATAATACTTCAGTGGTGAGGGTTTAATTCTCACCATATACAATTATCAACATGTGTGGAATGTGGATAGTTTTCTTTCGTTATGGATAATTGTATTCCCTTAAAAAAAAAATACCTTTTACATTTTCTTTTTCTTTGTCATATTTTAGCATGACACTTTCAAAATAAAATTTTCAATATCATTTATTTATTTCGCAACAATAATTGTAGTTAGTGCCTTTTTTTTTTTTTTCCTTTTTTTCATCACTTCCCCTTCTGCTTTTCTTTTCTAACACTTGACAATTACACAACTCTTTTTTTTTTTTTTTTTTGCATGGTGGTCTTGACATTGTCAAGTGGTTGCCCGCAAGCTTGAAAGAAATTGTCTTAAATTAAAATATGTTAAATGTTTTGTACATTAGAAATTATCAAGTTGGTAATGTTCTCGTCTTTTAAAAGTAGGTATTGGCTGCTAGAACAGCAATCCATGGTCAATTTGTCATTCTACACTAAATAATGTTTTTTTTTCTTTAGATACAATGGACTAGTAGACAAATATGAAATAACTATGGAATATCACATGCATCTATGTATCTAATGGTGGAAGATTTTGGCTATATTGTCGTCTAAGAAAGTTCTCTAGACACTTATTTACTCATTTATATCCCTCGAAGAAATTTCAAGACTAGTAAAAAGAACATCCCGACAATACTCTTTTAAGTATTAGATTATTTTGCACATCCACTTATAAATCAAGTGGTTATACGTATTTATATGCTGATAAATGTGCATGGTGGGACTTGAACCATCACCACTGATGTAGAAAGAATGTGCACTAACCACTTGAACTATAAGTGAATATACGTGAACAAGTGGTTCTATTTAGAAATATTTTCAAAATAAAATTATCTTTTATAAAAGTACATTTTGAAATATTTATCAAATATTTTCATATATATATATATATATATATATAAATTACTTTATATTTATCATGGAAAGGCATAAGTTCTTTCCATGAATATTTAAATTCATCAATAAGAGAATTTTGAATTGTAGTACATAAATAAGGAATATTACACATAAATATACATCTATGATAATATATTATCATGTCTTCAAATATATGCCCTCGTAGCTGGAAAATTATATTAGCTAAAGATTCTTCTTTTCTGGTACCAAAATATTTAGCCTCCAAGTGAGTGCCAACTCTCATGTTCTTTTTTTCTTTTGAAATTTTGTTACTATTATAATATTTATTAATTTTTAAAGATATTAAATCTATATTATTTTATTTAATTGCATACATATATTTTACTCATTTAGTCAAATTAGATCGTAAAATTCATATTAACTTAAGAGTCTATTATACACAAGAAATCACTCAAAGTAAATAATTTCTTGCTGTAATATAAGAATTTAATCTCAAACTTTTAAATACATTAAGAAAAAAATAAATTAAAAATTAAATCCAATCATATTTGAATTTCAAGAAAAAAAAAATATTGTTTGATATTTTCATAAAATATATTAGTCACTCGTACGTTTTAGTAAATTAATGACTTATAAAATGAGTGAAACTGTTCTGCTTGGTATTAGTTTCGCTTGCGATTGTGATTTAGTTCTGCTTCATGTGGAATTTGACTCGCTGAATGCTATTAATCTTCTCAAAGATGGTTGCATTCCTTGTTCCGATGTGGGTTCGTTTATTTCTGATATTCTTCGCCCTAATTTTGTTTGTCTGTTCTTAGTTTTTCTTTTGTTCTTAGGCTTGCGAATAGGGTGGCTGATGCTCTTTCTAAAGTGATCCTTGATTTTGCTGTTAATTCTTTTTGGCTAGAGTCTTACTCTTTGTTTGTGGAGGAGTTAGTTCAAGATGATCGTCCTGATTAGTTTGGTTGTTTTGTTGGTTTCTTTAATATATTCCATTTTTTCTCCAAAAAAAAAAATGTGTGAGACTACAAATTTTTTTTAAAATAAACTATAAATATATTATCTTATAATTTAATTAAAATTATTAATATATCTCCTTAACTCAAGTTAAAATCAATAAAATTTTATAGTTATTGACTATTAATTCCAAAAATAAAAATTATAGGAACAAATAAAATTTGTTTAATTCCGTTTTCAGGTATATCCCCAGCCCAATACACCGAACTGTGACCCATAAACACTGCCCAGCAGATCAAACCAAACCAACCATTCTTATTTCCATAAATCAATGTTCGCGTTCCGTGTACCCTATTATTATTTTTTTTATACATTCGTGATAATCATTCGATATTAAATATAGAAATTCATGTTTACCACATGAGAAAGAAAAATTTTAATACTGTGTTGATGTATACTTTAAATTCGCGTGTATTATATTATATTACATACATCTCTTATATAATTAATTATTTATATCACTTAATCTAATTTAAATAAATTAGACATGAATGTCTAACATGCAATTACTGATTTTTGAATGATTCGCGAGTCGCGACTTACACTTTTGAAAGAGTCGGTAAACAACAACTGGGGACCTACTCAAACATTCAAATGGACCCGTTCATTTCTCAATCTATAGGCAGTCACATGGTTGCATGGAGGGTAGAGAGAAACTTTGAAGTTTTCAGTATTTTTTTTTTAGTTTTGTTTTTTGACCCAATAGTTTTTTTTTTTTTTTTTCTCTTTTTTAAATGACAATTTGAGGAACTAAAAAACTTGGTGGTTGTTACAATCACACCAGTTTTAGTTTTATATTTGTACCTAATTCCAAGGATTCAATTGATTATACGAGATGGTAAGCGGATCCACTTTCTTCGTATCATAATGTCACGAAAGTAACTACCATAACCGAAAGGTTGGTTCCTTTTTATTAAAAAAAAAACACTAAACGTTACAAAGATTTTGTAAATTAATCAGTTCTTTTATCATTATTGTTATCACTTTTAATTGTACTAATTTTTTCGATTTTAATAATAAAAGTGTTTGTATTAATTTTAGATATTTTTTAAAATTTTACTAATATCACTGTATACAGGAGAAATTAATGTAATTAACTCTTAATAAAAATATTAGTTGTTGATTGGTAAAGGATCTCTTTAGTATGTTTCTTTTCAATTGTACTATTTTTTTTTTAGACTGAATTACAACAATTAAATTGCAATCTAATGATAGACGATAATATTTATTAAAAAAAAAATCACAAAATCATATTGCCTAATATCTTACATTACATGGGCTTCTAACTCGCAAAATAGGAGGAACTTATCTTTAAGAATGTAATTTTAATTGTTCATCTCGTAAAATTCTTAAGAAAATTAATTCGAACTTAAAAAATAGGGTAATTATTAATTCGATCCTTAACTTTTGGGGAATTATCAATTTTTTAAAGCAGTTTCGTTTATTGGTATTATTGGGTCATAACTTTCTGAAAATATATCAGTCTGGTCCCTTTAACTAATTTGTCATTAACTCAATTTAAATGAGTTAAAATTATAATTTTAATCTCAAATTTAAAAAAAATTATTAAAAATTAAAAGAGTAATATGGTAATTTTATATTAATTTTTAAAAAATAAAATAAAAAAAATTAATTTTTTTAAATGAATATTCACCGTCCATCAAGATTGATAGATCTTGATGGACGGTAAAGATTATATTGGACTTAAAAAAAATAAAAAAATATTTTGTTATTCAACAAAAAAAAAAATTAAAACTCCAAATGGTGGATCTCCACCAAGATAATAAAAAAAAAAAATTGAGAAGCATTTCCAGTTATAGAAATCGATCTTCATCGCTAGAGAGAAAGCAGCCTCCAATGATGGAGATTGCTGGGTCTCTATCGCAGAAGATCAAGATCCAATTTCTTCAACAAACTCAACTGGGTCCATGCAAGAGAATCTAGTTTCATTTGAGTTGTCTTGTTCTGATTGAGTTCTCTTTTATATATTCATTTTCAAAAAAAATAAAAATAAATAAAAACAGAAGCGGCTCCTTCTTTTGATGCATTCAAGGTCAGCTGAGTATTATTTAAGACTTTTCCTTTTCCTTTTCTTCTTCTTTTTATCTTTTATCTTTTATCTTTTACAATAACGCGTTTCGTGGAGCAAAGCAAAGAGACCTCTCACGCTCCAGTTTTGTAATATCTCAAAATAGAAAAAAAAATATCTTCAAAATAAAAAATAAATAGTTGTAACAGATTTTAATGCGTATTGCAATTATGTTTACATGTCCTTTCAATTTGCATTCATATTAATGGGCATGATTTTATACCATAGCTTTTGGCCCCTTGCTGTCTGCACTAAATTATCATTACATTTTTCTCTGGATTAGGTGCCAATCAGGCAATCACTCAATTTATTATTATTATTTTTATATATTATCTATAGAGCAAAGATTCGAATCTCAGGTCGAATGAACGCCCTTCGCCATTAGATACCAGTAGCTTCTTACATGATAAAAAATATTAGATTTATAAAAATTTAGAGGTGAGGGTAAATTTAAAATGCTAAAATCTAAAGTTATATCAATTCAATTAGATATTTGGCTTGAATTTATAATTTCATTTAGAAAAATGTGAGTATATGATATTTTGATCATTTATAAGCCAGCTAGAAATTAGCCTTTGGCTTCAGCAGTTAATATAAAAATGTCAACTAATTTTTTCTTATCTTTTTACTTTTAAAATCTTTGTTTTTTTTTTTATATAAATTGTTATTTCAATTTAGAAAGTTAAATTAATTTTATAAAGTTTAAATGAAATAACAGTATAACTAAACTATTACAGAGTTATAACATCAAAAAAACACATCTACTAATAGTAATGTAGTTGAGCACTTTTCCCCCTTCACTTATGTGATGAGGATTTGAATCCCGTTTTTACTCATTAAATCATTTAGTGTGGGGAGACCTCTCCTATAGTGGGAGTTGTCATTATGAACTGAACTTGTAACGTTTGATTTCAAGTCCCGATAAATCTGTGACACAATTGATGTCAAATTTAAAAAAATAACGTTGAAAATTAACCATTATAACAATATTACTACAAATATTATCATGTCCTCTCTATCTTACACTTCTATTTAGGATATAATTGTGTTATGGATAGTTCTTGGTTTGGGGTTGCCACAAATGGGACAACGTATAAAGCCCACAGACGGGAGTTGGGCCTAACAAAGAGATAGGCCAGCAAACGACCTACAAAGCCATGAAGGTACTTGCCCACATCAGCTCACAATCCGTTAAAAGTCTATCTAAGATACCTCTCAGACAATTCAACCAGTCAAGATAAAGACCATCCAACCATAATAAATGCCCTTGCAGACACCTATCACTTACCAAATCGACTCTATTAACTCGGATTAAAGTACTACCTCATTGTAGACTGTCTTCATTTAATGCACCTAACAGCATTAAAGAGGTGTGTAATCAAGGCTAAGCATGCCTGCACAGGATAACATTAAAGAGGCATGTAATTAAGGCTAAGCATGCCTGCACCTGACAGAATTTATTACCAGACAAATTGGGTTATCAACCAACCATTCATTCTGTCACATCTCTTAAATCAAGTGACGAGGACATTATCATTCACGATTAAGGTTACAAATAGGGAATTAATGCCTATGACGATAGCTGACCATACCTGAAGAAGGTAAGTACTAAAAGGGAGGTTGGTCACCTATAAATAACCTGGAAAAAAAAAAAGAACAATGTATGCTCTAATCAATTTCTTTGAACCTAAACTCTGTGATTTTGACATAAATCCTTCCACCATACAAAGATTCACTTGATCGTCGGAATCGAATTGCCGGCGTAAGTCCGACATTCCTCACCGATCTTTCTATGATTGCAGATATCATTCTCGAGCGACCTTAACCTGTAAGTTCTTTCTTCACCGAGAATCCCAAAGTGAAGGTTACACTTAAACTACTTGATTACCATAGTAGCCGACCATTTAACTGTCTTATCCAGCACGTTTGACTATTGTTGACTATCTAGCCCGATTTTTATTGTCAACAATTTGGCACTAGAAGGAAGGTTGTATTTCATTCCTCCGAGGAATCCTTGAAATTATGGATCCATATAACCAAAACAAGGAGCGCAGCCCCCAACAAACAGTCCCAACGGAGATTCCATTGTCTCCAATTAGGCAAACCCCACTGGATTTCGTCATTCCATATAGTACGTCGTCAACCGTCTTACCTCAACCTCATCCAAACACCCTATGTTATAATCAAAATCTGCTAAGCCCAAATACAAGTAAAGGTCCGGCTCAAAAGCCCAAACGCATCGTGTGACCCGGCCCAGAGCAAAAGGTGATCAAACCACATGGCCCAAGGCTTAGGCAACCAACGGCCCAAGCACTAGCAAGCCCATCGTCGCACGACATTTGGTGTCGCACGACACGTACGATGTTCGCACAATGGTCTGCATAAGGACCACTACGTGGCTGCATAACGGTCACACCTCAGGGACTCCTATGTCACACGACATTCATGTAGTGCGACATGGAACCCACTTGGGCTTACATGGGCTCAATTTCCACGTCTATCTGAATAAGACCAGGTGTAACACCCCCTGACCCGACCCGTCTGGATCGATCCAGGGTGCGCTATCGGGTTTTCAAATACTTTCTTTATTCTGTTTATAAACTAAAAACCAGATAAAATCATATAATCAAATACATTTCTTAACTCTTTTCTAATTTGCAAACCATCAAAAATCGCAAAAATCAAATAAATTGTATTTTTAAAATGCTTTTCTAGTGAGCCCATCAAAAATTCATTTTAAAAATTTCGGTAGAATTTCCTCTATTTTTCTGATTTTCCAAAACCTGTTTTCAACAAAATAAATCCAATACAATTTAATATCAACACTTCTATATCAACCTTTCAAACCAATGCGCACTCTGCCGTTTAATGCGACTTACCAAACAGTTTTTAAAATAAAACAATTCATAATTCATTATTTACAGTCCTTGAAAAATGAAGGAAAACAAAAATCAGAAAACAATTAATTACAAGACATAATTATATAACTCAATTACAAATTCTCTGTATATGCATGCATAACTAACTGTATTATACAGAAATATATGACTACCCAAAATGTGGTGACTCTGGATCTCTGCCTGCAACTCTCTCTCTTTAATCTTTTGCTTCCTCAGTATCCCTGTTACCTACGTGCGATAAAAACCGACACGTTAAGCGTATAGCTTAGTGGGTGCACACTAAAATAAATTGCAATATAATATAAAACACTAAATCTTAAATTCAGAACATAAATTCAGAAATTCAGAAAAATATATACATAAAACAGCAAATCTTAAATGCAGCATTTCAGAAATATCTATATAGAACAATTAATCAGATTTCAATTTCTAAAACTATATAAAATAAAGTATTTCAAAAGTTTCTGGATTTCATTCGTAGTAACATTTCTTTATTTTCCATATTGTTTTCTGGTTTTCAGTTCTCAATTGGGCTCTTGATACACATAACAGGGTTTACAGGACTGGATTACGGATTTTTACAGTCGGGTTTCCCATCTCATAAGAAATGATATCCCTATATAAACAGTCGGTTTCTCATTTCACAAGAAAATGGTATCCATATATTCTCACAGTCGGTTTCCCATTTCAGAATGAAATGGTATCCGTATTTCACAGTCGGTTTCCCATTTCACAAGGAAATGGTATCCGTATAATCAACATCAGAGGCATCATAAATCACGGTGCAGTACTGCCATATATTCACTCAATTGACATGTCAATCTCCTATATCTATATCCCTATACATATATCAGGGCCATAAAATCAAAGTTCAGAGTTTACAAATATTCTATTTACTTTTCGGATAACTTTCAGATAATCAAAAATTCGCTTAAATAATTCAAAAATCAATATTCATTACCAATTGTAAAACAAGAAATTCATAATATATATCAAATAACAGAATACAGAAAATAAAATCATAAATTTCAATATACATCACTTTTAAATAATTCAAAATCATTTTCAATAAATATTCATAAATCAATTTAATTAAACCGTGCGGAAATTATGTGTACACCAACCTGGATACCGTTTTACGACAGTTTTCTTTCTGAATTTCCCTTTTCTCCTTTTTTCTTTCTTCCTGCTCTTTCCTTTCTCCTTCTATTTTCTTTCTTTTCTTTTCTTCTTCTTCTTTCCCTTCTCTTCTTCTTCTTCTTCTTCTTCTTCTTCTTCTTCTTCTTCTCTCTCTTTCTTTCTCTCCTTTCTTTCTTTTCTTTTCTTTTCTTTCCCGTTTTCTACTTCTTCTTTTCTACTTGGCTTCCGCGAGAAGCTTTCTTTTTTTTATACAAATTTGGTCATCGCGACCGTCATTGCGACCTGTAGTCGCGCCACCTGGTCGCAGTACTCACTGGAGAAGTTCCACAGCTTTCATCGCGAGCACCCATCGCGGTATCATGGTTGCGCTGATGGTCGCGTTGCTCACTGCCCGAATTTGATATTTTTCACCGTAAGCTAGTCAGCGCGATCTGTGGTCGCGGTGACTGGTCGCGGTGCTCACTGCCAAAAATTTCATTTTTTACCGCGAGTATCTCATCGCGATCTCTGGTCGCGGTGAGGGGTTGCGGTACTCACTGTCCAGTGCAATCTCTCTGGTCGCGTTTTACACCCCTCACATCATACATTTTTTATATCTACATATTCAAAATTAATTATTCGAAATTAGGGATGTTACAATTCTTCCCCTCTTAAGAAATTTCGTGCTTGAAATTTACCTCAATTGAACAGTTGCGGATACTGTTGTCTCATTGTTTCCTCACTCTCCCAGGTAGCTTCTTCTACATTGTGATTTCTCCAGAGGACTTTCACCAATGGAACTCTTTTATTTCATAGTTCTTTAATCTCCCGATCAAGAATTTGCAGTGGTTCCTCTTCATATGTCAGGTCTGGTCGGATTTTAATACTTTCGGCCTGAATTCTGTGAGAAGGATCAGATCTGTATCTCCTCAGCATAGACACGTGGAACACATTATGAATCTTTTATAATTCTGGAGGTAAAGCAAGTCTGTAGGCTACTGGTCCCTACACGTTCAATGATTTCATATGGGCCAATAAACCTCGGACTTAACTTACCTTTTCTGCCAAATCTGAGTACTTTCTTCTACGGAGATACTTTCAGGAATATTTTCTCACCGACTTCATATTCTATCTCTTTCCTTTTTAAATCTGCATATGATTTCTGTCGGTCAGAGGCAACTTTAAGTCTTTCTTTGATAATCTTCACCTTCTCCTCAGTTTGTCGAATCAAGTCTGGGCCTACTAACCTGTCCTCTCCTAACTCTGTTCAGCATACTGGTGTCCTGCATTTAAAATTACGTTTTACACCCCTCACATCATACATTTTTTATAGCCACATATTCAAAATTAATTATTCGAAATTAGGGATGTTACACCAGGTCTACGGCCCAGGCCCATAGACTAATCCAATCCAGCAGCAGACTTCAACGTTCACTGACCAAGTCCATCAGGTAACCATTACTTCCGCGATTCAGGCCACCAAGGAAGTAACCGTTACCTTTCCACCAAGATGAAGGCCGTTACATCCATATCCGAAGCCTTCAAATCTGAGATACGATCCACCTCTCCCCCCCCCCCCCCCCCCCCCCCCCCCCCCAACGGGTGGATCAACCTCTATAAATAGAGAGCTAAACACTAAAAAAAAAAGCTCTCACGCATACTGATACAGCGAAGCACATTGAACTCAAAGACACTTCAAGCCGTCAAACTTCAGCTTGGGAATCACCGTCAAGCATCAGCCATATCTGATTATCCAGCTATCATAACTCAAATCACTCACACTGTCTTACCATCCACCACGAGGGTCATCACCCTACGAGTAAAGGAAGTATTTCTTGCTTTTTTCTATTTCCTACATTTTATCGTTTACTAGCACTTGTTAACTTGACCGTCGGAGTGACTTTGGCCGGTACATCCTCGTGTCCCAGACGTCCTACGGGTCACGTGCATTCATTCTTTGTAGGATTGTAGTGCCCCGTGTCTCCTGAGCAATTTTCAAGGACTACACCCTACAAATGGAACTATACGTCCAAGATGTGCATCAAGCGGGATACCATTTTCAAAAGCTTATGGAAATCATGGGTGGCAGAATTACCACCCCACCAGAGGGAGGACGTGAAAAAGGTGCAGTCCCCAGTAATAGAACTTTTTCTTGCAAGAGACGTGCCAACAAAGATAAGGAAGCGCTACCACTCATCGAGCCATTAATGAGTGAATAATCTTCTTACTCAACTGATAGCTATAGACAAAAGGAAGCCCAATTCGAGACAAGCCAAAACATCTTCGGAAAAATAGCCGAAGATCTCATTGTACCAGGAAGCAGAGAACGCCCAAGGAGGCACAACAACATTACGAGATAAAAAATGATTCCAGTTGGATGTAGACAGAATCTGGAGAGCATCAATGGTTAGGTCACAATGAGGGCCATACCGATGATAAAGATTTCATGTGATGAGAAATCCAGCAGTTGAATAAGGAGTTGGAACAAATCCAACACAGGAAGCAACCCTCTAACAACCAGGCATATTGCTCGGGCATAATGATGAGCAAATTCATAGACAGGGTATTGGCAAATAGATTCTCTCGGAATTTCAAAATGCCAACCATGAGAGAGAACATGGAAGACAAAGACCCTGTCGAGTACGTATCTCATTTTACAACCCTTATGGGAACTCAAACTCGAGATGACTGCCTTATCAAGCCTTCCCTATCACATTTGGAGATCTTGTCAGGAGTTGGTTCAGACAACTCCCTCATTGCAGCACTGACAAGTTCGACCAGTTTAGCTGTGAATGCTCCCAACAGTTCATGGGAAGTGTACAAAGAAAGAAATCCATATCTTTCTTTGATTGTAGATATCATTCTTGAGCGACCTTAACCTACAAGTTCTTTCGTCACCAAAAACCCCAAAGTAAAGATTACTCTTAAACTAATTGATTATCATAATAGCCGACCACTTAGCTGTCTTATCCAGCACGGTTAACTATTATTGACTATCTAACTCGGTTTTTACTGTCAAGAACTTGTATTATTATCAAAAACGGTTTTATGTAATTTAAAATAAAATTATTTTTTAAAAAAAATTATATTTATAAATAAAATAACTACTAGTAAGATTATAATTCTTTTCTCTAGGTTTTCTCTGAAACCCTAGAGTGAAAGTAGCCGTTGGGTCTTCGGATCTAGTGTTCGCTCCTTGTGAGTGTAGTTAGGGTTTAAGGTATTTCGTTCGGTAGGGTACTACAGCGTTTAGGTCTTTGAGGCTGATGGGTCTGGTGTGTTCACAGTGGGTGTTTTTTTTTGTGCTGGTTTTAGTGTATTTACGGTGATAGTGTGTGTGTGGTTTTGCAGTGTTAGAGTGCGGTATAGTTTTGGAAAGTGCACTTTTGATGTCCCTCCTATAGTGCTTTTGTTTGTTCGATGGCGCATAAGGGAATTGCAGTTAGGGAGTGAATCTTGGAAGGGAAGGAGCTACATTCAAAGGGGTTACTTAAAACCGGCGGTCGGAGAAGAAGCAATCACGAAAGGGATCGTTTTGGAGGCTAGATGCGAGCTGGCAATCGTTCGAGGAGTAAACCAGTAAAGGCAGCTGGAAGTGATTCTCGGAGGAGCTCGGAAGATGGTAACACTGATAGTGTTGGTGCTGTCCCTATTACAGGTCTGGTTCGAAGCCCTGACAGTGTTGGTCTGGTGAATCCTGTTATGGAGGAACAGAGACGAGATAACAATAGTGTGGATAGCAATGTAGATACTTCGAGGGCCTCTAAAATTTTGGTGGCACAGATGGGTGCCAAGGGTGTTAAGGTAATTAATAAATGCATGGGTATAGTTCCTAGCCAAGTGCATGTTTCTCCAAACCTACCTATGCATGGCCTCATTAATAGCCCCATGCAAGCCATACACGAGACTCACATGCAAGAACTAAGGACAATAGTTCTTCAGAATATGGGAAAGGCAGGGGATAAGGGGAAAGCTGTGATAGAGGTGTTGGCTTTAAAGGCTCATATGTGGTAGAAGCTGAGGCTCTACCAATTTCGCCACACGCTGACATAGTACCCATAAAATAGGCTGATGTACATGCGAATATTTCAGGAGCATGGGGTGGAGAAGAGACAATTGGTAAGCGGTTGATGGCCGGGGATGGGGGTTGATGGAAACAGCGGGCGAGAGCTAGAGGGGTTTCGAGTGGGGGGAATGTGATGACTGTGGTAGGGGGTAAGGGAGTGGGGATAGGGGCTTTTTTGGTGGAGCAGGGGAATTAAAAAAAAAAAAAAACAAAAATCAGCTCGTTTTGAGTTATCGGCAAGTTCGGAAGACCCGATTGCTGGACATTATGAATTGCCTATGCTAGAAAGTCCGGGGTTTGGGGAATGACCGGAATTCCAGGCTCTTATTTACCATGTTAGGGAACATGATACATATTTAGTGCTTTTAATAGAGACGAAAGTAAATAAGCATCGCATGGAAACTATTCGTGTGAGATTAGGGTTTTACGAAAAGTTAGTTGTCGAAGGTATTGCTTCTAGAGGGGGTTTGTGTTTGCTGTGGAGGGATAAGGTGGGGAATACTGTATGTGATTTCTCAGATGTATTTCCAAAGGAGCTTCCTGGTTTGCCACCTCAGAAAGAGGTTGAGTTTGTGATTGATGTGATACTAGGTACTGCACCAGTATCAATAGCTCCTTACAGAATGGCATCAGCAGAGCTGAAAGAACTGAAGATACAGTTATAAAAATTGCTGGATAGAGGATTCATCAGACCCAGTGTATCCCCGTGGGAAGCTCCAGTGCTATTTGTGAAAAAGAAAGATGGGTCACTGAGATTGTGCATTGATTATAGGCAACTGAATAAACTTATTGTTAAGAATAAATATTCGTTGCCTAGAATCGATGACTTATTTGATCAGCTGAGAGGAGCTACTGTCTTCTCGAAGATTGATCTCAGATCAGGGTATCATCAACTGAAAGTAAAAGATTCTAATATACCGAAAACAGCATTCAGAACACGGTATGGGCACTATGAGTTTGTAGTAATGCCATTTGGGCTAACAAATGCACCTGCAGCCTTTATGGATCTAATGAACTGGATATTTTGACCGTACCTAGATCAGTTTGTGGTTGTGTTCATTGATGATATCCTGGTATACTCACAGACGACAGAGGACCATGACAGACACCTCAGAGTGGTATTGCAGATTCTAAGGGAGAAGTAACTATATGGTAAACTGAGTAAATGTGAGTTCTGGTTGGCTAGGATTGCATTTCTGGGCCATATTGTGTCAGAAGAGGGCATTAAGGCAGATCCTAAAAAGATTGAAGTAATTATGGAATGGAAGCCTCCAAAGAATGTAACAGAGATCAGAAGTTTCTTAGGCTTGGCAGGTTATTATTGATGGTTTGTGAAGGGATTATCATCCATAGCAAGTCCGTTGACCAAGCTACTGCACAAAAATGTTAGATTTAAATGGAGTGACAGGTGCCAGGCAGCATTTGACAGACTGAAGACAATGCTAGTAGAGGCTCCAGTCCTGATTCAGCCGGTTTTAGGTAAAGACTTTGTGATATACAGTGATGCCTCATACAATGGTTTGAGTTATGTGCTGATGCAGGAAGGTAAAGTGGTTGCATATGCGTCCAGACAGCTGAAAACGCATGAACAGAACTATCCTATACATGATTTGGAACTTGCAGCCATTGTATTTGCCTTGAAGATATGGAGGTATTATCTGTATGGTGAAAAATGTTACATATATACAGATCACAATAGTATGAAGTATCTGCCTACTCACAAAGAGCTCAATCTGAGACAGAGACGATGGATGGAATTGATTAAAGACTATGACTGTGTAATTCACTACCATCCAGGGAAAGCTAATGTGCTAGCAGATACTCTGAGTAGAAAAGCATTATTCGCCCTAAAAGCTATGAATGTCTAGTTACAGTTGAATCCAGACAATACCTTAGTAGCTGAGTTGAGATACAAGCCAAATTTAATTTAGCAGATAGCATAAAAACAGAATTAGGATGAGAGATTTTAGATGATATGTAGACAGATCCCATAGGGGAAGCATCCGGATTTTACAGTCAGAAGTGATGGTATTGTGTGTTTCAAAGACAGGATATATGTTCCAAACGATGAAGAATTGAAAAAGATGATCCTAATAGAGGCACACAGTAGTCCGTATTTAGTACACCCAGGTAGCAGTAATATGTACAGAGATATGAAGACTCAGTATTGGTGGTCTGGTATGAAGAAAGATGTGGTAGACTTTGTGAATATATGTATGACATGCCACCATGTAAAAGCATAACACCAGGTTCCATCAGGTTTGCTACAGCCCATATCCATACCTGAATGGAAGTGGGACCGTATCACTATAGATTTTGTCACAAGGTTACCTCTCACCCGGAGTAAACATGATGCAATTTGGGTGATAGTGGACCGATTGACTAAATCAGCACACTTCCTACTTGTCAGAACAGACTATTCATTGGATAGATTAACCGAGTTGTACATTAAAGAGATAGTGAGATTGCATGGAGTGCCTACATCAATAATATCATATAGAGACCCGAAGTTTACCTCCAGATTCTGGAAGAAATTTCAAAAAGCTTTGGGTGATCGACTATACTTCAGTACAGCTTTCCATCCACAGACTGATGGACAGTCAGATAGAGTTATTCAAGTGCTCGAAGATATGCTCAGGAGTTGTGTGATTGATTTTGAAGGAAGCTAGATCGATCATCTTCCACTAATTGAATTTGTTTATAATAACAGTCACCAGACGAGCATAGAGATGACAACTTATAAAGTACTGTACGGAAGAAAATGTAGGACACCTTGTGTTGACAGAGTTGGGTGAGGACAGATTAGTAGGCCCAGACTTGATCAGACAAACTAAGGAGAAGGTGAAGATTATCAGAGACAGACTGAAAACAACATCTGACCAACAGAAATCATATGTAGACCTGAAAAGAAGAGATATAGAATATGAAGTCGGTGAAAGAGTGTTTTTAAAAGTATCTCCATGGAAGAAAGTACTCAGATTTGGCAAAAAAATGGAAGTTAAGTCCTAAGTTTATTAGCCCATACGAGATCATTGAACGTGTGGGACCAGTAGCCTACAGACTGGTTTTGCCACCAGAACTAGAGAAGATTCATAATGTATTTCATGTGTCCATGTTGAGGAGATACAGATCTGATCCTTCTCACAGAGTATCCATTAAGATTATTGAGATTTAACCAGACCTGACTTATGAATATGAACCAGTAAAGATCCCGGACAGAGAAATCAGATAATTACGGAACAAAAGGATTTCGTTGGTAAAAGTTCCCTGGAGGAACCACAATGTTGAAAAAGCTACCTGGGAGAGCGAGGAAGTAATGAAACAACAGTATCTGCAATTGTTCGAATGAGGTAAAATTTCGCGAACGAAATTTCTTAAGAGAGAAAGAATTGTAATGTTCTTAATTTTTCATAATTGCGAAAATGCTTATAATTATTGTTATTTGTGCGGAAAGTGTGTGTGTGTGTATATATATATATATTCGATATATAGTGTATAAACGAATAGTGATTTTAACCGATTTAACTCCCATTAGAGATATTATTTTCATAGTGCAATTGGAGAATAATGGGTTCAATTGAACATTAGTAAAGTCAATTTGGTAATTGGATAAGTGTGGAATATTTTTGGGAATAATTATTGAGATAGAATGTGAATGGTGGATTAGTTTAATAATTAATAGATGATTGGTCAAGGATATGTGATTAATTTTCAAAGTGTTGTCATTTTAGGAATTTAAAGAGTCAAGGGAGTAAGTTTCAATTGGTGAGATATTTATATAATATATATATATATATGTCTATCTTAGTGGAAGCTCTACTAACAAAGTGCAAGTCAAACCATAAAACACAAATTGCAAAGTAAAAAAATTAGAAAACAAACACAGTAAAAAAAAAAAAACTGAGCAGAGAGAGATCGGCAAGAGAGGAAGAAAAAAAAAAGAGAAAGAAGGAGAAGAAAAAGAGGAAGAAGAGGAAGAAAACTTTAGGTAGAGAATTCAATAAAAATAGAGGAAAAAGGTTTGAGAGAAATATTGTCCAGGTTGGTGTACACTCATTTCTGGAAAATTCTATGATTTTAGTTTATGTGTTTTTTTTTGGAAGAAATTTTATGCTCTTTGTTGAGGCAATAAATTGCACGACCCCTGAGGGCAGGGTCGACCCTAGCACGTGGGCGTCGGGCTCTCACAAGGTACTGTTCCTCATGGGATTTTATTTCGCCTCCCCCACCCCTCGAACCGCTAACCTGTGAGGCCCGGAGCCTATACAGGTGTTGGGCGTTGGAGGTGAGTACCAACTGAGCTGATCAGCTCAGTTGGTACTCACCTCTAACGCCCAACACCTGTATAGGCTCCGGGCCTCACAGGTTAGCGGTTCGAGGGGTGGGTGATCGGTCATTTATTATTATATATTTACGACCCTTGGATCGTTTCTTTTGATTGTATTTTTCAGTATTTTTGGTACGTTTGATGTATTTTGTGAGTATGTGCAGATATTAGGTGAGCCCCGTGAATTAATGCGAATACACGATTAGTCGAGGCAAAACCGAGCAATTAAGGACATGTATTCTTGGTATGAGGCATAGGAGCTTATCGAGGAAGCTTTGGTGGATTAAATTGAAGATGTACCGTACACATGAACAGTACCGTATACGTGAATTATTTACCGAAGGGATATCAAAACGAAGAGAGAAGAGGGGATCCAAGACAGAGAGTTCAGCTGGGTTCGTTCCAGCAGCTCTTAGCTGTGGCCTAGGGCCAATTTTCACCATTATTTACCCTCCAAATCACAAAGCTCATCACCAAACACCAACACAAGATTAGTTTTACGAATTACATCGATTGTTCATCAAAAGAAGACGAAGATTTGCGGAAGAGAAGTCTCAGCCGGACCAAAGCCGATTTCGACTCTACACGTCTCTGAATAGGTTGTATCACATCCCTTTTCCTATCTTCTTGTTATTTCGATTATATGAGTAGCTAGTTTTATTGTTAGGTGGTTTTCTGAACCATGAACGAATTTGGATTTTATTGATTATGAATATATTTTGTATATTATTTCATGATATTAATTTTGAGCGTATTTTATATTATTACTTTGTGTTCAATTCTTGTGTTTTGCGATTACGAAAGTAGATTGCATGCTATTTGATGAGAACCGATTTGATATTTATTGTAATACATGATATTGATTTTGAGCGTATTTTATATTATTACTTTGTGTTCAATTCTTGTGTTTTGCAATTGCGAAAGTAGATTGCATGCTCTTTGATGAGAACCGATTTAATATTTATTGTAATATTATATGAGAAATCATTGAAATTGCAATAGAGCTTGCAATAGAGCTTAATTGATTCAAGAATCAATACTAGGTTAGTTTCGATAAGAAATTACTTAATTAACCTTTGTATTAGATTAACTATAGTTTTCAATTAACTGCACTCTAGGACCAATAGGTGTATTTGATTGAATTCACATACCATACCATTGCGGGAGCAATACAATGTGGTGTGGCCTTAGTTGAAGAAGTCTTATCATGTTAATAACGTGTTTCATAATAGTCAATATACTTCCTTATTCGGAATTGGAACCGTGTGACCACCTAGCATTATCTTCCATTTAATCCGTCTCGCTTTATTTTATCGTTTTAGTTAGTTAATTTAGTTTATAAAACAAAAAACCCAAAACAACTTGATTTATTTTACCGCACTAATATAATCTCTAGTATTAGAATTAGTTCCATCACTTCCTTGTGGATTCGACTCCGTACTCACGGAAATTTTATTACTTCGACACATCCTACACTTGGGATTTATTCCCACGCGTTTAAGCGTGTCAGTAGGGGAGGCGAAATAAAATCCCATGAGGAACAGTACCTTGTGAGAGCCCGACGCCCATGTGCTAGGGTCGACCCTGCCCTCAGGGGTCGTGTGATTTATCGCCTCAACAAAAAAGGCGTCTTTTTGTTGAGGCAATAAATCACACGACCCCTGAAGGCAGGGTCGACCCTAGCATGTGAACGTCGGGCTCTCACAAAGTACTGTTCCTCATGGGATTTTAATTTCGCCTTCCCCACCCCTTGAACTGCTAACCTGTGAGGCCTGAGAGCAGCCTATATAGGTGTTGGGTGTTGGAGGTGAGTACCAAATGGCGTCTTCGAAGGCCCCTGGTTTAGATGGTTTCACGACGAGTTTTTTTCAGAAATTCTGGGGGGTGGTAGGGATGAAAATCACAGACACTTGTTTAGGAGTTCTTAATGATGGACAATTCATTTCTAACATTAATTCTACTCTCATTGGGAGAGTTTCACCCGATAAGCCTTTGTAACGTCTTACACAAGATAATAGCAAAGACCAGTGCTAATCGGATTCGGGTTCTGTTGGGAGATGTAATTTCGGATACTCTGAGTGCCTTTATTCCGAGAAGGCTTATCTTTGATAATGCTACTGTTGACTTCGAGTGCATGCATGCCATGAAGAGACCGAAAAAAAGGCGGGAGGATTTTCTAGGGTTGAAGCTCGATATGGCCAAGACCTATGATAGGGTTGAATGAAGGTTTCTAGTGGCCATGTTAGTTGCTATGAGGATTCCGCCCAACCGGATTAGGCTCCTGATGTATTGTATATCGTCAGTCTGGTATTCAATTTTGTTGAATGGTATTACTGTGGGTGTCATCTTGCCAACGAAGGGACTTAGACAAAGGGCTTTATTGAGGATTCGGTGTAGTAGATTTGGGCTGAAAATCGCTTACCTTTTCTTCGCCGATGATAGTCTCATTTTCACTCGCGTGTCGATGGATGAGTGTGTGTTAATTAAGTTCCTTCTAGCTCAGTACGAGGAAGCCTCTGGTCAGCAAGTAAACTTTCATAAGTCAATCGTCTGCTTCAGTGGTATGATCCCTCGTCCGATGACTGAGAGTTTAGCGGCAGTTCTAGGAGTGAAGCTGGTAGGATGTCATGAGAAATATTTGGGGTTACCAAGCTTTGCGTACCATAATAAAAAGACCTTTTTTTCTAATATTAAGGATCAGATTTGAGCTTTGATTAATGGCTGGCAAGGGCGCCTTTTTTCTTCAGCAGGGAAAGAGGTAATGCTTAAGGTGGTGATTCAAGCCATCCCAACGTATGTGATTAGCTTGTTTAAATTTTCCAAGAGGTTGATTAAGGACATTCATTAGGTGTGTGCTGCTTTCTGGTGGGGTTCGAATGGAAACACTAAGAAAATCCATTGGGAATCTTGGTTGAAGCTGCAGCAAAAGTGAGGGCGGGTTAGGCTTTCAAAATTTACATGCGTTCAACCAAGCTTTGGTTACAAAGTAATGTTGGCGGCTGGTTACTAATCCCACCTCATTAGCAGCTCGAGTTTTGAAGGCATGCTATTTTCCGGCCTCCAGTTTTTTACAAGCTTCGTCGCATTGTCTTGGATCCTTTATTTGGAAGAGTCTCATTTGAGGGAGAGAGTTACTTTGTAAGGGCTTCAGTTGGCATATTGGAAGTGGCTCATCTGTACGAGTGTATCATGATAGTTGGGTACCGCGGCCATCCACGTTCAATGTCCTTTTCTCGGCCTGCCCCTAAGCACAATAGGTTGGTCGTGAGTTAGCTGAAGTTGGCGAGTGATGCTTGGAATTTGCAGCTGCTCGAACAACTCTTTGTTCCCTCCGACGTGGCAGCCATAATCAGTATTCCTTCGTGTTCCTCTTGGCTTCCAGACTCTATCTTATGGCACTTCGATAAGGGAGGTATATATTCGATTAGGAGCAAATATAAGGTTGCGATGTCGTCCCCGGATATCGCTGGAGGTTCAGGGTTAGGATCTTCAGAATCTTGGTGCAAATTTCTTTGGAGGCTATCCATTCCTCCAAAAATTAAAGTTTTCATTTGGAATATGGCCAAAAATTGGATCCTTTTTGCTGTGAACCTTGCGGGTAGAAGGGTGCAATGTGATATGAGCTGTTCTTTATGCATGAGAGAGGCCGAATCTACTTACCACACTTTGTGAGGGTGTCATCTACTAAAACCTGTTCAGGCTTGCATTTCTGGGTGGTTTCAGGTTGGTTGTTTCATAGGGTAGGAGACTCATGTTATGGATTTCTTGTCGACAGCTCGCCAACAGCTTATGGTACGTGATTTCGAGCTGCTCTGCGTCGTGCTCTGGAGGGTTTGGTGAAACAGAGCGATCCACAGACAGCTCTTGCTTCTAGCTGGGGAGATTGTGGACTGGTATTATGATTTCTATCTGAGTTCCAGCTTGCTTGTGCTTAGGAGTAGGTGCCTTTGTAATCGAGTAGGCAGGTTTGTAATTGAGATCCACCTTTTATTGGGTTTTTGAAGTTAAATATAGATGCGAGTGTTCGTCCCTCTTCGGATGCGGTTAGGGTTAGGTTTGTTATTCGTGATTCTTCGGGCCTGGTTTGCATGCGGAGCTATTCGGATTTGAGCGACTTTTTCTCCTCTCCTTGTTGAGGCCGTGGCGATCTTGCATGGTATTCGTTTTACCCGCAAAGCTGGTTTGGCTCCAATTTTGGTGGAATCTGATTCGTTAAGTGTTGTTAATGCTTTGCGTGAGGGGTTTATCCCTTCCTCTGATTTGGGTTTGATTATTTTTTATGTTCTTCAATTAGTTTATTCGTCTAGTGTGCTTAGTTTTTCGTTTGTTCCTCGGCCTGCTAATTTAGTAGCGGACGCTCTTACTAAGGCTACCATTGGTTTTGGTTTGGATTCTTTTTGGTTGTTTTCTTCTCCTCAAGTTGTGGAGGGTTTGGTTTAGGGCGATTATCCTGGATAGTTGTTGTTTTTAGTTTTGGTTATTGAATCCTTTTTCCCTAAAAAAAAAAAAATCTATTTATTACGTTTAAGTCGTAATAAACAAAAACATTTTTGGAAAAAAAATTAAATATCCATTTGCTTTTAGTTGACTGATTCAGTTTTTAATTAGCCAATATATATCTTTTGTGAAAAAGTAAAATATATTTCAAACTGAAATGACGAGATCAAATTAATTGAAACTGACACATCCACTTGTAGTAAAGTAATTAATGCACCTCCCTCTCACTTTAGTGATAAGGAGTTTAATTCTCACTATGCACATACCAGTATGTGTGGGTAGTTTTTTTCCCTTATTGTAGGAGTAGATGTCTCATGTTACGAGAGTAGATATCCGGACCACGCGTTTAGTGATTAATCTCAGTAGGTCTCGACAGTTATTAATATTGTACTAATACCCCTTTTAAAAAAATAATAATAATTGAAACAGCATCCGAATTTTTGAAAGTGGATTTGACTTTGAATGGACTAATATAAGTTTTTTTTTATTATTATAAGATTTTACACAATGTAAGTCGTAAGAGATTGTAAATTAAAATATTATGTTAATTTTTTTTTTTTTTCGCAAATTCACTTATGCTACTGGAGATTCGCCTTCTTGCACGAGGAAAGAACCTTTTAAGAAAATTACAGTAACCGCTTTCAAAAAAAAAAAAGAAAATTACATTAACCTCCCTATTGATTGTAATTTACTATTAGAGTTAATGAAAAAAAGGATAATTTAGTTATTTTTTCCATATTTTTAATATTTTAATATTAATTATTAAATATAAATTAAATAAAATATAAAACAAGATGAATCTTCACTTAAAATGGACGGCAGAAATCAAATTGGATAATAAATAAATAAAAAGTTAACATGGAACTCCATCGATCTTCATCCATGAAGATCTCATACCTCCCTTGCCACCAACGGGGTAGGCGGGGAGGCATCAACTTCCTTTGAGGGGGAGGCAATCCATTTTTCTTTTCTTTTTATTTTTTAATTCGATCTTCATCGTACATATTTCCTCCATTTTGAATAAGATCTAGTTAGATCTCCTGCATAATGAACCATACCCAATTTGGACGAGATTCAATTGCCTAGATCCTCTCCAAATTGAGGGGATCCAACTCCGATCTCCTCTATTTGAATAGATTTTTTTTTTTTTTTCATCTTCGATTGATCTCCTTCACTTTGTGGTGTAACATGTTTTGATTGAATATTATAATTTTTTCACCTACAAAATATTAGTATATCCTTATGCCCATTAAATCTACCGTGGTCAATTTAGTCAAAGTTACTTTTATATTATTATTATTATATAAAAAACTATATTATTCATGTTCTTATACGAAATTTTAGGGTTTGAATTATAATTTATTCAAAAAATAATAAAAAATAAACATTTAATCGGTCAAGTACTTCATACATGTAGTTCCTTTCCCTTCTGGCCTTCTCTTCTTTTAATTACCAAGAACATAGCAGTTGTCCACGTCTGACGCTAACAACCCTCGCACTTCGACCCCCACTTTCTCTAAACAATTACCTCTTCTGCCACTCCTCGATCGCCGTCCCTGGACCCCATATCACACAACGAGCACTCGCTCTAAATCAAATCGCCTATAACTCCAAAAACTTGACTCGTAATTAAGGAACCAGACCGGGGCGAAATCCGTCATTCCAGACCCTAAATAAAAACCCCTAGATAGAGAAAAGCGATACCGTCTCGGTTAGTTTTGATTATTATTATTTTTTTTGTAGTCAGAGAAAGTGAACAAGAGCGAGACTCGTGGAGGCTCTGTTTATTTTTGTTAACAGGGGTGTGTTGGTGCGACGCGTGCATGACAGGTGAACAAAATGGCGAGATCGTGTCACTGCGCTTCTCGTTTGCTGTTGAAATTCCCTATTCTCTCCTCGCCGTATTATAATAACAACAACTATCCATTCCATTTCTCGATAACTCGTTGAAGCCTCCTCACTCGGTTCTGTCTTCTCCTTTTTGAAAAAAAATTTATAGCAGGTCTTGTCAATCTCTCTGAGTCTCCAATTTTGGTCTCTCACATTGTGCCGATCCATCACATTACGTCCTATAAATATCTTGACCGAAATAAAATTTCTGGCTGTCGGTGGTTTGGTGCAGGGATATGGCAGAGGCAGGGAAGGTGTTGTACATAGTGGTGGTGGATAGCGACGACAACGACGCCGACGAAAAGGGAGAGATAGCGAAGGATTCGTTTCGGTATACGAGGTCCATTTTGCAGAGCACTTTGCAGTTGATGGGTTGCAAAGCGCGACATGCCTTCAAGGTATATTGTTATTTTTATTGTTTCGTTTTCTTGTATTTGTTTTTGTTTTCTCAAATTCGGTTATTCGTTTCTGTTTCTATTTCTGTTTAATTGTTCAATTTAGTCGATTAGCTATAATATTTAAGTGAACGCTAAAGCTTTTTTGTGATTGTGGTCGCTGGGCTGGGCAGATCTGATTTGCATGTAACGTGTTCTGTAAAATCTCTCACGTTTGTATGTATATGCAAATGATATTTTGATTTCTGATTCCGGCAAAAAATGTTATGTGTTTTTGTTGAACGTTTTGAGAAAATGATACGAATTGAAGCGGTGTCTCCGCGTGAGTTCAAAGCATTTAGTGTTTACATTACAAACAGACATGATCATTGGGTGTCATTTTTTTTTTTTTTTTTTTGAAGGGATCATTGGGTGTCATGTTGATGTCCAGGATTATATTTTTCCTTTTTTTATGATTTATACTCAGAAGGTTTTGTAGCTTTCATAAAATTTTAGTGCTTCTAACTCTGATTTAAGTGGTTATTTGTTATTATTGTTGACGAAATGTATTAGATTTGATTTGTCATATTTTTATCTGATAGTATCTTCCCTTTCTTTTTGGTCATTTAGACGCTTGATCTCAATTGTTAAATTTGCTATTTTCTTGTCTCTACCAGGATTTAGTTGGCCTGGCTGGGTTGGTGGGTTATGATTTATAGTTTTGTTGACTCTATATATGATGTCTTCTGACATGCTGAATTTGAAGTAAAATTTATCTTTCATTTGGGTCCAATTTTTGTTAAGTTTGGGATCAAACTCGAAATGTCAATGCAACTAACACATTATGCTGCCTTTGGAGAATTGTTTCCAAGTTTTTTCCTTTCAGTGTTTAAATCATTTGTTGGTGGGGGGCTTCAGATTTGAAAGATTAAGCATGTTTTGTTATGCAATATTGCAAGTGTACACCCCTCAATGATGTCTATATATGTGGTTAGTGAAACATCATTTTGCCTGGCAAGTGATTATTTCAGATGCTCAACTCACAATAGATTTCCTTAGTTACGATCAGGTGTTGCATGCTTTTATTAGATTACTGATAATTCTAAATGGTTGGGGTGAGTTGGTAGTGTCATTGAAGTTGCTACTTTTGGTGATTGGATTTGGTGCGAAAAAGAATTAGGTTCCTTCCCTCTTACAGACGTTTATAGTCATTTTAATTTTGCTTTCAACAGATTAGTCAAAGGGTCTTTGAAATGATAAGAAATCAAAATTGTATCCATACTTTGAACCATGGAGGAACAGAGGTATCAGGATCGGAATCTTCGAAAGGAAATTTTGAGAATGAAGATGGTAGCTTGCGCAAAGCAGAGGAGGGCAAACATTTGCTTTCAGAGACAGGTGATGGGAGTATGCCATTTGAGTTGTATAAAAGACGCACTACTGTTGTTGTTAGAAGAGAAATTTTCTTAGAGATAGTTTGTGATGCTCTGGCTGAATACAAGTATGTGGGTCACAATCAGAGGGCAGATTTGGTTTTGGCATGCAGGTAATGGAAAATATGTTTATTTGCAGTCACTAGTAAAGTTTTGCCTGTTATAATCTTTATATATTAATTTTAAAGTTTATCTACATTTTTGAGGAATATGTATGTTTATATATATGCACTTGTTTTCGAGCATATGGTAAAAAATACATAAATATTTTGAAAGTTTTAAGGAATTGTTTTCTCTTTTATTTTGAAATTGTTTAGATTTAGATTGTCTGCACTACTTCTAGTGGCTTACCTAGGTTGGTCATTTATTGAGATTTTGTCTTCATATAGTTGAGCCATGTTTTATGGAAGTGTTTTTTAGATGTTAATGTGCTAGTGGCTTTGTTTCAAAGTGAATACATGTAAAATAATCTCAAACCTTTAGTATTACTTTGCTCTCTTGGCAGTCTGTTGCTGTGATAACATGGTATCAATGCTGTTTTCTTTCTTCCTTTTTTTTCTTTCTTTCTTCTTCTTCTTTTATATTTCATTTTTATTTTTTATTGCCAGTTTTGTATGATAAATAATGAGCATGTGACTCACTTTGTTTGATAAAAAAACCTTGATGTAAATCTGCTTCATTGATTGTCACCATTGCTCTCAAAGTCAATTGCCGTGATCACAGACAGATTTTCACCAAGGTTGTGCGTCTCTCTGGCCATAGTTTTCCTGCTGATTGAATAATGTTTTCTTTATCTGCATCAGGTCAACTTAGGAGGCTTTAAATTTAATTTGGATTGAGCAAGCTATTCATTACTGCCAATTAGAACACGAGTCCAAATATTGGACTTTAGAGAAAAGATGTTTGGAAAAGTTTTTGAGAAGCAAATTTTGAAATGTTTTGCAACCTCGGAAACCTTACAGCTTGAGCTATTCCTCATGGGATGTGGCTAAATTGTTGGCCTCATGACATGCACCAGGTTGTCTTATTGGGATTACACTATCTGATATAGCTGCTTTTAGTGCACTCTGAACTTGGATAAATGCTTTTGCTTAATGTTAAGAATAACATGGTTACCCTTTATGTTGTTTGTTTTGGCATAAAGGATACCTTTTCTTGTGAAAATATGTATATTTTTTCCTTGATGTATCTTGTTTTGTTTATATAGATGAGATGTGATCTTTTTGTTGCAGAATCCGAGAAAGGAAGGAATCTGTAACAGTGCTGTTGTGTGGCACTAGTGGCTGTGGCAAATCTACTTTGTCTGCTTTGCTGGTAGTGTCTTGCTACCTACACTAATGAGATGTTATTGATTGAACAGAATGTCTTCTTTTTCTGTACTCCCATCATTGATATTGTAAGCGCTTCCCCCACTTTTTAATGCAGGGCAGCCGGTTGGGAATTACAACTGTGATATCTACTGATTCTATTCGCCACATGATGAGGAGTTTTGTAGATGAGAAGCAAAACCCTTTGCTCTGGGCTTCAACGTATCACGCAGGGGAGTTCTTGGACCCTGTGGCAGTTGCAGAAGCAAAGGCAAAAAAGAAGGCAAGAAAGTTGGCAGGCGCTGCACTTTCAGTTCCGAAGGATGAAGTATCCACTACTTCTATGACTGGGAAATCTGATACTCATCCAGAGGTTGGTTCCAGTACAACGGAGATGATCAGTCCAAAGCAAATGGCAATTGGAGGATATAAGGCCCAAAGTGAAATGGTGATGGACAGTCTTGATCGACTGATTACTGGATGGGAAGAAAGAAAAGAGTCGGTAGTTGTTGAGGGTGTTCACTTGAGCCTTAATTTTGTTGTAAGTAATACTTATTTGCATGTTCCTTTAGATATCTCTTGTAAATTCTTTTCTGAACTTTAATCTGGTATGCAGATGGGGCTTATGAAGAAACATCCTTCAATCATACCATTCATGATATACATTACAAATGAAGACAAACACTTAGAAAGATTTGCAGTTCGTGCAAAGTACATGACGTTGGACCCAGCCAAAAATAAATATGTGAAGTATATTCGTAACATCAGAACCATACAGGAATATCTTTGCAAAAGGGCTGACAAGCATCTTGTGCCCAAAATAAACAATACCAATGTCGACAAGAGTGTGGCAGCCATCCATGCAACTGTCTTCAGCTGCCTTCGAAGGCGTGAGGTAGGAGAGCAGCTTTATGATCCAACTACCAACACGGTTACTGTGGTAGATGAGGAATATAGGAATCAGTGTGCTGCCAATTCCTTGAGCTCCAAGGGGATGTTTCAGCTGATCCAGAGGAAGGGTTCTAGTAGGCACCTGATGGCTCTTCTTAATACCGATGGATCTGTGGCAAAGGCTTGGCCTGTTGATTCAGTAGATGGTAACGGGAAGACTATGTTGGTCTCTGGTACTGAGAACAGAATGCGGAGTCCAATGTATGGTCCCTTGAATATTGGAAAGGCTGAACCAGTTAATCTTCAGTTTGGTCACTTTGGGATCAGTGCTTGGCTTAGCGATGGTAACACAAGTCATGCTGGAAGTGTGGACGAATCAAGAGCTGAAATGAATGATTCTGCTAGTAAATATTACTCCTCTTGCTGTAGCTCGCCAAGGACATCTGATGGACATTCCAAGGAGGTATATTTCCATATTAATGATGAATTTAACTAGCCATAATATATATATATATATATATATATATATAAGTAATTTATGTTAGATTTAGGTTATGATGCTTTTGCTGTCCCTTCAGCTCAAGGAGGAACATTCAGTTGATGGTAGTGATGAAGAGGTTGATGATCCACCTGAGGCAGACAGTGATGAAGATCTTAGTGATGATAGTGAGAAACAGGTCCTTGAAGAGGTATAGATGATTACACCTCTATTATTGCAAGCTTTTACTGAAAACAGATTAAAATTATTAGCAATATCATCAGAACTTCAGCATTTCTACATTGGATGTGGCAAGGATGTATTATACTAGTTTTGTATTTATATTTTATGATGGATGATTGGAATCAATTCAAATCTGGATGTTTTGTTGTACAGATAGGATCAGTTGACGAGGAGTCTACAAAATCAGATGAAGAGTATGACGATCTGGCGATGCAGGATATGCAGGAGAATGGTTATTGGTCTGGCAAAGATGATGATTCCAAGGATAAGATCGATCCAGTTTCTGGGGTCAAGTCAACTCACTTGAAAGGAGACAAGTATAGCCGGAATCTAGACCGCTTCCTTAAAAGTAGAACTGAGAAGTTTACCGAGCCATTGTGCTCTTATCCTTCTATGGTTATTGAAAAGAATGGAAGGAGATTGCTGTCTTCAGGCAGTATCAGAATTAGAAAACGCTCGCACAGCATTCCAGCATTGGGAAAACATGGGGAAATATTCAACGATCCCATTCTTTCCGGCGGTCCTCAGAGATAGCACAGGAGCAATTTTGTCCCAGTTTTTAATGGTTTGGTTTTCCTTCTTTTTGTGTTTTAGCTGAAGAGGACTAGTGCAAACTAGTTTTTCCCCCGTCTTGTGTATAGCTGCTTGGCGTGACCTGAAATGGCTCGAAATGGATCTTTCGTGCTTTTCTGTTTGCAGTGCAAGTGTCCAGAAAATAGTAAAGTAGTAAAACTAGTGGATAGAAAATTAGAAATTGCCAAGCAAATGTGCAGGCATTATTATGAATATATATGACCTACTAATGATGTGTTTAAATTAGTAAATAGTTGTGTTCTTCGAAGCAGAATTGCTGTGGTGGTTAGAAATGGAATGCATTTAGGTAATCAACAAATTGTTTTTAATGAGATTTATTAATTTGGAAGAAACAATATAAAATTCTATGAACATATTGTTTATATATTTAACACATTATTTTTGACACTTCTCGGCGGATTCACCAGTGACGCCACGAGATAATCTCAAATTAAGTTCTTTACATAAAGATCCTAAATTAAGTTCAATAAGATCTCTTACATGCGTGCAAAACATGTTGTCCTTCACTTGCATGTCTGCCACGTGAACAACTCCCCATTGGTTGGCAATTTCTAGGACCACACGGCATTGGGACCATAACCATCTTCACTCTTGAAAGTTGAAGCAATAACTCTTTATATCAAATTATATCGAAGAGGGAGAGAGGGAGAGAGTTGTGATGAATCTCAGAATCTGGTCTGGTATATATTTAAGACGAAGCAGCAGTCAAGTATGTGGCTAGGAGAGGAGAGATTCTCACTCACTTATTTTATGAGAGTGATCACTTGTAACTTTTCCTGTCAGCAGCTTTAACAAAATCATAATTAAATGGTTAACTGTGAGCATGAACTGAAAAAAATTAGTTTGGTATCTCATTTTCTGATTCAACTAATAAAAGTGGCATAATACTTTGCATGGCAACACTATCATCACTCTTATGTTAGTATATTTGAGTACTCAAAGCACCAATTAAATCAAAGTTCTATCTTTGGCTACAAATATATATGGTGGGGATTTTAGGGTGTTTCCTCTTTGTTGATGTATGTAGAGTTAGGGTTTAGGGTTTTAACGTATGACCAATATAAGAAAATAATACAAATGAAGAGAATGACACATGAGAATTTTAAGTGGATGTATGAATAAGCTTTATGAAAATAAATATTTTTATTTTTATGATGTTATTTTTTGTGTTTTTATCATATGCTTATAGTAATAGTTAGATTTTTAAAATTTAATGATGGATATACTTATCATATAAGCATAAGCATCCTTTAGTTTTTGAAAACACAAACTTAATATATGTACGTTTAGTTATTATAAAAAGAAAATAAACATTATTAAGACTTATATACTGTTTATTTTTTTTAGGGATTGTTTATTTTTTTATCTGAAAACTAAATAAATCTAAATATTTCTAAAGATTGAACAGGTATTGAAACTTTTAACTACTAAATAAAGTGTTGATTGTTTATTTTTTTTGAGATAGAAGCATCTAAAATAAGGTAAATTTAGAAATATATTAATATAAGAATGATAATTATGGAAGAAAATATTGTAATTATGATTCAGTAATTAAGTATTAAGTGATAAGTCGGAATTTTTAACTTTTTTTTTATTATTTTAAGTTTTTTTTTTAATATTTTTAAGTTGTTTGATACTTTAAAAAAAAAGAAACTTTATGTGTCAAATTTGGACCCATTAAGTTATAAGTGGAAAAAGCAAACATACCTTTAAATTTCAATCAAATTTAAATATATTCAGACTTCAAAAACAACACAAAATATGCAATACAAAATGAATTAAGTTAAGAACATGTTTACAAATAAAAAATTACAATGAATACAGTGTTTACTAAAATTGGTTGGAAATCAGATTATATGGGCCCCAAATACAAATCAGAAATCAGAAATTAAGTTCGTACAGGAAATGAGACTTGATTCCCCTCCCACCTAGGGAATTAAGTTCTCTTTCCTAATTTTCTTTCACAGGGAACTTAATTCTCATTGATTTTCATTCTCGAATAATAAATACATCTAACTTATTACTATATAATCAAATGTATAAAAATTCCTATTCAAACTACAAGATTTTAATTATGATGTGAAATCCCCTCTCTCTCTCTCTCTCTCTCTCTCTCTCTCTCTCTCTCTCTCTCTCTCTCTCTCTCTATATATATATATATATATATATATCCAAAATAGATTAATAGGATGTTAATAGTGAAATGTGACTAAAAATGTCAATAAAAGGTACGTAAACATTAAAAAAAACATAAAAATAAATAAAAATTTCTTCTTCTTTTTTATGTTAATTATCTAAACAAAGAATTAAGAACACAATTATCAAGGTAAAAGATGATTATAGCGACAATGAAGAAAAGCAATAGGAGGTAAGTTTGCCATTCAAATTCCATGCGACAACATTTTTTGGCTCTAGCCAACAGCCCAACCTGACATGACTGGGGAATCTTACCAAAATATTTTGTACAAAGAAGTAGGACCATCAAAATTGAGAAAGAAATCTACGCAGAGGATATGCCAATAGGCCCAATACGGTATCAACCATTGTCCTTTAAATTTCAAGGAAACTTAAAATCATAGTTAGAATTTCCCTATGATTAGATATGTTTTACTATATAATTCATCATCAGAATACTGTAAAATAACATATAATGAACTAAGCCTACCACTCATCTTCAACAAAATTTTGGTTATAATAATCTTGACACACTAAAGTAAATATCATCCGTTTTAAACTGCACAAAAGCGTATTTCAACTTCATAAATTTGTTTCAAAGTCATGAGTTTCATACGAGCGCCTTTCACCCATTAGTCTTACGTGTTTTCTACTTTGCTAGGATCGTACTTGTTAGCAAGATCAGATTTGATCAACTACCCTCTCCCAAAGACCTTGAATCCACACTCATCCGCTCAAGTATCATTTCTAATAGAGTGAATTCTATCTGGTAGATATATTGTCCCTTTTGGCCTCTATGTAAGGGTCGTTCATATTCAAAGATTTATTTCCGTTCATGAATTTCACAAGGGCATTTATCAATAATATGCCCAAAACACATTTTACATAGTTTAGGTAACCCAAGACTTGCATAATAGTCTAGGATCTCACTCCCTAACTAATGAGATTTGACATAGTCAAAATACTACTAGTTGTGAGAAATATTGAAAGTTCTATATATAAAACTCAATTATTTATGGGCAGTTCCCATGCCAAAAGAATCAAAGATACAGATCATATGAACCAAAAAATATACTAAACTTAAGTTGGAAGACATTCACTTTTTTGTGATTTGAGAGAAAGGAAGTGCAAATTAAAACAAGATTGAAAAAAATAAAAGGAAAGGAACAAACATTAAACTTAAGTTGTATTCTCTGAATATTAGGGACACCTGCTTATTTAATTACTATATATATACATATTGTATGTGCCACAAAATAAAAACACTCTAATAAGACAAAATGAAACTGCTAGGAGTGACTACAGGTAAATGTGATGGGGGATGCTTAAATGAAAAAAAGAATGGCAAGAACATATACTATGTTGTCATTTGATGAAGCAACCGGACTTTTAACCTTATATTTACTTAGATTAATTACAGTAAATGAGAGTGTATTACTACAATGTTTATCATTGAAAAGAGTCATGCTAACTAGCATACAAATCTAGGTATTAACAAAAACGAAAATTTGGGTATCATATCTCAGCCGTACGTTATATAAATACATTATTTTGATAGGTAATATTTGTTAACTTTTTTGTTATTTTGTGCAGAATGATAGAAAATGAGAAATAGCTAGCCTTATTTGTTAGATAACCAATTGAGAATTAAAAGTACAAATGTCTATACTTCAAAACTAAATGTAAGCAAATTAACAAATATTTTACAATGCATTCATTCCCATGTGGCATGTACACACACATTATATAAATACTACTAAGACTTTTTGTGATATAGATGATCTATGTACAAAACATAAATATGTACAATTTTTATCATAACAAGATATTAAAAGATTTATTTTAGAAGCTAAGAATCTAAGCAAATAAACCACCCCACACCACACACAAGGAATTTTATTAGAATTTTCTTCTGTAGACAAATTAATAGACACCAGAAGCAAAGATATCGTGGAAATCATCAACTTATGTTCATTAAATATGGAACAAGAAAGTGGTATTTAGTTTCAATGTTTGATTCTGAATACTTTGTCTTTGTGGACAATTAGTTTGCAAGAAAAAAATATTTCCTCAGGCTGTATATATATAACAATTTGGTTTTGTCCTTGATTAGTTGGAGTCCTGTCTTGATTAATCAATTTATTGTGAGAAAAAGAATGCGAATCTCATGAAGAATATAGCTATAATTCTATACTTGCAGCTCTAAGTTAATTATTGAGTTAAAATATGACACCTAAGTACATAAGTTGCTATGTCTCAAACCAATGAAAGAAGTCCATATATATAACACCTACTTGTACGTTGCCACAAATGACTTTGACAACAAGAAGCATACAAATCCCTGAAAAGATCTACAAGTCAAAAATTGAAGCAGCACTCAATAATGCCTCACTGAGGAGATAACAAGTAGCTATATCAACTCCAACCCACCTACAGTGATTTCAAGTCCTGTGAATGATTTTATCAATATCACCATGTAAGCTTAATTATGTAATGCTGAAAAATCTGCATCAATGGAACACCTCACTATTTGAGACACTTACATAAATTGTATGAAAATATGAACATATAGAGAGGACAGAGATATGTAAACCATGGGTTGGACAGTGATGGGGGCACACAGATTTCCATGTAGCTTAAAATGACTGAATCATCACTGTCATGAATGAAGAATAGCAAATTGATGAAGTTATATTGAGAAACTTTTGCGGTACTATTATTGAAGAGGTGAAAAAATAGATGGACTGAAAATATCTGCAAGAGAGAGAGAGAATACATATAAGGGGAGGTCCAAGTTGCAAGATGATCTGTGGTGGTTGGTCCACCCAACAAGAGTGATGCGTTGTGATTAATGCTAATGCCAACACCAATGGCAGTGACAATGTGACATGTTCCCACCACGATTTCTTGCATAGTTTAAAGTTCTCTGAAAGTTGCAACTTTCAAAGATCTACTATATTTATCCACAGACAAAAACCCCACTTGAAACTTGAAAGAATGTCCATAAAATAATCAAATCCATTTTGAACCCATCTCCAGTGAAGACAAAGATGGTGGTGGGAACTAGGAACTAGATAACCCAATTTCCAGTAACCAATTTGGCTGATATCATCAAACCCCACAAGGAAACAAATCTGAAAATTAGATTAAAGAAAAATGGAAAACAAAAAAAAAAAAAAAAAAACCATTTATCTCACCTTTCATTCTTAGCTTCTTCTCAGATACTCTTTGCTGTCTCCTGGAGCTTGAAGTTCATTGAAAAAAAAAAAAAAAAATACCCTTCTCAGAGAAAAATGTTCTCTGTCCATTCTCCATTTGAGCATCGAAAACCCACAAATATTTTCCTTCAAATGAAAAATCAAAATCAAAGATCTGTAGAGTCCATAGATGGATCTAAAACATAGGCGATGGAATTCACCTTTTAAATATGCTTCAATAATTTTTTAGGGACATGCAGCAACATCAAGGCTCTTTTCTCTCTCTAGTTCTTGGAAAAAAAAATCCAATCCAATTACAGAAAGTAATCAGTAAAAGACCATTTCCAGTTCCATCGTAGTGGTAGTGTATGTATTGTGTTGTGCTCAGAAGAATAATCATACAGATCTGCAAAGTCAACAGATCAAAAGCGCCCTTCAAGATCCTGTAGTTTCCCTGCAAAGTATGCAAAAGAACATATAAAAAAAGACATCCATTAATGGATTGCCTGCCCTAGTATAGAATGCCTATAGAGAAACAAAAAAGAAAAATAGAAATAGAAAATATACCCACTACCCACCTGACACTGCTAGGAAAGTAGATGGAATCACCTTATTGTTGTTTGTTGAATAGTGAAATGTACAGTGTCACTGCCATGAGTTGTGCCTGTTCAATAGTCCCTTTTTTTTTGTATAGTATAGTCGTTTATTGCCGATGCAGCATCATCAAGATTCTCACTTTCAAAGAAAATCTGGCAGAGGTTGTAAATAAAATTACATCACCACCACCACCACCGTGTATTAATTTGCATGTGAATCTTGATGATGCTACACCCGCAAACAACGACTGTCAATCTATATATCCATGCACAAAAGCTTCTCTTGAATACATAGATTTACATTAAAAGTAAAGAAGAACAGACACCATCTAACCAAAAGGGAAAAATGATGAGAATAATCCGCATAAAAAAATCAAAAAAAGAAAAAAGAGGACCACGAAAAACTTTTGCAAACTTTTTTTTTTTTTTTTAACAACAAAGTCACAAGGAAGAGATGACGTGGCCGGTTACTAGTGGCTGATTATGTGAGAGGTAGCAGAGAAAGATTCTACCAAGATGAACTCGACCTCTGTAACCAAACAACAACAGAAAAAAAAAAAAAAAAAAAAACCCTATTTTTTTGTTCTTAAAAAATAAAAACAATAAAATTATATCGTATAAAACTAACAAATGGAATCGAAATCTACAGTTTTTACCATGTAGGCCGGATTTTTCCGATTAGATTCTGGCAGTACCCGTCAGATTCCGGCCAAAATCACCTTTCCTGCTAATTACTACATGTTCTATAAGTTATTCTCAGACAAGCTAATAATCTAAAAAATCGATCAATCGAAACAATATGGAAAAAAATATATACACATAAAAAACAAGTCTGAGATCTAAAGAAGACACAAACTCACAGATAGAGAGAGAAAGAGAGAGACAGACAGACAGACAGTAGACTCACAACACAAGGATGGTGGTAACAGTAGGTGAAGTGCGAGAGGGGATATATATAAGGATGGCTGCGAATGTTGTTACAGTATTTGTTTTTGGTTGTAGATTTGTATTTGTTTTTTTTATTGGCTGACGCATTGCTTCACATCAGTATTCCAGTGCCTGCTTCTTCTTTTTCTCCTTTGTTTTTTTTATAAATGTACTGTATAAATATCTATTTTCGTTACGGGAAGATATCTATTATAATAAAAAAAAAAAATTATCTACATATATTACTAAATATATATAGTAGAAATTGAATCATCATTAATAAAGTTGGAGGGAGGCTTACAAGTTTTGATGTGATTGTATACATTTTTAAAAAAAAATATTTGTCAGTGAATACCACAGCCACACCAATGTATAAACTATTGGATTTATTTAATTATCTAAAATTAATTGATAAATAATCAATCAATTTAAAAACTATTAATCAAATTGAGAAGATTTAGTGATAACAATCACATTAATAAGATTATTGATCCAAATTATACCTCATTTGTAAATTAATAATAATTTATTAAAAAATAAAAATAAAAACATTTTAGTGTATCTATGGCAAAATTTGTAAAAATTCTTCTAAAATTTGACTATTTTTTGACAACAACACCTAAATTGGAATTTGACTATCATTATATTTTTCTATATTTAACATCTCTTTATTATTTGTGTATGTGATATTTCGGGGACTACTAATTCATTGGGCGTCTTGTCAGTTATTATTATTATTTATTTCTTTTTAAAAATCTAACTATAAATAATTATAAAATTTAATGAGACCTATTATTTATAACATCTCTTTATTATTTATAATGTTTGGATGTTTATTCTCATATCAAGATGTCTACTTTCATGGAAGAAATATTTTATACATGCAAATAAATGTGCGTGATAAGAGTTGAACCCATTATCACAAAAATAGAATGGGTAGTTGCACAACTTAGTTATTATAAGATGAGACGTGCATTTTAAAATTTTTTTGAAAAAAGAAAAGAAAACATATGTAATAATAATAATAACACTATATACCCTTCAATTAACAAAAAAAAAAAAAAAAAAGTCCAACTGAAATCAGCTTTAAAGTATTGTGTTTTCACTTTTAAGTATATATCCAATCAAACCATATCCAAAGTTCCTTATAAAACTACAGTGTGCTTAATTTCATACCTAAATAAGGTGATATCTTTTTATCCTTCATACAAATCAATTTTAGAATTTAGAAATTTTTTTTTATACATGAAATCATATTGTTGTAATAAATACAATCAAAATGAATCCTATTAATATATGCCCATATATTTAAAAATCCAAAACTTAATTAAAAAATATTTGGATATTTTCAGTACATTATACATAAATTATTACATTTTGATCAAATTTATTTTTTTTTATAAAAAAGTTTTTATCTTTTTGTTTTTTGTTTTGTAACTAACAAGGAAAGGAGTACATCTCTGATCTTTCTTCATCTGATTAACTTCAACAATGTCATAACATAAAATTACAAGGATGAACTTTATTAACTTAATTGATGCATGATTAATAAAATAGCCTATTAACAACTTTGTTTTCTGAAGCCCCTGAATAATGACTGTTTTTTAGGGGTGCAATTTATTCTTAGATGTGCAAATTCGGTAGCTCATAATTTAGTTAAATTAGGTCTTTCTTTTTATGTTGAGACTGAATTAGTTTAGCTTGAGGTAATCCTTCCTGTGCACATAGTCGAATTTTGGAGGATTCTCCCATTATTTTGTAATACTCTTTAAAAAAAAAAAAAAAAAAAAAAACCTTTGTGTTCTCGTTGAATATCTCTTTATAATTGAGATTCGTAACCAACTTTATTAATAGTTGAATGAATATAATTAAAAAGAGTCCATGATAAGAGGGTGAGGATGCCCATTTGATAGTATGTCCTCTAGTGCTTTACTGATTTAAACTTCCTCTTTTTATGAGCCCTCGAGGTTAGTGTCTTCAATGTCCCCGTACTCCCCCGGTCACTTATTTTTAATTTCAAGTAGCCAGTCACATTTTTTCTTTTTATCAAATTGATCCACTATTTTTGCACGTAGTAAATAAGTTCTTAACACAATAAAATATATATATATATATATTATAATTTACAGTAAAAAGGTTGTAAATATTTCCATAATAAAAAATTTTACTGTGAATGTTAACTGTTATAAAAATTCTTTTATCATAAAATATTCGTGGTAAAATACTTCAAATCTACGGTAGATTATTTAAAATTTTTAATATTTATTACGAATTAATATTTATAATAAAAAAATCGTTACAAAAATAATATTTTTTTTTAGTGTAACTTTTTATAAATAATTATATTGGCCTCTTCTTATGTAAAACGCAGAATTTATAAAAGTATATTAATATAATAGTACATTTGATAGCTATCAAAATTTACCAAGAGGATGCATATATTATAATTAGTTAAAGAAAACTTACCTACGCATCCCTAATTTTAGATCAAATTACAAGTACATGAAATTTTTACTTAATTATACAAATTTCTCCCACGGCTATTGATTTCCAGCCAAATTAACTATTACAATTTGTTGGCCGGTCTTCAATTTTCTTGAGATTTGTTAGAGAACTCCAATTGTGGAAAAAGTGTTAGTCACAAAAGAATAAAAGAATACAAATGTAATATTTATCTCACATGAGTTATTATAATTGAAAAACATACCAATTATATGATGCACCTGCCTCACCCAAGTTTCTGTCTAAAATTAACATGGGAATCTTTCAATTTGGAGTTAAAAATTGAGTAGTTGAAGAAAATATGGAGCAAGATCTGATCAATATCATATTATCTTATGCGTCACTCAACAAACTATAATAATTTATACTGAAATTATTATTTCTCTTTAATTTCCATACATTAAATATGTTACATATGATGAAAAAAAAAAGTTGTTTTCAATAATTTATTTATTTGCTTTTAAAAAAAATATTTATAAATATTTTATTGAAATAATATTTGTAGTGGGTTGTCTGAGTTGTCTCCTTTACTAGTTTTTTTCTTTCAAAAAAAAAAATTCCATACATTTACTATGTTACATATAATGAATAAAAGGTGTTTTCAATAATTTATTTATTTTTTAAAAAATAATTTATTTATTTGCTTTTTAAAAAAAATTATTTATAAATGTTTTATTGAAAGAATATTTGTATTAGATTGTCCTCTACTAGTTTTATTAGTGGTGTGTGGACTTAAAATTGAAATATTATCGGATTGAAACAGAATTATTTACTGTCAAATTATAATATTCAACACCGTATAATTATATAAGAATTCACAAATCAGAAATATTACAACCTTTTAACGACAAATGTGGCAGACAACCTAAACTGAACTGAAATTAAAATTTAATTTTTATTTCTAATTAATCAAATAAAACACGATTCATTTCCTCCCACCTGAAAGCGGGCCCCATGTCCGTACAACAGATGCCGTGGCTGCTTCAGATTTTTGTCTTAATTTTGTTGACCACATCCAAGTTCCAACTTGGCAGTTGCCCAGATCTCCTTTAGAAGAAGAGCTTCCACACATCTGTTGATGTTGCATCCCACTTTCATACCCTGCATGTGGCAGATTCATACCCCGAGAAAACATGTTTACCGCGTAGCGGAGAAAATATCCATTTTAATTAAAAATATCTAATTATAAAAAATTAAGAATATTTTAATTAAAATATTAATATTTACTTTTATTGATTAGGAGGACCGAGAGATTTGGAAATTTTTTATCTCACACTATGCTTTCTATCAATTACAAAGTCTTTAATGTTGAGAGCATACTAATTAATGTTATTATTTATTTTTTTATTAAATAAATTTTAGTTGTCGTATACTCATATTCTATAGGAAGTTGAAGTTTGTAGTGTTTTTCCCTTTTTTTTTTTTTTTTTAGTAATACTCCAATAGTGGAGAAAGAATGTTAGTTTTGGACTAGTTGGTTCCATAAATTCTTATTAGTTTGTTTATATAGTTCTATTTAAGTAATTATCAATCAATAAATAATAAGTTAGAAGCCGTTTTTTTTTATATGAACATTGAATACGCTTTAAATTTTTTTAAAGCTAAATAAAAATTGAAACCTGAAGTCTGAATGACATTTTTTTTTCCTTCTAACTATTGTAAAAATGTTGATTTTTTTTTTTTAAAATAGAAATATCTGAATAAAGATAAATTTAGAAATATATTAATATAAAACTGATAATTATGAAAGAAAATATTATAATTATTAAAAAAATACTGTAATTATGGAAGAAGTTATTGGGTTTTAAGTGATATGCCATGATTTTTATTTTTTATTTTAAGATTTTTTTTTTAGCATTTTTAAATTGTTTGACCACTTAAAAAACCAAATAGAAAAAACATTATGTATCAAATTCTGACTCATTAAGTATTAAGTGGAAAAAAAAAAACGACCCCCAAGTATTCTATTTTAAGTTTTTTTTTTTTTTTTTTAGCATTTTTAAGTTGTTTGACCACTTAAAAAACCAAATAGAAACAACATTATGTATCCAATTCAGACTCATTAAGTGTTAAGTGGAAAAAACAAACGATCCTCAAGTATCCTATTTTAAGATTTTTTTTTTTAGCATTTTTAAGTTGTTTGACCACTTAAAAAACCAAATAGAAACAACATTATGTATTCAATTCAAACTCATTAAGTATTAAGTGGAAAAAACAAACGACCCCCAAGTATCCTATCAATTTTTCGGTCTTATTTTATTTCTTGTCTTTACATTTGGTACCAGAGTCTAGTTTAGAAACAAAAAAAAAAAAAAATTAGTAGCAACAAGAGTTGATGGCATCCAATAAGAGAACTATGTTCAGTCAACCATACCTTGCTTTGATGGTCATTATGACCGTTGGAGCATGTTAATGGAGAACTTACTAAGATCTAAAGGATATTGGGATCTTGTGGAAATAAGGATTGTCGAACCAGAAGGCAAAGTTATATTGTCGCAGGAAGAACAAAGAAGCTTGACGAGCAGAAGTTGAAGGATCTCAACGTGAAGAATTATTTGTTTCAGGCCATTGTTCGCTCAATTTTGGAGACTGTTCTCCAAAAGAATACATCGAAGCAAATTTAGGATTCAATGAAGAAGAAATATCAAGGCTCAACCAAAGTAACGCGTGCACAACTTCAAGCCTAGCAAAAGGATTTTGTGACTCTTTTAATGAAGACTGGAGAGTCCGTCGAGCATTATTTTGCAAGAATTATTGCACTTGTAAATAAGATGAGAATTCATGGAGACAAGATAAAAGATGGTACTATTGTTGAGAAGATTTTAAGTTCTATGGCCCCAAAGTTTGATTATGTAGTTTGTTCGATTAAAAATCACATGACATTGCTCAAATATCAATTGAAGAGCTACAAAGTTCTTTATTGGTACATGAGCAGAAACTGAATCGAAGCAACAAAGGAACAAATATTAAAAGCCTCAATCCATGTTAAATTCTCAAAGTCAAGAGGTAGGTAGAGGTCGTGACAGAGGCAGAGGAAGATGAGGTCGAGGTAATAGAGATATGAGTAATCAACAAGGTGCATATGTCTAATCTTAGGTTAAAGCGTTAGTATATGGGCATAAAAATGAATCAATCACCTGGTGTTATTTTTATTTCACAAAAGAAGTATGTTAAAAAAGCATTAGACATGTTTCAAATGAAGAATTGTAATCCTGTTACCACACCTACTGAGATGGGTTTGAAGCTTGGGAAAAATCCTAAAGGAGAGAAGGTTTATAGCACTTGTTACAAGTAGATTGTGGAAAACTTAGTGTATTTAACTGCTATAAGACCTAATATAATGCACGTTGTTAATTTTATTAGCACGCACACGGAAAGTCCAATAGAAATGCGCCTTCTTGCTGCCAAGAGAATCTTGAGGTACATGCAAGGCACCATTGATTTTGGGCTCTTTTACAAGAAGAGAGAAAAATCATGTTTATTTGGATTTACTGACAATGATTATGTGGGATATCAAGATGATCGGAAAAGTACTGTAGGTTATGTATTCATGATGGGTTCAGAGACTGTATCATGGGCATCTAAAAAACAGCGAATTGTGACTCTATCAACAACTAAACATGAATTTGTTGCAGTAACATCTTGTGCGTGCCAAGTCCTTTGGTTGATAAGGTTACTTGAAGCACTCCACTATAGGCAATGAGGATTAACTTTGATTTATTGTGATAATTTGTCAACAATCAAGGAATTCGGTTTTGCAAGGGAGGAGTAAACATATAGAAGTGAGGTACCATTTTGATCTATGTAAAGATGGTACCATTGATTGGAACTTTTGTAGAAGTGAAGGCCAAACTGCTGACATTCTAATCAAGCCTCTCAAGTTACTGTGTTTGTGAAGCTAAGGCAAATGTTGGGAGTATGTTCATTAAAAGATTTTACTATGAAGCTTTACTTTTTCCTAAACTAATGTATGAAGAATATTCAGTTTAAGGGAGAGTATTAAGAATTCATTAATTAATGTTATTATTTGTTTTTCTGTTAAATAAATTCTATAATAGAAACATTGTATAAATCTGTAGTGTTTTTCCCTTTCTTTAGAAGTATTCCAGCAGTGGAGAAAAGTGTATTAGTTGCGGACTAGTTGGTCCCATAAATTCTAATAAGTTTTTTTTGGAAAACACCGCCAAGAGGTTAACAAATAAAACTTATTTAAATAATTGTAATTAAGGTTTATTACGTGGTGATGTGGTGTATAATACGCATATATATATATATATATAAAATATTACTTGATTATATCCAATTGAGAAAATTAAGGTTTATTATGCGGTGATGCAGTGTATATAATATATATATAAACAGAAAGAGAAAATTACTTGATTAGACCCAATTAAGGTTTGATTTCAGTCGCAAAATGTCATTATCATTATTAGTTGTGGGTTCCACTAAGGCAATGAAAAAATTGTGAGATGGATTGTCGCACACGTTGCATGTAACAAAGTCACGAAAAAATCCAAGAGTGCTGCCAACCTTTTTGACTCTGTCAAATTTATAGTGCATAGGCATTGGCAAGGCTATAATGGGCCCTTTTTCCAAAAAAAAAAAAAACAAAAGCTATAATGGCCCGCCATATTTTTTCTGTCATCGTAATAATATTTTAAAGTTATAATTTTTTAGATATCTTTAATAATTAATTTCGATAGATTTCGATAATTATTAATTTTATAATTATATTTTTTTAAAAAATTAAATAAATTATTTATATTTATTTTTTTAACGTATTAATATACAAAATTTGTAAAATCATTAATCACATATTAGCTACTTGTAGACAGATTGGCTGTCAATTCTTTTACAAAATATCTACTGCTCCATTAAAAAAAAATTCTTATTCGACCGCTATCTATCCTGAAATACTTTCATCTATTAAATTTATATATCTCTCTATTAGATTGATCCTCATTCACTTTTTTTTTGACAAGAAACATATTATAAAAGCTCAAGAAGAGCCAAAAACACAACCATCCTCCCTAATCAACTTCAAAAGCCAATCAGGAAAAGAGGAAACAAACCAAGAACAAGAGGAAAAACTTCCAATAGCCCACTTAACAATACAATGGGCAACATTATTACCTAATCTTTGACACAAAAACAACAAAAAAACTAGGATGCAATCCCAGTAAAAACTAAACATCTTAGACCACATTATCCACTTCAGCTAAGGAAACCGAGTGAACCAATGCAAAGCTTCACCAGATTGAGCATCAGATTCTATTATCACATTAGACAAATACAGGAAAACTAGCACTCTCAATACCCTCCAGAATAGCTCACTATATAGTAAATTAAAATAATAATAAATAAATAATAATAATATTAGATTGATCCTCATTCACTTTAATACAAGGAAAAATAGAAAATGTGAATAATATCTCACTATAAAAAAGAAAAAAGAAAGTTTAACAAGTCAAAAACTATATAGTAAACTAAAATAATAATAATAAATAAATAGGAGAGTCATGGCATGGAGGGTGGTGTTGTGACCACACAACACACAAACAATGAGACTATAACCCAATAATAAATAAGAGAGAGCGACGTATGAAGAGAAGATACTAACAAAGATGAAGCAACCATTGTTTTGTGTTGTAAGTTCAAAAAAAAAAAGAAAAAAAGATGGGGGTGGGGTGTCACGTGGGAAGCACGGGATTTTGGTTGGTGAGAACTGAGAAGTGGAGAGAAATTGTACGGATTGGGGGGCCTGCGTGTCACGTGAGGGAGGAGGTGTTTAGGATGGCAACGTAGAACTGTCTTGTCAAATCTGTCTAACTCTTTCCACCTTGTCGTGTGCCGTGTGTGCGTTTTGTTCAGTTTCACTCATTTTATGTCTGTCCTGTGCCCTTGTGGGAGGGGCGAGGCTACCTTCAATTTCACTCAACCATTTTCTACTAGTGAATTGTCCTCAAGTACTCTGATTTTTATTATAATTATATATTTAATATTAATTTTATTATAATTATACTTAAATATTCTATTTTTTGTTAATTACTATTAAAGTAACGGTTAACCAAACAAATTATAGTAAAATGATGAGACTGTTCCCTGCAAAGGAAAAAAAAAAATTAAAAACTCACGAACCCATATTTGGGTTCGTATTCAAACCCATAATTTTTTTTTAAAATTTTTTAATTTTTTAATTTTGGTGATGTGGTGGAATCTTCCATCTATTTTTTTTAATTTATTTTTTAATTTTTTTAAAAAATATTTTTAATATATTATTTTATTTAAAAATATGGTTATTTTTTTAAATTAATTAAAATATGACGTGTCATGTTCTTATTGGTTGGATGATTTTTAAAATTTTTTTAAAAATGAATTTAAACGTAAAAGACCAATTTACCCCTGAACCATTTGGTCAATCGTCACTTTAACGGTGGTCCACAGAAAGTAGGGTATTCGAGTGTAATTATGACAAAACTAACATTAAGCGTACAATTATGATAAAAGTCAGGGTACTTGAGTGCAATTCACCCCATTTTCTATACTATATATAGCGTTGGTTGCGGTTCCAGAACCAACGACTGGGACTGTGGGATCTCGGTTCCAGTTTCGGTTTCGAAATCAGAAACGTAGCCCCCTATTTTTAAAAAAAATTTAGATTTTTAATTATAATTTTAAAAAATAAAAATATAAAAAAATTAAAAGTGAGTACTGTGTTGCAATAAAATAACGATAAAATTAAAATAAAATTACGATAATATTATAAAACTATAAAATTAAAAGAAAATTTAAATAAATAAATAAATAAGAAATTAGGGCTTGCACTTAATTTTACCTCAATTAAGCTGCCTACGTATTCTCTAGGAGGAATCAAAGCCCACGTAGTTCTTTTACCTTTTATGTTCCAAATGTGATCAATTGTTGCTTGTACCTTCGGTGACCGTTGTATCGTCGTTGGTGTCGAAGAAATCGTTGTCGTCGGAAACCAAATCCATTTCCTATTGCCGGTATGACGCCTTGGTCCAGTCGGCAACACAAACCTGGATATTAAAAGACTCATCAATGCTTGTCTCTCGTCGAGAACGTTGCCATCTGCACTAAATTACTGTTCGACTGCCACGGTCGAGACAAGGGTTCTAAAAATTTGTTTGACAATGATGGCCAAAATTGAAAAGTTAGTTTGGTGATCCATCCACCAATGTAGAATGTTAAAGTCATCGTTGTCCAGAAACTCAAATGAGGTGTTTATGTAAACATCAACCTCTGAAACAAAGGTTGATGTAGACGAACTCTCCGATTTCCTTGATTTTTTGGACAACACACTTGACCATAACTTCCTTAATTGGGAGGGAATACAAAAATGAGAATGACTAGTGCTACCGCTTCCGCTTATATCTGGTTGCTGAACAACAATGTTTAGCGAGGGATTGTATACAGAACGATATTCTTCATACATGAAATAAAATAAATCCCTAACATTATTGTATAAAACATTAATATCTATATTAGCTAACCCTGAAGATTGATAATAAAGAGTATAATATTCATATAAACTATCTGATTTACACCTAGGGTAAAAAATATATGCAGTTGTATAAATCATAGGAATCTTCCTATAATAATTTAACTATTTTTGTTTCATTGCACTAACACATTCAGTTAATTCTCGTAGTTGTGCACACTCATTAAGTGCGCCTACAATATTAATGGTTTCAATTAAAAATAAATGTGCGGTTGGATTATATATACCAAATGAAGTATTTGTTGCAACATGAAAAACTTTTAATAGCATGCAAATTTTAGTACAAGTATCCCAATGTTGAGTATATAAATTAATTCTACTAATATTATGTTGCTTAAATCTAACAAATAATTCTCTATATTCATAACTTTCACGAAACAATTTATATGTGGAGTTCCAACGAGTTGGAACATAACGGGAAAACCTAATTGGATGCTTCCCGTGAGATTTGCAATATCTAGCCCATTGTTTCATAATGCTAGGATGTTTCCACAAATAATAAAGAGCATTCCTAATTGGTGTAATATATTCTTGTAGTGTTTGCAAATCATTTTGTACACATATATTTAAAATATGGCAAACACATCTTTGATGGAAAAATCTGCCGCCAAAATAGGGGTTACACAATTGAAGTAATTGTGGAACAGCGGCAGTATTGTTTACTGCGTCATCAAAACCAATTGCAAAAATTTTGTTTTCAATACAATATTCTTCAATAATAATTTTTATCAATTTATATATATTATCAGCAATATGGGAGTCATCAAAAACTCTAAATGCAAGAATTCATTTTTGCAACTCTTATGCTTCATTAACGTAATGACAAGTGAGTCCTCAATATGAATATTTTTGCCAATGATCACTCCAGATATCGGTACAAACAGATACACGACCCATATGATTTTGAAAATATTTAACTAATGATTATTTTTCTTTTTTTTTAAATTTCACACATAGTGCGTTTCAAAGTGGTCCTAGATACCCTACAAGCAGCGGGATTTAAGGCCTTATGACAATATTTTAAAAATTCAGTTTTTCACCAAAACTAAAAGGTAGATGTTCGGTCGCTACCATTTTTGCTAACTCTTCCGTATTATTTTCGTCACTATATCTAAATAATGGTTGGTTAAGAGATGTGTACCTGACAATTTGTTGTTGTCCACATGATCGGTGTGCTTCGACTGGATGCCTATTGTTAATGTATTTCTAGTACGTCCCATATCCTCCGGATTTGTTCCACTTAAATTCCTTGGAACAATAGTTGCAAGTCACTATCATCGTCCCCGGTTCCTTCTCCACCCTATTTATCTGAACTTTAAAAAGTTCAGATTTGTACTTGTTTAAATCTAACGGCGGCATTTGTACGGTTTCACTTGGGGGGAATTGAGGAGAGGAACCGAGTTGAGAATATTGAGGAGTAAAATTAGAAGGAGTTTGATTACCAAATATTACCTCCTCAAATTCTCTCTGTTGTAGGTATTCAGCAAAATTTGTATTATTGAAATCTGGGAGAGGGCGACTATGCTCTTCTTGAACATTTAAATTCGGTACCGGCTCATTGTCTCTGGAAACAGACATTCTGGAAACATACTTTCTTGAGGTTGATGCCATTATAATTTTATAACCGGCAAAAAAATAAAGTATATAATTTAAATAAATAATGGAAATTAGAGTATTGAACAAATTGAGATTTTAGAGAGAGAGAGAGAGAGATTGAGAGAATTGTTGAGAGAGAAAGAGAGATTGAGAATTCCTGAGAGAGGAAGATTTGAGAGAAAGAATTGTGGTGTGAAGAAATATGAAGAGGAGAGAGGTTTATATAGTTTTTTGGGTAGGGGAGAAAAATAATATTTTAAAAAATTTAAAGGACCAAAATGTGATTTTTGAAGGGTGCTTTTGTAATTTTACAAAAGAGGTAGCCGTTGGCCGGAGCTAACTGCTACCTGCTCAGTGGCAGGCAGTGGTACTTTGCCACTGAATATGGCCATATTTTGTTTTTAATTTTTTTTTAAAAAGAAAAAAAAAAACCGTGAACCTAACCAGAACCGGCGGTTCCATGAACCACTAGCTCCTAACTGGAGGTTCCGGTTTATTTTTTGAGCTAACTGGAACCGGGACCATGGGTCCAGTTCTGGTTAATCGGTTACTAATCGGTTTTGAACCTCGAATCGGGGCCAACCCTAACTTTACACATACACATACGCACAATCTTTTATCAAAACATTGACTATTTAACTTAATATTCAAAATTATAGTTTCATATTTGAAAAGTGAGTTATGTTAACATGTTTTCTAAATTAAAATTTGAATAAACTTAAAATTATATATATATATATATATATATATATATATATTATTGAGGGTAGTTTTTAATAGGTGATGCCACATCATCAATACATCACTGAAGGACTATTTGAAAGGATAAAACTTTGTCATTTTAATAGCGTTGAGAAAGCCTTCGACGCCACTTTTTGTACACCACAAAAAATCCAACCAAGATACCTCTCGAAGATAACGATCAGCGAGAAGAAGGATTCTCCGACCACAATAAATGTCCCTACAAAGCATTTATTACCTGTCAAGTCAGCATTAATGGCGCCATGCACGACCATACTCGGACAAGACTGCATGCATTTAATGTTCTTGACAACATTAATTATACAGGTAACCTTGGCTAAATCTCGTAATACGATGCATTAATTACTGGATATTTTGGACCACTAACCTGACACTTAAGCTGTTAAGTCCCATAAATTACGCTCCGAGGATGTCGTCGCTTAAAATTAAGAGATGGGCAAGCAATATGTGATTGATGTGACAGCTGACCACACCCATTTTAGGGAGCTAAGGAAGTGTTTGCACCTCTATAAATGGGGGTGTAAAAGAAGAACAAAGGCATGTTGTTATTAACTCTTTGAACCTAAACTCTGTGAATTTAATTATTGATTTTCCATTATACCTAAAACTGATTTGATAGTCGGAGTTTAATTGCCAGCGTAGGACCGGCAATCCTCATCGATCTTTCTTTCGTTTACTGCTATTGTCCCAAACAACCTCAACCCTTGAGTTTTCACTGTCATCGAGAACTCTACAGCAGATATTATCATCAAACTACGCAACAGTTATAGTCGCTGACCACTCAGTTATCCTACTTGACACGGTTGACTAATGTTAACTACCTAACCCAATTTTTACTGTCAACAATATATATATAATTGTAGATGCTAGAATTTACAAGGATCTAGGAATCTCAAGCCGAATGGATATGGGATCAACAACCTGCACAACAAAGTAGAAGATGTCGTGCTCTCTGGGAAACCGGGGTAATGCCAGTTAAATAGCCTCTGACACTCAAGTTAGACAGTGAAGTCGAGTGAAATAAATAAATAAGAAATAGGATAACCTGGAATGGTTGTGTCGAGCGTAGGGGGATGGGCCTTGAGTCGAGTGTATGATGTTTAAGTTTACCATGAGGTATGCTATTAAAGTGAGCTTTGACTAAGCATTAGTTGTGTCGAGAGTGGGCTAGGCATCACTTAAATCGAGTGAAAGTTTACTTGTTTGAGAGCAGAATGACAGTTTTGTATTAAAAATTCTTGACACTTCTTTATGAAGCATTGAGGCTATATTTATAGAGGTATTGTAACATCCCTTTACCTCGAGCCACTAGGATCGAATTAAGGAGTGCTACTTTTATTCCATTCATTCTATTTATTTGTATACAAAAATGATTTTAGGTTTGTAAAAAAGCCAAACTTTAAACCATTAAAAGAAATAGAAAACTTTAATGTATTTATATTTTGAAAATGGTCAAGTCTATTTTTCCATAAAATAAAAAAATTGCCAGAGTTTCCTCTGAATTTCGGACTTTTCCAACTTATTACAAGAAAATCACAATCTTTCACAAATTCCACACTTCAAAATTTGTTTAACCATTATGCATGCCCCTCCATTTTTGGCACTACTTTACCTTATCATTACATCATGAGAATAAATAACTATACAATAGTAACAAAGTTACATATTTTTAAACAATAAAAACCATTAGTCGATATTTACATGACTTAGCCATTACAAATATTTACAACAATTTTGTTACATGCGTTCTTTAATAAATACATAAGTATGATGTAAATAATGACTACCCAAAAACAAGGATAGATGTGACTCGGTCTTGTCCCTGTAAATGTCCACTCTTCAGTCTTTATCTACCCCGTAAGCTCTACTACCTATGCGTGATAAATTCAACGCGCTAAGCACATTTACTTAGTAGGTGTACATTAATTTGAATCCACAATTTGGATTATAAATATCATATAATAAAAATTTATAAATGGTAGAGTTTTTAATGAATCAAATATACCTATATAAGGTACTAATATACTTACTCAATTATAACAAAACAAAGTGGTAAGCATGCAATATACCTTTCCATGCATTCTTCATATGCAATCACACAAATGTCCTTACCCATAATTTCATTATATGTATATCATTTTTCTTTTAATCAATGTCCTTAGTAAACATTAATATGATACCATGGATTGGAATACAGGTTTTTCATCATTTGACACTCGGTGCCTCATCGCCGTATTGTTTCGCAAATATTTTCCAATTCTAGGACCGGACACTCGGTACCTCTCTATTGGGATTTATGCCCTAAAGCTTGTAATTGTAAATGGTTAAAGACAATAATAAGAATTATTCAGATTATCATTCAAGTTCATAAAATGTTTTATATTCAGTAATACATTCGTATTGTGCAAGAACATTCCTAGATTGTAAGATGTAATCTCATAATGAGTATATGATGGTAATATACAGAGAGGATTCATTTTGAGACGTGCAATCTAAAGAGTTCGTAGTGTAACACCCCCTGACCTGACCCGACCCGGCTGAATCGACCCAGGGAGCGTTACCGGGTTTTCCAAAACTTTTCTTTATTCTTTTATCATTTGCAAACCACTGAAAATCATAGAAATTGTATTTTAAAAATGTTTTTCTAGTGAGCCCATCAAACTCTATTTTCAAAAATTTCGGCAGAGTTTCCTCTAGTTTTTCTGATTTCCCAAAACCTGTTTTTCCACAAAACTCAAATCAAATAAATTACACAACAACACTTCAAATATCCTTTCAATCAAATGCGCACTCTGCCGTTTAGTGCGACTTTCCAACAGTTTTAAATTAAAATAATTCATAATTCAATATTTACAAACCTTTAAAAATGATAACAGAAATCATAAAATTATTTACAAAATATATATAAAATCATCGAATTTACAGACTTCTGTATATGCATGCTTACTGAATATAACATACAAAACTATAGAACTACCCAGTAAATGTGGTGACTCTGAACTCTTCAATCTACAGGTACCTCCTCTCTACTCTTTCTCTGCCTCGGTATCCTTGTGACCTACGCGCGATAAAAACCGACGCGCTAAGCATATAGCTTAGTGGGTGTACACTAAACTCAAGTATCAAAATCATAAATAACTTGTCATAATAAAAATATCACAATATGATCGTATATTCAAATCATTTACAGCAATAAAACTGATGAAATTAATTCTATAGAAACAACTCATTACAAGTTATAATCAATACAAAACCAAATCATAAATTAGTTTATATTCATTTCCGAAATAAACGTATAAAATCGATTTCTAAATTCACTTATAAACATATCATTCAATTCACTTCAATTCTAGCCCTCTGGAATACTCAACATAAACCAGGACTGGAATATGGGTTGTTCGACCACAGTGGCTGTCTGTCGAACATAACTCCCACCCTAGGATGAATCCTAAGAGTGGTACGTATCTCCCTACCCTAGGACCGAGGGTTCGTATTCTAGAGAGGTACATAGCTCCCTATCCCAGGACGAATCCTTAGGAAGGTACGTGTCTCCCTACCCCAGGACGAATCCGTGAGGAGGTACTTGTCTCCCTACCCCTGGACGAATCCATGAGGAGGTATATAATAAATCATCAATATCAATATCAATGTCGGTGCAGTACTGCTCAATGAACCCAGCTGGTATACCAACCTCCGATATCCATTTCTATGTCTACGTATCCTAGGGCCATTTCAATACAATATTTTCAAATAATAACTGTAATTTACAAATCAACGTTCATCTCCACAAATAGAAAATTCAAACGATATTATTCAAATATATATATATATATATATATATATATATATATATATGGTTTCATGGAAAGTAAACAATTTATTCATATAATATTCTGAAACAATTAATTTCAACGAGAACATAATAATCAAAATACGATTAAAGTAAAATCATTCAAACGAAAACAATATAAACACATAATTACACATAATTAGGTGTTAGAGGTGAGTACCAACTGAGCTGATCAGCTCAGTTGGTACTCACCTCCAACACCCAACACCTCTATAGCTCCCTATGACTATAAGGTTCGCGGTTGGAGGGGTGGGGGAGGCGAAATAAAAATTCCATGAGGAACAGTACCTTGTGAGAGGAAATTTGCCTCAACAAAAAGGCGCCTTTTTGTTTAGACATTTTTTTTGCTGTCATGACTGTTGTCTCAACCAAGGTACTGTCCCCGTAGAGTTTTATTTCGCCTCCCCCACGCCTTGAACCCTTGACCTTATAGGTTATTGGGTTGGGAGGTGAGTACCAACTGAGCTACTGCTTAGATGGTTGGTACTCACCTCTCAACCTAAACATCTCTAAGGTAACAGGTTCGAGAGAGGGAGAGGGAGAGGGAGAGGAAGGGGAAGGGGAAGCGAAATTAAAAATCCCACGGGTAGTACCTTGTGAGAGCGACAGTTCACTCAGCCTGACACCCCAGCAGTTAGGGTTCAATGAGTAATTTCATCTCAACAGCCACTATTTTAAAACTAAAATTGCACAAACTAATAGGGCGAAAGTCTGACATTTTACCCGCATTAGTGACCTTCGGAATAAGCGTAATCAACGTTTTATTAATACTCTCAAGAGAAGCATTCCTATTTAGGCATTCCAAACAAGGCTCAACCACACAACTACCAATTGTCTCCCAATATTTTTGAAAGAAGCCGGCCAGAAACCCATCCAAACCCGAGGCTTTCAAAGGCCTTATGTCGAACAACACCACCAGCACATCCGCAGCCGAGAAGGGGCTATCCAATAGCCAGCTATTAAAAGGTTACAGCCGCGAGTTAACATTACTAACCACCTATTGGATCATAGCAGTAGTGGGATTGGCCGAGAGGAACAATGAAACAAAGTATGATAAAACAATTGCTTGAATATTTTCTTTACTGGTGTGCCAACTACCAAGATGATCATATAGCCCATTAATGGTATTAAATCGTATTCGAGCCATTGCATTTGCATGGAAAAATTTTGTGTTCTTATCTTTACTCTTTAACCATTCAATTCTATAGCGTTGACGCCAAAAAACCTCTAAACGTTGTATCAAACCATCCAACCGATTTTCCACCTCTCTAATTCTTCTCCAAGAACCTGGATTAGAAGAACAAGATAAATCACGTAATTCATTTTGCGCTCTACGGATAGAAGTAACAAGACTACCCTTTTGCAATTTATACTAGTGACTCAACTTACCCTCACAAGTAACCAGATTATTAATCACACTATTAAAACCACTCCCATGCTCCACCAAAGATTGTTTATTAGTATCCTTACACTCAGGAGAGTCAGCCCAACAAAATTCAAAATGAAACCATTTTTTCCCTCTTGTGATTGCCGGCTCTGAAGGCGCCCTTTCTTATAAGACTTCAAGCAAGATCGGTTGATGATCCGATCTCCAATAAGCTAAGTAAGAAATAGTAGACGCTGACACGTTCACAGCGCGTGAGATAAATTTCAAGTACAGGATGTGTTGAAGTAATAAAATCTCGTGAGTACGAGGTTGAATCCACAAGGAAGTGGTGGTTGACTAATACTAAAACTAAAGATTATTAACTAAACAGAAAGTAAAATCAGAATTGTTGGTTTGAATACTAAACTTAAAAGTATTGAAAACAATTATCTAAAGTCGACTTAACTAAGAGTGAGAAAATGTTAGGTGGTTAAATGATCCCAATCATGAACATGGGTATAGCAATTGACTATTTAGAGCGCAGTATTCCAAAGAATTAAACTATCCCTAAAATGACACATCAAATTATATTGGTCATGCATTGATGTTGTAATTGTAATTAAATTCACCTATTGGTCCTAGAGTGAAAATAATTAGAAACTCATTATTAGTTCCAGTTTCTAGGTTAATTACGCATTTTCATACCTTAATCAATCTACTCATTATTCCCTAGAATTAAGATAAACACAATTCTAATTTAATAATTTCTCAAATAGGCTAGAATTTCCTTATTAATTGCAACTCAACATCCATGCAAACACTTTCGTAATGCAAACAATAAAAATTACAAATTAATAAAAAAAATTATCTAGGTTATAAAGTTCTTGAAATATAAAAAAGAATATGATAGTCAATTACAAACCCTAAACTCAATTATGGTCTATTGACCCCCTAATTGAAATTAGTTATACATGGCAACAATCAAATCAAAGGAAGAAGATAAAGATGAGATACAACTCATTCTCGAAGCACTAAGAATGAGAAATTTTGCTTTGGTCCAGCTAAAACTTCGTCTCCTTCGATACTTCGTCTTCTCCGATGAAAGATTGATGAAGATAATGAACTGATGGTGTGGCTTATGTCTTTGATCAGAATAACACAAGAAGTTGTGATGGAAGAGTGTTTAGAACGGATCCTTGGCCTTGGGACTGAGATTTTTGGCATTTGGAACCCCCTATTAATCTTCTTTCTTTACTTTTTATAGCAGCTCGAATTAGGGCATTAGAATCACCATCGCGACCGTGTGTCATGACCTTGGGTCGCAAGACTCAGGTCACCACACTCACTGCCCAAAACTGACCCCTTCTTCGCGATTCTCTAGCACGACCCTTGGTAGCGAAAATGGGTCGCAATACTTTCTGCCAAAATTGGGTGTCTTCGTCGCGGTGCTCTCATCGCGACCCTGGTCGCGAAACCAAGTCGTGACACTCTTTGGCCGAAAACGCTCTTTTCTTCGTGACTCCTTTTGGTGAACCTAGGTCGCGAAATCTAGGTCGCGCCAGTCACTGGTCCAAAACACCTTTTTTGAGCTCCAAACTTCCCACTTGGAACTTTTTCCCTATTAATTACCTAATACTTGCACAAGCTCAACACACACATTAAACCTACCAAATTAACTTGAAAACAAGATCAAAAGACGAGGTAAAAGGGGCTAAAAAGATAATATAATCGTTCCGATCAAATACCCCCAAACCTATCTTTTGCTTGTCCTTAAGCAAATCAGCACAAACAAAAATAAAAATAAAAGCAAACAGCTAACTAACTACATATATCCATTTTCATAAGATGGACGATGGAACTCAGCATGTGCCACAAGCCTTTAAACCCCTAGATGACCCTAGTGGACGAGTTATAATCTCGTGAGAGTTTACCAGTTACGATACCCACAAACGTACTGAGTAAACCCCCGATATGCCAAAATATTCATTCAAATATACACATAAATGCAAAAACATGCAAGAACACAAAGTCAGGACTAAAAGGTTGTTAATTAAATCAGTGCACCATGTATCAAACAAGAAATTGACATGCAAAGTATTAATAATAGTAAACCCTACCATATTTCGTAAGCTAAGGCTGAATTCGCCTCGACTCTATTCTTACTAGTTTTCACTCAATAATGCCCAGAACCTAGGTTTTCATACTTTCAACCATATACGAGTGGAAATTATGAACAAAGACTTAAAAAAATATGTCGTACATAAAATTAATTAGAAGAACGCACAGATTTCACGAACATATCTCATGAACGATATTAGACATTATGAATATAAAAGTCAACGCAACAAATATCAGACAACGCAACAAATATCAAACAATGAAATTGAGATTCATTAGGAGATCAAAAAGTCTGTTTCATGGTTGTACTGGGGCTTTGGGGTTCATGGTTACAAAAAGAAATGGAAAACAGAATTCAAACTAGCCTGAAAACAATTTGAGAGATTTCACACATTTTCAATAAATCTGTCACTCTCATAAATACCAAGTTTATTCATCTTGTATTCCATTTTTTTTTTTCCACAACTCTCTTACCCTTAACCTTTTCTTTCAACTTTTCATTTGCGAATTGTCAACTCCTTTTTCATTCAGTCATCTATTCATTCAATTTTTTTTTATAACCAAACTTTTTCTCACACCTCCCATACCTCTCTCTCTCTCTCTCTCTCTTTTCTATTCTTCTCTTTCAATCCACACAAACACTTCATCTCTTTTCTTTTTAGTTTCCAAGATATAAGGGTAAGGTATCATATTTTTGGCTTGGATTAGGAAAATTTAGGTTATTCAACAAAAAAGGTTATAGTATTTGGCTGTAAAGAGGGTAAGGGGCACACAATCATAAGGTAGGAAAAATTAAGCTTTTTAGAAGTGAAACACACAATGTCTAAACCATATCTCCAAATTTCACTCAATTCATCATTTAACACATGCATGTAAGACTTTTTAATAGAAGCAGTTCATTAACATTCAATACAAATCTATAGAGATCAATCTAATTTCAATAAGTACAAGAAAGTGTTTAAGAGTATAAACAAAAGAATCTTCAGAAATAATGCAATTAAAGCTTGACTCTCACTAAGGGTAGTCTTCACTATTAATGTAGGCAAACTAATTGGAAAATTTTACCTATTAAATGCAAATATGTCAGAAACTTAAGTGAACTAGATGCAAAAGACTCCTACTGGCAATATCCTAGTTAAAACTTTGTGAAAAACACATAATATATCGCATTCACATCATATTACTCAAATATTAATTTTGCAAGTATCTAAAGCTCACAAACCTAATTAAAATATCAAAACTAACAAAATCACAAATTCACAACAATGAAAACGTAAAGACACACAAATACAAATTTCACCCCCAAATCTAAATGAAACATTGTCCTCAATGTTTACAATCTAGATTATAAGGGAAAAATTCACAAACAAACACAATCAAAACGCAAACAAAACAACCAAAAACAACCTAATATCCACAACTATCAAATTTCTTCAACATTTCACTTTCCTCACTAAGTGCTTTATTTAACGTCTAGGCAAGACGTCGTGCTCAGACAAAGTTTAGTGCACATCTAGGATGTTGTCTGCTGCATATCCTGCAAGACACGCCTGCATCCCCTTGTCACCCTCAATTGGGTCTATGTCACCAATTTTTAGCAACTTCAACTCTTCTTCACGCACATTATCCTCTAAGTTGGGCTTGGGTCTACGCGGTTTATTTAAATACGGTTGGGCTTCCGCTTGTAATTGCTTTTTCTCATGAACCCCCAAACCGGTTTCGGGACTGTCCTCTGCTCTTACACTGCCAAGACACTGTATCTCCTCAAACTCTCTCTCCAGTTCTAGCAAATTCTATAGCTCATCCTCTGTAAATGTCTCTTTTTAATATGACATTATAAGAAATAATTTAATTATCATTTTTTTTTTATATTGAGGGGTTGTAAATTCTTAGTAGGGAAAAATTAGGATGGTGTGGTCAAAATGTATCCCATGATGTATATTAAATAAGTAACTGAATGTTGATATCACATTATGTACTGTGATTGAGACAAATGTCATTTTTACCAAAAAAAGATTCTCTTTCTTGGAGATGCAAGCAAAATGTAAATTGGTTTTAGATCAATAAAGAAAGTGAGCATGCATCATTGTTAAGTTTAAATACTTAGGGATATAAATATATATATACTAAGAAACAAATCAATAAATCAGATCTAAAAAAAATAATGGACTTTTCTTCTACATACCTTTTAAAAAAATTATATATTGTTTTAAAAGTATATACAAATTACTTTTGATTGTTCTAAAAATTTATTTCTTTTTGTAATTTAAAAAAAAGGTTGGTCTATATTAATTTAAAATTTTGATTTAAATTGTTTGACTTCAAAATCCATCCATTTATTTGGTTTAAAGGGTTGTCGTCTTCTATTCTTCTCTACTACTAGATTAAGAGCAAATGAATTGTTGGATATTGAAGTCACGGTCTTAAATTAAATTTTTAAGTTGATCTAGTGTAACCCTAAATGAAAATTGTATTGGAATTACCAATCAAGTAAACTCTAGACTCTTGAATACTAATTTGAGCAAGTGGAATAGCAAATTTTCATAATACCAATTGATAATAATATTAATTATAATTTAGAGGAAATAACTACAAGCATCAAAAAATACAATTTACTTTTCCATTTTTGTTCACTTCTAAAAAAATTTATTTGACTTTTATTTTTTAATTAAATTTAAAATAAATAAAAAAATGGAGGTCACGTACATCCATTTTGGAGTTATGCGAACAGACCTTCATTGTTGCTGGTCCGCGCAACCTCCGATGTGGACGTCACCTCCATTGTTGGAGGTATCGCAAACCTTCATAATTTTTTAAAACTAAAATTTTATTAAGAATATTTCTGTCCAAAAAGTAAAAAATTTGACAAGAACACTAAAATTTTTAAAAATTAATAAATGTACCATTTTATAAATTTTTTGACTAGTTTTTGTATAGACCCCTATAATTTATATGGCCATATAAGATACAAATATCTTATTTAATTAATTATCTATATAACGTAGCATGATTCGAATCAATTCGATAAATACGTCCAGCACATCTATATAGACCTAGGTTTTTGGCTATTTTGAGATTCGTACATAACATAATCTCAGCCTTGAAATAATTGACAAATAAAAACAAAACCAACCTCACATGGCCAGCAAAAACAAACAATTAAAGATGACTCTTTAAGTTTTATTCAACCAAGATTTAAAGATGAAGAAGTCTTAGAGTGAGCCCAGCCAATTTAATTGTACCTAAAAGTCATCAATTATATGCTATATTTTGATTTTGAAAACAAAAAATTAAGAATAAGTTACACCAAACCTACTTGAGGTTTTTTATTTTACAGGCGCAAACAACTTTATAAAAAATTGACAACGAACCCTCCTACAGTTACCTTGACCGTTATAAAAGTTTAAAAAGACTAAAATACCCCTAATTAAGAAAGAAAAAATTACAGCGAACCTACCTGAGATTTATCATTTTATAGCCAGAAACAACTTTATGAAAAATTGACAGCGAACCCCCAGCCATTACCGTTGATCGGTAAAGATAACCGTTGATTGTTTTGAAAGTTCAAAAAGACCAAAATATCCCTAATTAAAGGGTACCCTCGGTTTTAAAAAAAAAATAAAAACAATAAAAAAAATAATGAATTTCAATTGTTCATCAATCTTGATGGACGATAAAGATCATATTAAAAAAAATAAAAAATAACAATTATAAAAATAAAAAAATAAAAAATAAAATTTAGTTGGATGGAAATGGAGATTCCATCGACTGTCTATTAATTAGGATTGATGGACGGTCTATATTAGATCTCCATCAAAAAGAAAAAAAAAATAAAAAACTAAAATCTCCATTGCTGGAGATTGGATCTATTGAGTAATTAATTTTTTTTTTTGATCTTGATGGAGATCCAATTTTCAGATTGGATTTCTACCCTCCATTAATTTTGATGGACGGTTGAGATCTTATCTAGAGATTGGATCTCCATCTCCATCTAACCAAAATTTATTTTTTTATTTATTTATTTTTATAATTGTTATTTTGAAAAAAAATCTTTTTTTTAATATGATCTCCATCGCCTATCAAGATTGATGAACGATGGAGATCCATTAAATTTTTTTTTTTTAAAAAAAAAAATTAAGAGAAACTTTAGTACAATTCACCATTTGTTTTTTAAATTTTTAATTTTTTTAATTAGTGATATTTTGGTCTTTTTGAACTTTTAAAACAGTCAATGATTATCTTTAACGGTCAACGGTAACGGCATGGGGGTTTGCTGTCAATTTTCTATAAAATTATTTTCGGCTGTAAAATGGCAAACCTCAGACAGGTTCGCTGTAATATGTCCTTTTTTAATTATGAGTATTTTGGTCTTTTTAAATTTTAAAGATGGTCAATGGTTATCTTTAACGGTCAACTGTAACGGTAGGAGAGTTCGCTGTCAATTTTTTATAAAGTTATTTCTGACTGTAAAATGACAAACCTCAGGTAGATTCGCTGTAATTTGTCCAAAAATTAATGTTGTTTTTTACCAAAAAAAAATATAAAAAGTTTCAGTTTTCATCATTAATTCAACTCACATACGTACCCTACTCTTAAAGTGCATCAAAGCTTGTTTTACTTGAATCTAAAATAAATTATTTTATTTAGTTTAAATTTTACTTAAATTAAAATCTAATAACTATTTTTCATTATTGTAAATATATATTAGCATCACCCTTGCATGAAATATTTTAAGTTGGATATATGTTTTGGGTCATACTATCATACAAGGTCTATAATTACATAGGCTTGTTTTAGATCCATTTGATTCAATCCAACAGTTCAAATAAAAAAATAAATTAAAATTAAAATAATATAAAAATAGATGATGATCCTCTTATATAGGTTTGTTTTAGATCCGTAGATTTCAACTCAGCGGTTTAAATAAATAAGAAATTTATAAAATTAAAATTAAGATAATATAAAAACAGATGATAATTCTTATGTATGTATTAATTTTTTTGAATTGTATAATTATAAATACGTCGGGATCTATCGATATCATTACTACATGCACAATTTTAATATTAACTTTTATAATATAAGGAGAAAACTACTCGTACATGTTAGTAAATATATATTATAGATTTGAACCTCTACCGTTCAAATGGATAAAAAATGTACTAACAACTTAAATTATGAGTTTATGTTAATAAGTGGTAAGCCGGTGTAATATTAGAAATATTTATCATGTTGATGATGTAAGCATATCGAAAAAAGATGACGTAAGTAGAAGTACCGAGCATGCCACTTACATTTGAGCAAGTTAAACAACGCGTATGTCATGTTATTCTCATTTAAGAACCCTATAAATAAATCGCGTTATTCGGGGTCTGCCAGCCTGCCAGCTTTTATTATTATTATTATTTAATTGTTTTTTGTTTGACATAGTCAATAGTGAGGTGTAGCCGTGTAGGGACCAGGGTCGTTGAATTATGTTCAGATGTTCTTGTCGTTTCCGATTATTTTCAAAAAATTAATTCACATTAAAATCTGCATGCTTTGATTTACAATTGATTCCATTCATGGGAAATCAGGTATGGAATTATATTTTATTATTATTTGTGATATTTTAAAGCATGTACTACTACACAAATTATTTTTAAATTTTAATTTCCATAACTTATTAATTTTTTTAAAAAAGGAATTATATTTGAATTATGAATCAAACAAACTCGTGTTTTGAATATACTAAGTGTAGAAAAATATGAATCAGATCACCATTTATTTCTTATAATTTGTGCTCACTATATCAAATAACTTATGTGACTATAAATCTGACATAAAAGTTTAATAACCAAAGATAAATATTTAAAATATATTTACTATATAAATAGAATAATCAATCAGTAATGGACATATCTACTCATAATTCAAATGATTAGTATAATTATTCTTCATAGGATTTGAATTTCACGTTTATCTATAAATGCACAAAATGTGAGAGGGTCCGAGATCTCTTGCTAGCGGCGAAAGTTATTTTTGGAATCGTATTTATAGTAATTAATTTCGTCAAGTGCTAGTAGATTTCTGATCCAATTGTGTCAAATTTTCAAAAAAAAAAAAAAAAAAGAATCAGTCGGATTATGGAATCAATTAGGTAAATACTATATAGGACTAGGTTTTTATATTGATGGCAGGTAATTAAGACAAAGCAAGCAACTGCAATCCAATTAATTTAGTTTCTATATACACATATATGCGTTAAAACAAGGGTGTGATGGGGCTATACTGAGATGGGTCCAGAATCTTGAAGGTAAAATAATTGAAAATTATTAAAAATGAGAAGAAGAGCACCCTAGCTCACATGGCCAACAACCAATCCCATGTTCAATTTCCCCCGTTTTGGGTGGAGCTATGTGCATGCCCAACAACTACCTAGTATCATACCTTAATGTATATATTCTACCAACACCTACATTATTTACACTTAAAATAATCAACCATATAATATACATGTATATGTATTTTATTGTTTAAACTATATTATATGTGAAGACTTGTCTCGGTGTGCATGTCCGTTTCACAACTATATATTAAGACTAGTCACACTTTAGCCAAGAAATATGAGTACTATGTGTTAAAAGTGCTTTGAGTGCTCTTCAAAAAGTTTAATTTGAAAGTGGGTTTTTTTTTTTTTTCCTTTTCTTTTGTGGTTTAGCCAATAGTAAATACATTCTTTGGTGGAACAAGAGAAAATCCGTTGTGTGCAAAACATGACCAAATGGTCCAACAAGCTGCATGCATGACAAACCAGTTCAATATGCGAAACCAAAGAATCCAGTGTGCTGGACCAAACAATCTAGACCTAACGGTTCAATATATTAGACTAATTGGTCACCGTCTTGCGACAAAAATTCTTGCAATTACTTGAACAGAACTCAAACCGCGCAAATCATTGAAAAAACCGTGACTTGTAATCCTTTTAAAGAGAAACAATTAAAAGGTGTGTTAATTTGATAAATTTTCTTAAGGTGTTTGATGTGTTTAAAGTGTGTTTGAGGTGCTAAGTGAGAAGAATGAGTTAGAGATTACAAGAGTTCAAAGGGTATTTTGGTCCATTTGGATAAAGTATGGACACAAAAAAAAAAGAAAAAGTATTTATAATTCTTGGGTAATATTAAAAGGTGCTACAATGTTTGGAGCGTGATTGATGTTTCCCAAATTTGTTTTACTCGAAACAGCTTTTATACAAAAGCACCCTCAACCTCAAAGCTTGATCTAATAGAAATCTAACATTGACCGATTGGGCCCATCCAGTTGGGCTTTAGCTTGGCCAATCAAAGTCTAATGGGCTCACATTTTGTAGTGAATCCAATTGTCTGGTGTGGCCCATGTGGGGTTTATTTTGGGACAAAAAGGGATTTATTTAAAAATAAAAAAATATAATATATTAATGATGGTCGGTTGGAGGCAAGGAACTATAGAATCATTTGATTCTCAGAATAAAATGATGAGATTCTGCACCTCACTTTGATTCCCTTTCCCAAATAATATTTTTAATTTTGTTACAACTTTGAAGTGGGTCATCATCCATGAAATATGGCAAATTGTATCAATATATCTATGATTTGGGCTACTATAATTATTTTCTACTATTCATTTGAGTGCGAAATCTAGCATACTAGTAATTTTTTAAATTCAATTTTATACCAGATGAAATGTTATTGAGAGTAAATATATATATATATATATAATATTTTGTTTCAACGTATTAAAATACATTTCCGAATGGTACACACCACACCATCATGTATGTCCAATTGGAAAGAGGAGATTGTTGTGATTTTGTGGAAATGTGGTCAAATAAGCAATGACGTGATGACAAAACGTCATGAGTTAGCATTGGCATTGGTTATTTTCACAGTAGATCTACTCCGCAAGAGAACAATGATGTAGAGACGCGTGGTTGCCCAATTTTGCCATTGCATTCTTCCTTGAATCCCAAACACTCCTGTCTGGTCCTACTATTTGTCTATTTCAATCCTAATTAAAATGGAAAATTTTTATTTTGATTCCCCAACCATAAACTTTTTTTTCTAATATTTATATTTTTAGTTTTAATAACTCTTAAATTATTAATAAATTTAATCTATTCCATAGAAATTTTAACAGTTAAATATAAAAAGAATTAAAAATTAATTGTTTACTTCGATAATAAGAGATTGATGTTAAAAGACATTTTTACCGTCTTATTTGTTAATAAAATTACAACTTGCACATATAATTTTGTTTATTCTACCAAAACAAATTTAGAAAATAATATAAAATAAAAAAGAACCCTCACAAGTCACGTCGTTAAGTTTTATTAGTAGAAATCTAATAAAAGAATCAAATTGATAGGTTTATAATAATTTTGGGACTACAGAAAAAAAAAAAAAACACATTTTTAAAAATAAATAAAAAACTAATTACTTAGGGATCAAAATAAAATTTTTCCCAAATTAAAACCCTAAGCTAATTTATTGGTCATACCTTCATTTCATGATATCTAATACATAGCAAAATATTATATTTAAAAAAATATATTTTAAAATTATATGACAAAAGTATAATCTTAGGCCATAATATGATTTTATGTTATTTTAAATTTTTATTATAAAATCTTTTAATAGTGTATTAATTGTTAAATATAATTCAATAGAGAAAAAAAAAAGGCCATAAATAAAATAATACAATTAGAAAGAGAAAGAGAAGCAAAAGAAGAAGAGTAACGAAAACTCTCTCTCTCAGATTTCTCTTTGAGAGGTAAAGTAGTATTTCGGTCTATTGACCGTCTTTCATTCCCTAGTGAATGCAGTTGGTGATTTAGAGACTTTCATCATGGATGCAGATGAAATTGTGAAGTTTTGTATTCGTTTATCTCTAAAGGAGAATGACAGCACTTAAACCAGCTCAACCAATGCATTTTCTTCTTCCCTTTGTTCATTCCCCACCAGAAATCAGCAATAGAACCTTGAATCTTAGCCCTTAAAGAAGCTGGCAGCTTAAAAATGCTCATCGCATAAGTTGGGATAGCATGAGCTATGATTTTAATGAGCACCTCTTTCCCTCCTACCGAAAAAAGCCTGCTCTTCCAACCTTGTAACTTTTGGCAAAACTCAAGCTATCCAAAAATCTCATCTGCATAATTTTTTTTGTTTAACCATTCCAAAAATCTGACGCTTATATTGGCTAACCGAAGAAGGCAAACCGAGGTACTTCTCATGACACCAGACAATTTCAATAGCAAAAATAATACTAATCCTTTTAGTAGTACTCAGGGGAGTGTTAGGACTAAAAGAAATTGACGATTTATCAAAATTAATTGACTGGCCCGAAGCCTCTTCATACTTGCCTAAGATTTCCTTCAAGTACCCTCACTCTTGAATCGAGGCACACACAAACATCAGGCTGTCATCAACAAACAGTAAACGAAAAATGGAAGGCGCATATCTAGCTACTTTCCATGTATAAACCCCTCTTTCTCCGCTTGACTCAATAATGTTGTGAGCCCTTTCGTACACAAAAGAAAGAGGTACGGGGATAGGGGGCAGCCTTGATGCAACCCCCTGGAGGGAATAACACAACCCCGCAGCTCACCATTCACCAAATAGCTATAAGAAGCAGATGACACACAACTCATAACCAAATCTATCTAACCCGAGGAGAAACTCAATTTACACATGATATGCCTCAAAAAATCTCATTCGATACGATCATACGCCTTACTCATGTCCAACTTAAGGGCAGCTAACCCTTCGACCCATATCTACAACCTTTCAGAAAATGTAGACACTCAAAATCCACGACCACATTATCTGTGATAAGTCTACCCGAGACAAAAGCACTCTGGCTAGGTGAGACAACATCCCCCCAAAATGACTTTAAGCCTATTAGTAAGAATCTTAGCCACTAATTTGTATAACACATTACAAAGACTAATAGGCCTAAAATCTCCAACTCTCACCGGGTTCTTAACTTTCGGAATTAAAGCAACAAAAACTTTATCAAGGATACTACGATCAGCCATATTATTAATGATAGAGAGAATAACTTTTGTTACCTTAACTCCAATAGAGCTCCAGAACTTTTGAAAGAAACTAGCAAGGAGTCCATTTGGTCCTGGAATCTTAGCTGGAGGCATCTGTTTTAAGGTTGTGGACACCTCCTCAGCAGTAAACCGAGAAGAGAGGAAGGAGCTCATTTGATCTGAAACCTTACTTTCTACACAACTTACCACATCATCAATCATATAAAGAGGAGAAGAATTGGATTTAAGAAGCTGGCCATAAAAATAAGTGATAATTACCTCAACATCTTTTACTTTTTCTTTCCAAAGCCTATAACAGTTTATCAGCCTCACAATTATGTTCTTCTTTCATCTCTGCAAAGCTTTAGTATGGAAAAACTTCGTATTATTGTCCCCCGCTTGTAACCACAAGGCCCTCGACCTTTGACGCCACTGAACTTCTTTCTTTGCCAAAACAACGTCAATTTTAGCCTCTACCAATTTGATTTTTTTATAATCTGCACCACTGCCAGCCTCATACAACAAAGACAATTCTTTCTTCAAACCAGATAGCTCTCTAACCTGCTCTCTGCTCCTCGCACGATACCACGCCCTCAACCCCACAGCAACTGAACCCACACTACTAGTCAAGGATGAAACTGCATCAGACTTAAAACCTCTCTTCCAAGCCCTTTCCACAACTGTTGTACACTCACCCTCATCTGCCCAAGCTTCCTCAAAGTGAAACCTCGAATTCTAGCCTCCAGATTGCCTTTGAAGACTGCTACCTTTGGAAATTCCCTTCAGCAGAATAGGTTTGTGATAAGAACCCTAATTATCTAAATGACGAACCACAACCTGAGGGAATAAATACCTCCAATCTAGAGAACAAAAAAACCTGTCTAGCCTTTCTTCAATCAGTCCCTCCCCCTCACATCTATTACTCAGTAAAACTCGAACCCCTGAAACCTAAATCAATCAAATTACAACCATCCACTGCACCTCTAAAACATGCCATGTCAGAATTACTCCTCACTAAACCCCTAACCTTCTCCTCATCACATAAAATGTGATTAAAATCTCCCTCAACCACCTAGGGAAGTCTACCCAAACCCCCCAGCCTACCAAGAAGATTCTAAGAATGAATTCTCAACTCCTTTCTATGATCCCCATAAAAGCCAGTGAACCTCCATCTCTCACTTTCTAAATCCCTAACAAGAGCATCAACATGACCCTTCGTGAAAGATTGGACATCAACCTCAACACAACTCCTCCACAACAGCATAAGACCGCCCCTAAGCCCTACTCTATCGACAACAAAACAGTTCTCAAAGCCCAGACCTAAATGAATTCTATCAGAACACCTATTATCAAGCCTCGTCTCTATAAGAAACAGAATCTGGGGATTACTACTTCGAACCAACTTCTGTAGAGCTCTAAATGTCTGAGGATTCCCCAATCCCTGGACATTCCAACATAAGATTTTCATTGTTGTTGGCGGTGCTGGATTCCAGCCACTGCCGACTCTACAAGAATATCATTTATACCCTTCTTACAACCCTTATCATCATAAAAAACAAGCACCCTTTTCTTTAAGAGCTCTGTATTCCCTTCAGACATGAGACACATCTTCTACCTCGCTAGTCTCTTTCATCGTTTTCGTTTGAGACTAGTAACCTCATCCTTCAAACTACCCTCCAGACTATGATGGATTGAAGAGAGTTCTTCTGCATTAGAGTCCACCACCGACCTTTCCTCAGCACATATTTTTACTTTCGAACCCACAAACTCCACCCCCACAGAAACCTAATAGGAGGAGCTACTGCCCACCACCAGACCTTCATTATTAACAGGAACCTGTTGTTCCTCCACTGTTATATTACAACCCAGGTCAAAACCCTCCTTTCTTACAAGAAGAAAATTACTAACTATGTCAATATTGCTAGCAACCTCACTAAGCACCTATAAATCAACAACAGTCACTTCAGGAGCCGAATCACACCCAACAGTACCCACAGAAACATCAACAACCTGCAGACCCTCATCTTTAGACCCCTGCTCCTTCACAGATTCATCCACTTTCACTGAGTCAGTATGTTGATCACCAACCCCTATCAGATTCAGGGAAAGAATTAATGGCCTCAGGATCAGGTCTTTTATTCCCAAAGAAACGAGGGCGTTTTTGTTCAGAAGCCTTCAACCATGCCCCAAACTTCAAATATGCCACATTCCCCAACCCCTTCACATTATCCCTACACTCTCTCACCAAGTGACCCATGCACCCATAATAAAAACAAAAGTTAGGAAGCCTTTCGTAGTATAGCAACACCGAGAACTCATTTGTTCCCTCAAAAAGTCTCACTCTCAGATCCCTTCTCAAAGGTTTAGTCACATCTAACATAACAAGAATCCTTACAAATTTCCCCAAATAATCCCCACTGCCCCTAGCGTCAATATCCCTAACCTCTCCAACCATGTTACCCAAAACCAAACCTATTTCACGAGTCATACATGCTAAGGGAAGGTTGTAAATCTGGATCCAGAAAGGAACCATTCTAAAATCCTGATCCACCACCCTAACCAAACCATTAGCTTCCTTCAAGATCAACAAATTTTTATCAAAGGACCATAGCCCCCATTCTAGAATATGCTTCCTATCCCAAAGACACCCAAACCTAAAAATGAACAAATTAACCTCCACAGCCTCTACCTCCACCTCTTTAGTAGTTCTCCACACCATAGGCATAAAGGATTTGAAGGCCTCCCTATTCAACTCTATATTAGCTAAAACCTTTCCAACTAAGCTTAAGGATAGCTTACGCATACCTTCCTCCTACAAATCTACACCAATTTGAGCAATCGGACCATCATCTTCAGTCAAAGATAACTTAGCACAACGACGCGAGATCTCCTCAGGATTCATTAGAAGAAAACAAAGCCAAACCAAAATGACCGTAGTAGAGCCTTAGAAAAGAACAAACGAAGCAAAAGAAGAAAAAAAAAACACTAAAAAAATGAGTGAGTTCTATTCACACAAGGCGGTGCAAGGTCTGCTTCCACCTACCATACTCTGCGAACACTCAGAGAGTGTCAGAGAAGAGAAAGAAGAATTTTTTATTTGCAAATATTATACATGATGAGTTTCCATGTCGTTGATTTACTTATTTGTCTATTTCAATCCTAATTAAAATGGAAAATTTTTATTTTGATTCCCCAATCGATAAAATTCTTTTCTAATATTTATATTTTTAGTTTTAATAACTCTTAAATTATTAATAAATTTAATCTATTCCATAGAAATTTTAACAGTTAAATATAAAAAAATTAAAAATTAATTGTTTACTCCGGTAGATATTGATGTTAAAAGACGTTTTTACCGTCTTATTTGTTAATAAAATTACAACTTGCACATATAATTTTGCTTATTCCACCAAAACAAACTTAGAAAATAATATAAAATAAAAAAGAATCCTCACAAGTCATGTCGTTAAGTTTTATTAATAGAAATTTAATAAAAGAATCAAATTGATAGGTTTATAATAATTTTGGGACTACATAAAAAAAATACACATTTTTAAAAATAAATAAAAAACTAATTACTTAGGGATCAAAATAAAATTTCCCCTAATTAAAATCCTAAGCTAATTTATTGGTCATACCTTCATTTCATGATATCTAATACATAGCACAATTTTGTATTTAAAAAAAATTATTTTAAAATAATATGACAAAAGTATAATCTTAGGCCATAATATGATTTTATGTTATTTTAAAGTTTTATTATAAAATCTTTTAATAGTGTATTAAGTGTTAAATATAATTCAATAGAGAAAAAAAAGGCCATAAATAAAATAATACAATTAGAAAGAGAAAGGGAAGAAAAAGAAGAAGAGTAATGAAAACTCTCTCTCTCTCTCTCTCTCTCTCTCTCTCTCTCTTTTTCTCTCAGATTTCTCTTTGTGAGGTGAAGTAGTATTTCGGTCTATTGACCGTCTTTCATTCCCTAGTGAATGCAGTTGGTGATTTAGAGACTTTCATCATGGATGCGGATGAAATTGTGAAGTTATGTAATCGTTTATCTCTAAAGGAGAATGATGGCCCTATAGCGAATATTCATGAAGAATTACAGAAGGTAGGCGATAGAAAATTGGCGCTTAGTCAAGTGGGAAAATTTTATAGAAATAGTCAAGTTAATCGTGATGCTTTTCATGCTACAATAAAAAACATTTAGAAAACTCAATAGGATGTGGAGATTGAGGTGGTACGGGGTAATGTTTTCGCGTTTAATTTTAAGAATCAAATTGATAAGTGTCGTATATCCTGGAGGACCATGGAACTTCGACAATGCTTTGCTTGCTTTAGAGGAACCAAAAGGGGTTGGGGATTTGTCTGATATGCAATTTAACAAAGTGGCTTTTTGGATTCAGTTACATAATGTCCCCTTGCTGTTTATGAACAAGGAAATTGGAAAATTCTTGGGGGAACAACTAGGCGATTTCAAAGAGATTGATCTAGGCATTTCTGGTGACTGTTTGGAAAAATACTTACGGGTTCGGACGGCTATTGACATAACTCAACCTTTGAGACGAATTCTACGTGCTAATCTCCTAGGCAATGACAAGGTGACGGTTATGTTACTTCTGTAACATCCCTAATTTCAAATAAATATGAAAATTATGGTTGAATTAAATTTTGAGTATGTGGATATAATATTTATGATTTGAGGGGTGAAAAATGTAATTAAATGTATGTATATTTTTTAAGGTTTCTAGGTGAACCAGACGGAACGGTCCAAAAAGAATGCATGAAGAAAAAAGGAAAAAGTTGGCAGTGAGTACCGTGACTAGTCACCGCGATGAGCAGCTCGCGGTGAAAAATGGTAATTTTAGGCAGTAAGCACCGCGACTAGTCAACGCTATTAGGGATTGCGATAAGCAGCTCGAGGTGAAAAATGGTGATTTTGGGCAGTGAGCAACGCGACCAACATCTCGACCAGGCACCGCGATGGTTGATCGCGATGAAAGCGGTGAAATTACTCCAGTGAGCAATGCGACCAGGTGGCGTGACCACAGGTCGCGATGACCGAATTTTTATAAAAAAATAAGAGGCGGTGAGAAGCTTCACGAAGAAGCAAAACAGAAAAGAGAAAAAGAGAGAACGAGAGAAGAGAAAGAAAGAAAGAAAAAGAGAAAGAAAAGAGAGAGAAAGGAAGAGAGAGAAAGAAGAAGAATAAGGAAAAGAAGAAGAGAAAGAAGAGAAGAAGAAGAGAAGAAGAAAAAGAAGAAGAAGAAAGGAAGAAGAATGGAAGAGAGAAAAGGAAAAGGAAAAAAGAAATTCAGAAAAGAAATAATCAGAAAAACGGTATCCAGGTTGGTGTACACTCCTTTTCAAAAAACTCTATGATTTTATTTTCGTGTTTTGATTCAAAACTGAGATTCTTGATTTGAGTTAGATCGCTTTTCGATTAATAACGATTATATTCGAATAAATTATTTGAGAATATTGTTTGAATTATGAATATTGTTTTGGAAATATTATTGCTGAATTACGAATATTATTTTAGATATTTGTTTTGGGAATGAAATGTTTTAATATAAAGTCTGTGATTTGTGAACCTGTATTGAAACGACCCTAGGATACTTGGACATAGAAAACGGATATAGGAGGTTGATATACCAGCTGAGTTATTTCAGCAGTACTGCACCGATATTGCTATTGATCGTGATTATTATGTACCTCCCTAAGGATTCATCCTGGGGTAGGGAGTATATACCTTCCTAAGGATTCCTCCAGGGATAGGGAGTTATGTACCTCTCTAGGATACCGAACACTCGGTCCTAGGGTAGGGAGTTATATGTACCACCCTTGGATTGCACAGACCCCAAGTGCCGGTCCTCGGGTTGGGAGTTATGTTCGACAGACAGCCACTGAAGTCGAACCACCCAGATTCCAGTCATGAATTATGTTGAGTATACAAAAGGGCCAGGATTGAGAATGAATTATAAAAGAATAGAGAACTTGATTTCGTATGAATATTTAATTTAATTTAGTTGCTTTTATTAAATTGATTTTATATGATGCATTTCCGTAATTGTGTTGAATAATGACATGTTTTTATACATTAGCATTGTGATATTTTTATTATGAAATTTATTTTATGATTTTGATAAATGAGTTTAGTGTACACCTACTAAGCATTATTGCTTAGTGCGTTGATTTCATCAGCGTAGGTAACAGGAATACCGAGGAAGAAAAAGAGTAGAAAGGAGGTAGCTGCAGAGTGAAGAATTCAGAGTCACTATACTTATTGGGTAGCTATACAGTTTTGTATTTGATATTCAGTTAAGCATGCATATACAGAAGTTTATAAATTCGATATTTATATATGTTTTGCAAACAGTTGTTTAATGGTTTTTGTTTTCATAAGTTTGTAAATATTAATTATATATGTTTTATTTAAAACTGTTCGGAAAGTCGCACTATACGGCAGGGTGCGCAATTGATTGATAAATGAATTTGAAGTGTTGAAAATATATATTGTTTGAATTTTTGTTGGAAACAGGTTTTGGAAAATTAGAAAAACTGAGGGAACTCTGTCGAAATTTTTAAAATGGATTTGATGGGCTCACTAGAAAGGATTTTAAATTATAAATTATTTGGTTTTCAAATTATAAACAGAATTAAGAAAAGTTTTGAAAACCGGTAGCGCTCCCTTGGTCGATCCAGACGGGTCGGGTCAGGGGGTGTTACAACTTCGGTATGAGATGTTGCCAGAATATTGTTTTCATTGTGGAGCTGTTGGTCACACGTTTAGAGAATGTCCGCAGGCTGATCTTGCAGTTAGTACAAAAGGTGGCGGAACCTCTTACCAATATGTAACCTAAGCCCTGGCTAAGAGCTACCCGTCCAGTGAAAATTAGGAACTCAACTGGTCCACGTAAGGAGAAAGGTAGCAAAAGAACGGGTGGATCTAAACTTGTCACTGAACTTGAGCAGTAATAGCTAGTGACAGGCTTGAAAGAGGCGGCTGGAACTGCCAAAGAAGGTACATTAAATGGCGGAACAGTGCAACGGGCGCATGTTAGCGAGACGAATACTACACCATAGGAGAAAATCTCGGCGTCTATTGATGATCATAATGGTGTAATTCATGTGATCCTACAATCCTAGGAAACCGTTAAAGATGGAAATCATGAGATAACAGGAAATATACGACTAGATAAACAGCTGATTTCTATAACGGAAAGCTACAGACAAGGAAGTTTTGAATGTTCAGCAAGATTATAATATAATTGAAATTACTAAATATTCCACTTCTTTATTGGAGTCAACAGTTACTAATGGGGCATCTTGTGAAGTGGGCCTGGATAACAATATTACACTCGACATTTCAAACCATCATTTATCGCATGACATACAATTGTTTCAGGTAGTATTTTTTTCATTCATTTTTCCTTTTAGATTCACGATCTAACTTGGGCGTAGGAGGCTATTTGGCTGGCACCACCCCGGTGACTCTTTCTTCCCTGTTTTGCAGATTGTCATCGCCTACTTAACAACCTTAGACTGTCAGGTCATCGAGTATAGATTTCAGCATCTACAATGGGATCAACCCATGATCTTGAGTCGTAATCCCACGGATCTCACCAATGGGTTCAAGCTCCCTCTCATAAATAAAGATCTTGAACTTATAATTGACACATTTTCTTACTCACTCACTCTTATACTCTTGGCTCACGGTAGAACCTACATTGTACCGATACTGTCGAACATTGTTGACTATTATCAGCTTGCATCTCACCTTCCATTCCACGAGCCATACCCTTCGTTCTACATCGATCCACCAAAGCCTTACCATTCTTCATTCTATATCGACATATCTACTTCCCTGCGTTAGACATTATGTTCTATGCTCGACATCATGTTCTACACTCAACATCAGGTCCTATGACATTCCGCTCGACATTATGTTCTACGTTCGATATTATGTTCTATGTTTGACGTCATATTCTACGCCCGATATCAAGTCCTACGACCTTTCGTTCAACATTATATTCTACGTTCGACATTATATTCTATGTTCGACATCATGTTCTACGCTCGACATCAGGTCCTTCAACCTTCCGCTCGACAATAGGTTCTACGTTCGGTATCAAGACTTACCTTCAAAACCAGGTCCTACGACCCTCTGTTCGACATCATTTATTACAACTCTATGCTCGACGTCCAACGTTGACCTATGGTTTGTTAATTATACACTATACTTGTTCTACATTCAATATTCTCATACATTTACTGACTTGAGCGTTGGAGTCAATTTGGCTGGCATCACCACGGTGACCCAAGTGCTCTACGTTCACTATTTCTACCTTTGTAGATTATTGGCCCCACCTTCGACTTGGATCGTAGATTTTAGCATCTACAGTAGCTAAAGGAAAAAAAAATATAATTAGAATGGTATAACAAACTTTATAACCTAATTCTAATTATGAACTACTCGTGAATGATCATACCATATGTAATTTTATTATTTTTGAATTGTCGTTTATTTATTTGTTTTGTTTAAATGATTGGAAAAGTCGCACCAAAAATTGGAAGGGTATGCAAAATGTTTAATATGGATTTTTGAAGTGTATGTCTGTGGAAATTGTTATTTTATTAAATAGGTTTTGGAAAGTTAGAAAAATAAAGGAAACTCTGGCCAAATTTTTATAAAATTCGATTTGGTCGTTTTTCAAAATATAATATATAGTTTCAAAGTTATCATTTTAGCTTAAGTCAGAAAAGTTTTGAAAACGGGTAGCGCTCCTTGATTCGGTCCAGGCGAGTCGGGTTACTGAAAATGGCGATCCTAACAGAAGCACACAACAGTTCGTACTCGATGCACCCAGGTAGCACAAAAATGTACAGAGATCTAAAAACCCAGTACTGGTGGTCTGGTATGAAGAAAGATATGGCAGACTTTGTGAATAGATGTATGACATGCCAGTAGGTGAAAATATAGCACCAGGTTCCATCAGGTTTGTTACAACCAATATCTATCCCTGAATGGAAATGGGACCGTCTCACTATGGATTTTATCACAGGGTTACCTCTCACCCGGAGTAAACATGATGCAATTTGGGTGATAGTGGACCGATTAACTAAGTCAGCACATTTCCTATAAGTCAAGACTGACTATTCAATGGATAGATTAGCATAACTGTACATAAAAGAAATGGTCCGATTACATGGAGTGCCTGCATCGATAATATCAGACAAAGACCCGAAGTTTACATTCAGATTATGGAAAAAATTTCAGGAAGCTTTGGGTACTCGATTAAGCTTCAGTACAGCCTTTCATCCGCAGACAGATGGACAGTCAGAGAGAGTAATTTAGGTTTTGGAAGATATGCTCCAGAGTTGTGTAATTGATTTTGAAGGGAGTTGGGCTGATCATCTCTCATTGATTGAATTTACTTAAAACAATAGTTATCAGGCGAGCATAGATATGGCACCGTATGAAGCATTATACAGAAGGAAATGCAGGACACCATTGTGCTGGACAGAATTGGATAAAGACAGGTTAGTAGGACCTGATTTGACTAGACAGATTGAAGAGAAGGTGAAGATTATCAAGGAGAGATTGAAAGCAGCATCTGATCGACAAAAATCCTATGCAGATCTGAAAAGAAGAGACATAGAATATGAAGTCGGAGAAAAAGTCTTCCTTAAGGTATCTTTGTGGAAGAAAGTACTGAGATTTGGGAAGAAAGAAAAGTTGAGTCCTAGGTTTATTGGCCCATACGAAATCATTGAACGTGTGGGACCAGTAGCCTATAGACTAGCTTTACCGCTTGAATTAGAAAAGATACATAATGTGTTTCATGTATCTATGCTGAGGAGATACAAATCAGATCTCTCTCATCGAGTCTCCACTGAAACTATTGAAGTACAGCCAGACCTGACATATGATGAGGAACTAGTGAAAATCCTAGACAGAGAAGTTAAAGAATTACGGAATAAAAGAGTTTCACTGGTGAAAGTTCTCTGAAAAAATCACAATGTGGAAGAAGCTACCTGGGAAAGTGAGGAAGTAATGAGACAATAATATCCACAACTATTCGAATGAGGTAAATTTTGAGGAAGAAATTTCTTAAGAGGGGAAGAATTGTAACGCCCCTAATTTTAACGATATATAGTGTATAAATGAATAGTGATTTTAACCGATTTAACTCCCATTAGAAATATTATTTTCATGGTGTATTTGAATGATAATGGGTCCAATTGAATATTGGTAAAGTCAATTTGGTAATTGGATAAGTGTGAAATATTTTTGGAATAATTATTGGGATGGAATGTGATTGGTGGATTAGTTTGATAATTAATAGATGATTGATTAATGATATGTGATTATTTTTCAAAGTGTTGTCATTTTAGGAATTTAAAGAGTCAATGGGCAACTTGCAAATATTGTTGAGATATTTATATAATATATATATATATATATATAAGTGTGCTAATGGAGAATTCCACTAACACATACAAGTCAAACAAAAAACAAATCCAGCAAAATAAAAAAAAAAACAGAACAGAGGAAGGATCGGTGAGAGTAAGAAAGAAAAGAAGAAAAAAAAAGAAAAGAAAGGAGAAGAAGAGCCATTCGGCCGAAGAAGAAAAGAAAGCCGAGAGAGAGGAGGAAAGGGAAGAAAAGAAAGAAAAAGAAAAGAGAAATGAGAAGAGAGAAAGAGAGGTCAGCCAAGTAAGGAGGAAGAAGGTTTCGGCCAAAAGAGAGAGAAAGAAGGAAAAAGAAAAAGAAGAAGAAGAAGAAGGAAGAAGGAAAAAGGAAAATGAAGAATTCTATGCAGGAAATCTAAGGAAAAAGGTTTGAGAAAATTGTCCAGGTTGGTGTACACTAATTTTTGGAAACTTTTATGTTTCGAGTATTTAATTCCGAAAATGATATTCGAATAATATTTGTGAGTGATTTTGATAAAAGTTTATGATTCATGAATATATATATATATATATATGTATACATACATGTATATTGATTTAATCGAATTGAATAAATTGAAAATGATTTGTGATATGTTGATATTCATGAATATATATATATATATATATATATATATATATATTGTTCATTTGAAAATTATCGTTTAGAAATTATAATTGATGATTTCGAATGAAAAGAAATTATTTGAAATTGTAATTGAATATATGTGTATCCTGTGAACTACTGGAAACTAAAAAGGCCATATGATATTTGAACATAGAAAACAGATATAGGAGATTGGTATACCAGCTGGGTTATTTCAGCAGTACTGCACCGATATTATTATTATGATGTACCACCTTATGGATTTTGAGCAGACACTGAGTGCCCGGTCCTAGGGTAGGGAGTTGATATGAGACATTTCTGACAGAAGACACCGAGTGATCAATGTTCGAAAATAGATGCATATGATACCATTTGACGGACAGACACCAAGTGCATAACGTCGAACAACTCATATTCCAGTCCAGCAAATTATGTTAAGTGTACCAAGGGACTGGATTGAAAAGGACTGATTGTACATGGAAAAAATTATGAAATTATGGAAAAGAGTTTTATTTCCTTTTATATGATTATGGAACATAATTTGTTTGATTTTAGTTAAATATTATGTTTCGATATGCATTTGATATTTAATTTTGTGAAAACATGTTTATAAATGTTATTATAAGATTTTTGTAAATATATTTAGTGTACACCAACTAAGCAAATTGCTTAGCGCGTATATATATATATATATATATATATATATATATATATATATATATATATATATATATATATGTTAAGTATGCATATATAAAGGAATGTAAAAGTTTGTAAATATTAAGTTCTGTAAATATTTTTCTTAAAGTTTATGTTGTATAAAAGCATGTAATTTTATTATTTTTGAATTGTCGTTTATTTATTTGTTTTGTTTAAATGATTGGAAAAGTAACACAAAAAATTGAAAGGGTGCGCAAAATGTTTAATATAGATTTTTGAAGTGTATGTTTGTGGAAATTGTTATTTTATTAAACAGGTTTTTAGAAAGTTAGAAAAACAGAGGAAACTCTGGCAAAATTTTTATAAAATTCGATTTGGCCGTTTTTCAAAATATAATAATATAATTTCAAAGTTATTATTTTAACTTAAGTCAGAAAAGTTTTGAAAACGGGTCAGGGGGTGTTACAGAGACTACTATCCAATTGAGAGATCGGGCCATCCTAATATGACAGTGATAACATTTCACACAATTGAGTAATGTCGGTTTGTTCCATCACCACAACATAAAACAAAAACTTACAGTTGAAACAAAAAATTGCCACCAAATCCACCCTAGAACCTACATAAGACCAAGCTAGATCGGAAGAGATAACATGAAGAAAAACAAAAGACTACGTCCACAAGGAAGGAAAAACGGCCCGAAGACCTATCCACTACTTCCACATATTTTTATATCACAAGTATATTTAAAACTATTTAGGTTCAGAGATGTACAAGATTTTTTGGGAAATTTGTGTTTAGGTTTGGAGGAAAAAGGGTGTTTTCCTTTGTCTTTGGCTGGCAGCCCTCAACACATATTCGAGACACCCACTCATGTTGCCCTATATCAACTCAAAGCGGGAATTATGGCGGAGCAACGGGTTACACTACTCTGTGAGAGGGACCGTAGCAACTAGGATCAAACTGTATATCCGTTCTGATATGCAGGATCCTCCACTGAAGGCAAGCACAGAGCATACTTGAATAGTTCAGCAGGGTTCCATCATAAAATAAAATAAACAAAGAGTTTTCAGGAAAGAAGAGGGAAGTTTAAGCAAACATAGTTTATTGATTTCACAATATGTTACAAGAGAAAGACTTGTTGATCCCAAACTGGAGAGGGTCTAACCTTATAAAGGCAGAGCAAACTTTCTGGATCTACAACATCATCATTACAACCAGACAAAAACATAAGTACATAATTGCAAATGGACAAACAACTTTTAAAAAGAAAGATGCTAAAGCAGACTAAAGTAAAATGAAGGTCACAGGCGACTTTCCTAAAGTACAACAAGGCAAATCAAAAAGTAAAAGCAAATGATCTTTGAATAAGTGGGAATCTGCTGAGTAGGATGTCTGGTGAGTCATCATATCGAATTCTGGGAAGGGGACAGATTATTGTTGTCGTATTCTGAATCACTTGAATCAATACTTCCAAAAAGAGATTTATACCAGGGTCTGGATGGGCTAGCATTATGATCAGGATGAGGCTGTGAACAGTGCAAAGTATCTGGATCAAAATCAGGATCCAGCTCCATAGGATCTTGTGAGTCTTGAAAGTAACCAGGGGAAGAGTGTGTAGCAGGAAGAACAAAAACTTCATCAGGGTAGTCAGGATCCACATGATTTAGTTTATAAAGAAAATTAATCAGTAAAACCTTAATCTGTGGCCACTGAATGTCAAGATTATAAACCGTCTGATATTTATAAGCATGATTCAGGGACCATAACAACTGGGTATTAGGATTAGACAGGTATGGTCTGTGAAAAATAAAAATGCATGACAGTTTATTACTCAAATGATCATCAATTTTCCAAATGTTATGGAAACCCATTATGAAACAATTTTGTTACGCTACCAGGATAGAGGGTAAAACCATTGAAGAAAAGTCCAAAGGAGTGAATCTTCATTGGAGGGATCATGAAGGTGCTGAGATAGTTTCATGAGGGGTAGGACAATAGGGTGTGAGTAAAGAACAGATAAACACTAGAGATACCAAAGGGTATTTTGGAAAAAGTGATAAGGACGAAGATGGAAAGGTGTAATGAATGGTTTGTTAGTCCTCGTCACATGGTGATGGTCATCTTCACTATGTAGAAGGTTAAGATAGTGATAAAGGTGGTCTGAAGCAAACTGTCTGACTTCATGAGAAGTGGGTTAATGATGGGGAACAGGGTTGTTGGGTAAATTCAGGAGGAAAAGAAAGCAATTGTTTTGCTGGAAGGTTAATGATGTAGGAGGGTTCATAGGATGGTTCAGCCATGGTTAGGGAAAAGGAGTAAATGACCGGGATGACTGAGGTAGGGGAAATAAGCTGTATGGGTTTGGGACGAGAGAGCATGTCTGGGATAATGTTCTGTGATCCTTTTATATGAGAAGTCTGAAAATCATATCGCTCAAACCAAGACTTAAGTCTTAACAACAAAATATCAGGGGGGACCTTGTTCTTGAAGTCTAGGACACGTGTAAAGGATGAATTGTCTATTTCTACTTTAAATGTGTGTCCTCTGAGATAAAAATCAAAATTTTCAATCCCGTTTCTGATAGCAAGAATCTCCTTGTAGATGGTGTGATAATGCTGTTGGGAAGGCTTAAAAGAACCACTAGCATGGGCACAGTAGTATCTTTTCTTGTCCTTTTCTTCAAGGAGTAATGCACCCCAATGACAATCTGATGCATCTGTTTGGAGGATGCGAATGCCATCTGATGGGATGTAAAGTGGTGGTCATTATTGAGCTATATGTTTTAAGTGAATGACAGCTTGAGTGTGTGCTGGACCCCATGAAGGAGGTGTCTTTTTCAGTAGACTGGATAAAGGAGATGTGTACTGGGCAACATGTGGGATGAAATCACGGATATAGTTAACTGTACCAAGAAAATTTTGGATTTGTTCACGGGACAGCTGTGAGTTAGGAAACTTTAATAATTCATGGGCAATGTGTGGACCAGGGGAATAGGTACCATGAGAAATGTGCATACCTAAAAAATCAATTTTCTACTGGGCAATAAAACTTTTCTTTTCAGAAAGTATTATGCCATACTGTTTGATGATTTCACAAAATTGAGAAAGGAGAGACCGATGGTCTTCCTCTCTGGAGCTAAATAGTAAAATATCATCAATATATATCAGGGTACTGTGAAGGATAGGATGAAAAATGCGAGTCATAGCCTTTTGGAACAGGGAAGGAGCAGTTTTTAAGCCAAAGGGTAAAACTTTCCACTGATACTGAGCATTAGGAATACAAAAGGCTGTTTTGGGCCGATCTTCAGGATGGATACCTAATTGTCAAAAAGCACCTTTAAGATCAAATTTGGAAAATAAATGGGCTTTGACTAAATGGACCAATAGGGTAGAGGTTTTGGGCAAATGAAACTTGTCATCTTGTAGAAATCTGTTCAAAGGTTTATAATCAATAACAAATCTCTTTTTACCTCTGAGCCTTTCAGAACGCTTTTCAATATAAAAGGCTTGACAAGCCCAAGAAGAGGATGTGGGCTCAGTCCTTGGTGAAGAAGGGCTTCACATTCTTGACGGGCCATAGTAAGATCTGAAGGAGACATACCAGGATGAGAGGCTTTAGTGGGATTGACGTCTTCGTTAAGCTTAAAAGGAAGCTTAATAAAGAAATCAGGATTATGCCAAAGTGGATGAGGATGGTTAAACATGGCATGATTATCTGCACAGTGGGACAAAAGAGTGGTTTTGAAATTTTCAAAAGATGGAGGACCATCTTGAATAGAGAAGACTTTCAAGTCTGCGGTGAATGGTTTGAAATCCCTTTTGTACCGAATCTTTGTGGGAAGAATTCTGAGTTTATCAAACAAACAATATGTATCCCAACCTAACAGTAAATCCTTTCCAGGTAAAGAACTACCAATGAATTTGGACCATATGACACAACCAGGGAAAAACTTAACATCAATACGTTTCTTAATAATAAGTTTAGTGGTAAACAGTTCACCATTGGCTGCTTTAAAATGTTGGGTATGAGGAGTCCAATACTGTGAGGGAATGACTTTTGGATCTAACATGGACTTATAAACACCGGTATCAATATAGGTAACAACATTGATGGGTTTATCATACTTGTCTAACAGGAGTTGGGCCTCGACATGTGGGCTTGGAATATAGTGATTGGACAAAATGTGTGGATCTGTATAGGCTGGCTGAAGGTGAAAATAGTAAATTCTGAAGAATCGGAATCATCTGTGTTATCTGATGGAGAGAAGTCTGAATCTGGTTAAGAGATAGGTAGAGCAAAAGCTGTATCATCATCAAGTTCAGATTGTTCAGAATAAAGAGATTCAACATCTACATCTTGATCAAGAGTTGGTTCAGAGGAATGAATCTGTTGAATCATCTTAGTAGATTGTTTGGTCTTGTTAGGACATTGTTTTGCAAAGTGACCTTTTTTTTTTGCAAATGAAACATCTGTTGGATTTTTGGAATCCTCTGTGTTGTTTCTTTTTGAAGTATCTTAATCTTCGATTCTTACTGCCTTCTGTGGGAAGGAAGTGTTTCCTTTTCTTGGTAGAACAAGAACACTTATCAGGCTTGCATTTGATCTTGAGATGAGGCTTTTGACAAACCCTGTCAAATTTCTTCTTATTCTGCATCATTTTGGAGATCAACTTCTGTGTGTCACAGAGTTTCTCAAGAGCAGCAAGAGCCATTTGATGAATTTCTCCCAAAGTAATATTGGACAAAAGTCTGCGGGTTACAGTGATATGTCTCTGCAAGTCTGCATGCAACTCATCAGAAAGAGAATTAATATACACTTGGGTAAGAGATTTGTCATTATATCCATTGAGAATGTAGAATCTTTCAGCCATCCTTTTATAATGGTGATTGAGATCTTTGAGTTTCAGAGAGCAACATTTTCTGTTAAAGAACTCTTGTTTAATCTGTTTATCTACAAGCTGGGCATCACCAATAAAGGTAGAGAATAAAACATCGAGAACTTGAGCAGCAGTGGGAAGACGGACAAACTGGAGTTGTCTGTATTCGCCAAGACTTTGAAACCAATCTCGAAGCATTCCAGTGAATCTAGAAAAGAATTCACGAATAATGTCTTCAAGGGTACGAGTTGACTTAGTTATTTGGAGATCAATCCATGCGCCAAATTCAAGAAGTTTAGCACGCCATTCATCAGGGTTTTTTCCTTCAAGGGAAAAATAAGGACCATTGGTAGCTTTATTTGAGGACTGAGGAGGAAATTCAGGTTTGAGGTTGGTGTATTGAGGAGAATTAGGAGGATCATCTTCAACAATAGGTTCATTACTTCGAGTGCGAGAACTTTTTGCAAAAGGTCTGTCAGCCATAAGAAGACGGCTAACATTAGCAGTCTCGGATTCATCTGATTATGAAGATATAGAGGTAGGTGATGAGGACATGTCTGGATATTTAGGTTCAGAGATGGACAAAGATTTTTTGGAAAATTTGTGTTTATGTTTGGAGGAAAAATGGTGTTTTCCTTTGTCTTTAGCTTTTATGGAGTCAGAGGAGGGCTTGAAGGAAGATCGGGAAGGTAGATCTTAGAGAGAATATTTTCTGAAGGTTTCTGAGGCCATCTTGAATGTCTGTGAGTGCTCTGGTGGTGAGATGGAAGATGGTGGAGAGTCAAAAAGAGAATAGCCATATAAAGAGGAGGAAACTGGTTTCTTCTTCTTTATCAGATCCTTGTGGATACGTTTCATTTCAGTTTTCAAACTCTGTATCTCTTTCTCCTTTTGATCAAATTCATAACCGAAATGTTGTTGTTTCAGTAAGAATCTCAACTCAGAATCAATTTGAGCAATTTTGTCGTGAAGGTCTAAGTAGTACTGTCGAAGAGTAGAATCAAGACCAGTAAATTTTTCATCTATCTGAGCAGTGTGTTTCAAAACTTTATCAATTTTGGAATCAATGGTTTTGAAGATCTTATTTTAAGACCTGGCATTTTTGGTTTGCCAGTTAAGGACTTCTTCAGCCTGAGAACAGGGCTTCTGTCGTCCATCAGGAATAACTTCAGAAGGTTGAACAAATGGACGGGTGGCAATATTGTTGTCTCTATCAGTAAGACGTTCCAAGGGAGGAAAGTCATCATCATAGTTGTAAGAAGATGCCATGTGGCAAGGGATAGGTTCAGGTAGAATTTGTGTCTGAAAAGGTTCTGGTACGGGTTCAGATGGGGGAAGAAGACCTTCTTCTTTCAGAATTCTCAAAACTTCTTCATATATGTCTAAAGGTTTATGAGCTTTATGAATACCAATCCAAGGAGAATCGGGATCTCCAGGTTTAGGAGGCTTTCTGGGTGGAGCACAAGTAGGCTTAGGTTTGAGGTGTTTACGACAGGAACATCTTTTATCACACATGTCTAGGTCAATGTCCCAGATGAAGTGACCATTGATTTTATCTGTATAAGTGACAGAACCATCATGGTGAAAAGAGTGTACATAAATGTCATCTTCAAAAGCAACTGAAGTGATCATCATAGACTGAAAAATTACAGGAGTTTGATCTGAAGGATTCTGGATAGGTTGAAAAGAAGTTTTGACAGACCCATCTTTGAGTCTGGTGAACTCAGGTTCTTGGACCTGAACTGGAGAAGTGTCTTGGTACAACTTCTTATAGTTGGTGATCCATTCTAGAGGCATGAGCTCAAGGAGCTTGTCACGGGTTATTTGTCTAGGGATCTATGTGATGGTTGGAACCTCATTTTCTCTTTTAGCAATAATGAATAGAGTATCTGAGGAAGTGCCAGGAAGAGGAAGATCAATTGCATGATCTTGAAGTTTGTAGGCAAGCTGATGGTGCAAGGTTGCCATATAAGAGCCAGCAACCATAGAGATTCCGGAGATTTGAAGTTGTATTTTGAGAAACTTGCAAAGTTGGGGTTCAACAAGAGGAATATTGAAGTTTGGATAGAAAGTGAGGCAAACACTACCAGCATGTAAAGTGGTGATAAAGGTACCAATAACAACTTGGTCATACTTGCAATAGATAGAATTAAGCAGAGCAAGTCTAGCTGTAACGGGTAAACCTTTTCATCCATGAAGAGTAAGGATGACTCGAACAGCACCAAGGTGAAGATGAGAGTTTCCTTCTTGTCTCCATTTTTTTTATCATGTCAGGGTTAAGGGCAAGGTCGACATAGTGTTCCTGTGTAGTGGCAAGAATAAGACAGTTGTCAAGACCAGTAGACTGGACATACTCTTTGATAAGAGGTCTAGGAGTACTTATGAGTTTCTGGATGGATCTCTTGAGGCTTCTGTGTCTTTTGAAAACATTGTAAGGACTAAATTTGTTTCAGAGATCTGAGCATCTTCTGGAATATAAGCGTATTCCACAAGATTGGTAATTTTGGAGGAAGAAGTTCGGGTAATGGTAGGAGTTAAAAAGACTGCGAAGGAAAGTTGATTTGGAGTAGTAGAAGAGGAAGAAGGAATAAAATTAGAAGCAGGAACAATATTGGAGGTGTTTGAAGACATGATTTGAAAAATCCTTTCCTTCCAACTACTAAGTTGTATTTTATCTTATAATAGAATCCAAAAAACCATAAAAGTACGTGGCCAGAGTTATACCAGATATGAGTATTTCACAAATTTCTGGTTTAGACCCTCTCCAGTTTGGGATCAACAAGTCTTTCCCTTGTAACATATTGTGAAATCAATAAACCATATTTGCTTAAACTTCCCTCTTCTTTCCTGAAAACTCTTTGTTTATTTTATTTTATGATGGAATCCTGCTAAACTATTCAAGTATGCTCTGTGTTTGCCTCCAATAGAGGATCATGCACATCAAAACGAATACACAGTTTGATCCAGTTGCTACGGTCCCTCTCACAGAGTAGTGTAACCCATTGCTCCGCCATAAGTCCCGCTTTGAGTTGATATAGGGCAACAGGAGTGGGTGTCTCGAATATTTGTTAAGGGCTCCCGGAGCCATGGATCTGATAAAGAAGAAGAAACCAGTTTCCTTCTCTTTATATGGTTATTCTCTTTTTGACTCTCTACTATCTTCCATCTCACCACTAGAGCACTCACAGACATTCAAGATAGCCTCTATATTTATTAATTGATTTCAGAGCACAACATTTTATTCATATTAATTCCTAAATTTATGATAATTCAAAATATTTAGAAATAATATTCAATTAAGGAAGGTTATTTCTAGAGAAAACCCATTAAAAAAAAAAACTCTAAAATAATCAATAATAAGAGAAAAACCATGTATTATGAAATAGTTTTATCTCAAAAAATTAAATTAAATGTATATTAATAGGATGATAACTACATCGCTTAAGGAAGCTTGAATCCCCCGTTTCCATTCTATAAAATTAGAAATTTTTTTTTTAAAAAAAGAGAAAATATAAATCAATCCAAAAAAAAAAAGAAGGAAGGAGCCTGTTGTAAATAAGTGAAGAAGGAAGGGACAGATTGATGTCACATTGACGGAGCAGCACACAACACAAAGGTATCGCCAGATGATTGACAGGAACGGAGTTTGCATGTCCGTGTCTTGCAATTGTTGTTTCTCTCTTCACATCAAAATTTAATCTTTAATTTCTCCTAATTACTATTCTCTTATTTTCTTCTTCTTCTTCTTCTTCTTCTTTTTTTTATTAAATAATTGTGAAGATCTTCACAACTTGTCAATTTAATTTTCTTTTCTTCCAGTTAATAAGGGTTTTCAAAAAAAGAAAAGAAAAATCCGGTACTGTAATTTTATATTTTTCTCACTTTACTGCTTACTTTAATCGATAATCTTCATGTTAGATGCTGATTGTCCTACAAAAATAGTTTCTTGTTTTTTTATTCTTCTACAACTGTTTTAATTTTTGAAAAATTTCTCTCTTTATCAGGTAAAATTATTGGATATAATATAAAAAATTTTATTGAAGAAGCAAATTTAGTGTATCAGCTGTTTGTTTCGAATTTTCATGATTTTTAATTGAACTTTGTAGGGTTTAGATTGATGGGTGCTTTTATTGTGGTGAATTCTGTGATGGGTGGCATTTGATTTCATCTGGGTTTGCTTATTGTTTGCAGGTAAAGCTCCTGGTCTGTGAAATTTTTTTACTTGTACTTGAATTATTGTTACTATTGGGTGTCTTAGTTTGAAGAAGAGGGTGGCACTGAAAGGTCGTGTTTTGGTCATTGAAGAAATTTTGTCCTTGATCAGCCAGGTAACTTTTGAGTTTCTTTTTAGAGTTATTATCATTGTTATTATTTGTTTGGGGTTTTAGAGATTGAAGTTTGCTTGAATGTATGTGGAGCTGGGAGGAGTTAGCTCATATTCTTTTTGATGGGCTCTATGCTTACAAATATGAATTTTGGTGCAAGAGTTGGCATGTGACTTTTGAGAAGACTTCAGCATTAATTTGTATGTGATTTCTTTTGTGCATTTTTAGACTGAATTGTTAGGGTTTATAAGTATCCCATACATATTTGAATTCTCAAAGTAAGTGTCTGCGAGTGCATTTTGGAGAAATTTATGTATTTCCATATTTTTTTGCAAATGCTAGAGATACTGAGTCGTTATTGTCTAATTTCTTGGTTGAAGTGATTATAGGTAGAAGATTTTAAGTGATGTTTGCTCAATAATCTGTGGTTTGAGCTTCCTGCTTGTTACTTTAGGCTGGAGTTTAACTGAAGTGAATTTGGTTTTGTTGGCATGTAAATTTTAGAAACTAGCTTTTCCATGAATTATTTATTAATAAGGAAAAAGATTTCTTAAATTCATTGTATTTTTCACTGTTGGTGCATAGAAAATGAATTTGTATGTAATACCATTTGGTTCGTAAAGGCACCATATGGGAATTACTCCAACCCTCTTCCATTCTAAAGTCCGGTATGGTTTTTGAGTCGCAATGTAATGTTGAATATGAAACTTTGGCAATGAAATTACATCAAACTTGCTGGCATTTTGTTCGCAAGTTATAAGGGGGATTAGGAGTTCAAGCTAGCTGGATTAGAAAAAAGAAAAAAGGAAAAAGAAGAGTTACATGCTTATATCCCTAACCGTACCTTTATTACCTTCTTTTACACTTTCCAAAATATGCATCCAGCTTGACTACACCCTCTTGAATGGTTAGGCCTATGGTTTGCTCCTACAAGATCTAAAGTTCGAATCCCCTCATGGGTACCTACATAGTTTCCTACTTCCCAAAGATTATAGGGTTTGGTGGGGGGCTCTAGTTTCGAACTTGGGCTCACTAAGCGGGTTCAGGGGAGTTATGGATTATCAACAAAAAAAATCAAATAAAATTAACAAACCAGTTCAATTTGTATAACATAGGAATGAAAAGTTACATCTCAGGAGAGAGAATGAAAAAGGCTGGGGATATGAAGATATTCTCATGTTTAAGCCTTCAGGAAGATCAAAAAGAGGCAGATATCTGAAGACTGGTGTCTGTCTTTATAGGGTGTAGTTGGGTCAGGCTGAAGTTTATTTTGGCCAATTGATTGAATGCCAGTGATGTTCTCACTTGGAACAAGATCAAATATGTGCTCTGTGGATCCTAGTGCTTTATGAGCTTGGTATCATGTGCTAATTTGTATGATAATTTAGATGAAAGAAAAGCATTTATGCCTGTTACAATTGATTTCAATTCAGTTTACTGGTAAATGCAAAAGACGTCATGGAACTCCCTTTGACTTACTATTCCACGGTGTTTAATGCCAACTAATGAGGTCTGTTGAGTTATTGGTGAAGCAAGCAGGGTCAGACTGATTTAAGCATATGTGCTGTCTGTTGTATTTGCTCGTATAAGTTGGGATCTAAAACAATGGAGTTGTTTTGATGATCGTGTGGAGCTCTGTTAAGCATGATACAATGGCTGAGATTCGATTATTCTAAACTTGGAGTGCGGGCGAATTTTCATTCGAATGAATAAAATTTATATCAACCTCCCCAACCTTTTGCTATATTATAGGCGGAAAGAGACATTTCATTTTGTTCACAAATTTCCCCTAGATTTATTGGACGTTAGGGCATAGTTAGCATAAAGTATTTTTTTTATTTTTTATTTATTTTTATAGAAGACTAAATTTACTAAATTAATAAAAAAAAGGAAAAACTTAAAAAGTTTTAACATTTCTCATTGGCGTAGAATTCCAAAATTGTTTTCAGATGTTTTTTAAGTGGAATTGCTGATTGCTATTATGCCATGTTCATTGAGGGAACACAAGATGATATATTTTTTCTTTCTAATAATTTCATTTTTATTTTTAATTTTTATTATTGCAAATAATTTGTTAAAGGTTTTTAACTTTAAGGCTGAGAAATATCCAGACTACTAGGGATGGCCCCGGTTCGGTTCGGCGGTAGGTTCCGGTTAAAAACCGGTTCCGGAACTGGAAAGTCCCGGTTCCGGTTTTTTATTTTTTGGAACCAGAACCGCCGGTTCCGGTTCCTTTTTTTAAAAAAAAATTGTGACTTGAAAAGAAAAAAAAAAAAAAAAAGGAACCGCCGGTTCCAAGAACCGGTTGACCAACCGAACCGGCGGAGAACCACTGGTTCAAAACCAGAACCGGGACCGGGACCCGGTTCCGGTTGGAGAAAAATTGGAACCGAAACCGGAACCGCCGGTTCAGTTCCAATGGCCATCCCGACAGACTACTACTGCTAATTAACTGGTCACATAACTGCCATAAAATTTGGGGAAGGTTTGTGAATAAAATAAAATATCTCTCTATGCCTATAAATTATAATATATCAAAAGGTTAGGGGAGGTTTGGTTAATTTTTTCTTTGAATAATGGCTTTGATCTTTGTATTGTTTCAAAGGAGGTATGCATGGAAAGGAGGTTGTTTTTTAATCATTGGTGAAGTTGAAATGATTGTAAGAAGCCCTTTTTCTTTGCAAGTGATTCTAATATCTAAACCTTTCAGATATTTTTACACACTTGTTTTAGATGAAAAAAAATTCAATGACTTGCCTACTAGCAATGAAGGCATTTTGGTTCATAAATGATATTTTGAATTTCTATTGATCAGTGATGTTTTCCTATTTGATTAAACAAAAAAGGTGGATTATTTCAGTGCCAGCCATGGCATAAAAATTTACAAGCACATGAAGGGTGGCATTTATGCCTTTTCCTTGTTTTCATAAATTATTCTTTGCAGATTCCTCAAATATCTTGAAGTATGTCTCCACCCCAGCCCCACAAATCATGTATCAAATTGGCTGTATTGAGCTTTAGGCTTGACCTTTGTGTACACTGATTTTCCCCAGGGCTTCCATCAACCTCTGCTTCACTGTCCCAATAGTTCGAGTGTTCAGAGGACAGGGTCAGTCTAGGGTTGATAATACAGAGTTCTTGACAAGATGAAACTCTATCATGCTGCTTCCCCAATTCATTCCCAGTGGCAGTCCCCTCATTTACTTACTTTATATAAGTAGTCTATGTCTAGCACTCGTGAATTGTTGAAATGTCCTAGTTTTTGGTGTTTGCATAGTTATTTAGGGTTAATTAAGTTTAAAGATGCACTTGATGTTTCTCTAATAATAGTCTTACTTGCTAGGTAAATATATAGCTAACTGATTCTTTGTTTTCGTTGCTTAAAATTTTGCACATCGGAGTGGGGATGGTGCACCGTACATCTGGATTTTAAATAGTTCTCTTTGTAGGAGGTCTTTTGTTTTCTGAACTTGTACATTGGGCTACATCTTTTCTATAAGTACACTTAAAATTCTATCTACATTTTTACTTTTATCAAAATAAAATGTATTTATAATTTTTCGTGGCTGTGAATGGGGTGATTGGGTTGGAAGGTAAGTGGAGCATTACCAGGTCAATAGATGGAAATTGTTCCTATATCCTCTACCTTTTTTGTGAAATTTATGTTCAACCTTGTTTTGTGTATGTGGAGTTTTAGGAACATGTCACTTCCCTGTTTTATTTAGTTTGCATCAAGAGAAATTTCAGGAAGGACAAATTGGGATTCTGAATTTTGTATGATTAGTTTAGTGGTTAATAATTGATCCCTTGGGCAGAAAACAAACTAGGAATCCTAAATTTAAAGACGATAGGCCTCTTTGGTGTTATCTGCAAATAATTCCAATCTTTTTGGACTTGCTTTTTACATCAATAAACTAATAAATTTTTGTGCAAGCAATCAGCATGTAAACTAAAAGTTTAGATAGGCACTCTTGATTGCTACTGTGCCATGCTCATCTGGGAACAAGTGCAAAATGATCAAGTGTATATGCTCTTATGCTTACTTATGGGGACAATAAATAAGTGTTAATTTTGAGCATTTTATGCTTTTAGAAATTTCTTATTGTTGTAGAATTCCATTAACCTTCAATTATCAGTTATACGGTTGCTTCTGAAGTTCTTGTCCCACTAATCTTTGAAGGCCTTACTGTGTATTAGGTAAGCTGGAGCCTGCATAAATTTGCTAAGGGCTTGCTGATAACAACCTCTCATCTGTAGCTTTTTTTTTATTTTTATCTTTTCTGCCTTTGTAGGTGAATAGTGGAGAGTTTTCATAGAACACTAGTTGTAAGATTGTCTTGTCTCCCATTCTATACGAACTGTTTAATTAGCTCAGATTTACAAAATAATTATTCAATATTATTTCTCTTTCGTTATGTGTTTTGAATTGTAAGTTGGAGTGGAGAAGGTGATCCATGTTTTCTTTGCCACAATGATTGCATGAAGGTATTATGACAAGGATAATTAATTAGATGAAATGCATTTAATTAATAATTTACAAGAGAAATAATACTTTATTAACAGAGAAGTTAACAGTGTATCTCTGGATCAATCACAATTCTCTACCTGTCAATTCCATTCCTGTCTTATATTTACTTGGTTTTCTAATTAATAATTACAAGAGGAATAATACTTTTGTTTTATTCTGCTGTCCTATAGCTATTGGAGTTGCCCCTGCTGTAATTATAGGAGTTCACAGAGTATTTTCTTCTTATTAAAACAATTAAGATATGATAAATCTGGAATTAACTGATGCAAGTAGTGTTGAGATGGTTGTTGTCATATGATCATTTTAGTTTTGATTGTCTAAATTAGTACCCCAAGAAGGGAAATATATAGAGCAAGTCAATGTTTTTAGGCTCACGATCAAATGTAATTTAGGTATTATTGGCTGTAAAATTGCTAAAATTAATATATTTGAAAGCTTTGACATACTTACCTGCTGTCTAAGCTCTGAATTAATTATGAGATGAAGAGACTATTTATCTAGTTGATTCCAAGTAGTGGATTAAGGCCGTTGAATTAAGTTTTAAATATCAGGCCTCTTTATTATATCATGGGAATCTATATTTGTCTCATGTATCACTGCCATTTCATTTAAAGACAAGATTTTGTAGAATGGAATCTTAAATATTACACCTTTTCCTTATATTATAAAATGCCAAACTTATGGAATTTCTACCATAACATTTTGAAATGTTGCTGACGGCAGTATTGCTGTCTCACTCAGGGTCACTGTGTTGCAATCTTCCATTGTTGATGACTTTGCACTATTACTGATTTCTCCAACATGAACAACCAATACGGTGAAGAACATGTAAGCAATTGAAACTCAGTGATGGTTATTATACTGGTGATTATTTGCACAATTGTATTCAAACGGATCTTTTATACAATCCTTGCAGGATGAACCAACTGTTGTGGGATTTGAAGTTCCAAAGTCACCTGATTCGAGTTACAACAATGCGTATCCAGGAAATGAAGATGAGGCACGTGATCCACCTGCTGTCCCCTCGCATCTGCAACAGACATTGCTCAACTGCCCAACAAGCAGGGACACCTCTGGCACTCTTCCTTTGCCCCAGAATGTAATTCTAAACCATCTTTACATTGAGAATCGAGAGGCCCCACGGTCAGTAGTGGCACTTGGATTTACTCATCGCTTTCGTTCCAAATTTGTTACTGTCGTTCTATACAAACCGGTTCAAAGAAGGGGGAATACCAGCACCTAACATGCATATATGAAAAAAAAAAAAAAAAAAATCTTTCTATCAATGATGAAACCATGTTGTGGTAGAACCAAATACGAAATCAGCTGCAAAGAATGGTTATTGTTACTCTGTAGCTGATGAATTTAATTAGATTCGTTACATTGAATATGAAAGTTCGCTGAACTTGAAATTCCCATTCTGTTATTAGTAGATTGGCTATACATATAAAATTTGTCCATTCATATTGTTTTTAACTTGGTGTATTGTGTGGGATTGAATCTTCTGACTTGCTATGAAATCTGAGAATTTCATATGAGATATTTGCCTATGAGTTGGTCGATATTCTTGGTATGTCGTTTGCTGCCTTGCCTGCCTCCGTTGGTTGTTATGCCCAACAGCCACCGTTCGTTAACTATGATCACACGTTCACCCCTTTTCCATATTTGTGGTGGGGATTAAATCCTGTGTGAGATTTCTATATGATGGTGTGGGAGTTATATTTAGGTCATGCATGTAGAGCTGGATCTTTACTGATATTGACAGATTTCAGCATATTTTTATTTCGTTCGGTTTCATAAGCTTTTATGGATTTATTAAATACAACATGTGATTCCATTTCTAATCAATCTATACGGTTGTACTTATCTTTCTAAATGGGGGAAGAGATGGATTTGTTCAATTTCCAATATTGCCATTTTTAATGAGTTGGGGATGCTTAAGTCAACGCATTGTTGTTATGTATTCATTCTGGCTAGGTGGCTTCAGATAATGTTGAACCCTATTTATAGGTGCTTTTTCCATTATATTAGTTTGCTAATTTTAAATGCAACATGTGATTCCATCATCTTTGTTGTTGGTTTATCACCAAAAGTTTTTGGGAATTAGTCCAAGTATCAATTTGCATTTCATTATAATTGTCCTTTTATAATCTTCTCTAATGAAATATATGGTATCAGATAATTTGGTGCATGTGTGATGCGGCAAGGCAACCTTTAAGAGTGGAAACAGAGGCGTTAAAGTTTGGGGACCAAAGTATATTTGAAAAATATAATTATAAAAAAAATATTGTATTTATATTTTCTATGTAATTAAATGAAAATTAAACTAATTATCAGTGTGCCAAAAAAAAAAATCCCAAGTAGTTATCCAAACACAAACATGTCTGATATATATAGCAATCTGATATATAAAAGGTGATATAATTGAGCTCTTATTATATTATAACATTCTTCTCCAACCTTGTCCTGCCAAGCCATGTTTGATTTGTACAGCCGTACAGGTCCTTTTACAAAGCAATATTCTTTGAATTCAATACCGATAGATAAGAACAAACACGCATCAATTCATAATGTCAACTCTTTTCGTTTTTCTTAAATTTATTACATTATTGGCAAAATACATTTTTTTTGCATACATTATAATTCACTACTGTCTCGTTTCATTTTCTATTGATAACAACGTACATTGTTTTTCGTCTCCTGTGGGACAAATGTAACATCAGTAACCTAAGAGTCATCTTTTTTTCTTTCTTTTTTTTCGTTTTGATTATAATTTATAAATGTACACACTATTAAATTATGCAAAAAAAAAAAAGGGCTTATTAGTTTCTATGGTTCCCTACTCTTCATTTCCAGCAAATCCCAGCCACAAACCAAGTCATCTATCTTGAAAATAAATGCACCAAAAAACTCTCAGAGCTCGTGAAAGGTTAAGGTGGGGGTTCTATATCATATAATATATAAGTCACAATCATTAATCATATTTGCAAGCAAGCATGAGCAGATGAAGAAGAAGAAGAAAAATCACAGTTATATATCTTTTGACCTGAGAAGTATTAGGAGGATTGTGGGGACCAATTTGCCATTGCAACAAATGGATTTTCAGGGTGTATATATATTAATGAAATTGTCTAAACATTAACATCAACTAAAGAAGATGACAGCAAGTAGCTAGGCATCACAACTAAATTATTGGGCTTTGGTTGACTTGGAATTTTTCTCTAAAAATATCCATATATAGGTTGGCCTTTAAAGTAGTGCTAAACACATATACTATATATGAACTTGGTTGTGCCTTTTTTTAACATTATGTTTACTGTTCTGTTTTTGAACCCTACTAATTATTCCTTAAAGAATCAGACTTTATTTACATGTACATTGTTGTCATGAAAGCAAACACGTACGGCAAGATTTGATTACCCACATGTTGGATGATGTGAGAACTGATCAGAAACACCTACACTTGCAATGCTTCTTTGAAACAGCTACGGCGAACTGTTACGTGCAGTTGAATGCAACTTGTCCACTTGGTAATTACTACATGATATATATTTATATATATATATATATATCTCTGAACCTGTTAGGCACAAGCAGAGCAAAAGAAATATGAACTTTTGCATATGCATGGGGTTTCATTTACATTCACTCATCCTTATAAAGTTATAATAAATTCAGTAACCATACTTCGAAACTTTTCTACGAGTCTATCCACCCCCAGAAAGAAACTAATTTTTCTAATTAATTCAGTAACTCTCAAGGTGAAACTTTTAACATGCACTAATAATAATACTATACTTATCAAGAATTTATTCAAATTTTGTATCCAAATAATTTTGTAAATTAATTTCTAACTATCATATAAATTATGACGTATAGTGACGGTGTAGTAGTTACATATATATTTACTTGCTATATCATTTAAATAATAAATTTTGAGAAAATTTTAGTGGATGTGACTTTACTCACATTCAAATAGCTACCTATCTTTTTACTTTCCAAATTAGTTACGTATTTCTACTGTGAATATATATAATATGACCCCTATTTCAACACAGACTATCTAATTTTACAAAAAAATTCAGTCCAAACTTCAGAATGTCTTCACTTCAATTAATAAGTCATGTTGTTAGCGTACATATCATTCCTTACAACAATTAATTAGTAAATGAGTAGAAAATGAGGAGAAACAATTTATATATATAATTAAACTTGTGAAAGGTCAATAATCTAAGGTTTATAAATAAATTAGTGTGAATTAGTTGGCTGGTGGACCCCTTTGAAGAGGTTAGATGACCTTTTGGGATATACGATGGGACTTTTTCTTGTTGATAGCTAGATGCATGCGGCGAAGAGGATTCTTTTAGTATATGCATTTTTTGTTTTAATTACATATCAGAACTTTTGGGAATCTCGATAGGCGTTTAAAGAACACTAAATTGTCAACGCTCGGCAGAATATAAATACCATAGCCCTTTCCCTTTAACACATCAACTTTTAACTCCAGCTATATACTTGCTACTTTGTTCTTTCTTTTTTGATACAGAAAGCAAGAGATCAAAATGGCAGATGTTGAGGGATCACCAGGGAGCTCCATGCATGGAGTCACAGGGAGAGAACCGGCGTTTGCTTTCTCAGTTGCATCACCTATGGTGCCAACTGACACAACAGCTAAATTTGATTTACCTGTTGATTCAGAGCACAAGGCAAAAGTGTTCAAGCTTTTCTCGTTTGCAAAACCCCACATGAGAACTTTTCACTTGTCTTGGATTTCCTTTTTCACTTGTTTTGTATCCACCTTTGCTGCAGCACCTCTCGTTCCTATCATTCGTGATAACCTCAACTTAACCAAAGCTGATATTGGTAATGCTGGGGTTGCTTCAGTTTCGGGGAGTATATTCTCTAGGCTTGTTATGGGTGCTGTTTGTGACATGTTGGGGCCAAGATATGGATGTGCCTTTCTGATCATGCTCACAGCTCCTACTGTATTTTGCATGTCATTTATAGCAGATGCAAGTGGCTATATAGCGGTTCGGTTCATGATCGGATTCTCTCTTGCAACCTTTGTGTCTTGCCAATATTGGATGAGCACAATGTTTAACAGTAAGATAATTGGGCTTGCCAATGGAACTGCAGCTGGTTGGGGAAATATGGGTGGAGGTGCCACTCAACTTTTAATGCCCCTTGTTTACGACATCATTAGAAGGATCGGTGCAACTCCTTTCACTGCCTGGAGAATAGCCTTTTTCATCCCTGGATGGCTTCATGTCATCATGGGAATTTTGGTCCTAACCCTAGGCCAAGACTTGCCTGATGGCAACCTTGCTGCTTTGCAGAAGGGTGGTAATGTTGCCAAAGATAAGTTCTCCAAGGTCAGTAATTTCTTTCAATTGTTCAATTTTTTCTTTCTTTTCTATATTTTATATTGTGCACAAATATAAACTAAATGAAATTTTTATTTAAAATTGATTAAAGATGATCTATCTTTAGACATTTTACTTTTATTGTAAGAAATCTAATCAACTGAATTGTCAGTTTACAGTTTGTATCCAACACGGTCAATACACCTATCTTAATTCTTTTCTATTCAAAAGCTTATTATTTGGATATAAGCTAATATTAATTTTGTGATTTTTCAGATTATGTGGTATGCCATCACTAACTATAGGACATGGATCTTTGTCCTCCTCTATGGCTACTCCATGGGTGTTGAATTGTCAACTGATAATGTCATCGCAGAGTACTTTTACGATAGGTTTGATCTAAAGCTTCACACAGCCGGAATCATCGCTGCTTGTTTTGGTATGGCCAATCTGGTTGCTCGTCCATTTGGCGGATATGCCTCCGACAAAGCTGCTATCTATTTTGGGATGAGAGGCAGGCTCTGGGTTCCTCTGGATCCTACAAACGATGGGAGGGGCCTTCTGTATATGGCTTGGCCGCGCCAACACACTTCCACTTGCTGTTTTGTCCATGATTCTCTTCTCCATTGGAGCTCAAGCTGCTTGTGGGGCCACTTTTGGCATTATCCCTTTCATTTCTCGACGTTCTTTGGGGATCATTTCTGGTCTAACGGGTGCAGGTGGAAACTTTGGATCAGGATTGACACAGTTGGTCTTCTTCTCTACAACAACATTCAGCACAGCACAAGGTCTCACATGGATGGGAGTCATGATTGTGGCCTGCACTCTTCCTGTAACTCTAGTTCACTTCCCACAGTGGGGTAGCATGTTCTTGCCACCATCTAAACATGTCAAATCAACTGAAGAAAATTATTACGCCTCTGAATGGAACGAAGAGGAAAAGCTAAAAGGGTTGCACCAAGGAAGTCTCAAGTTCGCCGAGAACAGCCGGTCCGAGCGCGGCAAGCGTGTCGCCTCCGCTGCAACGCCACCCAATTCTACGCCTGCCCAAGTTTAGTGCACCAGGCAGGATTCAGAATAATTGCAAGTTAGAACTCAATAATGAGAGTTCAAGGCTGTAACTATTCTATCTTAATTTATGTCCCCCTCTTTTTTTTTTTTTTTTTTTCCCCACAAGCTAAGTTATTTAGATTCAACTTAATGTTTGACCCAAAAAAAAGAAAAAAAAAGAAAAAGAAATCAAAGAATGTTATTATATATGCATACTTATAGAGGATTCTGGGTTTTGGTTAGTTATTGTTATTTGAACAGCCGGTCCGAGCGAGGCAAGCGTGTCGCCGCCGCACCAACGCCACCCAATGTCTAATTAATCCACCAGGAAACATCAAGGTCCGTGGCGCAATTATTGGAATCCATACACGCTAAGAGAGCCAGTGGAATATCATGTGTGTCTTATTAATTTTGTTTACCTTAATCTTATGATGTCCATAAGAGCAAAGGTTTCGTTATAATTATGGGTTCCGTTGTTACTGAAGAATCTCAAGTAGATTCAGTCCTGGTATCTCTCAATACAAAAGTAGAATTTTTTTGTTAATTTATTACCCTTTTATTTTTTATTACTATATACTTTGCTGCATTATTAGTTGACTCAAAATAGCTTATGAAATATAAATATACTAGTGAACTTTCAAGTTAGCTAAGAATATCCATACATGGCACTTGAAGAATTGGATGGAATTGAAAGATTCATTTAATATACTATAGATAGATTCTCAAATCTCAATTATTTCCTGAGATTCAGGAGAAGGAGACCTGGCCATTCTTATTAAAGTAATGGTGAGGTATGCTGATGTGGAGAATGATATTATTAAACATTTAATTTCAAAATTATCTCCACGCCAAGCAGATCATCATCATCATATAGCAAATTGACTTTTCAGCATTTGTGTATAGTGTATATAGGCTTTCAACTTTCTAGTAGTATGTTAGAGTATCATCATCAACTGGATCAGCTGGAGTTGAAGCTGCAACAGCTACTGCATCAACTAGTAACAGATCAGCAGCTGCACACACACGAGTACCGCCTGTTGGTGTTGTAAGCAGGCCTCAAACCTGTGTTAGTATGCTTGCCTTCCCTGTTGCTTGTTATGAAAGCAATGATCATACGCAAGATAATTGGGCAGCTGATGATCGTTTCACAGCAGGTTGATAAGTTATTTAACTAATAGAGCTGGAACTTAGTTCATCCAGTTTTCTATTAGTTAGTTATTCATTGGTGCTCACCTCGCAGCAAGTTGCAACAAGTTTGTTACGATCCAGTGGTGATCCGTGAATCACGAATTCTGTTAGAGATGATCAGCTACCAGTATATAAGCATTCATGCTCATTGTTTTATTTATTGAAGCAATAATACAAAGCAAATACTTTGTTCTTGTTCAAGCTTAAATAATGGTTGTTCTCTCAGTATTTTCACAAACACTTGTTATCTGTATAGTTCCAGTTGATTTGCTTTGCTTCGTTTCTTTGTTTTTCTTGAGCTGTTAGCTTCTTTATAATAGTATAAGAGCATACAAGAGACTAATTGTCTATGTCAAGTGATTCCAGTGGTTCCTCGTCAATGGTGAGATTAGATTAGAAGATTACTCTAGCTCAACTGATTTTGCAGCTCTTGCAAAGTCCATAAACCTAGCTTGATCGATATAATTATGTGATGAAGACTTATCTAGCACAAGGGAATAGAATGCGGATCCAATCCAAGTTCCCGTTGGGCCGGTTACAAGAGCACATGCTAAGAAATTCAAAAATGCGTTGAGTGAGCTAATTTAAGGGATTTGAGTTCAGGCACGTTCATGGAGGCCCATTAAAGGAATGGACTTGAAAAAGGAGGGCCCAACTTTAGTGAATGTAATTCAAGTTAAGGAAAAGGCAACCCGCTGATTCGTAGGGATAACTTTAGAAATTCATAATGTTTGAACGGTTAGGTTTCTGGAGACGTGTGAGTAGGACTTTTCAAAGATCATGATCTTATCTTCAACTTCCAATTTGGAATCAGATCCATTGGAGGCCGCACGAGGAAGATATGGTCGGATATTTCAAAGTGTCCTAGATTCATCATACTTTAACAATTTGTTGTCTTATTTTGACAATTGACTTATCTTTTGTTAAATTCAAAAGCATCCAGCTTGGAGAGTTGTATTTTGTCAACAAAGTCATTAAATGACACATTCATTTACTTATTTTCGTTTCCCATACTTGAAGGGTTGTTCCAAGATATTTTATTTTCTATTTAAGCTCATTTGTAAATTATTTTATGCAACCATTGATCAATTAATACAAAACTTGAGTGAAATTTCGTTTCACCTACTTGTTCTTGATAGAACTACTTGTTGGAAATAAAACACTCAAAAAACTTTTATTAAACTCAAAACAAATATTACAAGAACACTCTCACTCAAGAACTTACTCACTCTTTACTTCTTCTTCACTCACTTAGAAGCTTTGCTTCTTCTTGATGCCTAAACCAAAATGGGGAGGGGGTATTTATACTACTTACAAATCATTTTAGACCACACAAATAAACTAATCCAAAATTATAATAACCATACACCTCATCCTTCTACATCCTTCCACACCCTTCTAATTGACCACATGATTTTTATGTCTAATTACCAAACCCTAGAGAATTCTAGATAAAGGGCTTGGACCTTATTTATGGACTTGGACTCTAATTTATTTGGGCTTGAGTTTGGGCTCCCATAATAGTTCGGGCCTTCAAATGGTTTGGGCCTAAAACAAGTTTACACTTCAACACCCCCCTTTAAACTTGTTTTACCATGCCAAGCAAACTTCTTAATCTTGAAAAATCTTCAAACCTGAGTGGCTTAGTGAAAATATCTGCAATTTGATCTTTGTACTTCACGTACTCCATTTGCACATCCCTTTTCGCTATGCACTCCCTTATGTAGTGGTAACGAGTATCAATATGCTTGCTTCGATCATGGAACACTGGATTCTTTGCTAGGGCAATGGCTGACTTGTTGTCGACACAAATCTCAGTTGGCTCTTCTTGTGGCAAACCCAATTCTTTCAGTAAATTTCTGAGCCATATCACATGACAAACGCACGAAGTAGCAGCTACGTATTCGGCTTCACAAGTGGATAGGGTGACAATCGGTTGCTTCTTTGACATCCATGTGAAAGCTGTATTTCCCATAAAGAACACGAACCCACTGGTGCTCTTCCTGTCATCTACATCTCCACCCCAATCGCTATCGCTATATCCCACAAGCTTGTAATCATTAGAAATTGAATAAAACAAGCCAAAATCAATTGTACCTTTAATGTAACGGAGGATTCTCTTAGCGGCTTTGAAATAGGTGGTTGTTGGATCCTCCATGTATCGACTCACAAGTCCAACAGCATAAAGAATATCTGGTCTCGTGCACGTCAAATAGCGTAAGCTTCCAACTAAACTTTTGAAGAATGTTGGATCTATACTTTCACCTTTATCATGCTTCGATAGCTTGATTCCGCATTCTACTGGCGTGTTTATCGGCTTACAATCATCCATCTTGAACTTCTTGAGTATCTCCTTTGCATAATTTTCTTGGGAGATAAAGATGCCTTCTTCCTTTTGCTTGACTTCAATACCAAGATAGTACGCCATTAATCCGATGTCAATCATCTCAAACTCCTGGGCCATTGCTTTCTTGAACTCTTCAATCAGGCTTAGGTTATTGCCGGTGAAAATCAAATCATCCGTACAAGCATACTACCAGAATATCTTCATTCATGATCTTGATATATAGGGCGTGCTCGTAAGGACATTTGGTGAAGCCATTCTGTTTGAAGTACTTGTCAATTCTGCTATTCCATGCCCTTGGTGCTTGCTTTAACCCATAGAGAGCTCTTCTCAGCTTCAGAACTTTGTCTTCTTGGCCTTTGACTTCATAACCCGGTGGTTGCTGTATGTAGACTTCTTCTTCAAGAACTCCATTTAGGAAGGCAGACTTTACATCCATCTGATGTATCTTTCACTTGTTTTGCGCTGCCATAGAAATGATTAGTCTTATAGTTTCTAATCTAGCAACTGGAGCAAATACCTCATCATAGTCTATTCCAGCTCTTTGACTGTAGCCCTTCACAACTAGCCTTGCCTTGTGCCTTTCAATCTCTCCCTTAGAATTTCGCTTTGTTTTGTACACCCATTTGACTCCAATTGCCTTGTGTTCTTTTGGAAGTGGAACAAGTTCCCAAGTGTTGTTCTTCTCAATGGCCTTAATTTCCTCATCCATCGCATCTCTCCACTTCTTTTCTTGAGCAGCTTCTTCAAAACTCACTGGTTCACAATCAGCAAAGAGGCAAAAAAGAGTAAGATTATCAGATCTCTCAGTTACCTCGTATAAATCTTGAAGACCTCTTGTTCGCTCCATTGCTCTTTCTTGTAAAAATGATGGTGGTGAATTTCCATTATTTGTTGAAGCTGGTGATGCTGGTGGTGTAGTGGGTTCTTGTTGAGGTTCTTCTAGTTGCTCCACTGGCGTCTGCTCTGTTTCTTCAAATTGTGAAGTGAAGTTGAAGTTGTCTACATACGATCCAAAATCCCATTCTCCTTCTTCATCAAATATCACATCTCGGCTGATCACAAACTTTTTGTTGTTCGGGTTGTATAGCTTGTAACCTTTTGAATAAGCGGGATAGCCGATGAATATGAAACTTTCACTTCTATCGTCAAGCTTGGTTCTTCTCTCTTCTGGTACATGAACATGAGCTATGCTTCCAAAAACTCTTAGGTGGGAGATGCCGGGCTTTCTACCACTCCATGCTTCTTGAGGTGTCTTTCCCCACACACTTCTTGTTGGAGAGCGATTGGACAAATAGACTGCACACGCCACTGCTTCTGCCCAAAACTCCTTGGGCAATTTCTTGCTTTTGAGCATGCTTCGCGCCAAATCCAGGATTGTTCTATTCTTTCTTTCTGCAACTCCATTTTGTTGAGGGGATCTGGGAACAGTTAGAGGACGTCTAATTCCATTATCTTCACAAAACTCCAGGAATTCCTTGGATGTGAATTCTCCTCCTCTATCGGATCTCAGTGCCTTGATCTTATGGCCACTCGCTTTTTCCACAGCTGCTTTGAACTTTTTGAATACTCCAAAGACTTCTGATTTCTGCTTCAAGAAATAAACCCATGTTTTTCTTGAAAAATCATCAATGAAGAGAAGGAAATAATTACTGTTACCGAGAGAGCTTGGCTTGATCGGACCGCACACATCGGTATGGACTAGCTCGAGTGGCTTCTTGGCTCTTGAGTCTGACTCTTTTGGAAAGCTATTTCTAAATTGCTTCCCGAGTAAACATCCTTCACAAAGTTGGTCAGGATGATTGATACATGGTAGTCCTCTCACCATTTCCTTCTTAGATAGTAGCTCCAAGCTTCCAAAATTGAGATGCCCAAATCGAAGGTGTCATAACCAAGATGCATCTTTGTAGCAGGCTTTCAGACACTTTGCAACATCGTTTTGAATGTTCAAAGAAAATAATCTATTCTTTGACATTTTTACTTTGGCTATTAGATTTCCTTTGCCATCTCTTATAAAAAGACTACAATCCTTCATATGAATATCATAGCCTTTTTCTAAGAGTTGACCCATACTCAGGATGTTGCATGTCATGTTGGGCACATAGTAGACATTTGAGATTAATTGATGACTACCATTTTTAGCGCGGATAAGAATGTTACCTTTTCCTTTCACTGATATTTTTGAATCATCTCCAAATGAGACATTGCCAGCCACTGATTCATCTAGCTCTACGAACATACTTCTTCTTCCACACATGTGGTTGCTTGCACCAGTGTCGAGGTACCAAGCATTTTCTTGGTCTCCATCATTGTCTCTACAAGCTAGTAGCACTGTCTCCTTCTCTTCGGTTTTGACTTCCACATAATTGGACCTTTCGTCAACCTTACTGCTGGGAGCTCTACATTCCGAAGCATAATGCCCAAATTTCTGACAATTATAACATTGAACTTGAGATTTATCGTACCTCGAGTTTGAATTGCCTCTCCCACGGCCTCTTGTTGAGCTTTCTCCTTTCTCGTAGTTGTTGAGGTTGCTGCTGTTAGAATTCCAACCTCGTCCATGACCACGACCTCTACCTCGTCCTCGGCCTCGGCCTCTACCTCGACCACGCTGGCTTCTCTCGTGGCCTTGACTTTCTTCCTTCTCCTTCAGTTGCATCTTGAGGAGTTGCTCGTTGATCCCTTGCTTCCTCTTATGTTTTTCTTCATATGCTTGCAATGATCCTTGGAGTTGCTCGATCGTCATTTCTTCCAAGTCTTTAGTTTCTTCTATCGTCACAACAATGTGCTCAAATTTGGGATCCAATGAACGGAGTATCTTCTCTATTATTCTCACATCTTCTAACTTTTCACCATTTCTTTTCAATTGGTTAGAAACAGCTGCTACTCTTGAGAAATAATCTGAAATAGATTCAGATGCTTTCATGTGTAAGGATTCGAATTCACCTCTTAATGTTTGGAGACGGACCTTCTTTACCTTTTCGACTCCTTTGTAAGAGATTTGCAACTTCTCCCACGCTTGCTTAGCGGAGCTTGCACTCGAAATCTTCTCAAAACCATTATCATAAAAGGCTTGATAGATGAGATAGAGAGCCTTCTTGTCTCTCTTCCTTGAGTCTTTTAAGCTATCCTTTTGAGTTTGGGATAGAGTAGACTCATCTTCTGGTTCGGTGTAGCCTTTCTCTACGACCTCCTAGACATCGTGTGCTCCAAGGAGAGCCTTCATCTTGATACTCCAATTATCATAGTTTTCGTTCTTGAGTGTTGGAACTTGAAACGACGCCATACCATTAGCCATAACTCTCAATATAGTGAGAATTTCGAAATTCTGACTACACGGATGAACTCAGAATGTCGAAAAACCTTAAGATGAACTCAGACAAAAAACCGATTTTTATGGTCAAAGTCAAAGTCAACGGTCAACCTAACCTGGTCAATAGTCAACTTTTTGATGGCTCGGTCAACGGCTTGTGGCTTAGTCAGCGGCTCGGTCAACAGGCTTGGTAGCTCGGTCAACTCGGCTCCAACTCGGCTGGACTCACTTCCAACTCAGCTGACTCGGCTTGAACTCGGTGAGTTAACTCACTCCTTGGCAGCAAACTTCCGGCGGCCCGTGGCGGCTCGTTTGAACTCCGATCGGGGCGATTTTTGCGGCGTCGGCTTCGTCTCGTCGAGAACTTCAATTTGGATATGCTATAGTGCACACCTTCCAACTCGGCTCTGATACCACTTTGTTGGAAATAAAACACTCAAAAAACTTTTATTAAACTCAAAACAAATATTACAAGAACACTCTCACTCAAGAACTTACTCACTCTTTACTTCTTCTTCACTCACTTAGAAGCTTTGCTTCTTCTTGATGCCTAAACCAAAATGGGGAGGGGGTATTTATACTACTTACAAATCATTTTAGACCACACAAATAAACTAATCCAAAATTATAATAACCATACACCTCATCCTTCTACATCCTTCCACACCCTTCTAATTGACCACATGATTTTTATGTCTAATTACCAAACCCTAGAGAATTCTAGATAAAGGGCTTGGACCTTATTTATGGACTTGGACTCTAATTTATTTGGGCTTGAGTTTGGGCTCCCATAATAGTTCGGGCCTTCAAATGGTTTGGGCCTAAAACAAGTTTACACTTCAACACCCCCCTTTAAACTTGTTTTACCATGCCAAGCAAACTTCTTAATCTTGAAAAATCTTCAAACCTGAGTGGCTTAGTGAAAATATCTGCAATTTGATCTTTGTACTTCACGTACTCCATTTGCACATCCCTTTTCGCTATACACTCCTTTATGTAGTGGTAACGAGTATCAATATGCTTGCTTCGATCATGGAACACTGGATTCTTTGCTAGGGCAATGGCTGACTTGTTGTGTGTGTCTTTAATAGCTAAAAACTTGTTGAGTATATCTAAGTTTACTGAAAATGGTTGTATCTTGAAGGACAAGAGTACTAAGAGAGTGCTACTCACAGGAGCCCTTAAGAACGGACTTTACCAACTTGATTTCTATTGTTTTAGAGCTTCCAACACAACTAGTTCCACTACTGCTTTGAATTCTGCTTTCTTTTTTGCTTCTTCAAATGTTCCCAGCACCAATAAATATGTTGTTATTCCATGTTGTAATCCTTTTAGTACTAAAGTGTCAAGTCCTTTCCACTCTATAAGTTCACAAGGTCTTACCAATGTTTGTAAACAGAATAATGTTTTAGTTTCAATCAAAAATCCTACAGATTTGTGGCACAACAAGCTTGACCACCCTGCACCCTTAATACTCAAGTATGTACTGCAAAAACTACATATAAAGAACTTATCTAATGATGTACACTTTAGTGATTTATGCATATTAGGATAGATGCATCAATTTCCTTTTTATTATTCCTCTTATAGAGTAAAATCACCACTTGAGATAATATATACTGATATTTAGGGGCCTGCCCCTTTGTGTTCTATTAAAGGTTTCAAATACTATATCATTTTTTTTATTTTTTTTCTAGGTTTACTTGGTTTTACCCTTTAACAATCAAGTCTGAAGTACTAAACATTTTTCTAAAATTCAAAGCCTCAGTTGAACTCTAATTCAATAGCAAAATTATATGCTTACAAGCTAATTTAGGAACTGAGTTCAAACCTCTCTTACCTTATCTTACCAAATGGGGCATTCATTTTAGAACTTCTTGTGCCTATACACATCAATAAAATTGAACTGTAGAAAGAAAACATAGGCACCTAGTGGAATATGGTCTTACACTTCTAGCTCATGCTCACATGCCTCTCACATTTTAGGTAGATGCTTTTCAAACAACCATTCTTCTTATAAATAATCTACCTAGCCCTGTCTTCAAGATGAAAACTCCTTTGAGCTTCTCTATCATAGGTCTCCAAACTATAATTTTCTTAAAGCTCTTGGTTGCTCATGCTTCCCATACCTTAGACCTTATAACAAACATAAATTTGACTTCCACTCCTTTAAATGCATCTTTCTTAGATATAGCTTGAATAAAAAATGGTACAAATGCCTACATCCCACAGGCAAAATTTATGTGTCTAGGAATGTGGTATTTAATGAATCTAAATTTCCTTTTCACATTCTCTTTCCTAGTAGTCCAGTTCCACCCTCTGTCAAATTACCTTTAGCTCTACCTTTATCTGTCTTAAATCAAGCAAAAGCTTGTTGTCCTCAACCTACTGTGTCACCACAATCACATTGTCCTTAAAATTATATTATGTCTTTTACTATGTCATCACTATCACACTCAAACCTATTGTTTCCTTTCATATTCAACTCTCCTTACCGTCTTTACATTGTCCTTCAGTCCAAAACCTGTGCAGCATCCTCGTGTTACTAGTTCTTGTCTTCCTATAATCACAAGGCTCAAAACGGGTAGTCTCAAACCCAAAGTTTATTCTGCTATATGTAAGACACCCATATCAGCTTTAGCTGCTGTGACAGAACCTGCTATTGTCAAAGAGGCTCTTTTCTCAACCTCATTGGTATAAGGCTATGGAGGATGAATAAAGGGCCTTAATGAGAAACAACATACGGTCCTTAGTTCCTATAACAACTTCAATGAATATAGTTAGGTGCAAGTAGGTGTTTAGAACCAAGTTTAGACAAGATGGTTCTATCTTAAAGCACAAGGAAAGGTTAGTTACCAAAGGATTTCACCAAGCTGCTGGCATTAACTTATTTGATACCTTTAGCTAGATGTGAAGGCATTAACCATAAGAATCATCTTCACTTTGGCTATCCCATATGGCCAGGATATTTAGCAGATAGATATTGACAATGCCTTCTTGCATGGAGATCTCAAAGAGCTTGTCTACATGGAGCAACTAGCTGGTTTCATTAGCTCCAAGGATCCCTCTTATGTTTGCAGGTTTAACAAAGCCCTCTATGCTCTAAAACAAGCACCCCGAGCCTGGTTCTTCAAGCTGAAAACAACTCTTTACACACTTGGATTTACCAACTCTAAATCTGATGTCTCCCTATTTGTCAAACAATCATCTTCTCATATGATTTACCTTATAGTGTATGTGGATGGCATACTCATCATAGGGAGCAACTCCACTTTGATCTCTAAACAATTTAGTTGTTGCAATCTCAATTTGCCTTGAGAACTATAGGATCAGTGAGTTACTTTCTTAGTTTTGAGGTAAGAAGGACAACTGCAAGTCTCTCTCTTTGCCAGTCCAAGTATGTTGTGGATCTTCTCACAAAAACCAACATATTGAATTGTAAACCTTGTTCTATACCTATGTGTGCCAGTACCAAATTGACCAAGCAGTTTGGAAAGTCCTTTGCTCACCATTTTCTCTACAGAAGTACCATAGGGGCATTGTAGTATTTAACCAACACTCGACCCGATATTGTCTTCTGTGTTAACAAGCTGAGTCAATTTCTTGCTACCCCAACTGAAGATCTTTGGTCGGCTTGTAAAAGGGTGCTCAGACATCTCTAAGGTTCTTCTCATCTTGATTTATTTTTCAGTCCAGCTGTTGACTTACATGTAAAGGTATAGAGTGATATTGATTGGGCCACTTGCCCTGATGATTGAAGGTCGATTAGTAGGTGATGTGTGTTCTTTAGGGACAATCTCATCTCTTGGAATTCCAAGAAACAAACCGTGGTTGCTAGGTCCAATATTGAGACTGAATATAGAGCCATGGCTAATGCTGCAACTGATATTCTTTAATTATAATCATTGTTCAAAGAACTTGGTGTAACCTTGCCTCATTGTCCTATTCTTTGGTGTGATAACACTAATGCTACCTCCTTAGATCAGAACCCGGTTTATCATGCATGAACTAAGCATATTGAGATTGATATTCATTTCATTTAAGAAAAGGTAACAGCTCAACAAAAACCAGTTCGGTATGTTCTAACTGATCTTCAAAAAGCTTATATTTTCACCAAGCCTTTCTCTTTTTCTCGGTTTGAATTTTTGCATAAAAAACTGCACTTATCTATTGCCCTGAAGTCCATTTTAAAGGGGGATGTTAGAGTATCATCATTAACTAGATCATCAGCTGGAGCTAAAGCTGCAACAGCTACTGCATCAACTAGTAACAGATCAGTAGCTGTACACACACGAGTACCACCTATTGATGTTGCAAGCAGGCCTCAGAGCTGTGTTACTATTCTTGCTTTCCCTGTTGCTTGTTATGGAAACAATGATCATAAGCAAGATGATTGGGCAGCTGATGATCGTTTCACAACAGGTTGAGAAGTTAGTTAACTAATAGAGCTAGAAGTTAGTTCATACAGTTTTTTGTTAGTTAGTTATTCATTGGTGCTGACTTGGCAGCAAGTTGCAACAAGTTTGTTACAATCCAATGGTGATCCGTGAATCATGGATTCTATTAGAGATTATCAGCACTAGTATATAAGCATCCATGTTCATTGTTGTATTTGTTGAAGCAATAACACAAAGCAAATACTTTGTTCATGTTCAAGCTTCAATAATGGTTTTTCTCTCAGTATTTTCTCAAACACTTGTTATCTGTATAGTTCCAGTTGATTTGCTTTGCTTCGTTTCTTTGTTTTTCTTGAGTTGTTTGCTTCTTTATCATAGTATCATGAAGATTCAAGGTAGATATATCCTCTCCAACTATTAATGTTAAATTTATAATATAACTCTTGTAATTTGCTAATATGTAATATTTGTACTCTAAAATGAATTATAATTAATTGATGGAACCGATTTCAAGATTTTGTGCATGAAAAACACATCGTGTATAAAAGTATAATTAGTGTAGGTAGATATCTCATGTGTAGGAGTAGACAGCTTTCATTATGCAAGTAAATGTCTGGATCATACTAATAGGAATTTAATGTTTAATCTCAATATGTCCCGATAGTCCTCTGACCCGCAAGGTGTCAGATCTCAAAAAAAAAATATATCATACAACATATCGACAATACATAACAATTGGGAGTAGACCTTTTCTGTGTTGGAAGTAGACGGCTTCCGCTATAAAAGTAGATGTTCAGGCCATGCTAGTAGGGATTCAATCTCAGTAGATCCTGGTAATCCTCTGACCCATAAGGTGTCCAATCTAAAAAAAGAAAATTATAAATTATAAATCACTTGTTATGTCATTTCGTATGAATTTTTATTTATCATACACCTATCAAATTCTCAGTTATAATCGCATAGGAATATTAATTCTCTAATATTATTATTTTTCTCTCTACCGCTTTTACTTATATTATATATATATATATATATATCTACTCCCATAACGGAAGATATCTACTCTAACAATAAGGGGAGAAAACTATCCATACATACTGATAAATGTATATGGTGGGAATTAAACCGTTCACCACTGAGATGGGAGCGAGGGAGGTGCACTAACCACTTTACTATAAGTAATTGTGCATATATATATATATACTTAATCATTTACTATTCTTGTTCGTCTTTCTCTTTGTTATTTCTTATTTATCATTAATCCAACAAAACCATTTTTGTGAATAAAAAGTTACACATGCCAACCAATAAATTATTGACTAGACTTACCGACTTCACTCTTAATTCTTCCACTTTTTTTATTTGAGAGAGCAGGATTCGAACTCGAGACCTCAACTTTGTTGGGAGGTGTGATTACCACCAGACTATGAATCTTAAAAAAAAAATTAAAATTTTTAATATATATATTTATTATTTAATTTTAATTTTTTAATTTTATTTTTTTAGCCCCCTAAATATGATTTCTGGCTCCACCCCTGTATCAGACTATACCTACAACCACTATCCTAATTCTTTTGATTACCCCTTTGACCATGTTATTCCTGAAACAACAAAAACACATCAAGTCAATGATTGAACACATCCATTCAAGGCATTTATCAATAAGTACGAAGGCGAATTGTAATGAAGTATCATGATGTTTGGTTATATTACAATGAAATCATGAGTCTAGCATTAATTACACGTTAGTACCCTTGACTAACTAGTTAATCGTTAGAGCTGACGGTCAACCATTAGTTAGAAGGGTAATATGATCATTTTACATTAATTTATAAAAATAAAATTAAAAAAATTAAAATAGATCTCCACCGTCCATCAATCTTGATGGACGGTAAATATAATATTAAAAAAAATAAAAATGAAATTTTTTTTTTTAGAAAAACAATTAAAAAAAAAGTTAGAGTTAATTACACCCATCTCTCCTGAGTTTTCTCAATTACAGGCGAAGTCAACTTTTGGGTTTATTAACAAACACCTCCCCTGCTATTAGTCAACTTTAGTCAAACTTAACATGCACAAGGGTATTTCTGTCTTTATCTTTTTAAATTTTATTTTATTAAATAAAAATTAAAAAAAATCACATCTCTCCATCTTTGAGATAATGGACAGTTATGATTTATTTAAAAAATATATTTTTTTAATAATAATTATTAAAACAATCTCCAGATTAGATCTCCACCATCCATCAAGATTGATGGAGGGTAGAGATCCAATTTGGAGATTTGATCTCCACCAAGAATAAAAAAAAAAAAAAAAAATTTGAAGAGCCCTTTTGGGTTTGTCGACGAACCCAGCTGGGTTCTTACATCGTAGAATCTAGAAGGGTTTGACAAAGAACCCAAATTTGAGTTCTTCCACTTTTTTTTTCCTTTTGTTCTTGGTGGAGATCCAATCTGGAGATTATTTTTTATAACAATTTTATTTTATTTTTTTTAAAAAAGAAAAAATCTCCACCGTCCATCTCAGGTGAGATGGACGGTGGAGATCTAAACTTATTTTTCATTTTTATTTAATAAATATTAATAATTTTAAATATTATTGTAGGGGTATTTTGTCTTTTTAACGGCTAAACCTGGTCAATCGTTAAGTTTGACAGAAGTTGACTAACAGCGGGGTAGGTGTTTGTCAATAAACCCAAAAGTTGACTCCGCTAGTAATTGAGCAAACCTCACAGGAGGTGGTTGTAATTAACTCAAAAAATTATGGTCTTGATGGGATAAAGATCCAATCTCCAATAAAAAAATTTTAAAAAAAAATTCAATATGATCTCCACCGTCCATCAATCTTAATGGATGGTGGATATCCTTTAATTTTTATTAATTTTTTAATGCAATTGTTTTAAATTTTTGTTCGTGGGTAGTCATGTCATTTCACCAATAAATTATGGTCAAACCGTTATTTATGACTGGGTCCACTAACAGTAGGGTAGTAATGTGTAATTAAGGTTAAACTCACGACTTCGTTACAATATGGCTAAACAGTCAGGGCACTTCATTGCAATTTGCCTTACATACTATAAAAAGTTTATCAGCAAACAGATTAAGGTGTTGGAAATAAAACACTCAAACAACTTTTATTTAAACTCAAAACAAATATTACAAGAACACTCTCACTCAAGAACTCACTCACTCTTTTGCTTCTTCTTCACTCACTTAGAAGCTTTGCTTCTTCTTGATGTCTAAACCAAAATGGGGAGGGGGTATTTATACTACTTACAAATAATTTTAGACCACACAAATAAACTAATCCAAAATTATAATAACCATACACCTCATCATTCTACATCCTTCCACACCCTTCCAATTGACCACATGATTTTTATGTCTAATTACCAAACTTTAGAGTATTCTAGATAAAGGGCTTGGATCTTATTTATGGACTTGGACTCTAATTTATTTGGTCTCCCATAATAATTCGGGCCTTCAAATGGTTTGGGCCTAAAATAAGTTTACACTTCAACATAAGGTACCAAACATTAACCCTAACTCTTTGTTTATACAAATGGAGATTGAAAAATTAGGGTTATATAGGTTTACGAGATGTGGTGCACATATAATATGTAAAAAAATTGATGTAGAGAGAAGTTATTTGGCTTCCATTGAGTCTGCTGATGAAGAGATATAAAAAATGAAAAAAAAAATTGCATACCCACATCTTTCTATGGCATGATCTTTTACCTATTTAGAAACCCCAAATCCTTCTACATGTTTCAGAAATCAATCTATTTACCTATTTCTCCAAACAAAACCTCAAATATCGGGGCCAGTAAAAAAGATATACCATGTAAGTCCCATTTAGACTTAAAAGCCAACATCAATTTAGATGACATATTTGATCAATGCCTATAAGTTAGTTCAAACTTGCTTGTAATAAGATGTTGCAACTCCACTACAGTATAACATATATTTCCTGCGTCCTTCTTGTATACCAAAAACTATGCACTTTAAAAATTCTAGTGCTTTTGCTATGGTATCATGACAGAATTAGCCTCAGAGTAAAATGCGTGAGTTTGATTCATTGAAATAATTGGATTTTAATATATATTAATTGATATTAATTTCAATGAAGTGTATTATTTTAAGTATAAGAGAGGATCTAAATTCGTCTGTAATATGATTATCAGGTCACACTACTGTGTTGGTGGGATGGTATGGTTTGAGGTCACTTGTGGTGCACCTCTGTGAGAGATTTCGAAACACACAAGAAGGAGAAGATTTTATTTCTCTCTTTATCAACTTACACCACTCCACACATATTTAATACAATCTTCATTCCTTTATATAGGAAATGAGATAAACAAAAAAACAAAATAACAATAAAAAACACATGCAAATTACAGCTGGGGAGATAAGAGTTGTTGGAGTCAATTGTGGTAGTTGAGTCAATATTGCATGGCTTCTAGCAAGTATGATTTCAACAATGGTGGATGGCTTCTAGAATGGTGGTTGTTGAGTCCATGGTTGTAGGCTTCTAGAGACAAGTTTAATTTTCAACATCCCCCCTTAAACTTGACTCTCATTGTTTCGTCATACCGAGCATGGACTTCAGTCTTGAAAACACATCATGTTTGAGTGGCTTAGTGAAAATATCAGCAACCTGATCATATGTCCTGCAAGAGACTAGTTCCACCTCTTTGTTCTTCACATGCTCTCTGATGAAATGATACCGCGTATCAATGTGTTTGCTTCTCTCATGAAATACTGGATTCTTTGCTAGTTCAATCGCTGACCGATTGTCGATGTAAACCTCTGTAGGATTAACTTGTGGAAATCCTAAGTACTCCAACACATTCCTTATCCATATACCATGACAGACAGCTGAGCATGCAGCAACGTACTCAGCTTCACATGATGACAGTGTCACAATAGCTTGCTTTTTGGATGACCATGTGAACGCTGTATCTCCCATAAAAAACGTAAAACCTGTCGTGCTTTTACGTTCATCCAGATCTCTTCCCCAATCACTATCTGAATCGCCAGTGAACCTGCAATCTTCACATTTTGTATACAACATACCATCATTAATGGTACCTTTTATATAACAGAGTATCCTCTTTGCTGCATTTAGGTGAGACTGATCAGGAGTCTCCATGTATCTGCTGACTAGTCCAACTCCATAGAGTATATCTAGCCTGGTACACGTCAAGTATCTCAGGCTTCCAACCAAGCTCTTGAAATAGGTTGGATCAACATCTCCTTTTTCATTCTTTCTTAATTCTAATCCTGTTTCTACTGGAGTTGTAACAGGATTGCATTTTTCCATACTAAATCTTTTCAGAATTTCTTTAGCATAGATACTCTGGGAGATGAAAATACCTTTTTCGCTCTGCACAACTTTAATTCCGAGAAAATGAGCCATTAAACCAATATCAGTCATCTCAAATTCTTTTACCATTCTTCGCTTGAAATCTTCGAACATGGCTGGATTATTGCCGGTGAAGATCAAATCATCAACATATAGGCATGCATATAACATACTTCCATCAGTTTCTTTCTTCAAATACAGTGCATGCTCATACGGACATTTATCAAATCTGTTTTTCTGGAAGTAATCATCAATCCTCATGTTCCATGCACGAGGTGCTTGCTTCAGACCATATAGAGCTTTCTTCAGTCTGTATACTTTATCTTCTCTGCCTTTCTTCACATATCCAGGTGGTTGTTCCACATAGATTTCTTCTTCAAGAAAGCCATTCGGGAATGCTGACTTTACATCAAGTTGGTAAATTTTCCAACTTCTCTGGGCTGCCAATGATATTAGCAATCTGATGGTCTCTTGTCTGGCAACTGGGGCAAAGACTTCTCCGTAATCAACTCCTTTCTTTTGCTTATAGCCTTTTGCTACAAGTCTTGCTTTGTATCTCTGAACTTCTCCTTTGGCATTTCTTTTTGTCTTGAAGACCCATTTCACTCCGATGGTTTTTCGACCTTTTGGGAGATTAGTCAACTCCCATGTCTTGTTCTTTTCAATGGATTGAATCTCTTCATCCATTGCACTTCTCCATTTTCTTTCTTGGTTAGCCTCTTCAAAGCTCACTGGATCACTTGTCATCAGCAGACAATACAGAGTAATATCTTTTTCCACCTGTTCTGTTTCTTCATACAAATCTTCTAGGCTACGTGTCCCTCTAGGCCTCATATCAGAGAATTCACGTTCAATTGGTAATGGAGCATTATACCTTTGTGGTGAAGGGAAACCATGTTGAGGAGTCTGCTGATCTCTGGGGATTTGTGGCTCTGTAGCCACTTCTCTTGTCTCTCCTTCATGTACTAACTCTGTACTTGTGGAAGCTTTGGTCTGATCCCAATTCCAAGATTCATTTTCTTCAAAAATGACATCCCTGCTGAAGATTACTTTTTTGGTAACGGGGTTGTATAGCCGGTAACCCATAGTTCTGTCACCGTATCCAACCAGGATACACTTTTCTCCTTTATCTTCAAGCTTGGTTCTTCTTGCTTCTGGGACTTTGATGTAGGCAATGGAGCCAAAAACTCTAAGGTGGCTCACACTTGGTTTGTGCGTGCTCCATACTTCATGCGGTGTCTTTGTATCAAGACTCTTCGTAGGACATCTGTTTAGTAGATATACCGCACACAAAACTGCTTCAGCCCAAAAACTTTTCGGCATATTTTTATCCTTTAACATGCTTCTGGCCATGTTAAGGATTGTTCGATTCTTCCTTTCAGCTACACCGTTTAATTGAGGAGTATAAGCTGGTGTAAACTGATGTCTGATTCCTTGTTGCTTGAGAAATTCCTGGAAAGCACCTGCAGTGTATTCTCCACCTTGATCTGATCTCAGTGTTTTGATGTAGTAGCCACTTTGCTTCTCCACAAGAGTTTTAAACTCTTTGAAGTAACCAAATACTTCAGACTTCCTTTTAAGGAAATAAACCCAAGTCTTCCTGCTGTAGTCGTCAATGAATGTAAGGAAGTATTGATTCTGTCCATTTGATACCGGCGTCAATGGACCACACACATCTGTGTGAACGAGCTCAAGTGGCATGGTTGCTTTCCAATTTGCCTCCTTTCCGAAGCTATTTCTGTGTTGTTTGCTGAGAACACAACTTTCACAGATCTCATTAGGGTGATGGATGTTTGGCAATCCTTTCACCATCTTCTTACTTCCCAGCTGCTTCAAACTTTCAAAATTGAGATGTCCATACCTGAGATGCCATAGCCAGTCTTTGTCATTGATGATGGCTGTTAAACACCTTGGCGCATCATGGTGAATTGCTAGAGGAAACATCCTGTTCTTCGTCATCTGGACTCGAGTAACCAGCCTTCCTTGAGCATCTGTAATAGTGAGTTGCATATTTTGAAGGCTAATGTGATAGCCTTTCTCCAAGAGTTGTCCGAGACTTAGAATGTTTGTCTTCATGTCTGGAACATAATAAACATTGGAGATGAAAGCATGATCTCCATTCTTCTGCTTGATCATAACATCTCCCCTTCCTTGGACAGGGATTTTAGAGAGGTCGCCAAATGAGATTTCTCCATGAACTTTCTCATCAAGTTCAGTGAATAAGTCTTTTCTGCCAGTCATATGGTTGCTGGCTCCAGAATCAAGAAACCAAACATTTTGGTTTTGATAGGTTGAGTTGTGTGCCATCAACATCAACGATTCTCCTCCAACTTGCTCTTTCTCTGCAAAGTTAGAACTTTCATTTACCTCATTTGGGTTGCCTCTGCACTAGTTGCTATAATGGCCATATTTGTGGCAATTATAGCATTGGACATTTCTTTTATCAATGATCGGACGGTTGTTGTATCCGCCTCTTCCTCCTCGTCCTCTTCCTCGTGGGACATAGTTCTGATGTCCACGTCCTCCTCTATTTGTGTCTCTTCCTCCTCTGCCTCTACTTCTGGCTTCTGAACCTCTTCCACGAGATCCTCTACCTCGTTCTCTTCCTTGTTGTGAGGTCTCTCCTTGTTCGTATCTTTTTTCATTGATGGAGAGCTTTGACTGGAGAGCTTGCTCCAATACTCTGTCGTCACTTCTTCTTGTGACTTTCTGCTCACGGGCTTGCAATGAACCCACTAGTTCTTCAACGGACATTGTCTCAAGATCTTTTGTTTCTTCCAGGGCCACAACAATGAAATCAAACTTTGGATCTAATGATCGCAAGATTTTCTCCGAAATTCTCATGTCTGTGAGAGTTTCTCCATTTCTTCTTAGCTGATTCGCAACGACCATCACTCGTGTATAGAATTCAGCAATGGATTCATTTGATTTCATTCGTAGGGATTCAAACTCCCCTCGTAATGTTTGAAGACAGATCCTTTTCACTTTGTCAGCACCTTTGTAAGTTTTGAGAAGGGTGTCCCAGACTTCTTTTGATGACTTAGCGGATGCTATGATCTCGAACGTCGCTTCGTCCAATCCTTGATAGATTATGGACTTTGCTTTACAATCCTTCTTTCGATCGGCTCTGAGAGTTGTTGCTTGAGCTTCTGTCAGGGTTCCTTTAGCTTCTTTGGATGCAGGTTCTGTATATCCATCTTCTACAATCTCCATAACATCTTGAGAGCCTAGTAGAGCTCTCATTTGTATGCACCAATTGTCATAGTTGTCTTTGGTGAGTTTTGGAATGACAATATGCGCGTTATTGTTGGCCATCAAGACTTGAAGTGCTTAGAACACTAATTTAGAGTCTGAATTTGCAACAATGGAGTGCACGGTTGCGTCCGGAATGGTCCAAAACCTTGGAAACCACTCTGATTTTGTCAAAAAATGAGTTCGGAAGCGTCTGAAACGGGCGGTCAAACTTATTTGGAAAAGTCAACCGCTGTTAACGGAATATTCCTTTGACTGACGGAATATTCTATCAGGTAACCGGAGCGTGTAGTGCACTCTCCAACTTCAAACGGCGCGTGCGGACTCTCTGGAACTCCGATTTGGGTGAGGTTTTCACCGTTGAACTCGTGGGGACGAGTAGAACACACTGGGATGCTCAAAAATGAATTTTGACTACTTTGATTTCTGGGCAAATTCGGCTTTGGCCTCTGTTCTTCGTATTTCTGGTTCTCCTGGGCTCTGATACCACTGTTGGTGGGATGGTATGGTTTGAGGTCACTTGTGGTGCACCTCTGTGAGAGATTTCGAAACACACAAGAAGGAGAAGATTTTATTTCTCTCTTTATCAACTTACACCACTCCACACATATTTAATACAATCTTCATTCCTTTATATAGGAAATGAGATAAACAAAAAAACAAAATAACAATAAAAAACACATGCAAATTACAGCTGGGGAGATAAGAGTTGTTGGAGTCAATTGTGGTAGTTGAGTCAATATTGCATGGCTTCTAGCAAGTATGATTTCAACAATGGTGGATGGCTTCTAGAATGGTGGTTGTTGAGTCCATGGTTGTAGGCTTCTAGAGACAAGTTTAATTTTCAACATACTGAGTACTGACACTAAAACCCAATAAGACAATAAATTTTATGTCGTATCGTATTATATATGTTTGATAATCAGAGACAAGTCAACTTTTCTTAAAATATGACAATATCTAATGTAATAGGGAATGCCAATTATCAAGTCTAGGTAAATCTAACCCAGATAGAGCCCTCACGTCGCGTATAGAGACATTGAGATCTACAGTTATAAAATTAATTCTCTTTTGGGTTACCAACAAGCAATTCACACATGAACTTTTTCTTCAAATAACAATCACTAACCAAAACCCAGAATCCTCTATAAGTATGCATATATAATAACATTCTTTGATTTCTTTTTCTTTTTTTTCTTTTTTTTGGGTCAAACATTAAGTTGCATCTAAACAACATAGTTTGTGGGGGGAAAAAAAAAAAGAAAAAAGACGGGGACATAAATTAAGATAGAATAGTTACAGCCTTGAACTCTCATTATTGAGTTCTAACTTGCAATTACTCTGAATCCTGCCTGGTGCACTAAACTTGGGCAGGCGTAGAATTGGGTGGCGTTGCAGCGGAGGCGACACGCTTGCCGCGCTCGGACCGGCTGTTCTCGGCGAACTTGAGACTTCCTTGGTGCAACCCTTTTAGCTTTTCCTCTTCGTTCCATTCAGAGGCGTAATAATTTTCTTCAGTTGATTTGACATGTTTAGATGGTGGCAAGAACATGCTACCCCACTGTGGGAAGTGAACTAGAGTTACAGGAAGAGTGCAGGCCACAATCATGACTCCCATCCATGTGAGACCTTGTGCTGTGCTGAATGTTGTTGTAGAGAAGAAGACCAACTGCGTCAATCCTGATCCAAAGTTTCCACCTGCACCCGTTAGACCAGAAATGATCCCCAAAGAACGTCTAGAAATGAAAGGGATAATGCCAAAAGTGGCTCCACAAGCAGCTTGAGCTCCAATGGAGAAGAGAATCATGGACAAAACAGCAAGTGGAAGTGTGTTGGCGCGGCCAAGCCATATACAGAAGGCCCCTCCCATCGTTTGTAGGATCCAGAGAACCCAGAGCCTGCCTCTCATCCCAAAATAGATAGCAGCTTTGTCGGAGGCATATCCGCCAAATGGACGAGCGACCAGATTGGCCATACCAAAACAAGCAGCGATGATTCCGGCTGTGTGAAGCTTTAGATCAAACCTATCGTAAAAGTACTCTGCGATGACATTATCAGTTGACAATTCAACACCCATGGAGTAGCCATAGAGGAGGACAAAGATCCATGTCCTATAGTTAGTGATGGCATACCACATAATCTGAAATACCATAAAATTAATATTAGCTTATATCTAAATAATAAATTTTTAATTAGAAAAGAATTAAAATGAGTGTATTGAGCGTGTTGAATATATACTGTAAACTGATAAGTCAGTTGATTAGATTTCTTATTATAAAAGTAAAATGTCTAAGGATCGTTCATCTTTAATCAATTTTAAATAAAAATTTCATTTAATTTGTATTTGTGGATGATATAAAATATAGTAAAGAAAGAAAAAATTGAACAATTGAAAGAAATTAATTACTGACCTTGGAGAACTTATCTTTGGCAACATTACCACCCTTCTGCAAAGCAGCAAGGTTGCCATCAGGCAAGTCTTGGCCTAGGGTTAAGACCAAAATTCCCATGATGACATGAAGCCATCCAGGGATGAAAAAGGCTATTCTCCAGGCAGTGAAAGGAGTTGCACCGATCCTTCTAATGATGTCGTAAACAAGGGGCATTAAAAGTTGAGTGGCACCTCCACCCATATTTCCCCAACCAGCTGCAGTTCCATTGGCAAGCCCAATTATCTTACTGTTAAACATTGTGCTCATCCAATATTGGCAAGACACAAAGGTTGCAAGAGAGAATCCGATCATGAACCGAACCGCTATATAGCCACTTGCATCTGCTATAAATGACATGCAAAATACAGTAGGAGCTGTGAGCATGATCAGAAAGGCACATCCATATCTTGGCCCCAACATGTCACAAACAGCACCCATAACAAGCCTAGAGAATATACTCCCCGAAACTGAAGCAACCCCAGCATTACCAATATCAGCTTTGGTTAAGTTGAGGTTATCACGAATGATAGGAACGAGAGGTGCTGCAGCAAAGGTGGATACAAAACAAGTGAAAAAGGAAATCCATGACAAGTGAAAAGTTCTCATGTGGGGTTTTGCAAACGAGAAAAGCTTGAACACTTTTGCCTTGTGCTCTGAATCAACAGGTAAATCAAATTTAGCTGTTGTGTCAGTTGGCACCATAGGTGATGCAACTGAGAAAGCAAACGCCGGTTCTCTCCCTGTGACTCCATGCATGGAGCTCCCTGGTGATCCCTCAACATCTGCCATTTTGATCTCTTGCTTTCTGTATCTCTCTCTCAAAACTGATCAAACTATTGATCTCTTGGTTTGTATTTATATCGAATTTTTCCGTTGACATTGTAAAATATCCTTCAAGGAGCCAGAGGTTATACCCAACTTGTATGATATTTTTGTCAAATTTTTTTAAAGGAGAAAAAATTCTGCTCACCGCATACTGACGTGAAGCTGGAGAGGCTCATCTATACCCCAAAGGATCACATTGCCCTTTGAGCAAGCTCTATTACCGATTAATTATTTGAATTCAACTCTATTTTATGGTATTTTTTTAATACAAGAGTGTTCAATTAAGATGTTGCAACTGCAATAAGTAGCTGCTAGTTATAATTACGTTGACTATCACTCCGCACTTCGTAGGGCCATAAATTTGTTTCAAAGTTGATAAAACCCTGTTGTATCGGTTGAAATGTTTAAGAGAGACCATTGCCATTTGAATTGCCTCAAAAGCCGGCATTGATTAATAATTACTACAAAATAAAAATGCATTTTTTTGTCCGAAAAATATATATTGTAATCCGTAGCAGAAGAGTGTTACAATTCGCAACAGAAAAAGAGATATGCTAATTAGTTAGTAAGGGAGCGACAAGTGTATCCCACAATTTTCACTAATTTTTTTTTCTATTAATTACAATATTACTGCTAGTTAATTCTATAAGCTTTTTCTTTTTAATTACAATATTACCACTCACTCTATTTACCAATTAATTCTCAATTTTTCTTATTTACTCATTGCCACTACACAATTAATTTCATCATCTTTTGAGTAAAATAAACCACTTTCTTCCCATTATTCACAATATTACCACTCAACTCTATTTACTTTTCTCCTCCCATTTTTTGTATTGTTATTTTTTTTTCTTCTAATTCATGACATTAGAAATTTAAAAATGCATTTTGTATTATTTTATACTAATTTTTTATTTTTAACTTTGTAAATACAAAATTTAGAAGCGATCAATGAAGGAATATGCTTGACAATTGTTAAAAGATTAAAAATTATTTTATTTTAATTATTAGTCTTTTTGATCAGGATTAATGAGAAATACATTATTATATTTTTAGTTAGTATGTTTTTATTTATTGGTAATATAATTGTTTAGTGTATGTTTTTTATTTATGACAATTTGAATATGAATTCAGAAACCATTTTATTTCAATACCTTCTATTTATTTTAATAACTTGTGATGTAAAATTAATACGTAAAAATAAAAGTAAGTTTGTATATTAAAAAAAAAAGTTGAGAATAGGCGTCAAAAATGGGAGGAGAAAAGTAAATAGAGTGGAGTGGCAATATTGTGAATAATGAGAAGAAAATGGTTTATTTTACTCAAAAGTTGATGGAATTAATTGTGTAGTGCAAATGAGTAAATAATAAAAGTTAGGAATTAATTGGTAAATAGAGTGAGTGGTAATATTGTAATTAATAAAAAAAATTAATTGAAATAACGAGTGGCAATATTGTAATTAACAGAAAAAAATATTAGTGAAAATTGTAGGATGCATGTGTCGCTTGCCAGGCTAGCATATCTCATAGAAAAATGTTACCAATACTGTGAGATAAAAAGTTTTTATTATGAATTATTTACAACTGTTGTAGACATTTTTTTTATGGCAAATCCAACTTAAATTTATAATAAAAAATTTAAAACTTTTAATATTTATTACGAGTTTATACCCGTTAAAAAAATTTATCATAAATCCCTATCAAAAAAAAAATTACCATAAATATATATATTTTTTAGTACATGGCGGAGATTAGAGCACGTGTAATTAGAAGTGTTGAGTGTATATGCATACACAGAGGTAAGAAATCATTACTGATTTAGAATTATCTAAGATTAAAATATTCGATTTCTTTTTTCATTTTTTTTTTGGTACTCTGAAATGGTAAGAATTGAACAAACATAATTCTAATATACTTTAATCAAATAATTAGGCTAAATTCATTATTAAGAACCATAATTTTGCAACAATCTCCCACTTGGATCACATATGTTACCTTACAGATGTGTATTGCTTTATAAACTCAAAATTTTGCTATCATAAATAAAGGAATTTCCAAACAATTTCGTCCACTGATCATACCAATTTAGGATTAAAGCGATTTTTGTTACATTTATTGTAACTAAATCCATCAATAGTCACTATACTAATGCAATCAAATAATACAGATCAATCATGGATGCGTCGCATGGAAACTATATGTAATGTGATCTAACATGCTTATTTCCAACTGGTGCTACTTAATTCTTTAATGATGCAAACTTCCATTAAACCACAATTTCCTCATACAATACTACACCCATATGAGTAGTGTGCTCATGAAAGACCTTGAGTGGTAGTTCCTTAGTAAGCGGATCCGCAATCATGGAGATTATGCCAATATGCTCTATGAAAATCTGTTTACTCTAAACTCTCTCATTCACAACTAGGAACTTGATGTCAATACGCTTTGACTTCGATGAGCTCTTGTTGTTGTTGGAATATAAGACTGCTGACTTATTATCACAAAACAATTTGAGCGGTCTTTTAATACTATCCAAAATATGTGCAGCCCAGTGACAAAATTTTGCAGCCATATTTCAGGGTTGAACGCCTCATAACATGCTACAAACTCTAATGGCATGGTGGAAGAAGCTATGAGTGTCTGTTTGGCACTCCTCCAGCCAACAGATAAATGTAGCCTGATGTGGATCTCCTACTATCTTGGCATCCAGCAAAATCGGAATCAGAATACCCTATGATCTCCAGCTGATCCGATCTTGTTTATGTGATCATGTAATCCTTGGTTCTCTGTAGATACCGCATAACCCACTTGACTGCTTTCTAGTGATCCATCCCAGGGTTACTTAAATATTTGTTTAGCATTCCAACAATGAATATTATATCTGGACGTGTGCAAACTTGAACATCCATTAGAATCCCAACAGCTGATGCATAGGGAATCTTTTGCATTTTCTTAAATTCAAAGTCACTTTTAAGGCATTGTTTTAAACTGAATTTGTCTCTCTTAGCGACAAAGGTGTCACCAGGTTTACTTTCTTGCATGCCAAACCTTTGAAGCACCTTATCAATATAGCGTTTTTATAATAACCCGAAGATACCGTGAGAGCGATCTCGGTGTATCTTAATGCTTAATACAAAATAGGCATCACCAAGATCTTTCATTTCAAATTTTTTTGGTAGAAATCTCTTGGTTTCGTGCAATAAGCTTATATTATTGGTGGCAAGTAGTATGTCATCAACATATAAAACCAGGAAGATATGCTTACTCCCACTGAATTTATTGTACACACAATCATCAACAACATTTATTTCAAAACCAAACGATATAATTACTTGATGAAATTTGTAGTGCATTGACGAGAAACTTACTTGAGTCCATAGATGAATTTCTTTAGTTTGCAAATCATCTTCTTTGGGTCTCCAAACACAAAGTTTTCTGGTTGCACCATATAAATCGTTTCATCAATGTCGCCATTAAGAAACACCGTCTTAACATCCATCTAATGTAACTCAAGGTCAAAATGTGCAACAAGTGTCATAATAGTCCTAAAAGAGTCTTTCGTTGAAACCGGAGAGAAAGTCTCTGTGAAGTCGATGCCTTCCTTTTGAGTGAAGCCTTTGGCAACAAGACGAGCCTTAAATCTCTCCACATTACTTTTCGAATCCCTTTTGGTTTTAAATATCCATTTACAACCAATGGGTTTTGCACTTTCAGGTAACGAGACAAGATCCCAAACATCATTGTCTTGCATAGACTTGTACTCATCATTCATGACATCAATCCACCTTTGAGATTTAGAACCCTGCATGGCTTGATGGAAGTTGATTGGATCATCGTCTACCATTCCATTATCTTCCTCATGTTCTTGGAGAAAAACAATATAATAATCCAGAATTGCATTTCTCCTTTCTCTCGTGGATCTCCTTAATGGTATATGTTCTTGAGGTTGTTAACTTTGTTCTTTAGGAACAATTACCTCATTTTGTGCAGGAAGTTGTTCAACATTGTCTTCTTGCGGTCCCAGATTTGCTTCTTGATCAATGACATGAATGGAAACTTACACATTGTTAAAAGCAATAGTAGGAATCGAAATCGATTCCTCCTCAAAGACAATATCTCTAACCTTATTTCAACCCCTATACTCAACATTCTCAAAAAAATGTTGCAATTCTCGTATCAAAAATTGACTTTAATGTGTGAATGTAAAATTTGTAACTCCTTAATCGCTAAGAGTATCCAATAAAGTATTTGCTTACTGTTTTAGAGTCTAGTTTCTTTTCATGTAGCCTATAAGGCCTTGCCTCAGCTAGACATCCCCAAATATAAAAGTGCTTTAGACTAGGCTTCCTACTTATCCAAAGCTCATAAGGTGTTTTATCAGCTGCTTTAGTTGGTACCCTGTTAAGGATATAAATTGTAGTCTTTAATGCTTCTCTCCAGAGTAATTGTGGCAAGGTAGAATGACTTATCATACTCTTTACCATATTCTTAAGAGTCATGTTTCGTCTCTCAGCAACATCATTCATGCTAGGTGATCCGGCATGGTGTACTGTGGAACGATTCTACATTCCTCTTGAAATTTAGCAAAAGGTCCTAGACGTTATTCACCTGAACCGTCGTATCTGTCGTAATACTCACCACCTCGGTCAGATCTAACGCTTTTAATCCTTTTGTTGAGTTGGTTCTCAACCTCATCTTTGAAAGCTTTGAACACGTCCAGTAACTGAGATTTCTCATTAATGAGATACAAGTACCTATAATGTGAGTAATCGTCTATGAATGATATAAAATATTGTTGACTATTCCAAGAAGCCGTAGGGAATGATCCACAAATATCTGTGCGGATTAATTCTAAAACGTCTGAAATTCTGTTGGCACCTAATCTCTTATTTTTGGTCTGTTTTCTCTTGATGCAATCAATACAGACTTCAAAGTCCGTAAATTCAAGGGAATCCAAAATGCCATCAGACACGAGTCTCTCAACTCTAGCTTTTGAGATATGACCTAAACGCTTGTGCCATAATGTCCCTGAATTTTCATTATTTAATTTGTGTTTAGTACCACGTGAATCCACATGCAAGGTTTCATTATATGATGCAATAGTATCAAACAAATAAAGGTTATCATAAACACACAATGAACCAGTACCAACAACATTCAAATTTAATAAAAGACTAAACTGATTATTTCCAAAAGAACAATAATATCCAAATTTATCCAACAAGGAAATAGAAACTAAATTCCATCTAAATGACAGTACAACAAAAGTGTCTTTCAAATCCAAATAATGATTAGTTCCTTATAATAACCTAAATGTGCCTATTGCTTCAACTTTCACCGAGTTTCCGTCGCTCATAAAGATAAATCTTTCAGCATCATTCGGCTTTCGATAGCTCAGGTAACCCTGCGTAAAAACACTTATGTGAGTAATAGCACCAGAATCTAACCACCAAGTGTTTCTAGGTATTGAAACTAAATTAACATCATAATAGACCAAAATAAGAATTGTACTTTTCTTTGCATGCCAAGCGTGATATTTGGTACACTCCTTCTTCATGTGTCCAGGTTTGTTGCAAAAGAAACAACTTTGTTGTTCTTTGTCCTTATGTTGTTTCTTTTGTGCTGGACCCTTAGTGGCTTCATTATCTTTCTTTCTTTTCTTGCCCTTATCCTTAAAGGTGCTTGCCAAGTGAGCACTTTTAGTTTTTTCTTGCTTCAACCTTTCTTCCTCTTGTACACAATATGAAATGAACTCATTTAGAGTCCATTTATCCTTCTGGCAATTGTAACTGACCTTAAATTGGTTGAATTGTGCAAGAAGCGATATTAATATCAAACGCAAGAGCAAATCATTAGATAGCTCGAGCTTTAGTGTCTTTAGTTTTGAAACAATGTGAGACATCTCCATAACGTACTCCCTTATGTTCCCTTTACCTTCGTACTTCATTGAAATCAAGCTCACTAGAAGCGTACTTGTTTCAACCTTATCGTTTTTTGCAAAATGTTTCTCAATTTTGGCAAGGAACTTCTTAGTAGTAGTGATCCCTTCAGAATTAGGGCCCCTAAAGGCTTCCGGAATCCCGCGCTTAATGATCATAAGACTCATTCTATTTGAGCAATCCCACTTCTCAAAGTTCCTTCTATCCTCAGTGGAACTTTCATCCGTAAGAGGAGTGTATTGCTCAATCCTTAATGCAAGGTCTATATCCATACAGCCGAGAACAATTAATATGTTCTCTTTCCAATTCTTAAAGTTTGTCCTATTAAGCATAGGAATTGAACTTAAGTTTCCAGATATGGTAGCAGCAGATACATTAGCTCAACAGAGAACAAAACAAATAAACAAACATGTTCACATCTAATTCCATATACAAAAATCAATAAATTCAAATAATGGTAGATCACATCCCAAGATATCTAGCCCAACATTAATATCAAGTCTTTGGACAGTAATATTAACTTGTAAGTGGTACTTTTGGTGTAGTGATCAAACATTGACAATAATTTCTGTCAAATAATAAATCTATCTTTGGATCGATTTATTATTCACATGGAAACCATACAATTGACACATGTTTATCACCACAGGTGTGTATGCAATTCGGCCAAATATTAACCTTCCTTTGGGCCGGCTAACATCCGTATGAATAAACATACATAACCATCTAAACATTCCCAATAAACGAATCTATACATGAGATGTCACTTTGGTAACATGTTGTTTCAATTAATCAATTTAAAATGTTAGATAACCATAATAAACAATTATAAAACCATATAATTTGAATTTAAAGTTCTTGAAAAAACACTGAACCTCCGTTCCATGTCGTCTACCATGCAACACAGATCAGTTGCCAAAAAATAGATAAATTAAAAAACAAATAGCAGACAGCCAAAACTTAAGATAGAGTTTTGCACTTAATAGGTATGTATATATACATTAAATTACATGTCTTTTGTATATATATTTATATATTATTCCAAATCAAACTGTATTTCTTTTTTTTTTATTATTGTATTGGATAGCTGCACATGCTTGATGCGTCACTTGGGCAGCAAGCATTGTTGCTGTACCGCTTGTGCAGCAACGTGGGTGCTGCGGCGCTAAGCGTTGCTGCACCGCTTGGTGCCGCAGCGCAAAGTAACCAGGCCGCAGCACAGTACTGCATCACCCAAGAAATTTCCACACTGTTAAGATGGCGGTAATTTTCAAACTGTTACGACCGACACTGCTTGGAAACTACCCTTTTTTTTTTTTTTTTTTGTAAACAGAAGATCAAAAACCCCAAAATTTCAAAATTGTAAAACCTAATTTCACAATTTTAATTACTTAGTGATTCAAATATGGAGATGCTCTGATACCATTGTAGGAATTAAACTAACATAATTCTAACATGCTTTAATCAAATAATTAGGCCAAAATCATCATCAAGAACCCTAATTTTAGACCTAAGCATGTTTCTACAAAATTTGATCAAACCCTATTATATTACTGTAAAACTCCATGTGAAATCAAAGAGAATAACTAAGATACAGAAGCGTTCCTTGATCCATGGATGAAATTGCAGCAACGGGTTGTGATCCTCCAATTTTATACGAAATTCCCTTTTGATTCCTGTATTCTGACTGTTGATGGGGTAGGCAAAGAGAAGAGAAAAATCACGTATGAATTGGGGACCCTAACCTCTGATTTGTAATCAGTTAAAATAAAAGTATTGATATTTCTAATTTGGCCCCTCATCAAACTAGAAATATCACTATGGTCTCTATACATTGAATCTATGACATTTTAATACCTAATGCCCAATTCTTTAAATCTTATACGGATCACTTTAAATGGGCAATACTTTAAGATAGTATCACACATTTTAATACATATATATATATATATATATATATATATATATATATATGCCCACATATTGGATTTTTCCAACAGAGATTTGCTGCATATAATCAAGGAACATGTTTGATGTAAATGAAACATGCTTAACATAATTTTTTTTTCATTTATTGTAGGCAATGGAATAGGTAGAATCCACAAATTATAACTAAATTTTTAAAAACATATATAACAACAATACTACAACTGTATAAACACCCGAGCAAATCATAAATGATGTGGCTGCTCTAGAGATGGACTCAAATCATATTTAATTTTAATTGGTCTTAAACTTGATCAATTAATCGTGAATTTTGTTCATGTTTTTTATTTTTTATTTTTTTTACTTTGGAGTAGAGATATTTGAATTGACTACTCAACTTTGTTGAGAGGTGTGACTACTATCCACTATGTCTCAGACCATATATTTATGTCTTTTAAGCGGGGTTGGATTAAGTTGTAATTACTGCAAGTGGTAAATTTCTTTGTTTGATTTTCTTTTCAAACTCTTAGACTATAAGTCAATTAAGTTGTTATACGTTCTTACATGAGGAACAAACTGTGTTCCAACCACTTATTGTCTTAAAATTTAATTTGCAACATTACAGTTAGCGTTATGTTGGTTTATGGAAATGGTATACAAATACCATATGTGCTTTTATCAAATGATATACATAGTTATTTAGGGGTTATTTACATTTTTTTTTAAAGGAAGATATATTAATAAAGGGAAAAAGTTACATAAATCATCAAAAATCATCTTGTCCAAATGACTTAAACTTCTTCCATCCAAACAGATTGGGAATTTTGTAGCAATGTGAATTTGGCCAATTCGTGAGCTATCTTATTAGCTAGCCTATGAACAAAACTAACAGTACAATTCTCAACAATCTCTAACATAGACACAATATCATTCAACACAAAGCGAATTTTAGTTCGAAGATGGTTTTTATAGGCAAGTAGATGCACCATATTAGACGAATGTCCAATTGGATTAGTAACATACCAGCATCAAACTGCAAGAGCTTAAGATGTTTTAGAATCAAAACCTTCTTCAACTGGGCAAGAGTTGGACAGCATCATCTGATTATGACGGTTACGAACCACCACTCCCAACACGATTTTGAAATTTTTTGCAGCAACAGCAGTATCAGTATTGACCTTATAAAATTCAACATCTGGTGGAATCCAATGAACGAGACAAAGCAGCTTCGACTGAGGAGGGTTGTTGCAAACTGCATAGAAATCAAATGGTATGCGCGTAGCATGGATTAATAAGACCATCAGGGAGCAGCACATGCGAATTTATGAAGTGGTTTTTATGCAACCAAACTCTTCAAAGAATTGTAACCAGCTCATCAAAGTCTTTCACCTACAAAACTGTAACATCCCTAATTTCATATAAATATGAAAAGTATATTCTAATTCATATGGAGTATATGAATGTGATAATTATGATTTGAGGGGTGGAAAGTATATTATTTTCATTGTGCATTTGGAGAATAATGGGTCTAATTGAATATTGGTGAAGTTAATTTGGTAATTGGATAAGTGCGGAATAGTTTTGAAATAACTATTGAGATAGAATATGATTAAATTTATATTGGTAGTCACTTTATAATTTTGATAAATTAAGGGGCAGAATGGCAATTATTAAAAAATTAGGGCAAAATGGTAATTATTAGAAATTTATATGGTGACAAGTGTTGGAGTTGGAATGAATGGGGAAGTCAAACAAAATTTTTTTTGGAATAAAAGTGAGGAGGTGAGGCGGTCCAGAGAAGAGAGAAAAGAAGATGAAAAAAAAAAAGAGAAAAAGAAAGAGGAGTAGCGGGAGAGAAGAGAGAAGAGGAGAGAGAAAGAAGAGAGAGAAAGGAAAGAGAAGAAGAAGGAGAAGAAGAGTAGGAAAGAGAAATTGTTCAGGTTCGGTGTACACTAGTTTTCGAATTTTATTGATTTCGAATTGTTTGAATTATTTTGATTATAATTCACAGTTTAGAATATGATGTACGTCTGATTTACGTATGATTCGTATTTGAAATTGATTTTGAATATATATATATATATATATATATATATTATTTGTAATAAATTGATTTTGAATATATATATATATATATATATTGTGAAAAATATCGAAAAATAATTTTAGGGCATTTTAATTTAATATTGGTTTGTGAAATATATTCGAATATGATTTTGAATTGATTCGATGTGAATATTGGTTTCAAAAATATATTTGAATATATTTTCGGATCGATTTGATGTGATTATTGATTTGAGAAATATATTCGTATATAATTTTGTATATTTATTTTATATGATTATTAATGAAATTTGGATTTCAAAAATATGTTTATTGATTTGAAATATTCGACAGTTAAATTTGAATATAAGAAAGTGATTTGTAAAATTATATTTCGGAATCGAAATTTCAATATCAAATTTCAATGATTTGAAAACAGAGTTGATATTGAATTTGAGAAAACGTTTTGTGAAATGGCTCTAACGTGTATAAACATACATATGGATATAGGAGGTTGACATGTCAATTGGGTTTCTATCTGAACAGTACTGTGCCGATATACCACCCTTTGGATAGTACAGGCCCAAAGTGCCGATCCTAGGGTTCTGAAATTTGTTATGGGACATTTACAGCGGGTAATTCTATTGGTGTTCCATTCTGATCTGATTTTCGGCGGGTAGCCCCGTTTGTGTGTCCGATGCCGAACAACTCGTAATCTAGTCCGATAACTTATGTTATGTATGTCAAGAGCCCAGTCTGAAAACTGATTTGTTATATGAAAACATTTGAAAAATTATGAAGAATTTGCCTGTTGATTGATTTTGGATATTATACTTGTTGAATTTATGATTTGATTTGATATGAGCCTCATACATTATTTATATATTTGTTATTTATATTTTCAATAAACAGATAGTGTAACACCCCCTGACTCGACCCGTCAGGATCGACCCAGGGGAGCGCTACCCAGTTTCAAAACTTGACTTGACTCACTTTTAATTTTAAAACCATTGAAAATCAAAATAAATTATATTTTTAAAATGCTTTTCTAGTGAGCCCATTCAAAACTTGTTTGAAAAAAAAATTTGTCAGAGTTTCCTCTGTTTTTTTTATTTTCCAAAAATCATGTTTCCAATAAAAACTCAAATAACATAAAACACCAACACTTCAAATTCATTTATCAATCAATTGCGCACCCTACCGTATAGTGCGACTTTCCAAACATTTTCATATAAAACAATTCATAATTTAATACTTACAAACCTTTGAAAACAAAAACATAAACCATGAAACAATTATTTACAAAACATAAATATATCACATTTACAAACTTCTGTATATGCATGCTTAGCTAAATATAGTATACAAAAATATTAACTACCCAAAGATATCGTGACTCTGAATCTTCAATCTACAACTACCTCCTCCCTACTCTTTTTCTCCCTCGGTATCCCTATTACCTACGCGTGATAAAATCAACGCGCTAAGCATATAGCTTAGTGGGTGTACAGTAAACTCATTTATCAAAATCATTAAATAAATTTCAACATAAAATATAAACAAGATATAATATAAGAACAAATTACTATTTAACTTAATTTATAAATTAAACCATACAAAATCAATTTTCGAAATTCGTCTATAAACAATTTATCCAATTTCATTTCAATCCTGGCCCTTTGGTATACTCAACATAATTTCAGGACTGGAATATGGGTCTAGTCTCTGTAATATCGGTGTGACGTCCGGGGTTGTCCCAGCAACAACAGTCACTAGTATCGGTGTGATAGTCCGGGGTTGCCCCGCTACAACAATTACTGGTATCAGTGTGACGTCCGGGTTGCCCCGCAACAACAGTCACTAGTAATAACGGTGCAGTACTGCTGAAATAACCCAGCTAGTATACCAACCTCCTATATCCGTTTTCTATGTCCAAGTATCCTAGGACCGTTTTCAATACACAATATTCAGAATTTTCATATCAAACTAATTCATTCATTTCGAATTAATAGTTTTAATTCACAAGGATCCATCAATTTCAACAACAGTAATATTCATAAAACAATATTCGTAAAACCTATTCGAAAATATACGATATCACAAGTCCATAAATTGTTTTTCAAATTAATAATAATAATTTCTCAATTCATTTAATCAAAGATATAGAAATTCAAATCAAATCATATAAAGAAATTCTTAAGGGTTTCAGAAATACGTGTACACCAACCTGGATACCGTTTTTCCTACAGTCTCTTTTCTAGATTTTCTTTTTCCTTTACCTTTTTCTCTTTTTCCCCTCCTCTTCTCCTTCTCTTTCTTCTTCTTCTTCCTTTTTTCTTCTTCTTCCTTTCTTCTTCTTCCTCTTCTCTTCTTCCTCTTCTCTTCTTCTTCTTCTTCTTCTTTCTCTCTCTTCTTTTCTTTCTCTTCTTTTTCTTTCTTTCTTTCTCTCCTCTCATTCTCTCTTTATTTTTCTGGTTTGCTTCCTTGTGAAGCTTCCACTGCCTCTTATTTTTTTATAAAAATTCGCTCATTGCGACCTGTGGTCGCGCTACCTGGTCGCGTTGCTCACTGGAGTGATTTCACCGCTTTCATCGCGATCAACCATCGCGGTGTCTGATCGTGATGTTGGTCGCGTTGCTCACTGTCCAAAATCACCATTTTCACCACGAGCTGCTCATCACGATCCCTGGTCGCGATGACTGGTCGCGGTGACTGGTCGCGGTACTCACTGCCAACTTTTTCCTTTTCTTTCATGCATAATTTAATTATATTTTCCACCCCTCAAATCATAAATATCATATTTACATATTCAAAATTCATTCAACCATACTTTTCATATTTATTTGAAATTAGGGATGTTACAGATATAATTATTTGATATAGTATACTTGTAAATGCAATTATGTGTACATCCACTAAGCAATATGCTTAGCGTGTTGAGTTTTCTCACACGTAGGTAACAGAGGTTCCAAGGGAGACAAAGACAAAGAAGAGTATAGACTGCAGAAAGAGAAGCCAGAGTCACATCGGTCCTACATATATTTTGGTAGTCGTTTTGTAATAAGTATATATGTTTTGATACAGCATGCATATACAGAAAATGTTTGTATGTATTTGAAGAACTTCCGCTATGTAAATATTTTATTATATGTTTATGTTATTTGAATCTTTATAAATTATACTGTGATAAATTGGTTGGTAAGTCGCACTATATTGGGAAGGGTGCGCAAAATTGATTTGAGAATTTAGAAGTTGATTTTTATGAATTTTAACTATAAACAGGATTTGGAAAGTCAGAAAAACAGAGGAAACTCTGGCAAGATTTTCGAAAATTTATTTGGACCACTTTCAAAATGTTTTTAATATAGATATAAATTATGGTTACATAAAAGTAAAAGTTAGATTTTAGTATATAGTAGCGCTCCTTAATTCGATCCGAGCGATTTAGGTCAGGGGGTGTTACAAAAACATCATTGTAATAAAGAATAAAATTAGAAACAACAAAGCGTTAGCAACATTAAAACCTCACATGAAGCTGCAATCTTTGCAGATAGTTTTTAAAGCCTGACAGGACCAAAGAGCATGGATATGACATAGAGGACATATAATATCAATGGGATTTTATGAAGAGCAAGCGTCACCCGTGTAGACAGCCAATTATGGAAGATCTTTCATACAAACATCTTCACCTTTGGTGGAATTTTAAGATTTTATAAGAAAGACCACCAAGCAAAGGTACTCGTCAAATTAAAGCTGCTGACCATTGTAGTATAGGATCGCTCAACCCAATACTCACTTTTTACTATATAGTTTCCATACTTGTCAAAATGTCATGCTAAGAAATTAAGAGAGTGTGCGAAGGACATTGACAAGTTGATAATAGCCTCTGCATATTCTTTAATGAAATTTTCTCGAATAAGGTTCATATTCCATTATTCATAAACAATTTTAAGATCATTGACAGTGATTTGTTCAGAAAGCTTATGGGTGGATATAATTTTGAAGGAGAAATGTTGCAGAATCTAGTAGTCATTATAGACTGAAACCAAAGACCCTTTACCCATAGATAATCATGAACCTTTTCCAATAAGTCCTCGACCTAAAATGATGTTCTTCCAGACAAACGAAGAAGAAGTGACAGCCTTATCCTACATAAAATCAAAATTAAGGAAATAAGACAATTTAAGAACTCTGGCCGCCAAAGAGTTAGGATATTAGATTGAACGCTATCCCTGTTTGGATGGTAGAGCTCGGTTGAACGCTGTCAGCTCTCTAAAACCTAACCCTCCGTTCTTTTTTATTTGAACAAATGGTTGCCCATGAACACCAATGAATCTGCCTAACATCTCCATTGTCAGCCCACCAAAATCGAGCACTCATTTTGTGTAGATAGTTAATGAGTAAAGTCGGAAGCCTAAAGATACTCATTGAATACGGCACAACAGCATTTAATAAAACATTTTTCCCATCTGAAGATAACATAATACAGTGCCAACTATTCAGCTTTTGCCAAACTCGTTCTCTAATAAAAGCAAATAATTTTTTTTACATCAACTAGAAAGGCTCAGGAGTTCTAAATACTATTCATAGCACCCTACCACTGTAACATTCAAGGCTTAGTTAAGATCCAGCTTCAAAGTTTCACCAACATTTTTACTAAAACACATTGTTAATTGATCGAAATTTACTAGTTGATCTAATGTAGTCAATGAAGTATCAAAAACATCATGGATTTCTGCACACGTCCTCCATACTCTCTTGAAGAGCAAGCTATTATTAATGAAAATAAATGTGATTTTTTGGGGTCCCCTTCTGCCACATTGTAAGCTAGGAATACTACTAGCAGCCTCAGCTTTTCGTAAGAAGGTCGAAAACCCTCTGCGCAAAGTAAGAAATGCTAGGGGAAATGGGGTCACCTGATGGAGTCCTCTCAATGGAATTCAATGAGCCTTAGGATTCACCGTTAATCAAGAAAGAATATGATACCGTTGAGATACAATCCATAATTTTTTACACCCACCTATTAAATAAAACTCCAATTGCAGCATCATATTTTGTAAAAAGGACCATTCAACCCAGTCGTAGGCTTTCGACATATATAGTTTCAAAGCGAGATATCCCCATTTGCCAATCCTTTTACGTTTTAGAGTATAGAGAAATTTGAATCCAATAACAACGTTGGTTGGAATTTATCTGGCCGGTAAAAAGGCGTTATGTGTATCTGAGATAACATTACCAATAACTGTACGAAATCGGTTTGCTAAAACTTTGGCCACAATTTTGTACAAAACAATGCATAAGCTGATGGGGCGGAAGTCTTTTAACTCGTGGTGACATATTTATCATCTTAAAGTAACCAACGTGATATTAGCTACCCTTATTGAATCTCTAGTGTTCAGGCAACTCAAACATGCCTTAATAATAGCCTAACCGATTACACTCCAATATTGTTGGAAGAAAATAGTTGAGAATCCATCAATCCCATGTGTCTTTGTAGGGGACTTTTGGAAAACAGCACTTCGAACTTCCTCTCCAATAAAGGTGGCATCAAGAATCTGATTCAATGGATCAGGGACATAGTGTTCAACGCAATAGAGGACTGGTTCCAACAAGTCAGGCGTGGGATCATTGTTGTTGAAGATGGCGAAAAAATAATTCTCAATGATTTGTGAAATATATTCCTTATCATCATGCCAAGTGTGACATTCATCAAATATGCAAAGAATTTGACTCATGCCTTTCCTGGTCGTAGCTGCTGAATGGAAGAAGCATGTGTTGTAGTCTCAACTCTTTAGCCTAACTCGTACAAGACCTTTGGCGCCAATATATTTCAACTTTGACAAGGAGACTATCAAGCTGATTTTAACAATCCTGAGATGTCTCCAACTCACCACAGAGGTGATGTTATTAGCTCTATGCAGGTCACATTTTTTTAGGATTATATTTTTAATGTAACAACATTCGTTTGCAATTGTTCCACACTTGTAATACAGAAGCACAAGTTGCTAAACTTTGAAAAATATATTCCATAAAATTACCAGTACATGTAGGTTGCCAGTTCTCCTCAGTTATTTGTCGACATTCGTCGTCCTAAAGCCAACATTCTTCAAAGTGAAAACGATGACATCTATTCAGCGTCCCATTCTGGTCTGAAGTAGCCTACGTCTATTTGGAAAATTGAATTTTGTGTAGAGTGAATTGAAAGGAAACTAACAAAAACTTAAATAAGAACAAATGAATGACAATGCAGATCAATAAGAGAAATAACTAAGATGTCCGATTTCACTGAATATTTCCTTATGAATGCAAAGAACTCTATAATAAGATATGATTAACCTTAGTTTATAGTCGTGTTTAACCAAGATATCCAATGCACTCTCTCGAACTATCTCGAAAACATTATCTCATACAACAATATTCTATCTCTCGATGAATACTAGATGCATGAAAATTTATTATAACTAATGTCAACACTCAAAAGTACTACACAAGTTTAATTGGTATATCTCTATCCAACCCTAACTCATAGTAGATATTACATCGAGTACGTTGTGAGCGTCACCTCTTAGTCCATCACTCAACCATAAATCAAGTCAAATGCTGGCCAAACACTTAACAAGCATCAATTTATAAGATCTACTCAACCAAATGAGAATCAATATAAAAATAGATATTTAACATAAGATCCATCATAATCCTAACATTACAAATTAGTTCATATTCAAGGAATAAAACATATAAACATTAATCACAACCCTAAACATGAGTAAATACATGAAAAACAAGAGATTAAGTGTGAAGAGTAAACTCTTGGTAAGATGGATTTGATCATCTCTTTCCTCTTAATGATCATCCCTCTAGCTTTCTCTACTTGCAATCTAAGCTTGGTGTAGAGATGGTGATGTGAGTGTTGAAGAGAAAATCCCTTTTGTCTCCAAAATGGTGATTTTCTCTTCTCCCCTCACTCTTCTTTCTCTTCTGGTCTTTTTCTCTCTGGTAGCACCTCATAAATCGCGCCTGTTATTATTTTTAATTTTTTACATTTTTAAATTTTAAATTTTTTTATTTTTAACCAGGGGTAGTTATGTCATTTTACACATAAATCATCGTTAAACCATTACTTTTGACTGAATAAACTAACAATAGAGTACTAACGTGTAATTAAGGCTAAACTCATGATTTCGTTGTAATATAGCCAAACGTCAGAGTACTTCATTACAATTACCCTAAAATATATTAAATCATTTAATTTTAGATAATATAATTAAAAAATGAAAGAAAGAACGTGGGCGGGTCCTCTCGCATGTTTTCTCTCGACAGAGAACATGTGTGGAGGTAGAGGTCCTCAAGGTAGATCTCTCCCTCTCTATGAGCATATTTAAGTTATGTTAAACATATTTCTCTTTCTTTTTATTTCCCTTCTTTTTTCGTTAAGAAGCTGGTCCTAATTTCTTTTGAACAAAAAACACTGAATCTACCTAAGGTTTGTTGAATTATAATCATAATCAAAGTTTGTAGAAACTCACACTGAACTCCCATGAGTTTAAGTTTGACTATTAAAAAGTAAACTCAAGCCTCCGGGATCCATCAAGGATCTCTCGTTTCTTCTTTTACTTTTTTTTTTAATGGTCAAACTTAACGTTAGAGGAGTTCAGTGTGACTTTCTGCAAATTGTGATTGCGAGTGTAATTCAACAAACCTCAGGTAGGTTTAGTGTTATTTGCTCTCTTTTTTTTTTCTTCTCGTCGCTTGTTTTTTTTTTTTTTTAGTTTTCTTAAGGTTTGTGGGTTTCGTTGCTGGTTGATTTTGTGTAATTTTGTCTGGGTTTTGTGATGGACGCATAGGAGATAACCCGACTATTGAAATCTTGTCAAAAACAGATCTAGATGGACTTGTAGTTCACATAGGTAAGAAAGTTCATAGAGAATGGGTTAGTGATGTTAAACACTGTTTGATAGGTAAGGTTCTATATAGGAAATGATTAAATGAGAGGCCTTTAAATCTGTGATTGAGTAACATTAGGATTCAATTGGGAGTGTGGAAGTGGTGGCTGTTAGTGATAATTTATTTGTTTTTCATTTCAAGCGAATGGAGGATAGAGGGATGATTTGGGCAAAAGGCCTATTGCACTTTGATGGGTGTTTGATCATTCTGGAAAAGCCTAAAGGGCATGGGGAGGTGTCCATGATAGGGTTTTAAGCAAGCTGAGCTTTGAGTTTATATCTATAATATGTCATTGATGTGTATGAATAGAAAGGTAGCTAGACTAATGGCTGAGATGCTGGGTACTGTGTTTGAAATCCCAGCAGAGCCAAAAGATTAATGGGGTCATTTCTTGAGGGTTAAGGTGGGGATTGCCATTACTAAACCTTTGAGGAGGGGACTAAAAGTGGAATTGGATGGGTTTGACCAGGTTATAGTGGCTTTTCTAAGGTATGAGAGATTGCATGGGTATTTTTTTTGCTTGTGGAGAGATTGGATACTCTTTAAGAGAGTGTGATGAGGAGGAGGCAGAAAAGGGAGCAATAAGTAGCTAAGTTTGGATCATGGTTGCAAGCAGTTCCATTAGACAAATCCAAATTCAGATCGCAGAAAAATGACTTTCAGGGGATTAACAGAGACAGAAAAAATACTAGAAATGATGAAGTTGGAAATGTGAAGTTTTCTGATATGATTGGGGTTAAAGACAAATAGGTGGGGGTGGCTTCTCTAAAAATGGATCAATCCTTTATGGCAAAAAAACCATTAGAAGTAGAAGATTCGGTGGGGCCGATGATGGTTATGGAGAAATCTTTTGTCCCTGACCATCAGAAGTGTGGGAAGAATGTTCTAGGGGCTAGTGGGTCTTGTGTGGCAGCAGCTAAGGTAGGAGCTGTAGTTCTAGCTTGTAGTGGTGTGGTGTGTGTAACAAAAGGTAAGATGGAAAATGAAGGGGTTGCTAAGGTGGTAGAGGAGATGACTAGAATTGAAGTGGGCTCCATCCATATATAGTGTCAAGCCCTTTAAAGAAACCTGTTAAGAAGTGGAAGAGGGATCTAAGAAAAGGCCCAACACAGAGGATTCCAGCTAGGGTTCTCTAGCTCAATTCAAATGGTGTTGACTGCTGTTACGTCTTTTTATACCCGCAAGTATACGGGGTCAGCACAAGTAATAAAGAATAAGTAAATTATCGTATCCACGTGGATATTTAGGTGTTGAGTACTAAACTTAACTAAGTCTATATCTATTTGAATAAATCAAAATGGTTGTGGAAATAACTAATTAATACTAAACAAAATAAGAAACAAAACAAAATAAAAAGTAAAACTTGGATCGAATGGAGAACTAGCTAGGATTTCTGACTTCATTAATTATGTCCTAATAAATGGAAATACAAACGTAATGAAAATGAGTTATTACCGGTTGATGATCGTGTTAACTAAATTATTCAAAGTCCTCTCTCGAGATAAATCGAACCTATCCCACATACAATAATATCATATCTCTAGATGAATATCCAAATGTACGAGAATGCATTAATCACAATAACACCAATGATCACACAAAATAAGTTAATATATCTCTATTTAACTCTAAAATCATGGTGATTATTCTAATGAACACGTTGTGAACGTCACCTCTCGGTTCATAACTCACAACAACAAAATCAACTAAATGCAGGCCATTACACTTAGAGGCATTACAAACAAAATACGCACTCAACCGAATAATAATCAATAATCAAAACAATTTATAAACTCATTTAGAATTTCATAAAAAGATCCAGCATCATCCTAGCAAACAAATTAGTTCATCATCAAAGAATCAAAACTAAATATTAAACCCAAAGTAGAAGTCATCAAAATAAAAATAAAAAGAAAACACATAAAAGAAAAAGAAAGAAAACTCTTTTGGATCGAGAATCGTTCGAAGTCACATCCCAAGTCTCCTAGTATCCATTCCTTCTCACGTTTCTTTGCTGCCCAAAGTCTCTCTCTTCCTCTCTATGGTTCTCCTTCGATTGTTTCTGTTTTCGGTCTCTTATGGGCAGCTGTCTCTTCTTCTCTTTTCTCCCAAGGCTGCTGTCTTCTTCTTCCCACTGCCAAGCTGCTGCTCTCTTCTTTTTCTAGCAGCTACTGTTGCCTTGTTCTTCTTCTTCTTCGATCGCAGCACACAGTTCTGCAGCTCCCTCTTCTTCTTTTGGCCGCAACTCTCTCATCTCTTCTCTTCCCGAAACTGCAGCTGGTTTCTTTCTATTTTTCTTCTTCTTCTTCCTGCAGCTCACAGCCCTCGTTTCTCTCTCTTGGCCACAGCTCAAGCCTCCAACAACCTCTCGTCCCCAAAAACCCCTCGCTTCTCCTCTTCGCTGCGCTTTTAAACGCAACAGATAGGGCACCAAAAATCATGGTCGCGACTTGCATGCATGTCGCGCGCAAGTCGTGTCACTACTTTTATTTTATTTTTTTTCCTTTTTAAACATCAAAACGGCGCCGTTTTGCACTAGCTCTTTGGTGCCAAAACGGCGCCGTTTTACACTAGCTCTTTGGTGCCAAAACAGCGCCGTTCCATTAAAACTCAATTTCCTTTGGTGCAAAACGTACCGTTTCACTAAAGCTGGTGGAACTTTCTGAAATTGTTGTTTTGGCCCCGAAGTCTGAGATGCTTCCACAAAGGCCCTTATTACCACGTTACTGAAATTACACTTTATTCTCAAAAATATATAAAATCTTCACTTGGGTCCCTACACCTGCACACTCAAGAAAAATATTAAAAACACCCAATAATTACCCGAGAGCCAAAAGTAAGTAAAGAAATGTACTAATAAATGCTCATTTTTTATCAAGAAATGGAGCCAACAACTGCTCATCAAATTTTTATCGAAATCTTAGAAATGGAAGCTTATCGCCTCAGCTGAAATCCCCTTTAGGTAAAATTTGTTGCAATTATATTCTTCTCCAATTTTGGGTCATTATGGGGGAAGTAAAAGGGAAAGGAAGGATGTGGGGGTTAAAAAGCAAATGTTGGAAGTTGTTTTTGGTTCCAATTTTGAAGCGGCGTAGCCTAGGGTCCAGGCTTGCCAAGAGCAATAAAACTGCTATATTAGAACGTATGGGGGTTGGAGAACCCCTGTGCATTCATGGCCCTCAAAAGGGTTGTTAAGAGATTTTCTCCAAATTTAGTGTTCCTTAATGAAACAAAGATGTGTGGTGGTCAAAATAATCGGGTTAGGCAAAAGCTGAGGTTTAGTGATAGGTTTTTTATGAAGTATGAAGGCAAACGTGAAGGGTTAATGTTACCGTGAAATGATTTTTAGAACATTAATGAGTTGCTGAGGGCTGATGAGAAATTAGGTGGGGATGACATGTCTGTTTTAGGAGTGATTAAGTGTAAAAGAGCTTTGTTTCAAAAAAAAAAAAGTTTAGAAGAGGTTTGGATGATTATGAATTGGTACATTTGAGTTTAATTGGCCCAAAATTTTAACTTGGAACAATAAAAGATAAGGGGATCGTAAACAGTAAAGGCTTGATAAATTCTTGGCGAATCAAGCTTGGTTAATTAATTTTCTAAGGCTAGAGTCAATTTTTTAAGGCTTGGTTAATCAATCGGGTGAAAGTGGTTTTCTCCTGATCTTCTGGCACTATAAGAATCTGATTGTATCCCGAAAAGCCATCCAAAAAGCAATAGTAGGCATGACCTGCAAGTCGCTCCGGCACTGATCAATGAAGGGTAAATGAAAGTGATCCTTCTTTGTTGCTGTGTTAAGCTTCCTGTAGTCTATGCAAACTCGCCACCCAGTAGTCATTTTTGTTGGTATTAGCTCGTTCTTGTCATTTTCGGAATCAAGTGGATTGGACTTACCCACTTGCTGTCATAGATTGGGTAAATGATAGCCAAAGGCAGATTACCTTTGGCTGCCTTATTTGAACTTCAAACTAAAATTTTTTTTAGAAGTCCTTGGTTGCCTTGTTTGAAGTTTTAACTTTAAACTAGCTTCCTTATTCAAAATTTTTTTAAAAAGTGTTTTTAATGTGGTGAAATTTGATGGGCTCGAGTTCGATAAGCTCAGTCCTTTAAAAAAAATTATTTTATTGTAGCTTTGGGTTACCCACTTTTAATTTATTTTTTTAGAATATTTTAATTTTTCAATTAATTTTTTAAAAAAAATTCAAAATCGGAACTAGCACCGTGTGTAATCGAATTTGGAACGTGGAAAATTGGAATCGAGAACTAACGTGGAACCGTCAATTTCGGAACAGAAACCGATCCCTAAGGGAACCGAAATCGTGGTCCATCTCTACAATCAAGCCACGTTTGCCCTTTATTCGGGATGCCTCCTTCTATTTGACAAAGTTCAAAATTTGAACTTTTGGTGACCCGTTGGTTTATTTTGGACCTCGTTTATTCCTTTGGGTTTGGGCTCCTTTTAGCTGGGCCTTTATGTTTTTATAAAGGGTTTCGGCAAATAGTTGGGCTTTAGACCTGTTTAATGTCTTTTTATACTATGAAGTTTGTGAATTTGTATATATGACTTGAGCTTGGTGCCATTTTCGGCCTCTACAATTTGCCTCCAAACTCCTTTACTTAAGCTCTATGTTTTTGTCCAGGAGTTTAATATGTCGAGTCGATTGTGTCGAGCGCTTCCTTTTTGTTACTTCTTTGGGTAGAGTAAGTACCTTGCTAAGCAAAGATGTAGTAACAACATATTTTACCTGTGGTTGAGTGTGTCGAGTGCCCTTTTTATAAGGAAAGGTCGAACCTCCTACGGAGAGGGTTTTAGTAGGTTAATCACTTTGTCAAACGTCTCTCTCAACATAGATGATCGACCATATGTGTTAGATGGTCAATCCCAAACTCGAATATGTTACTGCGCTTTTTTGTAGTGGTCAAAAATGGCACCAAGCCCAAGCATCAAGCCTAATATACATTAGAACCAAGTCCGAATGCAAATCCACAAACTTCAAAGTACAAAAAAGCATTAAACAGACTCAAAGCCCAACTATTTGCCAAAACCCTTTATAAAACATAAGGTCCAGCTAAAAGGAGTCTAAAGCCCAATGGATAAACCAAGCCCAGAATAAACCAATGGGTCACTAAAAGTTTAAAGTTTGAACTTTGTCAAACAGAGAAAGGAGGCATCCTGAATAAAGGACAAACCTGGCCTGATTGGGAGATGAGATTTGATCCTTCATTCAACTGGCAGATACAAAAGTTCTATAGACTCACTCTGAGCGTCATGCTGTTGAACCTCTCAACTCTGATATATTTTCTCTTTTTAGCAATTCGCGATCATTAATCCATCTCAGTTTCAATCACTAACCATCGAACCACCAGTCTCAATGAGTATTTCATTTACGACTAGTTTATTACAATGTCACTCTTTTAATCGGAATTATTGACTTGATCGTCGGAGTGCATTTAGTTGACACCACCTCGGTGTTCCAAGCAATCTATAGTCTACAATGTTTATCATAAAAAAAAATCATGGTATTATTTAATGTAGATTTTAGGTTATTTGGGTATTTTCATGTGTCATTTGGGGAATTTATTTTTTTATTTTTAGTAATTTTTCATTTTCAAGGTTTCCATTCTTAAACCTCTACAGTTCTTTAGGTTTACCATAAAAAAATAATCTTTTTAGATAGATCCTCAATTCCATGATTTTAGGGTTTTGTTTTTCCTCGAGATTTGTATTATGGCTTAATTCAATTTGTTCATGTAACACCCCTAACCCGACTTTTATTATAATGTAAAATCGAGTTAGAGGATGTCACATACTTCGTTATTAATAAGCTCGGGAATAATATTATATCTAAAAAAAAAAAATTTCAAAAATTTCGGCAGAGTTCCGCCTGTATTTTGGAAATTCCAAAAATATCAAAAACCTGTTTAAGACAAGAAAAGCACTTCTAAAAGCAAATCTATTTCTCAACTACCATTCGGACATCCCGTCCGTCTCAAAATCCACTTATCATTCACGTTGTTATAATAATCCAACCATTAATAAAAGAAAATCATTCCCGTTACATTCAATACCAACATAAAAACCTAAGCAATATTTTGTCTACCAGACTAATATTTAATACAAAATATTTATATATACACACACACACACACACATACATGATATTCAAAGATAAAATATCTACCCAAAGTTAGGAAAGGATATGACTTCTTGGATCTTTTTGCAGATGTAACTTTTCTTCAGTTTTTCCCTATAACGCTCGATCTACTACCTGCGTGCAGTAAATCCAACACACTAAGCATATTTGATTAGTGGGTGTACACAATTTGAAATTCATAATTTTGATTTCAAATATCATAAAACCACATTTTTAAACTACAAAATTCAACAAACAATTCGATTTTAAGCAAATAAGCATTCAACATAAACTATGTATTTTCCAAAACCTTTTTCATATAACTTTACACAAAATTATTTATTTCCTATATTTTATCATGTATATATATATATAGACACACACACACACACACATACACACACACTTTATTTTTCTTTCATAACCCACTTTACACATACAAATACTTAAATGTCCCTAAACGTTTTTTTTTTTCAGTGCCCTTAATAAACTCTGACACGATACCATGGACTGAAAAACGGGTTGTCTCGGCATCGGACACTCGGTGCCTACCCGCCGGACAATATCGTTTCAAAAGTATACACATCAATTCTGGGGTCGGACGCTCGGCGCCTTTAAAAGCCCAGTAATTAAAAACAACCTGTGAACATATCAGCGCAGTACTACTAAATTATCCTATTGGCATGTCAATTTCCAATCCCCACCTACCAATGTCTAGGTTTACTAGGGCGATTCCAATTTTCAATATAATATATATATATATATATATATATATATATATATATATATATATATATTCTCACAATTACATTAGTAAACAAACTTTTACAAAATTCATACTCGACTATACTTTCATTTCCGTTTTTCACATTTAATCAAATTCGAATGTCACGGAAAACATTTATCAATTCGTAGTGCAAAGTAAAATTTCAAAACCATCTCATTTCACACACACATTCGGCCAACCAAGTTAACTGTTGACATTTGTTTAAAATCATCAATTTGCTTTATAATTTATTAAGCATACTATCAATTAACCTATAAGATAACTTAAATTGAACAAAAATACCCAAGTTTACACACATGACCAAATAAGGGCAGCCATGAACTCTTTGCAAAATCAACCAATTTTTATCATTTAACACATCCAAACAATTCACAAACATTATTCACATATAATTTTCAACTTACATTAAATAAAAACATGGAATTCATGACATTTTTATTTAGGAATACCATACTAGTAAAAAGAGAATTTCAATCTAAGTGTACACCAACCTTATCAGTGCTTGATTCCACCTTTCCAAGGCTCCAATGGTACTCCTACTACTTTTCTTTCCTTTTTCCTTGCCCCTCCTTGGTTAGGAGGGTTTCTCCTTGCTCTTTTTTTTTCCTTCACTTTCTTCTTGAATTTTTGCTAGAATCAAGGGGGTTATCACTCCAAATGAAGCATGGAACACTTATATAGCAAGAGAAGAGATGATTGAAGCAATTTGTGGTAAGAAAATTAAAGAAAAAATGGAGGAGAAGTGAAGATAAAGTACACGGCTGGAGGAAGAAGAAAAGTGCAGGATTTTTTTTTTTTCTAAGTGTCCTTTATATAGTCGAACTTCAATGTCTAATTGCTTATTTTGTCCCTCAAAAAATCCTTAATTGCAATACTATCTTTAGTCCCTTAAAAGCATTTTCATTGGCTAAACATAAATTTCATCTAGAACTCTCTTAATTTAAATTTCATATAAGTTCAAATCAATTAATTCATGCCATCAATCTAACTTTTAATATGTCTTGTTCTCATTAGCCAATTTCTCATGACATGGATCACCAATTTGATATTATTCTTTGTCTCTCAAATATATATATATATATATATATATATATATATATATATCTATCTATATCTACCAATCAAATCCTCTCATTCATTTCCAAAATTAATTCATTCCTTTATAAAAAAATACTTCTCAAGAAAATATAATTTCCTTAAAACTTCACATTAAAATCAATTTCACAATCTAATAAATATTTTCTAAACTTTATTCTTCTCCAATATACTATATGCATCACTTACTTCCCTTTTTCATGCTCAATAATAATTAAAGAATACTAATTGTATTTAATAAAAATTAGAGGCGTTACAGTCCAAGTAACTTCACTGAAAATCTCCAAAGTTCAAAGATGGTATGTTCGGGTCTGTGATCTTATTATAATTTTAGTGTCCATCATGGGTTTGGTGTAGTTATATGTTTAGAATGATCTGAGTTTGAACTAAAAATAATTAAATAAGTTTGTTGATTGTTATTTTTTATTTTTATTTTTTATTATAAGGGATTTGTTGATTGTTAGAAATTTATTATATTTTACATTTATTAACGATAGAGTATTTAGTGGATTTTACATTGGATTTGAAAAAAATATCAAATAGAGCTAAGAGCACTAAAGGATAAAATATGATTTCGCCGAACGTGAAAAATATTGGTTAAATGAACTATGTGAACACCGACTAGAAATGCACGAATTAAACCTGAAATAAGCTGGTCCACTGCAAGAATCTAAAGCCAAGGGAATGGTTTATTCTTGCCTGTCTTAAACATGTAGTCGAATGACTTATTCTAGTCTTGGAACAGAAGAGGTTTATTCTTTAGCCCTAACAGCTAATTGCTAACAGCGTGTTAAGGGATAGGATGGTTCTTTCCAGTCCTGAAATAGCCTGTTAGGGGGTAGGATGGCTTATTAGGTTTGGCTCAATCCCTAGCCGTAACTTGTTCTTGAGTGTGATGAGCTGAATTGCGATTATAAATGCTTATTCATTGGTGGAATTGGCTTATTTCCGTAGACGTGAGACGAGCCGATGCGTTCCAGTTATGTAGATCATGAGCCGAACCATTCGGCTTATGTGACTTATTTTGGGATAGAATGACTTAGTATCGCCAAGTTATGTCATCGTCTTAATCCGACCCTCTTTAGCTTATTCCGTTAATCCGGCCCTCTTTAGCTTATTCCGTTGATGGCTCAGCTTATTCTTGGTAAGCATATTAAATGGATTTTATTGTAGTCCCGGAACAGCCTTATTCCAAAGTCAGAACGGCTTATTCTCGACTGGAATGGCTTATGCATACCATAGCCGTCTTTTGACTTATTTTGGTGTTGGAACAGCTTATACTTGAGCCGGAAGATGTAGGCGAGTGGAGCCATTCAAGCCATTGGGCTTATGCTTGAGCCATTCGATTAAGTGGCTTATTTTGATGTTCGGACGACTAGTTCTAGCTCTGAAACAGCTTATTTACTGCTTAAGCCTTATCTGGAATGGCTTATTCAAGCTATATAACAGCTTATTCATTGGTGAAATTGGTGTATTTATGCCGACTTGATCCGAGCCGAGAGCTTGAGTCGATCTGTAAAGCTTCAGCCGGATACTTTCGGCTTGACCGAGCCTTTCGGGCCTAAGTGGCTTATTCTCGGGTCGGAACAGCTTATGCTTGAGTCGTTTGGTTAAGTGGCTTACACAGCTTATTCTGAAGTTCAAACACTAGATCCAGCTCTGGAACAGCTTATTCGCTTCTTAAGCCTTCACTGGAATGGCTAGGATTTGAGCCGAACCAAGCCGAGCCATTAGGCTTCTGAAATTGGCTTATTGATGGGTTGCTGCCAGTATATGGCTTATTATAGAGCCGAAATGGCTGATCGTGAACTGGACCCCTTGAACAGATCAAATTGATGGGCCAAATCTAATGGCTTATGTAAACGTGAATCTTTAAAAGCCCAAGCCTCCAAATTGATCAACATTACTATTGTTAGCTCAATATAAAATGATTTTTACTTAATTATTTCGATCCTAATCCATATAATCCCTAACTTTTGAATTTCCACAGAAATTTAATTACTAATTAATTTAGGAATTCGGGGCCTTTAATTGAACCCAATATTCGAATTGTTAATAACAAAAATTTGTCAATTCAAAAGAAAATAAAATCTTGAATACCAGGATACAGGATCTTACAATGCCCTTAGTTCTGAAATGTGAAAAATGGCAACAATAATGCCATTCCCACATCACGTTCAAGCATAAATAATTAGAAAACCCTATAAATGAAAAATACTTGAACAGGAATCAATAACCATGATAAAAAAAAATTAAAAAATCTAATAAAATAACTCTGCATTCATAAATTTTAATTGAACCCAATAATACTCTTCAGATCCACTCGCTACATGTATCAAGCATAAAATTTTTATAATCTGATACTTCCATCAATAAATATTTAATTCATAAACTAAATACAACCCAAATCAAGGAGTCTAATCCAAACATATATAATACCAAAAAAATAAAGCTTGTATAAATATCAGAAAAGAAAAGAAAACTCAGTTGTCTTTACAATAGTAGATGCATTCAGAAAGCAAACGATCTGCAAATGCCTCAATAATTACAAAAATAACCACTTATGTCTCTAAATGTTATGTGCCTAATTGAATCCCACATCAACTAAGTATGAGATTAGTGATCGGGATCTCACATTGGCTAAGTATGGGATTACTCGCACCCTCTTCGCAGTTCTCACAAGCCGGTTTTTAAAATGATACCCAATAGATTCACATCAATACAAAGATATCTTGTACCTACAGCAACAATCTATCAAGAAATAATTCCAATCGAAATTCTAAATAATCTATTGGCTCACCAAAATTATAAAAGCATGGATGTTTTTACTAAATAATAGGAAAAGCATGACTGAACCTATAAATAAGATTATATAATATCCATCAATCATTAAAAGAAGCTAAACCAAATATTAAATTGAACAAATCAAAAACTAAATTTATATTGAAATACTTGTCTAAATTGAATCAACAATACGCATAAATAATCTTAGTTTTCTCCCGTCACCTTAGTTAGGAGATTAGTTCTCCATGAAAAGAAATACAAAAATAGATAAAAATGAAGGAAGGAGAGGTAGTAGCTTCTCTTCTCCTCTATTCTCTCTCTCCTTTCTCTCTTTGTTGGATGATTTCTTAAATGAAGGAAATGGGGTATTTATAAGAAAATTCTAGGTATTGTTCATCGGGGTACTGTTCACGAGTGCGGCACTGTTCACGCACTGTTCACGTCGTCACTGCTTACACATACGGACTGTTGACGTCACTCTTCACAGGTGGCACCGGCCATTGACTGTTCAAGCCGTCATTTCACTGTTCATACTGCACTATTCATGTGTACGGTACTGTTCATTATGTACTATTCACGTGTACGATACTGTTCACATATGCCACATCATCAGAAAAATATGCTCAAAATATATAAGATTTATAGACAATAAATATCACTTTTGAGTACTCATCAATATCAATACAAAGAGTTTCTTGAAATAGAACATACATGAAATTACAGATAAGCTAAAACCTCAAAAAGAGAGAGCAAGCACATGCATGGGCAAAAAAACACAAATAGAGACTACAATGTACAAGGAGAAGTAAAGTCTCGTTCCGTACACCCAGTTGGACCTACAACAACATTCTTTAGCAAATTTTTTTTATGGTATTTGCATTGTGCTCATCCTATTAATTGTCCTTTGCTCACTAGAATTCATATTTCTTCAGCACCACCAGTAACACTTTTTGCTGCAAATCCTGTAGAAAGCTTGAATAATGAAGAAGTCACACATAACATCAGCATTAGAAAACATTGAATAGTTACCTGAAAGTTCAGACCAAAGTTTGGTGTGCTTAAGTGGATGTTCAGAGACTTTGATTCCAAACTTCTCTTGTGCTCAAGACGCGTAGAATTGCCTGATGATGCACTGTGGTAGTTACTTAGGCCTCGTAGGAGCTGAGAAACCTAATGCATAAACAATTCAATACAGAACCTTAAATGTTTGAAACCTATAATTAACTTCAAAGCATGAATACTGCATATCAAATTCCAACTTATTACACAGAATATCAACACACGTGAATAAACATCCATATTAAACACAAAACCAAATGCTAAACTCACGTAACAATTTGGAATGTATGCCATATTTTTACTTGTTACGCGCAGACACAAGAAAACAACCAGAGCTTACGATGCCTTCTTCAACTTGGCAAAATGTGTTCTTTTATTAGTTCAGCCATGATAGGTATAGTAGTAGAAATCAAGCTGCAACGTAGACCGTGAATCATATCAGATTTTGCAGATTTTGCAAAATATTCCTCCATTCTTGAAAAAAAAACTTTAGTTTCAACATTTTGTAGTCATCAAAATCATCTCAACTTTATTGGAGGAAAAAAAAAAAGAAGTGTGGGAGAACCGAAACCAGTGGTTCTCGTAACCAGGGTTCGGCCAGTTCGTGTTCGATTCCTTTTTTCAAAAATAAAAAATCAGTCGTTGGGCCAACGGCCATATGGCAGAGGTCAGAAGCCAACGGTTAGTCTTCTGACCTCTGCCATATTTCAATTGGGGGCCTTGAAAATTACAGCATGTTCCCTATATTTCTCAAAATTTTATTTTTATCCCTTGCCAAAAAAACTAGGGAATTTAGCAAAATTGCCCAAGCTCCACTAACAGTTGCAACACTACCCAAGCTCCACTAATTTTTGCAACATCTACCCAAAGCCATTTTTTGGACAAAATTGCCCTTACTTTTACATTTGACCACTGCACTTTCTTCTTCTTCTTCGCACTGTCTTCTTCTTCTTCATCATCTACGCAAATTTCTTCACCTCACCCGGTTCTCTCTTCGTCTCTTCTTCTCTTCTCTTCTTCACATTTTCTTATTTTTCCTCTCTTATCTTCTCCATAAATCTCTTACCCAACCTAAGCCAAGAAATTCTGAAGTTATCTCTTGCAAATAAACCATCGATCCATCTCACACAGTCTTCTTCTCCATCAAAAATTCCAAGGTTAGTGTTAAACTTTTTTTTTTTAGTCAATGCAGACCTTTATGGGTTTTGAATCAGTTGTAGACATTTCACATTTGTTAATCCTCCATCAAAAAAATGAAGAACGAATTTTTATAAAAAAAAATTTTCATCATGCCGACCCGATGGTTTTGGCCCGATGCGTTGTTTTTTCATTGTTTTTGGCCCGATGGTTTTATCATGTCGGCCCGATGGCTGGCCTTGGCCCGATGGTTTGATCATGTCGGCCCGATGGTTTTATCATGTCGGCCCGATGGTTTTTCTTCATGTTTTTTTCATTGTTTTTGGCCCGATGGTTTTATCATGTCTGCCCGATGGCTGGCCTTGGCCCGATGGTTTGATCATGTCGGCCCGATGGTTTGATCATGTCGGCCCGATGGTTTTTCTTCATGTTTTTTCATTGTTTTTGGCCCGATGGTTTGATCATGTCGGCCCGATGGTTTGATCATGTCGGCCCGATGGTTTTTCTTCATGTTTTTTCATTATTTTTGGCCCGATGGTTTGATCATGTCGGCCCGATGGTTTGATCATGTCGGCCCGATGGTTTTTCTTCATGTTTTTTCATTGTTTTTGGCCCGATGGTTTGATCATGTCGGCCCGATGGTTTTATCATGTCGGCCCGATGGTTTTATCATGTCGGCCCGATGGTTTTTCTTCATGTTTTTTTCATTGTTTTTGGCCCGATGGTTTTATCATGTCGGCCCGATGGCTGGCCTTGGCCCGATGGTTTGATCATGTCGGCCCGATGGTTTTTCTTCATGTTTTTTCATTGTTTTTGGCCCGATGGTTTTATCATGTCGGCCCGATGGTTTTATCATGTCGGCCCGATGGTTTTTCTTCATGTTTTTTTCATTGTTTTTGGCCCGATGGTTTTATCATGTCTGCCCGATGGCTGGCCTTGGCCCGATGGTTCATCATGTCTGCCCGATGGTTTTTCTTCATGTTTTTTCATTGTTTTTGGCCCGATGGTTTCATCATGTCGGCCCGATGGTTTTTCTTCATGTTTTTTCATTGTTTTTGGCCCGATGGTTTTATCATGGCCCGATGGCTGGCCTTGGCCCGATGGTTTGATCATGTCGGCCCGATGGTTTTATCATGTCGGCCCGATGGTTTTTCTTCATGTTTTTTCATTGTTTTTGGCCCGATGGTTTTATCATGTCGGCCCGATGGTTTTTCTTCATGTTTTTTTCATTGTTTTTGGCCCGATGGTTTTATCATGTCGGCCCGATGGCTGGCCTTGGCCCGATGGTTTCATCATGTCGGCCCGATGGTTTTTCTTTATGTTTTTTCATTGTTTTTGGCCCGATGGTTTTATCATGTCGGCCCGATGGTTTTGCTTCATGTTTTTTCATTGTTTTTGGCCCGATGGTTTCATCATGTCGGCCCGATGGTTTTTCTTCATGTTTTTTCATTGTTTTTGGCCCGATGGTTTTATCATGTCGGCCCGATGGCTGGCCTTAGCCCGATGGTTTCATCATGTCGGCCCGATGGTTTTTCTTCATGTTTTTTCATTATTTTTGGCCCGATGGTTTTATCATGTCGGCCCGATGGTTTTATCATGTCCACCCGATGGTTTTTCTTCATGTTTTTTTCATTGTTTTTGGCCCGATGGTTTTATCATGTCTGCCCGATGGCTGGCCTTGGCCCGATGGTTCATCATGTCTGCCCGATGGTTTTTCTTCATGTTTTTTCATTGTTTTTGGCCCGATGGTTTTATCATGTCGGCCCGATGGTTTCATCATGTCGGCCCGATGGTTTCATCATGTCGGCCCGATGGTTTTTCTTCATGTTTTTTCATTGTTTTTGGCCCGATGGTTTGATACTTTAATTGAATCAATGTTTTATTTACATTTTTTATTTGAATGCAGGAAGGAGCATGGATGATGTGCAGTTGATAATCAACTGGGATGGACATTGGGTATGTGAACAAGGGGTTTATTGGTATGATGGCAAGAGATCAAAATGGGTGTTATTTCCAAGAGAAGCAACTTATGCTCAACTATTAGATAAAGTGTATGCCGTCACTGGGATTGACAGAAAGTGCTTTCGAGTCATTATAAAGACGGTTGCTCATACCATCCGCCCAAGCATGCCTGTTGAGATAAGTGATGATGATGATGTTGTAATATTATTACGTCAAAAGAATGTTGACCCTTTAGTTTGTATAACCGTGTCTGAGATTGGCCATAGTGACCGACAATTGCAGCAGCAATGTTTTCCAGAGTCATCTAATCAACAACACCATCCCATCAATCTTCAATTTCCTTCATCGAAGGGAAGTAACTACATTCGGGAAGGCTACACACCAAATTTAAATGATGCTACGGTTGAAGAAGAATTTCAAGTTGTTGATGATTTCAGTAACGAAGCCAGAGATAATGAGAAGTCCGAAGATGTTCAGGGTGCTGGAAACAGTAATGAAGGGTTGGTTCGAGCCACGTCTGTAATGTGTTCAATTAATGATGTTGAAGTAGCTTCGAGAGCTATGCCGATTCTGATTGCAAATGGGGAAGTCTTTAACAGTAAGAAAGAGTTGCACTCCCAACTAAGAAGGTACGCTGCTGCAAATCGTTTCAATTTGAAAGTGTGGAAGTCCGATACTTCACGTTTTGAGGTACGTTGTGCTGTTGGAGAATGCAAATGGCGGCTACATGCATTCAAGGTTACAAACACTGATTTTTTTCGGATTACCAGATTTGATGACAAACACAGTTGCTCAATGGAGAAAAGGTTTTCATGGAATAGAAAGGCTAGTGCACAGTTTATTGGCCAACATATCAAGGAGAAATTTCGTGATGGTCGTATCTACAAACCAAAGCAAATCATAAGAGATATCCAAAATGAATTGGGCATTACAGTAAATTACCACAAAGGATATCGGGCTAAACATATTGCTATGGAGGAGGTACACGGATCATTTGAAGTTTCTTTCAGTATGTTACCTTATTATTGTCACATGTTAGAGGAAACAAACCCAGGGACGATCACGAACATTAAGACTGATGATGAAAATAGGTTCATGTATCTGTTCTTCTCCATTAAAGCGTGCATAGATGGTTTCAATGCTGCCATTAGACCGGTTATTGCAATTGATGCCACGTTTCTGAAGGGTTCATATGGGGGCATTTTGTTTGTCGCTGTATGTCAGGACGGGAACGACCAAATATTTCCTTTGGCATTTGGTGTTGCGGATTCCGAGAATGATGCTTCATGGAGTTGGTTTCTATCTCGTCTGCATGATACCATTGGAGATGTTGAAGATCTTGTTTTTGTATCTGATAGGAAAAACAGTATTGTCAAAGCTATTGCAACGGTTTTTCCAAATGCATACCACGGTGCTTGTTTCATGCATTTAGAACGAAATATGATTTCCATTTATAAGAACAAAGATCTTTCCATACCATTTCGGAAGGCAGCCAAGGCCTACAGAGTTAATGATCACTCATTTTACATGCTACAGTTGTCCAGCATTAGTGTTGGAGCTCACCAGTATGTCGTTGATGCTGGAGAAGAGAGGTGGTCCCGAGCATTTTGTCCGAGGAAAAGGTACAACATTATGACTACTAATATTGCTGAGTCGATGGTTTACTTTCGTCGGGCCACAGTGGCCCGATGAAACAAAACCGTCGGGTCGCGGTGGCCCGATGACATTTAATCATCGGGCCACGGCTGGACGATGGTTTTGTCTGATCGGCCTGATGAAACAAAACCGTCGTCAAGCCGTGGCCGGATGATTAAATGTCATCGGGCCATCGCGACCCGATGGTTTTGTTTCATCGGGCCACTGTGTCCTAGGAAAGTAAACCATCGGCCAGCTGAGACCCGATGAGTCATCGGGTCTCAGCTGGCCGATGGTTTACTTTCCTAGGACACAGTGGCCCGATGAATGTAAACCATCGGCCAGCGAAGACCCGATGAGTTTTTCATCGGGTCTCAGCTGGCCGATGGTTTTCTTTCGTCAGTACCTCAGTGGCCCGATGAATGTAAACCATCGGCCAGCGAATACCCGATGAGTTTTTCATCGGGTCTCAGCTGGCCGATGGTTTACTTTCGTCAGTACCTCTGGCCCGATGAATGTAAACCATCGGCCAGCGAAGACCCGATGAGTTTTTCATCGGGTCTCAGCTGGCCGATGGTTTACTTTCCTAGGACACAGTGGCCCGATGAATGTAAACCATCGGCCAGCGAAGACCCGATGAGTTTTTCATCGGGTCTCAGCTGGCCGATGGTTTACTTTCGTCAGTACCTCAGTGGCCCGATGAATGTAAACCATCGGCCAGCGAAGACCCGATGAGTTTTTCATCGGGTCTCAGCTGGCCGATGGTTTACTTTCATCGGACCACTTAGACAGTGACCCGATGAAACAAAATCATCGGCCAGACGTGGCCCGATGCCCAAAACACAAATTTGTAAACAAATAATCAGAAGAAGAAATTTTTCCTTACTTTGAACAAGAACAGAAGAAGACGATTTCCTTGCTGTGCAGACCGCTTTATAACGCGACTCGCTGAACCTGCAAACACAAACGAAACGAAGAAGACAGACGAAGAAGACAAACGAAGAAGACAAACAGCAGCAGAGAACACAAATGCAGAATACGAACAGGCTACGAACAGCAGTTGAGATGAACAGCAGTTGAGATGAACAGCAGTAAAAACAAGCAAGTCAAAAACTGTAAAGTGAAAACGTGGAGTCTGGGTCAAATGTGAAACTAAGGGCAAATATGTCCAAACAAAGTCTTTGGGTACCGGTTGCAAAAATTAGTGGACTGTGGGTAGTTTTGCAATTATTGATTACTGTTTGGGCAATTTTGCTAAATTCCCAAAAAACTATCTAAACCCACAATTCTCAATCTCTCTCTCTCTCTCAATTTGTTCAATTTCAATTATTTATTTAAATTCTATAGTTTTTTTTTCTTTCAAATTATAAAATTACAATGGCATCAAGTTCCAGAAGATCCGTTTTCAGAAGGTCGGTTTCCAGCAGAGACAATGAATCGGTGTCGGACATGCCAATTCAAGAAGAGCAGAGTCACCGTGATGTACAATTCAACGAAACAGATTTTGGTGATTACCTGCAACAAAGAGCATTTGAGGAGGAAATATTCGGTAATCAAATTCCTCCTAATTTTACTCCTCAATTTTCTCAACCCGGTTCCTCTTCTCAATTCCCCCCAAACCTAAGCAGCCAATTCGTACATATGCCGGATTTGAACAAGTACAAATCTGAACCTTTTAAAGTTCACAAGAAGAAGGTGGAGAAAGAACTGGGGAACATGGTAGTAACTTACAACTATTATTCCAAAAAATTTAAGTGGAACAAATCCAGAACATACGGACGTACTGGAAACACATCAACAACAGTCATCCTGTAGAAGCAACCCGAGCACACGGACAATAACAAATTGCCAAGTACACATCTCCTAACCACCCATTATTTAAATATAGTGATCAAAATAATAGAGAAGAATTAGCTAAAATGGTAGCGACCGAACATTTACCTTTAGTTTTTGTGAAAAAATTGAATTTCTTAAATATTGTCACAACGCTTAAATCCCGCTGCATGTAGGGTACTTAGGACTACTTTGAAACATACTATATGTGAAATTTATTAAAAAGAAAAAAAATCATTAGTTAAATATTTTAAAAATTATGTGGGTCGTGTGTCTATTTGTGCCGATATCTGGAGTGATCATTGGCAAAAACATTTATATTTAGGACTCGTCTGTCATTATATTGATGAAGTATGGGAGTAGCAAAAAAGAATTCTTGCATTTAGAGTTTTTGATGACTCCATACTGCTGATAATATATATAAATTGATAAAAATAATTTTTGAAGAATATTCTATTGAAAATAAAATTTTTGCAATTGGTTTTAAAAACGCCGCAAACAATACTGCTGTCATTCCACAATTATTACAATTGTGTAACCTCTATTTTGGCAGCAGATTTTTTCATCAAAGATGTTTTTGCCATGTTTTAAATTTATGTGTACAAAATGGTTTGCAAACACTACAAAATTTTATTACACCAATTATGGATGCTATCTATTATTTGTGGAAACATCCCAGTATCATGAAACAATGGGCTAGGTTCTGCAAATCTCACGGGAAGCATCCATTAGATTTTTCCGTGATGTTCCAACTCATTGGAACTCCATGTACAAATTATTGTGTGAAAGTTATGAGTATAGGGAATTATTAGTTATATTTATGCAGTATAATATTAATAGTATTAATTTGTTTCCTCATCATTGGGATGTTTATACTAAAATTTGTATACTTTTAAAAAATTTTAATGATGCAACAAATACTTTATCTGGTATATATTATTCAACCTTATATTTATTTTTTATAGAAGCCATTAATATTTTAGGTGCACTTAATGAGTGTGCACAAGAATTGGATTTATTTGAATGTATTAATGCAATGCAACAAAAATGGTTAACTTATTACAGAGAGATTCCTATGATTTATATAATTGCATCAGTTTTTGACCCTAGGTGTAAATTTAATAATTTATATGAATATTATACTCTTTATTATCAATCTTTAGGTATAACTGGTATAAATATTAATGCTTTATTTAATAATGTTAGGAGTTTATTTTATGAATTGTATCATGAATATCGTTCTATATATGGTCCCTCGTTGAACATTGTTGTTCAGCAACCGGATATAAGCGGTTCTCAATCTCAATTTAGTGTTCCCTCCGTACTAAGGAAGTTAGGGTCAAGTTTGTTGTCAAAAAAAGTCAAAGAAAACGGGGGATACATCATCAACCTTTGTTTCAGAGGTTGAAGTTTACCTAAACACCTCCTTTGAGTTTGTGGACAACGATGACTTCAACCTTCTACACTGGTGGAGGGATCACCAAACTAGCTTTCCAATTTTGGCCATCATTACCAAACAAGTTTTTGGAACCCCTGTCTTAATCGTGGCAGTCGAACAGAAATTTAATGCAGGCGGCAACATTCTGGACGAGAGATGGTCGTTGCTGAGTCCAGACTCAATTCAGATCCAGGTCTATGTTGACGATTAGACGAAGGAGTCATACCGGCAGTAGGAAATGGACGGAGTGTCAGACGACAACGACTTCTTCGACACCAACGATGATACAATGACCACTAAAGATACAAGCGACGATTGATCACGCTCGGAACATAAAAGGTAACATAACTACACGGGCTTTGATTCCTCCTATAGGATACGTAGGCAGCTTAATTGAGGTAAAATTAAGTGCAAGCCCTAATTTCTTATTTATTTATTTAAATTTTTTTTTTCTTTTATAGTTTTATTTATGATATTATTGTAATTTTATTTCAATTTTATCGTTATTTTATTACAACCCACTTTTAATTTTTTTTTACATTTTATTTTCTTAAATTATTTTTAAAATTCTTTAATTTTAAAAAATATATATTATGCTAGTTCCGGTTCTTGGAACTGGCGGTTCAACCGCCAATTCCAACTGTTGCGGTTCCTCTCCAGCTCCAAAACCGGAACTAGTACCCCCCAATTCCGGTTCCGATTCTCCTCTAGGAAGACCAAAACTGGTGGTTCCAGAACAGTTAGAAATACTCTATTATATTTATGAATCAAAGTTGCGAAAATTACGTGATGGACGAAAAATCAACATTTTTACAGGTTATAACAAAGGAATATTTGGGAGAAAAAATACGAAATGCATATTTAAATGCGTAATGTCATTTTATACAATATATTTTACATCAAAAACAATTAGAAATAGTCTATTTTATCTATGAATTGGAGTTGGAAAAATTTCGAGATGGACGGCGAATTAGCATTTTTCTCTATAAAGGGATATTTTTAAAAGAAAATTACGAGACACATATTTAAATACAAAATATAATTTTACACAATATTTTTACATAGAACAGTTAGAAATACTTTATTCAATTTATGAATTAAATTTAGAGCAATTTCGAGACGATCGGAAAATTAGTATTTTTGTAGGTTATATAAAAAGGGATATTTTGAAAAACAATTACGAGTCGCGTATTTCAATGTAAAATGTAATTTTTAGAGCTAATTGCATGAACCTCCTTTGAGGTTTTGTCAACTACAAGCAGAGTCAACTTTTTCATTTATTGACAAACACCTTTCCTGCCCTTAGTAAAATTTGGTCAAATGTAACAGTTGATCAGGGGAGGTCTTTGTCAAAGACCTAAAGAGTTGGTTAAAAGTTGACTCCGCCTGTAATTGAACAAACCCAAAAGTGGGGAGATCTTTGTTAATAAACCCAAAAGTTGACTCCGCCTGTAATTGATTAAACCTCAGGGGAAGTAGACGTTATTTACTCTAATTTTAAATAATAATTTTCATAGAATTGTTAAAATTACTTTCTTATTTTTATGAATCGAAAAATTACCATTTTTATGGTTATATTAAATAGATACTTAGATGGAAAATTATAAGTTGCATATTTTAAGTTATATTAAAGAAGTATTAACATTTTTATAGGTGAATGGATATTTGGGAGATTTACGATGGACATATTTTAATGCAGAATACAATTTTACTCAATATTTTTATATAAAACTAATAAAATTACTTTATTTTATTTGTGAATCAAATTTGTATCCATTCTGAGACAGCCGAATAATTAGTATTTTTCTTTTTTTGGTACAGAGGAGGGCAAAGCCCAAAAACAATAACAAAACTAACACACAAGAGAGATTACTAGCAAAAGAAAGGTCCTTCAAATAATATTCAAAGATGTTGTAGATACTGGGATATTTGGTTATAATAAAAAATTAACATTTTCATTGGTGATAACAAAGTGATATTTGGGCGAAACATTACGATGCACATATTTCAATATAGAATGCGATTTTATTTTTGTATAGAAATTCTAGAATTATGTTATTCTATTTATAAATCAAATTTCGAACAATTTTGAGACAATCGAATAATTAGTATTTTTATAGGTAAGAAAGTTGGTGGGGGGGTGTTGTGGGGGTGGAACAATACGATTTTACACCGGATTTTCGCATACAACTGTTAAAACTCTTTTCTATTTATGAATCATAATTGGAATCATTTCAAGACTGAAAAAAAAAATTAGTTATATAATAAACGGATATTTGGAGAGAAAATTACGATACACGTATTTTAATACAAAATACGATTTTACACAATATTTTTACTTAGAATTGGTAAAAATACTCTATTGTACTTATAAATCTAATTTTGATCATTTCGAATAGTCGAAAAATTGGTATTTTTATAGATTATTGTAAATGGATATTTAAGGGGAAATTACGTGGCTCATATTTCAATGGGGAATACAACATTAAACAGTAATTTTATATAGAATTGCTATAAATATTTTATTATATTTATGAATCAAATTTTTGGTTAGAGACAGTCGAAAAGTTAGTTTTTTTTAATAATAAACGGATAGTGAAGGAAATTTAGCAATACACTGTAAGCTATATTCAATCCTAAATGCGAAATTAATCATAGCAAGGATTGAAAACTGAAAAATATTCAGAATACTAACCTCCTACCATTGATGCTACAAATGCAATATCTCTAGTTCTCCTATGGCTTTGATTCTTCCAGAACTCTTGTCACTCAAATTTGATGGTGTAACTGAAGTTGTTGTTGAGTATAGAGTTTGGGGACCAAATGCCAACAATTATAGCCAAGTTGGCCGAGATTCCCATCAACTCTCGACCAACTCGAACATCATTCATGGCCAACAGTTGCCATGATCGTGAGCTGTATGAAAGTGGATCAATCCCACTAGATAGGCTAGTGAAGACAGCCTGGATGAGGATGGAGAGTGGACCACATCCAACATTCTCCCACTTAGTCCACACTTCTAACTTAACTACTTATTATATACCCATCAATAATTCATATTAAGGAATAAATACAAGAATTAAGGCAGTAAGTCCTCTAAATAACGAGTATTACCTTCCATGTATTACTGTGTATTCATTTCTTAAATATTATACTTTATATGGCAACAAGTTTCTTAATGAATAAACCCTATGTTTATTCTGGTCCAACACAGATGAATTTCTCAAAATTAAATTAAGGTACACATAAATATGAGAAAAAAACATCATAATTATTAAGAGTTTCATTAAATAACATTGTTAATATAATGAAAAACTACATAATCCCATATTAATTACATGATCCTTGAATTTCAACGGTGGCATGCCCTTAGTCAAAGGATCAGCGATCATCAATTCAGTGCTTACGTACTCAATGACCACTTTCTTTTCTTTAATACGTTCCTTTATGGGTAAATATTTATTGTTGATATGTTTACTTCGACTCCCACTTTTGTTGTTCTTAGTCATAAAAACAGCAACTGAATTATCGCAATACATTCTCAATGGCCTAGAGATAAAATCCACAATTCTAAGCCCAGATATGAAGTTCTTAAGTCATACACCATGCGAAGTAGCCTCAAAACGTGAAACGAACTCGGCTTCCATAGTGGAAGTGGCAGTCAAAGACTGTTTGGCACTCCTCCACGATATAGCTCTGATAGCCATCATAAAAATGTAACTTGATGTTGATTTACATGAATCAACACAGCCAGCAAAGTCAGAATCCGAGTAGCCAATTACTTCCAGATTATCCGTCCATCGATACATAAGCATGTAGTCTTTGGTTCCTTGAAGGTTCCTCATAACTTTCTTTGCAACTCTCCAGTGGTCCAAACCTGGATTACTCTGATATCGTCCCAACATTCCCACAACAAAAGCAATGTCAAGTCTTGTGCAGGCTTAAGCATACATTAGGCTTCCGACAGCAGAAGCATATGGAATGTTTTTCGTTTGTTCCCTCTCAAGATCGTTCTTCGGGCATTGATTCAAATTGAACCTATCACCCTTTACAATAGGAGCAACACTTGGTGAACAATCTTTCATCCGGAATCTCTCTAAAACCTTATTAATATAGGTTTCCTGAGATAGACCCAAGATACCTCAAAATCTATCTCTATGAATTTTAATGCCAATGACATAAGACACTTCACCCATATCCTTCGTATCAAAGTTTTCAGAGAGAAATTGTTTCACCTCATGTAGCAAACCCTTATCATTGGTTGCTAGCAGAATATCATCCACATATAGAACAAGAAAATATATTTTACTCCCACTGACCTTTTAGTATATACATTAATCCATAATGTTTTCTACAAAACCGAATGAAGAAATTACATTGTGAAATTTCAAATACCATTGGCGAGATGCTTGTTTTAAGCTGTATATGGATTTCTTGAGCTTGTAAACCAATTGCTCACCATCACTAGAGGAGAATCCTTCAAGTTGTTTCATGTAAACCTCCTCCTCTAGATCTCCATTAAGAAATACCGTTTTCACATCCATTTGTTACAGTTCAAAGTCAAAATAGGCTACTAATGCCAAAATAACTCTCAAAGAATCTTTCTTAGATACATGAGAGAATGTCTCTGTGTAATCAATTCCTTCTTTCTGAGTGAATCCTTAGCAACGAGTCTTACCTTGTATCTCTCAATGTTGCCCAATGAGTCTTTCTTTGTCTTAAAGACCCATTTATAACCAATGGCTTTTGCACCATTAGGCAACTCAACAAGGTCCCAGACTCGTTACTCTTCATGGAACTCATCGCATCAATGTTAGCATTGTACCATAATTCTGATTCTTTACAACTCATGGTGTAACATCCCAAATTTCGAGGGGTGTTTATTTTATGGTGTCCAAGTGGACCAAATTGAACGGTATGTTTATTTTATGGTGTCCAAGTGGACCAAATTGAACGGTCGAAAACGATGCACGAAGAGAGAGTGAAAAACCGAGACATTGAGCATCGCGACCTGGCCATCGCGACCACAGATCGCGATGAGCTGCTCGCGATGAAGAATGTTGATTCTTGGCAGTGAGCACCGCGATCAGTCACCGCGACCACAGATCGCGATGACTGGCTCGCGATGAAAAAGTGAAAATCCTGGCAGTGAGCATCGCGACCACCAGCGCGACCAAAGCACCGCGAGGTGTGCTCGCGATGAAGGTGGTGGAGTTACTCCAGAGAGCAACGCGACCAGGTCACCGCGACCACAGGTCGCGACGACCGAAATTTTATAAAAAAAAATAAGTCATCGCAGAAATCTCCAGAAAATAGAAAATAGAGAAAGCAGAGAGAAAAGAGACCGAGAAAGAAAAAGAAAAGAGAGAGAAGAAGAAGAAGAAGAAAAAGAAGAAGAAGAGAAGAAGAAGAGAGAGAAGAAAAAGGCCGAAGAAGAAGAAGAGAAGAAAGGAGAAAAGAGAAAAGAAAGAAAAAGAAAAGGAAAAAGAAAAGAGAAAAAGGAAAGAGAAAGGGAAAAGGAAATCCAGAAAAAAAAACTGTGCGAAAAAACGGAAATCAGGTTGGTGTACACTTCTTTTCGAAAATCTTTGTGTTTTTGATTGAATCTAAGTTTATTTGAATGTTTTGATGGATAATTGTTTCTATGTGTATTTTTAAGTTGAATATTCTGAATATTTTGATTAAATCGATTTTTGATTTACAACGATTATTTTAAAAATAAATTGTTTGAGAATATAATTGTTGATTTCGAAAGAAACGGAAAGTTTTGCTATAAAATGTATGAATTATATATTACTAATATTGTTTGAAACGGTGGATTCTTGATGTACAGATATTGAAATGTATGCTGAGTGTACGGGCAAAAATAAAGAATGAAAGTGAATAAATTGTTTGTATACATAAAATGTTACAGAATAAATAAAATGATTGTATGTTTTATTGAGTGAATTTAGACGCTTTTATTAAACTGTTTATATATGATTTCTTTCAGTAAGGAAGTTAAAGATTGAAATGTTTTTATACGATCGTAGTGGAATATTATGAAACGATGAAAATTGAAATGTTTTTATTATGAAATGATTATTTATTTTGATACTTGAGTTAAGTGTACACCCACTAGGCATTATTGCTTAGCGCGTTGGATTTAATCACGCGCAGGTATCAGAGACACCGGGAGAAATAAAGGATAGAGAAGAAGTAACAGCAGATTGAAGGTCCAGAGTCACAGTTTCTTTTGAGTAGTTATAAGTGAATATTATTTGTATATTGTATTTAGTGAAGCATGCATATACAGAAATCTGTAATTTGACATGTATTTATATGTTTTGTAATATGTGTTTTATGATTTATATTCTTTGCAAGTGTTTTTACATACTAATTATATATGTCTTGTTTGAAAATGATTAAAAGTCGCACTAATCGGCAGAGTGCGCAGTGATTTGAAAATGTGGATATAGAAGTGTTGAAAGTATATTGTATTATATTTGTTTTATTGAAAACAGGTTTTTGGGAAATTCGAAAAATAGAGGAAACTCTGCCGAAATTTTTAAAAATAATGATTTGATGGGCTCACTAGAAACATATTTTAAATTAGTAATTGATACGATTTTCAATGGTTTGTAATATATATAAAGTGAATTTAGAAAGTTTTTAAAAACCCGGTAGCGCTCCCTGGGTCGATCCAGTCGGATCGGGTCAGGGGGTGTTACACATGGCTTATGAAAAGGACTCGCGATCATTCTCGGCTCCAACATTATAGTTAGATTCTTGCAGATACACAACATAATCACTGAGAATTGCTGACCTCTTAGTTCTTGTAGATCTTTTTAATGTCGTACCAATATTTTCTTGGGAAATATGTGGTTCAACTTGTCGTTCAGAAGTCTCAGGAAACTCTTAAACAACCTGATCTACTGGAATGTTGTCAACAACTTATGGAACTTCAACGATTGGTTGTTCAACACCAGTTTGTACTTGAGGGGCGCTGTGAACAATAACCAATCTATCACCTGAAGTGGAAGGTTGAGATACTGAATAATCGATTTCAGAAACTATGTTCCTGGTTTGATCGCTCCCACTGATCAAGTCATATTCAAGAAACTTGGCATTTCTTGATTCCACAATCCTAGTACTATGAGATGGACAATAAAATCTGTAACCTTTAGACCTTTCAGCATATCCAATGAAATACCCACTAATGGTCCTTGGGTTCAGTTTCTTCTCTTGTGGATTATAAATTCTCACTTCAGACGGGCATCCCCAAATGCGCATATGTCGCAAACTTGGTTTCCAACCTTTCTATAATTCAAATGGAGTTTTAGGAACAACCTTGGTTGGAACCCGGTTTAATATATACGTTGCTGTCTTAAGTGTTTCAGTCCACAACGATTTAGGAAGATTAGAGCTGCTAAGCATACTCCGCACCATATCCAATAATGTACGGTTTCTTCTTTCTACTACACCATTTTGGTCCGGTGAACCAGGCATGGTATATTGGGCAACAATCTCATGGTCTTGAAGAAACCTTGCAAATAGTCTAGGTGCTTGTCCACTCTCGGTGTATCTACCATAATACTCTCCACTTATATCTGATCTCACGATCTTAATTTGCTTCTCGCACTGTTTCTCTACTTCATCCTTAAAGATTTTAAAGGCATCTAATGCTTCGTTCTTGTTATGAAGCAAGTAGAGATACATATATCGTGAGTAATCATCAATAAAAGAGATTAAGTATTTCTGACCATATGAGTCCATGTCTGGATAACATATATCAATATATATGATCTCTAATATGTCAGAACTCCTATTAGCACCTTTCTTTGACTTGTTCGTCTGCTTTCCCTTTATACAGTCCACACAAGTCTCAAAATCAGTAAAATTCAGTGTATTAAGTACTCCATCATTTACTAATCTTTTAATTCTTTCTATGGAGATATGACCCAATCTCCGATGCTATAATGTAGAGGAATCATCATCAATAACACATCTTTTACTGCCAGTTTGAACATGTATTGAATTATAAGTGGCATTATTTTGTAAATTAATACAGTAAAGACCATCAGATAAAGTATCATTCCCAACGCAATCAGATTTATAAAATAAACTGAAAGATGTTTTTGAAAAATTAAAGGAATATCCAAAAGGTACAAGTCTTGAAACTGAAATTAATTTTCTTGAAAAACTTGGAACATAAAAGGTTTTGTCCAATTTTAAAACAAAGCCACTACTCAAAGTTAAATAGCATGTTCCAATAGCCTCCACATGTGAGCCCATCTTGTTTCCGAATAAGATGCTTTGTTCACTTCCCACTGGCTTCCTTAGGTTTTGCAAACCCTACAAGGAATTCAAAATGTGGATTGTTGAACCAGAATTAATCCACCATGTGTTAATACTTATATTAACCATATTAGATTCATAACAAACAAACGAGATTTGACTACCTTTGTCCTCAAACCATTTTTTTAAATTTGGCGCAATCATTTTTCATGCGTCCCTTCTTTTTACAAAAGAAACACCTAGATTCTTTCCTAATATCAGCTTTGGAAGGTATTTTACCTTTTCCTTTCTGATTGGCTTGAATCTTACCCTTTCCTTGTATAGCCAACATCATACTATCACTTTGCTCCATTAGAAGCCTCCATTCCTCTTGAACACACATGGTCATTAATTCATTGATTGACCATTTATCCTTATGTGTGTTTTACGAGATTTTGAATGGCCCGTACTGTTGTGGAAGGGTGTTTAGGATATAGTGCACAAGAAAAGATTCAGATATATCAACCTCGAGTTTCTTTAATTTAGCCGCAATATCCCTCATTTGCATGATGTGTTCGTGCACACCTTTGACACTAGTGAGCCTTTGGGATGATAACTTCATGATTAGAGTGCTTGCTAATGTTTTTTCTGAAGTGACAAATTGTTCGTCAATGCCTTTTAAAAAGTCTCGGACATTGTCTAGCTGATCCACAGAACCACGAATACTATCAGAAATTTTGGTCTTAATGAACATCACGCTGAGGCGAATAGATCGCTCTCATTTTTCATAAAGCGCGATATCCGCTGCAGAGCTAGTATCCATGATTGTAGGTGGTTTATCTTTTCTAATAGCATAGCCAATATCCATCCACCCTAAGTGAAAGAGAATTCTCTCCTTCCATACCTTATAGTTATCACCCTTTAATTCGGGAATACCACATCGGATATCAGAAAAATTTATAGGTTGTGATGCTACATAAATTAAAGTTTATATACTTATGTTAAATTGAGAACTAAATAAAGTTCATGTTTTACCAATGTAAATCGTGCTTAAAAATGAATCTAAATGACATAAAAATTGCCTGTGGGCTAAATTTTTAATTCAATAAGATTCATTATACTTTATAATAGAATTAATTAAATTATTTACTTAATTCATAAGTCTAAAGGGTACATTAAGATTATAATTTAATATTGTCTATTTGAATAAACTTTATGATAAAACTATCAAGTTACTTAATTCATAATTTCTATGGGTAAATTACGAATAACTTGATATTTTATCCTAATTAATTTTCTAAAAATAATAAAAATTTATATGGGACAAAATTTATTATATTAAGAATAATTAATTATGATTAATATCTAAATTTTTCCTTATGTGATCCTAATTAATCGTAATATATAATTTTATTTAATTAAAGATGTCGTGGCTAACCTCTAATTAACTAAAATTATATGGATCACTTAGATATTATTTTCTTTTATGCTCAAAATGTTTAAGTTTTATGAGAATATTCCTATATTGTATGGTTTAATCATAATTTACTGTATATTATGTTAATTTTATACATTTAACTATTCTCATAATAAAACTCAATAATTATATAATTAAACTTAATATTATGTAAAAACAATAATTCAAGCATAAAATAATAACGTAATATCATAAAAATAACTAAAACAAACATGTTATTATTATGCATAATTAACAAATTTACACAATTTAATTCATCCTAATATTGCGTATATTATCATAAATATACATAAAATAACATATGCAAAATTTATAATAGGCATAACACAAAAAATAAAGGCCCGAGAATTAAATTATGCAAAAATGTTTATAAAAATCGCATTTTGCAAAACTAAATGAAAGAAGGGTATGTTCGCAAAATGGACAGAAGTGAAGGTAATATTTGTAAAACGGACAAAAATGAAGGACCGTTTTATAAAACTGCATAAGTAGTTTTATCAAAACGACATAAAGGCCTGCATTTTGATCATCTTCAACCTTCAACCGGTCACACAGACCCGGTGTCGACCCGCGGACCCGAAAACAAAAACTGGTCGGAAAACACTCCTCCGGTAGCCGAAATCATTGTTTTTAATCACAAAATTCATAGAAAATCAATATACTAATGATTTCTAATAAGTTTTTGCATCAAAAACAACTAAAACATAAAGTTCAATAAACTCAAAATTTTGGCCAAAAAACAGAGTCAAACAGAAGCATTTTTCGAAAACATACCAAGGCAAGAATTTAACCATGCTCTGATATCAAATGTAAGCTATATTCAATCCTAAATGCGGAATTAATCATAACAAGGATTGAAAACTGAAAAATATTCAGAATACTAACCTCCTGCCATTGATACAACAAATGCAATATCTCTGGTTCTCCTTTGGTTTTGGTTCTTCCAGAACTCTTTTCACTCAAATTTGATGGTGTAACTGAAGTTGTTGTTGAGTATAGAGTTTGGGGACCAAATGCCAACATTTATAGCCAAGTTGGCCGATATTCTCATCAACTCTCGACCAACTCGAACATCGATCATGGCCGACAGTTGCCATGATCGTGAGTTGTATGAAGGTGGATCAATCCTACTAGATAAGCTAGTGGAAACAGTCTAGATGAGGATGGAGAGTGGACCACATCCAACATACACTTCAATGCAAAATGAGATTTGATATAATATTTTTGCATAAAATTACTGGTAGTACTTGATTCTATTTATGAATAAAACTTAAGATCATTTTGAGAGCATTTTATAGTTTATATATAAGTAAATAACACTCAACCTATCTAAGCTTTGATAAATTACACTCGCAATTAAAGTTTGTAAAAGCTGACACTAATCTCTCCTAATGTTAAGTTTGACTGTTAAATATTATAGTTGACCGTTTAAAATTAATAAAATGACAAAAATACCTTTATTAAAAATAAACAAAATAATTAATAATTAATTTTAAAAAAAAAACTATCTTTAGATCTCCACCATCCATCTGCCATTTTTTCAGATGGATGGTCCTGATTAATTTAATAAAAAAATACATTTTAAAATAAAATAGATATAAAAAATATTGAATCTTAACCCTCCATCTATGATGGCAGAGATTTTTTTAAATTTATTTATTTATTTATTTTAATTAAAGGTATTTTTTTTCCTTTTATTGATTTTATAACGGTTAACTATAATATTTAACGGTGAAACTTAACATTAGAAAAGGTCCAGTGTCAGTTTTTATAAACTTTAATTCCGAATATAATTCATCAAACATCAAGTAGGTTGAGTGTTATTTATTCGTTTATATATATTAATCTAATAAATTATGCACACATAACATGATTCTTACAAATGTAAAAATGGTTTTTTCTTATGGGGTATCGCGATTTTATCTTAAAAAATGTAAAAATAATAATAATAATAGTAATAATTGAGGGGCCACAATGGGTTAGAACCAGACATGTACAAAGGTGAAATTTGAACATCTTTCGTCGGGATGGATAGAGAAAGCGTGCAACCAATTCAATGTAGGTTTAATGGTTGATTTGAAAACTGTTTTTTTTTTTTAATTTATTTTCATAATAGCTTTCTAACCTTCGGTATAATCTTGTACCGAATATTATATAATTAAAAGAGTAGAAGAAAGAGCCAATTAATTTGATTAATAATATTTTTTTTTTTTGATATACCGACTCGAATCTGGGACATTGTCAGGCTGAATGAGTGTTTGTACCACTAAGGCAATGGTTGATTAATAATAATTAATGATATAATTTTTAAAAATAAAAAATAAAAAGCCAGGTAAACCTAGGTTGTACGGACAAAAAGTTGTATAGTATATTAGAGCCGAGTTTCTCCATAAATACAGGCAAGTTACTCAGAATCTTCTTACTGTCAACTTTCTCCATTTTTATAACGCCAATTCTCCTGGAGCAATCCAGGCCCCCGTGAATTTATTTATTGTCAAAATTGCATTATATTTTAATCACTCTAATATTTAATCAATAGCTGAAAAGAAGACAAACAGAAATACAAAGTTGCATATTTCTTTACATGGATGACTTGAAGATTCTACTCTCCGTTCGTCTATATTAAAACTAAAAACAATAACAAAAATGCCAAAACTCATGCAGGAAAAGTGGTTGCAGTATACAACATGCATCATGGTGCAGCACATTTTTAATTGAATTACCATGCATCATGATGTGTTTTCTTTATTTGAAGAGAACGTTTTCGTTGACATCTATTGAGATGTTGTTGAAATATAGAAAAGACACCACCATTTTTTTTTTTTAAATACTACTTGCGGTACTGACAACTCGAACCTGGCTCATTGTCAGGCTGAATAAGCATCTTTACCACCGAGTTTAACCGTTAAATTTTACAGAGTTTAACTAACAGGAGGGGAAGTGTTTGTCAATAAATTAAAAAGTTAACTCCGAACTATAATAAAATAAACCTCAGGGGTTCTAAGTATTATTTATTTTATAAATTAAAATTTGACACACTACTAATAAATGAAAGTTTATATGCTAGTCTTGGAACAAACTTTACATGCCAATATTGAAACTAATTTTACACGCAATATCACTTTGTCGTTCTCTTGCATCATTCGCTAGTCCCATTTGTTGCGCCATTCAACATTCATACTTTTTCTCTCTCCCAATTCTCTTGGCTAGTTTCTCTCTCTAATTTATAACTTTCTCTTTCTTCAAATTCTCTCAGTAACTTTCTCTCTCTATTTGTTTCTCTCAAACATTACATAGAGTCTAAGTGCTTGAGGGCATTTTTATCCAAAACTTTTTTTTTTTTGGGCAAAAAAAAGAAAGAAATTTATTGGGGTTAGCTAAATTTAGAATTTAAAATCATATAATGGCTCTTTATAAATTTTGGGCTTGTCATAAAGTTCTGCTTGAAAATGTTAATTAAGACCCCTCAAAGATTATTAAATTTTGCTAAAAATATTTCCTTGTAAGAGAAGTCTCTCCTTTTTTTTTTTCAAACTGGGCCAAACCTTAGGAAAGAATCTAAAATTTAGGATCTCAGAAATTGACTAAATTGGGAAATTGACATAAGTTGAGGTTACATAATGATAAGTTGAGGTTACCTAATGATAAATTCATTACACCTACTTTAATAATAATGTGGGTTAGACTTATATTTCACTTTTTCCAATTATTAAATTTATAACACTTAAAAAAACTAAATAATGATATTTTTTACGAACTCAACTCAAATTGTTTAAAATTACAATTTGCTATATATTTGTCCTTTATCATTGAATTGCTTGTTTAGAATTATCTGTCTCACTTTTGAAAACCCTAGCTAATTTATAAAATTGGTTAGAATATAGTTTATCAAAAAATGAAGCTTTTTGTCTTTGTTGTTATCTATTCAGGCTAGATACTGATAAACAAGAGGGAGGTAATGCATTTATTTTAAATGGGTTTAAAAATTAGAATAAATCTAAAAGATTGATTGAACATACTGGAAAACATAACAGTGCTCACACCCAAGCTGTGAGTAAGTGTGATGCTTTAATGTAGCAAGAGCAACATGTTCAAACATTTTTTGACAAACATTTTGATTTAGTTTGAAAGTAATATCGAACTCGCTTGACTGCATCCATTGATTGTGTTTGCTTTTTACTAGAGCAATGACTTGCCTTCCGGGGTCATGATGAATCTCAAAATTCAAGTAACCCAGGTAACTTTCTTCGGCTTCTAGAATTTCTTGATGATCACAATGAAGATATTAAAGCAGATATTAAAGCAGTTACTTTGGTAAATACTCCTGAAAATATGAAATTAACTTCACCTGATATTTAGAAAGATATTATATATGCATGTTCAGTTGAAACTACTAATGTCATTATTAATGAGATGGGTGATGCACTTTTTTTTGTCTTGATTGATGAATCTGGTGACATGTCTTCAAAAGAGCAAATGGCTGTTGTGTTTGGCTTTGTGAATAAGAGTGGACATGTAATTGAGCATTTTATAAGTTGTTAAACATGTCACTACCACCACCTCTCTTTCATTGAAGAAAGCTCTTGATGATCTACTTTCTGGGCATGGATTGAGTATCTCTAGATTATATGGGCAAGGTTATGATGGGGCTAGTAACATGCAAGGAGAAGTAAATGGTCCTAAAACACTCATTTTGAAGGAGAATATATATGCATACTCTGTTCATTGTTTTGCACATCAACTTCAACTGGTGATTGTGGCGGTTGCAAAAAGCACGATGAGATAAATTCTTTTTTCAATATGGCTGCTAATGTTGTCAATATTGTTGGAGGGTCACCAAAACGTCGTGATATTCTTCGAGAAAAACAATCTGCTTTGGTTACTGAAGCATTGAATAATGGTGAACTTTTAAGTGGATAAAGCCAAAATCAGGAGAGTAATGTAAAGCGTTTTGGTGATACACGTTGGGGTTCACATTATGGTACGTTACTGAGCATAATCTCTTTGGTTTCATCCTTAATTGATTTGCTTGATATAGTTGCAAAAGATGTGTCAAACTCTAGTGAGCAAAGATTTCAATCAAAATATTTACTAGAGTTTATATCCTCTTTCGATTTTATGTTTAGCTTGTATTCGATGAAAGAAATACTTGAGTTGACAAATGAATTATCGCAAGTACTACAAAAAAAAAAAAAAAGATATTGTGAATGCAATGAAATTAGTTGAAGTGTGTAAGCAAAACTTACAGTTGGTAAGAGATAGTGGATGGGATTCTTTATTTGACCAACTCTCTGATTTTTGTGGTAACAATGATATGATGTTGCAAACATGGATGACATGTTTCTTCCATGGGTCGTTCACAACGTAAAGCTCATAAAGTCACAAACATGTATCACTATCGAGTTGAGCTATTTAATACTGTTTTGGATATGCAACTTCAAAAATTAAACAATCGTTTCAATGAGACTAGCAGTGAATTGCTACTTTATTTGGCATGTTTAAGTCCAAATGACTCATTTTTTTCTTTTGATAAACAAAAACTTGTGAAGCTTGCTAAATTTAATCTGAAAGAATTTTCTCCAGTTAAAATTTTAGTACTTGAAGTTTAACTTCAGACTTATATTACAGATATGCGCTCTAGCAGTGAGTTTACAGAGTTGAAAGGAATTGGCGATCTTGCTGTAAGAATGGTTGAGATTAAAAAGAATAAAGTGTATCCATTAGTTTATTTATTGTTGACATCAGTATTGATTTTATCAGTTGCCACTGCTACAGTAGAGATAGTAATTTCAGCAATGAATATTTTGAAGACTCGTTTGCATAATAGGATGGGAGATCAATGGTTGAATAATAGTTTAGTTATGTACATTGAAAAAAATGTGTTTAAAAGTACTAATAATAAAGTTATTGTGCAACGGTTTCAAAATATGAAATCGCATCGTGGGCAATTATAAATTTATCAACAATTATGAATGATATGAAAGTTTTAGTTTTTTTTTATTACACTATTATTATTATTTTTATTATTGCTATTATTGTTATTTATATTTTATAATATAATCTATTTTAACTAAGTCCCCTTGAAAGAACTTCCTAACTCTGCCACAGTACTTCCAAATTGGTTACTTTAAGAGTGAAGTTATTGAGTTAATAAATTTCGGTGGTACGTCTATTGTTGACTATCACCTAAAACATCAAAATTAATTGTTTCATTAAAGTCTTCACAGATTTTAATATAATTGATTTTTATATATGAGCTATGTTAATCACAGCCGCTTTTTATGAGCGACAAGTGTTGCCTGAAACCTTTTTTTTTTTAAATTCTGTGTATAATTTTATTTTAATCCTTACAGTTATACTTAACTTTTATAATTATTAAACTATTATAAATATATCAATTTAATCCCTACGATAAAAATTTTAATAGTAAACATAAATGAAATCAAAATTAATTATTATCAAATTTAAAATTAAAAATAGGAAAAAGTTAATAGTAATTAAAATCTAAAAACTAAATAAAATAATTTAAAAGTTTAACAAATTTCACACAATCTATCTGAAATTTATTGTTTCACTTTTATATACAATTTTATGGTCAATTGATATAAACCTCCCTCACTATTAAAATAAAGATGGAGATGGGATCTTCACTTTGATCTCTAACGATGGAGATCGTCTCTATGGAGACAATGGAAATCTCATATTCATCTGAAGACCTGATCTTCATTGAAGGAGACTAAGTCTGATCTTCATGCTTCTGTTTTAACCAGGTCAAGTCTCTATTATGAAGCTCTCGTCTCTGTCGATCGCACTTTTATGGAAATCAGACTTGGTCTCCATCAATAGTGACAAAGGTTTGTGTCAATGGAGATCAGGCCTCCAGATGGACACAAGATTTCCATTGTCTTTAAGAAGACGATCTCCATAGTTAGAGATCAAAGTGGAGATCTCATCTCCTTTCAAAAAAAGAAAAAAAAAATTGGAGATCTCATCTCCACCTTTATTTTTTTCTAATGAATTAAAAAATTATATTTGGATTTTAACAGTGAAGGAGGTTCATGTCAATTGATCATAAAGTTGTATATACAAGTGAAACGGTAAATTTTTAATATATTGCATGTGAAATTTTTTCAATTTTTAAATTATTTTATTTAATTTTTTAGATTTTATTTACTATTAATTTTTTCTTATATTTAATTTTTAAATTTGATAATAATTAATTGTAATTTTATTTATATTTTATTATTAAAACTTTTATTGTAAAGGCTAAATTGATATATTTATAGTAGTTTAGTAGTTATAAAAGTTAAGTATAAATATAGAAATTAAAATGAAATTATACATAGAATTTGAAAAAAAAAAAAAAGTTCTAGGCAACACTTGTCGCTCATGAAGAGCTACTACTAACCGAAGTCGCCTAGCATGGCTCTTTATATATATATATATAAAAGCTTTTCCCAAGAGCATCATCCACTTTAATAGGATGAGCACTTTTGATTAAATTTTATAAAATTTAATTTATTTTGAAGAGATTTTTTCTATACATTATAAGTAAATTAAAATATGGGTTAGCCAAATTAGCCTTAACTTATGTTGGAGGAGATTCAACACCTTTGCCTAAATTTTAATTATTTTTTTATGGTACATGGGTCTAGAAAAGTTAATTGGGTTGCTCATGGGTTAGCTAAATTAACCTTAGTTTCTGTTGGTGATTCGTTTTTGATTGATTATGTTCCTTCCTCTGTGAAGTCATTTGTTCTGGCGGATTTGTCAGAATAGTATTTTCTTTTTTGGTTTCCTTAATATATGCTCTTCTTTTTTTTTTAAAAAAAAAAAGTAAATTAAAATGTTGTAAAAATTTAAAAAATTTGGATTCATAAACTATTTTTATTCGATATTTTTCTATTTTTTAAATTTTTTATCTTCAAAAAAGTTGGAAAAAATAGTTCCTATAGCCGAAAAATTTTCACTTTTTTTTTCATAAGTGTATTTCATTCTTTTATAATCCATACAGAAAATCGCATCAAAATTAAATAAATTCCATTAAATTTCATTAAAGGTGCTTAAAATGTATATTGTATAAAGTTCTCATTGGAAAATTTTATATATATAAGTCAGCACTCCCTCATTATATTATAATAAGCACATTTTAATAGTAGCCCTTGGATCCATTGAATTAAAAAATTAAAAAATAATTAAAAAAAACTTTTTAACAACAACATTTGGATTTAAAGATTTTCATTATAATATAATAAGAGGATGTCCCGATATCGTTATGAGATATCTACTTTTACAATTAAAAAAAAAAAAAAAAAAACTCCCAACATTGAATGGTAAAGGCATATTATGAAACTTATGTACAAGGCAAGTGGTAGGGCAGTGAGATTTCAAATTGGAATTTTTAATTTATAATTAAAATGGGTCAAACCATGCAAATCTAAGTGACGCAGACAAGAGTTAAAGAATTGCAAGTTGCAACTTGGCATGTGGACGAGGAAGATACGTATAGTAATATAACATATCTAGTTTACCTGCCATGTGAAAAGATTACAACGAATTATTAATTTGGATTAATTTATGTAAAATGAGTTGGATCAGAAGATCATTAATTAGATTACGGTCTTTGTTTTTAATTTAAAAAAAAAAAAACTCGACAACCACTTACAAGTTAAATATTATGTAATTACATGTGTTAGATATACATATATATAAGATTGACCAAAGCAGATGGGGCGAGATGAATCTCAATTGATAGTTATTATTTTCAAATTAATAAGATCCAGATTTATTGAAGAAATGCCTTGATTTTGTCACACTTTGAATTCCACAGTGCTTGAGAATAGACCTCCCTTAATTAATTAGGATGGATATATAACTAAAACAATATAATGTCATGTAAAATTAGAAAAATATAAATTATAAATTAATTGAAAATAATATAATTAATTATACAAGTAATTATTTTTAAAATTGTAATTATACAAGTAAAACACGGTGATAGTGATACATGATAAATAAATAAAGACAAGATGGGTGACTTGCAAACAAGGCTAGAGAAAATTATGATCATTAAAACTAGCTAGCTATGTGATAAATCAATAGAAGAACTGATAATATTATAATTAATTATCATTAATTACCTTTATTTGAAGTGCAAATTGAGAAAATAATTTTCCAGATCTTTTTGGCCTGGTAGCGTCTCTTTAATTCTTTGAAAGAAAAAAAACACACATTTTTCTTTTAACAAACAAACTAGGAAGGTCAATAATCAATCGTAAATTAATTAATTTGTTACCTTTTTGTGTTTGACTAAAACTAATTGAAAACGAAAACAAGCGTTGGTATCACTCACATCAGAGCGTACGGCTTGCGTGTTGTATAGATATGGCCAATAAATGTTGATAAGTACGGTTAATACTTAAAAACAAATGTTAATACACGTACACGTTATCTTGGCTCTGCATGACTCATCGTCCTTCATGAAGGCGAGAATGTGACGATCCATTTTTAATTTTTAATCCTCCATTCATAATTTAATATTTTTTTTTATAACATTTTCAACAATACTCTTACTTTATCTTTATTTTTAGAGTTTTAAAAAAAATATTCTTCCGATATTTTAACTCTAAAATTTTTTTACTTCAACAACAATTTCTATATCTATATCTATCTATCTCTATTTTAAAAATATCTTATATTTTTATTATTTTTTTAATATTGTTACTATAAATTAATTTTTATATCACTTTATTTTTACACTAAGTTTTTATAAATATTATTTAAAATCTTTTTATTAAAATTATAATATAATTTTATTAATTTATTATATAATATTTTAATTTATATTCACTTAAATTTGTAGATTAATTTGTCTCATAAAATTATGATGATAGACTTGGATTTCATAAAAAATCCCAACGAGTGGGAGTACTTCCGAAAGAAGAAGATGAAAATTCTTTAAAAAAAAATAACAATTATCAAGTTGAAAGATCAACGACTGATAGTTTTGGTTAGTTTTCCGGTGGATATGGAGGCCTATTTAGATGACCTTCCAGAATATTAATGCCTTGAGTATTACATATTTATGTTTAATGTTGCTAGACTTATTACTTTTTTTGTCTTTTTTTTTGTTATCGTTACTGAAATATTTTATGTCATTTTTATTATTCATTTCGAATTTTAATATTAATGTGACTATCTCGAACTTTATTTTAATACTAACTTATAATAATTAAAATGTCTATTATATATAGTATAGGAATAATAATTACTCAAATTTTTTTTTTAAGAAATAAATATTCAATATCAGTCTCATTTTAAAGATCTAGATGAAAACTTTGTAATGGTATAATTTTTATAGTTATATAATTTATAAATTATTATACATTAATTAGACTTAATTAAAAAGGTCAAAAGAATATCAATGTCCAATATTTATTTATAACTACGGACATAAAAGTAAAATGAGAATATAAAAAGTTCAAAGTAAACTTAGAGTATGGAAAATGATACTCCAAATTGAGAGAGAGAAAGCAAAACACTAAAAAAAATCTTAAAAATTATGGGATAGAGTATTGTTGGAGGAAATGGTACTCCAAAAGTGAGAATATACTCTAAAATAGAGTATTGCTGGAGATGCTCTTACACATTTAAATCATGCATATTTATTAACATGTATAAATAGTTTTCTACTCTTGTTATAGGAGTAGATGTTCATAAACTCGTTAACCGACCACATATTTAATGATTAATCATAAGTTACTATTTTCATAAAATGAATATAAAACAACTTCTTAAACTCTGATATATTCGTTCAATTTAATTCCAAAATCTTTAGTTTTCTTATACTAAATATCTAATTAACTCAGAGTAAATATTCAGATTGTACGTATTTAGTAATTAATCTATACCCGTATTGATAGACTTATAATTATTATTAGTTACTAAATTTATAAAATGAATAGTTAAAAAAAATTGTTACAATATCTGAATGTAAACCAACTTCACAAACTCTAGTTCTCTTATACTACATATCGAACCAACACAACATATAAAGACATCAATATGCTTTTACTAAGAAGGTAGATGAGAAATACTGTTTTTAATCTTGTTAAAAATTGTTTTAAAATAATTTAAAATATATGTTTTTTTTTTAATCTCTCCTGTATTGTCAAGGTAAAAGTTATTAATTAATCTTTAAAAAGTCACTTTCAAATGCACCATATCTCAAATGGATTTACAAGTGGGATATTGTTGGGGCGGTGTTGAAATGGAAACAAAATGTGTGACGATCGATTATATATGTATTTTATTTATTAAACTTTTATTTTACATATATATGTATTTTATTGGAAGTACAAAATGGAACGGACGAACAAGGTTGATAGTTGGTGTCTTGATGAGATCATGAAATAAACAAAAGGGCATTGATAAGTACAGCTGGTGATGTGATAAGGCCGTACAAGAAGGACTGATGTGTGAATAAAAAATAAAAAATAAAACACGATGTGCCTCCCCCAGTTGTGACCTGAAAAAAAATAAAATATATATATATATATATATATATATATATATATATATATATATATATATAGTGCCTCTCCCAATTGTAACCATGAAAAATATATATATACACAACTGATACAAAGAGGCGACCGGAGCTCTTTTTACAACACCCACTCCTACTATCCTTAGCCATTTAAAATGAAACTTACGGCACTAGGTTAACTATTATATTATGCGAGGAATTGTAATTACTGGATCAAATTATATATTTATTTTGGTGTATAGGATCCTTCACTGAAGATAAATACAGAGCATATTTAAATAGTCTAATAAAATTTTATTATAAAATAAAATAGTCTTAAAATTTTAAAAAAGAGAAATAAAGTGTTTAGGCAAATTTTATAATCCCAATTTTATATTATGGTTAATTCGTAATTGAGAATCTCCCCAGAATAATCCAAGCTTTTCCATGTCAAATTGTCAATCGTTGACATTTATAATGATTTGGACAGTTGGCCAACTACTGGAATCACTACAAATTAGTACGTGATTGTTTAATTTCTATAAATCACCTCCTACTAATTTTTTAATATTTATTTAAAATTAACATAACCGAGCATCAAGTTTTAATAAATGGAATGCATCACTCAGCAGTAAATTTTGAAAGTCATCTGCACTCCACATTTTTTAAAGTTTTCTGAATAATAGTGGAATAAAATTTAGTAAAATTAACATAACTACTAATGTTTGAAATTTTTAAAAAAGAAAATGACACTTACCTGATAAAAAGATTACTAAAATTAAACCATACTAATACAGTCTAGACTTCTACCTCTATTCGGAAGCCGTCTACTCCTAATAATGAGAGATGTATACTCTCAACACGGGAAGGTTATGCCCACACAATTCCACTTTTACGGACAATGATGAGAATAATATATACACCATGGTGGCTTAAAGGAGTTTGAGACTCCTTCAACCACCAAGAAAATGGACATTTGGTACTAATGTTTATATATATATATATATATATATATATATATATATATATATATATTAATTTTTATAATTTTTTATATTTATATTTATTTTTAATTAATTTATCATATTTATTTTAGGGCGAATTGTAATGGAGTACCCTGACGTTTGATCATATTGCAATGAAATCGTGAGTTTAGCCTTAATTACACATTAGTACCTTCTTTTAGTTGACTTGGTTAAAAATAAAAGTTTGACCAAAATTATTACCTAAAATGACAAAAATACCCATAATTAAAATAAATAATATTAATTATTAAAATTAAAAAATTAAAAAATTTAAATTTTTTAAAATGGATGAATCTATTTAAATTATTATTTTTAATTATTTACTTTTTTTAATTTTAATAACTAATGTTATTTTTTTATTTTTTAACTAGGGTATTTTTATCATTGTAGGTAAAATTTTTGATCAAACTTTTATTTATGACCAAGTCAACTAAAAGAGGGTACTAATGTGTAATTAAGGCTAAATTCACGATTTCATTGCAATATGGTTAAACGTCAGGGTACTCCATTGTAATTCGCCTTTTATTTTATTATTTAATCTTTTTAAGTATTGTTTAAAAATTTTACGTTTTTATAACACACGTCAATTTTTTATTGTATTGTTTAAATAATTAAAGTTGTTAAAATATAAAAAGTTGAAAGGTAAAAAAGCATCATTCGAATTTTATAATTTAATAGAAAGGGTAAAATAATTATTTTATATTTTGTGTCAGGTTTAACCATCAAAATTTTAGTTATAGTGATTAAATTAATAAATTTTAAAAACATTTAGGGACCAATCAAGTTAAAAAAAAAAGTAAAAATATAATCAAAAATAATATTTTTAAAATAAATTAGGTATCATAATTTTCCTTTATTTATTTTTTAAATCTGACACCTTTACAGGTCAAAGGACTACCGGGACCAATTGAGATTAAATCATACAAGTACGGTCCGGACAACTATTCCCAGCAATAGGAGACGATAACTATCGGGACTAACAGTTGTGACAACTACTCCTAACAACGGGACGGATTTATTTTCAATATAGGGGAGAGACTTATCCACACAATTATATTTTTATGGATAATGGTGGAAAAATATATTTACAAATATATATAAAGATTTGAACCTTAATGGCTTGAAAGATTTTGAAACCTCCAGGTAAGTGACGTGTTATAATTTTCATTAATTTTAATATAAAGAAAATCGGCTTTCTTTGACTTCTGAAATCTCTTATTCTCTTTCCCTTTTTCTTCTCTTCATTAAAACTTCAGTTAAATTATGTCACTCCTCCTGTCCTCCATCTTACAAGGACACATATCGTACATGATGAATATTTTTATCCGAATTTCTTGTTTGACTTTTCTAGATTGTCCTTTTTATTTCTTTTTTAAAGAGGACTTCCACATGGGTTGTCCTCTTTATTTTTATTTTTTTTTCATTAAGTTTCCACGTAACTCCCACATGAAGCCACGTTTTCTTTCTGTTTCTACTTCTCTCTCTTCATTTGACTTTCACATTAATTCATATAATCTCCTCTGCAGTTTTCTTAGAAATAAATGTTGAAGTTTTTGTGTATAGTTAGGGATGATAATAGATCAGATCAGATTCGGATTGTTACGTTTTAAATTTGAGACTTGGTTTGCATGTGTTCCCTCAAACCTGACATGTGTTCCAAACGAACTTTTGTATTCCAACTAAAAAACCCAACTCAAAAAGAAAAATATAGTCCCATATACCTAACCTTAAATGACTCGTTTTATTAAAAATAAAGAAAAAAGTAAACCAATAGATATACAAATTTAATTCAATTTAAAAATACATGTAAATTAAAATGTACACTTAAATTTAAACATAAACTATAAATAAAGATTAACACAAAGTTTAATATACACTCAAAATTCATCTATAAGCTTAAAATTCATCAACTTATAGTAAAGTGGTTAGTGCACCTTCCTCCCACTTCAATGGTGAGGGGTTCGATTTCTACCTTGTGCATGTATGGGTAGTTTTCTCCTCTTATTGTGGGAGTAGTATTCTCCTGTTATAGGAGTAGATATCCGAGCCACGCGTTTAGTAATTAATCTCGGCAGGTCCCGGCAGTTGTTGATATTGTAATTGTACCCCTTTCAAAAATATAAATAAACATAAAATACAATCAGGTAAAAAGATATAGTATTTTATTTTTCTTTTTATATTTTTAATATTTTAAAAAATAATTATATAACAATCAGGTCGGGGCAAGGCATAATAATTTGACTTATACTCGATCCGGTTACAAACAGTGTCAAAACAATTTGATGCGGACTAGACCCAAGTCCAGTTTTAAGTGCTCTCATTAATCCACCTCAAACGGATTAGAACCCCACCTTTTTGGGGCGGATCATGAATTTTTATCGTCCCTATACATACCCTTTGAGCAAGTATATATGACATATGACGAGTTTTATTCCCAACGTCGTAGGAATAAATATCTCTTGCTTTTACGAGTATATTTTGACAGATCTCAGTAAATTCCTGTCCGATATTAGATTTCAAATATAAATATAAATATAATATAATTCAATTGACGAGAATACTTTGTTAATTATTATAGAACTAAAATTTACAAAAATAATCATAAAGGAATGTGCTAATTTCCTTGAAAACCAAAAGAGAAATGTATAGAAGAGTAGAGAAGACAATGATCCTCTCAATTTTATAATTCCTCAACAAATTTCTATATAGGATACATAATTCATCATTTAGATAATAATTATATATTTTTTTAACATTATTTTTAAAAATCAGTTTGAAATATTGAATCTTTCGAATTATATCTTTTTTGTTTAAAGAATATAATTTATGAATAAATAAAAAAAGGCTCCCCTAATTTTTATTTATTTTAATATGTCATATACGGTGTTAGCGACTTGAATCTGAGACATTGTAGGACTCTCTAAATTTTTATTAATCACTTAATTTTAGTTTGATTAAACAAATTATAGAATTATTAATAACTTTTTGTCAACTGGTGTAAATAAATCGATTCTAATGACTGAAAAAAACAACCTACGAATTAAATGCGGAAAGAATTTTAAACAAAAATTGAGATATGAAACAACAATAATTCAAGAGAATTTTATTGTACACTTGATCACAAAAAGGATTCAATAATACGGCAATCATGTAATATTATCATGGGATATACTATACTCTCATCATTAATATTTTATAATTAAAAAAACAGTCTCATCATTATCAAGCCGAAACTTATAATAACAGGCCACATAATGGTTTTTTCTTTTTCTTAAATTTATCGAGATAAGATGAAATTAAATATTATATGAACAATTTAAATATTTAAATATATAATAATTTAACACGACGAGATTTAAATTCACACCACTATAATAAATTGAGAAGGTACATATCATTACCTTTAAGGTACGTGCTCATATAGTTTCTTTTTATGAACCATTTAATTTCAAAATAATCCTCCTTCCTCCACTCATCTCATTATTATTAGAATCATTATCGCAATGCACAGACGTATGTATTCTGTTTAAGCAAAATTGTTCTACAGTACGTAATAATTTAATTAAGTTTTTAGGCTCAATAATTCGCTTCCTGTTCTATTTATCACACAAATCATCATGATTCATGAAGCTTTTAATTTTTAAGATTCGGTAGAGTCAAACAAATCTTTTTTTTTTTCTCTCATTCTTATTGGTTAAATATTTGTCTGTTGCGTTTGTTTGAGTTGATAAATGCATTATTGTTGATTGGCAAAACACGCGAAACCAGGTGTTTGATATATCGTAATCTTCTACCAACATCACAACATCTTTAATTAACTTTCTTTATATAGTTCAGTTCAACAAATTCAGATCGTGTTGATGGAGGAATGTGATGGACGATTTGGTTGTTACAATTCATTCGTCATTATAATTTGAGATCCATAAATTTTGAACAAAATATTTAGGCTAGCTAATACTACTCAAAACTAATTCTAACACTAAAACAAATTATATATTTATGCAAATCATGAAAATAAATTCCAATACTTCGTCAACAGGATTTTCCAATTAATAACAAATTTTATATCACATCTACTTATAACTCAAATTATTAGCATACTACTCTTTTTATTTCCGTAATAGTGTTCAATTCTCATTTTTAATAATAAATAAACAAAGTGTAGAGAGACTACTTCCCTCTTGTAGTGAAAGTTATTTTATTTATCGTTTTGAGCTAATTGCACTCACACCCCCTGAGGTTTGGCCAACTACAGGTAAAATCAACTTTATCGTTTATTAACAATGACACCCCCTTGACTTTAGTCAAAGTGAACAGTATCAGGGGTATTTTCGTCTTTTTCAATTTTTAATTTTATTTTATTAAATAATAAATTAAAAAATTAAAATAAAATAATAAAATTATTTAAAAATTAATAAAAAATAAAAAATTAATTAATTTAAATCCATTTTCCAGATCGAATCTCAACCGTCCATCAAGATTAATGAAGGGTTGAGATTCAATCTGAAAATGGATCAAAAAAAAAAAAAAAAAAAAAATTTTTTTTGGGATCTTCGAAGAACCCAATCTGGGTTCTTCGAAGAACCCAGAGAGGGTTCTTCGATCTCTGGGTTCAGATCGAAGAACCCTTCTGGGTTCTTCGATCGAACCCATCTGAGTTCTTCGAAGAACCCAGAAAACTGGGTTCTTCGATCTGAACCCAGAGATCGAAGAACCCTCTATGGGTTCTTCGATGGGTTCTTCGAAGAACCCAGATTGGGTTCTTCGAAGATCCCAAAAAAATTTTTTTTTTTTTTTTTTTGATCCATTTTCAGATTGAATCTCAACCCTTCATTAATCTTGATGGACGGTTGAGATTCGATCTGGAAAATGGATTTAAATTAATTAATTTTTTATTTTTTATTAATTTTTAAATAATTTTATTATTTTATTTTAATTTTTTAATAAAATAAAATTAAAAATTGAAAAAGACGAAAATACCCCTGATACTGTTCACTTTGACTAAAGTTAAGGGGGTGTCATTGTTAATAAACGATAAAGTTGATTTTACCTGTAGTTGGCCAAACCTCAGGGGATGTGAGTGCAATTAGCTCTATCGTTTTTATAGTGGGGAAAATAAAAATTACTTTCCGAATCATACTTGCAATGATTGATTTTGATAGTTTTTAATAAACTCCTAACCCGACCGGTGTGATCAGTAGTTTTCACCAAACTTCTGACCCGACCAAAATTTCTGCTCTCCCTCAAAATAAAACACAAAAACACGAACATAGTCAGCAGTTACGGGCAGGCTGTAACCACGCGCTAACCTCCTCAAAACACACGCCAACATGCAGACACCAGCGCTAGTACGTGGGTTCATGAGTACAGATATTTGAACTCTCATTTCTTTTTACGAATCTGAATTATTTATACCTATTAAGTATTGGGAATTTAGCAAAAATACCTAAAAAATAACTAAAAATTGCAAATCTACCCACCCCACACTAATTTTTGTATTCACTACCCAAACATTTCGTTGAGACAAAAATGCCCTCCCTAACCTTACCACATTCATTTTTTTTACTCTTCTTTTTTTTTTTCCACGCTTCTTCATTTTTTTCACTCTTCTTCCTCCTCCTCACGTTCTTCTTCTTCTACCCGAACAACGGTCACTGTTCTTCTTCTTCCGCTGTGGCAACGGCAAGTGTTGTTGGAGTTTGTTTTCACTCATCTTCTTCTCCTTTTCTCTATTTCACTCTTCTTCTTCTTCACGCCGCAACTGTTCACTGACTTCTCCACGGCGGCAACTCTTCACGGACCGTACCCACTTTCAGGTAAGGTTACATCTTGTATTTCTCCATCATTTCATCTACAACCATCAATTGAAATGATTCTCTTCTCTTTTTAGTGTTTAGGTTTTACAAACATTTATATTTCAAATTAGTGTTTAGGGTTTACAAAGATATTTTGTATGTAATATTGAAATTAATAAATGTGTTTGGTTAGTTATGTCATGATTTTTTCAATTTTGTACGTTTCGAATGTTAATTTCGTTGAATTGATCATTGAGAAGGTGGTTCTGGGAATCCGATTTTGCAGGCATGACTGAGCTCTGTCAATGATGCTTATTTTCATCCTCATCTATATACATTATTCAATTTATTTGTTCTCATCAACAGTTGCGGTGAGACAATTGGATCACAAAAGTGAAGCTTTTTGATGCAGATGAGAAAACCATGAGTGCTCTTGCTGGGTCTGGCCTTGAAGTCATGGTTGCCATTCCAAATGATCAGCTTCAAGCCATGAATAGCTATGATAGAGCCAAACAGTGGGTTTGGAGGAATGTCACCAGATACAATTTCAATAGTGGTGTTAACATCAAGTAAGTCATTTATATATATAATATATATATATATATATATATATATATATATATATATATATATATATATATATTTGTCCAAATTAATGATTTGGGTTTGTTTGGCTTTTGTTGTTTTTGCTTCAGTTTGTATGGGTATGTTTATGTATGTGCTATCTTAATTGTTATTGCTGGATTTTGTGTTTGCTAGAGCAATTAAGTGAACTTATGATGTATTAGTATTGTATGAAAATTTTGATGATTTTTTTTTTATTATTTGAAAAGTGAAGCAGGCTGTTTTTGCCTGTGTAATGTTTTTGTCTACAAAATTATGAGAAAATAGAAATACGAGAGTGGTTTTGATTATCAATTTTTTGTATTTTGATGTTTGAAGTTCTTTATTTATTAATTAAACTTGCAGGAAGGCTTTATTTATTAACTCACGTAATTTATGTGCTTGTGTTGTAGCTTTTGGATGGGGTTACATTTTTAAGATGAGTTTTAGTATTTTTATATTAGCTAGTTGTATTACTACTTAAGATAACGTATTAATTAATTGCAATTTTGGCATTTGCAGGTTGCAATTGAGACTTCATCATTTAGCAAATATGTGGATGGAGGAATAGTGGTTTTATACCCTCATGCCAAGATCATTGTGTTGCTTGTTTGGAAAGAAAGTGCATAGTAGCTGCAGAAGATACATTACTTGTAAAAGTACCAGATTATATTAGTGTTTTATGGTGATCATGCTCTGTGTAAATTCCTTTGAGACCAAGACAGTGATAATAATTGTCTCATGAAGTAGGTTGTGATCACGAGTTCTCATTCTTTTCTTTTTGTTAATATATTAATACTGGAATCACTTATTCTTCATGATGATAGGGTTAGAACACATCCAAGATCTTTACTATTAGTTATAGGATGAATCCATGATGGTTTCGGTTTTAAATCTGTGTCATTAATTTCAAATCTGTTAAATTGTAAAGATGATTGTAAATTGCGAAGTTGCTATAAATTGCAAATTGTTAAACGATCTAAAAATTATAAAATTGCAAAATAATATCCTTTGAAAAGTAAATCGAAGAACTACATAAATGTTAATAATTTATCAAAGAGACTGAAGTTCATCTCTCGCAAAATGTAAAAATCAGTGTTTGTAACTTTGAATGTATGTAGCTGCTATTTGCATTCTCTAACAGCACACTCGCTCATTTGTAATCAAAATTGGTATAGGTCTTGAAGGTATTTCAACATCATCACTTGTACACATTACAGACGTGGCTCGAACCAACTCTTCATAACTGTTTCGGCATGATATTATCAATTATCGGGTATAGCCGACCCGATGAAAAAAATCATCGGGCAGGGCTGGCCTGATTAAAAATTCATTGGGTAAGGCCGGTCCGATGAAAAAAAAATCATCTGGCAGGGGCGGCCCGATGAAAAAAATCATTGGGCAGGGGCGGCCCGATGAAAAAAAATCATTTGGCAGGAGCGGCCCGATGAAAAATTTCATCGGCCAGGGGCGGCCCGATGAAAAATTTCATCGTACTGACCCTGCTCGATGAAAAATTGACCCGATGAAAAAAATCATCGAGCAGGGCCGGCCCGATGATTTTTTTCATCGGGCCGCCCCTGCCAGATGGAATTTTTCATCGGGCCAGCCCTGCTCGATGATTTTTTTCATCGGGTCAATTTTTCATCGAGCCACCCCTAGTCGATGATTTTTTTTCATCGGGCCGGCCTTGCCAGATGAATTTTTTTTTTTTTGCGTCTTCTTCCTCCACGCTTTTTCTTCCTCATCGCGCCAGTCTTCTTCTTCCGCTGTAAACTGTTCTTCTTCTTTTTCTTCTCATCTTCTCTATTTCACTCTTTTTTCTTCTTCTCCACTAACCTTGAAATTTTCTAATGGTGGGAGTTTGTGAGATGCTTTGAATGATTTTACAAATATGAGAGTTTAGGGAGATGAGAAATAAAAATTTTCTTGGCTTAGTTTGTAAGAAATCTGTGGAAAAGAGAAAAGAGAAAAAAAAATGTGAAGAAGCAAAAAAAAGAACAAGTGAAGGAGAAGAACCCGTGTGAAGAAGAAGAAGATAGTGAAAAAATATATTGTGAGGGTATTTTTGTCCAAAAAAGTATTTTGGGTATATGATGCAAAAGTTAGTGGATGATGGGTATATTTACAATTTTAAGTTTTTTTTTGGGTAATTTTACTAAATTCCCTTCAGTATTTAATCTGATTTTTTATTTTATTTTTTAATTCAATTCCATTCATTTCCTTTCAGTATTAGAACAATTTTTAAGCACATTTGAATTTGATTATTCCAGCTGAATTGTGCTCGAGTTTTATATCCTCAAAATGTAAGTGTGAGGGACATGTCACTGGATCAATTTTATCTTGTCATTGTTAACTAACATGAATTAGACAATGTAGTAGATCTATTATATGATTATCTGTTACTATTTGTGATACTTATTTAACAGTATACTAGTTATACTCAATCACCTTTTGTTTAGAATAAATATAAAATCAATTCATTTTTAAATACCTTATTTTCTAAACATTTATTATTATTATTTCCTTTTTATTGTTTCATCCACCAATCCCGCCCTTTTTTTTGGGTTTTTATATTACCAGTTTCTCTATAAATACCACACCTCTCCATCCTCAATCAAGCAAACACAAACACTTGCTTTGCATACGTATAAACTCTCTATCATTCACTTTTCAGGCCATTTCTTCTCTTATCTCTTCACAGAGAAGCCATAAGAGAAAAGAAAAATGGCACAAAATGAAGGCTCCTTTGGCAGCTCCATGCATGGAGTAACAGGCAGAGAACAAACCTTTGCCTTCTCAGTTTCATCATCCATTAATGTCCCAACTGATGATGCAACTGCGTCTAAATTTGCTTTACCAGTCGATTCCGAGCACAGGGCAAAAGCTTTCAAAGTCTTTTCCTTTGCTAAACCTCACATGAGAACCTTCCACCTTGCTTGGGTTTCTTTCTTCACTTGCTTTATCTCCACCTTCGCCGCGGCTCCGTTGGTTCCCATCATTCGGGATAACCTCGATCTAACAAAAACCGATGTCGGTAACGCCGGGGTTGCTTCCGTTTCCGGGAGCATACTCTCCAGGCTTGTGATGGGTGCAGTCTGTGACCTGATAGGTGCAAGATATGGCACTGCATTTCTCCTGCTGTTATCAGCCCCAACCGTGTTTTGCATGTCGTTTGTGTCCGACGCGCAGGGATACATAGCCGCCCGGTTCATGATCGGGTTCTGCCTCGCGACTTTCGTGTCGTGCCAGTATTGGACGACGGTGATGTTCAATGGGAAGATTCTTGGTCTCGTGAATGGATGTGCAGGCGGGTGGGGTGATATGGGTGGTGGAGTGACTCAACTCTTGATGCCAATGGTTTTCCATATAATAAAACTAGCTGGTGCCACACCCTTCACTGCCTGGAGAATTTCCTTTTTCATTCCCGGTTGGCTTAATGTCATTATGGGAATCTTGGTCCTAACTTTAGGCCAAGACCTGCCTGATGGAAACCTCAGTGCCCTCCAAAAGAAGGGTGCAGTAAACAAAGATAAGTTCTCCAAGGTAAGGTTTTTTTAAATTAAACCCACTCTCCCTAAAAATTAAGGTTATCAACTAATACTCAAACTAATTCAATATATATATATATATATATATATATATATATATATATATATATATATATGGAACTGATCTTAGTGTTTAAATACTATTGTTTAGCTATTTTCGATAAGTTTAAGTTTTTAGGTAGATTGGTTACTATCATTATTATATCTGAATTTGTTGAATGTTTGGTTATAAGCACTGATAATTTGTTCTTCCTGTTGATCTTCAGGTGCTACGATATGCCGTCACGAACTACAGAACATGGATCTTCTTTATTCTCTATGGCTTCTCAATGGGAATCGAATTGACCATCAACAATATCATTGCAGAATATATGTTTGACAAGTGAGTCATAATACTCTGATCACTTATTTTGTCAAACAGAATTGAGAATCCCAGACTTGAACTGACCATGATTTCTATCATTTTACCTAACAGGTTCAATCTTAAGCTACACACAGCTGGAACCATAGCCGCAACCTTTGGGATGGCCAACATCTTTGCTCGTCCCTTCGGCGGTTACGCTTCAGATGTATCAGCTAGACTATTCGGAATGCGGGGCAGGCTATGGACCCTCTGGATATTCCAAACCCTAGGAGGGGTCTTCTGTATCTGGCTTGGGCGTGCCAATTCACTCCCTATTGCCATAGTAGCAATGATACTCTTCTCTATTGGGACTCAAGCCGCCTGTGGTGCAACTTATGGGATAGTACCGTTCGTTTCACGTCGATCACTGGGTATATTATCGGGGTTAACCGGAGCAGGAGGGAACTTCGGTTCCGGATTGACCCAGTTAGTATTCTTCTCAAGCTCAAGATTCTCCACATCAACAGGCATCTCGTTGATGGGTGTCATGACTGTAGCTTGCACCCTTCCAGTGGTTCTCATTCACTTCCCGCAATGGGGAAGCATGTTCCTGCCTCCTTCAAAAGACCCCGTGAAGTCCACCGAGGAACATTACTACACCTCCGAGTGGACTGAGGAGGAGAAGCGGCTAGGCTTGCATGAAGGAAGCGTCAAGTTTGCTGAGAACAGCCAGTCTGAGCGCGGTAAACGCGCTCCTACGGCGGTTGCCTCCGCACCAACCCCACTAAGTTCCACCCCAAACCATGTTTAGTGCACATGGTGCACCATGAGGCATGGTATAGTTAATTTCAAACCTAATAAGTGCAAAAGGATTGTACAGTAGTATTATTGCAACCACTTTTCCTGCATGAGTTTTAGCATTTTTGTTCTTGTTTTTAGTTTTAATTATGTAGATGAAATAGAGAGTAGAATCTCAAGTCATCCATGTAAAGAAATATGCAACTTTGTATCTCTGTTCGGTGATCAAAAATAGATTCGGGTTTGTCTCGGGCAAAATTACAAGTTCAGTTTTTTGTCTTTTTTCCCAGTGATTGGTTAAACATTAGTGATTAAAAAAATATAATGCAATTTGACTATAAATTAATGCACGAGGGCCTGGAATGGTCCAGAGAAATGGCATTATAAAAATGGAGAATCTTGAAAATAAGAAGATTCTGAGTAACTTGCCTGAATTTATGGAGAAGTTGACCTATCTCTGATAAGCTATACCAACTCACATGAAATGTAGGCTTACTTTTCGCCCGTACATTCATGTGACTTTTTATTTTCGGCCATACAGATCTAAGTTACCGCCTTTTTAATTAGAAATAATCATACAATTAATTATTAATTAATCAAATTAATTGACTGTTTGGCTCTTTTCCCTATACAACGTATGGTACACTAATTATACCGTTGACTGTAATCAGACGCGTATTAAGGTGGGACCGGCGGAGCCGCCGCTCTCAAAATATAAAAAAAAAATTATTTAATTTTGTAATTTTTTTAGTTTACCCTCTAAATATTGTATTTCATTACATTGTTCATCAAATATAATTTTTTGGTTCCGTTATGACTATAATACGCTCATCAAACCAACCATCAACCGTGAATTGAATTGGTTCTACACTTCTACTGTCTATCTTTGATAAAAGCATATACGAATTTAAGTAGTTTGAATGATTTGGTGAAGAGAATTCGCACCATTTACTTCATGTAGAATTGATCATAAGATCAATATACTCCATGTACGTTATTAAGTATATCCATCTAGCTAAATGGAGTGTTTTCTTAATCTTCGTTGCTCATGAATTTTCAGAATAGTTACATAGAACTAGATACTGCTATTCAAGGGGATACATATTGTACGGAGAGTATCAATCCCTTTTATATCTACAACTACAAGAACAACATATGCTGAATTGGAATCCTCTCCATTTCAAACTTCTAACATTTTGTGTGAATGTGCGCATGCATGTACGCGCGCGCATGTGATTCGAAACTTGCATAGTCGTGTTCAAAAGAACTAAAAGAATATTGCAATGAGAATAACAAATGCAATAACAACAATATATACACATTGCTCGTCAAACTAAAGAGCATTAATAAATTCAATTCACTTCTGATTTCTTGAGCAAAATCTGATTGTGTTCTTCCGGATGTATCCTAAAGCACCAATCTCCACTTAAGCACAAGAATAAGCAAAACTAGATGTTTAACTTCCCACGGCCACCGCATTTGTTACAGGATCGTGCAGAAGAACACTTTGTACAGTAGCTCCATTTCTTCGGAAGCCTGTCACAGTTAAGTTACTCGAACGAATTCTAACTTTAAGAGGATGGAGAAGGAGAGAGGAAGAGATCAAGAAGACAATTTACCCTGCAGTGTACCGAGTGGCTGCATTCTTTGCAGTCAATCTTGCTCTCTCAGCACCCTTCTCAGAGATTTTCTTAAGCACAAATCCTTCGCCATTGCATTCAGAACATATACCTGAACCGCCACAATCTTCACATATTTTCATTGGAATCTGCATTTTCAACGAAGGATTTCCATTTATTAATAGTTCGGACATGACAAAAATTAAAGGAAAAAAGAAGCTAATAGGTTTTATGTCCTAGCTATCCACAAAAGTTAACAAAGAGAGCAAAGAATTTAAGAAAAATCAAAACTCGCATATTTCAAATTTCTATATAACGGTTATAACTCTATAACGAACATAATAGTATGCAAATACACACTTCATTATTTTCTTTAAGTCAACCAACTACATTAAAAGCCTATCCATGTCTCAAACTTGGTTTTGTATTGATTATCTTGGTGCTCAAGAGGATAATCATGGATCCATTCTCAAGTCCATCTAGACAATTCTGTCCAGTTTGTACTTGTACATAAAAAAATGTTACTTCATTGGATATTCCATTCTTAAAAACTAACGAAATAAACAGTTCTTTAGGTTCAAACAATGGCATGCATTGAAATTTGACACGTTGAAAGCGTAAGAGTGGTAAACAAGGTGAATTTATGGTGAATGAACATATTTTCCATAGTAGCAATAATCCACACAGAATAAGGGTCATGTTGTTATTCTGTAGTAACTCCAAAATTATGGTGAATGGCTCATAGATCCCAGAATTCGATTCCTGACTTGTCAAAAGACAACTAATAATGAATGCCAAAAGCACTTTTGGCAAAACACCACATTGAATACATCTATATCTTTTGGCCCCTTGTGAAATTGAAGAATCAAACAAACCTTCTTAAACAATGAAACATATTAAAAAGCTATTTCCCCATGACACCCAGAGGCATCACTAGCTAATATACAGAATTTCGATTGGTGCAAATCACAAGTTAAGAGTATCATTATAAGAACATTTCACATCAGCATAGGTTAATAGATAGAGTTTGCTAGAGAAAGTTAAATAAACAAGAACAAAAAAGGAAATATGCAATTCATCATTTTAAACATGTTATAGACAAACAATGCATATTTTGTATATCTTTACATGAATTTTCTTCGTGTCAGTAAGAAATGAGATACGCACCTCAGTTCCCTCAGAACCTTTCGTTCTCCTAGAGAGAAGGGTAGCTGCTGCACCAACGACTGTGGCGGCAACAGCCACAGAAGCTGCTGTTTCTAGTAGAGCGGAAGTCACTGTAGATAACTTTTCTCTTCGTCGAGATCTTATATCGATTAATGGTAGTGATTTGCTATGCATCCCATTACAAGCTTTCTTCATGTCCCTATTGACTTCATCATCAAAAGTAAAGATCGGTAAAGCACCCATCAATTCCACAACAATGTACAAGTTTTACCATATAGAACAAAAAAAAAAAAGCGTACATACATGTCAACTGAACTAAAAGTATAGTAGAACAATATGCTCAGAACTTGAAAACAGACCAATTTGCAAACTATATGCACCAGACTATTAGATAAATTTGAAGCCAAAATAACAATTTAGATATTTTTCAAAGTTGGTCAACAAATGCTATTATGCAGAGCATGCACATGAACCAAATTTAAAGTTGAGACTTGATGACAAAAACAGCAACTAGAAAGTTAATTAAAATGCAGAAAAGAAAAACGGAAAATAATTTAAGCTCCCAAATGAAGTGATTGCCAACAACCATGTAGGAGTTAAGATCAACAAAGAAAAAAGAAAGAAAACAATACAGCTTGACTGGAGTTCTTGCAAAAAATCAAGAAAAGTAGAAACCAAATTCTGAGTCTCCAGATATCAAGATATTTACTTGCCAGAACAGAACCTTTATAATACCTGATAAAATTATCTCACAAATAATAATACGTAGAAAATCAATGCCTGGCTTTCCAAAGAACTTGTTTCAGTCACTAAGTGGAAACTCTTTATATGGTGAAAAATCTTAGCAGGCGTACAAAAAAAAAAAAAAAAAAAGAAAAAAAAAACCAAGAATAATCTTAATATACAAACAGAAGACCTGGCAACGCATATAACATGACCATACTTACAAAAGAAAAAGGTGGAAACCAATTTTATACAAGCATTGTTACATTCATAAAACAATACAATTGTCCCAGCACTGATGAATTAAAAAAACAAAACGATAACTGTATCAGTAATTTAAAAAAAAAAAACATTTTCGACCATGTTTGGAACACCATTTATGACATTTCACTACAATATCATGTCCAAAGATTCCTATATATACTTAATTACTCATAATATAAGTGTGGAACTGTAAAGATATGTTATTTCGTGATTTAATTCGTCCACGCAGATAAATAAGAGAGTTTATTCTGAAGTTGTTTGAAGACCAGCCAGTCATCTTTAATTTAAGATGTTTCATAAAATTCTTATGAAATCCATACGAGCGTGCAACATATTATTATCTTTCTTTTCGATGCTGGACAAAGATCCAGTTAGTTCTGCATATTTGTTAATGGTCATGATCATGACCTATGCCTGGAGGAAGTTTAAGACATATAGGTAACGGCAAATATAAGTTCCAAGGACAGAGAAAAATATATGTCGTAAGTCAAAAAGAATGTTTGTAAATGACAAGATTAAACCTTCAAAACGAGTTAAGCATCACACATGATTCCAGGTTTGCATTCAGCATCCAATCATCTATAATTCAATATAAATGTTAAGATTCATATAGGCTTCAGTAACAACTTTAAGTAACTAATTTTTTTTCACTTATAATTCGTACAAAACCAATGTATCACACATTCACAAGCTGTATATATACAAGAACATTTCAGGGCAATGAGAACAACGCTAAACATGTTAGGCTCAAATTATGTCAAATGCCCAATACCAGCACTAGGTAAAACCATATATAAAAGGAACCGGAGTTCAGAACAAGAATTTTTGTTGTGAAAGAATCACTATCCCAAATACCTACTTTGTCATTTACTAATAAACCAAATCTAGAAGTTATTTACATGCAACGATTGTGCCGACACATAGAGCCAACCAGATATCCAGTCAAGCAATTCAGCAACTGTATAAAAATTGTTTTAACTTTTAAGCAACAAATGTAGGATTTTCTATTCTAAGTCCTGAATGATAATAACAAAAAGCCTTGGCCAAAAGACAAACTTCAAACCCAAATTAGAAAAATAATGTTCTGCCCCGTTAAACATATCAAAAATCAAAATTTTAAGAAGTCTAAAAATCAAAGCATTCAGTTTTATCCAAATTACTGAAGGTTCAGTGAACGTCTCATCTTCAATCAACATTAATTCTAGTGTCCCCCTTACTATTGTTCCCTCACCATCCACAACCACTCTAATTGGTTTCAAAGAAAACAAACAAACCATAGTCATCGTAATTAAGAGCACCAACAAAACACAAACCTTTCGCCATAAAATTACAATGAATGGTGTATTGTCCTTTCACCAAAATCACTAAAAACCCATCTCTAAATGGCCCTGTAAAGTGCATATGTGCACGCGAGCAACCACCCCATAAAAGTCTTACTGGCCCAACTCAAATGGACATTTTCCATTTAATGACAAATTTCTCATAACTACATTACATCATCAACTACCTTTAGTTAACTCTGCATATTGCAATTCATCATAAAGATAGATAGCAACATGTGGAAATTCATAGAATTTGTATCAAAAGATATATAAAACACTAAGATAGTTAGAGTTTGTTCAACTTACTGTTAGAGAAAGAAAATGAAGACGATGATTGCAATGCGAGCTCCATTTGAAGAGGTTCTTTGTCTTGTGACCAAGGAACACAAACTCTCACCCTTCCTAGCTTTTCAGTTCTCTTATCGCTTGTTAAATGAAGTTCCCAAATTGGCCCTCGTTGGCGCAGACAATTTCAAAGCTGCCATTAATTCTATGCATTCCAAATTATCTCTGGAGGGATAGGATTATTTTGATTAATTTCATGCGACTTTTTCAGAAAATCACAAATTGCAACCAACCTGCTATTATGTTTGCTATTTTACAGTCGAAAATAATTTTACAAAAAATTAACAGCGAATTTTTCTACCGTTACTGTTGATCATTAAAGATAATCGTTTAAAAAGTTTAAAAAACCAAGATACCCCTAATTAAAAAAGGACAAATTATAGCGAATCTACATAAGGTTTGTCATTTTACAGCCGGAAATAACTTTATAAAAAATTGACGGCGAACCCCCCTACCGTTATCATTGACCGTTAAAGATAACCGTTGACCGTTTCAAAATTTTAAAAAGACCAAAATATCCCTAATTAAAAAAATTAAAAAACAAAGGGTGACTTGCACTAAGGTACCCTGAGTTTCTCTTAATTTAAAAAAAAATTAAAAACAATAAAAAAAATTTAATGGATCTCCACTGTTCATCAATTTTGATGGACAACAAAGATCATATTAAAAGAATAATTTTTTTAAAAAAATAACAATGATAAAAAAAATAAAAAAAAATTGGTTGAATGGAAATAGAGATTGGATCTTGACGTCCATCAGGATTGATGGACGGTGGAAATTAGATCTCCATTAATAACAAAAAAAAAATTGAAAAAGTAAAATCTCCATCGATAGAGTTTGGATCTATTGAATAATTCAATTCTTTTTTTATCTTGATAGATATCCAATTTTCAGATTGGATCTCCACCGTCCATCAATTCTGATGGACGGTCGAGAGATTGGATCTCCATTTCTATAACCAAAATTTATTTTTTATTTTTTATTTTTTTATTTTTATAATTATTATTTTTTTACAAAAAATTATTAATATGATCTTCATCGTCCATCAAGATTGATAAACTGTAGAGATCTATTAAATTTTTTTTTTTAATTTTTTTAAAAAAATAAAGAGAAATTTTAGTACAATTCACCCTTTATTTTTAAATTTTAAATTTTTTAATTAGGGGTATTTTGGTCTTTTTAAACTTTTAAAACTGTCAACGGTAATGGTAGAGGGGTTTGCTATCAATTTTTCATAAAGTTGTTTTCGGCTTTAAAATAACAAACCTCAAGTAGGTTCACTGTAATATGTCTTTTTTTATTATGGGTATTTTAGTCTTTTTAAATTTTTAAAAATGGTCAACGGTTATCTTTAACGGTCAACGGTAATAGCAGGGGGGTTCGCTGTCAATTTTTCATAAAGTCATTTTCGACTGTAAAATGACAAATCTTAGGTACGTTAGCTGTAATTTATCGTTAAGAAAAAAACACACTTTTTAATAGTAACCTTGGATAACTCAACTCTTATTTTAATTTTTATCATAATTTGTATGTGTTAGTTCAATAAAGGGTAACAAATAACACATTCTACTATTACTGGAGTAGATATTCGAAACGCGCATGTAATGATTGATTCGGTAAATTTCGATATACCTTTGACCCGTTCCATATCAACTTTCAAAAATAATAAAAAGTAACATGTAACAAGCAAAATATATCATAATTAATATTTATTTTTTTTGACATAAATTATTATTTAAATTAGCACATAGTATGTTATGTTAGGAATTCAACTTGATTTCTCTTACAGTGGAAATGATAATCTGTATGCAAACACACATTAAAGATAAAGCACACACAAAAGAAAGCAAAAATAATAAAGACAACAATTTTATGTGGTCCGAAAAAATTTTCCTACATCCATGAAGTGCATCTGCATTCAATCCACTATGAAATATCTTATTATAAAGACACATAAAAAACTCACAGTTTTTCTCTCTATGTATATCTTTTGCTAATCAATCTCTTCTTCTATCACTAGTGTTTCTCCTTTTATTTCACTCTATTATGCCTTCACTTTGGCGCGACCTTCCGCACGACCTCTAGGTCGCACCCCAGGTAGCACGGCTCTCTACCGCTTTTTGCCTCTTGCTGTCATGGTGCTCTCTACCACGAAACTCTGTTAAATTACGAAACTGGTCTATTCTTAATTCAAACTTCATAAAACCCAATAAATTGAGCTAGAAATTAATATATGAGTCTTTAATAAACTGGTTATAATCAGCTCAAAAAAATAAATTGGTGATAATATAGCCCATATAGCCAGCAGGGATGGATCATTTATTGAAATATGTCCAACCACAAGCAAATCCATAAAATAATTAAATACAATAATAAATAAAAACAATGGGATGCCATTGATGTTGCATTGCAAATTTAATTATGTCATAGACATAGTTTTCCTATCTGCCTCTCCAAGCATTAAAGATATACACAGGTAGTTTCCCTTTGTTTCCAATGCTTTTATGAGGCATTGCGTCCTTCATTTATGTTCATCATTGAATATTAAAGTTTAGATCTTTTCTTTTCCTTTCGTTTAAAATATATATTTTTTTATTTTTTTTTATTTTTTGTTTGGTTTGGTAGATTTGTTGCCTCAAATCTAGACAACCTCATCGGTCGTCATCCTTTTCTCGTTCTTTTTGCATTGTCTTCGGCTTCTCTTACATTCAAACACTAGGCAAATTAAAACGATGTAGTAATGTTCTTTATTCATAATCTGGTGGTGATTATTAGAATATTCAACTTTCATGGAGCTAAAATGAGTTACATCATTATGTGATAAATTGTGTTTCAAATTGTTTATCAAATACAAAATTTATTTCACTGTAAAAAAGTGTGGGATTCGACTTTTGTAATGTTATAGAGGTATATTACAAAGTTAAAATCACTCTATATCGTTAAAGAATTGGAATTTCATACAAAAAAAAAAAATACGAAATCCTATACTTAATTACTCATATATCAAATTGATCATATATACATACATAGAGAATGAGAGAGAAACTTTTAAAAAAGAGCTTTTTACCATGATAGATTTTAAATGTCTTTGATAAAATTTAATAGAAATTTAATGAATTTTGGTGTGATCATTTATATGAACAATAAGAAAATTGAAATATGCGTGGAAATAAATATCACTAGTTTCTTAAACTTAAAACGGTAAAATAAATTCCGTAATAAAATTATAGTTTAATGAAACGGTAAAATAAATTCTGTAATAAAATTATAGTTTAATGAAATGGTTGCAACTATCAAATTATTTATAAGTGTTAATTTGTATTTTGAAATTTTTAAATAAAATATCAAGCAGGTAGCTGTTGATGTTTGACACAGTTCCTTCAATTCTGAGCAGTAGTGGTTGCATGACTTGCATCCTTAGTGTTTCCCAATTGAAGAACATGGCATGGCAAGTTAGAATTTTCACCTAATTCAATTATCAGTAGAGTGGGTCTTACATTTGCCACGTGGCGTTATCATCCGAAAATGCCTAATGTTATGGCATCCTCAAGAGTTCAAGACTTACACGTGAGGTTGCAACTTTCTCCTGAGCATATTTTATATATATATTAAAAAACATTGATGAGATAGAGTAACATTCCATTTTTTTAAAAAAAAAAAATAACGGTCTGAGCCAGCTCATTTCAAATGAAAATGAAAATTTGTATCTTTTTTCAATTTTTTTTTTCATTTTTTTCTTACACAATTTTGGTTATAGCTGTGATTAATAATTGATTTTTTAAAAATAAATATAAAAAATTTCATCAAAAAAACTAATTAGTCTTCACTACTATTATTAATCAACAATATAATTACTAGAGAAATTAATATTTATTGAATTTCAATCCAATAATTAAAAAATTCAATATATTAAAATTATAAAAAATCTCATAAGTCAATATATTATAGGAGCATGATACGTAAGGTGTTTTTTTTTTCCTACTAATGTGTAAAGCATGCAGATAAATGGTATCAACATTGTAAATGATGGGCTGCCATTAATTTGGGCAGATACAAATTTTGTTGGTATTTTTTAATAATATTTAATATAATTATTGTTAAGTTGTAGCTTTCTTTATAGATGAATACAATTAATGGTTTGTATATGTAATTTATTAACATGATTTCTCTACCATCTTAATTAGCATTAAAGATATGTAACTGGTGAGTGATTACAATTTTCATCACACCAATGGCTTTTGCTAAGGGGATTGAATTGCAGAGATTTCTTGCTCATGATCTTTATCATCCCAGCGGCAACCATAAAAGGATGCCAATTTGCTGATATTATTAATTGATGTACGTAGAACACTTCTATAGGTCCGCAGAACGGATAAAATACAAATAATTTTGAATTTGCACTCAAAATATGTTTCGACGAGCCCTATGACATTCACCGGGTTTTATCCCGTGATGCACAACCATTTTTCTAAATTTAATCGTTTAAGCTTTCATTTTCAATTTTTCCTTTTTTGCTAGTATTTTCGTATTCTAACAATTTTTTGTGGGAACTTCTAATTTTTAATAAGGCTTGTTTCGTTAAGTTCGTTTAGAAAAGTTATATTAGGTTTAGTTTGCTATTTAAGTTTGGACCGACTGTTTTATTATTATCTTAATTTGATTATTATTAATAAAATCATTTATTTGGAGAAAGTTTGTCGTGGATTCAACAGTTATCGTAGTTTTCGCTTCGTCATTAAACATCAACAAGTTTAAACTTGAATCTGCTACTTAGAAGTTTAAATTCTTGAAGTTGTCGGTAATAAATATACATCTGCAACAATATGAACAAAAAAATCTGTGTGAAAATTCACAAGATGATCAAAAGAAAATGTAATGTGTACTGCAGTCTGCAGAGATTTTAGATTTAGCTAGGGGTGCAATAACAGAAACTCACGGGCATCATCACTTGTTACACAGTAAAAAAGAGCACCCACCTCACCAAACTCGCATCACCACCACACCTCCAAAGATATAATGCTAGCTCCTCCATTGCTGCTATAACCCATCACAGCAATGTTTGAGCTGTTGTCAATTCATATCTGCCTTTTGTCACCTACTCACGAGCTTATTTAATTAAGGCCTCTAAGTGCACTATAAAAAACTCCGCACCCCACCCCACCCTCTCTCAAATTTCAAAAATCACAAACATATCTAGTCAAGTACTTGAAAAAAAAAACAAATTTTAAAAAAATGTCTGTCACAAAGTTTTACATTATGATCATCTATGTTCTCCTATTGTTATCTTCTTTGCACAATTCGATGGCAGGAAGGAGCATTCCATCGAGTGTCCCGAGCACAATGAGGCCGGCGTCAGGAAATTACGTGAAAATGAAGCCTATATCAACAAACAAGCAAAGGATTTTTCATGGCAAGGAAGTGAAGAATTGTTTGCCAAAAGGGTTCAGGCATGCATCGGCACCTAGCCGCTACGTGAACTCCCAAACTCTTGGAGGGTGTTCTATTAGTCCTCGCTCTAGGAAACCTTAAAAAAATTTGTTTTGGGGCAAAAGGAGGACAAAATTGTGGTGATGATATTTTTGTATATGGTTTTCCAAGTTGATGGAAATTTTCTATTTTTTTTTTTTTGGGCATGAGTATATGTTGAGGAATGAGAGGTAATGTACGGTACGTATATTTTTCATGCTATCGAGAGAATTATGTAATAATTTTGAATGATATGCTTCTATTCTATGCATGACAATGAAAAATATTGCTTCAATGGAGACATGTTATTTGCAGTTTTGCAGAGTCTTATTTTTTTGTGTTCCTCTCATAGCAATCTTTGCTACAATCTCGTGAAACTCAACTCTCTGGAAAATCCTGAATGGTAGTCCCAATAGAAATATCAGGAAAGATATTAATATAAATATCAATCAATTAAAAAAAATTAGGACAAAAGCCTAATTGTTAAAAATGTTGTAACAATTTTACTCTCTCTTATAGTAAGGGAGAATCAAATGGAAAAAAATTATCTGAAATATTTATATTTTTAACTGAACCTCCCAACATTTACCCTGTTTTCTTTTTTCTTTTTGTGATACATTGTTCATGTCCTGAATCCCATAAATACCATACCTTGGTTCGTTGAAAAGCATGTGAACCCATCACAACTCACGAGCCCAGCCAATTTATTGAGATAACTGGTGGCTGGACGCGGAATTAGTCCCATGGATATGGAGTTTTCTTTGCAACGAAGTAGTAGCAGATACCAGAAAGTGTAGCCATATTTGCATTACATTTCATCATTGGAATTGTATGTATGTAGACCTTTTACGTAATTTTTTTTAAAAAAAATAATAGTTTTAGAAAAGTTTAATTACAAAATGGTTTTATTTGTAAAAACCAAATTTCTTTAACATTTGAACAATTTCTTTAACTTTAAAGATTAAAGGGCAAAATGGTTCTTTTAATCTAAATTATGAAATAGGTAATTATTTTATAAATTAAAACAATCACAAACCCATCCTAATTAATGTCAATGGAAAAAATCATGTTTTTATATCTTCTATTAGTTACATAAAAGTGATAAGCATAAATAATGACCTAAATGAAAATTTTCCATAAATAAATTTAAATTTAAACATGAGAAGTAAACCCTCACTTCACAGTCATGTGAGATGGACGTTCAATCAGATGAAATTTCCATACCACATGATAGGTGCACCCAATAACGTCTCACTCTAAGCCTAGGTGGACAGAATATCACAGTTCTACTGTAGATTCAAAAGAATAAAAATATAAATGAGATAGGATGGTGAAAAGAACAATCCCCTACAAACATACAATACTTGCACTCCACAGCAAAAGCAATAGTGAACTTTTAAATAAATAATTCATTTTCATCCATAAATAGCGTTGATGAACTGGAAAATGTAAATGTAAATGTAAATGCAGCAATCACCAGACATAACAGTAACTGGGGAACCTCAAGCCCCATTGTGGTAAGCAACTGAAATTAATGCGTGAAACCTAACTATACAAATCGTCTTCGTCAGCCCCGCCAGCAGAAGTTGTGAATGGATCGGATCCAGTAGCCCCAGTTGAGGTCTCCGAAAACCTAAATTCAGTTCCAAAACCCCTGGACTGCTGCAAGGTCTGAGCAAACGCCTGATATTTGCGAATGTCAGCATCACTAACACTCCTACGAGCAAACTTCATCGACTCCTCAAAGTGAGCAGCCTTAATCTCCGCCACTTCGTCCTCAACGTCCTCATCCATTGCCTCAGGATTGTCCTTTCTCCTTCTCTCCCTCTCAATATCCTAAAACATTTCCAAATTTTACAAAATTATTTCTCAAACTCACCATAAAACTTAATTTTGACTTTTAGTTTTTCAGCATTTGGACTTCTTGGATCAAGCAAATGTTGTGTCAAAAAAATTAAATCAAGCAAACGAAGAAGAAACGTACCTTCTCTATATTCTCTCTGATAGCATACTTGCAAGCTCGCTGGCATATCTCGGTGATATCAGCACCACTGAAGCCTTGAGTATACTTTGCCAATGCCCTCAGATCAACATCTTTAGAGATGGGTGACTTTCTCAAACAGGCTTTGAAGATCTGATGGCGTGAATCCTCATCCGGAAGAGGAATATAAATTAACTGGTCAAGACGACCTGGCCGCAGAAGTGCTGGGTCAATGATGTCCGGTCTGTTTGTGGCCCCAATTATGAAAACAGTCTTTTTAGCTGACATGCCATCCATTTCAGTTAGGAGTTGATTTAAAACTCGATCAGCAGCACCACCAGCATCACCAACACTGCTTCCCCTCTACAACATTGATAGAAAACACAATTAAGATCATGACCAACAGAACAAAGAAATTGGAACACGTGCAGGATTTATTAAACATCTTGAATTTTGTCCAAGAACACTACCTCAACTCAAGTTTTTTATAGGGCAAAAATAGAGCATATACTAAAAGTTGAAATTTAAAACCTAGAAGAAACAAAGAAATTACCTGGGTAGCAATAGAGTCAAGCTCGTCAAAGAAAAGGACACATGGGGCAGATTGTCGGGCCTTGTCAAATATTTCTCGAACATTGGCTTCACTCTCACCAAACCACATTGTAAGCAGTTCAGGGCCTTTGACGCTAATGAAGTTTGCTTGGCATTCATTGGCAATTGCCTTAGCCAGTAGAGTTTTACCACATCCTGGGGGACCATAGAAAAGGACACCTTTTGAAGGTGACATACCAAATTTCTCAAACTTCTCTGGATGCTCCACAGGGTATTGAACAGTCTATACACACCACAGAAGAAAAGGAAATGAGGCAAAACAAACAAATTTAGATAAAAACTGGAAAACAAATCACAAGTAAAAGCAGAAACTAAGGGCATGTTTGGTCCCTGCTTCCAAAACAGTTCCCATTTTCCACACTAAAAATTATAGGAATTTTTTTTAAAGTTGTAGAAACTATTTTGAAAGATCACATAGAATCATGTATTATGTCCAAAAATTATCAATACTCAGAAACTAACTACAATTCAAACATACTCAAGTTCATAAAAAACAGAAAGATATTTTGTATTCCCATTCTTGACAACATATTTCTGAAAATAGAAAACTGAAAACGCTCCAAACATGCCCTAATCCACGAATGTCTATTACCTCTTGTAGCTCCCGCTTGACATTCTCAAGGCCTCCAATATCTTCCCAGCTGCAATTAGGAACTTCAACGACCTAGAAGCCAAAAAAAATTAGACCATTTGCAAAGATCTATTGCCAGAACAATTAGTAAAGATTTATCTACTTCAAAGAAAAAACAATCCTAAGCCAACTTATGCAAGATTTCCCAAAAAAAAACTCACAGTTTCCCGCAAAGCAGAGGGATTGCTTGTTCCAAGGGCGGTTTGGAAGTGCTCATTTGAAACAGCCATGGAATTAAGTATCTCAGCATCAATAGTTTCATCTTCCAAGTCAATCACATCCATTTTCTCTCTGATACATTGCAGTGCAGCTTCAGTACACAGAGCAGCAAGATCAGCACCAACATACCCATGAGTATCTTTTGAAATCCTTTCTAGATCAACCTGTAGAGTGGAGTACCAATTTTAAGCGACAAAAAAAAGGACATAAAAACGAGAAAATTCGACCCAAAACATAGACTATTTTGAGTCTCTATATCATCTTAACAAAATCAGCGAAGCATCTGCTAATTATTTATAGGCTGGAACCACTACCAACCAATGCTTGGAATTGTCATAGCTAATTATTTATAGGCTGGAACCACTACCAACCAATGCTTGGAATTGTCATACAATCAATCAATCTATCCATACTCAAATAAGGTTCTTTCACAAAAAATAAACAAAGCAAGTGCAACTTACATCTTCAGACAGCTTCATGTTCTTGGTATGGATGCGGAGAACTTCAAGACGCCCAATTTCATCAGGAACACCAATGTCTATCTCCCTATCAAATCTACCAAACCGTCTCAAAGCAGGGTCAATACTGTTTGGACGATTAGTAGCCCCCATAACAATAACATGAGCTCGGGATTTCAGCCCATCCATAAGAGTTAAAAGCTTGAGAGACAATGCGCCTTTCAACTTCCCCGTGTGTCTTCTCACGCTTGGGAGCAATTGAATCAATCTCATCAATAAAGATGATTGATGGGGCATTCTTCTCAGCCTCTTCAAATGCTTTCCGAAGATTGCTTTCACTCTCTCCAGCCAATTTGGACATAATCTCCGGCCCATTAATACAAAAGAAGAAAGCACCAGTTTCATTAGCAACAGCTCTGGCTATCAATGTCTTTCCCGAACCTGGTGGTCCATAAAGCAGGATCCCTTTGGGTGGTTTCACACCAATTGATTTAAAGAGTTGAGGATGCCTTAGAGGCAGCTCCACTAACTCACGAATCTGAGCCATCTGCTTCCTAACACCTCCAACATCATCATAACCTACTTCATCCAACCTATCCTCATCTTCTCTCCTTACAGGTTCCCCCTCACAGAAAATTTCAGTGTCTGGAGCAACCACACAATACTCCCCAGGATCAGTTTCAATGACCTTGAATTCTACACTTCTCATCCCCCCTCTAACAAGAAAGAAATCACCTTTCCTCACAGGGCGATAAGCCTCCAAGAAATAAGCTGCAAACATAAGATTGGCGAGACACATACATATAAAACAAAGTCAGCATCCCACAACACCAAAATAATGAAACAAATGACAAGACATTATGATAATTTTTCCTCATTATTTTGGTCAACCCAAAACTAATTTGAATTTGTGCATGTGAGACAAAGGAAAGAAACACCAACTTCTCTATTTTTTGTGTAATAAACCAAAAGAAATAATGAATAAGGCGGATTAGAAACTCACGTTTCAAGTATGCATCAAACAGATTCCCAGTAACACCTTCTATGGTATCATCAATGGGCAGAATGTGAACGCGCTTGCCATACTTAACATCAGGGCACTGATGCACAGATACAACATCCCCAAGACGCACCCTCAAATTCGATCTAACAACCTTGTTCATCCTTATCTTTGGCTGATCGCATGTTTCATCAGCTAGAGCAATGCAGATTGTGTCCTTTCGCTTCTTTCCCTACAAATCAAGACATAAAGTATAAGTTTAAACAAAACATATTGAAAAAAAATTGATGAACAATCAAAGTCGAAACACAACTTAAACTTGATGCGGAACTTTTTAAGTATCACAGAGCATGAACAACTTTGCATATTCACAATTCAGGGCAAAAACCACATACTGACACTAACCGCATCACCACCACCATGACGACATAAAATTCAAGTCAACAATTCAACAACCCAAACCCTAATCACTACAGAGATGATAACTATAAATGAAATATAATTAATACTAAAAAAAAGAACCTAATTTTCAACCTTAGCCAAACCAAAACATCGGCATCTGAAAAATATTACACTTTCTCTCCCTAATAACACGCATAACCCTAAAAATTAAATAAATAAAACATATACCTAATTACTTATATTTTTTAAAGCATGTAAAAACATCAAAAATTATAAAACAAAAAAAAAATCAAAAATCAAAGAGAGAGAGAGAGATCGTACTTTGATGAGAATGGTATCGCCGCGGAAAAGCTGCAGCTTCTCCATAGTGTCAGGGTGCAGAGCAACGACGGAGTTGTCATCGTTGACCGCCTCGTCAACGATCAGCCGATTCGGCGATTTCTTCCTCTCCAGAATCGCCGTGGAGAAGTCCTTCTTCCCCGAGTGCCTGCAACCATCCATCCATCCAAAAAAAATTGTCAGATTCAACTAGTTCCCTGCAAGAACGAGACGACAGAGTAGTAAAACAAGAGAAAAACAAAAACAAGTTAGTGAGTTGACTCACGCGTCGGACGATTCAGCCGGGTGAGTCATGGTTTGTGCTCGAGATGAGATATTTTAGAGAGAGAAAAAAAATTGAAGACGAAGAGATAACTCGAGGTTGGTGTGTGCGCGTTTTATAGACTGGCTTTTTATTCACTATCGTGTTTGTCAAGAAAAAGGAATGCCTATATACGAACCGTGATTGGTTAGTGTTTGTGGCACAAATTGGAAAACAATTTGAAATTAGTTTTGGTTTGTTGAGAGGAAATCTACTGCAGCATAGGATTCATCTCCTTTTCTTTTTTTTTCCTTTTTTTTTTTAATATTGAAATTATTCTTATTTTCGTTTAATTTAATTATTTACTTTTAATTAAAAAAATTATATATATACACACATATATTATTAAACTAAGTGGTTATTTATTTTTATTTTTAAAGGTTAACTTCAATTTAATCTTTAATATTTAATAAAACATCATTTTTCACTTACATTTTTTTTAGTTCATATGATCTCTAACGTTTAGTAAACATATCAAATTAGTCATTTAACCAATTATTTGACAGTTAACCATACAAACATTTTTTAAAAGACAGTTTTACCCTTTAAGAATTTAATTAATAAAATTATAATTTTATCTTATAATTAAAATATAATAAAAATAAATAAATAGAAAAAATAAATAAAATAATATTAAGCTAAATTATAAAAACTTAAAAATATAAAATCTATTAAAAAAATTTATATTTAAGAAAGTAAATAATAAAAACAAGTTAAAAGCTATTAAAAATTTATATTAATTTTTCTAATAAAATAATTTAATTTAAATATTTTTTTAATAGGTTTTTCACTTTTAAGTTTTTATAATTTAGTTTAATATTATTTTATTTATTTATTTATTTATATTATATTTTAATTTAAAGGTAAAATTGTAATTCTATTGATTCTTGAAGGACAAAACTATCAAATTATAATAGTTGACCATCAAATAGTTGGTTAAATAACCAATTTGATTTATTTAGGAAATATGAGGAACCACGCGAACCAAAAAGGAAAAGATAAATAAAAAAGTGATGTTTTATCAAATATTATGAACTAAATTAAAGTTATACCTTTCCTTAAAAACTTAACGGATCTGTATTACACTCATTAAATTTTTTTTTTTTTAACCTTTAAGTGGTAAAATAACTGACCATTAGTTAATGGGTCAAAAGACTCACTAGTTTTTTTTTTCTTTGTGTAACTATATTACTAAAAGTAATATATTTATAAAAATAAATAGATTTTATAAATGAAAAGAATACATTTACAATTTTAAATTACATAAATTTAATATTTTTTAAATATTATTAAATAAAATAATAATTTATTTACTATTATAAATGAACATTAAAATTATGAAGTAGTATCAACAACGTTTAGATACTTTTGATGTAAAATCTATTAAATTCTTTATTTTAATTGTCTATATAATTTTAAATAAAAGAAAATAAAAATTAGCAATTATAAGAATAAAAATATAAAATTATTTGTTTTAAAGGGTTTACAAATAAATGGTGTGAAAATAAGTAAATTGATTTTAATAAGGGTACTATTAACATTAAAATACGTGTTTATGGCTATAATTTAATTTTAACATTTTAAATATGAGTGTATTTATAAAATGAGTATGTAAATCATATTCATAGGTGGTAATATTTGTACCTAAATTTAATTGGGTAAAATACAATTTATTATTGTTATGGGTAATTTATGTCCTAACAATGTCATGTCCCACGAAACCAATACGCGGTCATTTCTGGTTTAGTGCCACGTCGACGTCATTTCGCCATCTATCGTCGAGACGATTGTAACATCCCCTGACCCGACCCGTACAGAACGAATCCGAGAGCGTTACCAGTTTATAAAACTTTCTGAACTTTTCTTAATATTCGAAAATACTTGAAAACATATATTCATATTTCTAAAAACCTTTCAAATTGGGCTCACAATATTTATAAAAATTTTGACAGAATTCCCTTTATTTTTCTAACTTTCCAAAAAAATACCTGTTTAATAAAAATTTCAAATTCACAAACTCAAACACTTCTAAAGTCCAATCATATGCGCATCCTGCCAACGATGCGACTTTCCAAACATTCTCAATCAATCAATCAGTAGACAGTTTTTCAGAAAACATATAACCTCATATTTGAAAATCACATCAAAACTAACAAATATTTACAAACTACTTAATTTACATTTTTAAAATCCATATATAAAACTGATAAAAAATAATTACAAGACTCAATAAATTCAACTTTTACATTGGACTGTATATGCATGCTTGACATAAGTAAAACGGTAAACAAAATAACTACCCAAAAAAAATAATGCTGGAGGTGACTCAGGTATCCTGCTCTGCAGAACTCTACTCCTCAGTCCTGTCCTTCCTTCTGATTCTTTTCACCTACGCATTAAAACTAATGCGCTAAGCATTTCGCTTAGTGGGTGTACACTAAGATTATATAAAAATCATGTAATAGGAATAAACATACTTCCATGAATTCAGTTATTGAATAAGTATTAAAATATGAGCAGAACTCAACATAAATCCAACTAATCATTCGATAAATAAAAATAATAATAAAAACAGTAATAAACATATTTCCATAAACTTGTTTATTTAACAAATATCAAAATATAAACGTGAATCATTATCGTATGTATTATTCTTTTGATAAACATATATGAAAAATCCAACTATAAGTTTCCTTTAATTTCGTAATTTTCCTTACATCTCACTTTAGGCCTCTGATACACATCATAGGTTTACTGGACTGGATTAAGGGTTGTTCAACACTGGAACCCAACGGGGACTGCTCATTGAATTATATACAGTCGGGTTTCCCATTTCAGCATGAAATGGTATCCCTATACAGGTATCATTTCCGACATCGGACCCTATGGGGACTGCCTGACGAAATGTCTTCACTCTAGGACCGTCCATAACGATGGCTACACATAATCCAAAGAGTAGTATCATAATCATCAAAAATCTCAATGCAGTACTGCTAAGTGAACTCAATTTCCTATATCTGTTTACCTATATATATATATATATATATATATATATATATATATATATATCATGGCCATTTTCTAGATATTCCATAATTTTCTCAATTTAACAACTTTTCATAATTCACAATTATTATTTTGATATCATTTCTGAAATCACATACTCAGTCATACGATTTCACTAAATTATCACAATACGAAATCATTGAAAACAATTGTTCAAATATTTTATTTCCACAATATAAATATATATATATATATATATATATATATATATATATATATATACTGATAAAGATTCCATATTTATTCAAAAATAAACTTCTAAACATTATTTTCAATTTGAAATCATTATGACAACATAGCTTACGAAAACTATTCAAACAATATTTTCCATAATTATTCGTTGGAAACTCACAATCTTTACAGAATATTCAGGAATATATTTTTCAAACAATAATCATAAAATATATTCAATAAAACAATATAATCCATTAAATCATTCAATATTCTTTTATCGAAATCATAGAAATTCAAAGTAAAGCATAAACAAAACATTAATCACAAAATATTTTTCAGAAAATACGTGTACATCAACTTGGAAACCGTTTCTGGAAATATTTTTTTTCCTCCACTTTTTTTTCTTCTTCCTCTTCTTATCTTCTTCTTCTTTTTCTTCTTCTTTTCTTTTCTCCCTCCCGGCCGTCTCTCTCTCTCTCTCCCTTTCTTTCTTTCTTTTTTTCTCTTTCTTCTTCTTTTTCCACCGCCTCCCGCTCTTTTCTCTAGAATTTTTCTTTTTGTCTTATTATTTGACTTCATCCTCCAATAAAACTGCTTCATTTGACACCATATAATTTTTCTACTAATTACCATTTTGCCCTAATTTTTTTAATAATTGCAATTTTACCCCTAAATTTATCATAATCATAAAGTGACCCCAACATAAAATTTAATCACATAAATTTATAAACTAATCCATCAATTTAAATTACATACTTAAATTCACTCAAGTAATTACATTTTCAAATTATTATATCACACACACACACACACACACATATATATATATTTTTTCCGCACAAATAATAATATTTATAGGCATTTTCGTAATTACGAAAAATTAGGGACATTACAACGATGGTCGGTTTAAAGGAAGAATCCTTCGAGCACTTTAGTGCTCTCGCAGAGCATTAATTACCTGCCAGTGGTGTCAGCGAGAAATGGTACAGCTCTTGTCAAATCAAAGGCTGTCCTACATTTAATGCGCCTGACAACATTTATGACGAATCTGACCCAACCTGGAACAATGTCATCAAGGGAGTCAGGAGCATTAAATATGTCCCAGTTCTGCAGGTTACCGTTCAACTACTCATCATGTCCCATCCCTGGACAGGAGTTCCGAGAAAGCAGTTATTTCACGTTTAAGGTAACATATGACTGACTAGGTTTGCAGATAACCTGAACATTCTTAAAATAGAAGAAGACAAGAGGAAAGTCTGGTTGACTATAAATAAGGTCATTGAAGAAGAAGGAATGTATGTTATTTATGTTAACTCACCAACCCTAAAACTCTTTGAATGAGTTCATTGATTTCTTTATTATATCTGAACTAACTTAATCGTCGGAGTTTAATTGCCGGAACTAGTCTGACACTCATCACCAATCTTTCTCTGTTTTCATATATCTATTCGATAGCTTGTATTCGCCAGGTTCTCACCTCAACCGAGAACCTTCTTGCAGACCTCAATGGTCAATATTGGAGATTATCAGCTCAACTAACCATTGAACCATTTTATGTGGCATAATTGACCATTGTTGACCATTTGATCCATTCTTTACCATCAACAATTTGACGCTAGAAGGAGGGTTGTTTCTATTCCTCTAATGAAACCTTGAAACCATGGATCCAAATAATCTGAGTAAGGAATGTATCCCCCAGCAAACTACCCCTACAGAGATCCCCTTATCTCCAATCAGGCAAACCCCTACAGGGTTCATTATACCCGATAGCTTGCCCACGACGTCACCAGCAACCTACTCTCATCACCCCGTAAACCGAAATATCCACCTAAGACGTGGACCAAACTGGGTATCATTTTAAGAAACTTATGGAAATCATGAAGTAGTAGAGTCACTCCTCTAACGGGAGGAGATTGCGGGGGAAATGCAGGCCCTAGCAAAAAGGCCCATTTCCATAAGAGATGCACCAATAAAGGGAAGGAAGCACTTCCACTCCCAGAACCTTTTTTCGAGTGAATCTTCTTCTCAAACCACTGGTAGCTCACAAACTAAAAAGAGCCCAATGCATGCTAACCCAAGTGCAGGAGTCGCGTAGCAGTATAACTCGAAGTAACGAGTGTCGTTCGACAAAGAGCAGTGAGAAAGATTGCAAAATTACAATTAACTGAAAATAAAACAATTCGATTGAGCCTAATTGAGAGTAAAACTTATGAATGAGAAACACTAAGGCTTCGGGGTTCCACCTTCAATTACCTATGCAATATTATTGATTCAATTACTTTCTTAAAACTTACATAAGAATGGATATATAAAAGATAAATTCGATTGATGGTGTTCACACATAAGCACAACTAATTTCTTATGGGAAGAATCTCAAGCATAGCCTGCACCTACGGCAACAATCTATCAAGAAATAATTCCGTCGAAACTCTAAACAATCTATTGGCTCTCCAAAATCATGAAAGCATGGTTGTTTTTACTAAACGATAGGAAAAGCATGACTGAACCTATGAATAAGATTGTATAACACTCATCAATCATTTTAAGAAGCTAAACCAAATTTGCATTGAAGTACTTATCTAAATTGAACCAACAAAACACATAGATAATTTTAGGTTTCTCCCCTAACCTTAGTTAGGAGATTAGTTCTCCATGAAAAGAAATACAAAAACAGATTAAAATGGAGTTTGTGAGTGAAGGTAGAATCGGAACAAGCGGCAGCAGCTTCTTCTATTCCGTTCGGCGGCTGTCCTCCTGTTCTTCCCTACAAAAAGAATATGAAAAAGAGTTATTTTGTTTGTCTGATTGAAACCCTTTTAATTCTCATAGAGTTTTCTTCTCTGCCACGTGGCACCACCCCATTGGCTCACTTAATTACATGATGCATTTGTTCATTCTTTTGGGTCGTTTAGTTTGGGTCATGAGTGATTAAACTTCATTGTGGGCCTTGCAATATCAAATTAAGCCATCATCCTATCTTTGCTTCATCAGCTTAACGCTCTAGAGTTAGGTCCAACTCCAATCTCAGCACTTTCTTTATTCTCTAACTGATCAACCTGAGAGTAAAGATAAATTTTAGATAAATCAATTATATTATTAGACAAACATGCTCAAAATACATAGGAATTATGGACAATAAATATCACTTTTGAGCACTCATCACCCAACCTGCACCAAACAAAAACATTGTCGATGAGATAGTCGAAAGCCTAGCTCTATAACAAAACGGAGAACAACCAGGCAGACACAACGCCGGCACGCAAATGATAGCAGTACCAGTTGAGAACAAATGGAATCCGAAGAAAGTCAACAGCTGAGTCATAGCGAAAGCTCAGTGAACAATAGAGACATTATGCGGAGAGAGATCCGACGATTGAAAGAAGGGTTAGAACAGGTTCAACGTAGGAACCAAACCACCAATGACCTCATACATTGCTCGGGCGCAACGATGAGCAAATTTACAGACAGGGTATTAGCAAAGAAGTTCTCAAGGAACTTCAAAATGTCCAGCGTAAATGAATACAGAGAGGATAGGAATCATGTCGAGCACATTTCCCAATTTACCACTCTCATGGGAACCTAGACGAGGGATGATCGATTACTTTGCCAAACTTTCATATCACATTCGGGGACTTGGTAATAAATTGGTTTCAACAACTCCCCTATCGCAGCATCAACAACTTTGATCAATTCAGTTGTGCCTTCTCTCGGCAATTTATGGGAAACGTGCAAAGGAAAAAAATCCTTGTCTCACATATCATCTATTAAACAGGAGAATGGAGAATCTATCAGAGCATACCTCTCACGATTCAACAAAGGAGGCAATCCAGGTAAAGGACTTTAACGATGCAGCTGCTATCAATATATTCACAAAAGGCCTTCAGAGCGGAGCATTTTCCTTTCAACTAAGAAAGCAAAGAATGAAATCCTATTACGAGATGGTGGAAGTCGTCGCCGACTATGCGCGCGCAGAGGAAGAGGAGATAGCCTAAGGGGGACCTCGTGCACGGAATGCATCCTGATGAGTTGGAATACTATAGAGGTCCTCCCTATAGAGGAGACAACGACAGATTCAAAGGAAAGGGCCCTCGCGATGATTGTCCAGCAGTAAAAAATCGGTTAAGGGAGGCCAAATGAGCTAAGAATCGATTCGACCGATTTACACCTTTGATACGAGGATGTGAGGTGATACTATCACTCGTATAGAATAAAGAAATCGTGACGTGGTCAGGGAAGATGACATCCGCCCTCCAAAACGCGATAAGGATAAATACTGTCATTTTCATTGGGACCACAATAAAAATACTTCAAAATGTTTCCAACTAAAGGATCATATAGAGAAATTGATCCGGGATGGGCACTTGAAGGAGTCTGTACAGAAGAATGATGCCAAAGAGGAGGTCAAGCGACCCAAGGACCCCGCAAGTCCGAATCACCCCAGAAGTCCTAAAAAATCTAGTGAGTGGTCTGAAAGTCCAATAATGAGTCCTATCAACACTATCTACGGAGGTCCTAGAAAAGGTGCTAACAATAGAGAGAGGAAGACAGAGATCCGAAAAGTATCCAATCGCAGATGCACCTCGGATGTAAATTTGGTGCAAGGGAAAGACAAAAGGCAGAAAGAAGATTGGGACCCGATATTGTTCACGGTGGAAGATGGAGTATGAATCAATGCGAAACCCAACGACATGATCATTGTAGAACTCCAAATCGCGCACAGAAATGTACGTCGTATCATGATCGATAACGGGAGTTCCGCCAACATCTTGCATACTGTGGTGTTCAATAAGCTGGGATTTCAACCCAAAGATTTGGAGCCATTCAATAACCCCCCCTCCGAGCATTCGAGAGGAAACAGTTTGGCATATAAGGCGCTGCGACAAGGATTCTACTGGCTTGGAATGTTCAATGACACCAAAAAAACAGCGTCCAGCCGACAACATCAAGCAACCACAAGAGAAACTCAGAAGTCTCATATCCCTTTAGCCCTTCGCCTAATGGTAGGTTGACCTCATAGGACCTATGCCGGTAGCAATAGGACAGTCTAAGTATACCATCATGGCTGTCGATTATTTCACCAAGTGGGCGGAAGCAGAACCATTAGTTAGGATCACCGAACAAAACACTATGGACTTTATAAAAAGGTCGATCATCTATAGATTCGGGGCCCCGGATACTATCATCTCCGATAATGGCAAGCAATTTTTCTGAATTTTGTCGCAAATGGGGAATCAAAAATTACTATGCATCGCCAGCCCATCCTCAGACAAATGAACAGGTCGAAGCCGTGAATAAGATTATCAAGCACAATATCAAGGCAAAACTAGACTCCAAAAAGGAAAAAAGGCTTGAAAAACTTCCTGAAGTCCTGTGGGCATATCGAACTACAGTAAGAACGTCCACGGGAGAAACCTCATTCACCATGGCCTTTAGAGTAGATGCGGTCATCCCAATCAAAATGAGAATCCAATCACCAAGGGTATATATGTTGTAGGAGAAATCGTTTGAAAGTACGCAGCGGAATAAAATAGTTTTGGTATAGGTTTCAAAAATTTTCCTTTTTTTGAAATCGTTTACATAAACCTTGACCCTTGATTAATTAACATACTAATAAAAGATATCGTACCTTTTTTCCGTGATGATTGATGTTGCGTAGAAATTATTTTTCGCAAGATCTTTCAATCTAATCACGAACGTGAATTACCTTGGAGTGTGGACTCCTTTTTCTTTGAATTGTATAATACTTAAGGATGGAGAAAACAAAACTTTTTCTTGGTTAGTCACAACAAACCCAAGAAGAATCTAAATAACATTTGGTCACTTTTGAATTCTCAATTTTTCAATCAAAAACTCACGTGAATCAAATTCGATATTGTACACAAAGTCTTTTGATGTAAAAGCTAGTAGTGTACTATCGAAACAAAACGCTCTTCTCTTTTCTCTCTTGGCCAAAATTCCTCACACACTTTTTACTTGAGTTGGCCGAATTTTTTTTTTTTCAAAAATCAAGCTAAAAATCATGTAATGGCCAAATTCCCCTTGCTAAGAATATTAAAGCTTGGCCGAATTCTCCTTAGAGGAGAATTTGTGCTTCACCAAAATTCCTATCATCAAAGGAGTTCCATTGTTTTCCAACTCATAAGTGTGTAGTCAATTTCTAATAATTGACTTATATTAAAATTCTCTTTTATGATATTTAGATTAACTTTCATAATCCAAATCCTAATAGAAATAATCATTTGTGACTTATCATGACTTCCTATTTAATTAGATAAATATTAAATCATATATATTTATCTGTCCATTAAATAGAGTCATGATACTTATCAGACTTCCAACAAAAGTATGATACTAAGAGTCTTCTCCTAGTAAAAAAAAGATTTTGACTAATTAAACAATTAATTAATTAACTAATTAATTACCATTTAATTAATTAATAAAATAAAATAAAAAGTAGACTAATTATATTAGTCCTAGCTGCCCAAAGCAAGATGAATGGGCTTTATTTTTTTTTTTTTCATTTTATTAAATCTATTGGACTTTAATTAAAAGTTTACATGTGAACTAGATCCATTCTTACTAAAAAAGAAATAAGTCTGTAATCCTTGAAAATTGCTCGGGAAGTGTAGGGCACTACAACCTGCAAAGACAGAACGCACGTGATCCGTAGGACGTTTGAAAAATCGGGGTGGTGCCGGCCAAAACCACTCCGATGATCAAGTTAGCAGAGTATATTGGAAAAAGTCAACAGAATGAATGAGAAGGATGAGGATACTTCCTTTACTCGTAGAGTGGAGACTTTAATGATAGATGGTAGTATAATATGAACGACCGGAGTTGTGATCGTGAGACGATCAGAAGTGTCTGTAGTTTGCCGGTGAGTGAATGATTGAAACTTTATTGCTTTTTCTCCTTTGTTTTTAGTGATATAACGTGAGTGCCCCTTTTTCTGGGTGTTAGCTCTCTATTTATAAAGGTTGATTCACCCATTATGGGAGGTGGATCGTATCCCATATTTATTGGCCCTCAATCTGGAAGAAACGACCTTTCATCTTTATGGATTGGGTTAAGGGGTAACGGTTCCCCCTTTGGTGGCCCGAATCACAGATGTAACAGTCGTCACATTGACTCATGAGTTTTGATGTTTACTGCCTGATGGGTCAATTTGTGGGCCTGGGTCCATATGAGTGGAAGGTGCCTCGGTAAGGTTGTGCGACAAGGAGGGCCATGTCGCACAACTTCTGGTACGCGACCGTCATCGTGTTTGATCGAGCTTGACATGTGATCCATAATGTCGAGCGACACTAGAGGGATCATGGTGTCGCACGACATAGACCACCTTGTGTAGACTAGGTTGTTTGGTGAAATACGGCCCATGAAGAGGATTCTGCATGGCTTTGGGCCTACCTACATGATATATTTGGGCCCTGGGTCTTTATGCAAAAGAGGTCTTAATTTGGACTGGATTTAATTCCTCTTGACTTTATGCCTAATAGATTTCGGCTATAACAGTTCGCCCCCAAACTCCATGTATGTATGTAAGAAATTAAAGAGTTTGATGTCGTTCAACATTTAGATGAACCCATGATTGTAATAGTATGTTTGTCGTCGTTCGACATGAAGTATGCTCAAAACGAACTCTGGTCTGACCGTTTGGTCATTGTTGTACGACTGTGATGTTGGGATTCTAACAGCATGACGTCGAGCCATGTCACAGTCTTTGGAAAAATGTATCCACTGTCATAGTGTGATGTTTGAGTCGTACGACAACTTGATAGAAGGGCGGTTGGATGACTATCTTTTTAGTTGAACCAGATAGTTGTGCAGTTGAAATTATTACGTTACTTGGGAAGGGACACGTGCATTGAATGCTTGCGGTTATAGGGTGTTGTGCCCTATCATTAGTTGACACGTTAGCAGGAGTTTCTCATATATTCCCGCTTCTTTCTCTCTCCTTCCTCACTTTACAGTTTTTTCAAAAAAAAAAAAAATTCTCTCATTATTCGCTTTACCTTTCTAAAACCAATCACCGCCTTCTTGTATTCCAGTGTCGACAAGGTTAATTTCGGCGTGTTTCATGCTTGTTCCGACGAAGTTTCGTGCATTTTAGTTTGCTTTGGTAAGTTTTTTTGGTCTTTTGCTTGGTAATCGTTTTTGTTTGGTTTTTGCCATGTTCTTGAATGTTCTTTTGAATTCCTTGATGAGTGGCATTATTAATCTTAATGCTTTTGAATGTAATAGCCTACATTTAATTGATATTATGGTTGCGTGTTATGAAATGAGAGGTGACGCCTACAACGTGCTCGATATAATGTTAACCATAGGTAGAATTAGATAGAGATATGCTAATTTACTTGTGTGATCATTATATGTGTTTATGATGCTTAATAAATTGTTATACATATGATAATCATCGAGCGATATATATTGATGTGTAATAATAACTCCGGCATAATTCGAGAGAATATGTTGGTTAAATTAGATAAACACGATCATCAATATTGATAATTAAATTACAATAATGTGTTTTCATGAAACTCAATTGGATGGATTAGGTGAATTCAAATACCCTAGCTAATCTCTCATATTGGTCGTTTGAATTATTTTTATGTTTATGTATTTTTATCTTTAATTTTCTTCTTACAAACCATTTTGATTTATTCAAATAGATATAGACTTGGTTAATTTTAGTACTCAACACTTAAATATCCCTATGGAGACGATAATTTACTCACACTTTATTACTTGTGCCTACTCCGTATACTTGCGGGTATAAAAAGGCGTAACAAGTTTTTGGCGCCGTTGCTGGGAATATTTTATAGTGTTGATATTAATACCGATTAGGTCTATAGGTACTTTTGATTTGTATATATTTTATTTTTATTAATTTTGTTTTTCTTTTTCTGTACAGAAAATGTATTCTTGGTATGAGGCACCTGAGCTTACCGAGAAAGTGGCGACTAGAGACTAAGAAGCACCTTTGGGCTGTTTCTTATGTGGGGGGCCGCATGTGAGTACTGATTGTTAGGTGGGCAATCCGTTTGCTGAGAGCCATTCTGAGCAAATGCAGTATGAGAGCTATGTACATTATCAATAGAACAACCCCTACCTGAGTTCGTACAATCCTGGGTGGAGCAATAATGCTAGCAATTCATGGAGTAACCAGCAAGAAAATGGGTCAAGACTAGAAGACATGCTTGTCGACTACGTGACAAGGATGGAAATCCGGGAACAACAGGAAAATGATGCAGCTTTGGAAGACATGATTATTAAACTCATGATAAAGCTGGATAAAAAAATAAATTCCGAAGATGAGGCCCTGAAAAAGCTGGAAGTTAAACTTTATCAAGTTGCTCAATATACTCAAGTAGCTACTCAAAGCTTGGAGATTCAAATCAGCCATCTAGCTACAGAGATCCAATGACAAGAGCACGAACCATATCCTATGGAGCAATGCAATGAAATAGCCGTGGAAATCGAAGAGCGAGTTGAGCAGCTGAATTAGGTCGATCAAATAAAGACGGAAGGGAGCAAGAACTTGTTTTATGAAGATGGGACATCTACCTTTCCAGAGCCACTTGAGTTATGTCTAGTCCACAGTGCCACTACAAAAGAAGAAAGCCACCAAAATACATACATTTCTGTAGACCTCGGAGAAGGGAAGCCCAAACCGCCTCCGCCTTTTGAGCAGCCACCGCACTTGGGCCGTAGCAAGATACCTTCGCATTCGAGATATGTAGGCCTGGGAGAGTCGTCTTCTCTTCCAGTCATTTGGTTAGGATGATGCGGTAAGCTAATGAGAAGATACCAATCATGGGGTAGGTGGGCGAAAGCTCAAGCGATGAGGTAAAATCTGTACATTATTTTCTTTTATTTAATTTTGAATGTTTAGTTTAAATTTTTTTAGTGTTTCGTAACTCTTTCCCATGAAACTTTTGAAGTACTGTGCCTTGTGTTGAAAATTTTGAAGTTCGGGGGAAGTTTGGTTGGTTGTAAATATTATTGAAGTGTTTGGTTGTGTTTGTTTTCTTGTTTGTGTGTCTAGTTAGATTGTTTTTAGCTTTTATTTCTAGTTTTTAGTTTTTTTATTTCTTTGTAAGCCCTTTTCCTCGTACGTAAGGTGTTAAAACATTGAGAATAATATTTATCTTAGGTTTGGGGGTGGTTTTTGGTTATTTTGTTTTCGTTTAATTTTCCATGTGTTTTGGTTGTGGTTAGTTGACGTATATTGGCTGAAAATCTAGACTTTCCTTACACGTATTTTGCGTTTGGAAGACTTAGGTATAACAACGCCACGCACGTTTAGTTTGTGTCTAGTGTGTTTAATTTAAACTCTGAACATTTTAGAACCTTTATTGTTGTCTTGTGTGCGTTTTCCGTTGATGCATAGTTGTTAGCTTTTTCAATGAATTTGATTTTGTTTGGGACCACTCAGATTTTTTTTTTGTGTGCCATGTTTTGTACCGCATTGTGTTGCACTTTGTTTATCTTCTTGTGAAAACATGTCATGTTCAATCGACTAGGATAAATAGTGGAGACTTACCCAGTGAGTTTTTGAGCTTATATCGTGTTATTTGATATGGTATTTTCGTTTCTACTCTATACACACTTATATTTAATTTTGATTGATTAGTTGATCTTATTTAGGTTTTGCATTGAATATTTTGAACAACATCAAAGATATCATGTGTTTTATCTTATGTTGAGTTGGTTCTTCCCTTTAGAAGTGATGTAGGCCATGCATGTTGAACTACTGAAAAGCCAAAAATTCATCCTACTCTTGTGTGTGCTCTAATAACCATTTTGAAGCTAAACACATAGAAGCTTTTTCTTTCATCACCTACATAAATCCAAAACCAAGCTCTGAATATGAAATAACCTTACCCTTTTAGTTTGGATCATTTTAAGATGAAAAGAAAAGAGAATAATTGCATGGATTAAGTGTATATGAAATATGCCAAGGTAAATGTTGCTATTGTTGTCATTGTTGAAAAAGAAAAGAAAAAAAAAGAAAAGGAAACAAAAGAAGAAATAAAGGGAATCATGAAAAGTAGTGTGGCATAAGAATTGAAAAAAAATAAAAGAGAATGATTCATGTATTGAAAAATGTCATGTAATCTCTTAATTTGATCGAAAGCTTTTACATTCCTTTTTACCATTTCTTTCTTAACCCATCACCCAATAGCCCCATTACAACCTTTATTAAGGCCTACTGATCTTTTGGGGAGTCTAGCTTTAATGTAGAGGTTTTCATGTTGATATCTTGTTCATAATGTTTGATTCCTTCAATGAGATGTAATTGCGACAAAATAGCATTTTTCAAATTGATTTTCACATGCGATGTATATTCGTACTTCTTTGAGCATAAATTCTTTTCGCATGTGTTTGATGAGTGTGTTGCCTAGGTTCTGAACGATTTTCGAGAGAATTATCCTGAGAGGTTTAGCGTCGAGGCGAATTCTATCCTGGTTATTTGAACACAATTATTTTCGTTTTAAGATTCCTAGAGTGTTGGCATGTGCGTGGCAAGTGGTGCAAAATTCTGAGAGTGAATGCATTCGAATTTTACTTATTGTTTTTGCTAACTTTTATCTTAATGGATTGTGTTTCATTTGGCAAATTAATTGTTTCTTAATGTTCAGATATGCGTTTGTAGGTATCGTTGCTGGTAAACCCTCATGAGACTATAACTCGTCCACTAGGGACACCTAAGGGTTTAAAGGCTTGTGGCACATGCTAAGTACCATCGTGTTACCTACAAAAGTGGTTTAAGCTTGTTGTTTGTTTTCAGTTATTTGTTATTTTTGTTTTCCTTTTGTTTTGTTCGCATTGTTGTTTTGTTCCGATTTTGCTCGAGGACGAGCAAAAGTTAGGTTTAGGGGTATTTGTTAGCTTCAATTCTTGATCAAAAATGGGCCTTCATTAGTACCTTTCTTTACCTTCTTTTGTCCCGTTCGCGGGTATTTATAGGATGTTTTGATGTTTTCCTTGAGTGTGCAGGTTGTTAGATTCTGTTGGTGATTTTGGTCGATTTTAACCGAATATGTGCATTAAATGTCCGCCCATTTCTGCCGCTTCGTGAAGACTGTTGTCCATAGATTCCAGAGAAACTCGCGACTTGCATCGCGACTTCCTCACGAGTTGGTCAAGTCGCGAGGGCAAAACTGAAGGAAAAAGACCGAGACACACGCGACTTGCCTCGCTACTTACACACGAGTTGGGAAAGTCGTGAGGACCAAATTTCCAGCCAGAGACCAGACACACGTGACTTGGACTCGCGAGTTGCCAACTCGCGAAGGCAAGAAAAATCCAGCTCAAAACCCAAGACTCAAATGTGCAGCTGTCATCTTTTGGAGGCTTCCATTTATTCTAAAAGATGAACTGGGTTGAAAGCCTTATATTTCTGGAAAGGTCCAGATGTCCACTTTACGAAAAATTTTACGGTTCGTGATTCTGAGGTTTCTAGAGGAAGTTATGCTCACTTTCGTAACAGTGCGCAGAATCACGACTTTCATGCACGAGTTAAGTCGTGAGTCATGTTTCGGAGTCCGTCATAAATTCCAAATAACGAACTTGGTTTCGAGCCTTATATCTCTGGAAAGGTCCAGATGTCTACTTTACTGAAAATGTTACGGTTCGTAATTCGGAGTTTTCTAGAGGAAGTTATGCTCACTTTCGTAACAGTGCGCAACTCGCGACTTGGTCAAGTCGCGAGTCAACTCGCGAAGACCAATTTTAGCTGTTTTTGGCCGAGACATACGCGACTTAACCAAGTCGCGAGTATGTCTGGAAAGCCGAAAAACAGCCTGTTATAAAAGGAAAACTTGAGAGAAAGATGGGGGATCGACCAAGAGCGCGGCTAGGGCTCAAAACAGACCACCAAGAGGAGAAAAAAAAAGAGAAGAAGAGGCAAAGGGGGAGAAGAATATCACCTTTGAAACAAGAGGATTCAGATTCAATCCTTGAGCCAAAATCTCACTATCAAGCTTGGATTTGGAGAAAGTGGAAGCTAGACGAATTCCCAACAGGAAGAGGACGAGAGTTCATCACACCTAGAGTTTTTCTATCCCTTTCCTTCTTTATTTTCTTGCTTGTAACTCTCTTTATTAATTGAAAAACATATTTGGTTGTAAATCTTTGATTATAACTTAAACTTGTAAGTTAGGGTTTTGATAAATCCTTCTCCTTGAAAGTTGAATGGATTGATAGTTTGATTTATTGTGATTGATTATTATTTTGTTGAGTGACATTATTAATCTTAATGCTTTTGAATGTAATGACCTGCATTTAATTGATATTATAGTTGTGTGTTATGAAGATTAAAGGACACTTACAGTGAGGACGGTCGATAGAGAACTGCTTCGTCTAGAAATGAAATATATCGAAAACTGCGACCCACCAACGCCTTGTCGCAACAAAGCAGAAAGGCATCTCGATCATCCGGAAGAGATGTAACTACTCGGTAGACGTGCTTAAATTCTTCGTGTGTCAAAACTGAGCCCCTCACTCTATGAAGCTGTAAGAAGAAACATGTTACTCCCTCGAACATGAATATCAAAATACTACTACACAAAAATGTTGCAAAATATCTGGTTTCATGAAATGACGAGGAATATGGGCTTCAAGAAGGGAGTGATCTCTGTCAGCAGGAATGTGACGACCCCAATCACCCGTGAACAAAAAACAAAGTCCCCTTTCAAAATTTGTTGGAAGAAGAAAATCCTCATATGACCCCTTTCCTTTTTTCATCTGAGACATCCAGCTTCCCAGATAACCTCTCACCATTCTCACCGATAAGAAGCCACTTACTCGAGTGAAATGAGGTGAGGTAGTGCTGAACCAGGTTCTTGAGTGGACAGTCGCAGCTGATAACAGTGTCGAATCTCATTCGACGAATGGTCAGAAAAAACCCAACGAACGCCACAGAGCACATAATGACATTAGCGTTCGATAACTATTGGGTACTAACTGAGCCGGCGCTAAGTTAACATCGCTTAGAAAATGCACGATGAAGGGCTGGAGGGGCAGATTTACCCCGCAGTTCAGCATCAGTCCGTAAACGGCAACCATTTTGCCTGGAGGATTCCTCGCAGTCCTCCTATCGGTCAATATGAGCTTCACCGATTTGGTAAGGTTATAATATTGTTTGTATTCAAACGGTGACCACATTCAGCTCGTAATCTAAGAAGCTGGGATGTGCCTTTGAAAACCGCAACTGTCGCAGCTTGTACGTACTAACATCGGAGGGATCGGGTGTCTGATCATTGTAGAGAGATAAGCCTTTTGCCATTGCTGTTTTCAAAGATGAATTCCTCGCCAGGAAAGAATTGAAAGAGGACTCGGCAGTCAACGTCTATAACCTGCACATACGAATAATCAACATTCAGTGGCATGGGTTGATGGGGATCCTTCCGAGTAGCAAAAATGAGGAAACCATCTTATTCAATTTTGGCCATCATCCTTTTACCACGAATTATAAGGGAATATCCATTTTAGAAAGATAGAACAAAAGAGGGCGAAGGAAACTCTGCCAAGCTGAAGAAGCGAAGGCTAGAATCAATGAACCACACCGTCAAGCTTTGGGAGTTCACCACGCTCAAGCTCTCGAAACCTTTTTCTTTTGAAGAGAATAAGTGCTGCTAGATATGTAAAACCTAAAACTGTTCACTGGGGATGAACATTTATGGCCACACTAAGAAAATTCCAACCGTTGATCACAAAAAGATCGTACGGTCAAAAAGGCACCTCGATTAACCAAGCTAATGATGGGACATCTTAGGTACCGAAAGCACATAATCAGAAACCAGCAGGGAGGTGCCACGTAAGAACCATTCAAAACCAGTCGCCTTCACTTTTAATCCTAATAGTTTGAGATTCAAAAATGAATGATTACAAACAGTGGAGCACTTGGGAAGCGAGATGGCGTGTCCAGAATTAAAGAAGACCAACTTCTCGTCTTCAAAACGCACCGTTTCACTTGAAGACATATCACTTCATCTTCAAAACGAGTCGTTTCACTTGAAGACAGATCACTTCCTCTTCAAAACTCGCCGTTTCACTTGAAGACAGGTCCCCTCCTCTTCAAAACGCGTTATTTCACTTGAAGACAAGTCCCCTCCTCTTCAAAACTCACCATTTCATTTAAGACAAGTTGCGCCTTCAAAAACACGTTGTTTTGTCCAAAAACCGTCAACATTAATCAAAATGTGTCGTTTTACCTTGCTTACCTTTACCTTGATTATTCAAAACATACCGTTTTGAACAACAAAGAAAAGCCAAAACTCCCATAACATTATCTGAGAAGTAAATTTTTTTCAACAGGTAAACACATTTTAGAAATTTAGGGGGTAATTTTATGGGTAATTTTTGTCATGATAATGCCATATCACCATGAAACTAATACGTGGTCGTTTATGGTTAATTGCCCCGGTCAACGTCGTTTTGCCATCTATCACCGAGAGGATGGTTGGTTAAAGGAAGAATCCTCCGAGCACTTTAATGCTCTCGCATAGTATTAATTGCCTACCAATGGTGTCAACGAGAAATTGTATAGCTCTGGTCGGATCAAAGGTTGCCCATATTTAATGCGCCTGATAATATTTATGACGAACATGACCCAACCTGGAACAGTGTCATCAAGGGAGTCAGGAGCATTAAATGTGTCTCAGTTTTGTAGGTTACCGTTAACTACTCATCATGTCTCATTGTAACGCCCCTAATTTTGCATAAATAGAATAAATATCCTTGGATTATTATTAATTATTATTGAGCATGCAAAAGTTAAGTATGTGATTTAAATTGGTAAAAAGTATATATATATATATATAGTCGATATATAGTGTATAAACGAATAGTGACTATTTAGAAATATTATTTTCATGGGGCATTTGGAGAATAATAGGTCCAATTGAATATTGGTGAAGTCAATTTGTTAATTGGATAAGTGTGGAATATTTTTGAAATATTATTGAGATGAAATGGGATTGGTGGGTTAGTTTGATAATTAAAGGAGGTTTGGTAAAATTATATGTGATTAAGAGTAAATTTATGCCATTATAGGATTTTAAGAAGCTCAATGGAGCAATTTGTAATTATATAGTGTTAGTGGAAAAAAAAAAGTTGAAAAGTCAAAACAAAACAAAATATACACAGCACCTATTAAACTAAAGCAAACCAAAACAGAACATAAAAATTGAGAGAAGAAACAGAGGAGAGGCGGTGGAGAAAAGAAAAGAGAAGAAAAGAGAAGAAAAAAAAAAGAGAGAAGAAGAAGAAGGCCGAAGAAGAAGAAGAGAAGAAAAGAGAAAAGAGAAAGGAAAAGAAGAAGGAGGAGGAAGGAAGAGGAAAAAGAAAAGTGTTAGGAAATTATCCAGGTTCGGTGTACACTAATTTTCGTATTTTTCATATTTTTTAGAAATTTTCGAAATCGTTATATTATATTGTTTTTAGTTTATTTGTGATATATTATTTATGATTTATTGTTTGAAATTAATCTTGGGATGATTTGGTATATATATTGTTTGTAATAAATTAATTTTGAATATATATATATATAGAGATATATATATTGTTTATTATAAATTGATTTTGAATATATATATATATATATATATATATATATATTTATATATTGTTTGTGATGATTTTGAATATATATATATATATATATATATATTGTATATATATATATATATTGTTTGTGATAAATTAATGAAACGATTTTGGGGCAATTTGATTTGATATTGATTTGTGAAATAAATTTGAATATAATTTTAAGTCTCTTTTATATGATTATTGATGATATATTTGGATTTTGTAAATGTGTGTATTGATTTGAATTTGATCGAAAATTGAATTTGACTATAAATGAATGATTGAGAGGATTTCTGTTTTATAAAATTTATTTGATTGTGTTGTAAGAATTTTAAAGTTAAAAATTGAGAATTTTTGATGATTTGTGAAATTTGGAATACCTGAATTACGGCCCTGATATATGTATAGGGAAATATGGATATAGGAGATTGACATGTCAATTGGGTAAATTAGCAGTACTGCACCGATATTCCTGATGATTATGATGATGATTCTACGGATACCATTTCCTTTGAAATGGGAAACCGACTGTGAAATACGGATACCATTTCATTATGAAATGGGAAACCGACTGTGAAATACGGACACCATTTTATTATGAAATGGGAAATCAACAGTTTATATAGGGATACCATTTCATATGAGATGGGAAACCCGACTGTAAAACCCATAATCCAGTCCTGTAAACCCTATTATGTGTATCAGAGGCCCAATCAAAACTGAAAGTCAATGTGGTAATAGAAAAATGTTATTGAGATTGAAACTCAGGAACTTTTGAAATACTTTATTTTATATAATTTCAGTAATCGAAGTATATAATGTTTGTTTTATATATATATTTCTGAATTTAAGATTTATTGCTTTATATTACATTGAAATTTATTTTAGTGTACACCCACTAAGCATTACTGCTTAGCGCATTGATGTTTATCATGCGTAGGAAATAAGAAAGCAGCGGACAAAAAGAGTGAAGAGTTGGTCACTGCAGACAGAGTCCAGGGTCACCTCACTCTTGGGTAGTTATTTACATCCTTATGTATATTAATTTATTAATATATAAAAGAATGTGAAAGTTTTTAATGTATAAGTTTTGTAAATATTTGTTTTATAGTTTATGTGGTTTTGAAGTTATAGATATAATTTTGTAATTATAACTTATGTATTGTTTTATTGTAAATGTTTGGAAAAGTCACACTATGTGGCAGAGTGCGCATTTGATTGAAAAAGAGATTTAAAGTGTGGTTTTTATTTTATTTGAGATTTTATTTGAAACAGGTTTTGGAAAATCAGAAAAACTAGAGGAAACTCTGGCAAAATTTTTCAAAACTAATTTTGATGGGCTCACTAGAAATGATTTTAAATTATAAATTATTTGATTTTCAGATTATAAACAGAATGAAGAAAAGTTTTGAAAAACTCGGTAACGCTCCCTGAGTCGATTCAGACGGGTCGGGTCAGGGGGTGTTACACTCATCCCTGGACAGACACTCCGAAAAAGCAGTTATTTCACGTTTAAGGTAACATATGGCTAACCAAGTTTGCAGATAACCTGGACATTCCTAAAATAGAAGAAGACAAGATGAATGTCTGGTTGACTATAAAAAGGTCATTAAAGAAGGAATGTATGCTATTTATGATAATTCACCAACACTAAAACTCTTTGAATGAGTTCATTGATTTCTTTATTATAGCTGAACTGACTTAATCGTTGGAGCTTAATCCCAGGCATAAGTTCAGCATTCCTCACCGATCTTTCTCTGTTTTTAAATATCTATTCGATAGCTCATATTCGCCATGTTCTCACCTCAACCGAGAACCTTCTCGCATACCTCAAAGGTCAATATTGGAGATTATCAGTTCAACTAACCATTAACCATCTTATGTAGCTTAGTTGACCACTGTTGACCATTTGATTTATTTTTTACCATCAACAATTATGTTTTTTTTTATAATGTTTAATTTATTATAAATGGCATGTTAAAAAAATACATATAATTATATAGTTCTAATATAATCTCACTTAAATTTAATTAAATCGAATTGGATTATAGATGTGTTATATTAAACCAAATCGGAAACTATACTATAGATTATTATAACGTATAACTATTAATATAAAACCATGGTTTATTAATAGAATTAAACGATAAAAACATAATATAACACATTATAAATGATGTGGTAACAACATGTTTAATTAAGTGGTAGCAAGTATAATCTGGTGATAATAACACCTCTCAATAAAGTTGATGTCCTAAGTTCGAAACCCCGTCCCTAAAAAGAATGTTTAATTAAAAATTTTAACGCTGAGATATTCTAGACAATAATCCTCCAATGTTTAAAAAGTTTGAAAGACATCCCTTCCTTAACTTAAGTGGTGTGTATCTCTTTTTCTTTTCGTGGTGGAAACCATACATATTTTACAAGAATGTATGGGGCGTTTTCTCTCGATATTGTGGAAGTAGATATCCAAGCTGCGCATGCAATATTTGATCTCGATAGGTCTAGCCGGACTCCTAATTATTTCGGTATCAGATTTTTTTTCCCCCTAAAGAAGATAAAAACCCAATCTAAAATAATTAGTATGATATGCGTCGTTGACTCATTGGTAGGCTTTTTGGTTGGATTTTATAGCGTGATACACAGAAAATGGTTCACCTAATACTTTCAGCTCTAGCCAAGCTTCATATGGAATCTGGAGTCTGGACTTCACCGAGTTGGATTTGCTTAATAGTTGTTTCTAAATACACCCCAACACAATAAATCTCACTTGCAACTTGCAAGTCTATAGGCCTCGATTCTTCATGGGCTCTGGCCTCAACAGTTTTGTTTTCAAAAATGGACCTGGACCAACCAGCTCCAACTACATAGCTTGTTCAATCATTCATTTCCCAATTACAAAGCCCAAAAGGCACACTGGAGAAACACGTATGAGTGTATACCTCATTATATACATATAAATATTTTGTCCATAATTATACAAACATTATCTACCATTAGTTGTCCTGTAGTCCGCTGCTCAAAATTCATGGTCGTGGATAAAAACGTCATTTTGATCTCACAAATAAGAAATAATAAGTTAGTCTAATATTGTTGTTGAACACCCCTCACAACCATATAACTTAATACGGTTCAAACTATATAAACTCATCACACCGTGTAATTCAAAATGAGTATAAAATATTATTAAACACCGTACATTACTAAATCAATATTATACGGTGTACTAATATGGTGTGCCAAACAAGCCCTAATAAGAATCTAAATAATAAACCCATAAAGAAAATCTTTTGTTAATCCTCGCCACATGGTTAGGATATGTACAATATTGTATTACTTTAAAAAGGATCCACTATAATATTAACTGTATAAAACTTTGACATTGAAATCAAATGGTTGATTACCAAACACATAAAGGTCTATTACTAAATAATCAATGCTCGAAATTACAAGTAAAAGTGATCAATATTTGTATTCATACTCAGTATGAGGATTATAGAATTATATTTGATGCAATAAAATAAAACTATGAGGCACGATTTTTAGAAAAAATCAATGGGTTGGCATGTTAAAAGAAGTGGAACTAAACTTATCAGATGTGTATATAACGTACCACTGTTTAATAATATTTGATGATAAAGTACGATCATTCAATCTGATAATATTTTAGATTTGAATTCCACTACACCAAGTATTATATATATATATATATATGGGCGCGGGTAACTTTGTGTCTTCATTATTTCTTCTTTCTCTATCAATCATTACAACACAATACTTAAATTAAGAAACAACATATGCTATGTCCACTACTTATAATTAAAATCACAATCATATTACTTGAATGACAAATGAAGTAACATTCAAGTTTTTAGCCAATCATCACCATAAAACAAATTATGGTAGGCATGCCTACTCATCAATCATCATCATCATCCTTCTTCGGCAAAATTCAGTTTAAAAGTTACAAAAAAATTTCACCCTAAATAATTTACTAGTAGTATATTTATAAAATTATACAGTCACGTTTGTGAGTCATTTTAATTTATGAGAAAATTCATAATTTTGTAGACATTTTTATCAAAATAATTAATAGCATTTCACGGAAGAAAGACATGTAATCAACGCCGTAACTTTTTCTTTATAAAAATTACATGTTTTGGATCTGTTTTGTTGGTTTTAGTTTAAATTTCCACATAAACATTTATAAAGATGGTCTAGATAATATTTTTTGACTTTAGAATGTCTTTTCTTTTTCTAATTAAAAGCATAAATGTAAATAAAATAAAATAAAATGTTTTTAATTAGTTGGAAAGCAACTGAATACACCTTGCACTATTTCAGGTTTATTTTTAAAAAATAATTTGATTTGAGTTGAATCTAGTTTTCCCATTGTAATTATTGGGAATCCCCTGTCCTATAAAGTCTAAAGTTGAAGACATTATTAGATTTGTAAGTGCTTCAAATATGACCCACACGTTTTTCTTTTGTTTTTTTCATCGGTCAATAATGCAATCACCGATTATCAAAAAATTAGCTAAAATTCTAAAATTATGAAGCTAGTATTGAAATTTATTATATATATATATATATATAATTTATATTATATACACATATGAGATAAAGTTGAGATAATTCGGTGATAAACCCTTTACAATTACATTAATGGAATTATGGATTAAAAGGGAGTCATGAATTATTGTTTGGAAGGATCATTTAAATTCAAATATCTAAGAGGGATTAAATGATAAATAATAATATTTAGAAGATAAATTTATAATTTTATACACTCTTTGAGAGGAGGCCGTAACCCCCTCCTTTCTACCGTTGGCTAGGGGCATCGTGGAGTCAAGTTATATTATGTCTCCTAACCTTTAAATTTGTAGTTTTTTTTGGAGAAATTATACAATTATAAGATTAATTATAAATATGTTAGGGACCTGCAGAGCTTAATCATTAAATGCATAGTCCGAATATTTACTCTCATAACGGAAATATTTATATTCTTCCTCCTAGCATTTAAATTTGTAGGTTTTTTGTTTGAAATTATACAATTACAAATCTACTGCGACCTGTTGAATTTAATAATTAAACACGCGGTCCAGACTCCCACAATAAAATGAGAAATGATATATTTACTCCCATAACATGAGACATCTACTCCTATAATAAAGGGAAAAAAGACATAACTAACCAAAATTAATTATTAAATGCGTGGTTTAGATATATACTTCCATAACGGGAGACATTTACTCTCTCGATAAAGGGATAAATGATATATTTACTCCTATAACGGGAGACATCTACTTCTATAATAAGGAGAGAAATAACATAACCAACCAAGATCAATCATTAAATACGCGGTCTGGATATCTACTTCCATAATAGTAGATAACATCTTCTACTCCCACAATAATAGAAGAAAGGACAGAACATACCGAGATCAATCATTAAACGCACGGTTCGGATATCTACTCCCAAAATGGGAGATAACATTTTATGCTCCTACAATAATGGGAGAAATGACAGAACCTGTCGAGATCAATTATTAAACGTGCAATCCGTATATATACTTTTATAACGAGAGACATCTACTCTCAAGGAAAAAAAACTACCTATACATGTCGATAAATACGCATGATGAAACTTGAGAGAAAGATAAACTAATTACTTAAGTTATGAGTGAATGTGACTTTAAATTTGTAGTTAAAAATAAATAAATGATTTATAATTAGGATGGTGTTAGAATTAAAATCAAAAGCGAAATAAGAAACAAAAACAGAAACAAAGTAATATCATATTTGGATAATAATGATGATATCTTGAAAAAAAGGGGGCAAGAAACAAATATGGGATTTATATAGTTAATAGTAAGAATACATTCATTTAAAGCATGAATTTATTAAGCACCGAGAAGAGTGGACGGATGCCATTTATGGGTCTTCAAAATGCTGAGTTGGCAAGAAACAACATTGGATTAATCTTAATTAAAGTAAATAAAAAACACATTAGAAAAAGAAAAAGACAAAAGAGAAAAAAAAAAAGAAAAGAAAAGAAAAGAAAAGAAAAGAAAAGGTGGAGATGCCAAGCAATGCAAAGCCAAGCAGCCAACTGGAAAACAAAACCCGGTAAAAGCGTCAAATAATCCACTTCCATTACGCGGTTATTATTATTATTACGGGAGGTATGCAAAAGAACCCCTCAAGTTTAATATCTTTTTACAAAAATTCTATAGCTTTGAATTTAAATCAAGACTTTTTTTCTCTTTTTTTTTTCTTTCTTTTTTGAAAGAAAATCAAAACTTACATAAAATCATTTGCCGTGAGAGGTCTCAAACTCTTCCAAGTCACCAAGTTTCAACACATTATATAGGCATGAAAATTTGTATTCCTGCAATTGTCCATAAAAATATAATTGTGTGGATAGATCTCTCATGTTGTCGAAAGTATATCTATTTCTTTGCTTTATTTATTTGATTTTTGTTAATTCTAATCAATCTGAAATAATCGAAAGACAACTCTTATAATTTTATAATTTTATAATTTCTGATTATTTTCAATATGAATCTCCGTATCCATTAAAAAAAGAATCAAATTAATGAAGGAAAAACAATATTGAGCATATATTTCTAAAAGAAAATCAAATCAAATTAATAAAAAAAATAATAATAGAAAACAATAAAGTCCAAACCGCACTTGTACAATAAAGTCCGAACTATAATGTGTCAGATTTAAAAAAAAAAAAAAATCAAAACTTATTTATTGTATACTTAAAAGTATCTTATAATTTTAAAACTTAGTTAAGAAGTTTATTGATTGTACCAATAGTCAATTGTCTTGGTGATAGAACCTCACAGGCTCTTTCAAATTACCAATGTTCAACTACGATATGTACATATTGTCCCACTATTGTGCATAAAAGCACAATTAGTGTAGATAGAACTATCCTATGTTGGGAGTAGACGACTTACGCTATAAAAGTAGATATTCAAACCATACTAGTATCAATTTAATTAGGTCTCGTTAGCGCTCTGATCCGAAAGTGTCATATCTCAAAAAAAATAAATAAAAATATATATATATATAACTGATTATATAATAGAAATGCTCCATGAGAGATTTTTGTTTTGATATATTTTTTTAATTTCAAAATTACTGGGTTTTTTAAAAAAAAAAATCAAAGCTTAGGGCAGATTTTGCAAATTTATGTTATTATTATTATTATTATTTTATTAATATTAATGCCTCACACTGACCACTTCACTCGCTTCACTCCTTTCACATTCATTCATACACACACTCTCTCTCTTCTCTGTGTCTTTCTTTCGAGTTTCGAACAACTTAAACCCAAAGCTAGATCCAGGTTTGTCTTCGGTCGTTTCTTATTTTATTTTTCTATTTATTTGATGAAGTTATTGGCTTCTGTTTTCTGCTTGTTGCTGGGAAAAAGAAAACTAAAGAAATGGAAAAAAAAAAAGAGATTTCAAGTGTTCAGCTTGATGTTTTCTTGAATGGAAAAAACAATCCCAGCTGTGTTGAAGAGGGTTTTGTTTTCTGGAATCCTTTTTTTTTTTTTTTTTTTGTTTTTGGAGCCAAATGATTTAATAGGTGTTTTTGGGTTGTGTCAAGGTGAGTGGAGACTGATGTTAGATGGATTGATGTTTAGGCGAAACAAAAGATTTATTTATTGTGCTTTGGTTGGTTATTAAGGCATTCTTGATTGGTTTCTAAGACAACTGAAAAAGAGGAGATAATTTTCATATGATTTATGTTTTCTTTGTTTCTAAATAATTATTCATTTCTGGTGTCTTTGATCATAAATGGTATATTTTGGAGATTTGATGTTAAAATTATTGTGATTTAAGATGTTTTATATTGGCTGGATGTTTTCTATATAGATGAAGTGAATTAGAATTGCGTAACTTCTTTTAGATGTTTTTTTTATCAAATGGTCTGTATTCTGATAAATTTTTTTCAGAAAGCAGTTTTTATCAGTGTGCCTGCCTAACATGTTTTTTATACCCTTCTTTTCCTTTTTTCTCATCTAGTTTTCATAAACATGAAACGATATTCGTCCAAACTCCATACTGGATTATTCCTTTATCTTATTTTGTGCCATAGTCTTTGAACTCACAAAAGATCTTACATTTGCACTTAATAAGTTGTTCATTTAATACTTCCAAGAATGTGATTTATTCTTGTATTTCCTTCCATTTCTCAGCAACAGAACAGTGGATTTCCGCCTCGAAACAGTTCCAGATGTCCAATTAGACAAACTTCTTAGTTCAATCCGAAACTATTACTTATTTCTTTCCTTGATGCAAGACTGGTTGTTTTAGGCATTATGTTGTGTTGTACTCAGGGATCGTCAGATGTAGTCGAGAATGTTCTAGTATAAAGTTATTCAGAGTGAACATTAAGGTGATTATGTCGGGTTATCAAGGAGAAGTATGCTGCTTAGTGTAGAGTTGAAATAGTCTTCTATTTAAGATTCTGAAAATCTGGATAAGCAAGATGGAAGAAATACAGTCCCAATCAGATAATTATAGGTCCTCATCGTCTTCCGCAAGTAGCCCTGCAAGTAGAGTTCCGTCAAGTAACTTTTTCTACTTGCGGAAACCAGGTTCTCTCAGGCAACCCATCTCGTTTGAGGATTCACCGGAGTGGGAGGATACAGACATCGAAGTTAGGGTAGAGGAAGGAGGTGACTCAATCAATGCTGCAACCACACCAGCTTCGCCATCTCTGTCAAAGCTCAATAGTGGGTCCTTACCTTCCCCACCATTACGAGATGGTGCAGTTGTTGCAAGGAAGATTGCAGGGGCTTCGGTTGTGTGGAAAGATTTGACTGTTACCATAAAGGGGAAGAGGAAGTACTCTGATAGGGTTGTGAAGAGTTCAAACGGCTATGCATTGCCAGGGACAATGACAGTAATCATGGGTCCTGCCAAATCAGGAAAATCCACACTACTGAAGGCTATTGCAGGTTTCTAGTGGGATAATTATTGTGATTACTTATTGAGCATTTGAGTGTTTATTTATTATATAGCTATGTTTCTCCATGTGTTTTGGATGTGAGACACTAAAATGCTGTTTTCTCTTGACTTTAGGAAGATTACCTCCCTCGGCCAAAATGTTTGGTGAAGTATTTGTCAATGGGGCAAAATCGCACATGCCTTATGGGTCATATGTGAGTTCTATGTAACTTTGATTGCTGTGATGTTTACATATTTAAATTTATTTATCATTTTTTTTTTCATTCGAAATTGCACATGCCTTAGGGGTCATATGTGAGGTTAGTTTAACCTGTAATCAATACTTGTGTATAGTCAAGCTAATTGATGTGCATTCTGCCATTGTCATGTTGTATGTGATATTGTAATTATACTCCAAAAAATTGGACTATGGCTGTCGGTTGAGATGTTTTTTATATATACTACTCCAATTTGTAAAACAGAATATGGGAAGACCCCCAATGAGTGATAATCCATTATAATGTTTATTCCTCCTCCCTTTACACCTATTGTTGTCGGTAATGTTGTATAATAATGTGATCATTTTTTCTTGTTTCGTATTAGGAAAAACATAATAATACGAACATTCCCCTTGGTTCAACTAAGGGGTTCAAATTTATAAGACATTTAAATCAAAATTTACAAATTTCATTTTTGAGAACCAAATATCAGAGTTCATCTTCATCACTTTCCTTACTTCCATCTCTTTTAGTTGGATTGTCTTTCCACATTGCATATATGCTTTAGTCATTAAGCTTAGCTATACTAGCTCCGAAGTCAAATTATTCTACGAAGAAACTTAGGGCTGTGAAACAGTGGTGATTAATTAAAATTGCAGTCTGTTTGGTCTTGACTTTGAATTTGTCTCAATATCCAGGGATTTGTTGAGAGGGAGACCACCATAATTGGATCACTTACTGTCCGAGAGTTCCTATATTACTCCGCACTGCTTCAACTTCCTGGTTTCTTCTGTCAGAGGAAGGGTGTTGTAGAGGATGCTATTCATGCCATGTCCTTGAGTGATTATGCAAACAAACTGATAGGTGGCCACTGTTATATGAAGGGTCTTCCTAGTGGTGAGAGAAGGCGCTGTGAGCATTGCCCGGGAGCTTGTGATGAGACCACATATTTTATTTATAGATGAGCCTCTTTATCACCTTGATAGGTTTGTTTGTTCTTCTTGGCTTGATTTTAAAGGGTTTTATCTGGAATTTCTTATCAACATCCTACATAGAGAACTCATTTTGGAGTAGGGATTATTGTTTCAAAATTCTGTGAAATGTTAGGAGATGGAATCTAATGGATCAATATTTTGGGAAAAATTACGTTGTTAATATCAAAAAGTATAGAAGTAAAAATGAAAGAAAGAAAATATGGTGAAGTGTTTGGTCTGTAAGGGAAAAGAAATCTGTATTGAAGAAAACCGATAATTTCCAAAAAAAAGAAAAAAAGAAAAAAAGAAAGGAAAATAATAAAACCAACTAAAGAATATTTATTGGCAGAAAATCGTGTTATGTTCCATTTTGAATAGGCATTCACTTCAAAATCTGCTTTTGAACTGTTATCACTGTTTTGCTATTTTATCCAATTGTATCAGTGACCTGATTGTTTTATTTACGGTAGGAAGTCTCCTTTGTGACATTCATGTATATTTGGCTGCCCTTTTCTTTTTTCCCCTTTTCACACTATTCAGTGTTTCGGCCCTTCTGATGATGGTCACATTGAAGAAACTCGCAAGCACAGGATGCACTCTTTTTTTTACCATTAACCAGAGCAGCACGGAAGTATTTGGCCTATTTGACCGGATTTGTCTACTATCAAATGGAAACACTCTATTTTTTGGGGAAACGTTGGCCTGTTTGCAGGTATCTATTATCGTGGTTCTGATTGTTTTACCCATTTTTGTTATGGTTTTGCACTTCAGAACTCAGTGAATCATTGACATGTCTTTCTATATATGACATGAATAATGAATATTCTTATGTATGCATCTATGAGGTGGAGGGAATAATAACATTTAAAATATCGTTATATGGTTCAAACAATTTATATTTCTTTTATCTTTTAGGCAACGGTATTTCCTTTTAGGTGGTTACTAACTACATTTTTTTCTTTCATGGAGCACTTCTCAAATGCTGGATTTCCTTGCCCAATTATGCAAAGTCCTTCTGATCACTTTCTACGTGCAATAAACACAGATTTTGACAGGATCATAGCAATGTGCAAGAGTTGGCAGGTACTTGATTCTACATTGCAGTTTTACTTTTTCTCATGGCCTAACAAGGATACAAAAAATAAATAAATTAAAAAAATCAGCGGAAATAACTGTTAGACAAATATTGAAAGTTATTGGGTCATTTTGGTAAAATGCTTAATTTACAGATTAATGATGTTTAGACATTTCTTCTTTTGTGGTTACTTGTCATTTTATAAGGTTACAGGTTACTTGTATACATGTGGGCCTATGTGATGCAACTAACAAGTTGTTCTGTCAATTTTAGCAGAGATCTTTTTTAGTACCACTTTATATTATTAACTATGCATGGACTGGAAATTGTGATAGGATGACCATGGGGATTTTTCATCGGTGAACATGGACACTGCTGTTGCAATACGCACTCTTGAAGCAACTTATAAATCATCAGCTGATGCTGCTGCTGTTGAAACTATGATACTAAGACTCACTGAGAAGGTATGGTTTCTGTTGTTGTACTATTATTTAATTTGCTAATTACAAGTTCTTGGTCATGCATGGACACAGCTTTGGTTACTATGCATGTTCTATGGTCTATAGTTGTTGTATAAATTGCTGTAACCTTTACCCACTTGTTACACTCTATAGGAAGGTCCACTTCTCAAAAGTAGGGGAAAGGCTAGCAATGCTACACGAATTGCAGTACTGACTTGGAGATCATTACTAATTATGTCAAGGGAATGGAAATACTACTGGCTTCGTCTTATTCTTTGTATGCTTCTTACGCTCTGTATTGGTACAGTATTTTCCGGCTTAGGGCATTCCTTGTCTTCAGTTGTGGTGAGTTTCTTAAGATCATTCTTGTCAGCATTATTGTAGCAATAATTGTTGAAAGATGGATGATTTTTATATGCATGAGTTATCTGGCTCTTAAATTTAAAATTTAGTATTAAATCCATCTTTAATATTAATCAAATTGCAGACAAGAGTGGCGGCGATATTTGTAGTTCATATCATTTACTTCACTTTTGAGCATTGCTGGAGTACCTGCACTTATGAAAGAAATCAAGGTAATAAAGTATTATATTATTTATTAGGCTTTGGAGTTTAAATGGAATTAAGTGAAATATTGATAATAAATATGCTTTAAGTTTAACTATTTTTATATAGAGTTTGATGTGAGTGATCGCAATGTCTTGATTGTGTTTCTAAGTGTCATTTTTGTAAGGTTTTGATCTTGGCTAATATGTTTTCAGCATTGAAATGCTATATTTTTGGCTATCCAAAGATCATGATCAAAATATTTTTTGTTGTCTCTAAGTTTTGGGCTGTTAAAGCTCTATAAAAGTCACTTTTTGCCTATAATCAATTATGAAGCGTCATCTTAGTGGAATGAAGCCATTTTTCATGATATTTATAGTCTACACGTGGTATGCTTAGATGTTGACCTCTGAAATATATCTATAATTTAACTTGTTTGCTTTTTCCTTTTGAAAAGGGACACTATTAGTTCATTTTTTGCCTGTGATCTGCTACATCTCTATCCTATTTTGCAGATATATGCTAGTGAGGAGTCAAACTTGCATTCAGGAGCTTTAGTCTTCTTACTTGGACAACTCCTCTCCAGCATTCCCTTTTTGTTTCTCATTTCGAATATCATCGAGTCTTGTCTTCTATTTCCTTGTTGGGCTGCGAGATGAATTCAGCTTGCTTATGTACTTTGTGCTTAATTTCTTCATGTGCCTCTTAGTAAATGAAGGACTGATGCTAGTTGTTGCTTCAATTTGGCAAGATGTCTTCTGGAGCGTCTTGACACTCGTATCAATTCATGTGAGTTACACTTCCAACAAAACCACTTTTTTGTGACAATTCAGGTGCAACTCATGCAAGAATTCTTTTTATTTTTTTTTTATATATGTATATATTTATTATCACTACAAAGATAGATTTTCCTAGTCCTGGAAGCTTAATTTGTTTGAAGCTGGTTTAGTTGTACGGCAAAGCCAGAATTTTGTTGAATGTAGTGATGGCATCACAAGTATTTACAACTGTTGATGCCAGGGATGTGCAATGTATAAATGGATATTTGATTTTATCTATACCCCAATACAAAGAAGAAGAAGAGCCTTTCACTGTTTATGATTGATAATCTGGTCAAACCTTCCCGTGTTAATTAATTTTTGCTAATCCTACTGCTAACATATATGGTTTTTCAGGTGGTAATGATGCTATCTGCTGGCTATTTCCGAATTCGCAATGCTTTGCCGGGACCAGTATGGACTTATCCAGTATCCTACATCGCTTTCCACACTTACTCCATCCAGGCATGTATACTTAGTATCTCATTTTATCACCCTCCATTTATAAAACTATGTTTACTGGTTTGCTTCCTGTATCTATCAATAAATAACCCTTTTAGGCAAATTTGGACTTCCTGAAAAACAATTTCTCTGAGCTACATCTTTGCTTTTCTTCCATCTTTTCATTGAAATTCTTTGTTCATCTATGTTTATAGGGACTTTTGGAGAATGAGTACTTGGGGACTTCATTTGCAGTTGGGCAGGTGAGGACCATATCTGGGTTCCAAGCTCTACGAAGTGCATATGACATCTCACTGGAAAGTAACTCCAAGTGGGAGAATTTACTGGTGTTGTTTCTTATGGCAGTTGGATATCGAGTTCTATTGTTTGTTTTGCTATATATTCGTGTAAAGAAAATTACAATCATGCAAAAACTCTTCGGGTGTCATCGTGATACAAACAATCCAAGATGAATGGAACAAGTACTGCATTTTTTGTGTTGGCTGTTCAATCTGTATATTTTCTTTCTTTCTTTCTTTTCAGTCGATAGAATTGAGCAAAAGCATTAACATAATTAGTGGTTATCAAAGCGTAACACAATTTGTATAACATGATTACTGTTTGATTTTAGCAACATTCTTTGCTGTATGTGGATGTCATTGAGTTCATTTTTACAATTCATTTGAATCTTCCGTCAATGACATTTCTTGCGAAACAAACAATGGAACGAAGATTCCTCTTTTTTTTCCATCCCATCCTTCTTCCACAAAGCAAGCAACAGCCTAAGATTTCTTATCGGGCCGACACGGCTGGCAGCACATCTTTTTTGGATTTTGGCCTTAAGATCCTTAAGTGAACTGGTCCATATTTTGTTGTGATGATCCTGTGGACTTCAATGCATCTTCCAAGGTGGTGCTCACCTCCTGGACTGAATTCCTGTACTTCTCACCAGATTCTTTGTTCATTAAACAGTTGATGTTCTTTGCAGCCTCCTCCTTGGTGATTAACTTTTGATTACTCAAGTTAATCCCAACCTTCCAATCATCAACCACTAATTTTCTATTAGTGAATTGGTCAGTGTACAATGGGAAGCACAAGTAGTGGTACTTTGCACCATATGCTTTCCAATATCGAATTCCATCCACAATGTGTCAAGAACCCTCCGATCGCCGGGTGGGACAGCACTGCGGGCTGGCAGCACCAAGGTATGATCATCGCACGGTCAGAAATTTCCCTGTTCGTATCCGTCGGGGAGGGGATCGGTATCATCGGAGCTAACAATATCAGATCGAAGCACCCAAACAAAGCTCACATTGCTTAGAGAGAGCCCACTAGCTATCTCTAAAAGGTCCCTTTTTGTGACATGAGCAGTAGCTACCAAATGAAACATACAGGACCGAGCCAGGAGGTCTCGTGTCGAGCCACTGGCTGCAGTCAGACTCCGACCACAGGCTCATGGCCACAACTCTCTGGGTAAACCCAGGTGGGAAAACGGGTCCAGTGGCGTAGAATGGTAGCTTGGCTTGTAGAGCCGAAATGGTCTCGGTTTCAAGCTCTTGCACCGAGTTGCAGATAATGAAATCCGCATTTCTTGTGTCCTGAAATGCATTGAAAATTATCTGGTGACACACCGAAGTTGTGTCCGTTTCTTGAAGATACGACATCGTGTCCTTGGGTTCGATTGCTCGGATTCCTGGAATGTAATTTATCGTGTCCTCCCGACAATCTGATCATCAAAATCCAGACAATAGTTTTAATCAGACTATTCTGAAAAAATAATTTCAAAAACTTTATTTCGTAACGTTTTGAAACCTTTCATAATGGTTGTGGAATTTCAAAACTGATTCCATAACGTCATGAAACTGTCATGACTAGCGAATTATCAATATATATGCATTAAAAAGTTGAAAATGAAGATAATCGATTTACCTAGACATCCAAAATGACCATGAGTCCTGAGAAGGTCGAGATGATAATAAAGTGAAAACACCAAAGCAGGTTCTGTCCAAAACGAGACATAAAGCAAACCAAACTTTCTCGCAATCTTTGATGGCCAAACAAAGAATGTATCAGCAATTAAACAAGTGACCTTCTCTCCAGAACCTACGATTTGGGCCACAGCCTCCTCCACGTGCGCCGAGAACACATGCAACAACTGCCGCCATGAACTGGTCGTGGTTAAGTGACCGGTCGAAGCCAACGGGCAGCCCGTCCGATATGGTCATGTAACGAATGTCGAGGCCCTCTGATGCACGGACTTTGGCGAAGATATCAGTTCCGATATCGGGGTGCGCCTTGGCCTTCTGGTGGTGGACGGAGTGAGTGTTGATGAACGTAATCGTGAACCCTTGAGATGCAAGCTTGATGGCCAGCTGGACGGTGGGGATCACGTGGCCTTGAAGAGGGTAGGGGATGAAGATGGCATGAGGCTTCTGGGATTGGTCCGCCATTGTAGTAAAACTTGTGTTGCAGAGATAGAGAGAGATGTAGAGAAGATAGACATTGTAAAATTGTTTCAGGCTTTTTATATATACATGAAATTTGGACATTGAAGGGTTGACATGAGTCTGTAATCTGAATTTGCCTCGTAAGCGGAGAACGTGCGTGGATTTGGTCTTCGAGTTAGGGACTGGAGGCTCAAGCACAACCAATAGTACTACGTAAATCATTTGAACCAATAGTGTTTTAATATTCTTATTCTTATTATTATTTTTTGGGCATGGTGTTTTAATATTGTAAATAGGTTCTATATCTGTATACTATATTCAAAATCATGTTTTTCAACGACCCCATAGAGCATCCTAAAATTAAGATCTCAAACTATATTTTTATATCTATTTAATACAATATAAAATGTGTAAGTTTCCTAATATAAATAATACAAATTATTTTTAAATATATGTTTCTTCTGTGAAGATCTAAAGGAGATCCGGATTGGATCTCTACTTTTTTTTTTTATTAAAAAAAATTAATTTTTTTTTAATTTGTTTTTTCATCTAATCTCCACCGTATTAATTGACGGATAAGGATGGTAGAGATTAATTTAATTTTTTATTTTTAGTTGTGAATCAATTTTTTTAACTTTGATCTTAAAAGAAATTTAAGACAAAATGATTTTATTACCTTTTTTATTACTAATCAACCGTTAATTCTAATAGTCTCTAATAGTCAGATGATTAGTTTAGGAAATTTTTTTGTAACTAAGGCGAAAGTGCAGTTTGATTGCATATATAGCAAATGTCGGATTACCTTATTATAATTTGAAGTACAGGTATGAAAAGCCTTAAAAGATGACGGCGAATAGAAAAACAACTTCAATTGCAACTAAAACTTAAAAGGAGGTTCTTGATAAATTTGTTACAAGCAACACAAGATGCAAATTTAAATGTATATTTAGTTAATAAATGATGAAATGATAAAGGAAAAAAAATAATTTTCAATATCATAACGATTCACTATCACACCCTCTAATGATGAAAAAAAAAAAAGTTTATTGAGAAAAATAAAACAATTGAAGAAACTGATAAATATTAGAAAAACGTAGACCTCATTTAACGTTTTTGTCTAAAACCTCCAACGTTGTTGACCCTACTACATTAAAAGTCATGTTCAATATTAGAATATTGAGTATCAAAATCTAACATATTAAAAATTATGATACTAAGTGTAAAAATTACATGAAAAATTTGTGCCACTTAAAAATTGACCATGGTCTCTTTTATTAAATTTGAAAAAAAATTCTAGAGCTTAGGAGAGCAAAATGGCAATTGCTAATCACTCAAACAAATATAAATTTAAGGGTAAATTATAATAAAGTATCCTAATATTTAATGTATATAATTATGTGTTTATTCCTTTTTAAAAATAACAAAGCTATTCAGAACAATATTTATGTGTTTGTTGAAGATGGGCTTAGGAGGTCCGCTAGGCTTTTATTCCTTTTTAATTAGTTTCCTTTTTGGTTTATAATTTTTTTTATTTAGTTTTCTTTTTGATTTAGAATTCCTTTTTTATTTAGTTTCTATTTTGGTTTAGTTAACTTAGGGATTTATTTTCTACTTTGGTTAGAGATTTATTTCCCACTGTAGTTTGGATTTGTTTCCTATTTTAGTTAGGGTTTCTAACTGTAGATGCAGAAATTTATACTTGATGACATAGTGGTCTACGGTGATTGATTGAGGGGACGACGACCTGTAAAACAATAAGAAGAGTGTCGTACTCTTGGGACATCGGGGTGATACCAGTCAAATAGCCTCCGACACCCAAGTTAGATTGTAAATCTAAAAGCGAAGAGACAAACAAGACGAAAGATACCTGAATTTGAGTGTATGTCGTGCAGTCTGTGATTTATGTCGTGCGGTCTGTGATGTATGTCGTGCGGTATATGACATATGTCGAGCGGTAGTGATATCAGAGGTGGCTACGTCATGCGTAGTTGATCTTAGGATTGCGTCGTGCGATAGGCGATGGTTTGAAATATATGTCGTATTGTAACATCCCTAATTTCAAATAATTAATTTTGAGTACATGCATATGATATTTATGATTTGAGGGGTGTAAAATGTAATTAAATATATTTTTAGGTTTTCAAATGGACCAATTTGAACGGTCGAAAAATAATGCATGAAGAGAAGGGTGAAAAACTGGGCAGTGAGTATTGCGACCAGTCACCGCGACCAGCGCTCGCTATGAGCAGCTCGCGATGAAAATGGTGATTTTAGGCAGTGAGCACTGTGACTAGTCACCGCGACCACAGATCGCGCTGAGAAGCTCGCGGCGAAAATATCAAATTTGGGCAGTGAGCATGGCGACCAACGTCGCGACCAGGTACCGCGATGGAAGCGGTGAAATCACTCCAGTGAGCAACGCGACCAGGTGGCGCGACCACAGGTCGCGATGACCGAAATTTTATAAAAAAATTAAGTTGGCGGTGGAAGCTTCACAAAGAAGCAACCAGAAAATAGAAAGAGACCGGCGAAAGAAGAGAAAAGAGAAAGAAAGAAAAAGAAAGAAAAAGAGAAAAAGAAAGAAAAGAGAGAGAAAGGAAGAGAGAGAAAGAGAAAGAAGAAGAATGAGAAGAGGAAGAAGAAGAAAAGAAGAAGAAGAAGAAAAAGGAAGAAGAAGAAAGGAAGAAAGAAAAGGAAAAGAGGAGGAGAAAGGAAAAAGGAAAAATGAAAATCAAGAAAAGAAACTGTCGTAAAACGGTATCCAGGTTGGTGTACACTCGTTTCTGAAATCATTTTCGTTATGTGTTTTTTGATTTAGTGGGTTTGGAAACATATTTATGGATTTCATATACTCGTATTTAATTTTTCGTACATAGTTGGAATTGTTTGTGGAATATTTTGATATAGTTTCAATGAAATCGTATGTTTTCAAAACCTGATTTATGAATATAGTTTTATGAATATTGTTTGGTTTTCTAATTATTGATTTTGATTGAAACTTATATTCGTTGATTCTTGAAATAAATGAACTAATTTGATAACTGAATAACGGCCCTGATATATGTATAGGGAAATATAGATATAGGAGATTGACATGTCAATTGGGTATATGTAGCAGTACTGCACCAATATTCCTGATGATTATGATGCTGATTCTACGGATACCATTTCCTATGAAATGGGAAACCGACTGTGAAATACGGATACCATTTCTTATGAAATGGGAAACCGACTGTGAAAAATACGGATACTATTTCATTCTGAAATGGGAAACCGACTGTTTATATAGGGATACCATTTCATATGAGATGGAAAACCCGACTGTAAAACCCGTAATCCAGTCCTGTAAACCCTGTTATGTGTATCAGGGGCCAATTAAGAATTGAAAGCCAGAAAATGACATGGAAATAAAGAAATGTTATTGAGATTGAAACCCAGAAACATTTGAACTTTAGTTAAAGAGTTTAATTTCAGTATCGGATATTTACATTGCTGCCTTATATTATTTTTGAAATTTAGTTTTATAGTGTTATATTACATTGAAAATTTATTATAGTGTACACCCACTAAGCATTATTGCTTAGCGCGTTGATTTTTATCACGCATAGGTAACAGAGGTACCGAGGAAGGAAAGGATTGAAGAGATAACTGCAGAAGGAAGAACAAGAGTCACCATACTTTTGGGTAGATTATATATATTGTTGTATAATGTAGTCAGATATGCATGCATATACAGAAATCTGTAAATGTGTTATATGTTTATATTTTGTAAATAATTATTTTATGATTTATGTTTTCATTTTTAAAAGTTTGTAAATAATGAATTATGAAATATTTTATTGGAATATGTTTGGAAGTCGCACTAAACGGTAGAGTGCGCATTTGATTGAAAAGAAAAAGATTTGAAGTGTGGTTTTTATTTTTATTTGAGATTTTATTTGAAATAGCTTTTGGGAAAATCAGAAAAACTAGAGGAAACTCTGCCGAAAATTTTAAAACTGATTTTGATGGGCTCACTATAGAAAGGATTTTAAATTACAAATGATTTGGTTTTCAAATTATAAACAGAATTAAGAAAAGTTTTGAAAAATTCGGTAGCGCTTTCTGGGTCGATCCAGACGGGTCGGGTCAGGGGGTGTTACACGTATGGTATTCTATTGGTTGTGTCGTCTAGTAACCAGCGATGTGCGTCAAATGATCCTTAGTAACTCATTGATAACAATCGTGCAAATGGAGGCTATGTTATGGAGTAATTGGCTAACGTGTCGTGTGCTTGAGTAATTTGCTTAGAGTAACAAGTTTGTTGAGAGTAAAATGATTGATGTCAGAGTGATAGCTTTGGTGTAAAATGAAGCCTAGGGACTGTATTTATAGGGGCTTGAAGAGGTGAATGTTGTCCTAGATATTCAGAGATGTCGTGCTTCGAGATATCCGGGATTCCTGATATCTCGGAGGTTGAGTGGGTAGTGCTTAGACCCAGTTACTTGACTTAGTCAAAGTGCTGACTGAGTCAACGACATAGAGACGATTTGTATGTGTCAACGGACCCGTTGACGTATCTAGGGTCTATGTTGACCACTATTTTGCATGTCGTGTAGTCAACTGATGGACTAGACTTGATTAACTTGTCATCCTAATTTTTGTTGAGTGTATGACCATGTCGAGCGCTCTGCTTGTGATTCCTGGGCTTTAGTATTTTCGTTGAGCGTATGACCATGTTGAGCACACGACCATGATGTCTGTTGCATCCGTATCTCAATGGATGCCGTGCTCCGAGATATTCGAAATTCCTGATATCTCGGAGCCTATTTTGACTAAGCAAGTTAGACTAAGTCAACTGACTTGGTCAAGGGTTGACTAAGTCAGTTGCTTGGTGGCTGCTGGGTCGTGCATGGAGTTGTCGTCCGCTGGGTCGTGCATTGAGCTGTCGATCGCTGGATCGTGCGTTAACCCTGTAAAGAGTATTGTTGTAGTGGCCAAAAATAGCCTATAGAAAACTTAAGGCCTAAAAGACAGCCCAAAACAGGTCAAAAGCCCAAGACTCACAAAAGGAGTGCTCGACATGGTCGTCCACTTGAAGGTCGTTACGATGGCAATACAACGTGCAGCAAAAAAGGGGAGTGACCATCGATTACGTGACATATATCATAGCGGACTACCTAAGCCTAAGGAATGTCGACCAGTCCAGTCGGCATGTTAAATCGTCTTCACGACGTTGACCCAATCAGCACATTGACTAAGTCAAATGGCCTGAGTCAAAGCATTATCCAGCTACCATCCGATATTTTAGGGGGGGATCCCGGATATCTCGGGGCACAACATCCCCTAATATTCGGAACAACCGTCATCCCCCTTCAGACCCCTATAAATACAAACCCTAGGCTTCACTTTTGGAGGTCAAACATTTTTTACTCTCCAAAGGCTTGTTACTCTGTTCTAAATTACTTAAGTTCACGACGGTCCAACCATCGTACAGACGCCCCATCTGATCTCCATAATTCTCATCGTCATCATTCTGCTGTGCCCCACCTGATGTCCATAATCCTCATCGTCATCACTTTGCTGCACTTCATTTGATTTAATACATTATAGATCGCACGACAACCATTCGATACCGCACGACACTCGCTCATACCAGGTATTATTTATCCCCTTTGATTATTTCACGACCATATCCGCTATCTAACTTGGTCGTCAGAGGTTATTTGGCTGGCACCACCCCGGTGTCCCAAGTGCACAACCCTTTCTATTATTTTGTAGATCGTCGTCCCCTCAATCAATCACTGTAGACCGCTAGGTCATCAAGCGTAGATTTCTGCATCTAGAATTGTTAGGGCTGTCGAGCGCTGGGCTTATTTTTTGTGGTTTTGTGCTGTCTTTTGGGTCTAACCCTTTTGGGCTATTTTTGACCACTACAGTTTGCCCCCTACTTTCTTCATTTTTTCTAAACTCAAAGAGTAGCACAGAGAGCTCGAAACTTAATACATGTGGTGTGTCGAGCTGATTTCACCGCTAGAGGGTGTTACAGTCGTGTGGGTGATAATTGTTGACCATGGTTTATGTACTTTACGGGCGGTGATGTTGATTCGACCTTATTGAAATAAATGGAGGGGTTAACCTTCAATGTTATATTTCTAGCAATTACATAATTAATTATTCGACTATATCGAGTAGAGACGTAGAGTCGAGTTGTATAGTGCTATGTCATTCATTAAATGGCCATGTCACTCACGGTTTGACCATGTCGTATAGACATGTCACTCGGACGATCATGTAGACATGTCGCCCAGATGGTCGTGTAGACATGTCACACGGACAGTCACTTAGTCATATCGTTCAGATAGTTACATAGACATCTCATGGGGACAGTCGTGTAGTCATGTCGCGTGGATAGTCATGTGGACATGTCGTGCGGACAGTTGTGTGGACACGTCGTGCAGACAGTTGTGTGGACACGTCGTGCCGACAGTCATGCGGACACATCGTGCCGACAGTTGTGTGGACACGTCGCGCAGACAGTCGTATGGACACATTGCACAGACAATTGTGTGGACATGTCACGCGGACAGTCTTGTAGACGGTTACGTGGACCTGTCGTGTAGACGGTTGCGTGGACACGTCGCGCGGACAGTCGTGTGGACATGTCGCGCGGACAGTCGTGTGGACATGTTGCGCATACAGTCATGCAGACGGTCGCGTGGACCCGGCGTGTAGATGGTCTCGTGGACACGTAGCGTGGACAATTGTGTGGACATGTCGCGCATACAGTCATGTACACGGTCGCGTAGATCAGTCATGTATTTTTAATGAAATTTCTTATTTCTCGTATATTGTGCACAAAATATTTTTGTATTTTACTTATTATAAGTGTCGAACAGAGGATAGTGTGAATTGCTTGACCTTTTTGTGAGAAATGTAAGTCGTGCGCTGGGTTTCGACCATAAACCTTTAATCAATGTCTCAACACTTTGTCAAAGAAGAAGAAGTCATTTATAGCAAGTAGACCGAGGGCACGACATATTCGTAAGCTAAGCAATTTTAACAATATGATCGATCCTAAACAAGTTCGTGTGCTTAGCATCTTTACAGGTAGGGTGCATGACATTAATGAAGATCGAGACTTAATCAATTTGAAAACGACTTAAGTCATAAGCTAGCTCGTGTGTAGAGCGTTGTGTTATTGAGTGCACGATATCAATTAATGAAGACTTAACCAATTTGAAAATCGATTAAGTCATAAATTTAGCTCGTATGTAGAGCTTTGTGTCATTGAGTGCACAACATCACTTAATGAAGACTTAACCAATTTGAAAATTGATTGAATCATACATTTAGCTCGTGTGTAGAGTTTTGTGAACCAATTTGAAAATTGATTAAATCATAAATGTAGCTCGTGTGTAGAGTTTTGTGTCGCTGAGGGCACGACATAAATAAATTTATAGACTTGCCAATTTGAAAATTGACTAAGTCAAATATAGGCCCGTGCATTGAGCCTTTAGTCTCTGAGGGCATGTCATTCAAATTTAAAGACTTGTCAATTTGAAAATTGACTAAGTCAAATATGGGCCTGTATGTGGAGCCTTTAGTCGCTGAGGGCACGACATAAATAAATTTAGGGATATTATTAAAATCCCCCTTCTAGTTTGATGTACTCGCCAAAATTCTCTCTGTAGTTTTATTTTTAGCCAAAATCCCCCCCTGTAGTTTCATTTTATATACAAAATCCCCCATGATGTTAACTTTTCTGTTAAATGAATAGATTCTGATATAAAATGAGACTAAAATGACATTGTTGCCCCTAACTTGTTGAGCAGACTGTAAAAAGACAATATTGCCCTTAACATATGACACACATGCATAACTATTTTATTATACTAAAACCCCACTCCCTAACTACCCCTTTCATTTCCCTCTATATCCCTCCCTAACGTCCTTTCATTTCATTTTCCCCCCTAAAAACTAAAAACATTATAAAAACAGATTCTAAAATAAATTAAAAGACACCAATAGAAATCTCAACTTTAAGTCCATTAACTGACACTAATGAATCAGTTCTAAATAAAAAAAAAATAACACCATTCAATAAAATATTAATATTCATCACCAATAATATTCTCAACAAAATATTGCTATTACAAATATCCATAAAATATTGTTGTTTATCATGCTATGGAAAACATCCAGAGGAGAAAGTTAAGTGTTGTTGCATCAACTAGCAACACAAAAACAAAATAAAAACAAACATGTGTTTGTATAACACCAACATGTTCATATGCCCAAAAATTTATGCCTCCTAACAAATAACAACACAATACAAATAAAAGCATCACCAAATGTGTATGATAACCATCACTCTCTTGTCAATTGTGATTGAGGTTGAAAAGGTGAAATAGGAAGCTGTGAACATAGCTGTGACGATGAGACATTGTCGCCATTTGATCGTACCTTGTAAGAAAAAAAAATGGTACAACAAGAGCTAAAAAAAACAGAAAAAAGAAATAAAAACTATCACAAAGAATGCAACAAATAAGATAAAACTGAATTTTTCTTAAACCATAATTTTTAAAACCAGTGAGCATACCTTTTTTCCAGATCGTTTCACACCTCCACTGCATGTTCTCTTATTGTGTCCAGCTTTCTTGTAGATTTTGCAGATCACACTACAAGATCTTGCTTCTTTAGGCTTCTCATTCTGCTCCCTCTTCCTCTGCAGTTTCAGTCTACCTGGCCTCCTTTTTAGTGGTGAAGGAATAAGTGGCACTGCATCAACTTCTGGCCACACACACTGGTCTGGATTGTGATGAATAATGCTGCCATATGTCTTGATAAATGCAGTTTTTGACAAACTAGGGTCAACATATTCAACGATAAATATCTGTTTCCTCTGTCGTCTGTGAGTACACCAGGATATCATCAATAAATACTACCACAAACTGATCCAAGTACGGTTGGAATATCCGGTTAATCAAATCCATAGAGGCTGCAGGTGCATTTGTCAGCCCAAATGGCATCACTACAAATTCATAATGTCCATACCTGATTCTAAATGCAGTTTTCGGAATATCAGAATCTTTTATTCTCAACTGATGATACCTCGATCTGAGATCTATCTTTGAAAAGACACAGGCTCCTCTCAGCTGATCAAACAAGTCATCGATTCTAAGCAACATATATTTATTTTTAATTGTGAGTTTATTCAGTTGCCTATAATCGATACATAATCTCAATGACCCATCTTTCTTTTTCATAAACAGTACTGGAGCTCCCCACAGGGATACACTGGGTCTGATGAAACCCTTATCTAGCAATTCCTGTAACTGTATTTTCAGTTCTTTCAGTTCTGCTAGTGCCATTCTGTAAGGAACTATTGATACTGGAGACGTACCTGGTACCACATCAATCACAAACTCCACTTCTCTCTAAGGTGGCAAACCAGGAAGCTCCTCTGGAAATACATCTGCAAAATTACACACAGTGTGTATATTCTGAATCGTAGAAGCAACCTTTCTGGAATCAACCACCTGAGCCAAATAAGCTTCACAACCTTTTCTGATCAATTTATAGACTGTAGTGGCTGAAATGACATTGGAGAGAAAATCCCTCCTTTCACCCACCATCGTGATTTCTGTGTCGTTGACTGTTCTGAGTGTTTCTCTTTTCAATTCGCAGTCGATCACTACCTTGTGTCTAGTTAGCCAATCCATGCCTAGAATAACATCAAACTCTGGAATGACAACTTCATCAAATATCCTGAAAATTCATATTCTTGAATCCAAATAGGACAATTTCTATACACACGATTGACAACTACACTTTGGCCTATCGAATTGCTGACTAATACATCATACTCAGTAGGTTCAGTTTTCAAACTTTGTTATTTCAACAATGCATCACATAGATAAGAATGAGTAGAACCTGGATCTATCAATGCAATAGCTGTAGTGTCAAAGATAGAAATAGTACCAGCAATCACGTTAGGTGCATCCTTATCTTCCTGAGCCCTAACACCATAGGCTCGTGCAGGAGCTCGACTATCTGGTCTAGCTACTGATTCTGACACCCTTCTGTGACTACCACATTCAGTTCCTGCCTGACTGGGCCTTCTATCTTTGGAAGTAGTAGGGGCAGATCTCTCTGGTTGCTGAACAAGGACAGCTCTAACTTGTTGACAATCCCTCAGAAAATGATCACGGGATCCACATCTTAAACAGGCTTCTGTGATCCTCCAGCATTCCCCAGGATGTCTTTTTTCGCAATGTTCACACAATGCCAGGGTTGGTCCCCTAGCTGCATTCCCAGGGGTACTGGCTATCGAGGTTGCAGACTGACCCGGCCTGGCTGGGTATGGGCCTCTTTGAGTGCACCGGACCACTAGACTGCGGTCCCTTAAAATTCTTACTCTGGGGCTGATACGAACTTGATAGCCTTGCTCCCCTTCTCTGTTGAACTCTGTCTTTTCTAGCCTGCTCTTCTTTCTTAATTCTTTCCACATTCAAAGCTGCAGAGACAAGTCTGGTAAAATCTTCAAACTTAAAGGCAGTAACCTGTAGGCGGATATAGTCATTCATCCCATCTTCAAACCTTCTGCACTTGTCCTGTAACACCCCCCGACCCGATCCGGCCGGACCGACCCGGGGAGTGCTACACGGACTTTCAAACTTTTTCAAAACTTCATTTTACATTTCAAATCATTGTGAGCCCATAAAAATAATTAAACTTTTTACGAAAATTAGGCAGAGTACCGTTTATTTTTCGGACTTTCCAAAAACCTGCTTTTACACAAAACAATTCCAATACAATTTCCAACGACACTTCTATACAATTTCAAACAGTTGCGCACTCTGCCGTTTAGTGCGACTTATCAAAATAGTTTATAAAATAAAATAAATCGAACTTAAACATTTACAATCATTTTGATAATAGAATACAGAAGTCATAAACTAGTTAATTACAAAACATTTTTACAAATTGTATCTACAAATTCCCTGTATATGCATGCTTTCAGAATATATATACACATAATAAAAATATAGCTACCCAATTGTACAATCTCTGTGACTCGGTCTGCAACTTGCTCTTCCTTCAGTCTCTAGCCTCCTCTGGATTCCTGGTACCTACGCGTTAGAAACAAACTAACGCGCTAAGCATAAAGCTTAGTGGGTGTACTATAATCTCAATTAAATAAATCACAATATAAATATCTTTTATGAATAAATAAACCACAAGATATATATAATATCTCAAATCAATTTCAAAATCAAATGCATTTCAAAATCAGAGCATTAAATAAATTCAATCACTTTAATTTCAATAATGCGGTCAGTATATAAATGCAATCAATAGAATCATTCGGTTCATCTTTCAATTTCAATCAATTCTGGCCCACTAGAATACTAAAAATTCTAGGACTGGAATATGGGTCAATGTGACGTCCGGGGTTGCCCCGCAACAACAGTCACTGATATCTACGTGATTGTCCGAGATTGCCCCGCAACAACAATCACTAGTATCATTGGGATTGCCCGAGATTGCCCCGCAACAACAATCCCTAAAATCGGTGTGATTGTCCGAGATTGCCCCGCAACAACAATCACACAATAATAACGGCGCAGTACTGCTCAGTAAAACCCAGCTGGTATACCAACCTCCTATATCCATTTCTATGTCTAAGTATCCTAGGGCCGTTACAATAAATAAATTTTCAAGTAATCACAATATATTACAAATCATAAACAATAATCCTGTGAGCAGTATTTTTCACAAATCATAACAGTCAAAATATTCGAAATCGAAATTGAAATACGATTTATCACAAATCAGTCCAAAATCAACAATAATCATACAAAAATATAAATCATGTATTATTAACGGAATCTACAAAATCGAAAGAAAACCAAGATGCGATCTAACATCAACGTGTTCCAAGATCAACAATAGATGCAGCAAATACATATAAAATAGACACTTTACTTATGAAAAATAAAAAACGAAAACTTTAAACGAAATCGAAAACGAGAAACAAAAACGATAAACTTAAACGAATACGTAATCGAAATATTTCTCGTAACAGTTTCGAAAACGAGAGTACACCTACTTGGAATCCGTGTTTTTCGTTCGAGAAATCGCGGTTCGACGATCTCTTCTTTCCTTTCCTTTTTCCTTTCTCCTTTTCTTCTTTCTTCTTCTTTCTCTCCTCTCTTTTCTCTCTTTTTCTCGGCTCTTTCTCTCTCTTTCTCTTGCTGTTCTGTTTTCTCGCTTCTGCGAGAAACTTTTTCTTTTTTTTATATTTTTTTCGCTACCGCGACCGCCGCCGCGACCTGTGGTCGCGCCACCAGGTCGCGATACTCACTGGAGTGCGCGCACCGCCTTCCTCGCGAGCGCGCCTTGGTCGCGTGAGTGGTCGCGTTGCTCTCTGCCCGATTTTGACAGTTTCGTCGCGAGCAGTCCATCGCGACCTGTGGTCGCGGTGGCTGGTCGCGATGCTCACTGCCAGATTTTTCCATTTTCATCGCGAGCAAGCCATCGCGACCTGTGGTCGCGGTGATTGGTCGCGATGCTCACTGCCCCAAATTGCGTTTTTCACCGCGAGCGAGCCATCGCGACCTGTGGTCGCGGTGACCAGGTCGCGATGCTCTCTGGTTCAGTTTTTTCAATTTTCATTTTTTATTTTTCACTATTCAATCCGGTCCGGGATGTTACAATTCTCAAATTAATTTGGGGATATCCCCCTCAAATAGTAAAATTTATTTTCACATATATAAAATTAATTACCCGAAATCCGGAATGTTACAATTCTCCCCCACTTAAGAAATTTCGTCCTCGAAATTTACCTCAGTTAAACAGTTGGGGATATTGCTGTCGCATCGTTTCTTCACTCTCCCAGGTAGCCTCTTCTACTTTATGGTTCCTCCAGAGGACTTTCACCAGTGGCACTCTTTTATTTCTTAATTCTTTGATCTCCCGATCAAGAATCTGTACTGGTTCCTCCTCATATGACAAATCTGGTCGGATCTCAATACTTTCGGCCGAAATTCTGTGGGAAGGATCAGATCTGTATCTCCTCAGCATCGATACATGGAACACATTATGGATCTTTTCCAATTCTGGAGGTAAAGCTAGTCTGTAGGCTACTGGTCCCACACGTTCAATGATTTCGTATGGCCCAATAAACCTAGGACTCAATTTACCTTTTCTGCCAAATCGAAGCACTTTCTTCCACGGAGATACCTTCAGAAATACTTTCTCACCGACTTCATATTCTATCTCTTTCCGTTTCAAATCTGCATACGATTTCTGTCGGTCAGAAGCAACTTTCAATCGATCCTTGATAATCTTCACCTTCTCCTCAGTCTGTCTGATTAAGTCTGGGCCTACTAACCTGTCATCTCCTAACTCTGTCCAGCATACTGGAGTCCTGCATTTCCTTCCATATAGTGCCTCATACGGTGCCATCGCTATGCTCGATTGGTAACTATTGTTGTAGGCGAATTCAATCAATGGGAGATGATCCGCCCAACTTCCTTCAAACTCAATTACACAACTCCTGAGCATATCTTCAAGCACCTGAATCACCCTTTCTGATTGTCCGTCTGTCTGCGGATGGAAGGCTGTACTAAAGCTCAGTCGAGTACCCAAGGCTTCTTGAAACTTTTTCCAGAATCTGGATGTAAACCTCGGATCTCTATCTGATATAATGGATACAGGTACTCCATGCAATCTGACTATCTCTCTGATGTACAATTCTGCCAGTCGATCCAGAGAGTAGTCAGTTTTGACAGGTAGAAAATGTGCCGACTTCGTCAATCTGTCCACTATAACCCATACTGCATCGTGTTTACTCCGGGTAAGTGGCAATCCAGTAACAAAGTCCATAGTGATGCGATCCCATTTCCATTCAGGTATTGCTATTGGTTGTAACAATCCTGATGGAACCTGGTGTTCAGCTTTCACCTGTTGACAAGTCAAGCATCTGTTCACAAATTCTATCACATCCTTTTTCATTCCGGACCACCAGTACTGAGTTTTCAAATCTCTGTACATTTTCGTGCTACCTGGGTGCATTGCATATGAACTACTGTGTGCCTCTGTCAGGATCATTTTTCTCAATTCTTCATTTTCTGGAATGCAAATCATGTCTCTGAAACACACAATACCATCAGTTCTGATTGAGAAATCCGGATGCTTCCCTTCTGGGATCTGTTCACTTATCATCTGTATTCTAGCATCCTGCTTCTGTTTTTCTGCAATCTGCTGAATCAAACTGGGTCTGCATATCAATTCAGCTACCACTGCATTATCCGGATTCAGCTGCAAATACACATTCATAGCTTTCAGAGCAAACAGTGCTTTTCTGCTCAATGCATCTGCGACTACATTCGCCTTTCCTGGATGGTAGTCAATTATGCAGTCGTAGTCTTTAATCAACTCCATCCATCGTCTTTGTCTCAGATTGAGCTCTCTCTGAGTAGGTAGATATTTCAGACTCTTGTAATCCGTGTAGATATAACATTTCTCACCATACAAGTAATGCCTCCAGATTTTCAAAGCGAAGACTATGGCTGCAAGCTCCAGATCATGAATCGGATAGTTCTGCTCATGAGTTTTTAGTTGTCTGGACGTATATGCAACCACCTTTCCTTCCTGCATCAATACACATCCCAAACCATGGTGTGAGGCATCACTATAAATCACATAGTCTTTACCTGAAACAGGCTGAATCAGGACTGGAGCCTCTACAAGCATTGCCTTCAATCGGTCAAAAGCTGCCTGGCATCTGTCAGTCCACTCAAATCTGACATTCTTATGCAGTAGCTTGGTCAACGGACTTGCTATGGAGGAAAACCCCTTCACAAACCGTCGATAATAACCTACCAAGCCTAGGAAACTTCTGACTTCTGTAATGTTTCTGGGAGGCTTCCATTCCACTATCGCTTCAATCTTTTTCGGATCTGCCTTAATACCCTCTGCTGACACAATGTGACCCAAGAATGCAATCTCAGGCAACCAGAACTCACACTTGCTCAGTTTACCATACAACTGTTTCTCCCTCAGAATCTGCAGTACTACTCTGAGGTGTCTGTCATAGTCCTCGGCTGTCTGCGAGTACACCAGGATATCATCAATAAACACCACTACAAACTGATCCAAGTATGGTCGGAATATTCTGTTCATCAGATCCATAAAGGCTGCAGGTGCATTAGTCAGCCCAAATGGCATCACTACGAATTCATAATGCCCATACCTGGTTCTGAATGCAGTTTTCGGAACATCTGATTCTTTTATCCTCAGCTGATGATAACCTGATCCGCTTATTCATAATGCCCATACATTTAATTACATTTACACCCCCTCAAATAGTAAAATTTATTTTCACATATATAAAATTAATTACCCGAAATCCGGGATGTTACATGTCCGCCTCTGTGGCCACCATATCTCGAGCATATTTACTCAACCTGACAAATTCTCTTTCATACTCTGTCACTGTCATCTGTCTCTGCTTCAAATTAGTAAATTCTCTCTTCATATTATCCAAATAAATGCGACCGACATATTTTCTTTGAAACTCCTTCTGAAACAACTCCCAAGTTCTGTCCTTTGGCCGTACTGACTGTATAACGGAGGTCTACCATTGGTAGGCATCCTTCTGTAATAAGGATACTGCACACTCTAATCTTTCTTCAGGTGTACAGTGCATCTGCTTTAAAATTCTTTCCGTTCTTTCAAACCAATATTCTGCTGCAGATGCATCCTCATCTTTTCTGCCATGGAAATCTATCGGTCTATATTTGGCCAGACGTTCAATGGCTGACTTTCGTGGCGCTGCCCTGGCCACATTCTGAAAGAATTCAGCCATTTGCTGCATAAATACTGGCTGACCCTGAACTTCTGGTCCAGCCGCTCTTGGATTTACAGATTCTCTAGATGCTCCTCCAGCCACGCTGGCGGGACTCCCAGGTCTATCACTACTTCCTTCCATTTATTTTATCCTATATAAAACAGAAGAGAGGTCTGCAGATTAGAGTCACATACTCCTATAGGTACCTTTATACCATGCATGCATATACAGACTATTACTCTTTTGGTCCAGAAATGCCTAAATCGCACTTTGATACCACTTACATGTAACACCCCCTGACCCGACCTGACTGGATCGACCCAGGGAGCGCTACCGATTTCAAAACTTTTCTTAAATCACTTTATAATTTGAAAACCATTGAAAATCAAATAAATTATATTTTAAAAATGCTTTTCTATTGAGCCCATTCAAAACTTGTTTTGAAAAATTTTACCAGAGTTTCCTCTGTTCTTCTGATTTTCCAAAAATCCTGTTTTAAATAAAAACTCAAATAATATATATATATATATATATATATATATATATATATATTCAACACTTCAAATTTCTTTTCTCAATCAATTGCGCACTCTGCCGTATAGTGCGACTTTCCAAACATTATCAAATAAAACAATTCATAATTAATATTTACAAACTTATGAAAACAAAAACCATTAAATAACTATTTACAAAACATATATAAATATCAAATTTATAGACTTCTGTATATGCATGCTTAACTAAATATAATATACAAAACCGTATAACTACCTAATACGTATGGTGACTCTGAATCCTTCAATCTGTAGCTACCTTCTCTCTACTCTTTTTCTCCCTTGGTATCTCTGTTACCTACGTGTGATGAAAACTAACGCTGGAGTAATTTCACTGGAGTAATTTCCTTGTTACCTTCTGCTACCTACGCGTTGCTCACTGGAGTAATTTCACCGCTCTTATCGCGATCAAGCATCGCGGTACCTGGTCGCGATGTTGGTCGTGTTGCTCACTGCCCAAAATCACCATTTTTACCGCGAGCTACTCAGCGCGATCCCTGGTCGCGGTGACTAGTCGCGGTACTCACTGCCTAAAATCACCATTTTTCACCGCGAGCTGCTCATCGCGATCCCTGGTGGCAGTGACTAGTCGCGGTACTCACTGCCAACTTTTTTCTTCTCTTTCATGCAGTCTTTTTGGACCGCTCCATCTAGTCCACCTGAAAACTTTAAAAATATACATACATTTAATTATATTTTTCACCCCTCAAATCATAAATATTATATTTACATACTCAAAATTAATTCAACTATACTTTTCATATTTATTTAAAATTAGGGATGTTACATTTAACTTGTCCAGAAGTCATGTTTCAATAACCTCTATTGAAAACTGTACGTAAAGATTTAAATATCTAATACCTCAAAACATTCATATGATGGTATTCTATTAACATTTGCTAAATGTAGTCACGATGTCCATTTCTATAAATGATGTCCTCTATCGATATACATGTGAATACCATCAAATCATCGATGATAGACTATGTGATATAATCATACTCATTGACAGCTCAAATGTAACGTGTGCAATCATAAGTCCATCATTTATCTCAGGATTCATATAGACTCTCCGGTTGTCTCAGTTGAATACTTTTATCCATTGACGGTTGCGGATAAAGTTTTCTACAGTGATCATATTCAATGCATCCGGTGTACTTGATTCTTTGGTCCAAAGACACTTCGATGACTTTATAGAGGTTAGAGTCATGCAGTAATCCCTTCATGAATGGTGAAATTGCTATGGCCGAGTTGTAGTGAGGGATCGACACTTTCTCCTTGTTGAAACGTCCTACATAGTCGCGTAGGAGTTCACTGCGTCGTTAGCTAATGGTGTAAAGGTCGTCCGACTGCTTCTCTAGCTTTCGGCTGCTGACAAACTGCTCGACAAACATATCGTTCAATTGAGCGAACGACGCTATCGAGTTATTTGGAAGGTTTGTGTAACACTGCAATGTTGGGCCTATGAGGCTGGATCCAAAACCTTTACACATGCAGGCTTCCCGTAGATCCTTAGGGATGGCAACCATTAACATGCGCTGGCAGTATTGGGCAATGTGGTTGTCCGGGTCCGTCGTGCTGCTATAGTGCTTCATGTTAGGGAAGCTAAATTTCTTTTGCATCTCGACGAGGGCAATGGTGTCGATAAAGGGTGAGTCCGCGAAGCTATTGATCGTGGTTTTTTTTATGAGAGGGGGCATTCCAGGAATGCGTTGGATCAAAGCTTCCACTTCTGTGAATCTGCGCACGAGTTCGGGGTCAGATAAAGTGGAGGTTGAGCCTACCATACCTGTCGTGTGCAAAGCTGGCGCTGTATGCATGTTGGTTATAGTCATTGTTGAGGGGACGACAACTTCCGTGTCGCTTGGGAGAGTTTGATGGATAGGAGCTAGCTGTTTCGTCTCTCCCTAGGCTGCAGCCATTACAGTTGATGTATCAGGCACGACAGGTTCTGCTGCCTGATTGCCTTCAAGAATGGAAGTGTCATTTGCGCTCGACCTTAGCTTAAAGATGGGTTGTTGTGCGTTGGAGGTTAGCGTCGCGAGCGTCGTCTATCTCGGAGCAGATGTGGGGTTGTTGACTTCGTAGTGTATGTAACGCCCCTAATTTTCCATAATTATGAAAAGTATTAATAATAATTATTATTAAGCATACAATAGTCAAGTATGTGATTTATATTGGTGGAAAGTATATATATTCGGTATATGGTTGAAAAATGAATAGTGATTTTAACCGAGTTAAATCCCATTAGAGATATTATTTTCATGGTGCATTTGGATGATAATGGGTTTAATTGAATATTGGTGAAGTCAATTTGGTAATTTGATAAGTGTGGAATATTTTTGGAATATTATCGAGATGGAATGTGATTAATTGTAAATTAGATTGCCATTTTGTGATTTATAGAAGTCAAGGGAGCAATTTGAAATTAAGAAGATATTTATATTTTTTTTATATATATATATATATAATTGTTCTAGTGGAGAATTCCACTCCATTGGAATTGGAAATCAAACAACAAGCTTAAAACAAAAACAAACAAGAACCAGATGCATTTTCGGCCAAAAGAAGAAATAGAGAGATTCTAGTGAGAGAAAGTGCTAGAAGAAGAAGAAGGAGAAGGAAGGTGAAGTTGGTCAAGAAGAGTTTTGTGTAAAGAATAACATTTCAGGTTTGGTGATACCATTTTCGTATTTTTCAGATTTTCTAGAATATTTCGGAATTGTTATATTATATTATTTTTAGTTTAGTTTATTTGAGCTATATTGATTATGATATATTGTTTGAAATTAATTTTGAGATGTTTTGGATTATGTATATTTGGAATATATTCTGGATCCGTAATATTGTTTACGAAAAATATTCTGAATTGATTTTCGATATGATTTGATTATAGTATTATTACGAAGAATATGGTTAAAAACAATTTAGTATATATTGTTTTGCGATTTGTATCGAAAAGCGATTTCGGGGCATTTGGATTTTCTATAGATTTATGAGTTATATTTGCATGTGATTTTTAAATGGATTTGATACAATTTCCGGATTCAGAAATAGATTCGAAAATGATTTTGTAATTTGCTTTTAAATGAATATTGATGCGATTCGGATTCTGAAAATATGTTTATAGATATGGATATAATTTGGATTTAATTCGATAATTCTGAACGGAATAAATTGTATTGTTTTCGAAAAGTGATTTGGCTCTGATATATGTAAACATAGATATGGATATATGAGATTGACATGTCAATTGGGTTTTCTGAGTAGTACTACGCCGATTCTGATATGTATATGGGATACACAGCGGGTCCTCCGTTGGTGTCCAATTCTGATATGTATATGGAATACGCAGCGGGTCCTCCGTTGGTATCCAACTCTGTTCTGTATAGCCCGTAATCTAATCCGAAAAATATGTTTAGTATATCAGGAGCCCGAAATGGAATTAGAAATGTAATATGATCTGTATATGATTTGAGAGGAGAAATGATTTAATTTGGTATTATTATATTTTCATAAGATATTTATTTTGATTTCCGATGGATTTATTGATATTTGCTTCGATATGATATTTGTTTTCGTTTTCCGATAGATTTGTATATTCGAAATGTTATTTGATTTGAAACGTGTTTTATATTGGGAAGTGATTTACGAATATTTAATTTGACTTGTTTTTAATGTGAATATAAGTTTTGACTTGTATTTAACTCGAATTGAGCCTCATATTGATTATTTATTTGTCAGTATATTTTTGATATATTCGATTTACATGGGCCCTATATGTTGATATTAAATGTTATTTTGCATATTTGAAAAGTTATCATACTATTTGCACATTTGACTTTTGGGTACACCCACTAAGTGTTATGTTTAGTGTGTTGAGTTTTTCTCACATGTTTTGACTTGTATTTGACTCGAATTGAGCCCCATATTGATTATTTATTTGTCAATATATTTTTGATATATTCGATTTACATGGGCCCTATATGTTGATATTAAATGTTATTTTGCATATTTGAAAAGTTATCGTACTATTTGCACATTTGACTTTTGGGTACACCCACTAAGTGTTATGCTTAGCGTGTTGAGTTTTTCATACGCAGGTAAAAGAATTGTTGAAGGGGACAAGGATTAGAAAGAGTAGAATCTGCAGGGATAGTGTTCAGAGTCACATCACTCCTGCATTTTTGGTATCTCACTACGTATTTGATGTTTTATATGTATTATATCGGCATGCATGGATATAAATGTTTTTTTTTATAAATATATGTAATGGATATTTGGTTTTATGTATGTTTGTAAATATTCGTGATAATTGGGCTCATGGATTTTAATGCTTTTGAAGTTGAATGTTTATAAATATTTTTTATGAATTGTGTTTACGAAATTGTTGAAAACATGTTTTTGGAAAGTCGGAAAAATAGAGGAAACTCTGGCAAAAATTTCAGAAAATCTTTTTGGACCATAATTTTAAATATTTATTTGGATCATTACTTAAAGTTCCTGTTCTGAAATTTATTTTCCGTATACGGTAGCGCTTCCCGATTCGGTCCGAGCGGGTTCGGATTAGGGGGTGTTACATCGTATATGGCAAAACCCTGGTGGTGGAGTGGTCGATGTTGCCAAGGTGTCGACCTTGTTTTGGAGGTTTTTTTTATCGGCACGAACCACTTTGTTCTCTTCCTTCAGCGCACAAAGTCGTTCCGAGTTTTTGTTCACCTGTTCCGTTAGCACCGCGAGCTGGGCTTTTAACGTGATAGGGTTTGATTCTTCCACCATAATCTAAATGTCTATGATTGTTCATTTGTTGATCGAATAACGTCGTGCCCCACGGTGGGCGCCAAATTGTAGATGCAGAAATCTACGCTTGATGACCTGGAAGTCTATGGTGATTGATTGAGGGGACAACGACTTGCAAAACAACAAGAAGGGTGTCGTGCTCTTGGGACACCGGGGTGGTGCCAGCCAAATAGTCTCCGACGCCCAAGTTAAATTGTGAATCTAAAAGGGAAGAGACAAGCAAAACGAAAGATACTTGAATTTGAGTGTATGTCGTGCGGTCTGTGATGTATGTCATGTGGTCTGTGATGTATGTCGTGCGGTATATGACATATGTCGAGCGGTAGTGATATTAAAGGAGGCTACATCGTGTGTAACTGATCTTAGGATTGCATCGTGTGATAGGCGATGGTTTGAAATATATGTCATACGGTATTCTATTGGTTGTCTCGTCCGGTAACCAGCGATGTGCGTCAAGTGATAATTAGTAACTCGTTGATAACAATCGTACAGATGGAGGCTATATCATAGAGTAATTGGCTAACGTGTCGTGTGCTTGAGTAATTTGCTTAGAGTAACAAGTCTGTTGAGAGTAAAATGCTTGATGTTAGAGTGATAGCTTTAGTGTAAAATGCTTGCCCCCCGAAAATGAAGCCTAGGGGCTGTATTTATAGGGGTTTGGAGAGATGACTGTTGTCCCAGATATTCAGGGAGGCAGTTCATAAGTGTCAACGGACCTGTCGACGTATCTAGGGTCTATATAGACCACTATTCTGCATGTCGTGCGGTCGACTGATGGATTCAACTCGGTTTAGTTAAGATTGTCATCCTAATTTTTGTTGAGCGCAAGACTATGTCGAGTGCTCTGTGATTCCTGGGCTTTAGCATTTTCGTTGAGCACATGACCATGTCGAGCGCACGACCGTGGTATCCGTTACATTCGTATCTCAATGGATGTCATACTCCGAGATATCCAAAATTTTTGATATCTCGGAGCTTATTTTGACTGAGCTAGTTAGACTAAGTCAACTGACTTGGTCAAGGGTTGACTGAGTCAGTTGCCTGGTGGCTGCTGGGTCGTGCTAGGAGCTGTCGTCTGCTGAGTCCTACATTGAGCTGTCGACCGCTGGGTCGTGCGTTAACCCTGTAAAGAGTATTGTTAGGCATGTTGAGCGCTGGGCTCGTCGTGCGCTGGGCTCATCGTGTGCTGGGCTCATCGAACGCTAGGCTTATTTTTTATGGTTTTGGGCTGTCTTTTGGATCTAAACCTTTTGAGTTATTTTTGACCACTACACTAGCCTATTTAAAGGAATGTTTTATGTAGTTTGAGGCATTTAGCCATATATCAATTAAATTGAGAGTTTTTCTACTTTCGGCTTTTCTTAGTTTTTAAGAGAGCTTGAGTTAGGGTAAGGGCTAATAACCTGAACTTTAGAGAGTTAGCGAACCCTAATTAAGGTGACCTAACTCACAACTATAGGGTGCATATGTGTATTGCTTGTTGCGCAAATCGAGATAGCTTTTTCGTTTCTTGCTGTGCAAGTCAGGGTTGTTCTACGTTTCTTGCTGTCTAAGTCAGGGTTGTTCTACATTTCTTACTATACAAGTCAGGGCAGTTAGGGTTTGTTGTTGGATCTAGGGTTAGGTCTTCAACAATTTGGTGCTTTCGTTGAGAGACGTTTGGGTTGAAAGTGTGGTTAAGATGAACTCATGGCTAATAATGGAAAAGAGGAAGCAAGTGGAAGTGCGGTCAACTCATCGACCAATGCACTGATCTTTAATTAAGCACGATTTGTAGCCTTGAAAGCGGGTCAGGCAGAGGAACAGGAGGGTCAGGCCGAGTTGCGACGAGCTGTAGTGCAGTTAATTGATAGGTTTGACCGATTGGAGAGAAAAAATAATAACGATGGACGAGAGGTATATGTGTATGAGAATCCGGGGAGATTTAGAAGAGATGATAGAGTTGAGAAATGTCCGCTGCGAGTAGAGCATTAGGTAGATCATAAGGATGAAAATCAGTGGGATGATAAAGAACATCCTAGGTCGGGCAAGAGACCTCACAGTTGACTGCAGGTCGAGAGAAGACAGAGGGACCGGTGGAGAGAAGACATTGACTTGGATAATGATTGGAAATGAGACCATAATTATCAACAGGGGCTGAGTAGGCCGAAGGTGGATTTTTCTAGGTTTAGTAGCGGTGATCCGCACGAGTGGCTTGACAAAGTGAGTCACTACTTCTGGGTCTAGGAAGTTGCTAGGGACGATAGGGTTTTCATCACATGTATGTACTTAGGCGGAAAAACCAATAGTTGGTAGCGGTGGCTAAGGGTGCATTATGCGGAGGATGAGAGGCCTTTAGGGTGGATAACATTTGAAAGAGAGTTTCTGAACCAATGGGGACCGTCGCTTGTCGTTAATCACCACAGACAGTTAACGAAAATTAGGCAGGAGAGGAAGGTTCAAACTTATATCGTAGGTTGCAGACTTTAGTCAGAGGGTGGTCTGAGGAGACACTGCTGGGGACATTTATTAAAGGATTCAAACCTTGGTTGTTACGAGAACTGAAGCTAAAACAACCACAACGGTGACCGAGACCATTAGAATGGCGGAGACATTGGAAGACAGTTATCGTAGTAACAAGAAATCAATCAAGGAGAGTGACGGGCCCAAAGACTCAAAAGCTGCCACATCTTGGGAAGAGAAAGAGGCCGAAGAGGTTAGACCCAAGGAAAAGAGAAGAGAGGAAAGGAAGTTGTCGCAAGAGGAGGTTTAGAAGCGAATAAGGAAAGGTTTGTGATTCAGATGTGGTGAGCCCTGAGGTAAGGGACATAAATGTAAGAATGAAAAGATGTATTTGGTGATTGAGCCTAGTGATAGTGAGGATGGAGGTAAAGAAAAGGAGTCTGATGACGAAGGCGAGATTTGGGTGCCTGAAAAAGGGGTTAGTGAGGAAGAGGTCGAGTTGTCTTTGCATGCTTAATCGGTTGCTCCTAGACCCTCGATTATGCGACTATTGGCATGGATAGGTAAAACTGAGGTAACCATGTTAGTTGATGCAGGTTTTTCCCATAGCTTTGTTAATGCGAATATTGTTAGAAAAATTGAGTTAAAGGGAGTTGCAATTGATCCATTTAATGTGTGAATAGTTAACGGAGAGAGGTTGAAATGTGAGGAAGTAGTCAGGGATGTGAAATTGAATGCTCAAGGGGTTCGCATTGTGGGCAATTTACATGTACTGTCGTTAGTGGGATTAGATGTGGTATTAGGTAATGCTTGGTTGAAAAGCATAGGCAAAATGCTTCATGATTTTGAGAATATAACGATGGAGTTCAAAATAGAGGAAAAGAAGAAGACTTGGACCGCTTTATCCTCAAAGGAAATTCGGCAATGTGAGGCCCATGTGATAGAGAAGCTATGTAAAGAGGGGCTCAATATTTTGCGATAGTCAAGGAGCGAAGGAACGGAGAGTTTGAGCCCGGAGACTATGTGTATTTGAAGCTTCAACCTTATCGTTAGAAGTCTCTAAAAAAGAAGTTCAATGTTAAGTTGTCTCAAATGTATTACGGGCTATTCAAGGAGTTGGAAAGGGTAGGTGAAGTCGCCCATATGTTAGATTTCCCTCCAACTTCTAGACCGTATCCAGTCTTTCGTGTGTCGGTACTGAAGAAACGGGTAGGAGATCCTACGCTAGTGATAAATGAATTGTCTGTGTTTGATAATGACGAACGGATGATGCTTCAACCAAAGGCAGCTATGAGATACAAGAGCGAGTGGAGAAAACACGAGAAGAAAAGAGTTTGGATGGTCTTGATTCAATGGAAGGGATTACCTATAGAAGAAGCTACTTGGGAGAACTACGATGAGATCGTAGAGAGGCTTCCAGAGTTTATCCTTAAGGACAATTATGTTTTCGAAGACCGGGGAAATATTGAAGATGGGCCTAGGAGGTCCGTTAGGCTTTTATTCCTTTCTAATTAGTTTCCTTTTTGGTTTAGAATTCCTTTTTTATTTAGTTTCCTTTTTGTTTAGTTAACTTTGAGATTTATTTCCTACTTTGGTTAGGGATTTGTTTCCTACTTTAGTTTGGATTTATTTCCTACTTTGGTTTGGACTTGTTTTCTATTTTAGTTAGGGTTTCTAGCTTATTTAAATGAATGTTTTATGTAGTTTGAGATATTCAGCCATATATCAATAAAATTGACAGTATTTCTACTTTCGACTTTTCTTAGTTTCTACTTTACAGGGATTTGTTTCCTACTTTAGAGAGTTAGCGAACCTTAATTAAGGTGACCAAACTCATAATTATCGGGTGTGTGTGTTTGTTGCTTGTTGCGCAAATCGGGACAACTTTTCTGTTTCATGTTGTGCAAGTCAGGGCTGTTATACATTTATTGTTGTGTAAGTCAAAGTTGTTCTACATTTCTTGCTATACAAGTCAGGGCTGTTAGGGTTTGTTGTTGGATCTAGTGTTAGGTCCTCAACAGTGTTTTATTTTCAATCACCTATGGATAGGAGGAAAGTATTAACAGGGGATCCATGAAGTTTCGATGGTGCATTGTTGGTGTTGGAAGAGCCTTTGGGTATTGGTTCTATTGCTAGTTTGAAGTTCAATCGTGTTGCTTTTTGGGTTCAAATACATAATACTCTCTTATTGTGTATGATGAAGGACATTGGTTGTTTCTTGGGGAGACTTATAAGAGATGTGATTGACATTGATGTTTGAGGGTTCGAGAAATGCTTTGGGAAATGTTTGTGGGTACGTGTTGTTTTAGAGGTGGATAAACCACTAAGACGCTGTTTGCGGGTTGATATCTCTAGAGTAGGGGAGGAAAAAGTGACATTGCTCCGTTATGAGCACCTCATTGAATACTGCTTCAATTGTGGGTTTTGAGGTCATTCGTAGGGATGCCCACGGTTCTGGAATCGGAACCATAGGGTATCGGTTCCGGCGTGGACTGTAGGTTTTGATTTCAGATCTGGTTCCTAAAATCAGTTGTTCAATGTCAGTTCCTATTCCGGAACCCGTTCCAGTTTTTTTTTAAATATTTAAAAAAATTAAATGAAAAATTAAAATATTCTAAAAAAAAAAAAATTAAAATTAGGTAACCCAAAGGTAATCCGCCTTTGATAATTTTAGATGTGAAATAAAGATTTTAGAAGTATATATATATAACTTTAAAGAAAAAGATCTATAATACACATTTGACATCAATATCATTAAATCAAGACATTCATAAGTAGCCAAGCAATCTTAAGAAAAGGACGTATTTATCTCTACCTATGATTCAAAAGCTTAGCCGATGGGAGGCAATACAATGCTAATTAATATTATTTCATATTATAAGATTAGTACTATCAATCAAATTCCAAAATGAGCTACCTAGCTAAACCTAGTTGGTGATAAAGAAGTTAAAAGCACTTTGGTGGAATTGTTAGCTCCCTCCTTACAGGAACTGGTTAGAACTTAGCATATGCTTCTAGCTCGTAAACTTGCAAAATTAATCCATCATGCAATCTAACTTCAGTAAAAATGATTAATCCAACATCATTTGAAATTCACAACACATAACAACTCTATAGAATCCTAGCAGGTTTGAAACTTCTCAAAAGAGAGTAAAAATGAAGAACATAAATATGTGTGTGTGTGTATATATATATATATATATATATAAGGATAATCGCAAAATAAAAGAGGAATGTAGGAGGTGAAATGTATATAAAAGACATGCTTATGACACTAGTCCCACGTCAAAAATAAAAGAGGAGTGTATGAGATAGAGTGTATATAAAGGACAAGCTATAAAAGAAAAAACAAAGTGGCATGTGGTCAAAGTGACGTGTGTGTGTGGGTGCCCGGGGGGGGGGGGGGGGGGGGGGGGCTATTTGGATGATTTGATCCTATTCGGGCATGCCAATATTCAGCAGGCAGCAGTTATGAGGGGCTATTTGGATGATTTCTGTGATGATTCTGAGCAAAAAATCAACTTTAGTAAGTTTAGAGTCTATTACTCCAATAACATCAGGGAGTCCTTGGCTAAGAGTATTGCCAATATGTGTGTCCCCTATTACTAAGAATTTGGGGAAGTATTTAGATATGACTCTTGTTCATGGTAGGGTCACTATTCAAACCTATAATGAGCTTGTTGAGAAATTCCTTAATAGATTAGTCTCCTGGAAGAGTTCTACATTCTCGTTTGCAGACACATGTACTCTTATCAAGGGTGTCACTGCTGCTTTACCTGTTTATGCTATGCAGTCAACTAAGATAAATAGAAATTTTCTTTGGGGCAGTAAAGAGAATATGAGTGTTGTTCATCTTGTTAATTGGGATAATGTGTAAAAAAAGTTGGGCATCAAGAAGATGTAGATTATGAACCAAGCTTTACTTGCGAAAGCTGGTTAGAGGATCATGCAACCAGATCTTGGCTTATGAGGGAAGATTTCAAAAAAGTATCTTAAAAATAATACTTTAATTGATGCTAATAGTAGCCTTGTTTGTTCTAGCATTTGGAGAGACATCCTACATGGTGCTAAGCTTGTTAATTTGGGTCTGAAATGGAGAATTGGTGATGGTAGTAAAGTCTATTGTTGGATTGATAGTTGGCTGCCAGGTTTTAAAGATCTTAAGCTTTTTTTTTTAGTTGGGCAGTGAGAATTTTGAAGAGAAAGTTAGCTGGTACCTTGAGGAAAGGGAATGAAATATGCAAAAATTATCTGTGGTCCTTCCTTGGGATATTGTGTTTAAAATCTGCTATGTTCATGCATGAAGGAGTAGCAGTGAGCAAGATAGATTTATTTTGGGAATTGGTAAGGCTGGTATCTTCTCTGTTAAGACAGCTTATGAGGCTAAAATCCTGAATTTTGACATGGCTGATTGAGAGGAGAAATTTATTTGGAAGCTTAAATTACCTCAATTATCAGCTTTCTTTAGTTAATTTTTCATGGCAAACTGCTCACCAACCTGCAGAAAAGCATTCATGGGCTTTCTAATGAGAATGTGTGTCCTAGATATGGGGAGGGGACTAAGGACCTTCAACATCTTCTTCGAGATTGCAGAATCAGTGCAGGTTGAAAGAATGTGTGGAGAGGGTGTATGAAAATTGATTCCTTTAAAGGCTGCATGAAGGAATGGCTCATGTCTAATCTTAACAACAAAGACACTGATATGAATCAAATACCTTATTTCCTGGTGTTCGCCCATACCTTATGGATTGTGTGGAAATGAATATGTAGTTCTATTTTTTATTCTGATTTTATTATGCCTTATATACCTCTTGTTATTGTGTGCAGAATGTGTGTGAATTGACTTAAGGCTATTAATGAAGATAGAAAGGCTAATGGTGCTACTACTCACTTTCTTGCTTGGGTTCCTCCTCCTAAGGGATGGATCAAACTCAAAGTTGATGGTAGTATGAGGCAAGATCTGATCATCATTGCTACTGGAGGTGTGGTTAGAAGGGCTGATAAGAGCTGGTTTGAAGGCTTTCTTTGAACATAGATATTGGGAGTGTTTTAGAAGTAGAGTTATGGGGTTTGTTTGAAGGTTTGCATTTTGTGTGGTCTGCTAGTTTTAGATTGGTGTTGGTGGAAACTGATTCCTTTGCCATTGTCCATATTCTAAGTAAGGTTGTGAACCCTTTCCACCCCTTCTTTAGTATCATTTAAAGTTGTCAAATTTGCTTTACCAGGGGCTGGAATTGTCAGCTGAAGCACTGTCTATAGAGAGTGCAATACCAAATGGTATGGCTAACCTTGGGCATGGTTTGCAGGTGGGAGTCACCTTTTCTGAAGATCCTCCTTCTGATATCTTTAAGTTACTCGAGGCAGATGACTATAGCACTTTGTATGTCAGGATCCTTAATTTTATTTGTTTTTGGGCTCTTGCCCTCCATTGTATCAAAAAGAAATAAGGGACAATTTTATCATAAACATTAAATTAGAGTTATTTCCACTGACATTATTAACATGTTGTTAGTTACACAAAATGACTCGTATGGAAGGGTTTGAAGTCTTGAGTCTAGACGCGTTTTGAAGATGAATTCGTAATTATCCAAATTGACCATATTCCGAACACTGACCCGAGTCACAGGTTTCGGTCAATCTCATTTAGTCATTCACCGCGAGAACAGTTTAATTGCTTTTAAATTGCCTGGTGGGGTCCACAATAATGGCGTGCTAACGAACTTCACGAAACCCAACCAACCCCCAACCGCAACCCCAACCCCTTCCCTTCCGGTTCCGGCTCTAATCCTTCCCGCGGAAAATTAATAAATTAGAAATTAGAAACAAACCCTCCTCTGTCTTTCTGAATCTAAAAAAAAACTGTTAACTGTCTGAAATTCCAAGTAAAAATGTTGGGACGCAAGCGAGAAAGACAGAGAGAGAATATGGCTTTCTCATCATCGGTTGTAAACGGCGAGAGAGCCGTCGTCGTTTGGTTCGTCTGTCGTGTTCTCTTCTCTCTTCCTTTCTCTCTCCTCTGTCACGGCCTCAATCTCGCCCTTCTCTCCTTGTTCGCTCTCCTCCTTGACGTCCGCGCCGACATTTCCGCGCCTTCCCTCCCCCAATTCAACACCAGGTGCCCTCTCTTTCTTCACTTGGACCACAAATTAGGGTTCATATACTATTATAATTTTTTATAATTTTCATGGAATTTGAGGGGGGTTTTTTTTTTGTGGTTTATTTGATTTTCAGACCAGGTGCTTCTTCGGGGATACTACTGGGCGCAGTTACACTGCCAGCTGTCATGATCTCGAAGTTGATACAGCTAACCAGAGCCCACTCACTGCATCAAATTGAACTTCAAGGTACTACTTTTATGATTCTTTTTAAGAAAAACAAATTCTATATAACTTGGCTTCACTTATTTATGGTGAGAGAAATGGAACATTGTGGTAGTGCATTTGTTAATGGAATGCTCGAATTTGGATGAATTGTTGTTGATTTCATGTTACCTAACACCATGAGGGCCCTAGATTTTGAGTTCAAATATTAGTTTTTAGGAAGTCTGAGAGGTTTCTCTTTGATGCCAATGCGGTAGGGTAATTTTGGCAATCACAAGGAGGTTAGAGTTTAGTGCTTTGCACGTCTTGTGAAATTATGTAGCAGCTCCAGATTGATTTGATTTAATGAAGGAAATTAATTAGAGTAGAAATCGGGAGAGTGGATAAATAATTTGATGTCGCAGGGGATGGACGGAAATAAAAGTGGATAAAGCGGTGCAACAAAACATCAGATTGAAGAAAACTTATATCTGAACACAACGTATGGAAGTGCATGTTTATCTGATTATTATTAATCTCTCAAATTAGTTATCAATGTGGTTAAACCATATTTTAATTTCGTCCTCCCTTTTTATGTGTTTTTCTTCCTATTTTCTAGTTAACTTCTCACATTTTTTTTTGTACCTTGTTATGTTAAATGTACTAGATCATCATATCACTTTTTATGGTTGTTGATGTGTCAATGTTTACTGTATAGAGCTTGAACATATGACAATGCAATATTGGGCTACGTCTGCCAGCTGCTTTGGTGTGCTTATGTTCATCTGCATTGTTATGTGGCGTGCACCCAATGCTACGCATCGCCATGGATCATTTACAGTTTGGGACGCAATCAGCTTATTTTGTATAATCTCAATTGCAGCGACTTGCTGTGTCTCTCTTGCTACTATATCTCTTACTGGTAAGCCTGCAACTATTTGCTTGTTCTTTTGCTATAGGTGTTGGTGTATCTAATCATGTTTTTTCTTTTTTCGAGAAATTCGCTATAGAGTTTTGCGATTTTCATTCTAACAGATTCTTTTTAAATGAAATCTGCTGCTGTTTTCTGTTTTAGGGCGTAGAAATATATATATGCCTAGAATTCTTATTTGCTCAATTTTTTACAGGGTGTAACATTGCACTAAAGTTAATTTGGGTACTATGTCATGGATTGGTAGCTGTCAAACTACTTCAGCAGCTTGTTAATACTTTTCCATCTTGTGCTTCCATCGGTATGTCTCATGCTACTCTTTCTAAGCACTTCTTCTTTTTTCCCCTTCCTTACAGAGTGCAATGAATCTTTCCTACTGGTAAAAGGATAGAGAACAAAAGACAATTAGACAGTCTTACACAAGAAATAGTAGCAGATTGAGCACTGCTAGCTTCCATCATAGTAGGGATGAAGGTTACTGGGTGCTTTATCTATAGGTGCATTCTTGTAAACAACAGAAATATTACATGTAAAGGAAAGAAAAAAATAAAATTTCCCTGAAATTTCTTCTATGAAAGATTTGTACTCAAGTCAGCTATTAACTTTGATTGGGTTCACATATGATTGGTTTCCCTTCTCTTATGTTGGACATGTTCTTGTAATTTGCTCTATTGACCAAGATGTTTCTTTTCCATCCTCCATGAATTCTATTTGTTGTTTCTGTTGTAGGGGAAGTACTATTGGTGAGTGCGGGCCTTGTTCTCTACTTTGGTGACATGTTAGCTTGTACCATTGCAAAGGTTGGTTTATCTACACTAGCATTTTATATTATCCTAGGACTAGCCAACAATATTATCATATATATGCATATAATATATCTATAACAATTTTTGAACAGGTCTGTAGACATTTGATTTCAACAAAGATCATTTCTGTACAATATGGAATTAGAAGGAGTGAGATTAGTATTATTTTACAGGTGTGATCATTGAACTGATGAAGTTAAATTTTAATTGAAAGGTGATGAAATTGGTTGCCAATGACGTATTTGGATAGTGAAGATTGTTCTTTTTTCTATGCAGGGATTGTTGATTGGCCTTCTTCTTTTTCCAAAATTCTTTAAATTTGTTCTCCACGTGTGGGAAAGGTCTTTACGTATGGGCCATTCTGAAGCAGGAACATCCAATGACATGAAGGCGATCTCTATTATTCTTTGCTTCCTTTGGATTTATATTGATTCTGATTGTCCCATCGTGGATGCAGTTTGTTCAAGATTTTCATGTGCATCCAGTGTTATGGTATTGCTGTCCCCCAAAATTCACTTTAGTGTTTGTTGCATTGTACTTTGTCGCTATCATATAGTTCAGTATGTATGTATCAGAAGTAAATAACTAAGTCTAACTAGATTTAATATGAATTGGTAGGTGATAGAAACATCATTTCAGTTATTTTAATATGTTTGTGATGACTGAATTGCATGCCTTTATGGTATTTGACTATTTTTTAGGGGGTTCTAATGTTGACTGGATTGGAGTATTATACAAAATAATTGAGTAACTGTTAGGATTAGTGTCTGCCTAATGTGCTTAATTAGATAGGATCCTTTGATAATAGTTTCCCAAGAATGCAGGAAATACCTTAGTCTGCTCGTAGTTAAATATCAGTCTGGAAGCCCTTTCATGCATTGATCTTAGTTTATGAAGGTCACACTCTGTTGACTAGTGGAATACTGCTTATGCATCATGATCAAGTGCATAGCTAAAGTTGTAGCCTCAGTGTTGTCATCAAATCTTTTAGTCTAAGCCATTGTCAGCACTAGGTCATTCTTGCCGTAGCTTTTGAGAGGGTATGTTTGAGTGAAAGGTGGCAGGGCACAAGGTTGTTTTATGTAATTTTGTTTTATAACTTTGTAAAAGTTGCCTTATTTTCTTACAAATAAGGGAAGCGAAACTATGTGATAAGGTTGCTTGCAGTCTTGTCAAGAGACAGGTTGCAAGAAGCATTTCATGACTTAATCATATGGGCATAGATGTCAGAGTTCTGTAGTTTCTTATGGGGTTTAGCCTTATGTTCCTGTTCTTAAATTTCTCAGTGAAAAGCATCTCCTTTTCATATACAGAATTCTTGTAACTTAATAGGTTTGGTCCATGCCAAATTGGCGAATTCCTAACCTATATTGGTGACTGCTTCACAAATAGGTGAATGAGAAGATGTTTATATATTTCATTATTGCTTGGTTATCATCATTGTATAAAAGAGTTGATTATGGTATGAGTTATTACTCGAAGTGTGCAACACAGTCACACTAAATAATATGAGTCCTTGCCCTTGCTTTGTTTACCTGCTATGTTGTTAGATTATCACATATTTTTAAATTAACTTTATGTTACTAGTTGGACTAAAATTCATGAAATTCATGTTTTGTCCATATGGCTGTTAGTTACTTTATTACACTGGTCCATATAGTATATAAGCTGTATTGCCAGAAAATTTTCTCATCTTAGATGCATATGTCTTTGACAGGGTACTTAAATTTGTTTTCTCGGAACCATTTAAAAGACTATCATTATGTATCTACTGGTTGGCCCTGATATAGTGCATCTGTTTTGCGTTTCTACAACATCTCGAAGAATAGTAAAATTGAGAGGATTCTTCTTCGAAAGTATTACCATCTGTTGGCTGTTTTAATGTTTGTACCTGCTCTCATCTTCCAGGTGATTTTGGAATAGAGGACTACTTGTATTGTTGGTAGAAGTTCATGCTAGTCCATTATAGTATTCACTCTCTTAATATCCTATTAACTATTTATTTCTTTTGCAGCCAAAGTTTCTTGATCTAGCATTTGGTGCAGCCCTTGCTGTCTTCTTGGCATTAGAAATCATGCGAGTGAGTTTTCAAACTCGCTAATTTGACATTCTATGAGCAAATATCTCATGGGTAATTGTTTAACGGCATAATTGTTGTCAGGCACTCAAGGTTCCAACCATTGGTACAAAATATGACAATGTTGTTTGGCTATTGGGAAGACACTCTTAAGAACATATTTGGAAAAACCTTGAGAGCTGAATAAGTTAAAAGTAGTTGGCAGAAAGTTGTGATATTAAGCACTATATTTGAGAAAAAAAGATATTAAGCATTATACTGAGAATTGTACTTGAATCATTGAAATATGACAATTCAATTTAAATCTTAATCTGAACTTTGTTTATTTTGTGGTTGATCTTGCATAACAATCTTTCTTTGTGGCCAGGTATGGAAAATCTGGCCATTGGGACAACTCATACATCAATTTATGAATGCTTTCACAGACCATCGTGACTCTGATCTTCTTATTGTTAGGTCTGGATTGTCATTGTTTGTGATTGAGAACCACATGTCTGACGCAACTAGTTTTAATGGGCACCTCTTTTCTGATGATATTTCTTTTCTTTAGCCACTTTTCACTATTATTGGGATGTGCATTTCCAATTTGGATGTCATCTGGGTTCAATGATCGACCCCTTGCCCCTTTTGCTGGAATTTTGAGCCTTGGAATTGGAGATACAATGGTGAGTGTGCTTAATGTTGACACTTCGGTTCACGAATTGCATTTCTTTCTCTCTTATACCTGTAAGTTCAGCATCTCCAATAACAAAAGTTACATCTTTTTGTTAGTCTTACAAATGATAAACATGCCTATATCTGCTAGAGTTTAATGTCTTTCATACATGCTTGTTATGTACAGGAATAGTCCTTACTATTTTGGATAATATTATAATATATTCTGCTCATGGATTATGGATACGAGAGGAATCTGCTTTAAGCTCTCTGCAATTGCAACAATAGGAACTTTACGTTTTTAAATTGGCATATTATCACCAATGAGGGAAATGTGTGTATAAGTTGATTCTATAAACACATATGGAAGAAGCTGTGCTATTTTTATTTTTACCTTGAGTTCTGGTTAAATTTGCTACTAGAGAAGTGGAATTAACGCGTGGAATACCTTAAAGGTAGGGTTCAAAAAGCATTTAGTATGAATTGTGGATGGCAGGAAAATGTCAGAGAGTGCATTTATTTGTCTCTGCAACTTCAATTTTCTCTTCAACATCACTTTCTTTTAGTTGAGAGTAATATACAAAATTTTGTTAAATAGACCTAGATTGTACAAGAAAGTACAAAATAGAAGTAGGACAAAGATGCCTTGGGTGGGGGGATAAAATAATATGGTGAAGCCTTGCTCTTTACAATTCCAGGAAAACCCTTTGTTCCATTATCTCTTTCACAGAAATTCCCATAAACTAAGGACTGTTCCAAACCGTACAATCTTGAGGAATACAATATCCCAATTAGGTGGCCCTGAGGGGATTTTAAACCATGATCTACATCAGCTCCTGGAGAAAAAGAATAGAAAATGAATAAAAAGTTAAAAACAAGAAGACATTATTATTAACTTGATGGTATTGTCTCTTATGTATAGTAAGAAGGTTGTTTTTAGGAAACTCCTTTGAAATTAAACCACAACAGTAACAACTTTTGAACTGCATTATCCAATTGTGTGCTACCTTGGATAAATTTGGAACTATCATGTAGTGATGTGTAATTCTTGGGTTCACATTGAGGCTAGGAAGTGTTTGAGCTGTATACCTCTATCAATTTGTGGAATTGAATCTAGTTTTTTCAAATTATTTGTAGCCAAAACTTTGTAGCAGTTAAACCTATGTATTTTACTGTCGGCATACCTTTGTGACTGTTGGGTTTTTTTGGGGATGAAAATGTTATTGACATGTGAGATTAATGTAATCAGTTTTTGTATATCAAAGAATAAAATCTTTTCTTGTAGAAATGTAACTTGTGGCTGGGTACATATTAGTAATAAGCCAAATGATAAGTTGGAATATTGACACAGTCAATTGTAATTTTAGTATAAATTTGGTCCTTTCGCAGGAAGAGAACTTTGCATATTATGTAGTTTACTGATTTCTTCCATATGACTTCCACATATTATTCTCTTTAGATGCACATATATGATTATATATTGTTAATGACTAACATGGTTTACGTTCAGGCATCTATGGTTGGCTACAAGTATGGTGTTCTCAGGTGGAGCAAAACTGGCAGTACGTATTCCCTTTTTTTTTTTTCTTGTCATGTGCGCATGCTAGTGTTTGTCTGCTTAATAATGTTTTTGCTGTTAACATGATTAATATATGTGGAAACTTTTTCTTCTTGGTAGAGAAAACCGTTGAAGGTACTGCAGCTGGCATAACGTCAGTCCTAGCCGCTTGCTCAGTTTTACTTCCACTTCTAGCATCTACTGGATACATTTTTACAGAGGTCTCTCTCTCTCTCTCTCTCTCTCTCTCTCTCTGTGATACATGCAACAAGCATGCTCTTGCTCTTGTGCATGAGCATGCATGTATGCACTATTGCATCAAATTTGGCTGTTAAAGGACTAGTTTGCTGAGACAACTGAGCTAGCTACATCAATTATTCTGAAATAAGTGCAAGTTTAAAATGACCATATCAGTTACCAGTCAAGTCGCATAAATGAGTCCTGTGAAAGCTTCAATATAAAGCAATTTAGATTCAATAGTGGTCCTATATGGAAATAAATTTGCATCCCAAATATAATATTTATCCAACGGGTTTAATGCGTGTGCAAAATTTACATGGTTCTGGGTTTAGAACCAGGACTAGCTCTTGTCAGGACCCTGTTGCTGGTTATGTGTTATTAATCTTAGACATGCACACTCCTGAAAAACTAGTGCTCTGTTTTCTTATAGCAAAGTGAGAAATCTCTTTGTGATGTTTGGAAAATCTGTTATGTAAAATGGTTCTTCTGCTTTTTGTTGCAAATGTTAACTCCTTCAATTCAATTTTTGCAGCATTGGTTCTCACTGATTCTAGCAGTGACTGTGAGTGGTTTGTTGGAGGCCTACACAACGCAACTTGATAATGCTTTTATACCACTTATCTTCTACAGCCTTCTCTGTTTGTAAATACAGCTCAAACCTCCCGAAAGTCAATAACCATGAACAGGAAATAATGAAATCCTTCTGAGCTTTCCGCGAATCAGTGCTCTTCTCAGCACTAATTTTGTAGATATTACTAATGTTCTATTAGAGAATGCAAAAGCATGTGATCTGGTGTATCTTCATAGGTCGAGATTTTATTTGTTCTGGGTTTAGGATTAACTTGTTATACTCCAATAGTAGGTGTTTACAGTTTCGGCCAGGTCATACGAAGAGCCCCTGTAACAAGGGCGTTTATAAAACTTGGAAAATGATCTTTTTTGTTTCACCTCCATTTCAAGGGTGTCTGACAGAGCCAACATTCAGCGGTGATTAGAGAGTTGTGAGAATTCTTTATATATAGTTTATACACTATTGTATTAATCTTTTTGACCGAAAAGAAATAGTCCTTTCCAGAGTTGTTTTAGCCTTGTGATCAAGTTGGTTTATGATTCATTATCTTTCTCTCAGTCTCTACATATCTGTTCTGCATGGTTTCAGTGACAGCATGCCCAATTTCGCAGAAGTTTTGATGTGCCAATGTGAGGTAAAGTAAACTGTTTAATGTAGTCTCGTTTTTCCACATAAGAGGGATATCTGATAGTTTCATGCTTTACTACTATGTTCGGTGAGAAGGTAATTGATGGTAGACGAAGAGCTAATATTTGAACGTTGAAGACTAGTTTGCATTTGTTTTTGAGGAAACTGTTGGGAGTTGAAAATGGTAGCAGAAATTGAATTGTTTGGAGAGACGCACCTGATTGAGTAGGCAAATGCTTGAGTTCAGTGCGGGACGGAGACTCCACTGTGTCAATTTGCAGGCCATTGTTATTGCAGTTGCATGGGCATGATACAATGAATTGATCACTTCCTTCAATTTGGTATGAATTCGTAATTTATGAGATAATATGGTGAGTGATATGATAAAAATAAATCCATTTGATATATTATCTGGATTGATTTTTAGACTAATTTTTTAAGTTGTGAAGTATTATTATTTAATATATATATTTTTTAATTTGGTAAAGAAGAATATGAATTTGGAACTTCAACTTTGTTGACATGTGTACTTACCAAACTATGTACGCGGCATGCATTATTATTTAATTGAGTTAAAAAAAAGTTCCACAAATGAGTTGATTTTATTTCTTCCAAACCCCAAGTTAATTCCTACATGAAGTGATATCCAACTAAGATACGATTTCAACTTATTCAGGGGTGATTATTACCGATAATAAGAGTTCATATTCATCCAAATGCTCACACATGTTGTAGAATATGTTGTCTGCCTTTTATGTAGACAATAGTGTTGGGAAAATTAACCTTCCCAAAACCTCCCTAGAAATATGCTAAATATCAGAAATAACAGAGAAATAAAATAGAAAATAATAACAATCACCACAACACAATAATTTACGTGGAAAACTCCAAAACCAGGAGAAAAACCACGGCCCTCAGAAAGAAATTCACTATGTGATAAATTATTACAATCACACAGACTATTCTCTCAAGACTACCACACCAATACACTCACACTCTCTCAAAGCATAAAATAATTCTCACCTCTCTACACTCTAAAATAAGAGAAACAAGAAAGGAATTTAATTAGAATTAAATACAATGCTTTAAGTGTATTTAATTGGTGCAATTAGAAACTAAGGACTTGATCTCCTTATATAGCCTTGAGAAGCCTTGACATTTTGCTATTTTTCCAATGTGGGATTCATATCCCTTTTCTTCTCTTTTGCTTTCTTTATTTTGCCAAATTTCAACAAATCTCCACCTTGGCAAAATACAGGAAACCTCCGCCCTTCCGCCGCAACTTTCATGCAACCATTGTCTATACCGACAATCATAATTCTCAACCCAGAGAACTATCATACTCCACCATAAAAGTATACCACTTAGAATTAATCACCAATTCTAAGATTTCCACCTCGGCACATGTCGAACAAACTTGCTGAAATTTATGGTGCAACTCCCATGTTGGCTTTCCCCGGAAGTTCTTCAGCCATCGACATAATTCTACCACACACCTTGCATCAATGCCGCCAACCAATGCCCGTGTGCAAACTTATAGACCCACTAATAGTGACACATCCTTTTTCATAGCACCTAGTGATATGCTATAAGGATGTACATATCCTTTTCAAAGGATAAATTCAGTGTCTTCATAAGACACACTATTAGCTTGATTGTTGGAGCTACCTGCCGAACCTGCTCCACCGTTTTGACAATTTTCTTCACGTGCCCAGATTGCCCACACGCCCAGCAAAATATTTTCTTCCTCTCTTCATTGCTCACACTAGACTCACCTTTGCTGAAATCACTTAAAACAGAGCTTGATTTCTCCTTAAATACCTTGTGTAACCCAGATTGTATTAACACATCCTTGACTTGCACTTGCCACAAGCCAAAATTAATCTTTCCATCAAATTTCTCTACACCAAACTTCAAGGAGCTTGAAAATTTAGACATTCTAACCGTATACTGAAATAGTGCCCGTAGTCCGTGAACAGCACTCCAGGTAAGTTCCCAGGAAAGAGAGGTGGGTCACAATGGACACCCTTAAATACCAAGTCTTTCCTAGCCAGAACCTTCCTTAGACAAGCACTTCCACAATACTACCACACTTAACTCCAGCAACCAAGAACAATTTAGACCAAGAACAATTCTTTTCTGATGTGGAAGATCAGACAATGCTGCAACCACAGAGCATACTAAGAATTTTCTAAAACCTCTGACACCTTAGCAACCAACCTAGTCTCTGATACCAATTGTTGGGAAAATTAACCTTCCCAAAACCTCCCTAGAAATATGCTAAATATCAGAAATAACAGATAAATAAAATAGAAAATAATAACAATCACCACAACACAATAATTTACGTGGAAAACTCCAAAACCAGGAGAAAAACCACGGCCCTCAGAAAGAAATTCACTATGTGATAAATTATTACAATCACACAGACTATTCTCTCAAGACTACCACACCAATACACTCACACTCTCTCAAAGCATAAAATAATTCTCACCTCTCTACACTCTAAAATAAGAGAAACAAGAAAGGAATTTAATTAGAATTAAATACAATGCTTTAAGTGTATTTAATTGGTGCAATTAGAAACTAAGGACTTGATCTCCTTATATAGCCTTGAGAAGCCTTGACATTTTGCTATTTTTCCAATGTGGGATTCATATCCCTTTTCTTCTCTTTTGCTTTCTTTATTTTGCCAAATTTCAACAAATAGTTTTATACCATTTATTTCAGCATCTACCCACCATAAGTTATAAGAGTTGAGCATGAGTAGTGCATTCAACCACGAAGATGTGTTATCAAGTAAGAATTAATAAATATACATATATCAGTCATATATTACATTTTTAATGGTCGAGCACACTACTTAATAATACACCCGAGGCTCTGAGATAATTATCTCTTGAAATTCTTTTTTTCGTTAATTTAAACTATAAAACTAACCAATTGGACTTTCCCAATTGACTCAAGCTTTCGAAATTTTTGGTTTTTTTTTTCTAAACTGCCAATAAGTATTAAAATCATACTAGCTCGATCAAGAGGGGTTTCTATAGGATTAACAAGAATTCTTCATCGATGTAGTTTAGATTAATTCCATGTTGATGCCTCTTGATGATGGGTTGAAATGCATTAATTATCTGAATAGAAACTACCAACTAATCAGACATGTAGCACTCCTCTCTGGTTTTGATTTCGGTTTTGCAACCCAAGAAAGCAATTGTAATTTAAGGAGCATATTGAGTATATAAACCAATTAGACCCTCTCTCGCTTGTGAACAAGAGTCCAACTAATCAGACATGTAGCACTCCTCTCTGGTTTTGATTTCGGTTTTGCAACCCAAGAAAGCAATTGTAATTTAAGGAGCATATTGAGTATATAAACCAATTAGACCCTCTCTCGCTTGTGAACAAGAGTCTGTGTCTCGATCTCGCTAAACCAACAGGATTCTCAAAATAATTTGATATTCTTTAAGCTATAACCCAAAATTGGTTATATATCCTACTTTTAAGATCTTAGGACACAAACTATAAAAATGACATTTTATAACGTAGCAAATATATTGTAATCTGAGACAAAAATTATTGTAAATACTCCCGTAATAAAAAGTTTTGTCACGGATAATAACAGTTGTAAAAATTTTTACCGTAGAGTATTCACAATAAAAAATTTAAAATTTATGGTAAAATATTCACAATTTTAAATATTTATCACGGATTACTAAATTAGTATTAGGTATTCATGACAAAACATATTTACAAAAATAACATTTTCTTTTGCAATGACCTGTCCCAATTCTCCGGTATCTTTTTAATTTCTTTTTTCCTTATAATTCAGAGTAAGAGACTTCCTGCCATCGTCCACCCAATTGGAAAAAAAAAAACAGAGATAACATCTAGATCCAATGTGGACCATTTTCAATAATGATGTTATTGATTGAAAAATGGTGTTTTATTCAAAAACAATGTAGCCCCAAAAATATCTGATGACAGCCCGATGTATTGTAAAACTGTTGCGATCATGATCAACTTTTTTGCACTTTTTCCTTCCAGCTCATCCATTTCATGGACCTCCAAAAGCGATAGCTTTTAATCGAGGTTGGCAAATAGGGTTGGCCAAGTCTGCATCCTTTTTCATGAAATGTCACACATGTACTAACAGTATTCAATGTCGTTATTGGATGACTTGGTGAATACGACGAGTGCATTGCATGCCAATGTGAAATGACTACTCCTGTTTTTTATATTTGCAAATATTTGTTGTCTGTTGTAGATTTAGATATTGAATATCAATACCATGTATTTGCTTAATTACATCCAAATTAATATTGCATTTTTGTATTTGCTTAGGGACTTCATTTGACTTCGCATTACACTTGACTTGAGTAATTAACCACCTTTTGAAGTCAAACTTAATTTACACAAATATATAAACTATATATTGATAGCAATCATCTCATGAGCTTTTACTATGTACAAGAAGATAAGTACTTTCACAAAATCCATTGTGAATATAGATAACAATTATTATGTATGGAATCCCGTATATTTTTTTTTTCTTGTGGGATTCCGGTTTCGTAACATTAAAGAGTTAAAAATTCAATTATAGAATGTTACATAGTGAAAGATTCCATATGAAAAAACATATGGAATCTCACACTTGATAGGTTTATATATCTGTTATATTATAGAGTGAAAAACTCGACTTTGTAAACTCTATAACATTACAGAGTCTGAATTTCGTACGAAAATTTATATGAGATCTCGCACTTGATAGGTGTAGATATTATAAGTTTAGGTTTCCTCTAGGGCATATGAAGTCCGGGTAGTCTTGTTAATAAAAATGAATAGCGAAGGTATGACAAAATCAACATACATATAGCGATAGACTGCCAATAATTTTGAAGACAGATATGACCAGCCCAAAAGCGACGTTTCATGGTAAGTTGATCACTAGAAAGTTTCTCATCACATGCTCTGGTCTGCGCTCTCATTTAATCTCTACTCAGTCCAACCATCCGATCTCTCTCTCTCTCTCTCTCTCTCTGCCTGCTTTGTCAGTGTTAATATCACCAGTCCATTCTTATCCCTCATCATCTTCTACTACTATATATATATATATATATATATATATATATATATATAAAGTGCATGATAACATGCTCAAACAACCACGCAAAACCCCACTTATTAGTGAAATATAAAAGGAAAAGAAAAAGGAAAAAAAAAAAAAAAAACCAGACACTACCATGGCTAAGCTTAGAACGAGTGGCAAGAAAAACAATGGTATTGTAAAGCTCAAGATTGTAGTTCAAAAGCTACAAAAGAGTCTTCTCTTGGGTAAAAAATCGAGTTCTTACGAAGAAACTAGAGGCTCGTCAAGCAATAATCAAGTGCCGGAAGATGTCAAGGAAGGACATCTGGCAGTGCTAGCTGTGGACGGAGATCAACCAAAGAGATTCATCGTTCCGTTGATTTACTTGACCCACCCAACGTTTCTCAGGCTCCTAGAACAATCGGCCGAAGAGTACGGTTTCGATCGAGAAGGTGCACTTACAATACCGTGCAGGCCATGTGAGCTGGAGAGGATATTGTCTGAGCAATGGCAAGAGGAAGAAGAAGAAGGAGACTCTAGTGCTACTAGTACTGTTAGTGTTAAATGGAGTTCTTGCAACTCCATTATTCAAAGCTGTTGAAATATATAAGCTGATCAAATATGTGCTGTTTTCAACAGTATTGATGACAAATATATTAGCAGTAACTCTCTCTCTCTCTCTTAATTAATTTATTTTTCCTAAATTTTCCATTGTTTGAAAGTTGATAAATATGTCCAAAAGAGACAATGGAAACGAGTTTAATGTAAGAAATTTATTGACCACTTTTCTCTTGCTTTTTTGTGGGACATGGACAGCTCTTTTTCTTGACCACAATGCAATGAATTAATTGCATTACATACCTATGATTGGGCGGTTGGACCATTTTATAGCATTGAAAACTATATGTCTGAATATGTTATTTATTATTTATTTTAAAATGTATGTAATAATATATAAAAATTATATAATATAAATAGTCTCTTAAAATTATTTGTCAAAAGTCATAACTAAGTGATGTGCTATATAAATTGTAACAATTATATAAATTATGAGATAATATAATGAATAATATATTTGTATTGTAATTCATTTATTAGATCATTGGAACAAATAATTTGAAACCTAAATGAAAGGTTAAATGAATTGACGTAAATATAATGAATATTTTAATTATTTTGTCGTTATATATGATTAACTTGCAAGTGGAAATTACTTGCTTTGAACCTTAAATTTTTTATAATTTAAAATTAAACATCCCCAATTTTTTTTTTCGTTTTTGTCCGAGTTGATAAAAATACCCCTACATAATAACATGAATGATTGAGCTATCCATCAGATAATTTTAGCCTCATTTCCTCCTAAAAGCTTGAGTTACCCATCTCTCTCTTCTTTGTTATATGTTTGTATTTTTCTTTTTACAATTTTCGTTCCTTCCTCTACTAGAATTCTCTCTCTTCTACCTTTATTTTTCTATTATCTTTATCATTCATTTGAGTTTTTCTCTCTACATATTGTCTTCCCTTACTCCATTAGGTTTTTCTTTATTCTCTTTATTTTCTATTTCTCTCTTCTCTTTGTTTTTCTCGTCGAAACAATTTCAACAACATATTATGCACTCACATTCGATTCCGTTTACCCTCTCGAAAGTCATTCGAAACTGTTCTTATATCACGATGAGAACAAAAAATATTTACACGCTAAGAGAAAAAAATATTTATACACCAAGAATAAAAATATTCATATGCTAGGAATAAAATGTTCGATTGCCGGCTTTGCATTCTCTCTCTACATAACTTCCTTCTCTTAATGGATTTCTCTCTCTAGGATTTCAGCAGGCTTCTCCAACAACTTTGAATGTTATTCTTTCTTTAGATTCGGTCGATTGTTTCTATCTCTAATTAACTGTGAGTTTCTCTCTCTAATTTTAAATTGATTTATCTCTCTATTTTTTTTTACTATTTAAGTGCATTGAAAGTGACTAAAGACAATTTTGGTCCAAAAAAGTCTGTTTTGGCTAAAAAAAGAAATTTTTTTTTTATTCAAATGACCTAGTTTTATAATGATCCATAATTTGAGAGCTATTTACAAATTTACCCCTTAATTGCAATGATGATCTTTACAATAATAATAGATACTGGGATTATCAATCCTTAGAATTAGTTTCCCCCCCTTCAATTTTTTTTTTTTTTAAAAAAAAAACATTTTTATGCTGTGGACTTTTGAGCAATATTCTCTCTTTTTTTATTTAAAATTAAAAAAAAAAAAAAAAAAAAGTGTGCGCACCCATGGCTTACACCAACTTCATTAGAAACCCTATTGTTCTATTTAAAATTAACATCCAATAATTTCCAAACGACAATGAATTAAAACACCAGTTCCTACTTCCTAATAATCTTTTGTGATCAGATTTCCATTTGTTTAGACTGCTAGCACTCATCTCTGTAATCCTTTGGTGAAGATAAGTTTTGTCTCGATGACATTTTTGGGTTATTTAAAACTGACATGAAGATCAGCTCACTACACAATCTCAATTATTATTACTATTTTTATAATATGGTCCTTTCTTATGCTGCTTGCAAAAAAAAAAAAAAAATTTGATATGATTTTAGACTTTAGTTTGCGTCGTTTGTAAGAATCTTTATTGTAAATCTGCTACTCACATGGCTGCCTTGGTTTTTTTTATAACGAGAGTGAGTACTCATTTTTTGGATGTAAAACTAATATTAAATGGTTTAAAGAGAAAATTCATCAAACTAAAGTAATTATTAATATTTAAAATTAGTTTTGACATTTTAGAGGGTGTAGATAATGAAATGAATAATTTTTTTAAAAAATTAATGTGAATATAGTGAATAAATGAGCATAAAGAGAGTTATTTTGATGGAAGTTGAGCCCTTTAAAATTAAATTAATGTACAGAAATTTTTTTTTTCTTGGAACTATTAATATAAAGTGAGGAACAAATAATACTAAATCTACATAAGTTTTGTTGAATTATACTCATAATCAAAGTTTACAAAAACTCACACTGAATTCCCCTAGCGTTATGTTTTACCGTTAAAATATAGACTCGAGTCTCTCCTGAATCGCAATCCATGGTGAATCTACTATAAATCTCTCGCTTCTTCTTATACTTTTTCTTTTTTGGAACAGTCAACCCTACTATTTAATGATCATACGTAATCTCAGAGGTGTTCAATATAAAATTTTATAAACTTTAATTTTAAGTATAATTTAACAAATTTTAGGTAGGTTCAATATTATTTATTCATAGAGTGAAACATGTGGATATACAATAAAAATTGATTTATCAACTCGAAAACCCAATTTATATTGAACAAAAACATTAAACCTACCTAAAATTTATTGAACTACACTCAGAATCAAAGTTTGTAGAAACTTATATTGACCTCCCCCGATATTAAGTTTCACCATTGAAAAGTACGTCAGAATCTTTCCTAATTCGCAATCCTTGGTGGATCTATGGTAGATCCACCATGAATCTCTTATTTCTTTTACTATTTTTTTTAATGATTAATTTTACTTTTTAATGTTAAAATTAAAAATAGAGGAGTTCAGTGCGAGTTTTTACAAATTTTAATTTCAAGTGTAATTCAACCTAACAGTATTATTTATTCTATTTATATTTGGGTTGTCTGGTAGTGCATGCATGGGCCAGTTAAAAAGCTATGAGTTGACTTGACAATGTCTGGAAAGAAATTATGATTTCTCATCAATCAGGGTAACGGTCCGCATGTTACCACCGATGGCATGACGGACAGTACCAGCTTGTACTCAACATTTCTCCTCTCACACATGAAAACTAATATATAAAACTATAAAAGGATTGTGTTAAATAACAAAAATATGGAAAAACATTAAACAAGTAGCTATAGTTAGGACCCAATTGGTAGAGAAAAAGGTTGGATGGGTGGCCGTAGTGTACTTGTCTTATTCGTATCACGTTATAATTTATCATACTTTGAACCCACATAATGTAATGTAATTGGAGTGTATATTTATTCACAACATGTTATTAATATGAGTGGGATATACATGCCAAAAAAAAAAAAATCCAATTGGTAATAGCTTATGTTTGAGAAACTATTTTATAAATAGAGAGATAATAAAATGAGTTAACTAAAAATACAGACATAATAAAATGAGTAGTTTAATTTTATCCCTTTTTCGTTTTGGATATCAAATGAAAAACGATTTTAAATTTGAAATTGTTTTATTATTATTATTATTTTTTAATTGTACAAAAAGAGTAATTGAAATTATTTTATGTTTTAACCTGGAAGAACTTCTAATGATATATAATACGAGTGGAGTAGTAAAAAGAATGCTAAATACAATGACACTTTCTTTTTATTTTATTTTTTTTAACTAACACTAATTGGGTTAGGAATTTATCAAAATTTAACGAGATCAAAAGTAAAATTTTTAAAAATATGAATTCGATTTTGTAAGTAGCAATTGGATATACGAATACTAAAAAGTTAAGCATTAGTATACAATATGATATTCCGCGCATGCATGTATATATATAATGTAGCCAAATTAATCAGCATAATTTAAGCAATAGAATTGTTAATGTATAGAAGATATCACAGACAGCAGACAAAGAAGTCCCACAAAACCTATATGATTCACGAAGCGTGATTATAAGTGATATCCCACATTACTGTTTTTAGATTCTTAACGTGATTATATATGTTATGATCGATGAGAGGCTTCCATCATCTACAGGATTTTTCCACACTTCATTTTTTTACTGTATGAAAATCCCATGCAGTTGTTAATCGTGGGATTGAATTGGGAATAGTCATATCGCAGTCCAATCCCACTCAAGAAACATGCCATTATGGTATTATCTAAATATAACAACCAATTTACATAATTTCGAGATTTGTTAGCGAAAAAAAAAATCTAGAATTTTTAAAATTCATTGATATTTAAAAAATCTCCATAAAAAAAATTAAACAAAAATCTCTGCCATTGTTAGAGACCTTCCTCAATGAAAAATTGCAAACCCTATCTTTTTATATCTATAAGCAAAAATTAACAATTTATTCTTTCTATCTATTAACTATATATCTACATTTTTATTAATTTTCAATTACAAAACATTAATCTATTTTTTTAAAATTTTTGTCCTTTTTTGACTTGCTAGCGAAAGTATATAAAACGATTCATTAATATACTAGCTAATTAGAGATACAAAATTTATCCCTCCACAATTTTAATTGCTGAAGACAATATCTTCATTTTGTTATTGTGAATTATATAGGGACTAATTAAAATAATCAACAAACGTTAACAGTACAGGATCTTGTATTAACATGAAGAATGATGAAACATCAATATCGATTATCGACGAAAATATCAGTATTACGATTTAGATTTAGTGCGGAATATCGATAGAAATATCGATATTGACAAACATTAACGTAAAAATTACAAAAATTACAAAAATATGGCTAAACACATAAATTTTTTAGATGAAACATTGGAAAAGGTTAACATAAATCAATAATTTAATAAAAAATACTTTTTTTTAAAGACATAATATTTAACAATTGTATGGTATAAATATGAATATAATGCACATACAAGTTATATAAGAATTAAAAATTTTCTATTAAAATTTTATTTTCTAATAGTTTCTATCAAGCCATAAAAATTTTATTAACAAAACTAAGACCTAGGTAATTCAAATATAGTGTAATTAGCATCTTGATTCATATAATTATGATTCCATAACATAAAATTTGAATTATTTTTAATATTATAATCATATACATGTCATAGCTTCTTAAAAAATTGATTATAAGATTCTTATTGAAAAATAATAAAAAAGAAATTATAGCATGATTTTATAAATTATAGTTATAAATTGTTATATAGTTTGTTCGGAATCCATTAATAAATAAAAAGAAAAATGTGAGTACATAATTTGCTTAATTGAAAAAATTAAACAAAAAGGTAGATAAAAACATTAGGGAATATCATTAATTTCTCATATTACATTGACGAAAATATACCGAATATTTCAAGAATATTTCCTCGATATTTCAGGGATATTTTTAGAATATTGTACGGAAAAAATATTACACCTCGTATCGATATCGGTACCCTTGAAATACTGAAATATTACGGAAATATTGGAAATATTATCCATTTTTTAATCATTGACAAGAAGAGACCATTAATGGAGTGAGTTTGCAAGAGAGATTAATTAGCTATTGTTTCAGCATATTGGCACCATTGTTTCACAGGAGCGCCAGTTGTTGACACCAAGACTACTACCAGTACTACTACTGGAGTCTCCTTCCTGCTGCCATCTCTGATCAGCAAGTATTCTCTCAAGCTCGCATGGCCTGCAAGGGATTGCCAATGCACCCTCGTGATCGAATCCATACTCTTCCGCTGCTTGCTCCAACAGCTCCAAAAACCTTGGATGACTCAAATAACTCAACGGTATCACAAACCTCTTTGGTTGTTGATCACCATCCACAGCTATCACTGCAAAATGCCCTTCCTTAACATCTTCAGGCACGTATCTTGAGTCGCTAACTTTTTCGTAATCATCATCGTAGTAGGAACTTGATGACGATCTCCTACCCATTAAAAGACTCTTGTGTAGCTTCTCTACTACAATCTTAAGCTTCACCATGCCACTGATCTTCTTCTTGCTCATGCTGTTATTTCTGAGCTTGGCCATGTCCATGCATGCAATAATGTTTCAATATGTTTCTTTGTTTATGAGCAATATATTATTTGGTGGTTTGATTCTATCATGACAACATGGTGTATATATATATATATATATAGAAAAAGAGAGCTTGAAGAGCTAGGGTCAGAGATAAGCATGCATGGGCGGTTACCAGTTACCATATTAGATTGACAGAGCAAGATAGATAGAGAGGTAAGGACATGGAAGACCTGACCTTGAAGTTAATTAATTGGGAGACCAGTCCATGTGACTGAGTTATGCCTAGCTTCAACTTACCGCATGATACGTCCCTTTTAGCTAGTCAATGTCTGTCTGCCTTCTAATTATTGACATACTCGCTTTTACAAATCAACTATTTATAGACTCTTGGTATTTTCTAGAAAAGTTAACTACGCATGCATGCATTGGAGAGAGGAAATAAATAAATATCTATATATATGTACACACATGGACAAGTACACTAATTAAATTTTCAGAGTTTTGCAATATATTTTTTCAAAGGAAATTTTAGCCTCGCTTAATGCTAACTCTTTGTACCCGAGAATTGATTTGAAAGTATATATATACAAATTGATCTTATATAGAATTCTCGCATCGATAGTTCTTCTTAATTTGTAATTTAATAGAGGACTCATTTTCAAATATGTATACATACATATATATATATATTAAATATTATATATATCTTTTGTAACTTAAAAATGTTATATTATAATGGATGCATAAATTATTTGAAGATCAACATTTAGCTTGTTAGCCAAAGTATATACATACATATATATATATATATATATATATATATATATATATGTTTCAAATTGGTTATTAGATTACGGATCGACAAGCAACTTGAATTTTTTTTTTCTACATTTTGTCTAATGAATATCTTAGAAATTATGATGGTCACTAAATTTTTATAGAAGATTCGAGAGATTGATGATTGAAAACTGTTTGAATCCGAGATCGTCTGGTGCAGAAAAGATGATCAAGAAAAATGGGAAGTATATGGTTCACACATTGAAGCATACCGACTCCACCTCAAATATTTTTTTTTTTAACTTATATACGTCCCCCACAGTTGATAATACAACTCCTTAACTTCTGAATCGTCAACAGCCAGTTAAAAAACTTGAGCTTTGGATGCCTTTTTTTTTTTTTTTTTAGATCATGATTCATTTGATGTGATCACTGACACCTATATAGCTGTCTAGCTAGGATAAAATTGCAGCAGTCTGAGCAATATATATATATATATCACATTCATTTGTCTTCTCTTTTACTACAGTATATACACAAGACTTATCAGATGATGAGATCCGCACATTTTTTTTATGGGATTCGTTACAATATGAATTATTAGATGTGATAACGTGTTTTGTAATGCTACCATTTAGTTTATCATATTGGATAAATTAGGATCCCTAAAAAATGTACGGGTCTCACTTTGCTGTGAGCGAAACTTAAATATATCCAAAACCTCTTGTGCAAAGATAAATATTATAACTAAGCTAACTAATATTCATAAATTATTATAGTTCTATTTGTCGTGTCAGAATTTACATCATATCTCAGATCAATCTGCTGTACCTGTACACACCCACATGCATGTAGAAGACTTTGATTATCATCATCATGAATAAAAAAATAATATACAAAATATATATTAAAAAAATAAAGAAAGAAGAAAGCATATGGTATATGTGTGTGTATATATATATAAATTAATTATATATATAAAATAATTGGATGTCGGTAAAGAGAGCAGCTGCACCGTAGAAACAAAAAAACAAAAAAACAGACGATATTTTGAACGTGTTTATTAAATGGAATAAAAACAGATGATGTCCGGACGTAAGTACATTTCAGAATATAAAAAAGAGACGCGTTTTTATGCAATTCTTAATTATTATATAAGAGCGAGTTTGAAGCTATATATCATCATATCAATATCATTGTGTTTTGAATTTTGATGTCATACATGCATAAATAAAATGCCCTCCCAAAAACTCATTGAAAGCAAAGATTATATATACATACAAAATTTGCAAGAGATATGAGATTTAATATATATATATATTGAGGCAGGATCGGCACTCCCTATATTTTACACAAATTCTTATACATATTCTTAACTTTTAGATTAAGAGGAGTTTGATGGTTGAGATACACTCATATCCTCAACTATAATTATATTTATACACCTCAAGAACTTATGCTTTGCCATCTCTCTCCTCTTTAATACAATCTCTTTTCTCTCTTATTATTAATAAAATATTTACTATTGATTAATTTTTTTCTCTCTTATCTTTCAACATTGCCCTTTATCTTTCATATTTTTCTACTCAACGTACATTCCCAGAAAAGAACTAAAACTCTTTATCTTTCAAACTATATAAAACTAGTAAAATCCAAAAGCACCATTTATAATTTTAAAAATAGAGTTTTCTCATTCTCATCAGCCACACTGCTTAACTTTTAATCCAAAATGTCACAGTCTTTGGAGGACTTATCACTCAATCCGGTAAATTTTTAGTACTTATTATTCATTTTTTTAAAGCAATTTTGATTCATTTTAAATCTTTATTTTTATTTATTTAATTAATTTTTTCTACATTTTTTTTTATTTCATGTCTATTTTTTGTTATATTAAATCGACTTTAAAACTCGTATGGTAAACTACCAGATTGCTAATTAGAGACTATTTAAATTAATTTCATATAGGTAGTAGACACACTTCAAGAAAAGAGTAGTCAGTCAATGTTGAATAAAAAAAATTATGAAAAATCTTATCCTAACAATAATTTTTTTTAGGTATATATGAACACGTTGTTATGGATTAAAATAATAAATAAATATAAAAGATTTGTAATAATAAATAAATAAAAATGAAGATAAGATAACTGAATAAAATTAAATTCATTTCATTAAAGAAGAGAGATAAAATATATGCAGTAAGGTGTATGACAACTTAAGTCTCATAAAGTATTAATTGATCTTTAATCATTCATAACACTTAATCTAAAGGTCAAGAATGTGTGTAAGAATTTATATCAAATATAGGGGCTGCCGTTCCTGCCCCATATATATATATATATATATATATATATATATATATATATATATATGATTGTAGAAGGATGTAGTCAATTCATAAATATGATTGGAGGATATTTTATTTTCGGGTGTAACTTAAACGTTAATTAAAATGAAAAAAAATGGTACATTTTTTTTTTGTTTCCTTAAGAAGACGAATTGATACATTCTTGTATTGATCTATCTGAACATTAAATATTTAAAAATAATACACTTTATTTAAAAATAATAAAAAAAATTCAAACACTAATAACAAATATTACCCCAGATGACAAAGATCAGAACGAAAATACTGGGAATATGCCTATAATTTATTATCATGATAGCTGCGGTTCATGCCCAAGTTGACATAGGATCCACCTATTAATTAGCACCAACATTGGGAATATGCCTCTTGGAAATGCATGTGTATGTACTCTTGGAAAAGTCAGATACGTTACTTTGATTTTTTTTATTTTTTTTTCTTCATTTATATTGCAAGTATCATGAATAAAATGAAAAACATGCTTTGACGCGCATTGAGTTACAATAAAGGCATGACGCATGAACATATAGTAGCTATTAAATATCAAATCCAACTAAGCATGGCAATGGAGCGGAGCAGCGATTGTCCGATTTGGGTGCGTGGATATCCATCTCTGTTTTTTGTTAATTTGTTTGATAGGTTCAGGGATAGGGATATGATTAGCATCCTAAAAAAAAAAAAAATTATCTTTTGTAGCTGATACGCATGCCGTAATTCACCTAGAACTAGAAGGGTTATATTTTCACTTAATTTGCTTGTTTTCAATCCAATTGATCACTATTGCATCCAAAAGAAAGGACCTTTATTGATTTCTATTTTATATATTATATGGGGCGTTCATGTAAATGTTTCTAGCTATCCTACTTGTCTGTACCAGGATACGTCTATACCAGGATACACTGTTAGCATCTGTTGCATCCTTGGATTTGAGAGTAGGCAGGGATCGTGTCACGCTCGTGTTCATTTATATTGCATCAGTGGATTTGAGAATAGGCAGGGATCCTGTCATGTATTGGCTTGCATTCTCGTTTGTCTTTATAGTATTAGTTGTGAACAATACAACTCAACAAACAAGCACTATTTTTTGTTTGAAAGACAAAACAAGCAAGCACTTGATAGCCAACAACTAATAGTCTGGTTTGAATTAAACCCTAATATATCCAATCTTCATTACCAGGAGACACACTATCATCTGTGTTGTCTGATTTTTACCCATTTCCCATCCAGCTCCTTTTACTCCAGAATAGAACATGTAAAGTTGGTTCACGAGTCATAACCACACTAGCACTGTTTTCCCGCAGACTTCACAAGACTTGCAAACAAATGTTTGATGGCACGACCATGCTATTTCTCCATAAGGCAGCCCAATGTTATTTTAGACATCGAACGTTTCATTACTGCCACTGCTTCATTTACAAACATATCAATGGCAACTGAAATCAAACAATCAGCCCAATGTTATTTTAGACATCGAACGTTTCATTACTGCCACTGCTTCATTTACAAACATATCAATGGCAACTGAAATCAAACAATCTCATAGCTGTGCAACGCTGACAAAGAAATAATTACGCAGAAAATAAAGAAATGTCATATTCAAATACCATATTTTAAGCTCTCAAGTACAACATATAATTAAACCGAAGACAATAAACAGACACTAGTTGCCCCGTTCCCCAATCAGATGTTTGGATGTAAGCTATACTCCGCGAGGAGCCAAACGGGAGTATGGCCTTGCCTTCGCATAACATCTATAATCTAAATTTATATCCTTGTACATCTTCCTTGGTCAAAAGCCAAGTATGATAGAAGGGGAAATGTAAACAAAAAATATCACCTACTAACAGAGCAGAAAAAATATTGGAATGTATCAGCTTAAAACAATAAATAACGCCTCACTCCTCCTGCTCAATAATTTTCATCCTAATTCGCCATGGAAAAGCTTTCAATCGGGGTGGCCATTACTTGGCTTGCTTGCACAGTGCATGGAAACATAAACCAAAGTATTACTATTAATAATAGTAGAACTACAATCTTCACACCCGCTCTGTAATCTGCTGGCCTCAATCTAATACACCTGCCTTGGCCTTGAGGTGAGCCTTGAAGTCCATAATGTCACCCTCCCACCGGGTGACAGCTTGATTTTCACACACCCATATCTCGTGGGCAACCTGGTTTATGAGCCTGAAATCATGGCTAACGAGAACCAAACCTCCATCCCACTCGTTTAATGCCTCAGCCAGGGAGTCTATAGTCTCAATATCCAAATGATTAGTTGGCTCATCCAAGAGAAGCATCTGTGGCTGCCTAAATGCTAGCCAAGCAAAGATCACCCGGCTCCTTTGTCCATCTGACAAATTTTTCATTGCCATCACCTGAGCTTTACCTGTCAATCCAAATTTCCCAATTGACGCTCTCATTTTCTCTTCCTCATTGCCAGGGTATTCTCGAATCATAAACTGGAGGGCGGATAATTCTACATCAAGTTTCTCAGCCAAGTGTTGATGGAATTGTGCAATTCTAAGGTGATTGTGACGCCGGACCATGCCATCAAGAGGAACCAATTCCCCTGTCATCAGCTTCAGCAGCGTACTCTTCCCAGCACCATTAGGTCCCACCAAAGCTACCCTAGAGTCCAAGTCTACCCCAAAATCTAGGTTCTTGTAAATGAGATTATCAGGTGTGTAACCAAAAGAGACTTCCACGAACTGCAGCACTGGTGGGGGCAGCTTTCCCACATCAACAAAACGGAAGACCAGTACCTTGTCTCTCACCACTCTCTCTGTAAGCCCACCTCGCTCCATCTTTGCAAGTGTTTTCTCCTTGCTCTGGGCCTGGCGAGCAAGTTTTGCCGACCCATGACCAAATCGGGCAATATACTCCTTCATCGAAGATATCTGCTCCTGCTCCCACTTGTACTGTTTCATCTGGTTCTCCTCTAGTTCAGAACGGGTCTGAACATACTGATCATAATTACCAGAATAAATCTTTAGTGTCTTGTTTTGCATGTGAATGATGTTTGTGCAAACTCCATTCAGAAAATCCTGGGAGTGTGACACCACAACCAAGATACGTTCGAATTTCTTCAAAGTCTCTTCCAGCCACACACAAGCTTCCAGATCTGTAACAAAAAACATATAGATTCATTACAACTCGTCCAAACTAATCAAAAAAATATCAGAATAAAATTGATTTTAGCATTCATCATATCAGACTGCCTGTGTATGCATCAAACTAATGAATCTGTTTAGTGGTCCTATACCTTAAATCACAGAAAACAAACATCAAATAAATCACACCACTACTGAAACTCAAATTACTTTATCATAAGTATGCTTCTGTATCAAAAATATATGCTCTAATTGTAATTCTTAATACAGTATTAAGATTCATTGAAAACTCAGTAACAGATGAGCAAACTAAAATGAATTTTACCTAGATGATTGGTGGGCTCATCAAGTAACAAAATGGTTGGGTTAATGAACAATGCCCGAGCCAACGCAATCCTCATTCTCCAACCACCAGAGAAATCTCGTGTTTTCTTAGCTTGCATCTTCTTGTCAAAACCAAGACCATATAATATTTCGGCAGCACGCTTCTCTGCAGTTGATGCATCCATGGCTTCCAAACGCTCATAAAGACGTTCAAGTGGTTCCCCACCTCCATCATCCTAAAGAAAATTTGTAAATGAAAATCAAAATAATAGGATATGGAGTGGCAAAAGCTAAGAAGTTAAAAGTAATTTTTAGTTTAGACGCACCTGTGCTGCCAAGACTTCAGCTTCTTTCTCCAATTTCAACCTCTCCTCATCACAACTCATGACAGCTTCTAGCGAAGACATGTCAGAAGCTTCAATCTCCCTGCTAAGATGATAGATATCCATGTGTTCTGGAATTGGAAGCTCTCGATGCCCTATTGCAGTCAAGAGTGTAGATTTACCACATCCATTTAAGCCAAGCAAGCCATAACGTCTGAAAACACAAATAATGCATAAATATATGTATAAAATTCATAAAAAATATAAATACGCATATAAACTAACAGCTCCAAACATATCAATATAGTGTTATTCTTATTAAGGAACACGAGTAAACTGTTACTTGATTCCAGCAGATGCCAGATAAGATTAACGAACCTGCCATAATTAAGCTCCAGTTCAGAATCAACTATGAGATCATGTCCATGAAAGGTAACTGATAAGGACTCTATCTGCAACAAGAAGAGAAGTAAGTTAACCATGGAAAAGAGCAGCAACATCCTTAAGCAATGTGTGTAAGACAGAGTGCACACAACAATTACATATATAAAAGAATTAAGCCTACAGAAATGGTTCACTAAACATAGCTTTTGTCCCAAAATTTGTTCAGATTTTGTTAATTCACAAGACCCAATGCGGCAAACTTTGTTTCCACATTACCCAACTCCAAATTTGTATATACTTGCAATACCATTAAAACAGAGAGCGGGTCACATGAAACATTTACTGTTACATAATAACTACGCATTGAAAATAAGATCTGCATATGATATATATATAAAAAAAAAATTCTGAGGCTACTTGAAGCAACATATACTCTTGCATATATTTCCCAATATCAACATGCACAAATCTAGGGAGAGGAAATAGTAATTACCATGATAATTCTACATTGTATTATATTTATGTTCTTGCAAATGGAAAAACACAAAAAAATTATGCCATTCATACATAGTTAGGGTAGAATTACGATCATCATCAGAAATACCAGGATTTTTCTGTATAAGAAAAAAAAAAAGGAACACAGGCTATATAACATTCAACTTCAATTAATAGATTTATTCATCAGACATTCATGATGAGCTCTTGCAACAGAATCCATCAAAACAAATGTAATTCTCAATATTAGACATTAATTATAAATACAAAATCCTAAACTGCTCTACCCATTGAGAATCATCTGAATGTGGTAAGAGGAAAACCTAATTTTCAAGTGTAATAGAGTGCTAAAACTCAAGACCTGTAATCTTCAAAATCCAGTTTCATATCAAGCATAAATTATAATAGCACATAGATACATTAAAAGAAAAAACTAATCAGAAAATCACCACAACAAATCAATCAATATTCGAAGATACCTTGCCATGAAACAGAAGACATGTATTTAAAATATAGAAACTATATTCTCCAGATACTTTCACTTCTACGAATATATACAACAACCTCAAAGATTAAACATCAATTTATTAAAATCTCATTAAAAAAAAATTTATAAAATAATCAATCAAAACTTACACGAATATCTCTGGAAAGCGGATGCGAGCAAAGCACTCCCGTACAAGTTCGATCCGAAATCTGCATAGCTCCGACTCCATTAGCCACTTTATCGACGCCATTCTGCAACTCCGCCACCTTAGAAGAAGCGGCGGCCGCCGCAGCTTTACCCCCTCTCTTGGCTGCGGCGGCTGCCTTCTTCTGCGCCGCCTTCTTCTTGCTGGCGTCCGACACCATCTGCAATCGCCGCCGATAAAACAAACAAACAAACAAACAACAAAGCAGAATATCAAAACCTGAAAATCAAATAACAACAATCTATTATGGAAAAAAAAAAAATTAGACAGTATAAAGAGACAAACCTTGAGATCCGAGATCTAGGGTTTTGAGATTTTTTTTTTTTTTTGCAAGTACTTTCGAGAGAGGAGAGAAACGTAGCCCGATTATGAGGGTTTTCGTTTTAATGAGGGTTTGATAAAGAGGGTGTGTTTAGGTATTTATAGCGGAGATATATTCCGGATGCGACACGTGTTTCAAATGTTGTGCTGTTGTAGTAGTTTTATTTGGAAAAGGAGCAACCTGTGCGGTTACGTATCGGACTCTGATACTGTGAAATGTTTGGTCAGTACCTAGGTCGGTGTTGAATTTTCCAATCGGCTTTTTACTTTTGGGCCATTGGGCTCACAAGCACTTGACCTAAAAGCCCAATTAATTACAAAATAAAGCCTTAGGCTTTAAACTAATATTTTCATTGCATCTCTAATTTGTGTAATTTATCTTCTTTTTTTTCTTTTGGGACAAAATTAAAAGTGCTTAAAAATTATTAAAAAAAAATTATTTTTAACCTCAAATGAAAAAATAATTATTTTTAGTATAAATTTAGAAGAGCTTATCTACTGGTCAAAAGAGCTTATTTAATCCCAAAAGCTCTTTTCAGTTTTTTTTGTGTTGTTTGGTTGCAACCCCAGTAGAGTTTTTATGCGATCAAATAAGTTATTTTATGTCTACTCGGAGAAGCTCAAATTTTGAACTTTTCCAAATAGATCTTTTTGATCTTTTTAAAAGAAAATTAAAATGTCTTATATAACCTAGTATATTTTAAAATTTTACAATACCCTTTTAAATTAAAAACCTTAATAATTTAGTTTTAAATTAAAAATCTTAATAACTTAGTTTTTTAACATGTGAAATATAAATTTACTGCTCTCAATACATTTAAATTTTTTAAAATTCATCTTTATTCTGTGAGATTCCATTTATTTTATATCTTTCTAATCATTATTGTTTTATTTCTCTATTTCGAATAAAATTATTCGTCTACATGCATACAAACATATTAATATTATTATTGTTATTATATATATATATGTGTGTGTGTGTTTTAACGCACATATATGTGTATGTGAATATTATGCATATATGTATATTGTCATATGATTGTTTATATTTTTTTTACTGTGTATAAATTTGTATATGTATGTATATATTTGTATATCTGCTATGAGTTTTTTTACTATGAATTGATTTTCTTTTTTATGAGAACAATATTAATTGCAAAGTTTAGTGTATTATTCAGCATAAATTGTTATTATTATTTTATTTAAAAAAATTGTATTTTCATACTCTTTTGTAATATTTTGTAATTTTTTTTTTGAAGGGGATACAACTACAATATCAACAACTGCCGGGACCTGCCGAGATTAACCACTAAATGTGCGGCCCGGATATCTACTCCCACAATAAGGGGAGAAAAATACCTACACATGCACATGGTGGGAATCGAACCCCTCATCACTAAAGTGGGAGGGAGGTGCATTAATCACTTTACTAAAAGTGGATGTGCTTGTAATTGTTTTTTTTAATTATAAGGAAATATATTTTTTCATATTATTTTTGTTATGTTTCAAATTTTTTTATATGTCCTTTTTGACAATTCATTCATTTAAAAGAGTTTTTAAAATTAATACAATCAAACGATCTACAGCTTAAAAGAGCTTTTTTAATTGACAACCATACGGCTCACGGTTTTTTCTTAGAAGCTCTACTTGTAAATATCTACTCCTAAAAGCTCTACTTGGAGAAGCTCTTCCAAACGGGCCCTTAGTCATTTTTAAAATGACAAATTATTTTTACACCCTTATATAAATAGGTAGGTAGAATTTGAGTTGAATCCCACCATTATGTTTCCAGATTTAATTTTCCTCTTTTCATAAATTAGATTTTTCTCTCTCTAGAAAAAACCTAGAACCTGAAAAGTTTTTTCTTCCTCCCCTCCCTTGCCATCGTTGACCCTAGCCCTCCCTCACCGCCGTTCAACCTCGTCTCCGTTGCCGGTGCCGAAACCCTAAGAATCCCGAACGTTATTTCTCCCTCGTCGCTGTTTCCCTTGCCCTCCCTCTCTCGCCGCCGTTTTCCCTCGCCCTCCCTCAACACTGTTTTTCCTCGCCCTCCCTCACCGCTGTTTTCCCTCGCCCTCCCTCCCTGGCCGCTGTTTTCCCTCGCCTTCCGTCGCTGACATTTTCCCTCGCCTTCCTTTGCCCCTGTTTTTAACTGTAAGTTGATTTCATTTGCATTTCTATTTCTTAGATAATCAACTTGTGGCATCAACTAAACATGAGCATATTTTTTGGGTTATTTATTTGTATCTTCCTGATCAGAAATCTCTCTTTGTCTTTCGGTTCTGTTCTCACAGCGATTTCGGTTCAGTTTCGAAAAGAGAAAAAAAAAAAAAGACCAAGGGAACTCGATATATTTAGAAGCTCTTAGTATTTTCTACTTGGAAGTCCATGATAGTCATCTGTCCAAGGACTGGAGTTGATTTATTAATGAAGAGATGTCACCAGGATTGGATCTATATTTCTACCACTAAACATTTTTTTTTTGTCATGCACTTATTTTTTGGATCTATATTTCTGCCACTATCTGTGTTATGATGGACAAGATTGGATGTTGAATTGGGAAAAGCAAAATTGTCTATAATTCAACAAACTTAGGATTTTAGAGTTGCAACATATTATTTTGTCACTTAATAGAATTTAGCATTGGTAGGCAGTGCTGGAGAAAAGTAGATATACTCAAAATATTGGTTTGATTTTATATTAGGGGTATTTTTCATGTCGGTTATGTCTTTGCCTGCACTTGATGTTACAATGTGTAGAGATAAACAGAGATCATTTTAATCTTGATCTATATTTTTTAAAATGAAGTGTCAGCTATTGTATCTCCAAATGCATTAAAGGATTTCAAGTTTGGGAGTTTAACTGCTTTTCTACATATAAATATATTTCTTGAGTTTGTGAGTTTCGCATGTTGCGGTACCCTATACGGGCAGATTGAGTACCGGTGTCTATTTGTATATATTTTTTAATAATTTATTACAACATTGCAGGTCCCCTTTATCGTAATTAAGCTTTTGTCTATATAATTACGAATTTCCATTGATTTAGAATATGGATCATTAAGTTGAGTGAGCCACTGACCTCTAGCGTAGGACATCGATAGTGGAAAATGAGACTTGTAGTATTTAGTAATCTGTTATATAATTATGTTGTTGTTAATTTGTCATAAATATTGCAGAAGATACCTCCCCTTTATTGATGCTGAATGGGTTTTGTTGATGTTGTTCTGGCATTTGGTAAGATTTTCTTTTTAATTAGATGTAGTGTATCTAACTTGCACTCTTGATTAATTATTATCATGAGCAACTACTTATACAGCTCCATGACAATTGAAGTACTGACTTAGTTTTCCTTTAAGTGAAATTTTTTTTTGGTCGAGGCGTGTTACCCTATACGGGTAGATTTCTTGACATTTTATTACAATATTGCAGGTCCTTAACCTATATTGTATTGACAATTACCATTGGGTTTTGCGCAAATAGCATTGCGGAAGAAAATGATCCCTATTTATCACTCCCTCCAGAAGTATAACAATTCAAACCACCGCATTTCATAAATAAAGCCATTAATAAAATTTTTATTGTTAATGTTGTGGTGTGGGGGATTCTTCGATAATGCAAGTATCACCCCCCGGACGGATGGAATAAAGGTTGATGTACTTTCTCCTAACAAATTATCACAGCAGCCAGACAAGTAATGAAGTATATGAAAAATATTCGTAATTTATTATCTTCTTAATATTTGTATACACTTTCTAACGAATGAATTATTTATTGAAATTACAGGAGCAGCTGTGGGGTTTTCGTCATGAAGCACATGAAAAACATAATAACATATAAATAACTAAATTGGGATTTTAATAAAGAAGATGCTAAAAAAATTCGGAAGGAGATTGTAATGGAAATTTTTGCTTATAGTGTACCCATGGACTATTATTAAAATTTTTATGTACACTGTGTTTTGTAAAAAAGTTGTGATGTAACAAAGGACAATTATTTATTCTTACTCTTGAAAATTGATTTGTTGCCAAACTATATATTATAATACACCGTTGACTTACGATATCATTTTGAAAGCAAACTTTAAATTACACATTCCAATTGCAAATGCCAAGATTACTATATCAACATAACAGTGTTTGCTTAAGTTCTTAAGTTCCACTGCAACAAAGTAAATAAACAAAATGCTACGACAAAGGCATTTAGAAAAGCGATATTTCCTTTCCTTTCTTGTTTCCACCAACCTATAAAAAGAGGTTTAAGAAAACAAATACACAAATTATCACGAAAACATGGAAATATGCAAGACATAACAGTTTATATCTGAAAGGGAGTTAAATATTATAGGGGTGTTAGATTAAATAAACTTGTAAAATAGTCAGATTAAATTCACAAAATGTTTCAGGAAATCAACAAAGTTCATCCAATCAAAATAGAGGAGCTCCGATCTATTTTGCACTTCCGCCTGTACCAGTTTCATCTCGTTGGTGGTTTGCGAATGGTTAACAAACTGGCATGTCACGCGGTTATGTCCTAATTGCTTGCAAGCACCGCATTTCCTCTGTCGACATACCATAACTTTTTGACTAATAAGATTGTTTGGCTTAGGAACTGTAGTTCTTCGACGTGAGTTTGGGCAACCCAAACGATTATGACCAGTTTCACCACATTTTGTGCATTTGTTCAATCGTTGGAACTCACCACTCAAATGTATCCTGGACTGTCTAGGCCTTCCTAACGGCCTTCTACTTGTTGGTGGTAGTACCACCTGACTGCTTACCTCTGTAGGTACATCTCATTGAGATTGTTTGGGAACTGGATTAATTGGTGGTGCATATGTGGTCTTCAGCCAGAAAGTGTTGTAGTACTCGTGGCATATACAATTAAAGTCTATCCTCGAGGACCTATACAAAACAACATATAGAAGATGCAATATTTCACAAAAACATTAATAAAATTTAACTAATAATGTTTCACTCCAAACATTTCAGTAACAACATTTCACTGAAAACAATTACATCTTAAACATTTTATTAACATACATTTTACTAAAATACATTTCATTGACATACATTTTACTGACCTACATTTCACTAACCGACATTTCACTAATCTACATTTCACTAATAAATATTTCACTAACCAACATTTCATTAACCTACATTTCACTAACCAACTAATATTTCACTAACCAACATTTATCTAACCTATATTTTACTAATCAACATTTTACTAACCAACTTTTCACTAACCAATATTATTACTAAACGTTTTACTAATCTACATTTCACTAACTAACATTTCAATAACATATTCCATAACCATTAAAATTTCATAAAAATAAACCCCAATATCACTTAAATTCTTTCAACCACAAATCAAACACATTATACTAATAAAATAAAATAAAGTACCAAAAATTCCTAAAAATTACGTATAAATTTTGATTTTGTTGATATAATAGAGTTGCTAAAGATAAGATGATCAGCGTCTGAAAAATAAAGGAGTGTAACTAGTTTTCATGAAAAAGACAAAAACAAAATGACAAGAAAGAGACAATAGAGTGCGGCTGGCATAGAAGGAAAAAAAAAGGGGTTGACTAATCGCTGGTTTAGGAAAAAAAATATTTTTGTTTTAACTAGGTTAAAGTGTAAAATGAGTTTTTTAGTAATTTTTAATGGATTTTTTTTGTAATTTTTCATTTCTCGGGGTCTTTTAATAATTATCTAGTTAGAGGGTGGTTGAAATGTATTTATATATTTTTTTATTAAAGTGGCTAAAAACTATTATTTTTTCATATGTGGCTAAAAATAATTTTTTTTAATAACTTTTAAATCATTTTTAAGAATTTTCACTTTTTTTTTTGTGCAGTTCGTGCGAAATTTTATCCTTTAGTGAATGAGTTTAGCTACAATGCATATATCGTATTGTTAATGAGTAGTTTTGAGAAAGAATTATATAAAAAAATTTGCTAAACGAGAAGTTTGTACGAATCTTATATGTGTACCTAAAAATTGCTAGGATTTATCCATTCTTTGGTTCTAATTAGTAAGAGGAAACTTGAACTAAGAAATAAATTTTAGAAGCTAACTAGAAGCTAAAAAATGGTATCATGAGTGATTGCAATAATTAGGTTCGTTAATATTTATGATGTAGTAGATATTATTATATATACTATCACATTTACTTCGATGGAATTATTTGATCTTAAAGTGAGTATTTCTATACTTCATACGTGAATAATTATTTTCTAATTTCGTCCAATAGTAGATAGAAATAATGCTAGTAAAATATGTATTAAAAGAATAAATAGACAATACATTGTTTATAAAAGAGGTTACAATTTGAATAAGTAAGAGTTACTATAGGTTAGGCCATGCCAACACATACAACTAATATTCATATCTCTTGGCTTAGCTTGGTTATTTCACTCAAAACTCTAGCCGGGAAGGAAGGTGCTGCGAAATTGGTGTTTATTGCAAGTAGGTTTATATTATATTAATGAGCTAAAAGGAGAAAGTCTTTGTATGTATTATTAACGAGTACATTTTTCAAAAGTTTATGAGCAGACGTGGAGTCCTCTTTCGATTTTCTCTGTTAGAAACTAGGGTTGAGGTAGTTTTTAGGCGGTTGCGGGCGTAGTTGGTTCTAGTTTTGCTTATTTGTTTTTTCTTGTAACACAATGGTCACACACGAAATTGCTCGAATATATGAGACTCTGTCTCTCTCTGAGAAGGAGGGGCCTGTAGCAAATCTTGATGCTTCACTGAAAAAAATAGGAATGGAGAATATGACCCTAAATTTAGTGGGCAAGATAATTTCGAGTAAAGTGATAGATCGTGAGGCTTTTAGGTCGATCATTCCGAAAATCTGGAAGATGTCACAGGATGTTGAAATTAAAGTCCTGAGCAATAATGTTTTCGTGTTTCACTTTCGAAATGCGCAAGACTGACAACGCATTCTTACCTGTGGTCTTTGGAATTTTGATAGATTATTGTTGGTTTTGAAGGAACCTCGTGGGAACGGATACATCGATAGTATAAGTTTTTCTATGGTTGAATTTTAGGTACAACTTCATAATGTCACCCTCGTCTGTATGACTGAAGATATCGGTCTTTTTATAGGCCGCCAAATTGGAGAAGTACGTGAACTTGACTTGGGGAGCTACAAGGGATTGCTATGGAAAGTTTCTCCACATCAAAATCCTCTTAGATGTTCATAAGCCACTACGATGTTGTGTCCGTATTGATATGAACAGTTATGGGAAGGTGTTAACCATGTTATTAAGGTATGAACGGTTACCGGAGTTTTGCTTTCAATGTGGTACACTAGGGCATGCAACTCGAGAATGTTTGGGACTTAATCACAATATGCTTGGGGGTTCTCAAATGTTTGAGTATGGCACCTGGATATGTGCAACAAGCCCGGTACACATTCGCAAGGATAATACAACCAGACAAACTCTGCAAGAGGGTAATGAAGGTGCTGTGGATGTGAATAACGACGGTGAAGGTCAGGGCCTTAGGGTTGCTGGCCTAAAACAAAGACCATGGGATGATATACACGGGGCAAGATCCTCTACACGGGCAGTATACATATCAGAGGATCCAACTGTATCAAACCTTCATGCCAAGAAAGTAACGGCTTCACCAAATTATAAGATTTCAGCAAATCATGCTGATCTTGTCTCTCCTACATTTGTCGAGCAGTTTGGCAAAGATAAGAATTGTGTAGTAGTGTTGAATGATGATTCTGTTGATAATCAGGTATCCCAAGATGGTAGGAGCAATGAAGGCAATGGGGAGACTTTGCATGGAACCAATACCATACAATGTCCACCTAACATTAATGTGGGTATTGATTTAAGTTTGAAGGAAGGGCTGCCTCATGACCAGCCAACGTCAAATATGAACATAGATGGTCCTCTCACCAATCAGATTAGTTCTATTGATAAAGAATCCACAAAGCCCACTAGAATTGTCCGCTGGAAACAAATTACTCGGGAAGCAAAAAATTGGGATAGCTGGTCCAGAACATGTAGCTAGGAAAGGCAAACGTTCTACTGAGGTGTGCGTGGAGGAAACAACGGCGAAGAAACTAAGATTGGATAATAGCTCCATGGAGTCCATCATTAGTATATTGGCGAATCCTATTAATTAGGCCTACTGTCCGCAATGAAATGCTAATTATGGAATGTACGGGGGTTGGGAAGTACCCGTGCATTCTGAGTTATGCATCCGCATAGGCGGGACCATCTTTTTAATCTTGTGTTTTCAATTTAAACTATTTATGATCACTCTCACATGGAACGGATTCAGGTTCAGTTGGGTTTTGTAGGCAAGCTGGTGGTTGATCGAATTTGTAATAGTGGTGGTATTTGTTTGTTTTGGTCTACTAAGGTGGATGTTACTCTTCTTTCCTTTTCTAGTTATCATATTGACGTTTGTTTGTGTTCTCATAATGGAAAGCTGTGACGCCTCATTGGGTTCTATAGTCATCATGATGCTACTCAACGCGTACATGGGTGGAATCTTCTTCGTCATCTTAACCAACTGTATCATCTCCCTTGGGTGGTGGTGGGTGACTTTAATGAAATTCTCCATTCTCGTGAGAAGTCTGGTGGTCTACCCCGTCTATAGTATTTGATTATTAATTTTAGAGAGGCTCTCCAAGATTGCTCGCTAGATGACTTGGGTTTTAGGGGCCATCCATTTACTTGGTGCAATGGTAGGATGGGTGATGCTTTTGTTCAGGAACGGCTCCATAGAGGTTTATGCAACTTTGATTGGTTTTCTTTTTTTCCGGGATCGTTGATCACTCATTTAGACTTCTAGAAGTCAGATCATCGCCCTTTACTTGTGGCTGTGGTGACCTCCTCTACTAGGACGAAACAGTATACATATTGCCACCATCACTTTTAATTTGAGGAGTGTTGGATAGAAGAAATCGATTATGCAGCTATTGTTGAACGATATTGGAGAGGTTTTACTTCAGGTGATGTGCTCCATGCAGTCTTGTTAACTATTTCCAAGTGTTATGATGATTTAAAAATATGAAGCATTACTAGGCGGGTTCATCTTCGTAGTGCAATCACTCACAAACGAAGAGAATTAAAATAAGCTAATTCCATCCATAATCCTACTGATTGGAGACAGTTTCGCAAGATCAAGAATGAGCTAGAGGATTTATTAAAGGTAGAGGAGGTGTATTGGAAGCAATGGTCCCGAGTTTAATGGTTGAAAGAGGGTGATAGCAATTCAAAATTTTTTCACGCCCAAGCTACAGCTAGAAGATAGAATAAAAGTATGGTAGGGTTGTTTGATGCGCATGGGACTTGGCATGACACACCGATGGCATTAGAAAAAATAATCCAAAGTTACTACACTAATATTTTCACTTCTTGCTTGTCATCGAATGAGCATATGGATGCTGTTTTGAATTGTGTTAATTCTTGTATTTCTCATAATATGAATCACATTCTTGATAGAGCTTTTACACCAGATGAAGTCAAGGTTGGCCTCTTCAACATGTTTCCAATGAAAACAGCCTGGTCTCGACGATATGTCTGCACTATTTTATCAGAAGTATTAGGACCGGGTAGGGGGTTGGTGATGACGACTTGTCTTAGATGCTTGAATGATGGCTACTCGATTAAGGCTCTGAATTCCACTTTACTTGTTTTGATTCCTAAGGTACCTAATTTGTCTCATGTTGCTGACTTCTGACCCATTAGCCTTTGTAACGTGATTTACAAAATCGCTGTGAAGGCCCTGGCTAATCACTTCCATTGTGTCCTTGGTAATGCCATTTCAGAGAATCAAAACACTTTTCTTCCAAGAAGATTAATCACTCATTATGCGATCATCAGGTGTGAATGTACCCAATCGATTCGGAGATATTCTAAAGGAAAGGTTGGCCACTTTGTCTTGAAATTATATATGTCCAAAGTGTATGATCGGGTAGAGTGAAACTTTCTTTGTGGCATGTTAATCAGGTTAGGAATCTCATTCTCCTGGGTTTCAAAAATCATGGATTGTGTCACCTTTGTTTCTTTATCGTTTTTGGTCAATGGTTTGCCTAGGGGCTGTATAATTCCTTCTTGGGGACTTCGTCAAAGGGGTCCACTATCACATTACTTGTTCCTTGTCTGTGCAGAGGGGCTCTTTGCGTTATTGAAGCGTGCGGAAAGGAATGGTCTATCTCTGGGGTTCGATGTGGGAGAACTGGTTCTTAAATTTCACATTTATTTTTTATGAACGATAGCCTATTATTCTCCCATTCTCGCTTATCAGATTGTAAGTCTATTAAGGCACTGCTGCATATTTATTCTCAGGCTTCCGGTCAGCTTGTTAACTTTGACAAATCGGCCATCTCCTTTAGTCCTCAAGTTAGCCCCATTGAGCGGCAATTATTGTCTGGAGTGCTTGGGGTCTCGGTTGTGGATTGCCACACTAAATATTTGGGCCTCCCTAGCTTCTCAAAGGGAGGGCGTAGTTGCTTATTTTCATCTATCAAGGATCATGTGTGATGCCATTTGAAAGGGTGGCAGCACTGTTTCTTCTCAGCTGGTGGTCGTGAAATCTTTCTGAAAGTGGTGGTCTAATCCATATCGTAGTATACGATGTAGCTTTTCAGGCTTCCGAAAGTTTTTATTCGTGACCTTCATCGAATGAGTAGTCGCTTTTGGTGGGGAGGCGGTGATTCGAATCGAAAAATCCATTGAAAATCATGGAAATTCCTTTGCCAAAATAAATTAAATGGGGGGATGGGTTTTCGAAACCTTGAATCTTTCAACTAAGCTTTATTGGCCAAGCAAGGATGAAGAATACTCCAATCCCTAAATTCACTTGTAGCTAAATGGCCTAAATGGCCTCTACTTCCCTCATACTACCTTTCTTCAGGTAATGGTAAAACCTGGTGCTTCGTTGATTTGGCGTAGCATCATATAGGGGGAGGGAACTTCTGAACAAAGGACTACATTGGAGGGTTGGGAATGGAATGGTTCGGCCATTTTAGTTTTTAAAGACCAATGGATACCACGACCGGCCTGGTTCAAGATCCTAGCTCCCTCTCATCTTCTAGATCAAACATTGGTGGCAGAGTTGAAGACTGTGATTGGTGGCTGGAATTCTTGAATGATTCGAGCAAGCTTTTCTCTTATAGACGCAGAGGCCATTCTTGCTCTTCCTTCTCCTTCAAGTTCAATTTCTGATAAGCAAATTTGGCATTACAACAGGGATGAGATTTTCTTTGTTAAGTCAGGGTACTGGCTAGCTGAAGAAGTTGGCATTGCTAGCTGTTCAAACCCCTTGAGTCAGCAAGCTTAGTGGCAGTATTTTTGGAAGCTGCAAATTCCAGCCATGGTAAAGGTTTTCCTATGGCAAGCTTGCCACAATGCCCTTTCTAATTCGATGAACCTGGTTTCTCGAAGAGTGCCTACTTCTCCTTTGTGTTGTCATTGCCATAAAGAGATGGAGACTAATGTCCATGCTTTATGGGGTTGTGCTTCTCTTCGACAAGTTCGTGAGGACTGTAGATTCTTGGAAGGATTACCTAATGTGATTAAAGATTCTTTGTTGGATTTTTTGATTGATTGCAGGTCTGTGCTCTCTTGTTCTAATTTATAGCTGCTAAGTGTCATCCTTTGGAAGGTGTGGCATTATCGAAATTGTTTTCTACATCAGAAACCTTGCCTTGCTGTTGAGGATATCGTCCTGACACGCTTAAACGCATGGGAATAAATCCCAAGTGTAGGATGTGTCGAAGTAATAATATTTCCTTGAGTACGGAATCGAATCCACAAGGAAGTGGTGGAACTAATTCTAACACTAGAGATTACCTAATGCAACAAAATAAATCTAGTTGTTTTTTGGGTTTTTGTTTTATAAACTAAATTAAACTAAATTAACTAACTAAAACGATAAAATAAAGCGAGACGGATTAAATGGAAGATAATACTAGGTGGTCACACGGTTCCAATTCCGAATAAGGAAATATATTGACTATTATGAAGCACGTTATTAATATGATAAGACTTCTTCAACTAAGGCCACACCATATTGTATTGCTCCCGCAATGGTATGGTATGTGAATTCAATCAAATACACCTATTGGTCCTAGAGTGTAATTAATTGAAAACCGTCGTTAATCTAATACAAAGGTTAATTAAGCAATTTCTTATCGAAACTAACCTAGTATTGATTTTTGAGTCAATTAAGCTCTATTGCAATTTCAATGATTTCTCATATAATATTACAATAAATATTAAATCGGTTCTCATCAAGGAGCATGCAATCTACTTTCACAATCGCAAAACACAAGAATTGAATACAAAGTAATAATATAAAATATGCTCAAAATCAATATCATGTATTACAATAAATATCAAATTGGTTCTCATCAAAGAGCATGCAATCTACTTTCGCAATTGCAAAACACAAGAATTGAACACAAAGTAATAATATAAAATACGCTCAAAATCAATATCATGAAATAATATACAAAATATATTTATAATCAATAAAATCCAAATTCGTTCATGGTTCCGAAAACCACCTAACAACAAAACTAGCTACTCATATAATCGAAATAACAAGAAGATAGGAAAAGGGATGTGATACAACCCATTCGGAGACGTGTAGAGTCGAAATCGGCTTTGGTCCTACTGAGACTTCTCTTCCGCAAATCTTCGTCTTCTCTTGATGAACAATCGATGTAATTCGTAAAACTAATCTTGTATTGGTGTTTGGTGATGATGCTTTGTAACATCCCTAATTTCGAATAATTAATTTTGAATATGTGGATATAAAAATTTATGATTTGAGGGGTGTAAAACGTAATTAAATGTATGTTTATTTTTATAGTTTTCAGATGGACCAGATGGAGCGGTCCAAAAAGATTGCATGACGTGAAGGAAAAAGTGGCAGTGAGTACCGCGACCAGAGATCGCGATGAGCTGCTCGCGGTGAAAAATGGCATTTTCGGGCAGTGAGCACCGCGACCACAGATCGCGCTGACTAGCTCGCGATGAAAATGACAAATTCTGGTAGTGAGCAACGCGACCACCAGCGCGACCATGATACCACGAAGGGTGCTGGCGATGAAAGCGGTGGAAGCCTTCCAGTGAGTACCGCGACCAGGTGGCGCGACCACAGGTCGCGATGACCAAATTTGTATAAAAAAAGAAAGCTTCTCGCGGAAGCCAAAAACAAAACGAAGAAAGAGGAACAACGGGGGAGAAGAGAGAAAAGAAAGAAAGAAAAAGAGAGAAAAAGAAGAAGAAGAAAAAGAAGAGGAGAAGAAAAAGAAGAAGAGAAGAAGAAGAAGAAGAAGAAGAGAAGAGAAGGAAGAAGAGAAGAAAAAGGAAAAGAAGGAAAGAAAAAGGAAGAGAAGAGGAAAGAAAAAGGAAAAAGGAAAAGGAAAAACCTAGAAGGAAAAAGTGTAGGAACGGTATCCAGGTTGGTGTACACTTGTTTTTGACATTTTTATGTGTTTTGATTTACATTTGAGTTTTGGATAATTTAGTAAATATATGTTTATATTGTTTTTCTATTGAATAATTTCGATTTCATTGTATTTATCGTATTTTGATTATTGATTAGGTTGAAATTAATTGTTTCAGAAGTTCGAATGACCGAATAGTTGAATGTTTTTTTTTATGATATTGTGTATAGTATGTTTTCCGAATATTGATCGAAATTTTTTTTTATTATTTTATTTCTGTTTAAATTCGATTTGTGAATTTCAGTTGTTATATGAAAATAGTGTATTGAAACGGCCCTAGGATACGTAGACATAGAAATGGATATCGGATGTTGGTATACCAGCTGGGTTCAGTGAGCAGTACTGCACCGACATTGATATTACTATTGATGATTTATTATGTACCTCCTCATGGATTCGTCCAGGGGTAGGGAGACACGTACCTCCTCACGGATTCGTCCTGGGGTAGGGAGACACGTAAGGATTCGTTCCTAGGATAGGGAGATATGTACCTTTCTAGGATCCGAACCCTTGGTCCTAGGGTAGGGAGATACGTACTACTCTTAAGATTCGTCCTAGGGTGGGAGTTATGTTCAACAGACAGCCACTGTGGTCGAACGACCCATATTCCAGTCCTGGTTTATGTTGAGTATTCTAGAGGGCCAGAATTGAAGTGAATTGAATGATATGTTTATAAATGAATTTAGAAATTGATTTTATTCGTTCATTTCGGTATTGTAGTTAAAACGATTGTAAAAGCAATTGAGAATTTCATTTGGTATGAATTATTAAATTGATTTAGTTGTTTTTATTAAACGGATTTCATATGATTTAAATTAGTGACTGAATTGAATATTGTACTGTTTTATTTATGTTCGCATTGTGTTATTTATAATATGAAAATTTTGTTATGCTTTTGATAAATGAGTTTAGTGTACACCCACTAAGCTATATGCTTAGCGCGTCGGTTTTTATCGCGCGTAGGTCACAGGGATACTGAGGCAGATAAAGAATAGAGAGGAGGTACCTACAGCTAGAAGAATTCAGAGTCACCATATTGATTGGGTAGATATATAGTTTTGTATGTTATATTCTGTAGCATGCATATACAGCAGTCTGTAAATTTAATAATGATATATGTTTTGTAAATAATTTTATGATTTCAGTCATCATTTTGAAAGGTTTGTAACTATTGAATTCTAAATTATTTTATTTCAAAACTGTTGGAAAGTCGCACTAAACGGCAGAGTGCGCATTTGATTGAAAGGATATTTGAAGTGTTGTGGATTATATTGATTTGAGTTTGATTTAAAACAGGTTTTGAGAAATCCGAAAAATAGAGGGAACTTTGCCGAAATTTTTGAAAATAAAGTTTGATGGGCTCACGAGCAAAATATTTTTAAATTACAAATTTATATGATTTTATATGGTTTTCCGTTTATAAACCGAATGAAGAAAGTATTTGAAAACCCAGTAGCGCTCCCTGGGTCGATCTAGACGGGTCGGGTCAGGGGGTGTTACATGCTTTGTGATTTGGAGGGTAAAGAATGGTGAAAATTGGCCCTAGGCCGCAGCCAAGAGCTACTGGAATGAATCCAGGCGAACTCTCTGTCTTGGATCTTCTTCTTCTTCTTTTCTTTTTGATATTCCTTTTGATTCACAAATGGGGGCTATTTATAGGAGATGTCAGGTTACTGTTTATAATACTGTTCATTGTTATTGTTCACGCGTGCACAGTACTGTTTATAGGTACTGGTCACCCAGCTGTTCACGCGGCGCCCGCATTTGACTGTTGACTGCAGCGCCCGCTATGTTTACTGTTTACGTATACAATACTGTTCACGTATACAGCACTGTTCATCGTGTGCTATTTATTTAAACGGTACTGTTTACATATACGGTACTATTCACACCGATTTTGCCTCGATTCATCGTATATTCAAATTAATTCACGGGACTCACCTAATAGCTGCACATACTCACAAAATACATCAAACGTACCAAAAATACTAAAAAATATAATCAAAAGAAACGATCCAAGGGTCGTAAATATATAACAATAAATGACCAATCATGTCCCCAGGTGCAAATCCTTCTTGAATAACTTTGTTGTTGTTCATGATGTTAGGTGACTTGCTCGGGTGGAAGATATTTGATATGGATTCCGCCCATCTCTGGTGAGCTGAAGATGAATACAGATGCGACCTTAGATCCTTTGTGATGCAAAATAGGCTTAGAAGTTGTTTTAAGGAACCATTCTATAGATGTTTTGCTTTCGGGGATGGTTTCGTTTGAAGGAATTTTGCAACCTAATGTAGCCAAAGCCAATTCTAATTTGTTTTTGGGCACAAACCCTAACATTAGGTACAACAACTATAATTCAAATGTAAAAGAATCCTCCTAAACCTAGTATGAGACGTCATATTTAATTCTACAGTTAACTTTTTATATAACTATAAGAAATCTCACAAATTAAGCTAGTTAATATTTAAAAATCTTACAATTTATTTTTTGGCAATGGAGGGCTAAGAGCTCAGCACAACCAAAAACCATAAACTAGCTGGCAGACACAGAGCCACCAACATCATTCACCATAAAACTAAAAATCTCAGCAAGAGGTTCTTCATAAAACACAACTCCCATCTGCAAAGCCATGCCTAAGCCAGCTAACCCATCTGCCATTCTATTACTCCCTGAAGGTGTGGCTCACAAGACAAATTCAGTCTCTATTAATTAGACCCTTACAGCTGCAAATCAACCTAAATAAAAGGTTACTTAAGTTAACATCCCTGACACGTCCAGAAAATGGATTTCTACTCCCAAGTGTAGCAGTGTCGAAGTAATAAATTAACCCGGTGAGGCCGGGGTCGATCCACGAGGAAGAAAATTTAAATCCTGCAAAAAATCAATAAAAATCTACAAGGAAAATATAATAGGAAAGAAAATATTATGAAATGAAGATAGGTATAACGGTGAAACAAATTAAATTAAAACATGCTAAGGTTAGAGGTTCCACTCTTGGTATATTGTTTAAGTTATATTTAACTCCTTTTTATCACTCAATTGAAATCCACACACAAAGGAGGTTCCAATCGGAAGTTAGATCATTTAAGTTCTTTACACATCTATCAAGTTATATTTCTTTTCTTTTAGTTATATTACAATGTATACTCTACACTTCTTATGTTAAATGGGTTCAAGTACTTATTGTGCCAATCAACTACCATAAATCAAGATTCCTTTGCCAGATGCAGGTATAACCATGCGGTTCTAGACGGATTCAAGTATTTATGGTGTTGTATGTCTACAATGAATCAAGAATCCTTGGTCAGAGGTGCAGGTATAACCATGCGGTTCTAGACGGATTCAAGTATTCATTGTGCCAAAAATTGTCTACAATAAGTCAAGATCCCCACTTCACATAAGAGTAAGAGATGAAAATTCAATTCAATTCAATAAGAAAAGTAATATAAAGCATGTAGATAAATTTACTCAAATGAATATAAACTTTAAGACTATGTTAAGAGTTAAATAAATCTTTATTCACATACCAAGAGCTTCACCCTTCACCTTTGCAAAAAGAGAATTTAGCTACTCATGATAGAAGAAAGAAAACAAGTAGAAGAAATAAAATGAGCAAGAGAGAAATTAGATTATCACAAAAGTTCAACAATACAACAATGTAAGGTGAACTTGGCAAGGAACCCAAGCTGCCCTCAAGCTTTTACAAGGCCTCTATTTATAGGCACATTGAGAGGCAAACAAGTAAAAAATGATAGGAATAAATTAATGCAAGTTGATTGAATTTGGTAAGGTAAAGTTGTCAACTTTGGTGTCTTCCACACATGCACCGAATTGTCCACCGAATTAGGCGCTGCTCCTTTGAACATTGGATCTTGTGATAAACATAAAAGTTGTAGATAAGTTTCTTATCTTTCTGGAATGATAAGACTCATAATATTTGGAAGTTTCTGGAGAAAGTTATGGCCCAAAGAGTGAAGACTACCCAATTCACGCAGGCCATGTAAACCAGCCCAAGGTAATCCAATTTTTGACTTCAAAGGAGTCCAAATCTGACAAGAGTTTACAAACCAAACTTATAGGGCTATGAGTGATCTTTCCAGCACTATCAATAACGTAGTGATTGGATATTTGAGTGCAAAGTTATGCCCATTACATTGAACCTGCATCAAAATGAAAAGTTTAACAATTAAGTGCAGTTATAAACAAGTTAGGTAATTTGATGACACTAATAGTATAAAATAATGGTTTTAACCTTTATTATTATACAAATTTAAGTGTTCATCACACCTCCCAACCAGCTTATTGCTAGTCCTTAGCAATTAAAGCGTTATCATTTCATAATGATTTTTCATATTTATATCTAAGTCTTCATTTACCCTATTCTCCGTTTGTTCTATCCGAATAGATGAACTCTCGACAAAAATATTTAATTTGTCTTTCTCATTTTTGTGTGCAACATGTACCCTTAGACAAGATATTGACAAACATTCTTTGTGCTCATTATAAGTTGACATAAGTTCATGGGGCTTTACCGAAAGTATCAAAGTTCCATTCTAATGTTTCTTCCAAAATAACTTCCTTAGGCAGAGCAATGTATTTCTTCCTCTCTCTCTTTCTCTCTCTCTCTCTCTCTTTTTTTTTTTTGGAAAAAGATATGGTACATTTATAACCCATGTAGCAAGCTTTAGGCCAATGGCTCCCAGATCAGTTGACCTTAGGGCATTAGGTGTTGAGACACCCCTACGGACTTAATCACTCGGGTTGAAATGTAACTAGATTTATATAGTAATAGTAGATAGTGCAATGTCTAGTTCCCTTAAGCTTTCTTCTTAACCCATGTAACGAGCTTTAGGCCAATGGCTCCCAGATCAGTTGACCTTAGGGCATTAGGTGTTGAGACACCCCTATAGACTTAATTACTCGAGTTAAGAAGGCTTCGAAACCAAACATATCCATAATTTATTATTACTTTTTTTTTTAAAGAGAGGAGAAGAAGATGAAGATTCACTACCTTTGGTTGTTGATTTTGTTAACCCACAAGAATAGATTCTTAATAATTTTCAATTTGCAACCCACGATCAAATGTCAAAGTGTATGTGTGAGAAGAGTAGTTTATGAACACTTGTTTTGGTTATATGAGCATGAAAGTTAATTTATATTTGAGAGTTCATAGATTTGAATAGTCAAACTAAGATGAATAGTGGAGGCTCTTAATAAATTTAAAAAATCGAGATGAAATGATGACACCTATTATTTATTATCTTTTTTTTTAATAAAAATAAATAATCATAAAAGTTATCACAAGTATTATCAACTATCCCTCCCCCCAACCAAATAAAGACATTGTCCTCAATGTCTAAGGATAAAGAGAGAGTGTAGAAGAAATTACCTGAATCAAAGATTAATGAAAAGAAAAACCTGCAACATACTAGAACAAGGTAAAAATAACATATTTATTAAAAACAAAAATGGGAAAGAAAGAAAGGAAAAACAAAATACATAGGTCAAGCCAATCTGCACTTTTTGCTACCCTCAGCAACTGACCAATCTAACTTAGATGTGGCTATGTCATATTCAAGAACAAAAACTTCTAATTGTTCAATCAATTGATGAACATTAGAAGTAGTGACAATGATACGTCGAGCTAGAGGTGAGATAAATTGGTTTTCCACAGCATGATCTAGGAAAGACAATAGACCATCATAAAAACCACTAATATTCAACAAGCCTATTGTTTTTTGATGGATTTTGAGTTGGGCCCATGAGGTGACTTCAAAGAGTTCCTTTAAGATTCCAAATCCCCCTGGTAAGGCTATAAATGCATCAACATGACTAAACATTTCGGCCCTGTGTTCATACATGTCTGAAACAATCTGCACCTCCCCAATTGTATTTCCTGTAACACCATCCACACTCAAAGCTTTTGGGATGATACCCAAAACTTAACTGCCGCCATCATAAGCAGCTTTTGAGACACGACCCATCAACCCAAGGTTACCTCCTCCATAAACTAGATGAATCTTTTTCTCTGCTAATACCTTACCAAGTTGGTCAGCAGCTTCCTCAAATTCTCTATTCTTACCAGAACTAGACCCACAAAAGACACAAATATTGGTAAAGCGGCGTGAGATGGTGTTTGCCATTGTTATGCACGCTTTTTTTTTTTTGGGTGAAAATTTGTTAGGTTATGAGAACTGGAGAAGATAGAGAAGTGTCATTTATAGTGCTCATAAAGAAGATGAAATCATGGAAGCTATATGACCAGGTCTGCAATGGCAGATGGGTGTCAGTCTAGAATATAAAATGTCAAAAAGAGTGGTTGACCTGTATCTGTACAAGTAGTTGTGATTGTGGCTCACATCTTCCTCTGGTTTTACGTCCAGAAACGGCTTGAACGCCCTCTATGGGTCGAGGATATGCTTCCCATCCAATTTTCTTATAAATTGGCAAACAGGGTCTTCTAAAGTCAGATTCCCAAGACTGTATCGCTCCTATTCTTTTTGAAATTGGTTCCATAAAGCAAGAATTGCAATATGCACATATCCACTAGAATGCGTCTCAACAACAAAATATCGTCTAATGACTCCTTACTCAAGCCATCCTTAATGAATTGTATTTTATCTTCTCGATTTACAGACACCATTCCAAGAGAACGACAGCGTGTGTTACAAGTCGTGCGAGCACACTTATAACATACACCTAATTTCTTTGCTCTTCTTTTTTTTGCATAACTGCTTTTACCTAGACCAGGCATGTAAGTAACAAATGAATCAGAGAACTCACCTGCCAATCTTACCTTGGCTTCAATCAGCCAACGTACCTCAACAAGGATGCCCTTGCACATTAGCATCCTTAATCTTTCGGACCGTTATTTGTAAATTTTCATCAAAGCTTTTTGAGGAAGTAAGGGAAAACGATTTTTCAATTTATTGAGAATTTCTTCCATCTTTGTGAAAAAGAAAAGAGAGAAAAGAGAATGTACAAAGTAAGATTTTTTTTTTATCAGCTATTATGGGAGACTGAAAAGACCGACTTGAAAAGTCACGGAGTACCGTTATCCGCCATTTAACCGGGAAAATAGAAGAAGGAAAAATAAAAACAAAAAGAAAAAAAAAGTACAAAATACAAAATACAAAATTAGCCTGCAATCACAAAAAAAAAAAAAAAAAATAGAGTTAGAAAGAAATATGCAAACCCAATTCAAATCATATCAATGGTTATCATAACATGGGTCTGAAAGAGGAAGAGTCCCTTCTTCTAAAGCTTGATTTTCTAGAAATGGTTTCAGTCTTTGACCGTTCACTTTGAACACGTTACCATTCCTAGGGTTTTCAATGTCAATGGCCCTATAAGGATATACATGTTTCACAACAAATGGACCGCTCCACCTAGATCTCAGTTTTGCAGGGAATATGTGAAGTCAAGAATTATAAAATAAAACTTTTTGCCCAACATCAAATGTTTTTCTTAAAATTGATTTGTCATGAAAAGCTTTGGTTCTGTCTTTATAAATTCTCGAATTCTCATATGCATCATTTCTTAATTCCTCAAGTTCATTCAGCTGTAGCTTACGTATTTTGCAAGCATCATCGATGTTTGAATTAAAAGTTTTGATAGTCCAGTATGCTTTATGCTCCAGTTCCACAGGCAAGTGACAAGGTTTCTCATAAACTAACCGATAGGGTGACATACTCAAAGATGTTTTGAAAGCAGTACGGTAAGCCCAAAGTGTATCATTTAGTCTAAGGAGTTAATTACACTCAACCTACCTGAGGTTTGACTAATTACACTCGGAATCAAAGTTTGCATTAATTAACACTGAACTCCCCTCCCGTTAAGTTTGACCGTTAAAATAAATGGTTGACCATCCAAAAATATTAAAATGACCAAAATACCCTTAGTTAAAAAATTAAAAATGAGTTAATTACACTCAACCTACCTGAGGTTTGACTAATTACACTCGGAATCAAAGTTTGCATTAATTGACACTGACCTCCCCTTCCGTTAAGTTTGACCGTTAAAATAAATGGTTGATCATCCAAAAAATTAAAATGACAAAAATACCCCTGGTTAAAAAATTAAAAATATAAAAAATAAACTTTTTTAAAAAATAATAATTATATAAATAAAAAATAAAAATAAATGTTATCTAAAACAATTATCTAAACAAATGAATCTAGTCCATTTTTAAAAAATATCTAAAAAATTTGTAAAATAATAATTTGAGATTTGTAAAAAAAAATCCAAATCCAATCTAGAGCGTCCATCAGAACCATCAGATCTGATGAACGATCCAGATGGTATTTTGACCAATTTTTTTTTTTAAAAAAATTAAAATTAAAAAGTCCAGATTTGATTTGGACCACCTCCACCATGGACATATCTCCATGGATGGAGCTTTTATCTCTCCATGGAGTTCCCCTCGTTGCCGAAAGGAGGAGGCGGGGAGGCTCAGCCAGAGAGGCGAGCCTCCCCCGATCGTTGTGGGGAGGTCTCGCCTCCCCCACGACGGGGACGCCGCCCCATTTTGCCAACGGAAAGGCGTCCTTGTCGTGGGGAAGGCTCGCCTCTCTCGCTGAACCTCCCCACCTTAACCTTTCGGTGGTAAGGGGAACTCCATGGAGAGATGGAAGCTCCATCCATGGAGATCTGTCCATGGTGGAGGCGGTCTAGATCAAATCTGGACTTTTTAATTTTTTTTAAAAAAAATTGATCAATATACCATCTGGATCGTTCATCAGATATGATGGTTCTGATAGACGGTCTAGATTGGATCTGGATTTTTTTTTTTTTACAAATCTCAAATTATTATTTTGCAAAATTTTTAGATATTTTTTAAAAATGAACTAGATTCATTTGTTTAGATAATTGTTTTAGATAAAATTTATTTTTATTTTTTTATTTATATAATTATTATTTTTTAAAAAAGTTTATTTTTTATATTTTTAATTTTTTAACCAGGGGTATTTTGGTCATTTTTAATATTTTTGGATGGTCAACCATTTATTTTAACGGTCAAACTTAACGGGAGGGGAGGTCAGTGTCAATTAATGCAAACTTTGATTCCGAGTGTAATTAGTCAAACCTCAGGTAGGTTGAGTGTAATTAGTTCATTATTATTTTTTAAAAAAGTTTATTTTTAATTTTTTAACCAAGGGTATTTTGGTCATTTTAATATTTTTGGATGGTCAACCATTTATTTTAACGGTCAAACTTAACGGGAGGGGAGGTCAGTGTCAATTAATGCAAACTTTGATTCCGAGTGTAATTAGTCAAACCTCAGGTAGGTTGAGTGTAATTAACTCTAGTCTAAGTGACCAATCTTTGCGATTTGGATTAACCGTTTTTTCTAAAATTTGTTTTATCTCTCGATTAGCTAATTCAACTTGTCCACTTGTCTGAGGGTGATAAGGGGTAGCAACTTTATGTGTAATCCCATATTTCTTCATTAGAGACTCAAAGACTTTGTTGCAAAAATATGTTCCCTCATCACTTATAATGACTCGAGGAATTCCAAAACGACTCAAAATATTTTCTTTCAAAAATCTGACAACTGTTTTGTGGTCATTATTTCGACATGGAATTGCCTCGATCCATTTGGAGACATAGTCAACTGCGACTAAAATGTAAACAAAACCGAATGATGATGGAAATGGGCCCATGAAATCTATCCCCCAACAATCAAATATTTCAATGACAAGTATAGGGTTTAGAGGTATCATGTGCCGCTTAAAAATGATCCCCAGTTTTTGACAATTTTCACAAGTCTTGCAGAATGTGTAGGTGTCTTTGAATAAAGTTGGCCAATAAAATCCACACTGTAAGATTTTAGCAGCTGTTTTCCATGACGAAAAATGACCCCACAGGCTTCTGTATGACAAAATTTAATGACACTACTTACCTCATTGTCAGGTATGCATCTACGAAAAATTTGATCAGGACAATACTTGAACAGGTATGGGTCATTTCAATAAAAATTTCTAACCTCTGTCAGAAACTTTTTCTTATCTTGTGCTGTCCATTGAGATGGCATCTCTCCTGTTACAAGAAAATTGACAATATTAGCATACTATGGAATTTTACTAATAGAAAATAAAAACTCATCTGGAAAAGAGTCATTGATAGGTGTTATGTCCAAGGAGGAGTTTGTTGTGAGTCTTGACAAATGATCTGCAACAACATTTTCGGCTCCTTTTTTTATCTTTGATTGTGATGTTGAATTCTTGGAACAACAAAATCCACCGTATCAACCTAGGCATCATGTTTAGACATTAAGTACCTCACAGCAGCATGGTCAGTGAAAATAATAGTTGAAGAGCCAATTAAATAAGATTGAAATTTGTCTAATGCAAATACTACAACAAGTAGTTCTTTTTCTGTAGTGGTATAATTCATTTGTGCACTATTCAAAGTTCTACTTGCGTAATAAATGACATAAGGCTTACCTTCCTTCCTTTGCCCTAGCACGGCACCAACATCAAAATCGCTAGCATCACACATCAACTCAAAAGGCAGAGACCAATCAGGGGATTGCATGATAGGGGCAGTTGTCAAAAGGCTAATCAACTTATCAAAAGATTTTTGACAATCTTGAGTCCAGTCAAATGGTGCATATTTTATTAGGAGATTACAAAGAGGTTTAGATATTGCACTAAAGTCTTTAATGAATCTCCTATAAAATCCTGCATGGCCTAGGAAAGATCGAACATCCCTAACCATTTTTGGTGGAGGCAAATGGGCAATTAATTCAACTTTTGCTTTGTCAACTTCAATTCCCTTAGAAGAAACCACATGTCCTAGGACAATTCCAGAGGTGACCATGTAATGACATTTTTCCTAATTTAACACCAAACCTTTTTCTTCACATCTTTTTAAGACATTTTCTAAATTTTCAAGGCAATTATCAAATTAATTTCCAAACACTGTTAAATCATCCATAAAGACCTCTAAAAAATGTTCAACCATGTCACTAAAAACGCTCAACATACATCTTTGAAATGTTGCAGGAGCATTACAAAGGCCAAAAGGCATCCTTCTAAATGCAAAGGTGTTAAAGGGACATGTGAATGTTGTCTTTTCTTGATCCTTTAGTGCTATGGGAATTTGATAATAACCTGAGTATCCATCAAGAAAACAGTAGTAGGGATGTCCTGCCACTCTTTCTAGAATTTGGTCAAGAAATGGTAAGGGAAACTGATCTTTTCTAGTAGCTGCATTTAATTTTCTATAATCAATACACATCCGCCAACTAGATGAGACTCGTGTTGGTATTAACTCTCCTTTTTCATTTTTTACCACTGTGACTCCAGATTTCTTAGGGACTATTTGTGTTGGACTTACCCACTTACTATTAGAAACAGGGTAGATAATTCATATATCAAGTAGCTTAAGAACTTCACCTCTTACTACCTCTTTCATGTGTGGATTTAATCTTCTTTGGGGCTGTTGACATGTTCTAAGCATTATCTTCTAGATGTATTTTATATGTACATATTAACAGATTAATGCCTTTTATGTCTTTTAAAGTCCACCCAATTGCATTTTTATGCCTTTTAAGTACCTCTATCAATTTACCTTCCTGTTCGTTGGTAAGAGTTGAAGAAATTACCACCGGATAAGTTTGTTCTTCACCAAGGAATGCATATTTCAGTCCTTGAGGTAATGGCTTCAATTCTAGTTTGGGTACTTCTTCTTGTTTATTTTCATTGATAGGTCCCAACTCTTCAAATTTCGGCTTCCAACCTTTGTTCTCCATCACCTGGGTACAATCAAGCAACGAACATATATTAGAAACAGTAGGATATAGTTGCATGCTTGACTCAAATGAATTAACTAAACAAGTTTCCAGAGGATCAGAAGAACCCCCTGCTTGAAGATGATCTTCAACAATAGCTTCAATCATGTTTGCTTTTTCATTTTCATCACCTTCATCTTGTGGTTGTTTGCACATATTGAAAACATTAAGCTCTAGTGACATATTTCCAAATGTCATCTTCATTACGCCATTCCTGCAATTAATCAAAGCATTAGAGGTTGCTAAAATTGGGCGGCCTAAAATAACAGGAATTGGTTTACACCCATTAGCAACAGGTTGGGTATCCAAGACAATAAAATCCACAGGATATATGAATTTATCGACTTGTACTAACACATCTTCCACTATCCCTCTTGGCACTTTAATTGATCTATCAGCAAGTAAAAGAGTTATGGAGGTTGGTTTTAACTCTCCTAGATCAAGTTATTGATAAACTGAATATGGAAGTAAATTAACACTAGCACCAAGATCAAGTAAAGCCTGTTCAATTTTATGCTCTCCAATAATGCATGAAATTGTGGGACAATCAGGGTCCTTATATTTCATAGAATTATCGTTTTAAAGAATGGAACTTACTTGTTCTGCTAAAAAGGCTCTTTTTTTCACATTCAGTTTTCTTTTCACAGTGCACAAGTTTTTCAAAAATTTTGCATAAGAAGGAACTTGTTTAATTGCATCCAACAAAGGAATATTGACCTTCACTTGTTTGAAAATTTCATAAATTTCAGGATTGTGGTTCAATTTCCTTGGATTGTTCAATGCTTGAGGAAATTGGGCTACATGTGGGAGTTTGTCTTTTCTTAGCTAGGTATAAGCTCATCAACGCCTTCCTTACTATTGGAGATAGACTTATCATCTTTCTCACAAGGATCAAGAATAGATTTTTCGACAATCTTACCATTGCGAAGAGTTATGACCGATTTAACTTGGTTCATGTGTTAACTTCCTGAACTACCCTCTTCCAGGTTGTATTGACCCTTAGGATTTGGTTGAGGTTGAGAAGGAAATTTTCCTTTTCATGAATGGTGAGTGTTGAGGCAATCTTTGCAAGAGTGTTTTTTAAATCGGACAAGGTTTGTGAAGTTTGATTGTTAATGGTCTCTTGCTTTTCAATAAATGAGTGCAATGTTTCCTCAAGGTTTTTCCTAAATTGTGGGACATAAGGTGGATAACCTTGAGTGCCTTGAAAGTTTTGGTGACCTTGAGGAGGTGGTGGTTGTGAAGATTGTGTATGATTTTCTTTCCTCCAACTGAAGTTTGGGTGATTTCTCCAGCCTGGATTGTAGGTCTGTGAGTATGGGTTAGGATTTGGCCTTTTGAAAGTGTTTAGGACATTGGCTTGTTCATGGAGACATTCTTTGAATGTAGGCAGAGTTGGGCACTCCTTAGTTGAATGATAATTGGTATCACATATGTGACACACAATTTCTTGAGCGGATTTTAGGTGACCGCTTTTTTTCAATTCTAAGGCCTCGACCTTTCTAGCTAGAGATGCAAATTTGGCTTGAATGTCATGTTCTTCCCTAAGGTTGTAAATACCTCCACTAGATGTAGAGGCTTGAGCTTTGCTCGGTGCCTCTTGAGTACCTGCAGTATCCCAATTTTGAGCATTCTCTACTAATAGGTCTAGGTAGTCTAGTGCCTCTTCAGGGTCTTTATCTCCAAACTCTCCATTACACATCATTTCGACCATTTGTCTACTGTGGGTTGTTAAACCCTCGTAAAAGTGTGTGACTAGTCTCTATGTTTCAAAACCATGGTGAGGACAAAAATTAAGCAATTCTTTGTACCTCTCCCAACATTGGTAAAGGGTTTCTCCTGGTTTTTGGCTGAAAGTGGTAATTTGTCTTTTGAAGGAATTTGTTCTATGATGAGGAAAGAACTTTTTCAAGAACTGTTCCTGTATTTCATCCCAATTACCAATAGAAGATTTTGCAGCCATGTTTTAGCTTTATCTTTCAAAGAGAAAGGGAAAAGCTTTAGTCTGATGGTATTCATGCTACAATTTGTGTCATTGTAAGTGTTGCACACTTCCTCAAACTCTCTCAAATGCAGATATGGGTTTTCGGCATCAAATCCATGAAATTTGGGTAAAAGTTGAATAATACCTGGCTTAAAGTTAAAATGAGATGCATCTAGAGGAAAAACTAGACATGATGGAGCACTAGTTCTTGTGGGGTTCATGTAGTCTCTAAGTGTTCTAGGTTGTGCATTATCATTGTGTTGGGAACGATTGTCCCCGAGATCAGCGACTCTTTCAACTTCGTTTTCTGCCATATTTCCAAATGAAGATGGGGAGCTCCTAACAAGTCTACCAGTTGGAGTACGTGACCAAGCTCTCATGCAAGTCTTAGATGCAACAGAATAAAAGAAAACAAAAACACCAAAAAAAAAAAATATTATTTACAAGAAAAAGAAAATGAAAAAGATGAAAAGAATTTTGATGGTTTTGGACACCAAATGATACTTCCCCGGCAACGGCGCCAAAAACTTGACACGTCCAGAAAATGGATTTCTACTCCCAAGTGCAGGAGTGTCGAAGTAATAAATTAACCCGGTGAGGCCGGGGTCGATCCACGAGGAAGAAGATTTAGATCCTACAAAAAACCAACAAAAATCTACAAGGAAAATATAATAGGAAAGAAAATATTATGAAATGAAGATAGGTATAATGGTGAAAAAAATTAAATTAAAACATACTAAGGTTAGAGGTTCCACTCTTGGTATATTGTTTAAGTTATATTTAACTCCTTTTTATCACTCAATAGGAATCCACACACAAAGGAGGTTCCAATCGGAAGTCAGATAATTTAAGTTCTTTACACATCTATCAAGTTATATTTCTTTTCTTTTAGTTATATTACAATGGATACTCTACACTTCTTATGTTAAATGGGTTCAAGTACTTATTGTGCCAATCAACTACCATAAATCAAGATTCCTTTGCCAAATGCAGGTATAACCATGCGGTTCTAGACGGATTCAAGTATTTATGGTGTTGTATGTCTACAATAAATCAAGAATCCTTGGTAAGAGGTGCAGGTATAACCATGCGGTTCTAGACGGATTCAAGTATTCATTGTGCCAAGAATTGTCTACAATAAGTCAAGATCCCCACTTCACATAAGAGTAAGAGATGAAAATTCAATTCAATTCAATAAGAAAAGTAATATAAAGCATGTAGATAAATTTACACAAATGAATATAAACTTTAAGACCATGTTAAGAGTTAAATAAATCTTTATTCACATACCAAGAGCTTCACCCTTCACCTTAGCAAAAAGAGAATTTAGCTACTCATGATAGAAGAAAGAAAACAAGTAGAAGAAATAAAATGAGCAAGAGAGAAATTAGATTATCACAAAAGTTCAACAATACAACAATGTAAGGTGAACTTGGCAAGGAACCCAAGCTGCCCTCAAACTTTTACAAGGCCTCTATTTATAGGCACATTGAGAGGCAAACAAGTAAAAAATGGTAGGAATAAATTAATGCAAGTTGATTGAATTTGGTAAGGTAAAGTTGTCAACTTTGGTGTCTTCCACACATACATCGAATTGTCCACCAACTTAGGCACTGCTCCTTTGAAAATTGGATCTTGTGATAAACATCAAAGTCGTAGACAAGTTTCTTATCTTTCTGGAATGGTAAGACTCATAATATTTGAAATTTTCGGGAAAAAGTTATGGCTCAAAGAGTGAAGACTGCCCAATTCACGTGGCCATGCAAACCAGCCCAAGGTAATCCAATTTTTGACTTCAAAGGAGTCCAAATCTGACAAGAGTTTACAAATCAAACTTATAGGGCTATGAGTTATCTTTCCAGCACTATCAAGAACGTAGTGATTGGATATTTGAGTGCAAAGTTATGCCCATTACACTGAACCTGCATCAAAATGAAAAGTTTAACAATTAAGTGCAGTTATAAACAAGTTAGGTAATTTGATGACACTAATAGTATAAAATAATGGTTTTAACCTTTATTATTATACAAATTTAAGTGTTCATAAATCCCTATGGAGGAAATTAAACGTGTCCAAAGAATCACACTCAAGAAGAACCTATCTGAAACCTGCCCTCCAGGAATAGTCAAGAATAGTCTCACACCTCTATTAAGGGAGACACCTCCAAGCCATCTCCCATTCGACCTTCTCACCACACCTCTAGCATATATCCAACCCAGCTCCCTATCCATTACCCTATCTACATTTAATTTAATCCAACCCTCATGGAGAGAGTTCCAAGCACACACTTGAGTTCTTGCTGCTATAACACTACTAGGAGTTGCATTGGCCTTCAACCACTCTTTACAAAATCTATTTATAATAAAAGAATATTAAAAAAAGAATAAAATTTTCATTTCCATAAAAACCACAACATAGCAATAAAGAGAAAATACGGGATGTTGTCATCACCAAAAACCTTATGCTTAAGGTTCATCTACAGTCAGCCATTGAGATCACCATTAATACCCTCATTGTTCCAGTAGCCTCTCCACACATTCTCTCACACTTTAATAGAGATACTGCAGTCTTAGAAGAGATGGTGCATATCCTCAATACCAGCTTTGTAACGAGGATAGGTAGCCTCACTAGCAATGCCTCTAATATTCCTTTGTATTGGTAAGAAGCTTACCATGAAAAACCAACCATAAAAAATTGGTCAACTTGGGAGGAATCTTTAACTGCTAAATGAACTTCCAATCTTAATCCTGCATATGATCAGAGTTACAAAGGGCCTCATAAGTTGATTTCACCGAGAAGACCCCGTTCTTATCAAGACCCCATATAATTTTTACCAGCCCCACCGCCACTTATACTAGCATGTATGCTAAAGATCCTATGAATAACATCCTAAGAAAGAACCATAGAAAGTTTATGTACATCCTACCCTCCATTCTCCAAATACCAACTCATTTTATCATCCAACCTATCATTATCAAGCTGGATGATGACATAAGGTTTAAGGACTCCAATATCAGTGACCCTATTATCAGTCTAGAAAAGGACTTTGTTGCCATTACCAATCCTCCACTTGAAACCCTCTTGAAGGAGTTTATGACCAAATTTTATACCCCTCTAAGTACTGGTGTAAACACCATTAGAACTCTTATTGATCTCCCAAAAATAACTGTTTTAAGGTATTTATTGCATAAAATTTGACACAGCCCCACTTCATCTTGCAAGAGCCTCCAACCTGCTTTGGCTAACAAAGTCTGGTTTATCATTTTCATCATCTTCAAACCCAACCCTCTTTTACCTTTAGATCTACATATAGTATACATTTAACAAGATGGACAGCTCTTTTATCTTCAATGTGACCCCATAAAAAATTTATATTCAATTTATCCAATTTGCTACAAACATGCATCACTAGGAAGTTTAATGGACTGCATAGCATACACTGGTAAAAAATCTTACAACGTCAACATAAAAGATAGCTAATAATATACACTTCTAAAATTTCCTATATACTAATTGTTGTTTTAATTACACTATGTTGGCAAAAAATATCCTTTTGAGATGCTCGGTCTCTTATCCATGAAGTTATGATATCTAAGTTAGCCACTGCATATACAACTAACATTCTTCTGAATTTTTAGTGAGCATGCATGTGCGCACAAAAAAATTATGTATGCATATAACTACCTGTTATACATACATACATACATACATACATATATATATATACACACTTACAGAAAAGCTACTCAATAACTGACCAACTCTTTCAGGTACTTGCATAAGATTTCTCACTTGAATAAGCAAGGCAATGGCCGAAACATTGAGTCCCTATATAAACAAGTACTACATAGTACATAATATACTCATATAGATAGAGAAAAGAAACCCCAAAGCTCAATTACCTTAAATTAAGAGATATTAGGCAACTGTTGGAGCATGTACATAACATATATATACATACACAATGTTATTAATTAGAATCTTTGCAGTAATGATAAAAAATATTCTAAAGTTCCCTCTCTATATGAGTTATCACCTCCTTATTTGTGTTGGAGATTGGAATTACCTCAATCCTTTGAGTATCCACTACAAGAAAATAAGACATCCACTTCGGGTAATGCCTGCAGTGGATAAGTATCAACTACGAGCACTGAGCCCACTATGAAGTGGTCCGTAGTGAAAAATACGGATATTGACTACGGGCATGACCCGTAGTCATTTCCATTAAATAAAGTAACTAATATGGACATTGCCCGTACTAAATGTTTTGTCTATAACAAGCAATGCCCGAATTAAAAATGTTTTTACTACGGGCTTTGCCCGTTCTAAATACTTTATTTACTCTGAGTAAAGCCTCTTGTCCATAAAGCAGCAATAACCGGCTTTGCTCATAGTAGATAATTTGATATATATGTTTTTTAAATTGATTTTATTTGTTATAATTGAGATTGGTTTTCAATTTCCCATAAAAAATTCTGCAATATTATCATAATCAATTTACATAATAATAAATAACATCATAATTAATAAAAACTAATATGCTTAATTTAAATAATAATACCACATAATGATATCATCTTAATTACAAAACATTAAAGTTCTAATGTACTAATAAACATATTTGAGTTTTAATCACATATCATTTCATAGAAAATGTACCAAGTCCTACTATATGATATATTTTGCTAACCAAACAATAAATGAGTCTTTTGCGTCTTCAAGTATCATGAACTCACTAGTAGCACGGTAAAAAGGAATCTTGCTCACCCAAATATTCTTCACACAAACTCTCCAACAATCTAGACCAAGACTCATGTGATGGACCATAGCTTGTGAATCCGTGCAATCAACTTCAGTTTCGGCTACTACTTCTTCATTGCCCGTCCAATGCAATAACTTGCACTTTTTTTCTTTTCACTTGAACCATCTATATGACTTGTAGAAGCCTTAGTTAATAACTAACATATGCACAAAATTAAAAATGATTAAAGGTCAATAAATTTCAAAGCAAGTATTTAATATATTAATTAAAGCTATTTACTCAAATTTACCTTTGCAGAAGTTCTAATGATATTCACAGGTCTATTACCTCTCGATAAATTTGAGGTATTTTAATATTTTGAATTTAAAAATAAAATATAAAATTTCATAAAACTTATAAATTTATAACGTTTCAAAGAGAACGAAAATGTTATATACTATTCGGTTTCATTCTATGTACCTTATGCATAGTAAAAGAAGGAACTCTTCGTGCACTATATCCTCTATCATTGGTCTGAAACTAAAACGTATTTAAAATCAATTGAAATATTATTATACATGAATCTAATATTATATATTTTATAAAACGTTATCTGCATATTGAATACAAAACTTTGCAAATCATGAAGCTGTTGCTTAAGAGCATCCATCTATTCTACATGTCTTTTATTTTAATTTTTCATATCTTCTCAAAGCTATGCTATAGTTTGTTTACCAACCACAGATGCATTTACTCTTGTTGGTGTTATGTCACAACCAAGTCCTCTAACGCGACCTCGATGCTCTTTCCCTAAAACTTGAGATACAACATTATCTGATATTGATGTTGATTAATTTGCAGAAATTGCCTCCATTTCTTTCTATATATCATGTAAAATATTAAGAATTAGAAACGCATAATAAATATAGTTTATTAAAATCAATTTACTTAATATATATATATATATATATATATATATATATATATATATCACTGCCTCATATAATTATTTCTCTAGCATCTTCTATCACTGATGTCCCATTTTTTATGTTTATGGCTAGCAATCTAAGTTTCCATCCTATCAACCTTTGGATCTTCTTCTAAGTCTTCATTTTCAGTACATTTTTTAGCCCTGTACATTATTATATTACATAGTTAATATAAAGTATTTGCCATTAATACTTGTGAAGTTGAGATGAACCAAACAAACTAAATAATTCCAATAATGAAATAAGACTGTTACGTTAATTCTTATCAATTCTCCACGTAATTCAGTCAATCCTTTACGACTAGTTTTATGTGGGATTTAATTTTTTTTGGCCAACATGGAATATTTGCTACTGATTACCTACAATAATATAAAAGTATAAGCATAATCATATCTATGACAATATATTTGGTTGGAGTTATTAAAGTATACTTACATCAAATTCTATGGACAAGCGATGGGTGACAAATTATTTTCAATCTTCATGAATCATCATTAATGTTAGCTGGCTTCAACAATTCTTCAAGACAAGAAGAAAGTTCTCTAATTTGTTTTAATAGTCATCTTTTGTATCGTCTCCAACAAATACTCATTCAATTAAATATTTGACTCTTGCCAACATCATCCAAACCAAATCTTGCCTACAGTTGTATTTAAAGTTCATATAAAAATAATATGATTAACATATAATAAATATTATTTCAAAGGAAAAAAAAAATTGCATTCATACCTTTGTTGTCTCCCACACACTATTTTTTATCACATCCAGTACATCTAGCCAACTTGAATAAATTATTGGTATCATTTGAGTGGTAATAGTTACAATACATGCACTTAATGATACAAAAGCTTCTCCAAATGTTGTCCCAAATCATTAAAAGTGACACCAACTTTTTAGGCCCTTGCAATTTTATTAGAATTTATTTGGTTTGGTCCCATTCCCTTTCTGTTATTTGCAACTTGCTCTTTATCACTTGAAGATGGAGTGTCACTAGGATCTTAGGATCTTCAGTTGACATCTGAAATATGATAATAATACAATGAAGTTAGAAATAATTAGGCAACAATATTCTAAAATAGAATAACAAAAATAACAAAGAATACTAATTACAATAACATAACAACCTGTAACACTAGATTTGTACAATTATGTCCTCACAATCAATTCGAACATAATCTTCATTGTTATTCATGTAAGCATGCTCATCAAATTTTCTAAGTCATGTAAACCTCTTGGAGGTGCTTTCTATACAACATACCAATTAGATGTATCATTATTCCTAGAATAAAATACTTGTGTTGCTTGTGAAATTAAAATAAAAGGATCTCTATTGTATTTATTTACACGGGAATGAAGATTAACTAGTGTGAAACCCTCTTCAAGTTTAACATCACTTTCGCTGCTCACCTAATCGCATTTGAATAATGGAACACGAAATTGATAATAGTCTAAAAGAAGAATTTCCCTTAAAACACCATAGTAAATCATCTTTTTGATAACTTGTGAGCCGTTTTTTCCACTAATAGTGCAAATAATTTCTGCTTCAATGGAAACACCACTATCTTAGGTAGATTTCTCACTATCTTTTATGCAATATTGTTTCCCATTCACAACATAATTTGTATGTGACATTGCTTGTATTGTTGGTCCAAATGCAAGCTATTTCAAGGTGGTTGATATAGTCAACCTACTTGCTTCAGTAATGACTTGTTTTGTAATATTGTGAGTAAGATCGTCAATAATAAAAAAGTCAAGTAAAAATACGATTGATATATCATTAAAGTATGTCTACCCATCTTAGCTTTAAACCATGTTATAAAACCAGTTGTATGTTTCTTTTGCAGTAAAATGGGTCGACTTCCAAGGCTTGCATCTAAATGTTGAAGCTCTTGAAGGTGCATGCTAATAGGATGGTTATAAAATAGAATCACTAATACTTTTTTATCTAAGTTATAAGTTATGCATAAAATTATTAATACTACTTACTTTATGTACGGTTCCACCTTTGCACTATTAAACAATATACATCGATGTGCAATGTATAGCACATTAGAAGCCATCGTCATAATTGTCCCTGCAGAAATATAATGCCCTTCCACTATATTTTCATACACCAACTCCTCATTTCTATTATCCTTATCACCTATATCCACCGCATGTGGTATATACTTATAACCTACTACAAAATTACATGCATTCGTTTGCTAGATAGCATTTAGCTATGCATCCCTTGGGTCGTGGACGATTTCGTACATATCCTTTCAATACCTTCATATATTTATAAAATGAATACATAAAATTAAGTTTAAAAAAGCTAATTATAATTAATGTTGATACATTATATATCATAAATAGTGTGTGAAAATACATTTAAAAATGGTACATCCAACGATATTGCACCGGTCCACATATTCGAGATTCTCTTGTTAAATGAATTATGGGATAAACCATAATGTCAAATAAAGAATGAAGGTAATATCATTCAAGCATGTACATGGTAATTGCCACTTCATCATCTAATAAAGTGTGGTGTCGCAGGTAAAAAAAGTTTATCTCTACACTCTTTGATATGCAGCTCATGCTTAATCCCAAGATCTTGTAAATCTTTACGAGAGTTAATACCATATTTTATTTTTCCGTTAATATTCAATAGTGTTCCAACAAGACTGTCACAAATATTATTTTCAATATGCATCATATCTAATTTATAATGCAAAGATAAATCCAGCAAGAAATTAAACATATATATATGAATAAAAATTAGAATAAAATTAAAATTAAGAAGTTACTTCCCAATATAGTAAGAATATTGATATTTTCTTCTATATGTGATGACATTTTCTCTTCCTCTTTTTGTTTTTTTTTCCCCCAATCATTTCCAACTTTTGCTTATCCATTTCTTCTTTCCCATTGAACCATGATTTGGTTTTTTGGAATATATGATTCATTAGAAAAAATCGAAGATGGCTCATGTACACATTCTTATTAATAAATTTCAATCATTCATAAGATATATTCAACCCATATACAGGGCAAGACTACTCACCTTTCACACACCAGCCTGCCAAGTTTCCATAGGCAGGAAAATCATTAATGGTCCACATCAAAATAGCCTTTAAGTTGAAGGAGGAATTAGTAAATAAATCATGAACTTCTACTTCTACATACCATAACTTATTCAAATCATCTATAAGTGGCTGCAAGTACACATCAATATCATTCTCCGGTTGCTTCTTTTCCGAAATCAATAATTTAGCATCAAATTTTCTTTAGCCATACATTTCTATGGTGATAAATTGTATATAACTAGTGTAACATCCCGGATTTTGGATAATTAATTTTGAATATGTGAAAATAAATTTTGTGATTGGAGGGGGTGTAAATGTAATTAAATGTATGTTTATTTTTATGATTTTCAGGTGGACCAGATGGAACGCTCCAGAAATGATGCATGAAGATTGAAAACTGAGGCAGTGAGCATCGCGACCTGGTCACCGCGACCACAGATCGCGATGACCTGCTCGCGATGAAAATGGTGATTTTTGGCAGTGAGTACCGCGACCAGTCATCGCGACCACAGATAGCGATGAACTGCTCGCAATGAAAATGTCAAATTTTGGCAGTGAGCAACGCGACCATGGTACCGCGAGGTGTGCTCGCGATGAAGGCGGTGAAAACGCTCCAGTGAGTACCGCGACTTGGTGGCGCGACCACAGGTCACGACGACGGTCGCGACGACCGAAAAATATAAAAAAAAAATTTGGCTTCTCGCAGAAGCCATAGAAAACAAAACAGAAAAAAAAAAAAAAAAAAGAGAGACAGAGACCGAGAAAGAAGAAGAAAGAAAGAAGAGAAATAAGAAGAAAGAAAGAAGAGAAAGAAGAAAGAAGAAGGAAGAAGAAGAAGAGGAAGAAGAAAAAGAAGAGAAGAGGAAGGAAAGAGAAAAGGAAAGTTGGAGGAAGAGAAAGGGAAAGGAAAATAAACCTAGAACCGCGTTAGTCGAGAGAAAAACGGTATCCAGGTTGGTGTACACACGTTTCTGAAACTTAGTTTTGATAAATGTTTTGATTGTTATGGATTTCAGATATATTCGTATGGATTTGTTTATATTATACTTTATATATATATTGGTATGGATTTGTTTATGTTTTTGCATATTGTTGGATAATATTTTGCTCTTATGGATATTCATTTCAAAACCCGGTTTATAATTTTTGTTTTATGGATTTTGACTGAAATTGATATTCGTTGATTTCGATATTTTGAACAGCCCTGATATATGTATAGGGATATTTGGATATAGGAGATTGACATGTCAATTGGGTGAATATATGGCAGTACTGCACCGTGATGTATAATGTCTCTAATTATTGATTACGGATACCATTTCCTCGTAAAATGGGAAACCGACTGTGAGAATACCCGGATACCATTTCCTCGTGAAATGGGAAACCGACTGTTTATATAGGGATACCATTTCATATGAGATAGAAAACCCGACTGTAAAACCCGTAATCCAGTCCTGTACACCCTGTTATGTGTATAACGGGCCAAATTGAGAATTTATGATTAGAAAATGTTATGGAAACAAAGAGATGATATGGAACTGAATTCCAGAAAGTTTTGAAACGTCAGTTTACTTAATTTCAATAATTGTAAAACGCTTGCTATAGATATTTCTATTTATGAAACTACTGGTTTTAAGCTTTATCGTTTATTTACACTTTTGAATTTCTGAATTTACATATACTGTTTTATATTATATTACCATTTATTTTAAGTGTACACCCACTATGCAGCTTTGCTTAGCGCGTTAGTTTTGTTTCTAACACGTAGGTAATAAAGATACCGAGGACGGAAAGGACTGAAGAGGCACCAGCTGCAGAGAAGAGCTCAGAGTCACAGTATCTTTAGGGTAGTTTGTTATATAAGTATTTCTGTATATTATAATTAGATATGCGTGCATATACAGAGGATTTTGTAATTATGATTTGTAATTATGTGTTGTAATTAATTATTTTATACTTTCTGTTTTGCATTTTTTTTTTTTAAAAAAAAAAAAGATTTTAGTTACTGAATTGTTTTATAAACTGTTTGGAAATCGCACTAAACGGCAGAGTGCGCATTTCAATGGATTGAGATTTGAAGTGTTTTTGTGAATTGTTTGTGATTTGAGTTTTATTTGAAAACAGGTTTTGGAAAATCAGAAAAACAAAAGAAACTCTGCCGAAATTTTTGAAAATAATTTTTGATGGGCTCACTCGAAAAGATTTTTAAATTACAAACTATATGGTTTTCAGTTTATAAACAGAAATAAGAAAGTTTTGAAAACCCGGTAGCACTTCCTGGGTCGATCCAGCCGGGTCGGGTCAGGGGGTGTTACAACTAGTACCACTGGCCAACAACTATATGTAGAACTTTGGTTTTTGTAAGGATTAAATCTATCTGCAGCTAAACCAAGTCATCAAATTGCATGACTCCAGTGCAAAAGATGGCCATGTGTCGTCCATAGTCTTCCATGCTTCCGAATCAACGACATGGCGCATCTTTCCATCCTGACTTGTATGAGTAGAATGTCATGTCATGTCATTGGTCATTTCAGGAGATTTGAACATTCTCATAAACATTGGTATAATTAGAAAGTATCGAAGTACTAGGGGCACTCCCTTGTAGATGTGTTTAATACTTTTATTTACTTTCCATCGAGAAGTGCCACATTTTGGACCTTTTTTATGATACTCCAACTCCTTTCTAAATAAACAACAATCATTTATGCATGCGTGGATTTTTTTCATACCCTAAATCAAACACTTTAAGCAATTTTTTGTGGAGTATAATGAATCCGGTAGTACATTATCATGAGGCAACATGTCTTAAAAGATCCCAAGAAGTTTATCAAAACCCTTATCAGAGAGACCATGTGTAGTTTTATATTTGTATAAAACTACAATAGTCAATAACTTTGTGTATTTTGAGCAACCTCCATACAACAGAATATCAACATCTTCTACAATATGAATAAAGTCTTCATCTCCTATCTTCACATCCGATTCAATATTATCATGATATTCTGTATTAGCATCCGTATCATTCTAAATGTAGTTGATATTTTTTTCAATGGGTGTGGAATTAATTGGATTTTTCCTATGAAAAACCCAATTAGTGTATGTAGGATCTATCCCATGGATGACTAAATGTTCATACACTATCTTAGTCGGATGTCATCTGCGGTTTATGCATTTTATACAAACGCAAAGAATCATGTAAGGATTCCTTGAATGTCTTTGGGTAGCCTTAACAAAGTTTCTGGCACCATCTCTATATTTTTTGCTTACTCTAAAGTTGAAAATAAAAAAAGAAATTGAAAAACTAAACTTTGTCAGTACTTGAATTCATAAATCCTAAATCTGTATATTTAATAAATTTAGGGTAATAACTTCGAAAATCTTAACCATTCTTTTTCCATTTGAATACAGAATTCACTGTAATATATCCAAAAAAAAAAATTATGAAATCACAAGCAATAAAAAGCGAAAGATATTTAACATGAACATCATAATTATTAATGTGATTTTCAAGAATCCAGTTGCTCCTCTCTATATAAACTTATTGACTTCTCGACAAGCTACATTTAGTAATTTGAAGCAAAACTCACTGGTAACTAGAAGCAACACGGATGGAAGCTGCTTCAAAAACACAACTCTCTTGCCCTTAAAGCTCCTCGCAAGTACAATCAGCACTGTACCGGTAGTAATACTAGCTCTAACCAATCATAAAACATAAAACAAAAGGAAATAAGTTTCAGAGACACCTAATGTAAAATCTCACTTTTTAAAATTTATTTTAAATTATTATAAAGGGTGTATTTGAAATCTTTTGAAAACTTTTAAAGAATGTGTGAGAACGTAAAAGATATATTTGAAAAGTTGGCAATTAAAATTGTAAATTGCTAAAAGTTGAGGGACAAAATGGAACTTTTACAGTTCTATATCTATTCATCTTCATCTTCTTCGCGACGCCTCCCCTGTCACCATTTTCTCTCTTTTTTCCAAAAATTTTCCGCCTACTTTGACTTTGATTTCCGACCACGTCCGACCTCCGTTTCGATCGTTCTTGGTTCCAATAGAAAGCTCTTACGACATAGAATCTATTAGTACCAACTTTGAAGATTTTCATGGCCGTTTGAGTCTCCGATTTGGTAGAGAAAGTTAGGGATTTTTCAATTCGGAAATCCTCCGATTCCGGCGATTCTAGCCATTTTTCACTCCGGCCACAATTATAAACATTTACGATGGAGACGAGGCGAACAAAACCCGACCATTTTTGGAGGTTGCCGAAAAGTTTTCAAAAAGTCACCGCCGGCCGCCACGTACGGCGGGGGTAAGTTTCCGACCTCCTGATTAGAATTTGATTCCGAACACGTTTACGTATTCGTTTTAAGTGTAAGATATTATTTTGAGGTTAATTGTATTATATGGCCGCTGTATATAAATTAAATAATTATATTCTCGTGTAGACTTTACCGATCGGGATAATTAGGCTTGAAATCGAGACCACTGCGAGTAACTGGTAGCTTACACGAGGTAGAGGTTTCACACTTAAATTTTTAGAATATTTTCCCTATAAGTTTTGGATATAAATTGATTGTGAAAGTTTGAGAAAATCCTTATTTAAATTGTGGAATTGATTTGAGAAATAAATTGGAATGTATTGTGTGGAAAATATGATTTTTATGCAGGTTTTATATTTTGAGATTTTTATAAAAACAGCCGTTATGCTGCCGAAATTTTATTAAAAATGATGAATTTACATATGGGATGCATGGTAAGTTTATTTAAATTGTTTGGTGATTTTAAAATGGTAACCGTCCTAGTCATTATATTATATATATGTTATTATACGACTTTATGTCGGGGACTGCGCAGGGTATTTTCTGGTACGTACAACTTGTATATGAGGTTAGTACCAGGGTCACGGTGAGCCAAATGTTTTCATTTCAAGTATGAATGTTTTATTTAAAATGATAGGTCACCGGGTATGACTAATAGACGTGTTGATATTACTTTCTGAAAGAAAGTGTTACTGTTACTTAAAATTTTGTGAACGTATTTAACCATGCAGGATTATCCCATGACTTTATAAAAATGATGTTTTCCACATACATTATTGGGGATTATACCCTACTGAGTTTTAGCTCACCCCTTTTTATTTTCTTTCCCCCTAGGGAGCGCCCAACGTGGATTAGAAGATCGTTAGTTGAAGTGGGTGAAGGCTTGTGAGATCTAAGGATTAGATTTCTAATATTAGTGATTAAAATTTATGTTATTTGAGATTTGTATTGATTAAAGGATTTGTACTTGTTATAGACCTATAAAAATGTTGAGATAACTCAGTTTATGAGTTATGTATGTTGATATGCAAATCTTTTAGTTGTGGATGATTAGGACTTTATGATTGAAGCATGTTTCAGTATGATTATTATCTTGAAAATTGAATCCATGAATTCTAACGGGTGATCACATATCTGTAGAGTTATTTGGTGTTGACTTTTGAAATTTGGAAATTTTTTTGTTTGTAAACAGATTTTCGTTTTGTTTGATACTCCGGAGTATTCAAATAAATTAATTGTGGTTTTTATGAAATTTTAATAAAGTCAAGATTAGAAACTATTGATTTTATTTACAACTCTGCCACGGCCTAGGGCCCGGGTCGTGACACCTAATAACACAAATGTCAAAATTCTCTAACTAACTAACATAAAATAAATAAAATGAATAACTCAAACAGATAGATATACTAAATATAGATCGGGACAAACGGCAACAAAGAGAGGGCCTGAGCTTGGTGGGTTTTGGCTTGCGCTTGTTGACGAGGGTTTTCTTGACGTCGTCATCGGCAGGGTTATGAATAGTGCCCTTATGGCAGGCAAAATCTTGATGAGTTATATTTCTGTGAAATCCATAAATCCTATAATAATTCAACCGAGTAACTATCCAAATAATAATTAAAAGAAAATCCGCTTTGTAAGCAACGTGAAACACACCCGTAACTGCCAAGTGAGCCTACAAATCCCATCATCACAAAAAATCTAAATTCCATGCCAAAAACACTATCAAAACAATCTTAAGTAATCCCTAAAGTATATACTAAACGATTAACTGCTTCAAAAAACATAAAGTGGAAACAAATTGCTACCTTTAAATCAACACCACAGAACCAGTTGAAGCCGACGGAAAATGCTCTCAGCATGGACGACATCGATCCTTTCTTCTAGTGATGTTGTCAGCGACCACTCTGCTGGATGGGTTTCTCTCTCTAGTAATCGCGGATTCTCTCTTATTTCTTAGATAGTGTTAGGAAGAAAAGTGATTTTGGAGACTTTTAGTTTTGGGTAGTGGATTTCATCATCTAATACGAGTCTAAACCCCCCGCTATGGGTAATGTTTTATCTACTACGGACCTTTAAAAGCCCCTAGCGGATATAAATACCAAAAACGGGCCCCTCTTCGATGCCGGTAGTGGATAACCTGTGATGGATACCCTTTTTTTTTCTTTTTCTTTTTGTAGTGATCATTCCAGCTTGATTAATGTGTCTAATTCCTGTAAAAAAAAAAAAAAACTCGTTAAGAAGTGCCAACGGGTGTATCGGCTAATACCCTTCGATACTTAAGTTAGTTCATAAGACTTTAAATCCCGAATAGTACTAAGTTCAACTATTGATTACTAAAAGCTTCAAAATCTTACCTCTCACCTTTTCCATCTCCCTTTTATATACATGGTTTGCTGTAAGTTGATGTAAGTTGATGTTCCTACTCTTTTAGACTCCGATCCATGAGGTAGATTGGCTGGGAAATATTTCGATAGTTGAAATGCCACGTTACCATAACATATTTAAAAGACACGTGTCACACTGTCGCATTGGGCGGGTGGTGATCTATACTAACAATTTGAAAACCTAGAAACTAGAGTATTATGATCATAACCTTATATGTGCATTGCACACACATAATATTCATATAACTAAAAGGCATAATTGATCAGTGGATTTCTAAGTGTCAATTTGCTGCATATATAGCATAACCTGGCGGTCGAGTTAATGTCAGTTTGCGAGCTGTGTGACATTTCTCTCCTACATTGCATCCAATATAATATCACAACCCTTCCTTAGTTCATTGCTAGTAAATATATCTTCTACATGTAGCTTCTTTTTAATCACATCAAGATTAATTTTTCTATGTCACCTAAATACAAAGCTTAAAAAGTAAAGGAAAAAGCAGCTCACATCCATAAAAGCGAATATTTGTTCATGAGCCAAAACGAGTGTGTTGGTCTCTCATTTCATATGCACATTTTCGACAACGTAACCCCCGAGCCTTGCCACTACCTGTTCCACATCATATAATCACCTAATAAATCCACCCACCTTCTCAAAAATGAATTAACTAGCTAGCACCATTAATGAGAAACAGCAATGTAATCAGATCCACCATTAACACAGAACAAACTGGTCATACTGATCAAACTGATCACATTAATTAAACTAAGTTAATTAGTTAACCCCAAATTAACAAACTAAATTGACCAAGCTACATGAACATTCTTACACAATGATATATATATTCTGTCAGGAAAGCTGATCCGAAAAAGAAAAAAGGACAAATTCTAAACGATTCAAGAAAGCTTACTGTGTGCAGTCGAGCCTTGTAGTAGTTTAATTAGACTCCGGAGTTTATACATCTGCAAGAAAAAAAATAAAATATAAATATATATGTGTGTATATCTTGTCTCCTAGGGTTTTCTCTTTTGTGTGTGGAACATATATATATATATATATGTGTGTGTGTGTATGTATATATATATATATATATATATAGATCTAAATTTTTAACGTACACAATTTACACTCATCATGGATCGATGTTCGATCGGTTCAAAGACTTCTTGAAAACCCTTCTAGTCATGATCCCAGATTGACCTAAAAAAGAAATATACAGTTTACACTGATTCATTAACCATTTTATAAACAAACAAAGAAAGATGAGAGATTTAGAGATTTGAGTACCATATCTACCAGGGTGTGTGTGTGTGTGTATATATATATATATATATATATATGCGCGCGCGCATATAGAAACAGATCGATGTATATGAAGAAACAGCAAGAGAGATCAGTGTGATCAGCGCGTGATCAGCGTGAGTGAGTCTGCAGTGAGTGATGAGAGTCAAATATCCAAAATGGCATTCACCTGCAACTACACCTGCACCTTCTTGCTAGCTCTCTCTAGACTCTAGCTACCTCCAGATCAAGTCTCATATACACATAAGATTTTGATTTGCTAGTTTGTAGTTATAGATAACATACAAGGTGCAGGTGCAAATGCAGATAAAGGCTACATCTTAGCAGATATCAGCGCTAGCTAGCTATAGCTGCCTGAACCACCACTCCTGGCCTCCTCATGACCAGATCAACAACATATTTTGCTTGGCAGATGGTGGCAACAATTCCCAAGTGCGATCTCGAGGAAAAAGATGTTGTATTTGTGGTTCACAAGTGTGAGGAAAGATTCATATTTATTTATATTATTATTTTACCAGGCAGAGAGTTGAGAGCCAGGCACAAACAGAGAAAAGACAGATTAAATTGATCAAAACGTCCAATGCGTTTGTCTAATTAAATACTTCAAATGGATAAGGATTTGACAAGCTCCATTATAATGTCCACTGTGTCAAAAAAGAGCTCCATTAATTATAATGTCCCTCTGCTTTTAATTTCTGTCTTCGTCGTCCTTGTCCTTGAAGATGGAAACCAGTTGGTGTCTGACCACGTGATCTAAACCCCCCCCCACCACGTGGGATTCCATGTTTCCACGAATATAGGAGTGCCACGTGTAACAATCCACTTGAATTGACTGTGGAACCGCGTGGTCTGGCCTTTGCCTTTTCCTGTATGTGATTCGGTAATCTTCCGCATAATATTCCCAATCACTCGTAGCGAAAATACTGGGTGCACTGATGTATCAATTTGATATTTGTATTGGACCACTTAAGTATTTGATACTTGGTAAAATTAATAAAAAAAAGTATTTGTTTGGCAGCCTTTTTTCCTTTCTCTCTCGCAATATTTTTTCTCTCTTTCATTAAAATATTTTTTTATGTTGGTATCAATATTTGATAGTCAGTAACACATGCTGATGATGTACCAGTTACACCCAAGACTTTCTCCACTCGTAGAGGAACCCAGAAGCTAACCTGTCACTGGGGCCTCTCCACTCTCTTCTCTTGCTCTCTTACATGATAAAGACAATATACTGAAAATTTTAACTCCTCAATTTTCATTAGACATTACATATATGTTATTTTCTTTATTTCCTTGTTTCCAGTTTGTTTGTAATGAAGTTTGTTTCTCTTTCAAAAAAAAAAAAAAACAATGGTCAGATGCGTACGTATTGGATTGATACAACAAAATGGCAAGTAGCTTCATAAAGTTGTAGGTACCAGTACCACGCATCATCAATTAAAATTCGATTTTATATCAAGGTTGGTTTTTCTCTGGTTTACTGCTTCGAAGAAAACTTCACATACATATTTCATAGGTTATTGCTAGGGCTGGCCAATCTCCAGATATCAAACATTACGTACAAACTTAATTTCTGCCATATATAATTATAAACCTACTTAATATAAAAGATATTAATTCTTTAATTTTATTGTATCATACTTTTATAAACAAACCTCACTATAACTATTTTTTTAAATAAATTAATTTAAAATGTATATATTGAATGGAGTATGCTTATTAAATAGGTGCAGATACATTTTTGAGGAGTGTAAATATCGATACTCTTGCTTGTAAAGACTAAAGAACTAATGCGTTTTGAATCAAGTTACTTTTTTTTCTTTAAATGCTAAAAAAATTAATGAGGATTCCTTACATTAGGTATGTGGATATTGATAATCTGTTATTTATGTAGACTACTGGATCTGTAGTTGATTGAATGGGTAACTATAACCTGTAAGATTAGCAAATGAAGATAGTAAGATCGCTTAGGAACCGAGCTGGTGACGGCCAAAAGAACTCCGACACTCAACCAGTAGCGTGGTAGAGTGCTCAGCTATGTGTTACCTTAAATATGTAAGATCTGCTTTCTAGGAGAGCTTATCCAAGGAGGTGACATGATGTGTGGTTGAACGGTAACCTGCGGTACTTTGGCATTTAATACGTCTGACTTCTCTGATAATAAGGTTCTGAACTCAATCAGTTTTATTATAAATGTTTGTCAGGTGTGTCGCAGGTTGTCAGACTGCGCTGACGAAGACCGTACTGTTTATCGCTGACAACTCACTGACAGCCAATTAATGAGCTGTGAAAACATTGATAATGCTTAAATTATTCTTGTTACGGCCGAAAACCTTTTCGGCGGTTTACTCCTATACGACATCGAAATACCTTTTTCTTTTAGAAGGCCGCTTGTTGTTCAAACGACTGCGTTTAATTATCAAAGATGACGTAGCGGTCCTCGGCGAAAACCACCCACAACAATACCCCCAAAATTTCTAAGAAATGCTTCCCTTTTTTGAAGAAATTTACCTAGTAAGGAGAATCTTTGAGAAACTTTGATTAGCTTCTAAGTATTGCAACGGTGTATCCTAAGAAGAAAAAGATGGCTTTTTTAAGTGAAACAGTGCATTTCTGAAAGTGGAGGGTGTCCCTTTAGTGAAGTGGTACGTTTTGAAGATGGACGGTGTCCCTTTAGTGAAGCGGTGCATTTTGAAGATAAAGGGGTGTTTCCTTCAATTCTAGACGTGTTGTCCCAGTTCCCAAATAAGACACTAACTGGAATCATTTACTTTTGAATTTCAAACGGTTTGGGTTAATGCAAGGTCGGCGGGTTCATCTGGGTTGACACGTGGCCTTACCCCGTTGGTTTCGATTGGCAAGTCTCCAATGCCCGAGGCGTTAATCATTACCTCGGCTAATCGAGGTACTCTTATGAGTCGTGCGATCTTCTGCAGATCAATGGCTGGGGATTTATCAGTGGGTTCTATATATATTCACCCCCAGTGATTCTTTCAAGTTTTTTACTTCTGGCAATAGTTCTTCCATTCTTAGCAAAGAGAGAATACTTTGAGAGCTTAAGAGCGGTGGGTCTTCAAAGTTTGGTGGTGTGAGCTTTCTTCCCCGTGCATTCATCCCTTAAGTCTCCTGGTGAGTTCTTTCGCATCCTTCCTTTTTTTTCATTTATTTTTTCTTAAAAAATGGATCTCGCTTCATGGCTTCGTGGTAAACGCATGCTAGAAGAGATCGAAAGAGATGGCTTTCTCCTTTTTGTCACTCGCCGAGAACCCATTCCTTTAAACATTGATTATTCACATATGCAGGCTCCGAACGCGTACCCCGAACCTGTCTTTGAAGATTTGTTGGCGATGACTTCATCTTTAGAGGAAGCAATGTCCAAGCGTTCTTCTCTCTATAGCGACTAGATGCCAGACCTAGTCTGATGTTAGTGCGCACAAGCCACAATAACTAATCTTCTCAAGGCAAATCCCAGCTTCTTGGACTGCGAGCCAAACGTGGTCACCAGTTCTCATCTGCTTCACTACAAGGAGTATTACGAGCTTTTTAACGCGGTGAAGCTCATATTGCCTGATGAGATGGCCGCGTGGAATCCTCCAGGCATGATGGTCACCGTTTACGAGCTAATATTAATTGTAGGGGTGATGCTACCCCTTCAACCTTTTATCGCGCGCTTCCTCAGCAATTTTGATAGTTCTGAATGAACATAAATGAGTTGATATTGAATTTGAGAAATCATATTATGAAATGGCTCTGATATATATGAACATAGATATGGATATAGAAGATTGACATGTCAATTGGGTTCACTTAGCAGTATTGAATTGAGATTTCTGAGATTTTAATGATTATGATACCACTCTTTGGATTATGTGTAGCCACCGTTGTGGACGGTCCTAGAGTGAAGACATTTCCTTCAGGCAGTCGTCATAGGGTCCGATGCCAGAAATGATACATGTATAGGGATACCATTTCATGCTAAAATGGGAAACCCGACTGTATATAATTCAGCGAGTAGTTCCCGTTGGGTTCCAGTGCTGAACAACCCATAATCCAGTCCTGAAATTATATTATATATGTTAGGAGCCCGACATGAAAATAAAAATGTGATTTGAATTGAAAAGTGATTTAATTTGAAAAGTGATTTGAGATTATTAGTGAAATTATGAAATTGATATGTTATTTAAAAGTATTTGACTTGATTTGAGCCCCATAGTTGAATATTTATTTGTTATTTATATTTCTGATAAATTGATAGAAATTGTTATAGTATTTGTAAATTCAGTTTTGTGTACACCCACTAAGCAATATGCTTAGCGTGTTGAGTTTCTCACGCGTAGGTAAAGGAGATTCCAAAGAAGTTAAAGACTGAGAAGAGTTGAAACTGCAGGAGCAGAGACCGGAGTCACATCATTCCTGTATATTTGGGTAGCTATTTTGCATTTAGCATATATATTTTAATTAGCATGCATATACAGTAAAAGTTTGTAAATGTGTGTAAAAGTTTGGTTTTGTCCATATTTCTCTAAATTATTATATTGAATGAAAAAATGGGATTTATTATTTTAGAATTGATATTGATTATATATTTTGAAGAAATGATGGGAGAAGTCGCACTGAATTTGGAAGGGTGCGCAAAATGATTGAAATGAAATTGAAGTGTAGAATTTTGATATATTATGATTTTATTGTAAACAGGTTTTTGGAAAGTCAGAAACAGAAGAAACTCTGGCGAAATTTTCAGAAATTTAATTGGGTCATAATTAAAGTTTACATTTTAATTTTAAAAGTATGGTTTTATTAAAGTGAAGTAGAGATTTTAGTATATGGTAGCGCTCTCTAATTCGATCTGAGCGGATTGGGTCAGAGGGTGTTATATTTTAGTGGTATCAGAGCGAGGTTCAGGCGTTTCTAGACCAAAGAGTCATTCATTGTATATGAATGCATTGTATTAAAAAAAAAAATTGGAGGATGTGACTCTAACCTGCAGAATGTCTCTTCTGTCTTATATAGGGTGAAAGAAAGAAAGAAGATATGGAACCTTCTGGAAGTGGAAATAGAAGCAGACCTAGTAGTCATGTCAGCATAACTGGGGGAGGTTCTAGAGAATCAGTGGGTCCCAGAGTGGCTGGGCCAGAAATTCAGGGTCAGCCTGCAGTACTACAGCAGGTGACAGAACTTTTACAGAATGTGGCGAGAGCAGCGCCACGGAGGTCAGCCATAGAGCGGTTTTCCAAGTACAAACCCACATACTTTTATGGCAAGAAAGATGAAGATGCATCCGCTGCAGAGGATTGGTTAGAGCGAACATAAAGAATATTTGAGCAGATGCATTGCACACCTGCGAAGAGCTTGAAGTGTGCAGTGTCATTAGTTACAGGGAGATGCATACCAATTGTGGAACTCAATCAAGCGAACAGTTTGGCCAGAAGCTAGAATTTGGGAATTCTTTCTGAGGGAGTTCAGAGAGAAGTATATTGGCCGAATCTATACAGATAATTTGAAGAAAGAGTTCATATATTTGATGCAGAGACAGATGACGGTCATAGAATACGAGAGAGAGTTTGTCAGACTGAGTAAGTATGCACAGGAGATGGCCTGAATAATTACATACGAGTTCATCTTGCAGCATTAAGGATGGAAAATTTTAACAGATTGGTGGCAGCCGCCCTTGATGTAGAAAGGGTCGAAAAAGATGAACAGGTTAGGAAAGACAGAAGCCAGCAGAGGCGAGCTCCCGAACAATCTAGTTCTTATCAGTCACCGAGTAAGAGATTTAGAGGACCTCAGATTTTAGGTCAAACGTCTCAGCAGAGGTAGGGATCCAGAGTCAGATCAAAACAGCCAGCTGCTTCAGTTGCCAGTACCCCTCGGAGCACAGCTAGGGGACCAGCCCCAACTCCATACGTACATTACGAAAAGAATCATCCAGGAGAATGCTGGCGAGTCATAGGAGCATGTAATAGATATGGGTCCCATGACCACTTTTTTAGAGATTGGCCGAGAAATCGGACCACATCCACACCTGCTCAGCATTCGGAGAGATCAGTTCCAGCTGCTTCCCGAGGGATGAGGCCCACTCAGTCTAGAGCCGAATAGAGCAGTCACAGGAGGAGTACCGGAGTCCACCAGTAGATAAAAGACTCGTACTCCAGCACAAGCCTATGCCATCAGGGCTCAGAAGGACAGAGATGCACCAGATGTAATTGCTGGTATGATTTCTATTTTTGATACTACCGCAATTGCATTAATAGACCCAGGATCCACCCATTCATATGTTTGTGATGTATTGTTGAAACAACAGAATTTAAAAACTGAACCTACAGAGTATGAGGTGGTAGTTATTAATCCGATAGGCCACAGTGTGGTAGTAAATAGAGTGTATAGAAATTATCCTATTCGGATTCAGGAGTACGAATTTTCAGGTAATTTGATGGAGTTGTCATTCCGTGAGTTTGATGTTATCCTAGGCATGGATTGGTTATCCAGATACCAGGTAGTTATCGATTGCAGATTGAGACGGGTGATACTCAGAACTAATGATGGCACAGAAGTCACAATAGTGGGTAAAAGGAGGGATTATCTCTCTAATGTCATTTCAGCTACTACAGCCTGTAAACTTATCAGAAAGGGTTGTGAGGCTTATTTAGCCTAGGTGATTGATTCCAAAAAATTTGATTATAAGATTCAGAATATACCCACTGTGTGTGATTTCTCAGATGTATTTCCAAAGGAGCTCCCTGATTTGCCACCTCAGAGAGAGGTTGAGTTTGTGATTGACGTGGTACCAGGTACTGCACCAGTATCAATAGCTTCTTACAGAATGGCACCAGCAGAGCTGAAAGAATTGAAGATGCAGTTACAAGAATTGCTGGATAAAGGATTCATCAGACCCAGTGTATCCCCGTGGAGAGCTCCAGTGCTATTTGTGAAAAAGAAGGATGGGTCACTGAGATTGTGCATCGATTATAGGTAGCTGAATAAACTTACTGTGAAGAATAAATATTCGTTGCCTAGAATCAATGACTTATTTGATCAGCTGAGAGGAGCTACTGTCTTCTCGAAGATTGATATCAGATCAGGGTATCATCAACTGAGGGTAAAAGATTCTGATATACAGAAATCAGCATTCAGAACACGATATGGGCACTTTGAGTTTGTAGTTATGCCATTTGGGCTGACAAATGCACCTACAGCCTTTATGGATCTAATGAAACGGATATTCTGATCGTACCTGGATCGGTTTGTGGTTGTGTTCATTGATGATATCCTGGTATATTCACAGACGACAGAGGACCATGACAGACACCTCTGAGTGGTATTGCAAATTCTGAGGGAGAAGCAACTATATGGTAAACTGAGTAAATGTGAGTTCTGGTTGACTGAAATTGTATTTCTGGGCCATATTATATCAGCAGAGGGCATTAAGACAGATCCCAAAAAGATTGAAGCAATTATGGAATGGAAGCTTCTAAAGAATGTAACAGAGATTAGAAGTTTCTTAGGCTTGTCTGGTTATTATCGACGGTTTGTGAAGGGATTCTCATCCATAGCAAATCCGTTGACCAAGCTACTATACAAAAATGTCAGATTTGAATGGAATGACAGGTGTTAGGTTGCATTTGACAGACTGAAGACAATGCTAGTAGAGGCTCCAGTCCTAATTCAGCCGGTTTCAGGTAAAGACTTTGTGATATACAGTAATGCCTCACACAATGGTTTGGGTTGTGTGCTGATGCATGAAGGCAAAGTGGTTGCATATGCGTCCAGACAGCTGAAAACTCATGAACAAAACTATCCTATACATGATCTGGAACTTGCAGCCATTGTATTTGCCTTGAAGATATGGAGGCATTATCTGTATGGTGAAAAATGTTACATATATACAGATCACAAGAGTCTGAAGTATCTGTCTACTCAGAGAGAGCTCAATCTGATACAAAGATGATGAATGGAATTGATTAAAGACTATAACTGTGTGATTGACTACCATCCATGGAAAGCTAATGTGGTAGCAGATGCTCTGAGCAGAAAAGTATTATTCGCCCTAAAAGCTATGAATGTCCAGTTACAGTTGAATACAGACAATGCCTTGGTAGCTGAGTTGAGATGCAAGCCAAATTTAATTCAGCAGATAGTAGAAAAACAGAATCAGGATGAGAGATTTCTGATGATATGTAGACATATCCCAAAGGGGAAACATCCAGATTTTACAGTCAGAAGTGATGGTATTGTGTGTTTTAGAGACAGGATATGTGTTTCAAATGATGAAGAATTGAAAAAGATGATCCTGACCGAGGCACACAGTAGTCCGTATTCAGTACACCCAGGTAGCAGTAAGACGTACAGAGATATGAAGACTCAGTACTGGTGGTCTAGTATGAAGAAAGATGTGGTAGACTTTGTGAATAGATGTATGACATGCCAGCAGGTGAAAGCAGAACACCAGGTTCCATCAGTTTTGCTACAGCCCATATCCATAGCTGAATGAAAGTGGGATCGCATCACTATAGATTTTGTCACAGGGTTACCTCTTACCCGGAGTAAACATGATACAATTTGGGTGATAGTGTACCAATTGACTAAGTCAGCCCACTTCTTACCTGTCAGAACAGACTATTCATTGGATAGATTGGTTGAGTTGTACATTAAAGAAATGGTCAGATTACATGGAGTGCCTGCATCGATAATATCATACCGAGACCCGAAGTTTACATCCAGATTCTGGAAGAAATTTAAGGAAGTTTTGGGTACTCGATTAAGCTACAGTACAGCTTTCTATACACAAACTGATGGACAATCAGAGAGAGTTATTCAAGTGCTCGAAGATATGCTCAGGAGTTGTGTGATTGATTTTGTAGGAAGCTGGATCGATCACCTTCCGCTAATTGAATTTGCTTATAATAACAGTCACCAGACGAGCATAGGGATGGCACCTTATGAAGCACTGTAACATCCCTAATTTTAAAAAATTAATTTTGAGTATATGAATATGATATTTATAATTTGAGGGGTGTAAAATGTAATTAAATGTATGAACCAATTTGAACCAATGTGTAAAGACTGAGAAGAGTTGAAACTGCAGGAGCAGAGACCGGAGTCACATCATTCCTGTATATTTGGGTAGCTATTTTGCATTTAGCATATATATTTTAATTAGCATGCATATACAGTAAAAGTTTGTAAATGTGTGTAAAAGTTTGGTTTTGTCCATATTTCTCTAAATTATTATATTGAATGAAAAAATGGGATTTATTATTTTAGAATTGATATTGATTATATATTTTGAAGAAATGATGGGAGAAGTCGCACTGAATTTGGAAGGGTGCGCAAAATGATTGAAATGAAATTGAAGTGTAGAATTTTGATATATTATGATTTTATTGTAAACAGGTTTTTGAAAAGTTAGAAAAATAGAGAAAACTCTGGCGAAATTTTTAGAAATTTAATTGGGTCATAATTAAAGTTTACGTTTTAATTTTAAAAGTATGGTTTTATAAAAGTGAAGTAGAAATTTCAGTATATGGTAGTGCTCCCTGATTCGGTCTGAGCGGATTGGGTCAGGGGGTGTTACAGACTCCTTTGTCGTCGTCAACTCCTTCATGATTTCTTCTTCACGCATCTTCGATATCTCCAACAACTTCTCTTTTTGTTCAATCTTATAACACCCCCTGACCCGACCCAACTGGATCGACTCAGAGAGCACTACCGGTTTCAAAACTTTTCTTAACTCACTTATAATTTGAAAACCGTTGAAAACCAAATGAATTATATATATAAATTTCTTTTAAAGTGAGCCCATATAAACTATTTGAAAAATTTTGTCAGAGCTTCCTCTGTTTTTCTGACTTTCCAAAAATCCTGTTTTCAACAAAAACTTAAACAATATAATTTCAACACTTCAAAATTTCTTTCTCAATCAAATGCGCACTCTGCCATATATTGCGATTTTCCAAACATTTTCAAATAAAACAATTCATAATTAATATTTACAAACCTTTGAAAAAGAAAACATAAACCATAAAATAATTATTTACCAAAACATAGATATAACACATTTACAAATTTCTGTATATACATACGTAACTGAATATATTATACAAAACTATATAACTACCCAAAAGTATGGTGACTCTGATCCTCAGCCTGCAGCTATCACCTCTTCAGTCTTTTCCTCCCTCTGTATCTGTGTTACCTACGCGTGATGAAATCAACGCGCTAAGCAATAATGCTTAGTGGGTGTACACTAAAATAAATTTCAATATAATATAGACAATAGATCTAAAATTCAGAAATTCAGAAATATATATAGAACAAACATTATATTTTAAATACTGAAACTATATAAAGTAAAATATTTCAAAAGTTTCTGGGTTTAAATCTCAATAGCATTTCCTTATTTCAACATTCAAATTCATAGTTTTCGGTTCTTAATTGGGCCTCTGATACATATTACAGGGTTTACAGGACTGGATTACGGGTTATACAGTCTGGTTTCCTATCTCAGAATGAAATGGTATCCCTTTAGTCACAGTCGGTTTCCCATTTCAGAATGAAATAGTATCCGTATTTTCACAGTCGGTTTCCCATTTCAAAATGAAATGGTATCCGTAAATCCACAGTCAGTTTCCCATTTCAAAATGAAATGGTATCCGTATATAATCATCATAATCATCAGGAATATTAGTGCAGTACTGCTAAATGTACCCAATTGACATGTCAATCTCTTATATCCATATTTCCCCCTATACATATATTAGGGCCATAATTCAGGGTTTACAGATATTGTAAATTATTCAATTATTCAATATGTAACACTTCAAGATATTAATAAATGGAATTTATAACAGTATATTTCGAAAATTAAAATTATTAAACTCGACATAAATTATTTTTTTCTGAAATTTCAAAATCATTTCAAAGATTATTCATAAAAAAGTTCAATCAAAACTTAAGAATAACAAAAAATATTTCACAATTATTTCAATCAATATACGAAATACGATTATACGAAATTCATAAATGTGATTCTAAATTCTTTGAGTCAATAAATGATATAAAGATTTCAGAAACGTGTGTACACCAACCTGGATACCGTTTCTACCACAGTCTCGTTTCTGAATTTTCTTTTTACCCTTTTCTCTTTCTTTCTCTTCTTCTTCTTCTTCCTTCTTCTTCTTCTTCCTTTCTCTTTCTTCTTTTTTTTCTTTCTCTTTTTCTTTTTCTTTTTCTTCTCCGGTCTCTCTCTCTCTATTTCTCTTTGCTTCTTCGTGAAGCTTCTCACCACCTCTTATTTTTTTTTATAAAATTTCAGTCATCGCGACTGCTCCTCGCGACCTGTGGTCGCGCCACCTGATCGCGTTGCTCACTGGAATATTTTCACCGCTTTCATCGCGATCAACCATCGCGGTATCTGGTCACGTTGCTCACTGCCCAAAATTAACATTTTCTCCGCGAGCTGCTCATCGCGATCCCTGGTCGCGGTTACTGGTCGTAGTGCTCACTGCCTAAAATCATTATTTTCACCGCGAGCTGCTTATCGCGATCCGTGATCGCAGTGACTGGTCGCGGTGCTCACTGTCAACATTTTCCTTCTCTTTCATGAACTCTTCCTGGACCGCTCCACCTGGTCCACCTGAAAACCTTAAAAATATACATACATTTAATTACATTTTCCACCCCTCAAATCATAAATATTATATTCACATACTCAAAATTAATTCAACCATACTTTTCATATTTATTTGAAATTAGGGATGTTACAAATTTATTCTTTCATTAACTTCATCCTTTCCATGCAATCTGAAATCTTCTTCTCTTGTTTCGAATTTGTTTCCTTTAATTCTTCAGAGATCTTGATTGCCTCATGTCTTTTTCCTTCAAGAGATTTCACAGTTGTTAATAAAGAAGAGTTTGATTTTAGTACCTTGATGTTCGTCTTGTTGAGCTTGTCAAAATAATTCTTGAGATCATCAAATTTAATAAATTCTGCTTCGGATTCATTTTCAAACTCATCACTAAAGCTATATCTCTCAGCTTTCTGATATGACGCGACACCTGTAAAACAATTGCTTTCATTCTTTTTGGCATTGGCACCATTGAATCCACTATTGGATTTCTTGCCCTTGAGGAACTTTTTCAATCCCCTCACAATCATTGCCAAATCTTCATCATCGTTGCTTTCTTCAGCAATTTCTGACTCATGCACTGTAGACTTTAAATAAATCCCTTTTTGTTTATTGATGGGTTTGAGATTCAACTTAAACGTTTATAGATATCCTATCAATTCATCTACTCTCATGTTGTCTACGTCTTTGCATTCTTCAATAGCAGTGACCTTGGCTTAGAACCTGTCAGGCAAAGAGCATAAGATCTTTTTAATAATATCAGAGTCAGAATATTGCTTACCAAGTTCAAAACTCGAGTTGATGTCCATGACCTTTGTTTGGAAATCAAGAAAGCTCTCGTCTTCCTCCATATGCAAGGCTTCAAATTTCGACGTCAACATTTGAATCTTTGATTTCTTGACCGCCGATGTTCCTTCAAACGTGGTTTGCAGAATTTTCCATGCCCCCTTGCTAGTTTCACAATTCTGGATATGCATATATTGATTTTCATTAACACCATTAAAAATAAAGTTCAAACCTTTGGAGTTCCATGTTGCATCAAAATGCTCCGTTATATTCCATTGTGATTTCGGCTTTATGGATACGACTTCTTCAGCGTTGGTAACGGTTGGAGGGGAATAACCATTTTCAACAATCATCCAGACACGCTGGTCATTAGCCTTTAAATAAGCCTTTATGCGTGCCTTCCAAAATGCATAATTCGATCCATCCAAAAGTGGTGGTCGAGTACTTAATGCTCCTTCTCTGATCATTCCTGCCATAGAATATCAAACAAAAACAAACAAACAAATCCAACAAAATATTGAGCCTTGGATCCTAGCCTATGTATATCTAGACTCTTGCTCTAATACCAATTGAAAAACGTGAATTTGTGTACTATGGCAACCTAGAGGGGAGGTGAATAGGTTTATTAATAAATATTTGTGAAATTAAAAACAGTAAACCATTCAACATATTACACGGAGATTTTTAGCATGGAAAACCTCAACATGTCAAAAACCACGGGACCAACTCGTAGGCCACTTAACACATCAACACAAATTTCACTAGTTGGGATATCGTTTACAACTCACATTGATTGACCCCTCAATCACATGACTCTTGCTATAACCCAATACTACCTACCCGCAAGCCTTTTACTAACAAACCCTGTTGATGCTGCCCAGAGACTCCTCGCGCTCAAGGTCATTGGAAGCTTTCGTAAGGTCAAAGTAACAATAACCCCCACTATTATGAGATCAGATCTATGTGCTCAATAAAACATGATTAATGAAATAACAAGCATGATCACGGACATGTTATGAATAGGCTATGCAATTATGCTCAATGCTAAGATAATAGCCTATAAAAATACTCTCTCTTCTCTCATAGTAATATGAAAACAATGAAGCATCAAAACAACAAAGACATGTAAAAGGAATAAAATAATTCAATGAAGAAACATAGAGAGCAAATAGTGAAGCTTAGTAAAAGAGACTTACTTGGCTTAAGCTTAATGAGACTCAAAACTAAAGCTTATTATTTATAGAGAACATTAGAAGCCCTAATTCTAATTGTAGTAGGAAATAAACTCAATTAAGGCTTTCTAATTCAACAAGGAATGTAATTGATATTTTCCTATAATAAAGAGATATATTTCCTATTAACTAGAAGACTAATTAAATAGGAGATCTCTTGCTTCCAAACTCAATAAACTAATCATTGATGGACAAGGAATCATTAAACACATGTAGGAATACTTTAGAGGGCTCAAAACACTTAGGGCAACATTGTAGCACATTTAGGGTTTGGCCAAGACAGCTCTCGCACACCAGAGGCATATGGCCACGCTCAAGGCGTGAGGCTACTGCCTGGGACACATGCCAAAGGCATGTGGCCACGCCTGGGGCGTAGCCTTGCTGCCCCGTTTCGCCCGTTCAGTTGTTTCTAGCTGCATTTGACTCCTCTTTGAGCTAAACAAAATCGGAATTTTTTTCGTTCTTCATATTGTTGGAAAGATACGGATGTCTAGTTTCATTCCCAAAAAACCAAAGACCAATTAGATGTCTAGATAAAAAGTTATGCCCATTGAAGCATCCAAAGGTTAGATTTTCAGGAATACAAAAACATGGAATTAAATTCCGAAACTAAACAAAACAAAAAAAATAAGACTCAAACACTTATAAAACATTTAAACCAACATGTTAGCACTCAAATGAAGATGCATAAACATTTTAAAAGTGTGTGTGTGAATCTTATCTAATCTCAAGAGTAAAGATTATCGTTTCTTCAAAACTTACTTTTAAGCACGATCTTGAGTCTTCTCAGAAGCTTTTTGTCTTCGTATGATTTCTTCGAATCTCATTATGCTCGAATCATACTCTAACAAAGCTAACAAAGAATTACATAAAAATGTGTTTTGCTCACGGAATCACAACCAACAAAATAATGACCTTACATCATATCCCTATGATATTTGTTCAATAGCCAGCAGTATGGAAACAAGCAGAAGAAGAAACCTTACCCATTGCAGTCAAACACACATGGATGACCCTTATAATCGACTATCTAGTCAACGACAGCCTACCATCTGACAAGAAAGAGGCACGTAGGGTTAAAGTCAAAGCTGTAAGGTCATCAGTAATCGAAGGAAAGCTCTATAATAGATCATACTTCGGACCTTACCTCAAGTGCGTGGAATTGACTGAAGCTCAACAAATACTCAAAGGTCTACATTAAGGCAAATGTGAGAACCAGACAATTGTCAACAAATACTCAAAGGTCTCAAGCTAAAGGTCAAGCTGAGTTGACTAACAAGACAATTGTCTCTACCCTAAAGAAACTGCTCAACCAGTGCAAGAGCAAGTGGGAAAACAAACTACCACGCGTCTTGTGGTCCTACCGTACGACCATAAAGACTTTAACTAGGGAGACACCATTCTCACTTGCCTACGGATCAAAAGTGGTCATCCTCACAGAAGTAAACTTTCTCATATACCGATTCGACCACGCGACTGAGGAACAGAACAACCAAGAACTGACTAGAGAACTTGACACCATCGACGAAAGGATAGACAAAGCTCTACTACGGCTCGTGATCTACCAATAAAGGATCGCTCGACACTACAACAAGAAACTCTGAGTTCGAACTTCAAGATAGGCGACTAGGTCCTACGACGAGTCTTCCAATGAACTACGGAACCAGGAACAGGCAAACTAGGACCGATAGGGGAAGGTCCCTACCAAATCACTAAGGTAGTCGAACAAGGCTCATACAAGCTACAATGCATGTATAATGGAGATATCAACAATAGTCGAAACGCCATCCAACTCAAACTGTATCATTTCTAAAACCCTTGTCTTTAAATTCTTTCTTTTATTTTATCTTGAATAAAATAAAACTGACTTAGGCATCGGAAGGCCGTTGGCAAATCCAACGGCCATCCCTAACGCTTTTCTATATAGGTTGATGTAGCACGACCATCCCGCATTCAAGGAACTTGTCTCTCATCAACCACAACTTAAGCTCAAGACTAGTCACTCGACTAAACAATGTTATTACAAAGGGTTAAGTGGGTCATGCTCGACCATTCGACTTAAAGTTCAAGTGTGAAATCAAAGGAACCACACTTAAAATGGGGGCAATATCATTATTTCTCAAGCTCAGCTAATCTACTCTACAACAAGTTCGATCGACCCCCTCGGTTATGAACTTCCCTGATAAGCTTAAACGAGATAAAATCACTCAACACACGTTGTAACATCTACTCGATTCGCTCAACCAACACAAGTCTCCAAGACTTATCAACAATACAACACAAGTCTCCAAGACTCATCAACTGTATTTTACCTTTGCATTTTTTACTTAACTAAGTCAATCACTCTTCAATGTTCTTAGCACTCGACTCAGTTGACGGAAAAGTACATAATATTATTTCAATAAATTGATCGATAGATAATCATACTCCTTCCACACTTTGTCACTCGACCAAGTCGAAGCCATGACTCTACCATGATATCTGCTATCACTCGGCACAAGTCTAATATCGAAATCGTGCGTCATTCGAACTATGACATGCATCATATGTCATCTACAAAATTGTTGCTTGACTAGTCAAATAACAATGATATTTAGAAAGTTAGAACATTCAACCAATAGACCTCATGTCATAAAGTCATATAGAGAAAAGGTTGCAAAACTTACTAAGTATGAAAAAGGAGCAATCATACATTCAAAAAAGTGATAAACCGTCTACAACATCCAACCCTCTAGGGGCAAAGACTACATTCAATGTATTTTTTATAAAAATACAAACACATCAAAATTCAACAAAAAGAAATACAAGTTACATCTACTAAGCTTGAACATTCGAGGTAGTCTTCTCAGTGTAGTCGACTATCTCATCATCACTCAAAGTTAAATCGGGAGTTGGTAGGTTAGTCGACCCTATATGTAGATCAGCCTCAACCCCCACATCCTGGGCAGGGGCATCACCCTTATTTGCCATCAGATAAGTCTCCCAGGACCAAAATCTCTGCATCAGAATCCCATTCGCTCGACTTCCCATCCTTGAATTCACGCATCAGGTCGGCCATGATCTGAAGAACTATATCACAAGCAATGTTGTCGCACCTCTCGACCAACTCCTCACATTCTTCAGTCTTGTCTTTTAGCTTAACAGTCAATCTCTCGACTGTTCCTTTCAACTTCTCGACCTCCTCCTTGAGGCTAATGTTCTCATTTTCTAAAACTAAAGCCTTAGTAGAGACCTTAGCTGCAGTTTTCTTATCCTCCTTATTCGACTTTGTCATATGGTCGACATCGGCTCTAGAGACGTGTTGCTAGTCTTCAGCTCCCTAACTTTCCTTAAAGCTTGCATAAGCTCACTCCTCTTAAACCGTTGGCCTCGAGCAACTACATCAAAACAAATAGAAAAATACTGAGGTCAAAATCAATAAATAGCAAGAAGAAAATATAATTTAAAACAAGACAATCTACCTGAAAAGTCTAACTAAGGGCCCAAGCAACAACCTTACTTAGACCCATACCCTTCAAACAACTAACGTTCTCAGGAATAAGCAAATGTTCAACTTGGGGCATGATCGACCTAAAATCGGAATGAGTCGATGCTCTTGATGGAAAAGAGAATGCAACTTAGCCATCATCCTCACTACTCTCTTCAACTCTATTCCTCTTTTGAGCAGTCGAACCCAATTCGACTACCTCCTTGCCACGAGCAATTAAAGGCATAGGTGATGGATTGACTAACGGCTTATTTTTCAAGCTGGATTCTTTATCATTCCCCTTTCACTCTACTCCTTCTAGCCTATTGCTTCTTCATAACTTTCACTATAGTAGGGACTCTCGGAATGTTTAACATAAGGGCTTCTGCGAAATTTTTCTCATCGTCAATGATAGGACTTATAAACTATGTACCAAACAAGCACTTGTTACTCTTTCTAGCAGTAACGAACTCGACCAAGTGCTTGACTAAAAGGAAAGGGTTACCTCTCTCATCGAGAACAAAATAACTCTACAATCTACTGTTGTGAAGAGATTGCTCGTTCAAAATTATCTTCTAACTGTGTTCTTTTCAACTGTAAGATAGTATTACGTTGGTCCGCTTCACACGATCAAGACGCTCGAGTGCTTGAGCTCCTACTATAGATGCTACAAAAGAAAGAATAAGATCAACTACATTAATATCACACATATGTATACAATCAAACAAATAAACACTTGACGGAACTAATACCCACAAGCGCTCCTTCAATACGAACACATCGACACTCTCTCTATTAGGTTCTCAACCAAGTCTCCTCTAGTAAAGAAGTACTTATCTTTCCAAAATCAGTCATTCATATTTAGTTCAGTAATAAGGTGCTCCATGTTCGACCGTAACCCATATATATATATATATATATATATATATCTACCTCGCTCCCTCTCATGCTCATTGACGGAGTATGTATAGAATAAGTCAGATAAACCAAACTTAATCAATTCCTTCTCACAAAGGTGCTCGATTGCCAATAGTATCCTCCAACTATTTATTAAAAGTTGGCTTGGTGCGAGTTTATAGTAATCCAATAATTGACGAGCTAAAGTAGGCATGGGCAGTCGAAGCCCAATCTTGAAAATGATTTCATAAAAGCACGTCCAACCAGGAACTAACCAATCTGGACGCTCACCCTTCCTTAGCAACCTCAAATCAACCAACTCTGGTATGCCATAAATGAACCTTATACGCTTCAAATCATCCATATTCAGCCTACTAAAAGGATCAGATTCAGGAACTTCAAGCCTTTACTCTGCTCAGATGGCCTTACACCCTGATCTAAAGGCATGGGTTGCTTGACTGTTGCCCTTATGACAGTTTGTGCGACTACTGTTATGCGAACTTATTCATACATAGTCCATGGAACTCTTTCTACTCCTTGCTCTACACGAGCGTAAGCCACAGTCACTAAAATACCCTCGGCTGCTAACTCCACCCAAGAGTCGCTCGACACGCCCTCTCCCATATGTACTCACTTCAGACCCATGGTCCGACCTCTCGTAGCTCAACATCTACTATGATCTGTCGAGTAAAGTTAGCACTCAGTTAGTAAATGGAAGAATCAAAACTGCATTCAATTACCATTTGATTGTCGATCGTAAAGAATCATCAAACAGCTGACATGTCACGGTCAACCAAGAGACCGTCGACTGACCAAACAATTGACAAGTCACGGTTGACCAAGTGACAGTTGACTGTAAAGAATCACCAAATGGTCGACGAGTCATGGTCAACCACTTGATGTCGATTGACTGTCGACCGTAAGGAATCATAAAACGGTCGACGAGTTACAATCAACTACTTGACTATCGACCGTAAGGAATCACCAAACGATCTACGAGTTATGGGAAAAAACTTGACCATCGACTACCTATTTCTCTCCCGTACGACCATTTTTTGAAATCAAACAACTCGACCGTCTACACTTGTTAACACTCGACCAACCCAACAAACAAATTATTCTTAGTAATTTCTAAGTCTAGAAAATCGAAAACACAAAGGTTAAACAAAACCCACATGAAGTAATCTAAGAACATGTCAAGAACATATCAAGAACAAATCAAAGACTCACACCCAAAAAGCAAGAACTTCAAATCAAAACAAAAAAACTTGAAAAAATAAAGTAAAGAGAAGAAAAACTCATCAAGATTCAATAATGGAGATCGAAAATCAAAGGAAAAGCCTTGCAAAAACGCTTGGAAAAATGCCACTTGAAGAAGGCATGCACACTTTCTCTTTCTAAAAGAAAACTAGTTACAGAGTTTTGAAGAAAGAGAAATAAAAAGTTGAAATAAAGAAGATGAAGTGGGGAAATGAAGAGGCAGAAAAGCCAAAATAAAGTCAAAGGCCTAGGTGATGTGTCACCTATCTATTGGATACATTATCCCATAACCGTCAAAATGCAAAACGAAGCGTCTCCACCACTTCAACACTCAAAGGACTGCCACGTGTCATACGTATAACACTACTCGAACCTACCACTTCGGTCGACGCACAGTAACGCCTTGAACCACCTCAAAGTTCCATCGACTATACATATAGTCGATGGTCTCTACAATCGACCAGTAAACGTTCCTTGAGCTACCTCATAGTTCCATTGACTATGCATATAGTCAATGGACTCTACGGCCGACGCTCAATGATGCCTTGAGCCACCTTAAAGCCCCATCGACTAGTCGATGAACTCTACGATCAATGCTTGACAACGCCTTGAGCCACCTCAAGGTTCCATTGACTATACATATAGTCGATGGTCTCTACGGTCGACCATTAAAATGCTCATTGAACTACCTCAGATTCCATCGACTATACATATAGTCGATGGACGATGGTCGACGCTCAACAATGCCTTAAGCCACCTCAAGGCCCTATCGACTATACATATAGTCGATAGACTCTATGGTCGATGCTCATCAAACGCTTATTGAGCTACCTCGAGATTCTATCAACTATGTAACATCCCCTGACCCGACCCGACTGGATCGACCCAGGGAGCGTTACCGGGTTTTCAAAACTTTCTAAATTCACTTTATTTATTTCAAACTATTTAAAATCGTAACAATTTGTAATTCAAAAATATTTGTCTAGTGAGCCCATCGAAATACACTTTTTAAAAATTTCGGCAGAGTTCCCTCTGTTTTTCTAATTTTCCAAAACCTGTTTTCCACAAAACTCTAATCAAATAAAATTCACAACAACACTTCAAATATCATTTTCAATCAAATGCGCACTCTGCCGTTTAGTGCGACTTTCCAACATTCAAAAATAAAATAATTCATAATTCAATATTTACAAACAATCTACAAATGCAAAACAGAAATCATAAGATTATTTATAAAACATATATATATATATATATATATAAACTCTTCGAAATTTACATACTTCTGTATATGCATGCTTACAGAATATATATAAACAATATAACTACCCAACTGTAGTGACTCTAGGACTCTGTCAGCAACTCTCTCTTCAGTCTTTGGCCTCTTTAGTATCCCTTTGACCTACGCGCGATAAAAACGACGCGCTAAGCATATCGCTTAGTGGGTGTACACTAAACTCATAAATAACTTTTCATAATAAACTCATAATAAATACCTTTTTCATAATAAAAATATCACAATATACGTATTTCAATTCCAAGCATTTACAGAAATAAAACGGGTGAAATTGATTCAAAGAAACAACTCATTTCAATTTAGAATCCATATAAAACCAATTCATAAACTAGGTTATACTCATAAACGTATAAAATCAATTCCAAATTTCACTTATAAACATATTATTCAAATCACTTCAATTCTGGCCCTCTAGAATACTCAACATATACCAGGACTGGAATATGGGTCATTCGACCACAGTGACTGTCTGTCGAACATAACTCCCACCCTAAGACGAATCCTAAGAGTGGTACGTATCTCCCTACTCTAGGACCGAGGGTTCGGACCCTAGAGAGGTACATATCTCTCCATCCCAGGAACGAATCCTTAGGAAGGTACGTGTCTCCCTACCCCAGGACGAATCCGTGAGGAGGTACGTGTCTCCCTACCCTTGGACGAATCCATGAGGAGGTACATTATTAAATCATCAATAGCAATGTCAATGTCGGTGCAGTACTGCTCACTGAACCCAGCTGGAATACCAACCTCCGATGTCCATTTCTATGTCTACCTATCCTAGGGCCGTTTCAATACATTTTTCATATAACAATTCACAATTCGAAATTAAACATAACTAATATAAAACTTTCGATCAATATTCGGAAAACATATATTCAACGATTTGGTCATTTGAACTTCGGAACAAATGATTTCAACCTAATCAACAATCAAAATACAATAAATACAATTAAATCTAAATTAGTCAATCGAAAAACAATATAAACATATATTTACTAAATTATTCAAAACTAAAATATAAATCAAAACACATAAAAATATCGAAAACATGTGTACACCAACCTGGATACCGTTTTACTGATTCTACGTCCTTTTCCTTCTGAGTTTTTCTTTTTCTTTTCTTTCTTTTCTTCCTCCTCTTTCCTTTCTCTTCTTTTCTTCTTCCTCCTTTCTTTCTCTTCTTTTCTTCTTCTTTCCCTTCTCTTCTTCTTTCCCTTCTTTTTCTTTTTTTTTCTTTCTTTTTTTCTTCTTTTCTCGTTTTCTGCTCTCTCTCCCTCTCTGTCTATTTTTCCATGGCTTCTATGAGAAGCCAATTTTTTTTTTATATTATTTCGGTCATCGCGACCGTCGTCGCGACCTGTGGTCGTACCACCAGGTCGCGTTGCTCTCTGGAGCAACTCCACCGCCTTCATCGCGATCACACATCGCGGTATCCTGGTCGCGATGGTGGTCGCGATGCTCACTGCTAGGATTTTCACTTTTTCGTCGCGAGCCAGTCAGCGCGATCTGTGGTCGCGGTGACCAGGTCGCGTTGCTCACTGCCCAAAAATGTCATTTTTCGCCGCGAGCAGCTCATCGCGATCTGTGGTCGCGGTACTCACTGTTCCAATTTTTCACCCTTCATGCATCATTTCTGGACCGTTCCATCTGGTCCACCTGGAAACCATACAATTAAACATACATTTAATTACATTTTATACCCTTCAAATCACAAAATTTATATTCACATATTCAAACTTAATTCTTCGAAATTAGGGATGTTACAAACTATACATATAGTTGATGGTCTCTTCGGTAGACAATCAAACGCTCCTTGAGCTACCTTGAGTTTCCATCGACTACATATAGTCAATGGTTTATTCGGTAGATGCTCGATCATTCCTTGAGCACCATCAAGGTTTTATTCAACTACACATAGTCAATATACACCTTGCTTGATCAATATAGTGTCGCCTTCCTCAAGGCCCGGTCGAAAGACATGACAAACTTCTTAATATAAGTTCAAGCCTAAAAATCAAGTTGTTTATAGGTAAACTATAATGGCAAAAATAAGCACTCGGCCTAGTTATCAAAAGCCCAAAATGAATAAGAGATATAAAGCCTACTTTATAAGCTCATGAATCCAGGATATATCGAAAAGAACTAAGGCCCAACTTCTAATGAAGTTCTATTCTTTCCAAGTCTTTATATGAAGGCCCAAGACCAGTTAGGCCTAATCCAGAAGGATCAATATGATCTCAATCCCAAACCTGACTCCAACAGGCCATCGGTTCAAAATACAAACCGAGTCAAATGGTCTATTGAAAATCTCGAGATTTGGGCCTAGAATCACAGATCTTATCTCCCACCAACAGCAGTAATGGGAATAGAAGAAAAAGGGACCATCACTCTAAGTAAAGGGGTGATGCAATTTCATACCAAAAAAGCAATATATTCACTCTGAGGCAAGTTAACCAATTCTCAGGAATTCGGAACATTGCGGCCAACTCCGATCAACGTTCTACCAATTTTTTGACCTTCGTTCTAGTAACAATAATTATCAAGAAGTATTTATATTCATCATGTCATCATTTTGATTATCACCATCTATTGTTTACTAACTTGATCGTCGAAGTGCACTTAGCCGGCACCACCCCGATGTCCCAGGTAATCTACCGATCACCTTTTGTTTTGGTTTTACAGGTTGTAGTTCCCCGATTACCCATCTACCGTTTTCGTGGTCTACAGTTCTCCATAATTATGTTAGATAAAAGAATTTAATAATTAAATAATTTAGATTAAAATTGTTAGATGTAAAAATAGTTAGGTGTGATGATTTAGGAAAAAAAATTATTAGTTGTAGGTATAAATAAATTATATGAGTAAATTATTATTTAAAATAATTAAGAGAATGTTTGAAAAATAATTTATAAAGTAAAAAATAATAATATTTTATTATTTAGATATTGTAAAATGGAGAATAGTTGAAGTTGTGAATTTATGGAGATGGAATATTTTTAAAATATTTTATTTTGGGTTTCCAAATTAAAGAAAAAAAATGAAAAATGATTAGAGAAGGCCTTAAGGAGGAACCGTTTTCGTTCGCCAAATAATCATGGCCATTGAGACCTGATTCTCCTTCAATAGTCATGGTTTGCCCTATTGGATCTACGGAGCCATCTGTTGGGTCTCGTCGTCATAGTTTGTGACTTTTGGGCCCTTTGCTTGGGCCTTGAGTTTGTAATAAACTACTATTTTTTGGGCCCTGGGGTTTTTATAGTTAAATCCTGATGAACTTGGGCTTTTTATTCACTGCTTTCGTATTTTGGGGCCTGCAATTTGGGCCTAGTGTCTATTTTTTGGCCAACCGAGTCGTTGTACAAATTTAATTGTATCTGTTGCGTTGCAAAGACCAAGAAAATATAATTTTATTCAAAGATAGATTTCATTTTATGGAAATTTTTTGGATTTTTTTTATGAGGTTATAAAAGTTAACATATCCAAAAGTTTTTAGTATACAGTTCATACAAAAAAATTCAAAAAAAAAAATACTTTTATTATAAATATATCAATAAATGTTGTTTATTTAAATATTATTACAGAGGCATGTGACTTTATTTTTTAAAGAAACTTTATATTCTATTGTATCAACTTAATTATACATTCCTTAATATAAAAAAAATAATTTTTTTGAGCTATTACAATTAATTCGGAATTTGAGAAAGAGGACACAACTCGAACTTACAATCTCGAAGTGTAAATGTGAGGGATGAGGGCATACTACTGTGTCAATCTCATATTATCAAATAATAATAATAATTAAACATGCAATATAGTTTTTTTTTTTTTTAAGGGGTAAACATGCAATATAGTTATTCATGCTTTTTCTTCCTAGACATAAACATTACATTGCTTTTTTATTCTTTAAACACTTTTCCCTAACTTTGTACAAAATTACATTTATTTCATATTAGCACTAAATATCAAACAAATAAGGCCTTATTTGACAGACCTTTTATTTTGGGCTTTTGACTTCTTATGAACTCTTTCTACAAAAATCATATATTTTTTCTTTGTCTGGAAGAGTTTTTAAAGCGTTCTTCTTATGGAAAATCCAAACACTCTCAAAAGAGCTTTTAGGCTCAAAAAGTCAAAAGCAGACTTAAAAAATCTATGCCAAACAAACCATAAGTCTTGCTCTTCAATAATTTTCGAAGGTATAAAATAAATATTTAAAATCATTGATAAGTCTCTTTGCCAATAAATCTTGAATACATAAAATATCTTAACGTCACTACAATAAATTTTGATGACAAAATCTATGTTTTAAAAGCCTAACTAAGTAACCAAATGCGCAAAATAATTCCGGAAGATATTAAAAAAAAAAATTGAGGGGGTACAATTAAAATATTAATAACTGTCGGGACCTGTCGAAATTAATTATTAAACGAGTTGTCTGGATATCTACTCCCATGACGAGAAACATATACTTCCATAATAAGAGGCCGGATATCTACTTTCATAACGGGAGATATCTACTCCATAATAAGGGGAGAAAACTACCTACACATGTTAGTAAATGTGCATGGTGGGAATTAGACCTTCACCACTGAGGCGAGAGGGAGGTGCACTAATCACTTGAGCTATTACAATTTTTTTTGTTTTGGATAATTCGATACAAGCTATCAACTTTATGGGTACCGTTAGATGTTGTTGGATTTATACCAAAGAATTGAAAATCTTATTAGATCTTTAAAAAATCTTGCTAGATTTGGTAAAATTAGTGAATTTAATGATTTTGAGTGGAACAGAAAATATCGAATAGTGAAAAAGAATGAGAGAGAAAATAGAAGATATCCATCAAAAAATTAATAATTTAAAAAAAATACAGGGATCAAAATAATTTTCGTGTTTCACATTCACTTATAATTCAATTCTTTAGTGCACATCTCTCTTACTTTAATAATGAGGGTTCAATACCTACCATATAACACATTTATTCATATTTGTGTTTAGGTTTTTTCCCCTTATTATGGGAGTAGATGCGTTATATTATGGGAGTTTATTGTGGGAGTAGATGCGTTATATTATGGGAGTAGATTACATTTTTTTTTAATGGGGTACAATTACAATATCAACAACTGCCGGGACCTGCCGAGATTAACCACTAAACGTGCGGCTCAGATATCTACTCCCACAGCGGGAGAATACTACTCCCATAATATGGGAAAAAAACTACCCACACATGCACATCGTGAGAATCGAACCCCTCACCACTGAGGTGGGAGGGAGGTGCACTAACCACTTTACTACAAGTGAATGTGCTATGAATTGTACATTTAGTTATTAATTTTGACAGGTAAATGCAGTTATTAATTTTATAATTGTAGTCCTTAAAAAATATAATATAGATTAAAAAAAAATAAACTAGATTTATGACCGTTTAATTATTATAACAAAAATCACAAAATGAAAATTAAAATGTCCGTGAAGTTGGTTAATGTAGAAGAGCAGCCGCCAAATTCGAATTGGGCAGTTATCCGTACCGATCATTTAAAAGCCCAACTGACGCTCAATACGCGCACGCAACACGCACGTACTAACACACGTTTATCTGTTAACCATCCATCCCCGTTTTCATAACATACAGATATCCATACCATCATACATGCGCTAACTCGATAAACACATACATGACATAACTCTAACATCATAAATCATCGTCCGCTACTTGTTAGTAACTGCTCTTCACTTTCTACACTGCCAGCCTATATATACCCCTCCTCTTCCTCCACTTTTTTTCTCCGAAATCGACTCGTCAGTTACACAACAACTCAACCACAATGGCTAAGGTGAGTCAACTCGGTTCCCTAACTCGTTTTTCCATGGTTCTTTCTTCTTTCTCGTTTATTCATTTATTTATTTTTCTGAAAAATGTCTTCTTTTGTTTCTTTTGATGAATTGATTCATGGGTTTTATTTTTTGGTGTCGCAGAAGAAGAACAACCGCAATAATGAAAACAATAACAACAACAATGGCGGCGGCGGCGGCAGCGACGACAAGAACAACAACCACAATGAGGGTGAGAAGAAGAAGAAAGATGGAGGAGATGGAGAGAAGAAGAAGGAAGATAAGGGTCCATTGACTGTGGTCTTGAAGGTTGATATGCATTGTGAGGGCTGTGCCTCCAAGATCGTGAGATATGTTCGCGATTTCGACGGTGTGGAGTCTGTCAAACCCGAGATTGCCTCCAACAAACTCACCATTGTCGGGTCACTCGATCCATCCAAGATCCGAGACAAGCTCCAGCAGAAAACCAAGAAACAGGTCGACCTTATCTCTCCCCAAGTCAAGAAAGACAAAGAAAACGACCCAAAATCCGACAACAACAACAAACCAAACCAGAAGAAACCAGACGAGAAAAAGCCTAAAGAGGTTTCTTTACTTCGCGAATTTTTTTAGTCTTTTTTCTGTCAAGTAACTGTTTCCCATTATTAAATGTTTATTTAATATTTTTTAAATTAATTAATGTGATTATTATTATTATATATTAAACGGTTACAGCCTCCGGTGACGACGGCGGTTTTGAAGGTGGTGCTCCACTGCCAGGGTTGTATCGAGAAGATTCACAAGCTGGTCTCCAAATTCAAAGGTGAGCGAGACAAATCATTGCTCCGTTACGGCAACGGTGTCGTTTTATTAATTTAAAGTCACTAATTACGTCGTCGTTTTTTGCAGGGGTGAAGGATATGTCAGTTGACAAGCAGAAGGATTTGGTGACGGTGAAAGGCACCATGGACGTCAAAGCGTTGACCGAGTGTTTGAAGGAGAGACTCAAGAGGCCCGTTGATATTGTGCCGCCTAAGAAAGAGAAAGACGACAAGGAATCCAACGACAATGGCGGCGGCGGTGGTGGAGGCAAGAAGAAGAAAGGCGGAGGCAGCGGTGGTGAAGTGGATGGTAATGGAGATGGTGGGCAGATTGCTGATGGCGGCGGTGGTGGAGGGAAAATGGAGGGCAACAAAATGGAGTACATGGTTCAACCCGGGTTTGGTTACGGGTACGGATACCCTCATCCTGGAAACTATGAATACGGGTACCCGATTGGACAGTTGCCTGCGCCCCAGATGTTTAGTGATGAGAACCCAAATGCTTGTTCTATCATGTGAATTTGTTTGCATAGAGAGAAGGTGTTAGCTCAATTATGGATTTGATAAATGATAAATGGATAAATTTGTAAATAATGATATTAGAGAGTGGGACAACATTTTTGGTTAATTGCTCTTTTAGACTCTAATTTTAGTTAATTTCGTGTTTTAATCATATATGAGATCAGTAATGGTATTTTACAGTTTATGTATTTGTTTCTTTTTTATTAGTATTTTTGTTGTCTTTTTTTATTATTATTTTTTTACTTTATGAAGAATGTTTAGTCCTTTTTATTTCTGTTTTTAATATTTTAGTGACATGTATTATTATTTTGGGTAAGTTTTTTACTCCATTTTGGAAGTTCCATTATAATATTGATTGGAAATATGAGATTATTTTTTTGAAAGGGTTTTTCATGGAGAGATTATTGAAAATATTTGTTAACTGAGTTTAGGTAACATCTTGAATTTTAAAATTAATAAAAATTAAAATATCATGTCTAATAAATTGTAAATTTCTTTTGTAAAATGATTGAAGGGTCGTGCTCTCCTTATGTATATAATGAATATTAGTATTGTGGCTTTTTTTTTTTTTTTTTACATACCACCAATAGTAACGTAATTTGAATTTAAAATATTATTAAATTAAATAAGTTTTATCTGTCAACAAAGCACACACGGTGATAGGAGCTGTAACTATATTACTAGTTAAAATTTCTATTCAAGGAAATGTAAAAATAATAATCTTTATCTTAAAAATAATTAATATAATTTTTTTTTTTGGTTATATTATTTGTTATAAGATTATAAAATTAACTCTTTTCCATTGAGGGGTAATATAATATTAACTTTAAACCTACGAAATTAAGCCCGTTATTGTCATTACATATTGTTGTAAGTTTGGCCGATAATATTTTCTTATGAGAGAATTCAAAAAGTTCATACCATTAATATCACGGTGTATAAATTCGAAACGTTTATATTATTAATATAAGGACCTGACAAAGTTAACTAATTATAGTAAATTGGTGGGGTTGTACTTTTGGAGTCTGAACCGGAGGTGTGGACCATGAAATCCGGAGCGAGTTAAAGAGGAAATATATTGAATGCAATGATGATCTGGAAGATTCTTTATAATATAACCCAACCTACCCTCACCTATTCCAATATTCCCATTTCCATTTTTTCCCATCTAATTAATTACCTTACCACGAATACCCACTTATATCAATATTTATTTATTCTATTTTTTTAAAAAAATAATCTTTATGTGTTTTTAGATGTTTTCATTTTTTTTTAAATAAAACTCTTTCTCTTAATTTGTTTTCTTCATATTTTATATATTTTGGAAGTATTTTAATAACGCCCTCTGTAAACCGGACTAAGATGTTTTACATAATAAAAATTAGGGTAATTGTGTTTAGCAATAACCTCATCAATTTTTCACACCCTTTTTCCCGATTCCTATATATATATATGTTGACGGTGAAAAATGAATTTTACAGTCAACGAAAGTCAACGAAGCCACGCAAGGTTACTTTGTGGTCTGTCGAGCCAAATGTATATGGTTAATGACGATGACCCTGCAAAAAGGGTTCTCGCAGGACCTAAGGATTTCTCGGAGAAGACTTTGGGACTTGCGTACTTCTCGTATTTATAGCCCTAATATGCTCTTCCTGTTGACCTTTATTTTGGGCATGTTCAGATGCCATTTAAGAGGTGGACAGAGAAATGTTACCTTAAACATGTAACATTCGTCTTTTTAGTGGACTACTTCGATGTCAGATGGGTTTTACTTCATTAAACGGTAACATGCGCCTATCATCGCATTTAATGTGCTTGTTGTCTCCAGTAGTCAGGGCTTCGACTTTTCCTGCAGTCAGACTGCTATGCTGCAGTGTGCCAGGACTGTTCCTAACACGTCTGACTCTTCATTTAGACTTGTTTTGATTCGTCGTGTCTCGTGTGCGTCGAAAACGTGCTCCGAAAAGACCTCGACATTTGTAAGGTTCTCGCCGTCTCGGGTAGATAGTCGACGAGGTCTCTTCCCTTCAAAGGATATCGGACGGTCTCCTTCTTAGAGTCGTGTTTGGCTGTTGGTAGAGATGTGGCTGATAGTGGTAAAATCTTACATACAACAATACCCCATAAATCTTCGAAAAGATATTATTTCTGAAGAGATTTATTTCTTTCATATGGTAGTTTTTTATTTGATCCTTGAATATAGTGGCAGGATTGCTTTTTCCTAAAAACAGGGACAAGTGTCCTCTTTTATTCTTCTTCCAAAATGGTGCGCGGCGTATTGCTGGTACTTCGTTTAAATTTTAGAAAGTGTGGGAAAATGGTCTTTTCGCATACTGGATCCTTAACTATTGAAGAGTGGCGGTTATAATGTTTTCATTTAAGTAACGTTTTTCGAGGTGACTCTTGGTTTTTGAACTTCCCATCATTGATGTGCTGATTACTTCTCTTGTTTTTTCCGAGACGTCTCTTCGGATTCTTGAACTTAATAGCCGTGTCTTGTTCGTCGGGGCCTATATATACTTCACTTATTCATCTTTTTAGACTATTTATTTTTCGTTATATCCTTCTAAGTTATGAGCAAAGGGAGAAGGTTGAAATACTTGTTTCCTCGAGCATTCGCCCTTTTGACTTCTCGGGTAAGCCTCCTTATTTGCTCCCTATATTTCTTCTTTATGGATTTGTGGATTAGGGGTATGCGGATGTTGGAGGAAATTGATAGAGATGGCTTCCTCCTTTACGCCGCCCGTCGTCATCCCATTCCTCTGAGTATCGATTATTCGAATGTGCAGGTTCCCTCGATTCCGATTGTCATGTCACTTGTGAGTTCATCTTCTTCATTGTCCGACAGTTCATCAGGGACTCTCTTCGGAATTCCCTTGGCTAGGATATCACCTTTCGAAGAGGCGATGGCTAAGGGTTCTTCTCTTTATGGAGCTCAGAGACCAGACTCCTCGGATAACAATCATCAGAAAGGGAAGCAACTTCTTTTTTCTTCGTCATCGCCCAGCTTTCTCAACACGGAGCCTAATGTGGTCACAGAGCGTCATTTGAAACGTTATAGAGAATATTACGAAATTCCAGGGGAGGTAAAGTTTAACCTTCCTAAGGGGAGGACTGCGTGGAATCCTCCGACGGGCTACGTGGCTATTTATGGCTGTGGGGTTACTCTCCCCCTTCAGCCATTTATCGCGCGCTTCCTGAGCGACATCAATCTGGCTCCAGCGCAATTGGTGCCTAATGGTATGACTTTGATGGCTTTGTGTGCCTTATGGCATGACCTGGGCTTCTCGGATCTGACCCCTCGCGAGATTCGCCATTGTTATTAGCTTCGATAATCGTCGGGTTTCGAAGGATCCTATTACCTTACGTCGAGCACTCCAAACCAATGGTTACCTATTGGCAAGGACGGCAGGAGACTTTTCGGTAAGCTAGATGTGTCGGACGACAAAAAGAGAGGCGTCATATGGGGGTTCCCTTCCTCCAACAAATTCTGGAAGGGGGCCTGATTTTTCATTGGAGGGAACTGCGGACGCAATCTTCCCGCTGATAGGGAGAGGTCTTTAAGCAAGGCGTACGCCCTCCGTTTATTCACTTAGCCAGGTATTTGGCAATTTATATTGCATTGGGCACTTTCTCAGTTTCATAATGTACTTCTTTTTACGGCGTGTGAGTCACTATTTCTTTTGTACGTAGATACTTGGAACGAAGGTCCCAAGTTAACTGACCAAGAAGCCCAACGAGTCCTGCGACTCGTCACAGCTCGTGTGTATGATCGCTGTGCAACTCTACTTTGCTGCAACAAAGCGTTAGAGCAGTGAGCATTTGATATCTTTCGCCGTGCCTCAGGTGAGTTTGTCCACGAGCGTCTTCGTAGTAAGTTTCCTTGTCCTTGTTTCTTACGTATATTTATTCATAGTTTCGCTGACTTTTTTTTTTGGTTTTCTTTTTCATTTCAAGATGAAGATCCTGTCTCCGGCCGAGAGATCAGGGATTTGAAGAACCATTTGGCAGCTTTTTGTCGGGAAAGTGGCAAGGATCTAGACAAACAGAAACGTTCTCCATCTAAGAAGACTGCTAATGCTCGAGAACAAGTCTCGGATTCCACGAAATGTCAGGGAGATGATTTGGATCGGGCTTTGGTTGCTAATGGCGAAAACCTTCCTTTGACTCGTGATGCTCCTGTGAAGAGGAGCAGGCTGATCGAGGGCTTTAACGATCCTGGCCTGGTGTCCAAGGGGACGGGTTCTCTTGGAGTCAAAGTTAAGCACGTTCTTACGGGTCGTCCTCCTTGGCGGGCAAAAAGGATGGACAGCTCGTTGGGAGCTCTAGCGCTGATCCCTCCCGTCAGCTTTATCCCTTCTCTTTCTACAAGCGCTCCTAATGCTACTTCAATAGTTGTTACCGCGAAGGAAACCCCGGTGGTGGCTGATGTCGACGCACATGATTAGGAAAAGGAACCTCTACTACGTCATTCATCTGCAAAGGGTAAGGGTCGCGCTGTTCAGGAGGATGAGGTGCCTTCGAAGTCAATATATGACGATGATACCGAAGTTCGCATTGATGTCGTTGGCGGCTCACAAGATAGTATTCCCTCTTCTACCGATCTTTCCTTAGAGGCGGTCCTTAGATGAGTGCTAAACAACGACATTTGATCCGAGATGCAAGAAGCTGCCGATAGTTTTTTGGGAGAATCTATCGAGAGGCGACTGCAATCGTTTTTTAGTTTTTCGACTAGCAGTAATTTGTCGTCTCTTTCTTTGTTCATTTTGATTTTATCGCAGGCGTTAATCCGTTTCTTTTTTATTATATAGTTTTTGCTGAAGTTTGACGCTGCGTTACGTGAGAAGGAGGTCCTACAACACCGACTTGCCAAGCTTGAGGCTAAACGAGCTTCTTTTTTCGCTAATGAAGCAGTGCTTAAAAAAATGTGGGGCGCTTAAAGAGAGGGTTGGGGACCTCGAGGATATGGTGAAGACGCTCTTATCCTGAGAGGGAGATTTATAAAGAGAGAGTGAATGATTGTGAAGATAAGCTAGAGGCTCTCGAGGCTGAGAAGGTTGCTCTTCTGTCCGAGAAAGATGAGGCGGTTGCTACTGCTAACAGTCTTCTCGATGCTGCCGTTACTGCTCGGGTGGAGGTTGAAGGAAAACTCACTCAGTCGAAAGAGAAGGTTACTGAGCTTAGTGGTACTGTTAATGTCTTTGTTCTAATCTGGAAGGGGTGAAGACTGAGATTGAGATCAGAGCCGTAGATTGTTATAAGGCCTCTCCTGCTTTTGATGCCTTTATGCATCGAGAGTTTAGGAATGGTATTAAGGAGTGTCGAAGCATCGTGGATTCGAACCTTGATTCGGAGGCGCAGAAGTTGATTGATCTCGCCATTCAAAGTAATGCTGTGAGGGCCTTGCAATCCCTTCGTGACTCCAGGAAGGTTTGGCGAGCTCATTGTCGATCTTAGGGCTTGCCTGTCTTGGATCTGCATATGGAAATACCTGATCAAAGCGGTCTTCATAAAGTCTATGCCACCAAACCTGATCCAGATGTGGATTATGAGCTGTCCAACGGGAAGGAGAGTCTTGGTCTGAGCGAAAGAGAACCTTCAACTTTTATGGAGATGGACTTTGAGGATCAGCTCTCTTTGGCTGAGTTGTCTAAAAAGGGAAGAGGTTCTCAGGACCTAGGCCTTCTGCTCTTTAGTGATTATGTATTAGAAAATGTTTATGTAATAATAATAAATCTTGTTCTTTTTGTTATGGGTGTTTTTCTTTTTGCCTTTTATCCTATATGATCTGAATATATTTAGTAACTTGCTGATATCTTCGATTTGAATGTATGTGCAGTCGAAGTAACTCGAATATGTTAGGATAGTTAGAATTTTATTTTTGAATTATTTGTTCCTTACCCCCAAGTCATGAAGGGTGGGTCGTTGAGGCACCATTCATGACTTATAGTGTGGTTAGCCTTGCTGCTATTTCTCGCCGCAGCTGGATCTTTTCGAAGAGAGTTTTATTAGGTTTCTTTAGATGACATTTCTCAAGGTGTTCCCAAATCCGTCTTGTTCTTTTCTACCGTTTATCCCGTCTTTCGAGAAGGTTTTATTAACTCTTCTCAGACGAGATTTATGGGTTCGATACAACGTTCTCGTCGTTTATCAAGTCTTTCGAGAGAGTTTTTGTTAACTTTTCTCAGATGAGATTTCTATATTTGACATAGCGTTCTCGCCGTTCATCAAGTCTTTGGAGAGAGTTTTTGTTAACTCTTCTCAGACGAGATTTATGGGTTCGATACAGTATTCTCGCCGTTTATCAAGTCTTTCGAGAGATTTTTTGTTAACTCTTCTCAGACGAGATTTCTATATTTGACACAGGGTTCTCGCCGTTCATTAAGTCTTTGGAAAGAGTTTTTGTTAACTCTTCTCAGACGAGATTTATGGGTTTGATACAACGTTCTCACCGTTTATCAAGTCTTTCGAGAGAGTTTTTGTTAACTCTTCTCAGACGAGATTTCTATATTTGACACATCATTCTCGCCGTTCATCAAGTCTTTAGAGAGAGTTCTTGTTAACTCTTCTCAGACGAGATTTCTTTTTACTGTATACTAAAAAGGTACTTGCAATGGGTTATCCATGAATGTCCATTTCCATATATCATTATGATCATCATTACACTTGTTCGTACACCTTTCATGGGTAGTGCAGTTTAAGATATTGAGCGTTCCAAGGGTGGCTAATGACTTCCCTATCTGGTCTGGCAATTTTGTAACATCTGTGGCCCGCCTGTCCGACGATGTGGTATGGCCCTTCCCATTTGTCTGCCAAAGAGCCTGCAGATTTATCTTTGGTATTGAGTGATACTTTTCTCAACACGAGATTGCTGAGAAGGAATCTCCTTTCTCTGACTTTAGAATTGTAGTACCTGGCAACCCTTTGCTGATACATAGAATTTCTTATCTGCGCTCTATCTCGGCGGCTTTCTAACTCGTCAAGATTTACTTCCAGGGCAAAGATGTTTTGAACTTGGTCATATAGGGGTACTCGAGGTGATTGGATTCGCCTTTCGATGAGAATTACGGCTTCGACTCCAAATGCCATAGCGAAGGGTGTTTCGCCTGTGGATGTTCTCGCAATCGTTTGATAAGCACAAAGGACTTCAGGGAGTTTTTCGACCCACTTGCCCTTTTTTGAGTCTAGCTTTGCTTTTATAGTATGCTTGATGATTTTGTTCACAGCTTCGACCTATCCGTTAGTCTGCTGGTATGCCACAGATGCATAGTAGTTTCTTATTCCCCATCTCCTACAAAATTTTGGAAAATTGAGATTGTCAAACCATGTGCCGTTGTTGAAAATGATAGTGTCCGGAACTCCGAATCTGTATATGATGGATTTCTTCACAAAATCAGTGGTATTATGTTCGATGATCCGAACTAAAGGTTCTGCCTCTGCCCACTTGGTGAAATAATCGAAGGCCACGATAGCATACTTTTCTTGTCCTATCGCCGCTGGCATGGGTCCGATGAGGTCTATCCCCCATTGCGCGAAGGGCCACGAAGATGTGAGACTTCTCAATTTCTCTAGCAGTTGCTTGATGTTGTTAGCGATTCTTTGGCATTTATCGCAATTGGAAGTTGTTTCTTTGGCATCTTGAAACATTATTGGCCAATAAAAACCTTGCCGCAGGGCTTTGTGTACCAAACTGTTTCCTCCGACGTGATTTTCAAAGACTCCTCCATGTATTGCCTACAGAATTCTCGCGGATTCTTGAGGGTTGACACACCTTTGTAAGGTTCTAAAGAACCCCATTCGATACATCTCGACGTCCATCATAATGTATCGCACAGCTCAATATCTTAATCTCTTAGCTTCGTTCTTATCTTTTGGGAGGATTCCCCGTTCCAAGTATGCTCTGATGGGCGTGATCTAAGTTACCTCTGCGAGGTTTACTTCAGCAACTGTGAGGTTGTCTTCCTTGCATATGCTTAGCTACGAGAGGTGTGCTACTGGTACCGTTTTGGATAGAAGAACATTGGTGGCTGATACCAGTTTAGATAGAGCATTGGCTTTTAAGTTCTCCGCTCTTGATATCTGCGTGATTATGAACTTGGTAAACTTGCTGAGAGCTCGCTGCGTTTTTTTCCAGATAGACGATCATTCCTTTTTTCTTCGCTTGGTATTCATTGCAAATTTGGTTGACTACTAGCTGTGAATCGCTGAAGATGTCTATCATGTACGCGCTCAAAGCAGGTGGCTACTCGGAGTCCTACGAGAAGGGCTTTGTATTCAACGACGTTGTTGGTTGCTTTGAAATTGAACCTTAGTGTGCATTCTACTTCATCCTGCTTTGGGGTTGTAAGAACCACTCCTGCTCCACTTCCATGGGAATTTGAGGAATTGTCCGCATGAAACTTCCACGGGTAAGTATTACTTTCTTCAGTAACGGTGAGGAAGTCGATGTTGATTAGTGGTTCGGTGAATTCGACGATGAAATTCGCTATGGCTTGTCCCTTGATCACGGTTCACGGTTTGAAGCTTCTGTCGAATTCGCTCAGTTCAATTGCCCATTTGGTTAACCTCTCTGATACTTCTGGTTTCTGCAGTATCTGTTTTAGAGGGCAATTTGTGAGTACTTTGACGCTGTGTGCCTAGAAGTATGGTCGTAGCTTTCGTGAGGCCACAATCAGAGCCAAGGCCATCTTTTCTTCATCGGGGTACCTTGTCTCGGTGGCGATCAAGGCCTTGTTGATGTAGTATATGGGTTTTGCACTCCCTTTTCCTCTCGGATGAGGACGGAACTTGTTGTAACGGTGGTTATCGAGAGATAGAGATACAAAGTTTCATTTGGTAGTGGTTTTGAGAGTATAAGGGCTTTCCCATGATAGGTTTTCAACTGATGGAAAACATTGTTGCATTCCTCAGTCCATTCGACCCCTTTTCCTTTCTTGATTGCTTTGAAAAAATGGATGCATTTATCGATAGATCTTGCAATGAATCTATTTAGTGTCGCAAGGCATCCCGTGAGATGCTGGAATTCTTTGAGCGTTTTGGGGGGCTTCACCTTGACGAAGACGTCTATCTTTTCTGGGTTGGCTTTAATCCCCATTTGGTGAACTAAGAAACCTAGAAACTTGCTTGAGGCAACACCAAAAACACATTTCTCAGGGTTCAACTTCATTCGTATTCTCGGAGGATTCCAAATGTTTCTCGCAGGTTGTGGACATGCTCTTCGGCTGTCAAGCTCTTAGTTAGCATATCGTCAAAATATACCTCCATTGTTTGTCCTATTTGTTTAGCGAACATTTAGTTGACCAACCTCTGGTAGGTAGCTCCAGCATTTTTTAGGCCGAAAGGCATTACAGTGTAACAATACAACCCCTGGTCAGTAGGGAAAGTCATTTTTTCTTTGTCTGGTACGTGCATCTTGATTTGATTATACCTTAAATATGCGTCCATAAAGCTTAGAAGTTCGTGGCCCGCTGTAGCGTCTACCAGTTGGTCAATTTTTGGGAATAGGAAACCATTCTTTGGGCAGGCTTTGTTTAGATCTGTAAAATCCATACACATCCTCCATTTCCCATTCTTTTTCTTAACTAGGACTACATTGACGGTCCAAGAGGTGTAATGCGATTCTCGTATGGATCTTGCGGCGAGAAGTTTCTCGACTTTTTCTCGAATGGTTAAGTTTCTTTCAAGATTGAAATACCGCCGCTTTTGGACCACTGGTTTCGCATCGCGATGTACCACTAATCCATGGGAAATGGTGAAAGAATTGATCCCTGGCATGTCGGCGTGGCCCCAGGCGAAGATTTCTTTGAATTTTCGGACCAGCTTTGTCAGATCTTCTCCGACTTTGGTACTTAGCTTCGCTCCTATCTTGACGACCTTCTAGGGAAAGTTTCGTCGAGAATGATGTCTTTGGTAGGTTCTACTTCGCCATCCCTTTCCCACGCTGTGGGTTCTTGCGGGTTTAACGTGAATTCCTTGGGAAACTCCACGTATTCTTCTTCCTCAACTATCTTTAACTGCTATAACTCCCTGCTATCCCTTTTCTCTTTCCTTCGGCTTTTCTTTTCAGTGATTTAGCAGACTTCCTCTTCTCTTCTGTTCTTGAAGGCGGACAGATTGATCTGCTGGGCGGTTCCTTGGTAGCCGTTTATCTCTCCGACTCCATTTTCTATAGGGAATTTGACTTTGAGATAGTAAGTGGCGATTATTGCTTTCGCCTTGTTAAGGAAAGGTCTCCCCAACAGTACGTTGTAAGGCCAACTAGGTATGTCGACCACTACAAATTCCAGTAATACAATTTTTCTGCAAGGTTTAGTTCCAATTTTGACTGGGGGCATTACTGTTCTCCATGGCCTGATCTCTGCCACGCCGAATGCTCAAAGAGGGGTGTCGAAAGGTTTCAGGTCCTTGCGCTGGAGTCCCAATTGGTCGAATACTGAGAGGTGGAGAATGTCGACTGAACTTCCATTATCTATCATGATTCTTTGTACATTCCTGTACGCAATTTGGAGTTCTACGACTATCGCGTCATTAGGTTTTACGTTCACTCTGACGCCGTCTATTGGGGTGAATGAAATGGTGTCACAATCTTCTCGCAGTTTTTTCCTGTTCCCCTGTATTAAATGTACTTCTGAGGGTCTGCTACGATTGGAAACCTCCCGGATCTCCGATTTTCATTCCCTATTGCTAATGCCGGTTCCTGGGTCGCCGTGTATAGTGTTGATAGGACTAGCTTTCAAGCTTTCTGACAGCTCGTTCGGTCTTTTGAGGCTCCGAGGGTGGTTTTGTCTCGTCGCTCCCCTCGGAAGTTCTTGTTTTTTGTCGAAGGCTCCTCTCGCCTGGCATTGGATGTCGTCGCCGTCCCTTCTCACCACAAATTCCTTCAGCTGTCCATCTCGGATTAGATTCTCAATGTGATCCTTGAGTTGGAAACACTTAGAAGTGTCATGCCCATGGTCATGATAAAAGCGGCAATATTTATCCTTATCTCGCTTCTGGGGCGCCGAGGTCATCTTCCCTGGCCAAGTCACAATTCTCTTGCTTTGTGCGACTGACAATATTTCTTCTTGTCCTTGCATTAGGGGCATGTATCGGTCGAACCTTCCTTTCATCCTCCTGACTTCTCGCAGCCGATTTCTGACTTCTCAACGGTCGTCTCGGGGTCATTTCCCTCTAAAGCGATCATTGTCCCCTTTGTTGGGATGAGTCCTTAAACGTTTAGGTTCTTTGAGTCGTACACCGTGTACTAGGTTGCCGCCCTGAGCTATTTCTTCTTCCTCAGCACGGGCGTAGTCGGCTGCTACTTCCACTATCTCCGGGTAGGTTTTTGGCCGCTGCTTCCTTAGTTGGAAAGAAAATGCCCCACTCTATAACCCGTTCGTAAATACATTTATGGAAACAGCATCATTGAAATCTTCCACTTGGACAGCTTCTCGATTGAAACGGGACAAATACACCCTGATAGATTCTCCATTTCCCTACTTGACTAAAGACAGATAGGATAGGGATTTCTTTCGCTGCACGCTTCCCATGAGCTGTTGGGAGAATGCTCTGCTAAACTGCTCGAAGTTGTCGATGCTGTGAGGGGGGAGTTGTCGAAACCAGCTTCCTGCAAGATCTCCGAAAGTGATCGGAAAGGCTTGGCATAATAATCGGTCATCTCTGGTTTGGGTGCCCATAAGTAGGGGTGGGCATTTTCAACCCAATTTGCGAATCTGATTCGATCCAATCCAAAATGGTCGGATTGGGTCGGATTACTTTCTTAAAATAACCCGATCGGATTACTTTTTTACATCCCGAAAAATAATCGAATTGGTTCGGGTTATGTGATGAACTTGAATTTCCAACCCGATTTTGTTATCATATAAAAACAAAATTTTCTCTAACCCTATTGCCTAACCCTAAAAATTCCTCCAGCCTCAAGCCCTCAAGTCCCTTAACACTCTCACAGCTTATCTTCCTCAAGTTTCACCAATCATCCTCACCCCCGCACGCCGCCGATCCCCAGTCCTACTGCTTTGCCTTGCCCTGCCCTTGCCAGTGCTGTTCATTTTCATCACCAATCTTGTAACATCCCTAATTTCGAAAAATTAATTTTGAACATGTGGATATAAATTTTGTGATTTGAGGGGTGTAAAACTTAATTAAATGTATGTTTATTTTTATGGTTTCCATATGGACCAGATGGAGTGGTCCAGAAAGATTGCATAAAGTGAAGCAAAAAGTGAAAAGGGAAGTACCGCGACCAGTCACCGCGACCTGAGATCGCGATGAGCTGCTCGCGGTGAAAAATGGAATTTCTTGGCAGTGAGTATCGCGACCATTCACCGTGACCAGAGATAGCGATGAGTCACTCGTGATGAAAAATGGTGATTTTTGGCAGTGAGCACCGCGACCAGTCACCGCGACCACAGATCGCGCTTACTAGCTCGCGGTGAAAAATGTCAAATTCTGGCAGTGAGCAACGCGACCACCAGCGCGACCATGGTACCGCAATGGGTGATGGCGATGAAGACGGTGGAATGGTTTCAGTGAGCAACGCGACCTGGTAGCGCGACTACAGGTCGCGATGACGGTCCCGACGATCGAACTTTTATAAAAAAAAAATTAAGAGACGTGAGAAGTCTCCAGAAAATAGGAAAGGGAGAAAACAGAGAGAAAGAGAGAGCGCGAGAGAAAGAAAAGAAAGAAGAAGAAGAAGAAAAAGAAGAAGAAGAAGAAGAAGAGAAGAGAAGAAGAAAGAAGAAGAAGAAGAAGAAGAGAAGAAGAAAAGAAGAAGAAGAAGAAGAAGAAGAAGAAGAAGAAGAAGAAGAAGAAAAGAATAAAGAAAAGGAAAAGAAAAGAGAAAAAGGAAAGAGAAAGGAAAAAGGAAAAAGGACATCCAGAAGAAAAACTGTGCGAAAAATGGAAATCAGGTTGGTGTACACTCATTTCTGAAAATTTTACGGTTTCAGTATGAGTTTCGATATGAACTTTCCGATTTTTGAATATTTTGATATATATATATATATCGTTTATGAAATTGACTGTTTTGTTTTACTCGTAATTTGTTTGGAAATTATATTGTTGAATTTAATTAAGATTTGAAAGTTATAATTGTTGATTGAGAGGTTTTGATATGAAATTTATGAATTATATATTACGAATATTGTTTGAAAATTTTGATTCTTGAATTTAATTTTGATTCGTGAATTACTGTTAATTATTTTGAAAAAGAATATAACGAGTTGAGACTGTTACATCTCGCGGGGCAAACCTGACATAGTCCAGTTTAGGCGAATCCCGGAGATAGACATTGTACTGATATTCATTGCTGTTACATGTCGCGAGGCAAACCTGGCATAGTCCAGTTTAGGCGAATCCCGGAGATAGACATTTCAATGTATCCATGATTGTTGTTACATCTCGCGGGGCAAACCTGGTATGGTCCAGTTTAGGCGAATCCCGGAGATAGATATTGTACTGACAGTGATGACTGCTGCATCTCGAAGGGCAAACCTGGCAAGTTCAGTTTAGGCGAATCCCGGAGATAGTCATTGCAATGTATTCTTGACAGTTACATCTCGCGAGGCAAACCTGGCTTAGTCCAGTTTAGGCGATTCCCGGAGGTGAACGTTACACCGATGTTACAGATATTGAAATGTATGATGAGTATACGGCCAGAATGGAGAACAAAAGTGAATAAAATGTTTATATGAATAAAATGTTACAAATTGAATATAATGAGTATAAAATAATTGAAAACTGAATTTTGTATGTTTTATTGATTGAATTTAGATGCTTTTATTAAACTGTTTTTATATGATTTCTTTCAGTGAGAAAGTTGAAGATTGAAATGTTTTTATACGATAATATTGGTATATTTTTATTATGAAATGATTATTGATTTTGATACTTGAGTTTAGTGTACACCTACTAGGCATTATTGCTTAGCGCGTTGATTTTATCACGCGTAGGTATCAGAGACACAGGGGGAAACAAAGAATAGAGAGGAAGTAGCAGCAGATTGAAGGTTCAGATTCACAATTCTTTTGAGTAGTTACACTTAAATTTTAATTGTATATTGTATTTAGTTAAGCATGCATATACAGAAATCTGTAATTCGACATTTATAAATAAATATTTTGTAAATAAGTGCTTTATGATTTATATTCTTTTCAAATGTTTGTTTAATTAAATATGTTTTATTTGAAAACTGTTTGGAAGTCGCACTAAACGGCAGAATGCGCATTGATTTGAAAATTTGGATATAGAAGTGTTGTAATTATATTGTATTATCTTTGTTTTAGTGAAAACAGGTTTTGGGAAATCAGAAAAATAGAGCAAACTCTACCGAAATTTTTGAAAAATAAAGTTTGATGGGCTCACTAGAAACATATTTTTAAAATACAATTGATATGATTTTCGCTGGTTTGTAATTTATAAAGTGACTTAAGCAAAATTTTGAAAACCCGGTAACGCTCCCTGGGTCGATCCAGTCGGGTCGAGTCTGGGGGTGTTACAAATCTTCCTCAAGCCCTCAAGTCCTCAACAGTCAACACTCTCACAGCTCATTTTTGTAGCCAGTCGTCGTAGCCCGGAGCCCCGCACCCTGTCGCCACAGCCTTCGTCATCTTCCATTCTTCCTCGCCGGCCGCCGCACGTCGCTAGTACTGTTGCCGCAGATTTCTTTTCTAGTCACCGCACCCTATCACCTCGCTTCATCGTCTTCCACTCTTTCTCGCCACTAGTAATTTCTGAACTTGTTCTTGGATTAATTTTGTTGTTTTGTCTGATTTGGTATTCAATTTTGCCTTGATTCGATTGTGTTGATTAGTCACAGTATTTGTGTGATTGTTTTTGTGAAGAAACAGCGGATGTTTTGTGAACTGAAAGATGATTCACAGTATTAGTCGATTGTTGATTGTTGAATTTTGTTGATTGTGTGACTCTGAACTTACGGTATTAGTCGATTGTGTTGATTAGTCACAGTATTTGTGTGACTCTGTTTTTGTGATTCATTTGCTGCTAATATATGTTTTTTGTTACTCTTATAGGTGCATGGTGGCATCACTAAAACTAATAGGCGAAAACCAAGTATATGGACAATATTTACCAAGTTTGGCGATTGCACTAGATGTAAGTGTAATTATTGTGGTAAAAATTATGGCTGCAGTTCTAAAAATGGCACTACTAGTCTATGGCATCATGTGGATCATCAATGTACAAAATATATTTGCAATGGCAGCGAAAGATAGAAACCAAAAAGTATTAACCACCCGTGCATCAAACACTTCAAACACTTGTGATGATGATACTAAACCTGTCACTTTAGATCTTGTAGCTGGGGTTTGATAAGGAATCGTGTAGAGAAGCTTGTATGAAGATGATTGTTGTAGATGAGTTGTCCTTTTCTTTTGTTGAGAAAAACGGGTTTAGGGAATTTTGTAGTGCCCTTTGTCCAAGATTCACTTCTCCCTCTAGAAGAACACTTACTGGGGATATCTACCAACTCTATTTAATTGAGAAGTCTAAACTCAAACAATATTTCATTGAAAAATCACCAAGAGTTTGCTTGACCACCGACACATGGACTTCCATTCAAAATATCAATTATATGGTTATTACAAGCCATTTAATTGATTGTGAATAGAAGTTGCATAAAATAATATTGAGTTTTGGTATGATTCCTAACCATAAAGGGGAGACTATTGGAAAACTTATTGAGTCATGTTTATTAGATTGAGGTATTGAGAAAGTGTATATAATAACTGTGGATAATGTCTCGGCCAATAAAGTGGCTATTGTTTATGTCAGAAGGAAGTTGAAAAATTGGAATGCATTCGGGCTTGTGTTAGATGGAATTTTTTTGCATGTCAGATGTTCTGCTCATATTGTTAATTTAATTGTGTTTGAGGGATTGAAAGATATGAATGATTCTGTTGCTTGTATTCGTAACGCGGTACAATATGTAAGATCTTCACCCTCTAGGCTTCAAAAATTCAAAAAATTGTATAGAACATGAAAGAATTGAGAGTAAGAATCTTGTGGTGTTAGATATGTCTACTAGATGGAATTCAACATATTTGATGTTATCAAGTGCTTTAAAATTTCAAAAAGCATTTGATAGGTTAATGAAGGAGAATGGGCGTTATGGTTTATACTTTTTTGAAAATGATAATGGAAAAAGAAGGGTTGGACCACCAAATGAGAATGATTGGAGTAAACCTAAAGTTTTTGTTCAATTTTTGCATGTTTTCTATGATATCACTGTAAAGTTTAATTCTTCTTTATCTGTTACTTCTAATTTGTTCTTTCATGAGTTGTGCTCAATTGAAACCGAGTTGACATCTTTAGCTAAGTGATGATAGTGTGTTGTCTGAAATGATTAGTTGTATGAAGTTGAAGTTTGATAAATATTGGGGCAAAATTGAGGATGTCAATAAATTATTGATCATTGCACTTGTTCTTGATCCAAGATACAAGTTGGATTATGTTAAATTTTGTTTTGGTGATATGTTTGATGATAAAAAAACTAAGGAGATGACTTGTAATATTAGGGAGCTTCTGATTCAACTTTATGAGTCTTATTAGGGAGTTGATAATATTTCAAGTAGTGATCACACTTCTTCCTCCATTTCTTTCGCAAATGTTGATATGGAAAAAGCAAATGAAAATTCAAATTTCCAATTTGAAAGACTTAAAAAGTTTAAACATTTGAAAGAAAAGAAAGATTTTGTGGATTTAAAGAATGAGATAGAGAGGTATTTGATAGAGTCCGATGAATATTTGGAAGATGAGAACTTTGATGTGCTTAATTGGTGGAAAGTTAATTCTTCAAAGTATAAGATTCTATCTCAAATTGCAAGGGATGTCTTTCCTATCCCGGTATCTACCGTGGCTTCTGAGTCTGCATTTAGCACCGGAGGGCGTATTCTTGACACATTTAGGAGTTCCTTGACTCGAAAAATGGTGGAGATACTAATTTGTTTGCAAAATTGGTTGCGAGCTCGTAATATCTCTTTAGACATCGCACCTTCCACGGACAAGATGGAGTTTTATGAAATACTTGAAACAGGTAAATTATTGAATTGTTTTCATTTAATAATGTTACATGTTTCAATATTATTTTTGTAACACCCCCTGACCCGACCCGGCTGGATCGACCCAGGGAGCGCTACTCGGATTTTCAAAACTTTCTAAATTCATTTTATACATTTCAAATCATTTGAAAACCACATAGTTTATAATTTTAAAACCGTTTTCGAGTGAGCCCATTGAAATACACTTTTTACAAAAATTTCGGCAGAGTTCCCTTTGTTTTTCTGATTTCCCAAAACCTGTTTTTCCACAACTCAAATCAAATACAAATTCAATAACACTTCAAATCTCATTCTCAATCAATTGCGCACTCTGCCGTTTAGTGCGACTTTCAAACAATTTATAAAATAAAATACTTCAGAATTCAATATTTACAAACATTCTAAAAATGAAAAACAGAAATCATAAACCAATTTAATTACAAGACCGAATTTTACAAAATGTTTACAAATCTCTGTATATACATGCATATCAATCATAATACACATCAACATAAATATCTACCCCAGAAATGTAACTCTACTCCTCTGTCTGCAGGAAACTCCTCTCCAGTCTTTTACCTCTTCAGTCTCCCTGGTACCTACGCGTTAGAAACAAAACTAACGCGCTAAGCATATAGCTGGGTGTACACTAAACTCAAATATGCAAATCATAAATAACTTTTAATAAGAAACATATCACAATATATATATATATATATATATATATATATATATATTTCAATTCTAATCATTTACAGAAATAATCATTTTAAATTCAAAATCAAACCATAAAGCAGTTATAATCACTTTAACTTCAAGAATAAGATCAACATGTAAAATCGATTAATAAAGTCACTCACTTCACTTCAATTCTGGCCCGCTAGAATACTCAATATAATTAGGACTGGAATATGGGTCGTTCGACCACAGTGACTGTCTGTCGAACATAGCTCTCACCCTAGGACGAATCCTAAGAGTGGTACGTATCTCCCTACTCTAGGACCGAGTGGTCGGAACCTAGAGAGGTACATAACTCCCTACTCCAGGACGAATCCGTGAGGAGGTACGTGTCTTCCTGCCCCTGGACGAATCCATGAGGAGGTACATATAGTCATCAATAACATATCAATATCGGTGCAGTACTGCTCACTGAACCCAGCTAGTATACCAACCTCCTATATCCATTTCTATGTCTAAGTATCCTAGGGCCGTCTCGATAAACTAGTTTTCAAATATTCACTATATTTACAAATCAACGGAAACATTCGATTTCAATAACATAGATTTTTCATGGGAAAATCAACAATATTTATGCAAGAGTCGAAAACAAGTAATTTCAGCGGAATCGTAATAATCAAGATACAATCAACAATAAAATCATTTCCATAAAATAATATAAACACATAAAAATTGAAAAATCTTCAAATTAATTGCAGATTCAACTAAAAAGACTTAATACTTTTTGTAAAGGTTTCGAAAACGAAGGTACACCAACCTGGATACCGTTTCCTTCCGACAAATCGCGTTTCTAGGTTTCTTTTCCTTTCCCTTTCTCTTTCTCTTTCGCTCTCCTCTTTCACTTTCCTTCCTCTTCCTCTTCTTCTTCTTTCTTCTTTCTCTTCTTTCTTTCTTCTTCTTTCTTTCTCGGTCTTTGCCTATCTCTTTTTCTCTGTTTTTGTGGCTTCTGCGAGAAGCCAATTTTTTTTTTATATTTTTCGGTTGTCGCGACCTGTGATCGCGCCACCAGGTCGCGGTACTCACTGGAGCGTTTCCACCGCCTTCATCGCGAGCACACCTCGCGGTACCATGGTCGCGCTGGTGGTCGCGTTGCTCACTGCCAGAATTTGACATTTTCATCGCGAGCAGTTCATCGCGATCTGTGGTCGCAGTGACTGGTCGCGATGCTCACTGCCAAAAATTTACATTTTTCACCGCGAGCAGGTCATCGCGATCTGTGGTCGCGGTGACCAGGTCGCGATACTCACTGTCTCGGTTTTCAATTTTCACGCATTATTTCTGGACCGTTCCATCTGGTCCACTTGGAAATCATAAAAATAAACATACTTTTAATTACATTTACACCCCTTCCAATCACAAAAATTTATTTTTACATATTCAAAATTAATTATCCGAAATCCGGGATGTTACAATTTTCTTTACTAATACGTTGTTCTATTTAATATAGAGATTGGATGTAACATCCCGAATTTCGGGTAATTAATGTTATATATATGTGAAAATAAATTGTACTATTTGAATGGTTGAAAATTGATGTATGAAAAATTGAAAACTGAACCAGAGAGCATCGCGACCTGGTCACCGCGACCACAGGTCGCGATGGCTCGCTCGCGGTGGAAAACGCAATTTCTGGCAGTGAGCATCGCGACCAGTCACCGCGACCACAGGTCGCGATGAACTGCTCGCGATGAAAACGTCGAATTCGGGCAGTGAGCAACGCGAGCTCCAGCGCGACCAAGGCGCGCTCGCGATGAAGGCGGTGCGAATGGTCCAGTGAGCACCGCGACCTGGTGGCGCGACCACAGGTCGCGACGACGGTCGCGGTAGCAAAAAAAATATAAAAAAAAGAAGAAGCTTCTCGCAGAAGCAAGAAAAAATCAGCAGAGAGAAGAGAAGGAGAGACAGCGACCGAGAAAAGAAAAGAAAGAAGAAAAGAAAGAAAAGAAGAAGAAGAAGAAAGAAAAAGAAAGAAGAAAGAAAGGAAAGGAGAAAAGGAAGAAGAAAGTGGAAAGGAAAAGTTAAGAGAAAAAAGAAAGGGAAGGAAAAGAAAATCGTAGAACCGCGGATTGTCGAACGAAAACAAGGATTCCAGGTTGGTGTACACACGATTTCGAACTTATTTTGATAAAAAGTTTTGATTTCGTATGTTATGAACTTATTTTTACTAAATGTTTTGATTTAGTTTGTTTAGAAACATAGTTATGAATTTTGTATGTATATTTGTATGGATTTGTGTATATATATATTTGTGTTTTGTGTAGTTTGTTGGATTATTGATGCAATATTTTACTCTTGTGAACAGTTGAAGAAAAACGTGTGTTTTCAAAATTCGATTTTAAATTTTTGTACGATTTTCCTATTTCTGGATTGTGGTTTCAAATGATATTCGTTGATTTCTGAAAACAAAGAATCGTTTTGTTATGATATTTTGAAAGGCCCTGATATATGTATAGGGATATTTGGGATATAGGAGATTGGCATGTCAATTGGGTGAATTGATAGCAGTACTGCACCGTATTGTCTCTGATTATTGATTTCGGATACCATTTCCTCGTGAAATGGGAAACCGACTGTTTACCACGGATACCATTTCCTCGTAGAATGGGAAACCGACTGTGAGAATACCCGGATACCATTTCCTCGTGAAATGGGAAACCGACTGTTTATATAGGGATACCATTTCACATTAGAGATGGCCCCGGTTCGGTTCGAACCGAACCGGCGGTTTTGAACCGGAACCTAAGGTTCCGGTTCAAAACCGGTTCCGGAACCGGAAACCGGAACCGGGACACCCGGTCCCGGTTCCAGTTTTTTATTTTTTGGAACCGGAACCGCCGGTTCAAAACCGGTTAGGAACCGGAACCGGCGGTTTCGCCGGTTCCGGTTCCGGTTCCGGTTCCATTTTTAAAAAAAAAAATTGAAAAAAAAAAATTTTGCTTCTTAAAAGCAAAAAAAAAAAAGGAACCGCCGGTTCCGGTTCCGGTTCCACACCGGTTCTAAAGAACCGGTTGAAGAACCGAACCGGCGGAGAACCGCCGGTTCCAAACCGGAACCGGAACCGAGACCCCTACGGTTCCGGTTCCGGTTAGGCCAAAAATGGAACCGGAACCGGCGGTTCCAAAACCGGAACCGCCGGTTCCGGAACCTTGGCCATGTCTATTTCACATGAAATGGGAAACCCGACTGTAAAACCCGTAATCCAGTCCTGTACACCCTGTTATGTGTATCACGGGCCAATGTGAAAATTTATGAATAGAAATGAACAGAAATGTCATGGAAAAACAAAGGAAAGATATGAAACTGAATTTCCAGAAAGTTTTGAATTACGGTTTGTTTATTTAATTTTAGTAACTGTAAACATTTGTTATAGTTCGTTTTACTTTCGAAATTTAATGGTTTAAGATTTATTATTTGTATGTATATATATACTTTTGAAGTTCTGAATTCGTATATCTTGTTTTATATTATATTACTGTTTATTTTTAAGTGTACACCCACTAGGCAGTGTTGCTTAGCGCGTTAGTTTGTTTCTTACGCGTAGGTACCAGAGAGACTGAAGAGGCCAAAGATTGAAGAGGAGTTCCCTGCAGCCTGAAGTGGAGGGTCGCATTTTTGGGTAGATATTTATGTTCATGTATAATACGATTGTGATGCATGCATATTCAGAAAGTCTGTAAATATGTTTTGTGATTATGGTCTGTAATTAATTATTTATGATTTCTGTTTTTCGTTTTCAAAATGTTTGGAAATATTGAATTGATTTCTAATCTGTTTTGGAAATCGCACTAAACGGCAGAGTGCGCAATTGTTTGAAACAGATATTGAAGTGTTGTTGAGATTTGTTTTTGAATTGATTTGTTGAAAAACAGGTTTTGGAAAGTCCGAAAAACAAACGGTACTCTGCCGAATTTTTGTAAAAAGTTTATTTTCGATGGGCTCACTTAAAATGATTTTTAAATTATATATTTTATGGTTTTCAGTTATAAACAGAAATAAGAAAGTTTTGAAAACCCGGTAGCGCTCCCTGGGTCGATCCGGCCAGGTCGGGTCAGGGGGTGTTACATTGGAATGAACAATTTATCTCCGGATATGGTTGTTGATTAATATCGTATTTGATAAGTGATTTCACATTCACGAAGGTAATTACTTTTCTTCGAAACTTTAATATTACATATTTATTTCAGTCTTATTTTAGTAAACTCCACATGTAACATCCCTAATTTCAAATAATTAATTTTGAGTATATGCATATGATATTTATGATTTGAGGGGTGTAAAATATAATTAAATGTATGTATATTTTTAGGTTTTCAAATTGACCAATTTGAACGGTCGAAAAACAACGCACAAAGAGAAGGGTGAAAAACTGGGCAGTGAGTACCGCGACCAAGAATCGCGATGAGCTACTCGCGGTGAAAATGGTGATTTTAGGCAGTGAGCACCGCGACTAGTCACCGCGACCACAGATCGCGCTGAAAAGCTCGCGGCGAAAATATCAAATTTGAGCAGTGAGCAACGCGACCAGGCACCGCGATGGTTGATCGCGACGAAAGCGGTGAAATCACTTCAGTGAGCAATGCGATCAGGTGGCGCGACCACAAGTCGCGATGAACGGTCACGATGACCAAATTTTTATAAAAAAAATAAGATGCAGTGAAGCTTCACAAAGAAGCAACCAGAAAATAGAGAGAGAACGGGAGAGGAGAAAAAGAAAGAAAGAAAAAGAAAGAAAAAGAAGAGAAAGAGAGAAAGAGAAAGAAGAAGATAAGAGGAAGAAGAAGAAAAGGAAAGGAAGAAGAAGAAAGAAAAAGAAAAAGAGGAGGAAAGAGAGAAAAGGAAAAGGGAAAAAGGAAATTCAGAAAAGAAATAGTCGGAAAGAAAACAGTATCCAGGTTGGTGTACACACCTTTTCGAAAAACTCTATGATTTTATTTTTATGTTTTGATTCAAAACTGAAATTCTTGATTTGAATTAGTTCGTTTTTCGATTAATAACGATTATATTCGAATAAATTATTTGAGAATATTGTTTGAACTATGAATATGGTTTTGAAAATATTATTGCTGATTTACGAATATTATTTTGATTATATGTTTTGTAAATGAAATGCTTTACTATAAAGTCTGTGATTTGTGAACCTGTATTGAAATGGTCCTAGGATACTTGGACATATATACGGATATAGGAGGTTGGTATACCAGCTGGGTTCATTTAGCAGTACTGCACCGATATTGATATTGATGTGATATTATGTACCTCCCTAAGGATCCGTCCTGGGGTAGGAAGACACGTACCTTCCTAAGGATTCATCCTGGGATAGGGAGATATGTACCTCTCTAGGTTCCGAACACTCAGTCCTAGGGTAGGGAGTTATATGTACCACCCCTGGATAGTACGAGCCTCAAGAGCCGGTCCTCGAGTTGGGAGTTATGTTCGACGGACAGCCACTGAGGTCGAACGACCCATATTCCAGTCCTGAATTATATTAAGTATACCAAATGACCAGAATTGAGAATGCATTGAATAAAATTATTAGAAAAGAATTGAAAACTGAATTTCGTATAAGTTATTGACTGAACTGAGATGCATTTATTAAATTGATTTCATATGATTTATTCCAGTAATTGAGTTGAATTTTATAATGTTTTTATATGTTAGCATTGTAATATTTCTATTATGAAATTATTTTATGATTTTGATAATTGAGTTTAGTGTACACCCACTAAGCTATATGCTTAGCGCGTTGGTTTTTATCACGCGTAGGTAACAGATATATCGAGGAAGGAAAAGACTGAAGAGGTACTAGCTGCAGAGAAGAGTTCAGAGTCATATTTCTGTGGTAGTTATATAGTTTTGTGTATTATATTCAGTACGCATGCATATACAGAAATCTGTAACCGTGTTATATATTGATGTTTGTAAATAATTGTTTTATGATTTCTATTTTTCATTTTCCAAGGATTGTAAATAGTGAATTATGAACTGTTTTATTTTAAAACTGTTTGGAAAGTCGCACTAAATGGTAGGGTGCGCAATTGATTGAAAGTTTGATTTAGAAGTGTTGAAATTATATTGTGTTGGACATTTGTTGAAAACAGGTTTTGGGAAAGTAGAAAAACAGAGGAAATTCTGCCGAAATTTTTAAACTGATTTTGATGGGCTCACTAGAAATGATTTTAAATTATAAATTATTTGGTTTTCAGATTATAAACAGAATTAAGAAAAGTTTTGAAAACCCGGTAGCGCTCCCTGGGTCGATCCAGACTGGTCGGGTCAAGGGGTGTTACACCACATGATTCTTTTTTTTTTTTTTTGTTTCTTCTTTCGTTGTCAATAGGAAAGGATGCTTGGACAATGGCGATTAGCGAATGAGAAATTATTAAATTTATATATGTAGCTTTCGTTTATTTATTTATTTTATGAACATGGCACTTCAAGTTATATGTACTTATTTGTGTTATGTTTTCATGCTTATGAATATGGAACATCAAGTTATATTTGATTATATAATGCTATGATTAATATTTGATATAATATTAACCACTATATTATATTATAAGAGTTTAAATTATGAGATTATGTAAAACTATAATTCAAATTTGATGTAGCATTTGAAATTTGATGTAATATTTATATTTTAACATAAGTTGTATGACTTTATTTTTATTTATATTTTAAAGTCAATCCGACCAATCCGATCAAACCAAACCGACCAATATTGGATTGGATTGGATTAGGTTGAAATTTATATTGGGTTGGATTGGGTAAAATTTTCTCAATCCGATTTTTATTGGATTGGGTTGGGTTGACCTTTAACCCGACCTAATCCGAAAATGCCCACCCCTACCCATAAGAGTGGTGAAACGAGATATATACTCGATTGGGTCTTTGTCCTCTTTGTATTCGCTTATGCTTATGCTGGGCATCTTGAAGCTCCTTGAGAACTTTTTTGCTAGTACTTTGTTAGTGAACTTGCTCGCTGTTGCTACGGGGCTGTGGGTCAAGTCCTTGGATAGGAGTTCTCCTCTTTGGACTTGCTCGAGTCCTTCTTTCAGTTATCGGATTTCCCTTAGCATGAACTCATTTCCATCTATCGATTCTCCGTCGGTGCTTGTTTGGTAACTTCCCGCAGAATTTGTCGAACTTCGGCTGGACCTGATACTATAACGTTGGCGTCGCTCTTGTTTCGTCATCTTTGACTTCTTGGTGGAGATGCGTTTCCTCTTGCTTTCTCGGCGACTCCTTCCTTCTCGCCGAGGTGGCTCCTCTTTTGTTTGCGAGCTACCGGTGCTCTGGGAAGATGACTCATCTGTGAAAGGCTCCGAGAGCGACAAAGGTTCCTTCCCCTTAGCCTTGGCGACTTCCTTGCCGGGTCCAATACTTCTTCCATACTTCTCTCCATGAGAGGTGAGTCTGCTCCCCACTATCTTCATCAATTTTTGAAGGTGGTATCCAGCTTGGTCGGCATCTCGAGCAAATATCTTTATAGATGGTGCCATTGGAGGAGGCTGGGATGCCGTGGGCATGTTGTCTGGTATGATAAACCCAAGGGGTGTTTGCCTTATTGAAGATAATGGGTTCTCCGAAAGCACCATTTGCTGGGGACTGCGCTCCTTCCTTGGATTAGTTGAATCCATGTCAAGTTTTCCTCAGAGGAATATAACACAGCCCTCATTCTAGCACTAAATTGTTGATGAAAAATGGATTTTACAGTCAACGAAACCATGCAAGGTTACTTTGTGGTCCGTCGAGCCAAATGTATATGATTAATGATGATGACCCTGCAAAAAGAGTTCTCGCAGGACCTAAGGATTTCTCGGAGAAGACTTTGGGACTTGCGTACCTGTCAAAACAAAGAAAGATCAATGAAGAGGTGCCGAACTTTTGTCGGCGATTCACCTCCAACGATCAAGTCAGTGTTTAGGTTTTCTTAAGAAATGAATGAAAGAACAAGTCAGTGTTTAGGGTAGTTGAGAATATTAAAATTTGCTCACCTCTGTTCTCATAAATACTCGTATTTATAGCCCTAATATGTTCCTCTTGTTGATCTCTATTTTGGGCATGTTTAGATGCCATTTAAGAGGTGCGCAAAGAAATGTTACCTTAAACATGTAACATTCGTCTTTTTAGTGGACTACTTCGATGTCAGTTGGGTTTTGCTTCATTAAACGGTAACCTGCGCCTGTCATCGCATTTAATATGCCTGTTGTCTCCAGTGGTTAGGGCTTCGACTTTTCCTGCAGTCAGACTGCTATGCTGCAGTGTGCCAGGACTGTTCCTGACACGCCTGACTCTTCATTTTGATTTGTTTCGATCTATCGTGTCTCGTATGCGTCGGAAACGTGCTCTAAGAGACCTCGACATTCGCAAGGTTCTCGCCGTCTTGGGTAGATAGTCGCCGAGGTCTTTTCCTTTCAAAGAATATCAGACAGTCTCCATGAGACACGTACCCACGATCTCCTTCTTAGAGTCGTGTTTAGCTGTTGGTAGTGACGTGGCTGATAGTAGTAAAATCTTACATACAACAATATATATATATATATATATATATATATATATATATATATATGTATATGTATATATAACAAATAATATTAAACCTATATTAGGTTTATTAAATTATATTTAAAATTAAAATTTATAGAAATTCATACTGAATTTTCCTAGCGTTATAAATTCCATAATTTAACATATTATACTTTAAAATGCACACAAACAAACTTGCAAATATTTATCTATTGTTTCAAGATTTTTAATATGTTATCCAGTGCAACTTTATTGTTTTTAAAAGGTTGATAAGAAATGAAATTAATTTAGTGATATGTCCATTACATTCATGTCATTGAGCGGCTTATCTCCTTAACTCATCTTTAACTTGTAATCAGCGTCACGGGTTTGTTACTATAGTGATATCTTTAACTTGTAACTTGTAATTTGCACACCTATACTACTATTTTTGATGAAACATTATCTCTATGCCACATCGGATGGGTTTCTATTTATTAAATATCTTACTATTAATTTGATTTTTATATTTTAATCGTGTGATTCCCATGTCAACCATTCTTTCTTTATATCATCAGAGAAAAATATAATAAGAAAAAGAGTCTGCTCCATGCTTCAAATTTGAATAAGGAAAAATTTTAATTTAGTCCATATTTTTTTAATAAAATTTTAACAGGTGATCACCACAAAATTATTTAAATGACAATTTTACTTTGAAGAATTTAATTAATAAAATTATAATTTTATCTTTTAATTAAAATATAATAAAAATTAATAAAATAATAGTAAATTAAATTATAAAAATATAAAACTTATCAAAAAGATATTTAAATTAAGTTATTTTAGTAGAAAAATTAACATTTAAAAAAATAAATAATAAAATAAATAAAATGGAGAATTAAAAAGGAAATATTTTTATTTTTGTATTTTTTTCAAAACATTTCCTTTCCTTTATTTTTAATTCTCAGTTTATTTTATTTTTAACGGTTTTCAACATTTTTTTATTCTTTACTTTTTTAAATATTAATTTTCTCAAACCCTCTGGGTTCCACGAACCCTTCTGGGTTCGAAGAACGAACCCTCTGGGTTCGAAGAACGAACCCTCTGGGTTCGTGGAACCCAGAGGGTTCTAAGATCGAACCCTCTGGGTTCAATCTCGAACTCAGAAGGGTTCGAAGATACGAACCCATCTGGGTTCGTGGAACCCAGAGGGTTCGAAGAACGAACCCTCTGGGTTCGTGGAACCCAGAGGGTTCGAAGACACGAACCCAGTAGGGTTCGTCTTCGAACCCAAGAAGGGTTCGATCTTCGAACCCTCTGGGTTCGACCTCGAACCCAGAGGGTTCGTTCTTCGAAGATGAAGTTCATCTTCGAAGAACGAAGATGAAGTTCAAAAAAAATTTTTTTTTTTTTTTTCTTGGTGGAGATCCAGATTGGATCTCCACCATTAATTTTTTTAATGAACAGTAAAAAAATTTGTGAGAGGGGTATTTTGGTCATTTAAAAAAATTTGGAAAAAGTCAACGGTCATTTTTTATAAAACAACTTAATTTGAATTTTTTTAACAGGTTCTACATTTTTGAATTTTTATAATTTAATTTAATATTATTTTATTAATTTTTTCTATTTATTTATTTTTATTATATTTTAATTGAAAGGTAAAATTGTAATTCTATTAATTAAATTATTCAAGGATAAAATTGTCTTTTAGATAATTTTGTAATGGCTGACTGTCAAAAAGTTTGTCAGAATGACCAATTTGATCTATTTAGAAAACGTTAGAGACCATACGAACTAAAAAAAACATAATTAAAAAAAAAATATTTCATCAAAAAGTAGAGACTAAATTAATAAATGGATTTAACTACTATATTTATTTATTTTAGTTGACAAATTATTCTGATTTCAAATTAAACAATATTAATCTTCGAATTTTCACAAGATTCTATATTAATTATTAAATTCCATTATGTAATCCCCACTCTTTAGTTTTCAAGATCCTGAAAGCTAAATATTTTCCGAATACGAGTTTTTGAAACTCTAATATTAGTTGGCGACCCTCCTTTATTTGGCGTAGTATTTTGTGGGGCCGTGATATGTTAAAGAGAGGGATTAGATGGAGAGTGGGTGGTGGAGATAATATCTTCATCTATGATGACCCTTGGATCCCTAAATCTTTCTACTTTAAGGTGGTGTCCCCGAGGTTGCTTCCTGAAGGGGTTTATGTTTCTGGTTTAATTAAGGGCAGGAAGTGGTCTAAAAATTTGGTGAGAAGATACTTTGTTGGTGATGAGGCTAAACTTATTTTGAATATTCCTCTTGCTGCCACTCTGAAAGCTGCTACTACTATTTGGCACCATGATAAGAGAGGTTTCTTCTTGGTGAAAAGTGTCATAGGGTGGCTTTAAGCAATAGTGCGGTGCTAGGGGCTGCTTCCTCGAGTGTTGTTTTGCCTTGGTGGAAGAAAGTGTGGAATCTTGATCTTCCCTCCAAGATCAAGATTTTTTGTTGGAAGTCTTACAAGGGAATTCTGCCAGCCAGATTGTTGCTTTTTAAAATGGGTATAATTGATTCCCTTTGTTGTGATGGTTGTGAGGCAGTAGCTGAATCTGCTGATCATGCTATTTGGAGTTGTGATGTGCTTAATCCTTACTGGTCTGGTTGCCCTTTTTTTACCAATCTTAACAATTTTGCTGCAGGTGATTTCCTGGACAAATTTATTTGGGTGGCTTCCTCTGTTAGCAGTAGGTTTCTTTTGCAATTTGTGGTGGCTATCCGGTTTGCTTGGAGAGTTAGGAACCTGCGTGTTTATGGTGGTGGTAGGAGTGGCTGCCTGGATTTCTAGGTGCTTGCAGGTGAGTTTCTGTCAAGTTTCTCTCCTAGCTTGTCTGCTTCTCCCTCTATGGCTCGTGTGGCTTCTGTTGGTTGTTGGCAGCTTCCTGTGAGTGGTTGTAAAGTAAATGTTGATGGTACACTAGATGTGTTGAATGACTTGTATAGTGTGGGCATTGTGGCTAGGGATGCAAAGAGCTGCCTTCTGTGGGCTGCTGCTTTGAGCTTTAGAAGGGTTGTGTCTGTTGAAGTTGCAGAATCTATAACTATCCTTGAAGGGATTCGTTTGGCTGTGAAGAAGCTTCTGGTTATTGTAGTCTTTGAATCAGATGCCATGAATGTAGTTTCCTTGTGTAATGGGCAAGTTGTTTCTGGGCATGATGTTGGTAATGTTGTTTTGGATATGCAAGAGTTGTTATTTGCTAATGCTGGTTTTGTTTTAAGTTTTGTGCTCAGAACTTGTAATAAGCTTGCTCATGAACTAGCTATTTTTTTTCTAATAGGTCTTTCTTTTGATTTGATTTCTTTCCTCCTTGGCTGTGTTCTTTAGCCAAGGATGATGTGTTGGCTTCTTTTTCTTCCTAATGAAGCTTTTTCTCCTTTTAAAAAAAAATTATTAAATTCCATTAAAATTATCGAAAATGCTTTTCATTTAAAAAATAATTATTATTAGACATCACTTTAATGAAAGAGAAATTACGCCAAACCTACCTGAGGTTTGCAATTCTACAGCTAGAAACAACTTTATCAAAAATTGACAGCAAACCCCCCTCCAGTCATCTTTGACCGTTAAAAATTAACAGTTGACCAACTTAAACAGTGTAAAGACGAAAATACCCCCTAGAAAAAGATAAGGTCAGGGATATTTTTGTCTTTTTAGAATTTTTAAATTTAAATTTATTAAATAAAAATTAAAAAAATTAAAAAAAAATCTCCTCCCTCTATCTTTAAAATAATGGACGGTTAAGATTTATTTAAAAAATTAAAATAATAATAATAAAAAAATTAATTAAAAATAAAAAATTAATTATAATTATATAAATCTATTTTTCAGATTGAATCTCAATCGTCCATCAAGATTAGTGGACGGTAGAGATCCAATCTGAAAAATGGATCTCCAAAAAAAAAATTATTTTTTTTTGAGGACGAAGAACCCATCTCTCTGGGTTCTTCGTTGAAAAACGAAGAACCCAAATTGGGTTCTTCGGGGAAGAACCTAGATTGGGTTCTTCGGGGAAGAACCTAGATTGGGTTCTTCGCCACAAAACCCAGACCCAATCTAGGTTCTTCGAGAAGAACCCTCTCAGGGTTCTAAGAATTAGAAAAAAAAAAAAAATTTGAAGAACCCAGAAGGGTTCGAATCATTCGAACCCTTCTGGGTTCAATTCGTTCGAACCCTTGGGTTCTTCGAAGAACCCTCACTGGGTTCTTCGATTCCCCCAAAAAAAATAATTTTTTTTTTTTTTTGGTGGAGATCCATTTTTCAGATTGGATCTCCACCGTCCACTAATCTTGATGGACGATTGAGATTCAACCTGAAAAATGGATTTACATCATTATAATTAATTTTTTATTTTTAATTAATTTTTTTATTATTATTATTTTAATTTTTTTAAATAAATCTTAACCGTCCGTTATTTTAAAGATGGAGGGATGAGATTTTTTCTTAATTTTTTAATTTTTATTTAATAAAATTAAATTTAAAAAGTCCAAAAAGATAAAAATACCCCTGACCTTGTCTTTTTCTAGGGGTATTTTCGTCTTTTCACTGTTTGAGTTAGTCAATTGTTAGTTTTTAACGGTCAAAGATAACTGGAGGGGTGTTTACTGTCAATTTTTGATAAAGTTTTTTCCAGCAGTAGAATTACAAACCTCAGGTAGTCTAGCTGTAATTTCTCCCTTTAATGAATATAGACCATCTTGTAACTATAATAAAAAACCGTGATCTCTACAATATTACAAATAACTAAAAAGTTATACCCAACTATAATTTTTTGTGTGCGTTTCGGTGTGTAAAATAAATATGTGGATGTAAATTGAGCTGTTACAAATTAAGAATTTCCTAAGAAAAAAAACACACGGGGTCCCAAATATGAGAAAAACCTATATTTAGGGGTGGGCAAAAATCTGGCGATCCGATCCGAATCAGTGATCCGAACTGGTCCGAACCGGATTTTAGTCGGATCCAATTTTTTAACGGATCGATTCGAATCATTTTTTTTAGGATCCGTCATTACCGGATCGGTTCGCGGGTCTATTTTAGGATCCGTGAACCGATCCGCTAACCCAGTATATAAATTAAAAAAAAAAACCTAATATGCAGCCTCCACTCTCCACTCCAGCCACTGCCTCCATTCTCTAGATCTGCCGCCACTCTCCAGCTGCCCTTATTCGCAGAGCAGTATCTTCTTTGCCTCCCTCAATTTGCAAAGCATCACCTGTGTTACTGCCTCCACTCTTCAGCCCTCCCTCAGTCGCAGAGCAAAGCACCCTCTGTGTTGCCATCGATCTCACAGGTCCATTTACTCTTCAATCTTCATTGTTTTTTTTTAGTTATTGGTCAAAGTGGTGAACTGGTTTGTTTTGCTCATATTTTGTTGTCGCCTATCGGTTTGTTCAGATTTTATTGATACTGATTCTATTCATTTTGCTTTAGATTTTGTTTGGTCAAAAAGATGGTGCTGGGTCTCTTATTTTTACTTTAGAATTTGTTTATTTTCTATTCATTGTGATTTAGATTTAATTTATTCATTGCTTTAGGTTTTATTCATTTTGCTTTGATCTTGTTTGCTCATTTTGCTTTGATCTTGTTTGGTCAAAAACTCATAATGGTCAAAAATGTGGTGCTGGGTCTCTTCTTTTTGCTTTAGATTTTCTTTATTTTCTAACAATTTAATTTATATTTATAAATTTTATTGATTTAATTTATGTTTATGTCTAACAATTCAATTTAATTTATTTTTTTATCAAATTAGTAAAATGGATATGCATTGTTGTTTTATATATTGTTATTTATATATACGGGTATGGCTGTGATTTATTTTAATTAGTTGTTGTGATTTAATTTATGTACATGGTCTAATAAGTCAATTTAATTTTTTTTGTCAAATTGGTGAACTGGATTGTTGTTTTATAAATTGTTATTTATATATAATTGTATGGTTGTGATTTATTTTAATTAGTAGTTGTGATTTAATTTATGTTTATGTCTAGCAAGTCAATTTAATTTATTTTTTGTCAAATTGGTTAATTGGATATGCATTGTTGTTTTATATATTGTTATTTATATATATGGGGCTGTGATTTATTTTAATTAGTTGTTGTGATTTAGTTAATATCTAAATTGATTGTTGGTTTTATATCATGCAGAATATGAATCGTGATGTTGATTCCACATGTTCTGATCAAGCCGATAATATCTCTTTGACAGAGCACCATCAAGATTTAAGAATGGACAAGTTTTATTGTTTATTTGAAATTTTTATTATTATTTATGGATTGATATTTGGATTTTTATATATTATTTAATAGTTTTTGTGGACTGTTATTAATAGATTGTTAACTATTATGTTTGTATTTATATTGAGGACATGAAATGTTATTTGAATTTTAAATAGGTTTATATTAAGGACTTAAAATGTTACTTGAATTTTGAACATATTTATATTTATAATTTGTTATTTGTAATGCAATTTGTATTATTATACAATTTTTGTACAGTTTAGGACTTGAGACTTAAATTAATAGGCTTAAAATATGAATAATAACATTAAGTCCATCGAACCGACAAACCGAATCGGATCGAACCGGTCCAATACGATTCGGATTGGTTCGGATTACTTTAGACTTTCGATTGGATCGGATCATTTTTTGAAAAACCGATTAATTGTCGGATCGGTTCGGATCATACAAAAAGTGATCCGATCCAACCGAAGCCCACCCCTACCTATATCTAACATATATATCTAACAAAATTGAAGAAAGTATGCTAGGTTAGAAAATGAGGCACCCCACCCCACAATGACCAATCTAGAAACGTTCACTTTCCTAACAATCTTGATATCAAGCTTCAACTACAAAAACACACCTTAAGATCAGGTTTGATTGGACTAAAAAGAAGACCACAAAAAAAAGGGTCCCACAGTAAGGGAAAGAGGAGGGCGTGAGACCTGCCAATTATTTGACAAAATAATAGGACCGTGAATTGAACCTGCGAAACATGCTTTAGAGTTTTTTTTTTCTTTTATTTTTTAATTTTTAATGTGAGGGGAGGATGTCGTTATTAGGCGTATAAAATTAGAATTGCTATAGAGAGAGAGAAAGTGAGTATGGCCTGAGATGTTGTCGTTTTGAGGAGTTGTTTACTTGTTTGTGTTATTGATGGACTGAAAAGAGGGGAGAGAGAGAGCAGCAGAGGCAGAGCAAACAGCCAAGCAAAAACACAAACACAATCACAATCACACCGCGACGCTGCGTTTTCGTGGAATGTACGTACATAGTACACAGTGGAGCAGGAGTGGCCTGGTTGGTGCTTTTTTAGTGGAGAGAGGAGCTTTTAATATCCTTCCGGTACAGGACAATTGTTACCCGGTAGTCTACATCACCTTTCCTCAATTACATTCTTACCCTTGTATTTTTAACTAAACGAATGGCATTCACTTACCTATTTTTCAATTTAAGTTATAATTTAAAAAATATATACTTATTTTTTTAAAAAAAAAAATAACACATACAAATTTTCTTTAGAAAACATATTCAGTTAAAATATTTTTAAAAAATAGTAATGGAATATAATTCTGGAAATTAGCTTAAATTTAAAATAATACATATTAAATTTTCTAGTTGAAAAACAATTTATAATAAATTTTCCAGACGTAGAAAGGATTTAATAATTTGTCAGAAATAACTACCAATAATAAACACCGATGTATGTATACTCACTTTCACAATACAAAAAAGAAATTTCTCTATATGTGTTCGTAAATTAAATTCTTATTTTTCCTTTTTAATAAAATTTGATAGTAAAATTTTCTAAAACTCTTTAGTATTGAAATTGAATTGAAGTGAGCGTATTATTAGTCAGTAAAAAGGGAACAACACTTCCTATATTATGAAATAACAAGAATGTCAATGGCCAAATTGCCAGGCTAGCTTTGCCTTTTTCTTTTTCTTTTTTTTACAAAACAGAGCCAATTAAAGACACGGCACGACCCTGCATTAACTCGTCATTTGGTGCGCACGTGCATTCAAATGAGGATGGGGACGTGCAAGATCATGATGTGAGTAGCATGCATGCATGCATGCATGTAGTCCCCATCATTCCCATCATAATGATGCCACATGGCTGCACATCATCATACCATGCAATCAAAACCTTTTTCGATCGTCTGCCTCTACGAAACAAACCGGAACGTTCCTGGAAAAAAGAAAGGAAACAACAGAAACACTTTTTTTTTTTATTTTTTGGTAGTAACAAAAGCATTGTATGTATTGTCTTTGTTGCTGTAGCTAGCGGTGGCAGTAATTACTCCAAAATTTATTTTTCTGGTGAATGGGAAAGTGACATGTGTTGTTTGGAAAAATAAAATCAAAAGAATATTCTACCTACCCAAACAATATTAGGTTACTTCTAACTCAGGACGGACCCTTTTGAGAGCTGGGGACGTGGTCCTTCAGAATTTTTGAAAAAAAAATATATATATTATATTTAATTTAAATATAAACAAATATATTATATATAATAATAGATTATGAATCTGAACCTGACTCTTCCTCCCATTTCCGTCTTCTTCTTGTTCTGTCCCTATTCTAACTCAAGGTTGTGTTTATATTTTTCATGTTTTTATAAAACAATGAATATGAGAATTGGATTCCTAGGCCATGTGATCTAAAGGTTGCTTTGAATCCTTTTCTTTAGATGTTATGATTGCATGAGCTCAAAGTCCATGTGAACAAGTGGTGTTTAAAGAAGGAAAAAATAGGTTGATTTTGATTGATTCCATATGGGGTACATAGAAAAAAAAAAGTTCAAAGACAGAAAAATTATGTCAAAGGTGTTTTTTTTTCTATCTAATCCAAAAATATGTTTAATTGGATTTTTTTTAATTATTAATTATAAGATTTGAATATAATTAATTAATTAATTGCTAAAAGTAATAGTTTTTATACCAAAAAGTATATTTGGTTAATTATTTTTCTAATGGCCGACACCAGAGTCAAGGTTCTGCCATCAAATACCATAAACCTACAAATAAAGAGTAGCTAGTCCCGCAAACGAATATGCATATTATGATATGTTCTTCAATTGAACAACCAGAAATCTAAATCAATATTACTATGAAATTAATTAAATACATTACGCACATTCACTCGTAATAAACTGATTAGTGCACCTCCCTCCCACTTCAGTAGTGATAGATTCAATTTCTACTATACACATACCAGTATGTGTGGGTAGTTATTAATATTGTACTTGTATCCCTTTTAAAAAAAATTTATTGTAATAGGTTTCATGTTACAACCTAGACTATAGGTATTCAAATTTTGGGGTAATGAAATATTTGAAGCTTTTTAAAGGTGAGACAACTCTAAATTGCAATTGAAATGAGCTTTCACGTTGCAACTACATTTTTTTGGAATGCCAAAAAAGATGAAACGTAAATCAAAATAAAGTTTTTCGATTTAAGAGGGTCCTAAACCTTAACTTTATTGAGAGATGTTATTACTCTGCGTATAAGAAATGTGGCCTTTTAAAAAAAAAAAAAAATTGTCCTATGAAGTTTTTGTTAAAGGAAAACACATGAAAGGTGCATGTTGACTTTAAAAAATAAATTATTATTACAGTATTGTGATAACATCACTTGCTTAGATTAATATAGTGATGTTATCATGTTAATGATAAACTAGACTAGTGTTATTAATTTATTAATTTTTATTAAAGGTTTCGATCTTCATAAACTATAATTATTGCAGTATAAGATATGGGACACACTAAAAACTTATTTTAAAAATAAAAAAATAAAACAATTGTGAAAAGTAAAATAGAGGAAGAATTTGGGTGGACGAGTTTAATGTTTTCCCTCTCTACCAGTCTGACATGATAACTAATCACATATTCTCGTGTTATAAAATATAATTAAAATGAACACACAATACTACTATCATTTAATTATATATATTAGCTAATGCGATTAATTCGCATTTAAAGAAAAAAAATATAATTTAAAATTCTAATTTCAAGTGTAGAGGCATGCCACTAGATTAACTTTATATTATCATTTAATTATATTTTTAAAATGTAAAATTTGTTTAATATTAAATATATATTCTCTATTTATTTATAATTTAAATTATTAATACATATATTTATTAATATATATAAATAAATATTTTTATAAATATTTTTTATTATAAAAATAAATATTCATACGGCTATTCCAACTCCCAACAAAATTGAGTACATGTTTCTATCTTATCGTATTACTTAACTAATAAAAGATGTTGGGGCTTTTCTTGACACTTTTGGATATACACAAAGAATCAACACTATTTTCATATCATATCACATCACATCACAGTAAATTATTTAGTTTCACAAAATAAACCTATTCATAAAATCTAATTCTACCCCTTGTAAGATATCTCAGTTATTTAATTTTTTTTTGAAGGGCAGTATTTAAATATTAATAACATTAATATGTATTCTTAGTAGACATTTTAAGCATTCAAAAATAAAATAAAATAAATTATATTTACAATTTTCTTTATCTCGAAAGTATAAATATAAATTTTTTATTTACTTTTTTAATTTTTAAAGTACTCTTAATTTTCTTTTATTTTTTTTAAATAATAGATATAATCGAAAAATTATCAATAATATTTATAATTAATATTTAGTTGATGAAATCTTTTATTTATCTATTTAATTACTTTTTTCATATTAATTTTTTTAAAATAATAATTTAATTTGTGTTATACATTGAAGTTTAATAATCAACATTTCTAATAAAATTAAAAAAAGAAGAAGGAAAAACTAGTTAACAATTAAGAATCTCAATTGTAATTAAAGAAAGGGGTCGTTTATTTTTTTTCACTTAATATTTAATGTGTTTAAATTGGATATGTTAAGATATTTTTATTTTTTAAAATATTAAAATAAATGAAAAATACTATAAAAAAAATTTAACATAAAAAGTTAAAAATTATAACTTATTCATAATAAAAATATTTTTCTTTCATAACTACTATTCTTATATTAATATATTTTATATTTTATATTTCTTCAGATACTTTTATCTTTAAAAAAAATAAATAAATAGTTTTATTCTCTCACTAGAAAAAAAAATATTATTTAAATTTTATATTTTATTTCCTATTCCGTTATTTAAAAAATTTAGAACTATTTTTGCCATCCTTAATCAGGCAGATTCTAACACTCATTCGCCAAGGTAAAGCAAGTGTCTAGATCAATCATGATGGAGAATCTATATATCTCCTTTTTCTCTTTGCAAGTTTCTTTTGACTCACATCTCTCAACCATAAATCAAAAGTCTTCCAAAAACCCTAATGGTCAATATTGCGATCATTACATTCTATAATAAAAGAGAAAAAAATGGGTTCATAGGTTAGGTGTTGTATATTCATTTCTCATAGAAATTTTTATAAAGTATATTCAATTTTTTGTAAAATTTAGATTTTATTATTTACTGTCATTAAATACATGATATATATTATTATTCTACATACGTAATAATATCTATTCTTTTTTATTTTCATATATAAAAGGAATATACTAATTTAATTAATTTGATTTATTGTAAACTGAGTTGCAAAGTTACAACTTGTTGAATAAGGTGTTATTAAACTACTTGCTGTACAAGGCGTCACAGGTGCTTTGTTCATTGAAAAGAAAAGCAATGAAAGGAGCCTTTTTGGTATATTTTTTCCAAACATCAAAGTCACTTTTATTTCTGTGTCTCTCAATGGCAACACGGCAAGTAAAAGTCCCGAGTCATAGAATCGGCAAGAATTTTCTTTCTGTCATTCAGTAAATCTAAATTAGAAAGCAGACATAAAATAATAAAGAGGAACAACATCGATCGTCCATTAAATATTAGATTTTTTTTTTTCTATTTTGTTTTTGTCATGACTTGTTTTAATTTTCCAGGTATTATCTGATCACTATGAAAATATAGCATGCATCACGTATCGGTGATGTATGCATGATTAAATATTAGAGTTTTTTTTTTTGTTTTTTTTAAGAAAATGGGTATAATTATAAGATTGATTGTAAATTTATCGGGAACTATTGAGATTAATTATTAAATAGTCGAAATACATATCTACTTTTGTGATGGAAGAAATCTACTTCCATAATAATAATAAAAAAATTATCTACAAATACTAATAAATGTATATAATTACAAAGTTGAATGTAAAAAAATAATAATATATAATAACCATATTTTCCAGAGAGGACTAGAACCCCATTTAACGTGTAGATATTTTATTATTTGTCTTTTTGGATCATGGAGATCTTGTTCCATTTTATATATATAACAAGTTGAATGGTTTCTAAATTAGGCTTTCATTTTTTATCCAATTAAATCCTATTTAAATCTAATTTAATATATGATCAATCCAATGATTTTGAACATTAATTGGAAGCAATCCATATTACTATTTCTTCAAAAAGAAAAAAAAAATAATATTAGACATACCCTTCAGCTCAATTGAAAAGTATATTCACATTTATGTTAGTAACGAAAGCTCAAATTTTACTATATGCATCTAACGGTAGGAAGAATCATATCCGTAATTCATTGGGTGATAATGTAATCATGTCATCTATATAAAGGTACACACATGAATGATGAATCTCAACTGCAATTTGTTGTATGAACGTGCATAGTCCGATGCCTGCATGCATGAATATATCTGAGAGATTCCATGTCATCAACATGATATGCGTTGTTTAATTAATTAATATTTGCATTCAAAGACCAGTAATCACAAATTCACAATGTAACTGATCCTTCATATTCCGACTATACATTTTGAAGTGCAATTTAATTTGTATTATTATTATTATTACCTTTTGATATATGAAATCGAACAGGTTAATAATTTGTCATGATTGTCGAAATTAAACATGATATGTGCATTCTGAATATTTACTTCCAGTCTTCCACTATGTATTTCAATTGACCTCCACACACATAATTGTATACAGAGATAGCTCAACAACTAGGCGGATTAGACAACCGCATAAGGCCTCCAAAAATTGAGATCTCTAATTATTCTTTTTATATTAAACTTGTAAGGTCTTCTAAAATCTAGCTATTAGACTGTAAAATCTCTTAAAATCAAAGAAATAAATTTTAACTTCAATAGTTTTTTTTTTTTTAAGGGGGTACAATTACAATATTAACAACTGCCGAGACCTGTTGAGATTAACCACTAAACGCGCGGCACGGATATCTACTCCTACAATAAGGGGATAAAACTATCCACACATGCATATGGTGGAAATCGAACCTCTCATCATTGAAGTGGGAGGGAGGTGCATTAACCACTTTACTACAAGTGGATGTGTTAACTTCAATAGCTTTGTTATCAAAAGTAATAATTTTTATAACAATTATATATAAAAAAAAGACTGATTTAAGATTTTCATCTAAAATCTCTAATATTGTTAAGTTGGCTCTGATTGTATAACATTATAAAAAATAATGAAAATTTAAGATCAACAACTATATTTATATTGTACATCCCCTCGTAACTCAAGTAATGTGTACTTTCTCAGTCTATGCTAGTAATAATTTTAAAAAATCCTATCAAACATCTGACCCGTTCAATATCAACTTAAAAACAAGATGAAGAAAGAAAACCCTATACTTGCTTTTCTCAGTCCAAAGAACGATAGGAAACCAAACGATGCATTACATTTGCCCAAAAGTAAAACTGGGCCTTACTCGAGCCCGTTGCCATATGCAACCCAAGTTGTTGTTTTTTTTTTTTTTCTTAAATGTAAGTTTTTTTTATTCTCATTCTCCATTATTCGTAGATTATATTGGATCCTAATTAATTTGGATTCAAATCGAGTAGGACCACAAGGGTGAGAAAGCTCTCCCAACAAGTTAAATGGGAAGAAAAATATGATTTTTTAGAAATAAAAATATTTAGCTTTTTATTTCTAAAAAAAATTAAATATTCATAAAAATCAAAATCTACATATTTTTAATATTTTATCTCTTCCAATGTGACTTCTTACCTACTCAACGAATGTTTATATCTCAATTATTTATGTTTAGTTGTTTTAATATATATATATATATATATATATATATATATATAAAGACGAGTTTAATATAAATAATTTAATATTTTGAAAAAGTAAAAACACTGTTTTATATATTTTTAAATTTGTTTCTCAAATATTACAAAATTTTTTCTTAAATTATTAAGTCGGAGTCAGGGTTGATCTACTGTAATAATGACCGTTCATTGAATTTTAATCCAATAGTTCAGACAAATTGATATTTTAAAATTAAAATAATATCATCTGTCTTGTAACAATACTTAAGCCATTGTAGTAGTAAAATTTAAATGGTGTTTAAGTTTTTCATTTTTATTTTTCTGATAAATTTTGTATCTTTCAATTATTTTTAGATTTATAAAAACAAAATTAATATGTATATATATAAAAGCCAGATATTTAAGCACAGCCTAATCAAGCAAGTAAGAACAAAATGCACGTGTAGCTCTCAAGTCTCAACAAAATTGGCGGGCCAGCTGGGAAGTGTTAGGCTCATCTGCATGACTGCATTGACCATTTTGGCCCTCCACTTTGTAGGCTTCTTCCTGTCCATTGGATTCTCTCTCGGGCCCTTAAAGGCCCACCAACCCATCAAAATATGTGAAGTTTTCAATAAAAACAACAAAATTATTGACAAGTACTAACAATAATAATTTTAAAAGGATAACATATTTAGCACATCAAATTTTTTGAAAAAGGTCTTTTTTTTTATATATATATATAAAGTTAAATAAGAAAATCAGATTCAACACGATAATATTTGAGACTCTAGTCTTTTATTATTTGTATTATTGTTGCAAGTACTAACGATAATAATTAAAAGGGTATGTTTGATAATTCCGTATTGAATTGGATATAATATTATTATTTATGTTTTCATCGAATTTTGTTAATCAATAAACTAGGAAGAAGAGTCAATCATGAATGATTGTTTTTAGGGTAAATTATAATAGAATATCCTGACGTTTAATCATATTGCAATAAAATCGTATTTTTCTTTAAACTATAACCAAATACCTCAAAAAATATCACTTTTGATCTATTTTTTTTTAACTTATATAGTCCTTATCTTTTTTAAAATATATCAATTTAATTCCTATAACCAAAATTTTAACGGTCAAGCCTGATATAAAATATAAATTGACCTTCTTATCCTTTTTTATTAAATTAACAAGATGATTTTACCCTCCAACTTTTTATATTTTAATAATTTTATCTATTTGAATAGTCCAATACAAAATTAATATGTGTTATAAAAACTTAATTTTTTTAATAAACACTTAAAAATGATTAAATAAAAAATATATATTATAAATTAAAAATAAAAATAAAATTCAAGATTGAATACTTATAAAATTTAAAATTAGTTAAAAAACTTAAATTTTATAATATTATATATATATACATATTTTAGAGTATATTATATAGTATATATATATTAGAAAAAAATAAAATAATAAAATTACAATATAATACATTTATTTTTATTATATTATAAAAATATAATAATAAAATTGTAATATATAAATTTATTACATATATATGTATTAAATTACTAAATTTTGAATTTTATAAGCATTGCATTTTATTTTATTTTTAATAAATGATATTACTTTTAACATTTTTTAATTTTTATATTGATTTTTTTGATAAATTTTATCATATTTATTTTGTTATTTAATCATTTTTAAGTATTTTTTAAAAAAAATTAAATTTTTATAATATATATTAATTTCTTATTGGACTATCCAAATAGGTAAAGTTATTAAAAAATTAAAGGGTAAAAGCGTCATTCTAATTTAATAATTTAATAAAAAAAAGGTTAGATGGTTAATTTATAATTTATGTTAGGTTTGACCGATAAAATTTTGGTCATAGAGACTAAATTGGTATATTTTGAAAGAGATATGAACCATATGAGTTAAAAAAAAGTACAAATAGAGTAAAAATTGATATTTTTAAATACATTAGGGACCATTGATAGTAATTGAGGTACTTGGTTGTAGTTTAAAAAAAAATGTAATTTCATTACAATATGACCAAACATCAGGGTATTCCATTACAATTTACTCTAGTTTTTAATAAGTGTGGTCTTTTCGGATATTATCATAAAAGTGTGTTTTCCTACAATGATTATGAACTATTGGTTTGACACAAAATGCTATTATTATTATTATTATTATTATTATTGATTGATTGATTGATTGATGATTGATAACATAGTTGTTTTTCATGTTTCTACTTTTGAGGCTATTTTTAAAGTATTGAGACGTAGATCCCTACCTAAATTTCTCTATCAATCTGTGGATTGTATCCCCAATTAATACAAGTACGTTGCAAAAGGAAATGATTCCCTAATGGATTCTACTGAATTTAAATTTAATTAAATACATAAAACAATTCACAGATTAATTTTAAACAATACAGCTGAATTACAATTCAAATTCTAGTCTACGTACTTGAGTGGGATTCGATTCCAACACTTGTTACATAAACTCATTAGGGATTTCTCACTCAAACCTAAATACAAGTGTACAGGGGCGGAACAAGAGTTAAAATATACTTCTCAAACTGTTTACGATATGTATGATAATGAATTTGAAAATGAATATTTATAGGACAACAAATTTAATTTATATCATAATTTGAAATTTTGATCATAGAAAAATAAATATACATCAAATTAACATGTAATAATCTTCCTCTTATAGGATAAAAAATATAAAGTAGAACCATACTTATTTCGAAAACCCTCTTGAGAGTTACTTCATTATTTTGTTGTAGAAAGTTAGTAGATAAAACCTACAAAAGATCTAAAAATTTGTGTTTGTAACATAAGATATCAAAAACAATAGAGGCAACCAATTTAAAAGCCACAATCAAACTGAAAACAAGAACATATTATAGTAAAAATTTAATAAACATAAATATATGCAAATATAAACTTAATATAACCAAAGAAATATAAGAAAAAACACTTCAAAGTGAGAAATTTTCTATTATATGTCTTACCATGTCATTTTCTTTGTAAAAAGATAGATCTCTAATTACCTCAAAATATCTAGTAAAGTGTAACTAAGATATTTACAAAAAGAAGAATATACAAAAGAAATATGTCAACAGCTCTCAAAGTTGTTCAAGATGCTCTCTTAATGACATAAAGTCATCTATTATATAATATGTGCTAAAGTTTTCTACAATTTCCTTTTTAATATAGACAAATAAGTAATTTGTTAGAAATTTATCATCTATCTTATTGTGAACACCAGTTTTAACTAGTTTCATAGCTGAAAATGCTCTCTCTGTAGTTGCTGTAGAAACTGGAAATGCCAATATAAGACGAATTAATCTATCAATCAAAGGAAATTGATGTGAACTCCTTGTTTCCGTCAATGCTCAACACAATTAAGAAATTGTAGACATGTTCTAAAAATGTTGTTGTTGAGACACATATGATTTATAATGTTTCATCTCAAAACTTAAAAGATCTCCCTCATGCTCTGTAAAATCCATAAGATAAAATTTATCTGCTAACTTATAAATGTTATCAATGTTAAATGATTTAAAATCATTCTCAGATCTAAAGCTAATTTGAGAGTAAGTAGTTCCATTGCTGCTCACCATATCTATTATTTAATTCTTGCAATTGAGAATCTATTATAGTTGTGAATATTTCAACCCAATAATGATGCTCAATAGTGATGTGCTTTTTTTTGTGAGAAGAACGACCTCGACCCATTAAATAACAATCACTCATATTAGGCACATCAATTTCATACTTCAAACAAAATGAATTTACATTTTCAAGTAAAGATTTCCATCCATCTTCTTTCATATTCTAGATAAGTGCCTTTGTTGTAGAAACGATATGCATTGCATTAGAAATATATTGAGACTTTTGTTGTAAGGCTTAACAAAGAATATCAATGAATCTCATTATTTCCTTCATCAAATGCAAAACAAATACGAACTCAAATTAACTAATAACATTATAAGCGGCATATGCATACCCACGTTGAGTATAATTAGATCTATCATTTATGATATTTTGAAGCACTACACAAGTTGGACCAAAACGTCTTAGTAAACTACAAATAGAATGAAAATGAGAATCCCACCGAGTATCCCTTGCTCTTTGCAAAGTCCCAAGTTGATTTGTCCCTTTACCGTTCTCAAGTTCATCAATAGTTATCATGTATGCAATTGCATCTTCTTGAGCTTTTTGTAGTTCACTGTTTCATTTGCAAGAGGCACCAATGATATTCACAACAGACGTCAACTTAGAAAAGAATTGATGCACTGGAATTACCTCTCTAGATGAGCCAACTAATGCTAATTGTAATCGATGAGCTATACAATGTATATAATAAGCATATGGACACTCACTAAGAAAAAAAGCCTGCAACCCATTCCATTCACCACACATGTTGCTAGCACCATCATATTCTCGACTTCTAATATTCTGAACATTGAGAGCAGGAAGAGAAAAAATGGTACATAACTCTTTTTTAAGAGTAGTTCTTGTGGTATCTTTGACATGTACAATGTCAAGAAAACGCTATCTTATAAAACCTTATTTATCTATGAATCTCAAAACAAGAGCTATTTGCTCATTCTTAGCTACATCTCTAGCCTCATCAATAAGAACACAAAACTTAGCATCTCTAATTTCCTTACAGATGTGCATCCCCACCTTATTGGAGAGGATTCGTACTATTTCTTTAAAAATTTTTGGTAAGGTGTATTTGATAATTTTCACAGCATTTTCTAGTACAACTTTTGCAACATCATCATTGTAGCTTGCTAAAATTTTAAGCAACTCAATGAAATTACCCTGATTTTTTTATTACGGAGACTTACCATGACTTCTAAAAGCATATCCTTAAAATGTAAGTCATCTAATAGAATCAATAGAGCTCTTGAGCCGTAAGCGATTATTCGTGATTTGTTCTGAAGTTTGGCGATTAATCGCCTTGTCAATGCAGCAATCTTGATTCATTAGATCTTCGCAAGTTATATGTTGAGCAAGGCTCTTCAGTCACATGTTTTTTAAAAGCACACTTTATGCCATCATTAACTTTTTTTCAATTTCGAAACCCATCAAGTGTAAATGCATTTGATCGATATGGACCATGTCCTCCAGGTTTTACAAAGAGAAAACATGGAAAGCAAAATGCTGCATCCTTTGAAGGAGAGTATTCTAACCAATGAAAATTTTCAAACTACCAAAATTGAAATCTACGAGGATACTTCAACTTTGAAAGTAGATACTCTGAAGGTTGAAATTGATATAGTCCAGTTTTGATATAAACTCGTTGAATTTCATCTTGTTCATTAATTGGACACTCCCAAACTTGCAGACGCAAGCCCAGATCACTTACTAAATTTTTTTTTATTGTTTTCAACCTTTTTTGAATCATCTCTAGGAGATTTAGAAGGATGTTACTCGTTTGTGGAAGGTTCCGGGTTAGATGGAGGAGGACAATAAGGTGTATCATCTTCATGTACATCTTTTCTTTTTAAAAAAAGAATCAATTGTCCTAAATGATTTAACCATAATTCTAACTATAATTTTTCAAGATTGAAGCATTCACAAACACTATAAAATATTTAGGATGTTTATTTAAATTTTCAACTACATGTCTACAATAGAGCACATGAAAGTTTAAAATGTAATTATCATCTCATAATATAAAACAAGTAGCTACAACATCTATAAAAATATATAAAAATATACATATAAAATAATATATTTAATGAATACTTAATTTAAGAAAAATGCAACAATTTCCATTAATGTACATATCAATTGTTACATCATTTTAAAATGAAAATATCGAGACGTGTAGAATAAAAGCAGTTAGGACTTGTAACTAACTCGATTTCTCTTCTCCATGGACAATCCATACAGGACAAAAACATAAATTATACTACATAATATCATATTAAAAAATAGCAACATGCAGTTCTCATTTTGACCAAATTGCATACATTTGAAAAACAAATAAGGATCATTCAATGCTTACAATATCTACAATTTTTCTTCATAAATTTTTATCTTCATTTTGTCATTTAGTTAAACACTTAGCAGACACACATATGGTACAAACTAAAAATCACAAAATTATAATTTTTTCCTCCAATTTCTTAATAAGCCATAATAAATAAATAATTTATATGTTATATGGTTCAAACAAATCTAATTATTAAATTCAGAGCTCAATACAAATTATTAGTATAAAACTAACAAACAATGTTTAAATAAACTAAATAGATATGAAAAATGTAAATTACCTTGAAAACTGTAGAAGGATCAAATATTGAATTAGAAAAAATAAGCAACAAGAGAAAAGTGGCCTGAATGTTTGAAGGAGGAGGCTTTTTTTATTTGGGAGGCGAGGTAGTGCTATGTATGTTTTCATAAATCAACAAACTTTCATTTTTTAAACACATCAAAACAATTAACAAATATTATTCAAGCATAGTTTTCAAAACAATTTACCTAAAAACATAAGATTTTAAAAATTCACATCTACTAATGTCCTACTAGAAAATAGAAGTTTTCAAATTAAGTGTACACCAACCTTCCTAATACTTGATTTCACCTCTTCAAGCCTCCAATTGCACTTTCAGACCCTCTTTTCTTTCTTTGGATTTCCTTATCTAGGGTTTCTCTTGGCTTTACAAAAATATAAGGTTCATCAATAAAAATAAAGCCTAACAATTCTAATACATAATTACTAGTTCTAGCATGCCTAAAATGTAGTTCTAACATTCACAACTTAATTTCCTAGCAACCCACTCACTTGAAATTCTTCAATTTCCTCTTGATCTAAGGTTTGGAAACTTGATGAATATCACTCTAATTGAAGCTTGGAATTCTTATATGGCATAAAGAGGGAAGATTAAGGTGTTTTTTAGTGAAAGAAGTGAAGAAAATTGAGAGGGAAATGGAAGAGTGCAGAATGTTTTTTTTTTATCTCACTTCTCACTTTATATAGTCATGTTTTCATTGCCTAATTTGCCCATGCAATTTCTTACATGCCCAACATGTCCTTAGTCCACTTAAATGACTTTTAATTGGTTAATTATTCAACTAGAAATCAATTTAGTTCAAACTAATCCCACCTAGTTATAAATCAACCAAATTCATGTCATCTTTTTACTTTTATGTTGACTTGCTCTCATTGGATGATTTCTAATGACATGGATCACCAAATTCTTTATCATCCTTTGTCTCTCAAATATATTTTTCCACCAATCAAATCCTCTCATTCATTTTTAAATTTAATTCCTCTCTAGAAAATGCTTCAAAAAATATTATTCCCTTAAAGCTTCACAAAAATAAATTTCACAATATAATAAATATTTATAACTTTATTCTGCTCCATTATACTATATGCATTACATACCTCACTTTTGCATGCTTGATAATAAGTAAAGAATACTTGTCATATTTAAGAAAAACTAGGGGCGTTACAGTTGATAGGCATTGATGATTGTCACTTAAGTGGGCAATTTGAGGGGGTGATGTTATATGCCATAGTTTTAGATGCATATAGTGGAATATTTCCACTAGCATTTTCTATATGTTAGGTGGAAAAAACGAATACTTGGGTTTGGTTTTTGCAGTTGATGCATGGTGCGCTAAGGTGGGATGATAATAGACATATTTGCTTTATCAATAACAAATAAAAAGGCATATTATCAGTCGTAAAAAAGACATGGCCACGAGTTGGGAGCCGATATTGTTTCAGACATATCATTGCAAACTTCAGGGCTATAATAAAAAAATTTAAACATGACTGAAAAGTTGTGGACTGCCTCTAGAGTTGGGGATGCAGTAGGTTTAAAGAAGTAATGGAGTCTATCAAGAATGATTCAGTGAAGGCATATGAATACATGATGAAGGCGGGACCCGATAAATGGGCACGTCATATATTTGACTCCTAAATCAAGCCTGATCATAACACCAACAACATGTCTGAATGCTTCAACAGCTGGATCAAGGACGATAGAGACAAGCCCATCTTGACACTGTTTGAGTCTTTGGGGAGAAAGGTCACGATGTTTCATAAAAAGTGGGAATAAGTTGAGAAGTTTGAAGATGACATCTCACCACACTCAAGAGAGAAGATAAATAATAACGACAAAGATGGTAGGAAACTGCATGTCATTCATGGTAGGGGAATACCGCAAGAAGATCGATAAATTAAAGAAAAAAAATACTAGTTAACATGAAAGAGAAGACATGCAACTGTGGGTTTTGAAAAATCAGTGAGATTCCTTGTATGTATGCATTAGCTGCATTTAGTTTCAATAGACAATTTGTCCATAAAAGTGTCCATTGGTACTACTCCAAGGAGGCGATGAAGTTGACGTATAGTGGCAACATCAATTCAGTTCCAAAAGAAGCTTTATGGCCTACCTTTATGGAAAATGAAAATATTGATCTCCCTATTAAGCACCCAAAAATAGGAAGACAAAAAAAAAAAAAATAGGAGAATAGAGGCTGATAAGGGACTTGCTCTAGCCAAAAAAATTTCTAACAAGTGTCGCAACTGTGGTGGCATAGGACACAATAAGAGGATAAATGTTTGGTTAATACTTTGGTTTTGTTTTGTTTGAATCAGTAAACATAATTAACCCAATTTTATTTTATTTTGTTATTTCAGGGGAAAGATAGCAGAGCGGCAATTGCTGGTACAAATCAAAGGAAATCAACTCAAACTACAAGGCAACTCAGGTTGTTTTTTGAAACTGTTTTTTAATGCTGAACTTGCTGTTTTATATTTTATTTTTCTAACAATCCCAGTTGCAGCAGTACATTTAAACATGGGAGTTCCAGCAGTATAAAAAGTCATGGATGAGGCAGCAGTTTGAACAATCCTTAGCAACAGTCAACTAGGTTCAACCTCTTGATCTATCCTCGCAGATAGGTTCAACCTCTAATAAATGAAGCTGATAAGAACTCTAGTATTACATTGTATTAATATTAGTTAATTTCATATTTTATCACTTTTTTTTTTCGTACAGTCAGATTCGACATTGATGATTGTATACCCCAAATATAATTGACATAATTTTTTTATGGAGTTGTTAGTTATGTCTTCTTGATGGATTTTTTATGGAGCTGTGGTTGCATGGACAGTTTAGGGTTTGTGTAACATCCCGAATTTCGGATAATTAATTTTATATATGTGAAAATAAATTTTGTGATTGGAGGGGTTGTAAATGTAATTAAAAGTATGTTTATTTTTATGATTTCCAGGTGGACCGGATGGAACGGTCCAAAAATGATACAAGAAAAAGGAAAACCGAGGCAGTGAGCATCGCGATCTGGTCACCGCGACCACAGGTCGCGATGACCTGCTCGCGGTGAAAAATGTGATTTTTGGCAGTGAGCATCGCGACCAGTCACCGTGACCACAGATCGCGATGAATTGCTCGCGATGAAAATGTCAAATTCTGGCAGTAAGCAACGCGACCACCAGTGCGACCATGGTACCGCGAGGTGTGCTCGCAATGAAGGCGGTGGAAACACTCCAGTGAGTACCGCGACCTGGTGGCGCGACCACAGGTAGCGACGACCGAAAAATATAAAAAAAAAATTGGCTTCCGCGAGAAGCCACAAAGTGGACAGAGAAGAGAAAAGAGAGGGTGAGGCCGAGAAAAGAAAGAAAGAAGAAGAAGAAAGAAGAAAGAAGAAGAAGAAGAAAAAGAAGAAAAAAAGGAAGAAAAAGAAGAAGAAGAGAAGAAGAAGAAAAGAGAAAGGAAAGAGATAAGGTGGAAGAGAAAGAAAAGGGAAAGGAAAAGAAAACGTAGAACCGCGATAGTCGAGAGAAAACCGGTATCCAAGTTAGTGTACACACAGTTCTGAAACTTTTTTCATATTGTTTATGGAATTAAAGAATTTAAGTTTACATTTACGATTTTTGTTTAGTCGTATTTCGTATTTTGATTTCAATAGTTATTTTCCGATTTGTGAAAACTGTCTGAACTTGCTTTTGAGATACATAACTTGAGCTTATATCGAATCTATAGATTTTGTTTCTGTATTCTGATATTTCTAATTGTTGATGAGTATTAAGTTTGGAATTTGATTATTGTAAAAGTGTTGCAAAGTGACTGTATATTTGTATTTCATGGATTAAATTTTATGGCCCTGATATATGTATAGGGATATGGATATAGGAGATTGACATGTCAATTGGGTGAATTTATGGCAGTATTGCACCGTGATGTATAATGTCTCTGATCATTAATTCTACGGATACCATTTCCTCGTGAAATGGGAAATCGACTGTTTACCACGGATACCATTTCCTCGTGAAATAGGAAACCGACTGTTTATATAGGGATACCATTTCATATGAGATGGGAAACCTGACTGTAAAACTCGTAATCCAGTCCTGTACACCCTGTTATGTGTATCACGGGCCAAATTTAGAATTTATGAATAGAAAGTGCTATGGAAATAAAGAAATGATATTGAACTGAATTCTAAAATTTTTTGACATATTGTATGTTTATATGGTTTTAGTAATTGCAAAACGTTTGTTATATATATTTTATATATTTGCAAATTCTGTTTTTAAGCTTTACTGTTTACTTATAATTCTGCATTTCTGATTTATGAAATACTGGTTTAGATATCCTGTTATATATTATGTTACCATTCGTTTTTAAGTGTACACCCACTAAACAGTATTGTTTAGCGCGTTAGTTTTGTTTTTAACGCGTAGGTAATAAAGATACCGAGGACGGAAAAGACTGAAGAGGCACCAGCTGCAGAGAAGAATTCAGAGTCACAGCATCTTTTGGGGTAGTTAATTATATAAGTACTTGTGTATAATGTAATTAAATCTGCATGCATATACAGAGGATTTTGTAATTATGTTTTGTAATTATGTGTTGTAATTAATTATTTTATGCTTTCTGTTTTGCATTTTTTTTTTTTAAAAGGATTATAGTTACTGAATTGTTTTATAAACTGTTTGAAAGTCGCACTAAACGGCAGAGTGCGCATTTGAATGGATTGAGATTTGAAGTGTTTTTGTGAATTGTTTGTGACTTGCATTTTATTTGAAAACAGGTTTTGGGAAATCAGAAAAAACAAAGGAAACTCTGCCGAAATTTTTGTAAAAAGTTTATTTTGATGGGCTCACTCAAAAAGAATTTTTAAATTACAAATTATATAGTTTTCAGTTTATAAACAGAAATAAGAAAGTTTTGAAAACCCGGTAGCACTTCCTGGGTCGATCCAGCCGGGTCGGGCCAGGGGGTGTTACAATTTGTAGCAGTGGTTTGAATTTTGTGGTGTTGTGCTTGCATGAGCAGTTTGGTGTTGATATTTGTTATGTTGTTATGCTTGCATGGTGCTCTTGTCAGTGTCTAAGTATTACATGCATTTTGTTAATATATGTATAGGAGGTGTTGAAGAATTTTTGTATTGGCCAAATGTACAAATGGGCATTCATACTGCCATATATTAATGCAATAGTTTACTATTCCAGGTGGTGTTTTTAATGTATGCAGGGTAATTTAAATATTTTTAATGGGCATTCATACTGCCATATATTAATGCTTTTTTTTTTTGTTTATTCTTGTTGGTATGCTTGATAGAAGAGAGGGCAATTTGAATGTTTTCTTTTAATGTTTGATGGAAGATAGGGCAAAAATATTGAATCCAAAGTATTAACAGTTGCAATTTATTTATTGTGTATTAAGTTCAAAAATTGGTAAAAACTAACTTTTCTATTTACAATGGCAAATTGGCCAGTTTATTTATAGTATTTTAAGTTTATTTACTATTTACAATGGCAAATTGGTAAAAATAATTGATTTATAAAAACTCTTTAAAAAAGGGCATTTAGGTCTTTCAAAAAATGGTGTAAATTGTAAAATTTAAATTATTTAAAGGGTAAATCCGTCTTTCTGATAATTTATCTATGTTGAGGGGTAAAGCTTACTTTTATGTAACGCTGTCATGATTGACCAACTAAAAGTTGGTCAGAAGGACTATTTTGATCAATTTTTCAAACGTTAGGGACCATGGGAACTGAAAGTGAAACGTGAGTAAAAAAGTAAGGTTTCAAAAAAAAAAATAGAGACTAAATTAAAGTTTCTCCAATTATTAATAAAATTTGGAGATTCTCTAAAAGAAATAAGAGGAGGTTTTACTTTTGGCAGCAACATGTTATTAGTTTATATGGAAATACCAATCATGCCAGCCGTGAAAATATCCCAATACTCAACGTGAATACATCCTTGAGGGTATTTTTATAATTATTTGACAGGATAAAAGCAAATTTTCAAGTTTGGTTAACATCGTGAAAACTATTACATTTGGTTAAAAATAAAACTGCATAAGTTTATAAGGTTAATTTTTGACAATTTTCTCGAGATTAAGTACACCTTAAAGCAAAACAATCTCAAACTCTATGAACTATATATACTTCATCTCTCTAGCTAACATATTCACTCGGTAGAAACAAAATAATTTTTTTTTTTTTTTTAATTATGTTGAAAGTAATTAAACTCGATTTTTGGCTTTTAAGTAATATATACTATTAGGTTAATTATCATGAAACTTGAACCTATTAATTACTTGTAGTAATACATGTAGAATTAATTATCTCAAGTAGGAAATGGAAGATGTAAAAATACGATAGTACGTGAGAGAGTTTGTGGAAGGGTTGGTCAAATGTAAATCATTTATAAATGTCATCTCTAATTGCGTAGTTTGAGATACACACAGACACAGTTGCAATACAATACAACATATACCCAGATGAAGATCATCATGGGCTGCTTTCTTGGAATTTACTCAGGGGACAGGTGGTTCTCTATGAGAAGGAGATAAGAGAGGCCCCCCTTACAGGCTAGCTTGTGAGCAGTGCTTGATTGAGATAGAAAGAAACAATTCTCCCAAGGCAGAACGCGAAGAGAAAAATTAGGGGATCGGGTTTAAAATTCTAAATTTATTAATATATATAATTTATTTTTTATATTTAAATTAAATATATAATTTTTTTTTTAAAAAAAAATTATGGGGGGCCAGGTCCGCCCCTACTCCTCCTTTGTGAAAACTGCCATCTATCTATTCACTCGACAAAATTTCCTGTATATTGATAGGTGATGTATTCGATCACTGAAATAATGATATGTGATTAATATATGTGAATTTTCTTGTAATACCTGCATTTCTTTTACCATAAATCACTATTAAGTGGCCTGATACTGTAACACCCAACAGTACATCCGGTGTATTTTCTCTTAGTCGTATTCAAATATCTTCCAATATTTGGACAATTAGCGAAATCCCATGTGGTCAGTAGCTTTGCTTCACGTGTCCCAAGACCAGGTGGGTTTATATAATTGTGATACTGACATGGTAATTGACTCTCTTCTTTTATACTAAGGATATATACAATTGTGATCTCTCTCAAAATTTATCTTCGATATCCGCTAGCTCTCTTCAATCTCTCATAAAATTTGCGTTGCTGAGATGTAAGCCTTTATCTGCATTTGCACCTGCATCTGAATCTGTTTGTGTTTATTGTTTTGGTCCCTGATTCGAAAACCAAGGCCACCAAAAAGTCTTATATATTATGATCAGTAACTACAGATAGCCAGTACTCGTATTTTAATTATAAAAGTGAGTGATTATATATAGGACCAAATAAGCAAGCAGACAAGGCAAAGTTTCAGGTGCAGGTGTATATGCAGATGAATGCCATTTTAGCTACTTGCTTTCACAGTCACAGACAGTCACAGTCACAGATTCAACTCAACTCTCTTTCTGTTATGTGTGTTTATATGTGCATGGTTCTTCTTCTTCTTCTTTTTTAATTTATTTATTTGTTTGCGAGAGAGACTAAAGGGATTTCATTTCACGGATTCTTTGACTACAGATCGATCAATGAACAAAGGGCCTTTTGCATTATAGATTTTTTTTTCTCAAGGTAAAAAGACTCTTTTTCTCTCTCACACATAAACAAGTATATATATATATATATATATAGCTTGCATTATTTTGAGGCCAATGCTGATGAAATTGAAGAATTTCATATAGCTGTAAGCTTAATTAGGACCAAAACTTTGCCTGATTATACCAACTAGAAGTTTTATATATATGTACTGATTTCACTGATTTCTTACACGACTTCTGATCCTGATCTCAGATTTGATATATGATGATCTAAATTAATTTTACAGTCTCTGGAGTGTCCACATTAATTATTGTCTATATGCTGCAAAAATTAGATTGATGTTGGGTTCTGATCTTGAAAAGGAGTTGTTAATTAATTACCTGCAGATCATAAAAAGCTTGGAGGGATGAATATAGAAAGTGAAATCACACACACGCGCTCACATATATATACTGCTACTACACATGGGTTATGATCAACAACTGAAACCCTAACTAGGTAAAAACCCTCGTTGAGCATCTGCTTTTTGTGTCATGTACCTTGGGACAACACCATTAATTGCATGTGTATTATTTATATTTCACTTGCTAATGGGCTTCTTGAACTTGATTTCTGAAAATTTTGCAATGCCCAAACACCACAAGGACACAGAAACCTATATGAAATATATATATATAGAATTACAAGGAATTGAGAATCAGAATGGCACTTGTTTTATCAACTGTTTGCACATATGACTACTTATATATATACTGTCTGATTGGAGAGTAGTAAATTAGTAATATTGTTGCAAATATAATTACAAAAACATATATAATAAAGTTTACTACACACAGTTCTGTTAAACTTCCAATTAAGCCTGTATTTGTTTAATTTTGTATAGACGTGTGGCTTATTGTGTTTGTAATTAGGTCAGCTTCAAATAACTTCAAAGTTTGAAAGCCAACATATGGTGGAAAGGACCAAGCAGCAACGTCAGTGCCTCAGGCCATCAACTCATTTTAACAAGAATAAGGTACTTTAATTTTGAATAACTTTATGTTCTGGGTGGTTATTTTGTCCAACTTTATAAAAACGTCTTGCTCACTGTATATACAATCAAAAATTTAATCCTAAGTTGATCTAAAATTCTATTTTCTCATAACAATAAAGAATTTTACTAACTAAACTAGCTAGCTAATACTCATTAAATAAAGTGAAAATCTATAGGATATGGATTTTTTTTTGTGATGTCGGTATGCAATGCATGATATCAACTGTTAAGGAATCAATTACACATGAAACACTTGATATTAATTAGAGTACATTTCAACCTATTTGTAGTTTGATCTTTTAGCTGGCTTGAGATATTTAAAATGGTGTCTTGTGATAATTCAGTGGTTGATTATGCTCGACACAGGACGAAAACTGTTGAAAATAAGTTTTACTTTGGGCCTATAAATTTCACTATCTGACTAGGAAGTGAGGTTTTTTTTTTTCCTTGAATAATTCTTGAAGCTAGAATAAGAGAAAATGTTACAAAAAGTTCAAAAAAAAGAAAAAAAAGAAGCAGTGTGAGGTTGTATATAGTAAAACTTAACAGATATAATTATAGGATTTTGTAATAATTAATGAACATATATATATATATATATTATATGGTGATTCAAATTAATAGATTTTGTCATATATGTATAATGTATTCATTATAATATAAATTTGTTCCAAAAATATATAGAAATCCAAATGAGAATTTATTTCACCATGAGTTTCTCTTCTAAGAGTCGATTGAATTTTTCAATATTTGGATTCAAAAGATCTCATAGAAAATTTTTTTTCTTTTGAAAGCAACATGTGAGCCAAATGTGAGGACAATAATGAAAACACTGAAAAAAAAAATCACTCTTTCGTTAATGAAATCAAAGTTGTCATATGGATGTATGTACCTCTCTTTAGTTCACAAACACAAACAAGCATGCATGAAGCGGAAGCACCCAGACTTGCAAAAGCAACTGTACCAGCTTTTTTTCTATGTTTTCTGTGAACAAAATATCCCAACTGGCATGCACTGAAGATGGTGAGGTGACTGACTTTGAAGCTTTAATGTTGTCTCACTTTCCTTCTTTTTCATGAAAATGGACTACTCATTCGTTGAAGTTTCATGTATACTAGTTTCTTCTCTAAACAGGAAATGAAGAAATTTTAACTAAAGTCGAAAAAATAATATGTTAGATCGTGTGGTGTTCTTTTTAGGGAAAATTGTATAAACTTCTCATGAATTTAGGTAATACTGCATTCAACGGAAACTTTTACTACAATTATATAAACATTCCTTAGAATCCGTTAACTAACGGGTGGACTAATTGTTGATTAATTAATTCAAGAGTGTAGTTATTAAATTATTTATTGGTTTGGTCAAATTGCCTTTAAATGACAAATTTTCAGTTTAAAATCCGTCAAACTGTCCTTTAAATAGTTATTTAAAAACTTTTATCGAAAAATAAAATAATAATTAAATAATATTTGAAGGGCAATTTGGTTATTTTTTTATTTAGGGTCAGTCAAACGTTAAATTTAATTACAGTCAATATATTCTAGGGGATGTTTGTATAATTATGGTAAAAGTTACCGCTGAATGCAATATTACCTAAATTCGGGAGAAGTTTGTACAATTTTTCCTTCTTTTTACTTATATTATATAATGTGATGCGAGTAACTAATCAAATTTAATTTTACTATACGTGACATGATATTATTAAAAGGTACACCATATATGTGATAGACACAAACTTTTTGATGTTTTTTGTCATGTTAACTTTTCTATTTTCATATACGGAATGGAAATTTAGATTGATAATTTTTCATGGTTTTAAAATCAGTAAGTCAGATTCTTTGTCTTGTTAATTATTAGTTTCCATCCACTTGATATAGAAGACTTTTAATGAATCAGAAACATAGAGGAGGCCTACAAAGAATATATATATATATATATATATATATATATATATATATATATATATATATTAATGTTTATGAGAAGTGGTATATACTTTACTTGATAATTTATTGAATAGTGACATCTATTAATATTTGGTTTATATTAACAGAATTGAATCAAGGATGACTCGAAGAATTTACAACTTAATTTGCCATATTGTGTAACTCTTTAATATAAGGTTCTCTCAATCCCTAAAAAGTTCACATTTCACAAACATTCTTGAGTAAGCAATGTCTTATTATAAATTGAATAGGTCATCTAGGAGAAAATTTAAATCTTCTTCAAACAATATTTGATGGATTTTTCACCACACAAGCTTCAATTGAATGCTTAAGTAAGGAAATGGTATATGTGTTTGCGCGTGCGTGCATGTGTAGCAATACTCAATTCTTCTAATACATTTGAAAAATAAAGGCTTTCCTTGATAACAGAATACGAAGTCATAAAAAATACTTGATTTTATATATCTCCTCAAAAAACTAACTGCGCATACAAATTAAAAGTTGGCCACTGATGATCAGTTGATGTTGCTTTGTAATAAGTTGTGTTAGTGACTTAGGGTTAACAAGTTCTGACTCATTTCAACGTTTGTTATCTTCTTAAGGGTTCATTTAGTGCATTGTACTAGACAAGACTAGTACATAGTATAATACTAATATAGTATTGTACGGTGGTTGCTAATATTTTGTACCCATATTGTATGATATGGTGAATTTATACTGTCTCAATCGTATTAAATTATACGGTTGATGGAGGTGTTCCTCAACTGTATTGGAATTGATATAACTTTAGAATCTGCCTCCATGCACCAAACTGATAAAATCTCTTATAATTGTACAAAAGATCTTGAGTTCAAGTTCTGTACATACCTAGAGTCGCGGACGCGGAGGGAGAGGAGTTTAGTTTATATTTATTTGTTAAAAAATAAAAAAAATCCTCTATAAAAATAGTAATGGACAGAATCTGCAATCATACCCTTAATGGGGATATGCTGGAAATTGGAAGCTGAAAGAACAATTCAGTGAAAAGGAAACAAAAGGATTTCGCTTTGTCTCTTAATTGTGTGTGCATGTGTTTTGGTTTCCTATTTCATGTATTGCTGGTACTATTTTCTTGATTCTGCTTAACATTTACAAACAACATCTTGAATAGCGTTTGTTATATAAGTGTGTTTATTTAAGACAACACAAAAAGATTTTATGAACACAACAATTAATTTGTATATGAGAATAGATTACAGGCTACAACAGCAGTGCAGAGGGAATACATGAATCTTGTTCTGATAAATATCCTATTCTCGAGGGATTTTCACATCATCTTGAAAGACTATGCTTGTATGGTGACATCTATATTCAAAATATATATCAATTCTACACCATTCAATATATTAATTACATAATTCATTAAAATGGGTAAAAGATTCGTGCTATTTCTGATACAGATTTGAGTGGCATTGCCTTCTCTCCTTATTACAGGAAAAATGGAAAAAGAGTGTTTATTTTTAGATGCTCAAGTACAGTTCTTATTGGTTACACTTCAAATTTTGGATTGTACTTTCGCTATCATCTCTCTCCTAAGTATTTTCCCTGAAGCTGACTTCGGAACGCTGTTTATGAATGTTACTCTTCTTAATCTTTTAAAAGGTGCAACCTGCAACGTAGAAAAACAAAAGACAAGAGTTTGGTTATCGTTGCAAGACTAAGCATTTTTGCATAAGCATGTATATGTGCATTGTTTGATAGAAAAATATAATCTGGGCAAGGTACTTTTTTGTTTTGGAAAACTGAAAGCAACATATGTTAGAGTGGTCATATGCCTAGGTCCTTTGTGTTCTCCAATATAATTGAGTTACGAGGACCAGTAGCCGAATCTCAGTACCAGTAAAGTAACGTCAAGGTCAGTTATAACAGATACCGAAGACGCCTTAATGAATAAGAGTGGCGTGCTTATATCTCAGAACACAGATAATACTCTTCCCACAAGATTACCATACATCATTTCTAGTGCTCTGGAAAATGCCATACTCTTTGATTCTACTGCCCCGTCACCTAAATCTTAAGCTGTTGCCAAAAATGAAACCTGAATGACCTATGGATTTGACACCAAAATTCATCGACTCTACCAACTGAAGCATAGTCAAACCCCTACACAAGAATCATGCTTTCTTTATATGTTCATGTTACCTGTTTAGCAATGAAATTCTGAACATCATCTTCGGTCAGCGAGCTATTTGGCGAGCGAACAACATATGCAACTGGGACCTCACCAGCTTCAGCATCAGGATATCTACAGGTGTAAAGTGATTCAAGATTGAAAACTTAATTTACAAGTAAAGAATTAACAGAGAAATATTTTCTTAACAGTGGAGCAATGAAGTAAAAAACTTACGGAATTACTACAGCATCTAATATTTCAGGGTGAGAAACAAGAAGGCCTTCAAGCTCTGCTGGCGCAACCTAGCGTGGATCAGTGAAGCAAAGGAGAAGATGTTTCAGTAGAATGAATAGCAGCTCAAATCATGCATTTTCGTTCATAAGAAAAACTAAAATAGTTGTAACTATCAACCACAATACTAAAAGGGTAAACATTGTTTGTCAAATTTCCAGTCAACATAATTTAGTTAGAGCTGAGTAATGTGAGAATCAACCGTAAAAAAAATTATTTGCAATAGCTCAACTGAAAGCTACATATATAAACGAAAACAGAGAAGTATATGACTTCAAGAAGTAGAGAACGTGACAATACACCGATAATAGCCTTGTGTTCAGCTCAGGAAATTAAAGTTGTAACATAAATTAACCTGATATTACCATGTTGATAAATGAAGAGTCCTGTTCAGATTTGAAGTGAGAAACTTAAAACAATCTAAGAGACAATAACAGAGAAACGATGAATAATTTCAGTTGTGGAAATAAAACCAGGTAAACCAGCCAAATTACGCAGTTTTGCAGCAATTCGGAAATAAAATTAAATGAAATTAGTAGAAGAAAGAAGCTACCATAACCAAAAACTCTGCAAAAATGTTTATAATTTTTTTAATTATATTTGTCTCTTTCAATAAATAGAGGATCGCAGGGCCAAATATCTAGGTTTCCAACAAAGTCTTAACTGTCCATAAGAACATATAATTTTCAGTGAAAATAGGCCTCAACCCAGAACTAGTCGGGGTTGGGTACATAAATCATTTTTCCCTTATATCCTGTCTGAGACCAAAGTGCCAATACCCATACAGAAATTACCTGAAAACCTTTGTACTTGATGAGCTCTTTGATTCGATCAACAACATATAACTGTCCATTCTCATCAAAATAACCAAGATCTCCTGTATGTACCCAACCTTGTTTATCTATGGTCAGTATTGTTGCCTGTTTATTGTTGAAATAACCTGAAATGAGTGATAGAAATTGTAAGTGTCACATATCATTCAACTTAAAACAAATGCAAAACTTAAATGCAATGTGGATAAATGGAGGGCAATATCATAAAAGCACCATGTTCATTATTGAGTAATTGGCACATTTTTATAAAAAAATCAATGGTATGAAAATACCAAGGCCTTAAGTTACAAGAGTAAAATGACAAATGTCATCTTCAAGAAGCTTTTTGGCCAGTATATGGCAGGCAAAAACCTTATCCTCTTTTTGGCCTGAAGATTGTTGAAATAACCTGGAAGGGTAGCTTCTTGGGAAAATCTGATCCAGTATAAACGTAAAATTTAAAAAAAAAATAAAAATCAACAATAGCCAACATGAACTCAATCCAGAATAGCTACAATAAGATCGTCCTGCAGTTGGAAGAGACTCAGAAACCTTTTGGGTTAAATGAGCCAATGTCAAAATAGAGTGTGAATATAAAGCAGGTTTTGCACCAGCGGCAAGTGTAATACCTTGGATCTACTTGGCTATCTGACATCCTCCAATATTATATGCAATATTCACATCAATATCACTTGGCAACAATAGTCATATGTCTATGGTACCATAAAAATTCCCCAGAGGCTATATCTCCTAAGTAGCAACAAACAAGGCAATATGACGAGCAAGGGATCAAATAGGAATACAAGGACAGACTGTGAAATCTGGTTTATTCAGTTATTATAAAACTAGGTTAACTTCTACAATGTTCGGTAACAAGACAAAGAGTTGGCAACAGTATCTCCCAGAAAGTTTCACTAGTCCATGCAATATAAGGTGATGGACATAAATTGGAACTTCTAGTCACTAATTAAACATAATTCAATGAAATTCAAGATCCATAGAGCTAAGTTTTTCTCTCATATCTAAGAGCACAAGTAATTCAAAATTCTTATAGAAAGATTAGACAACAAGAAAGTTAACATTTTTTCTCGCCAGATCCGCATGTAGTACTTACAATTGAAGGAATTAACATAAAATCTACCTTGCATCATATTAGGTCCTCGAACCCATATTTCCCCCAGTTGATTAGGAGGAAGAGGCTTTAAAGTGTCTACACTGATTATTTGGGCTTCAACTCCTGCAACAAGTAATCCAGCTGAACCACTATTTCGTACTGCTAATCTCGGATTCTCCACAGAAATAATGCCACAAGTTTCAGTCATACCATAGCCCTGAAACCACAGAGAGCTTTTAAATTAGGAGAATACTTTTCTACTCCAAGCTCCACATTGCAACTTGAACAGTATGAATGGGAACATTTCAAATTTTCCATCAACACAGCTAATGAAAAGCCAAAATCATCTCCATACACTAAAATCCCATAACTATTCTATTACCTAACCGAATCTTCACACTTACAGCAATAAAATATAAGAAGCTATTAATAATAGAGATATCATTTCAATAAGATTTCTATTTGGCGAACAGTTTGTCAATGATGCGATGAATTTATGGACAAGTTAAAGCCTCATAAGGGTTAAGAAGCAATATACAAATTCTATAAGATTTAAGCATTTGAAAATACTGCACCATTCATTGACCAAAAGCTGATGTACATGGATCATGGATATCTTTGGTCCAAAATAAGAACATATCAACCAACAATTTGAATCATAATTGAGAGATGAACACAGAAACATAGTATCACTAATCAATATTTTAAAAGAATCGAAAAACATAATATGAATTTGTCAAGTTTGGAAATTTTCAATGACAGAAGTCATGTTTACCTTAGATGAGCTTAAAAGGCTGAATCTGAAAAGCACAACCACTTCTTTCCTTGATAAACAATTTAAATAGAAATTTGCATAGACACTAATAACTATAGATTACACTTCCACAATGTTAATGAATGCCTAGAGAGTCAGAGATACTAACAGTTTCACAAAAACCCATCTCACTCCACGAAGTTCATGATCTTGCTATGCATACCTCTTAATTTGTTTAATTTGATAAACAACTAATCTGAGACGCCACATGAATCACAAAAACTCATCAAGTCCTTCACTCATAAGTCAGTTAATGCTTCACAAAACTGATAAAGATGCATTTAGCAATATCAATAAGCATTTAAACTACCTGAAGGACCATGGCATGAGGGATATTCTTTGAGCATTCTTCCATCAAATCCTTCCCCAAAGGAGCAGCACCAGATCCAATATGCTTCAGCGACGAAAGGTCAAACTTCTTTACCAAACTATGCTTAGCCAATGCAAGTACAATTGGAGGCACAACCCAAAAATGAGTCACCCTATATTTCTCAATGGCCCTCAAAGCCATCTCAAAATCAAACTTAGCCATAGACACAACAGTGTTGCCCTTTTGCAACTGTGAATACACGAGAACTGCAAGCCCAAACACATGAAACATAGGCAAAGCACAAAGATATACACTGTTTAGCTCACCAGCCAATTCTTGGTCCATGGTTATCATCAATGATGCTGCAATAAAATTCCCATGCGTCAAGATGACACCTTTGCTAACGCCAGTGGTGCCAGAAGAGTACAAAAGAGCAGCAGTGTCTCTCTGCTTGATAGAAACATCAGGGAATTCGGATACATTACCAGACAATTCAACCAAGTCATGGAAGTGAACAACCTTTGATTTCGAGTTTGATGTAAGGGCAGAAGAAGACATCTTCTCTTTCGAACCCAAGATGACAACTGGCAAGTTAAAACCTTTAACTGTGTCCCACAATTCAGGTACTGTAACAACAAGCTTTGCGTTGGAATCTTCGACTTGTTTTGACAGTTCATTTACAGTGTAAAGAGGATTGGCAGTTGTTGCTATAGCGCCTATAGCAATCAAACCCAGAAAACAAACCGGAAACTGTATCGAATTGGGAGCGAAAATCAAAACAACGTCGTTTTTCCTGATACCCAGATGACGAAAGCCATGGGAGACCTTGATCAAGGTAGATTTGAACTCTGAAAAGGTCAGTGATGAAGAGGAATCAGCCTCAATAAGGGCTGGTTTGGATTCATAAGAGAAAGAGTTCCTGAAAAGGAAAGTGACCATAGATAGATTGGGGTCTTTGGGGAAGACCAATGGAGGCCTCAAAGACCTGTAAATACCATCACGACCATACCCAGATTTCTCCATTGTAGTAAGCTATGAAAAGAATTTGTGGGTGGGGCGTTTGGGGTTGTTCCCTTATGTGGATTGAGATGGGGTTTTCTTCTCTGGGATTCTTTCAAATTTGTTGATAAATCCAATCAAGAGATATATAAATATCCAAAATTTTCAATCTAAATTCTAAGGTGGTTTTTTTGTTTTTTTTTTTTTTTGACTGTTCAATTCACGAAAAACCTACCATTATTGAAATGAAATGGCAGAGTAGAGTAATAATAATAAATGAGGGCCATTGACATTACAAGAGGTCGTTGTTTGGTGTTGCGAAGGCGAGATATGGACGAGACGACAACAGGAAAGATTGGCGGGTGATTTTATGCATTTGGTAAGACGATAACGTACTTGATGTTGTTTGATTGATTTTAATGGCTATTTTGGTAAATTCATTCTTTGAATTAAAAAAGGATTTTTCCGGATCCTCCCATAAATTCTATCCATATATATTCTGCCAATTCTAGTTACTTAGGGTCCATTTTTTCAATATTTACAATATTTATAATATTAATCTTTTTTTTTCTTTTTAAATAATGACTAATCACTTAATACGTAATTACTGAATTATAATTATAATATTTTTTTCTATAATTATTATTTTTTATTAATATATTTTTAAATTTATATTTATTCAATATTTATATCTTAAAAATAAATAAATAATCAACTCTTGTATTCAGTAATTAGAAGAAAAAAAATCACGTCATTAGATTTCAGATTTCAATCCTTATTTAGACTTTAGAAAACTTTAGCCTATTCATTTTTCAGATGAACAAACAAATAACCCCTTAGTTTGTGAACTAGAGTTTTTTCTTCTTTTTTTAAAATTAAATCTGAATTGCTTTAAAAAATTACCATTTCAACGTTTTACATTTTTTAAAGTGATTTGAATGAATATATATATATATATATATATATATATATATATATATATATAAAAACTTGAAAAAGTTTACATTTATCTTAATATGAGACAGGTGAATGAATCCAAAAATATCCTTTGATCATTTCACAAATTAAAATAATATATTATAAATATTTTGATATATTAGTTATTAAGTACAAATAAATTAATAGTTTTAAGGTTTTTTTTAGCCATTATAATTAAATTCAGAATTTTAGGGGACGACTCAAACCCACAATCTTATAAATGAAAATTAAAAGGTTTTTTTTAACTGTTGTAAGTGTATTAAGTACAAATAAATTAATAGTTTTAAGGTTTTTTTTAGCCATTATAATTAAATTCAGAATTTTAGGGGACGACTCAAACCCACAATCTTATAAATGAAAATTAAAAGATTTTTTTTAACTGTTGTAAGTGTGAGGGACATACCATTGAACCAAATTTAAATGATATTATTTGTGTCGGGTTAAACTTTCATTCCAACATTATAAATGAAAATAGACATGTTACTACTATACGTATTTTCTGACCTATTTAGATTTCAAAATTATTTAGATATGTTCAAATCTTTAGGGAAAAAAAAAAAGCATTAACTTTTTAGACTATGATATCCATTCAATTTTCCTGCATTGCCATCTAAAAAGTAGAATTGAAACAGGAAAAAATTGAATTATGTATATACTGATAAATGTTTGTACGATTGTATTTAGAGGTTGTTTGTATTTTTATTTGAACACTGAATAGGTCTAAATTCTTTTGAACACTGAATAAGGAATGAAATCTGAAGTCTAAATGATATGTTTATTTTTTTTAAGATAGAAAGTTAGAAACAAGGAATAAAGATAAATTCGAAAACATATTAATATAAGAAAAATAATTATAAGAAAATATTATAATTATGATTTATTAATTAGGTGTTAAGTGATAAATCAGAATTTTTAACTTTATGTATCTAATTCATACTCATTAAGTATTAAGTGAAAAAAAACAAACGATCCTTTAATTTCGCATGATTTTTGTATACTAATATAATATTACATTCTCTATTTATATCTTAACTTGCTTTTCAATGTGATAATTTCATATAATTAATTGAGATACAACTTAAATAAAAAAAAAATATCTAACATTAATAGTAAATAAATAATAGCGATATAAACGTAAAATATATAATAAGGTTTACCAACTTTGGACCAAATAAGTTTTATTGCATTGACTTTTCAGATTATTATTTTAATGTCCAATAACCACACCTTATTCGATGGTGCAAAGTAATATGAATTGACTTTTTGGAATATTATTTTAATGTCCATATAAAGGATAACAACATAAATAGATTAGATTATGTGGTGGTTGTAAATTAGAATATTTATTTAATGAGTCAAAGTTGAAAAAAAGAATAGTAGGAGCCTTAAATAAATACACAATTAATTCGTTGTACTGTTTTTAACTTGACGCATGTAAATAATAATTTTTTTTATCCTATTTTCTGTAATATGTTTGCATCTATTAGAGAGATTTTAATTTTAATTTTAATTTTTGAAAAATAGTTTAGATTTCATAGAAAGCTAAAGCTTTTATTTTAAAAAAAAATATATTATTATTATTATTTTTTAAATTCTCATAATAAATTTATTACAATATCTATATGATTTTTTTTTAAACAATTACAATTAATTCGGAATTTAGATAAGGGAATATTACTCGAACTCACAACCTTAAGGCTATAAGTGTGAAAAACAAATTATTAGGCCAACCTCATATTATCACAATATCCATATAACTTACATCTAAATAATAAATACTTTTTTTATTATTTTTTTTAAGAGTTATATTAACATATGTCATAAAGGCAAGTAATAATAACTCAAAACTTAAATAAATAATTCATAATTATTCATTTAATACATTAATGTACAGCTTCTTATATCTTAAATAGTAAATAAATAAATATGTAAATCCACTCATAATTAAGTGGTTGTGCACTTACCTTTTTATATTCATGATAGGATTTTGAGAATGAGCATGACTATTAAAGTGAATGAAAAAATATATATAATAAAAAAAAAAAAAAAAGATCGAACTTGTTGCGTGCTAAGCTCAACTTGCTAGAAGAAGCTTTCCAGCCAACTTAATTGAGAGTAATAATCAAAAGCTAGCTAAGTGAGTCCAACAATTAGTGACTGGCGATGCCTGTAAATCCATGAAGAATTTATGTCCATATATATCTTATCAATGAATATGGATGGATAACTAACAAAAACATTGACCTTTGACTTAGATCATATTATCAAAATGATAATCTTTTAACTTGTTATCTATGTAAAGACCTTGGCGATTGATATTGTCAGATTCCAGTATATCCCTAACTTGACTAGTGTCAAACTTAGGCAAATTGCACGCATATAAAACTTGAAACTGTACAAACCTCATCTATCATTAGTTAAATTCTATCCAACTTAATTGACGACCAGCTATTGAGTGGAGAAATACTAAAATATCATGATGAGTTATTCTTATTTTAAAAATTATAATTTCTTTTTTAAAATAATAAAAATTGTAATAACAATCAATTTGATGGCTCATATCTCCTTCTTATTAGCACAAAGGATATCAGGTGATAGCTCATGGAGGAGCGATATACTTTTGTAAATTGAAGATGTAAGAAGGCGGCTTTACCCCTAAACCGTTAACATTTAGTGGCACGCCACTATTTGTGGATGAGTTTTGTGTAATTTCGAGCACAAAATCCATATACATGGAATTACTAAAATTAAGGGTGTTTATGCAATTTATCATATGCTTTAAAGGTGCAAACAAAAAAATACAGTAGATAATTATTAATATTTAATTAAGGAGGTAATTGCATAAATATCTCGAATTTAGATATAATTGTAAATATATAAATATTTTGTTAAAATTAATACAAACATCCCCCGTCGTAAGTGGTCAACAGTTAGATGATAACAATCAAGTGGTAAAATAATCTTTTTATCCTTTTAAAAAGAACAAATCATATTATTAACTATTTAAATTTAATTAAATAAAAAATGAATGAAGGAGATCTTATCTCCTCTCAAATGGATGGATCTACTTCATCATCTTTTCTTTCTTTCTTTCTATTGTTATTAAAAAAAAACATTTAGAAAAGAAAAAAAATTGAAAACTCCATGGATGCTCCTCCATGAGCAGAGATGGAGCAGATCGATGAAGGCTTCTTTGTCGAAGGAACGATATATATTCCTTCAATGGAGGAGCAAATCGCTTATCCATGGAAGATGGAAGATATGCTCTAGTAAAGCAGTTCTTCCATCTGATCAAATGGATCTCATCCTTCTGAACATAACAGATGGAAAAGATTCATCTAATTTGAAAAGATGTTTGCCCATCTAATTAGATCAAAGGTGGAGATATTCTCAACCATTGTCATTTTTAAACAAAATTGATTTTTATATAATTAATTTTTAAATATTAAAGGTAATAAAATGTTAAATAAAATTAAAAATTAAGGATAGTTTAGATAGTTTGACAAAAAACCTGATTAACCGTTAGTTTGGATGAAAGTAAACTAATGATAGAAAATGTTTATATTAATTTTGACAAAAAGGTCAATATGCATGCAATTAGATTTAGATTCGTGGGTATTTGTACAATTACCCTTTAATTAAATTGTAATCAATTAAGGGTGTGTTTGGTAATATCGGATTGAATTGGATTATGTTGGATTGGACTATGTTGAATTGGATTTGTTGAAATACAATATAATTTATTGTTTGGTGCACGATGAATTGGATTAGATATAATTTTATATAATTGTATTATAACATATATTGTTAAATAAATTTAATTTTAATATTTTTTAAATAAAATTCTTTTCAATAAAACAAAATTATTAGAAAACATTTTTTAAAAAATATAATTATTAATAATAAAAAATATTTATAAGAATTTAAAAAATAAATTTGTTAATATTTTTTATATTAAGTTTTATAATTTATTATATCTTTTAGGTTTATTTTATATATATATAAAACACAACCCACATTTATGTGTTTCGGGTTTCATCATAAGGGTTATGTTTACGGGTCTCAATAGCCAAACACTGGATTTGGAGGGGAATTCGGTGTTTGAATCCAACTCCCCTCCAAATAAAGTAATACAAACACACCCAACGGTTATTACTAGGGATCAACCTTATTCGGGTCTAAACAGCCCAACCAGGCCCAATCAAATAATCAGCCTAGAGCTCGGGTTGGGCTCAGCTGTATATGACATCGCACTGGGCAAAATGTAAGAGTCTAACTAAAATTGTATATACACCCCATTGAAGACTATTTTGAAAAAAAAATTCAATATGAAAATTATTATTTCTTATTGTATTTTGTTTTTGTAAATAAACTCACTAAAATTGTTTTTTAAAATAATTAGATTTAAAAAAAAAAAAATTAATTGGATGTATTTACAAGAGACATTTACTTTCAAGTTAAGGAGAAAACTACTTGGACTTACTGGTAAATGCGCTTAGTATAACTTGAACCCTCACGATTAAGGTGGATACGGAAATATATTAACCATTCGAACTTTAAATGGATGTACGAGGTCATTCTCTTTTATTCATATATAATGAGCAGACAATCTGCAATGAAACAATTATGATTCTTCAAGCTAAAGAATTCCATTTCACAAATAAAGCACATGTTTATGAGTATAGTTTTGCAAATATAGTATAACCTCGATAAATTAATATTCAATAAATTAATAACCTCGATTAGATAATATTTGTGGCCGGTCCCGACTTGAGACTAATGTGGTAAATTAATAATTCGCTAAATTTATAAGAAAATACATTTAAAAAAAAACACATAAGTCACACTTAATATATAAATTAATAATCTCTTTATACATCAAAATTATATATATATATATATATAGACATATGTACGTGTGTATATATACATATATACGTATATATATTTACATATGTATATATATATATACACACACATATATGACTCAATATGGAAGCCTTTGTAAAATATGCCACCAATGTTACTTGTTTCCTATTAAAATTGATGTCTCATTGGATCTCATCCCTAACTTTTCTTTGTGCATTAAGAAGTTTTGGTATAGTGTTCTTGTATTGTAAGAGAAAATTATGCAATGTGATTGTTGTTTTAAGTGCATCTTTATGCGAGATAGCCTCTTGTACAAAATTATCGTCTTCAACTTCATCTTATTTGTCATTTTCCATGACATTCTCAATAATTTGTTTGTCACTTAGCCACTCAGAGGTTGCCTCATTTTCTCCTAGGTAGTTCAAAAGGTATTCAACATCCATTGTATCACAATATTTCAACTCTTTGATTAGAACATGCAATTTTTGAACGCGTCCATCATTTGAGTATTGATCCAAATTCTCTGAAGCCACGTTATCCATAAACCTAATTTTACAATGTCGAAAACAAATTTGCAATTATACTTACTTGAACATCTGTTGTCCAAGCAGAGATTGTAAGATCATTGCACCTAAAATATTTATCTTCTCTGGATTTGGGACCCCAATTTCATAACCCTCCAAAACATTTTGATAAAATCGACGACGATAATGCATCTTGAAAACTTGTATGTTCCCCGCATCACAAGGCTAAATCTTTGATGTTGTGTTGGGTGGCAAGAAAAACAATTTAATATTTTTCAAACCTTCAATAGTTTTTGGATGAACAGGACAATTATCAACAAGTAAGAGAATTTTTCTACCATCTATTTTTCTACCTTGATAAATTAATTTTTTATTAATTAATTTATAAATTAATAACTTATGAATTTATCGATTAAATAATATCTCAAATAATTAATAATTTTTTATGATCTCAACGCTATTAATTTATAGATATTTTACTGTATATGAATGTTGTAGATTCACAGCCTCATTCGAAAGCTTTTTGTAAATTGTGTTTGCTCGGTGGAATTTAGGTGGAAAAGAAAAAGGGAATCCTAATTCTGTTGTTTTTCGCTATCAAGTTTTTGAAAATGGGGTCGAAAGATGAATTTACTATTTTGTCCTTCAAATATTATTTTTCCCAAAAAAATTAAAATAAAAAAAATCTAAAATAAAAACAAAAACAAAAAAACACTGGAGAACACAAATAAACCCTTTATTAATATCAAGTATGCTCAATTGGAAAGATAATATAATTAATCACGGATATAATGAAAAGACTATCTGATTAATAGTGATAAATGTCTATTAGTATAATTAGTGATAATAATAAATTTCTATCTAACATTTGAATTTTTTATAATTCAAATTAATAGATCATTTCAGATAGTTAAACGATTAAATAACATTTAAATTTAAATTAGATTTAAATTAAATTATAGATCGGATGGAACTCTGAATCTGTTATTCATTTAATTCATTCAATCAGAAATATCTGAGCATACTAAACATAAAGTTTTAAACATAGGAATGTTTTGTTTTCTTCTTTCTTTTTGCGGTTCTTTTCCAGTCTCCGGCACTTGCACAATGAGTTGAGACTGCCTTTAACTTTAATTTTAATCGCTTTTCGACCAGTGATACCATCCCAGTTATCCTACTTCTGTTGTTTCTTTATTTACTATTGGCATATATATTTATATTTGTGAATATGTGTTAAATAATATCTTGGTATCACATATTTTTTATTATTCATGAAGTATACATTAAAAAAGAAAAAGAAAATTGTTATGAGCAATTTAGTTTGAAAAATTAAAGTCAAGAGAGGTTTAAAACTTAATATTTTTTTTGATGTTTTATTCATCTGTGGTTAACAAATTTATATCCTATTCATCTGAGTCAATTACACCACTTAACAAGAAGGAAAACAATGCAATTGAAAATAAAACTAATCAACTGGAAGCTTATTTTCTAGCCACTAACTACTGAAAATAAGGCCATGTTATTCAACAAACCAACTAACCACTAACTACTAACTACATGGTAGATCCATTCTTTAACGACTAACTACCCCTCTCATGCACTCCATGTAACAACCTACACGACCTCGCCCTTGCAGCTCGCTCTAGCCATGCATGTTCATGCAGCGAGTGGGTGAGTCGCACACCATGTTCGTATCAATCCACCTTTATCGAAATATCCTTGTCCTCAAGGATGAAGTAGGATATGTCTGCAAAAATCACCAAAGGTTTCCCTAGGTGGCGTCTTTATTGGATGCTCCTTGCCATTTGACCAGAATTTCAATTTTGGGTCGATAGTTTCCTTTACGAGCAACATGGTGGTCCAAAATGGCTTTTGGTCGGGGAAGGATTGTAGAATCTTCTTTGACCAGTGGTGGTTAAGGTGAAGAATGAAAAACTGCTCTCAAATGATTTCTTAAGCAACGGACAAGGAAAACATAGTGTATTTGGGAACTATAGGGCAGAGCAAGACGGTAAGCTATCGACCCAATCTTTTCCACGATCTCGTAGGGACCATAAAATTGAGGAGCTAGTTTCATGGAGGAGCGGAAAGCCACCGACATTTGGCGGTATGGTTGTAATTTCAAATACACTTGTTCCCTAACAAAAAACTATACCTCACGCCTATACTGGTCTGCCTTACTTTTCATCTGATTCCGAGCTTGTATTAAATTGTGCTTCAGGTCTCACATAATGGTTAGGTGATCACTGATGTGCTTGTTGACAGCCTATACTGAATTGGTTTTGGGTACGTAAGTGACCATAGTTGGAGGAGGAACCCCATAGACCGCCTCAAAGGAAGTCATAAGCATCGAGGAATGCATTGTTGTATTATAACTATATTCCGCCCATGGTAGCCACTGGAGCCATTTGCGTTGCTGATCTCCGATGAAGCATATAAGGTACCGCTTTAAGGCCCGATTGACTACCTCGGTATGGCCATCGGTTTGTGGGTGATATCTGGAGCTCATCTAGAGTGTAGTACCCTATAAAAAAAATATGTTTTGCCAAAAAGAGCTGATGAATACCTTGTCACGATCATTGACAATTGATGTGGGAATACCATGTACGCGCACGATATTGGTTACGAAAGCTTGAGCTACTATGAGGGTCATAAATGAGTGTTTAAGAGGAACAAAATGTGCATATTTTGTCAATCGATCAACTACCACCATGACACAATATGACCCTGAGAAGAAGAAAGGCCCTCAACAAAATCCATGAAGATTTTCATCCATATTTTTTTTTAGGAATGAGAAGCGGTTGGAGGAGTCCGGCTGGGCTGAGGCAGTCCGCCTTGTTCTATTGATAGCTCCTTCACAATCTGGTGCATTCCTGGCCACGCGAAGCTGGTGCAAATTCTGGCCAGCGTTTTTTGGTACCCGAAGTGGCCTCCTACAGGAGACGAATGCGATTAGGCAATGTTGTCTAATATTAAGGAGGAAGAGGAATTGAGAAAGACCTTACCATCGTGAGACCATACGTTATCCCTAAAAATAAATTCTTTCCTTGGACAATCAGATGGTTGATTGGATAGGGCTTGATAGAAAGAGTCCTAGGCAACTTCTTGTAGTTTTTTCCACCAGTCAGCCTGTGTTATAGAGATTGTCATGAAATTAAACTATGTCATTTGGGACAATGCATTTGCTTCTTGATTCTTTGGCTTTTTTTTGTATTCAGTTTTGTAATCGTATTCGAGAAGTTTTGGTAACCATCGGGACCGAGCTGGAGTCATAATTCATTACTCAAGAAAGTATTTCAAACTGCAGTGATCGGTCCGCACCATGAAATGTTTTTTGAGAAGATAGGGTTGCCACTTTCAGATTGTCTTCACTATGGCTAACATTTCCTTTTCATAAGTGGACAATGTTAGTATAGAACATTTAAGTGCTTCATTATAATATGTCACTGGTGATTTTGTTAAATTAGTATAGCCCCAATGCCTAGTTCGCAAGCATCGCATTAGATGACGAATGACTTGGTGAAGTCAGGTAGGCGCAATACTAGTGGTTCGGCCAGAGCTTTCTTGAGTTACTTAAAGGAAGCTACTACTGCAAGGCTTAAACGTACCCGTCTTTGGTCAATAGTCAGGTGAGAGAAGCCGCAATACCCCCAAATTCGCGAATGAATTTTCTGTAGTACCTAACCAATCCCAAAAATACACAGACACTCCTCACTGTGGTCGGCTGTGGCCATTGTTGAATTGCCTTGACTTTGGCCGGGTCGACTGCTACCCCATGCGCATAGATAATATGGCCAAGGTAATCAATGCTAAGGACCCAAAACCCGCACTTGGATTACTTAACAAACAAATTATTAGTGTGCAAAATAGTCAGTTCGGTTCGAAGATGGAGAAGGTAGGCGTCCCAAGTATTGCTATAGACCAGTATATCATAAAAAAACAAAAATAAACTGCCTGAGGTGGGTCAAAAGATACCGTTCATGAGGCTTTGGAGTGTGACTGGGGCATTGGTTAGCCCGAAGGGCATCATAACGAACTCGTAATGTCCCTCATGAGTGCGAAATGCAGTTTTTGGTATGTCATCCTATTGCATTCGAATTTGGTGGTAACTACAACGTAAGTCGATTTTGAGAAATACCTGGCTCCGTATAGTTCATTTAGGAGTTCGTCGATTACTGGTGTTGGATATTTATCTTTTACAATAACATGATTTAGACCTTTGTAATCCATATAAAAGCGTCATATACCGTTAGGTTTTCTTACCAATAATACCGGGGAGGAGAATTGACTGTTGCTAGAGCAAATAAACCTTGACTCTAGCAAATCTTGCACCATTTTCTCAATTTCCATCTTTTGATAATAGGGATATCGTATGGCCTTACGCTAATCAAACTGTTGTGAGGTTGTAACAGAATTTGATGGTTGTGAGCTCGCCGGGGTGGCAGCTCTTGTGGTGTGTCAAAACCCGGCTTGAATTCTGCAAGGATGGTGGCAATGTCTTCTTGAGGATTTTCATAATTGGTAAGGCTGTTACATGGCACAATTTGCAAGAACAATCTTGTAACATCTCTAATTTCGCATAAATATGAAAAGTATTGTTTAACTAATATTGAGTATTGAATGTGATATTTATAATTTGAAGGGGTAAAAAATGTAATTAAATGTATGTATTTTATTTTTGTTTCCAAGTGGACCAATTGGAACGGTTCAAAACAATGCACGAAAAAAAAGGGAGAAAAACGACCAGCCTCGCGACCAGAGATCGCGGTAGCTACTCGCGATGAAAGTGGTAAAATTGGACCAGTGAGCATCGCGACCAGAGATCGCAATAGCTGCTCGCGATTAAAGTGAAAAAATTCCATCAGTGGATACCGTAACCTAGCGACGCGACCACCGCTCGTGATATGCGGTAGCGATGACCCAAAATTTTTAAAAAAATATATAAGCACCGAATGACATGAAGCGATGGAGCTTCATAAAACCAACAAAATAGAAGAAACAAAGAAAAAACATATCAGAACAGAGGACGGGAGAGAAGAGAAATAAGAGAGAAAAGAGGAGAGAGAAAGAAGAGAGAGAAAAGAAAGAAGAGAAAGACGAAGAAGAGGAAGAAGAAAAGAGAAGGAGAAGAAGGAAAAGAGAAAAAGGAAAGGGTATCCAGGTTCGGTGTACACTAGTTTTTGAATTTCAGTTTTTCAAAATATTTCGGATTGATTGAATTTTATTAATATTGAGTTATTTGAATTATATAAAATATAGTTTATAGTTTGAAATTGAGTTTGGAATGATTTGAATTACAATATAGTTTATATATGAAATATTGATTGTGACTAATATTCTGAAATGATTTTAATACGTTTTGATTCGAATATTGTTATGAAAAATATAGTTGAAGGTGATTTTGATTATATAATGTTTGTGAAATGTATCAAAAAAATGATTTTGGGGCATTTGATTTAATATTGGTTTGTCAAATATTTATTCGAATATGATTTTGAATTGATTTGATGTGAATATTGGTTTCAGAAATATATTTAAATATATTTTTGGATTGATTTGATGTGATTATTGATTTGAGAAATATACTCGTATATGATTTTGTATATTTCTTTTATATATGATTATTAATTAAATTTGGATTTCAAAAATATGTTTATTGATTTGAAATATTTAAAAGTTAAATTTGAATATAAGAAAGTGATTTGTGAAATTGTATTTCCAAATTGAAATTTCAATATTGAATTTGAATGATTTGAAATGGATTTGAAAAAACGTTTTGCTAAATGGCTATGATGTGTATAAACATAAATATGGATATAGGAGGTTGACATGTCAATTGGGTTTTTCTGAACAGTACTGTGCCCATATACTTTGATGCACCACCCTATGGATAGTACAGGCCCTAAGTGCCGGTCATAGGGTAGGGAGTTTTGATCTGTTTGTACCACCCTTTGGATAGTATAGGTCCCAAGGAGCGGTCCTAGAGTTGAAAATCTGATATGGGACATTTACAGCGGGTAACCTCGTTGGTGTCTAACTCTGATCTGATGTTCGACGGGTAGCCCCGTTGGTGTCTAATGCCGAACAACCCGTAATCCAGTCCGATAAATTATGTTATGTATGTCAGGAGCCCAATATGAAAACTGATTTGTTATATGAAAGCATTTAAGAAATTATGAAGATATTGTCTGTTGATTGATTTTGAATACTGTATTTGTTGAGTATATAATTTGATTTGACATGAGCCCCATATATGATTTATATATATATATATTATTTATATTTTCGATAAATAGATAAAAATTAATTGATATAGTATATTTGGATATACAATTTTGTGTACATCCACTAAGCAATCTGCTTAGCGTATTGAGTTTTCTCACACGTAGGTAAAAGAGGTTCCAAGGGAGACAAAGACAAAGAAGAATAGAGACTGCAGGAGTAAAGTCCAGAGTCACATCGTTCCTATATATTTGGTAGTCCTTCTGTAATAAGTATATATATTTTAATGGAACATGCATATATAGAAAATGTTTGTACATATTTGAAGAAATTCCGCTTTGTAAATATTTTATTATATGTTTAATATATTTGAATATATATAAATTATATTGTGATAAATTGATTTGGTAAGTCGTACTAAATTTGGAAGGGTGCGCAAAAGTGATTTGAGAATTTAGAAGTGTTGATTTTTATGAATTTTAATTATAAACAGGTCTTGGAGAGTCAGAAAAACAGAAAAAACTTTGACAAGATTTTTGGAAATTTATTTGGACCATTTTCAAATGTTTTTATTATAGTTTTAAGTTATGGTTCTAAGTAAAAATTAAGATTTTGATATACAGTAGCGCTCCCTGATTCGGTCCGAGCGATTTGGGTCAGAGGGTGTTACAAATCTAGTGTCATAGGGCTATGCAAGTTCCTTGCTGCTGATGGCTTGCATCTCGGGTCGGCCAAGGCCAAAATAAGTGTGCTTCCCGTCCTCATCATGGAACGTCATTGTTAACTTGCGATAGTTGAATTCGATGGCCCCAATGTCTACAACCATTGTACGCAGAAAACAACATGGCAAGCTGCCGAAGGGAGGACGTAAAAATCTACCTTCACAATGTAGTCTTGTATAACCAAAAAAAGCCTAAGGCATTTTCCGACGCACTCGATTTTGTCACGATTGGCGACCATCACCTAGAATTTTCTATCATGTACCACCTGCATTCCAAATAGTGAAACAATGATCTGGTTAATAAAATTATGGGTGCTACTTCCATCAATTACTACGGTCACATTCTTGTTTTTCAATTTCCCCAGCACACGATGGGTTTGTGGATGTGCGGTCTCGGCAATAGTATGGAAATAAATTTTCGGTATGGATTTCGTTGCCTTCGCTTCCTCAAATTCTGCATCTTCGTCGTGGGAGGAATCAACAATCATAACATTTGGGGTTGATGACAACGATGTCCAGTTACATACTTTTCATCACAATAATAACAAAGCCCTTTTCCCATCGTTCGCGAGCTTCTTGGTTGGTAATTCAACGAAAGGATACGGGTTGTCATCAAAATTATTTTTGAGAAAGATTTTTTTCTTCAAATTTTTTTGTTACATGCCTATTAAAAAAAAAAAAAAAAAATTATACACGAGTTCATGCCAGTACGTTTTTTTTCTTCTCTGATATATATGTATGTGTGTGTGTATATATATATTTATAATAATTATAATAATTTTTGTTAAAAATTTTTGTAGATGGAATATTACGAACCATTTTTTGGTAAGAGTTGGGTTTCCCACAAATTGATTTCAATTAACAAGAAGAAATGGAAGAAAATTTTATAAAGAAATTATGAGCTCTTCAAATGCGTTCGAATATTTCTTTACATTAATATATTGTAAAAACAATTTCAAAGTGTGGAAGATTTTTGGAAAGAGTTGGGTATTCCACAAATTGATTTCAATTTACAAGAATAAATGGAAGAAAATTTTATAAAAAAATTAGAAGCTTTTCAAATGTGTTCGAATGTTTCTTTTATATTAAAATCTTGTAAATTTTTTTTCGAAGTGTGATGAGTTTTAGTCGTTCCTAGATCAAATAACGATATTTAATTGGATAGCAACTGCAAAGATTTAGCTGAAAATAATTCCACAAGAGTTGCCATATATAGGGCTTGAGGGCAAAAATTGGATAGCATCACATTATCTATGAGATAGAGATAGCAAAGGAAACATGTTATCAGTCATAGGGCACACAAAAAGGGACTATGGTTTGGATAAGTGGCAGCTGCAAGGGTCAAATGTCTGAAAAACTTTGCACCCATAGCGATGATAGCTTTTACAAGCAACATGACGGATTACAGTTCAAAGCACCATATGTTTTCTTTTATATTTCAGATTCTTTAAACCCTGCAGGCTGCAGTTGCTATTTTTTCAAACCACTGTCCCTTTCATATGCACAATGACCCATATATTTTGCACAACGAAGGTTAAGAAATATACTCAAAGCTGCAGATCGCCTCACATTCATCATAACATGTTGTTTATCTGCTAACTCTATCTCATAGATAATGTGATGCAATTTAATTTTGCTTTCCTTAATATTTTTGAGAACTTCACCCTATGTATTACATCTCTTATGAAATTAGTTTTAGCACCCTTCTTATAGCGGCCCTCGGGAACATTGTGTACTCTTATGGCTAACTAAACCTTTTCATGTTGAGTTTGGAACATAGCTGTATTGGATGTAAACATCAAGTTCGTGTATTTAGGGTATACAATCGATCTCAACAGTAATTACATAATCCATGTTTATAGTTTACGTGAGATGGGTTTCATTATAACCCACAAATGTCCACAAAGATTATGAATTTAATGATTGAATTTTTTAATCAGAATACGAATTCTCTAGAATACCGCTTTCAGTTATGGTCCTCACTACCATTTTTTATTTTTTTATTTTTTTTTCCTGAAATGGTCCTCACTACCATCCTTGTATCTATAAGGGCATCTACAACGTATGTGATAAGCCCCTAACCTATTATCTTACGCTAGGCGGCCTGCCAGCAACCCATGGTAGCTTCCCAGTTGAGACTTGCCCCGTTGAAAGGTTTCTGTGAAGCTAAGCCGTTACTTATCCTGTAAATCTGAGTAAATTTTTTATTTATTTATAAAAACTACTTTATTAAAACTTTGGCAGCATAACGGCTGCATTTTGAAATATTCTCATTACCTGTAAAACAGTTTAAAAGCACTTCTAAATATCAATTATTTTTTCTACTACCCTTAGGACTTCAAGTCTATCATAAAAATACAACACAAGTCAATCGCAGATTTCAAATAAGCGAAAGTGGGCAAATCAAATTTTAAATAAAATATTTATGCACTAAACAAATAATACTTACTTAAGGTATTCTTCAAAATATAATTTTACATAGGTGTTACAATAAAACATAATACATATTTTAGTTTTTAAATTTTCGAACACATATTTTAAAACACTCATAGCAATGTCTGACTGGTCTTGGGAGTCCCTGCAACATCTGCACCTGTACCTGAGAGGTTGGTTTATAAAACATAAAAATATAGTGAGCTAAACGAGCTCAGTGAGTGTTATTAGTTTCTAAACAATTTAATCTTTCTAATTTAACCTCCCTGAAAACTGTACTGAAAAGAATAGAAATCTGTTTTCTGATAACTATACTAAAATGCACAATAATAAAACTTTTTCTATTTTATGAAAATACTGAAATGAATAATAATAATACTTTTCTTGTTTCCTGAAACAACTGTACTGAAATGCATAGTAATAAAACTTATTCTATTTCCTGAAAATAATATACTGAAATCGGTATCCTAAAAACAACGTACTGAAATCTATTTTATGAAAATAACGTACTGAAAACTGTATCCTGAAAACAATGTACTGAAATCCATAATAATGAAATTTTTACTGCTATCTGAAAACAGTGCCGAGATACATAGCATAATAATAAAAAATTTTCTATTTTCTTAAAAACTGTACTGCTGAAAACTGTACTCAGTGGTGGTTATAAAATCATCAAAAATATTACTACTGAAAATCACCAACCATTTGTAACACCCCCTGACCCGACCCGACTAGATTGACACAGGAAGCGCTATCGGTTTTCAAAAATTTATTTAATTCACTTTATAAACTGCAAAAACCAGTGAAAATCATATCAATTGTATTTTAAAAAAAATATGTTTCTAGTGAGCCCATTAAATTTTATTTTTCAAAAATTTCGGCAGAGTTTCCTCTATTTTTCTGATTTCCCAAAACCTGTTTTCAATAAAACAAATATAATACAATATAAATCCAACACTTATATATCCAAATTTTCAAATCAATGCGCACTCTGCTGTTTAGTGCGATTTCCAAACAGTTTTAAATAAAACATATATAACTAATATTTACAAACATGTGAACAGAATATAAATCATAAAGCACTTCTTACAAAACATATATAAATGTCAACTTACAGATTTCTGTATATGCATGCTTAACTAAATACAATATACAAGTAAAATTCAATTATAACTACTCAAAAGAAACTGTGACTCTGGACCTTCAATCTGCTGTTACTTCTTCTCTATTCTTTGTTTCCCCCTGTGTCTCTGATACCTGCGCGTGATAAAATCAACGCGCTAAGCAATAATGCCTAGTGGGTGTACACTAAACTCAAGTATCAAAATCAATAATCATTTCATAATAAAAATATTCCAATATGATCGTATAAAAACATTTCAATTTTCAACTTTCTCACTGAAAGAAATCATATAAAAACAGTTTAATAAAAACATCTAAATTCAATCAGTAAAGCATACGACATTTAGTTTTCAGTTATTTTATAATCAGTTTATTTATTCTGTAACATTTTATTTATATAAACATTTTATTCACTTTCCTTCTCTATTCTGGCCGTACACTCATCATACATTTCTATATATATACCATCAGTGTAACGTTCACCTTTGGGATTCGCCTAAACTGGATTAGCCAGGTTTGCCCCGCGAGATATAATAATCATGGATACAGTGCACTGGCTATCTCCGGGATTCGCCTAAACTGGACTTGCCAGGTTTGCCCCGCGAGATGCAGTAGTCATCACTATCAGTACAATAGCTATCTCCGGGATTCGCCTAAACTGGACCTTGTCAGGTTTGCCCCGCGAGATGCAACAGTCATAGATACAGTGCAATGGCTATCTCCAGGATTCGCCTAAACTGGATTTGCCAGGTTTGCCCCGCGAGATACAACAGTCATCACTATCAGTACAATGGCTATCTCCGGGATTCGCCTAAACTGGACCTTGCCAGGTTTGCCCCGCGAGATGCAATAGTCATCACTATCAGTACAATGGCTATCGCCGGGATTCACCTAAACTGGACCTTACCAGGTTTGCCCCGCGAGATGCAACAGTCATAGATACAGTGCAATGGCTATCTCCAGGATTTGCCTAAACTGGCCTTGCCACGTTTGCCCCGCGAGATACAATAGTCTCAACTCGTTATATTCAACAATAATTCACAAATCAAAATTAAATTCAAGTATCAGAATTTACAAACAATATTCGTAAGACAAACTTCGTCAATTTCATATCAAAACCTTCCGTTTCTTTCAAAATCAACAATTAATTTTCAAATCGTATTTACGAAACAATAATTATATACAAGTTTTCCAAAAATCGTTTCCAAACATTACTCGCAAAACGATTTATTCGAAATCATAGAAATTTCATTATACTATCATATTCCCTAATTATTTTTCAGACAGTTTCTAACAATTTTCGGAAACAAAACATAATTAGACAAAATCCACAAATGAATTTAATGCTCAATTTAACGAAATATGGAAAATTCAAATGAACATATATAATGAAAATTATAACAAATGCAGAGATCAGTGTATACCAACCTGGATTTCGTTTTTACGCCTTTTTCCTTCTGAATTTTCCTTTTTCCCTTTCTCTTTCCCTTTTTCTCTTTCTTCTTCTATTCTCTTTTCTTCTTTTTCTTTTCTTCTTCTTTCTCTTTTCTTTTTCTCTTCCTCTTCTTCTTCTTCTTCTTCTTCTTCTTTTCTTTTCTTTCTCGGTCTCTCTTGGTCTCTCTTTCTCTCTGTTTTCTCCTTTTCTATTTTCTGGAGACTTCACGTCTCTTATTTTTTTTTATAAAATTTTGGTCGTCGCGACCTGTGGTCGCGCCATCAGGTCGCGTTGCTCTCTGGAGCAACTCCACCGCCTTCATCGCGATCACCCATCGCGGTACCCTGGTCGCGATGCTCACTGCCAGGATTCTCACTTTTTCATCGCGAGCCAGTCATCGCGATATGTGGTCGCGGTGACCAGGTCGCGTTGCTCACTGCCCGAAAATGCCATTTTTCGTCGCGAGCAGCTCATCACGACCTGTGGTCGCGGTGAGGGGTCGCAGTACACACTGCCCCAATTTTTCACTCCCTTTTCCTTCATGCATCAGTTTTGGACCGTTCCATCTGGTCCACCTGGAAACCATAAAAATAAACATACATTTAATTACGTTTTACACCCCTCAACTCATACATATTTTATCTACATATTCAAAATTAATTACTCGAAATTTGGGATGTTACACCATTAATGGCCTTTTTCCTGAGAATACCCTAGATAAAGTACGAGGAACCTCAGTTCGCATCGTACTGGGATCCGGGATTCGCCTATACTGGGCCTCGGCCCAGGTTTGCCCCACGAGCCCATCTAATAAATAAACCAATTTACATAGCGGAATTCCTACATCGCCACGTAAAAGTCAGCGCGCTAACTTAATATATACCTCGAACGTGCAGAGGGCGCGACACACTGACAATTGACACGCTAAGCCCAATTGCCTACTTGGTAGGATTTCATATTTCAATATATTGCCTACTTGGAAAATTCATGGCTAACATAATACCCAGATACATACCCTGTCATGCACGTCTAGGACACCTCTGATCGGTTTCTGAATACTGATATCTGAATGCTGAATACTAGGGATTTGTTATATGCCAAAAATCTTGAAATCTTTAGTTTATTTGCATTTTCAAAATCATGAAATAAATAACTTTCAATGAATTTACATAAAACAATCATGAAAATTATATGCACTTTTTATGAAATAATTTTAATACTCACTTAATAAAATAATAACTTGCTATGAATTTTCATAAAACATATCATGAAAGTAAAATGCACTTTTCATGAAGTAGCTTTTAACACTCACTTGAATAAAATAATAATTTTTCATAAATTTTCATAAACATATTATGAAAATAAAATGCACTTTTCATAAAATAGTTTGAATACTCACTTGAGTAAAATGATAACTTACTATAAATTTACATAAAACATAGTATGAACATAAAATGCACATTTCATAAAATAGTTTTACACTCACTTGAATAAAATCATAGCTTTCATAAAATACACCTTACATTAAAATACTTTAAAAACTCACTTGAATAAAATAATAACTTGCTATGACTTTACATAAAACATATCATTAAAATAAAATGTATTTTTCATAAAATAGTTTGAACACTCACATAAAACATATTATTAAAATAAAATTCGCTTTGCATAAAATAGCTTAAATATCCACTTGAATACAATAGTTTAGAGACTCACCTTTTTCGATAGTAACTTTCCGAGCACCATTCCGATTTTCTTACACATTTTCACATTCTCTTTTTTAGAAAATGACATACTCAAACTCATTCACACAACCACTTGCACGAGAGCAAATAAAATCATCCAAACCACTTAAACAATTCCCTAATTCTTATGGCATTATTTTGGTCATAACTTGATCATTTTATTTCCGATTCTTTTCTTTCAAGTTCCTACATTTAAGTGTGATGTATAGGCACATTCCAAGGCATAAAATTAATCCAATTACATCACATATTATTTTAGCCCTTCACAACAACCCATGTCATCATTTTCTTTTAACACTTAACACTTTCTTCTTCTCTTTTCAATTTCTATCATTTCCTCCCACTTAACCACACTTGAATGACTATTACTACACATTCATATGAAGAAAAATTTAACTCAACCATCACAAATGGCTGCCCAAAACTTCATCATGCATTCACCAAAAATTTTCTTTCAATTTCTTAACATAAATTGCTTAAAAATTACATCAATTTCTATATTAGTGCCTTAACATGCATAGATTGAAATTTTCAAGCAAAATCACACCAAACCCTAGCTTGATCACGTACTAATCTTTATCAACTTAACATACATGACTTTCCTTTGCTTAATAACATCAAATTCAACATCATCCAACTTGGTTTAAACTAATTATAACATCAATTCAAGTTTACTTCAAAAATTCCCAACAAACTGGTAACTCACCTTACACCTTATGACCTTAAATTCTCTTGCTTGGCTTGGATACTTGTTTGATATCTTAATCCCTAAATTCATGCATCAAAATCTTCACCCAAGCACTAAGAATAAAAAACCCAAGAATTTATTTCACAATTCACAAAATTAGTGCACTTACCACTTGATTTCACTTGATATGATTGAATCTTGCTTCTAGGCTTGTAAATGAGGTTTGTATGGCCTTGAGAACCCTTGAGAATGGCTTGGAAAGTGTCTTGGATCTCTTCCTCCTTCTTTTCTCCTTTGGCCGAACCTCTCTCATTCTTTTCCTCTCTTGGCCGACTTTCCTCTCTTCTTTTCTTTCTTGATTTCTTTCATGACTTAATCTTTATATAGCCTTTAATTTTTCTTAACTTTTGCCCTTAAACTATCTTGAAATTTACAAGAGTGCCATTGGTTAGGGATGATAAAATTTGATTGGTTAATCTCTAATGGTTAGTTGGATTTAAACCAAATCTATAAAAATCCACTAACTCTTGAATTTTATTTATCCATATGGCTAATCCTAATTTAATCCACTTATTCACCACATATTTAATCCACCTAAACTACCTTTCCACCACATTTAAAACACCAATTAAATTACACCATCTCATGTGTCCATAAAATTTATTATTTACTTTCCAAAAATACCCTTAGTACTCCAAATTTATGGAAATCCTTTCTACAAATTTCAAAACTTATAATTAAATTTCGTATACACTTTACGAAGCCTTACTAACTATCTGAAACCATTCCAAACATTTTTTTTGAGCCTCTAATACCCGTCTGGACGCATTTCGTAACTTTTCCGAGTCTTCGAACACTTTTTTGAAAACTTCCGGATCTGTCCAATAAATTCCATTATAGCACCGTTAATACATCTAATATTCAATTTACTCATAATAAGGGCATATTTATTCACACGTGCACCGTACAATAAATTCTGGAAAAATATATTACAATACATATACATGTATAGTACAAACTATCAGGAGAGTGTATTACAGTATGACACTAAATTTTATACCATTTTATTGTTAAAAAGGCATCTTTATGAAATATACTTACACCAAATTTTTTTACACTCCATTGGTATTAATACCAAATCACTGTAAATAGCATCTTTAAAGAATATTATATTTTTTTTATATAATATTAATTAATTTTTATTTGATAACTTATACAAGATTAATTAATTTTTTTGATATAAAAATATTAGTCTTAAATAATTAGTCATATAATATTAAAAAATAATTATTTACATAATTACTTATATATTTTTTCCAAAGGTTGATCAAATTATACTTTAGCTTAAACATACTTTAACGCATAATCTTTTAATTTAATAAACACATTTTATTCAATTTTGCACTAAAACTCATAAATGTTTTCACATTAATTTTTTTTTATTATAATACTGAATTTTTGCATTATAATTATTAAAAAAATAATTTAACATAAAAATTCAACATTAGATAAATATATAATTAATAAATAAATTATATATAAAATATATGGTTCATTTTGAAGATATCGATGAGATCTTTCTAACGTTATATTTTTTATAATATTTTGATTTATAAATTTTATTATTTATTAAATTTTATAAATTCATTAAATTGATAAAATAATATAAAATAAATACAATTTATTTGAATTAAGTAAATGAGAGTAAAATGAGAAATTTATAAAAATAAAAAAATTTGGTATTTTGCTACAATGTCACACTAAATTTAGTGTACAACACCAAAAATTTTGGTATTGGAACTTAGAATTTAGTGTTACATTGGAGATGATTTAAGATAGATTTTTTTTTTAAAATATATTTATTATTATTTCGATTAGGGGCGGGCATTGCCAACCCAACTCGACTGACCCTGTAATACCCCCTGACCCGACCAGTCTGGATCGACCAGGGAGCGCTACCGGGTTTTTAAAACTTTTCTTAATTCTGTTTACAATTTGAAAACCAAATACTTTATAATTTAAAATCCTTTCTTGTGAGCCCATCAAAATCAGTTTTAAAAATTTCGACAGAGTTCCCTCTGTTTTTCTGATTTTCCAAAACCTGTTTTCAACAAAAGTCCAAAACAATATAATTTCAACACTTCAAAATCAAACTTTCAATCAATTGCGCACCCTGCCATATAGTGCGACTTTCCAAACATTTCAAATGAAATCAATTCATAATTAATATTTACAAACCTTTGGAAACAAAAACATAAACCATAAAACAATTATTTACAAACATATATAAATATCGAATTTACAGACTTCTGTATATATATATGCTTAACTCAATATAATATATAAAACTGTATAGCTACCCAATAAGTATGGTGACTCTGATCCTCAGTTTGCAGCTCTCACTTCTTCAATCTTTTTCTCCCTCTGTATTCCTATTACCTACGCGTGATAAAAATCAACGCGTTAAGCATATTGCTTAGTGGGTGTACACTAAATTCATTTATCAAAATCATAAAATAAATTTCATAAAAAAAATATCACAACGCTATCGTATAAAAACATGTCATTATTCAACACAATTACGGAAATGAATCATATAAAATCAATTTAATAAAAACAACTAAATTAAATTAAATATTCATACGAAATCTAGTTCTCTATTCTTTTATAATTCATTCTCAATCCTGACTATTTGGTATACTCAACATAATTTCAGGACTGGAATATGGGTCTAATATCTGTAATATCAGTTTGACGTTCGGGGTTGCTCCGCTACGACAGTCACTAATATCGGTGTGATTGTCCGAGATTGCCTCGCTACAACAATCACTGGTATCGGTGTGATTATCCGGGATTGCCCCGCAACAACAATCACTAGTAATAACGGTGCAGTACTGCTGAAATAATCCAGCTGGTATACCAACCTCCTATATCCATGTATATGTCCAAATATCCTTGGGCCGTTTCCAATAACCAATATTCAGAATTTTTCATTTCAAACTAATTCATTCATTTCTAATCAATAATTTTAATTCACCAAGATCCTTCAATTTCAACAACAGTAATATTCATAAAACAATATTCGTAAACATATTCGAAAAACATACGATATCACAAATCAATCAATTTTCTAAATCAATAATAATTTCTCAATTTATTTAGTCAAAGATGTAGAAATTCAAATTAAATCATATAAAAAAATTCATAAGGTTTTCAAAAATACGTGTACACCAACCTGGATACCGTTTTTCCAACTATTTCTTTTCTTGATTTCTTTTTCCCTTTTTCTTTTCTCTTTTTCCTCCTCTTTTCCTTTTCCTTTCTTTTTCTTCTTCTTCCCCTTCTCTTCTTCTTCTTCTCTTATTCCTCTTTTTCTTCTCCTTCTTCTTCTTCTTCTTCTTCTTTCTCTCTCTTCCTTTCTTTCTCTTTTTCTTTCTTTCTTTCTCTTCTCCCATTCTCTCTCTTTCTCTTTTCTATTTTTCTGGATTGCTTCCTCGTTAAGCTTCCACCGACCTTTTATTTTTTTATAAAATTTCGGTCATTGCAACCTATGGTCGTGCCACCTGGTCGCGTTGCTCATTGGAGTAATTTCACCGCTTTCATTGCGATCAACCATCGCAGTGTCTGGTCACGATGTTGGCCGCGTTGCTCACTGCCTAAAATCACCATTTTCACCATGAGCTGCTCATCGCGATCCCTGGTCACGGTGACTGGTCGCGATACTCACTGCCAACTTTTCCTTCTCTTTCATGCAGTCTTTCTGGACCGATCTATCTGGTCCACCTGGAAACCTTAAAAATATACATATATTTAATTACATTTTACACCCCTCAAATCATAAATATTATATCCATATACTCAAAATTAATTCAACCATACTTTTCATATTTATTTGAAATTAGGGATGTTACAGACCCGAACCGAACCAACCCGAAATTTTTGGGTTGGGTCAGGTTCGCTTACAAAATAAAACTGCCTCAGGTTAAATTTTCATAAGCCGATTTTATATCGAGTTGGTTCGGGTTATCTATTGAACCCGACAACCCAACCCGATTTTTGTATATATAAAAAAAAAAAAAAAAAATTCAAACCTTAAAAACTAATTAGATTTTTTTTCTTCCACTCTGCCTCAACCACTCTCTGCCCAATGCCCACGCCGCTGCTCGCTCCCACTACTCATCTCTGAAGTCTTAACCAAGTCTCTGATGCTGCAGTCTTCCTCGTCAGTAGTTGTCTTCCTCACCTCGCCAGTAGTCTTTCTCGCCGCAGTCTTCATCGTCTTCCTCACCGTAGTCTTCCATCTTAGCTCCTCCCTCACCGTCTTCCTTGCCGCAATCTTCCATCTTAGTAGTAATCCTATGAACTATTTCACTTTTAATTTTTAGGTGTTATTCACATGAACAAAAAAAAATTGGTGTGGGTTTTTATGATTAAAGAAACTGCATCTAAAAAATATCAATACAATTTTGGTAAACTCACCATGGTAAAAAAAACCACACGCCATTTTTGGCGGTGAGTGCTCTGAGGGCAAAATTGTAGTGTGTTACTGTGTTATAGTATTTTTTTGTAGTTCGCATGATTTATTTTTTTGTTTCTTTTTCATTGTCCATAGGAAAGACTGCTTGGATGATGGCGAATGAGAAATTATTAAATTTATTTACTATGTAGCTTTCGTTTATTTATTTATTTTATGAATATGAGACTTTAAGTTATATGTACTTATTTTGTGTTATGTTTTTATTTTTATAAATATGAAACTTCAAGTTATATTTGATTATGTAATGCTAGGATTGATATTTAATATAGTATTCGTATTTCAAGTTTTCAACTACTATATTATGTTATCAAAGTTTAAATTATGTGATTATGTAAAATTATAATTGTAATATTTATATTCTAACATAATTTTTATTTATATTTTAAAGTTAATCCAATTAATTCGATCCAATCCAATTCAACTAATATTAGATTGAGTTGGATTGAATTAGGTTAAATTTTTTTTAATCCAATTTTTATTGGGTTGGATAATCCAAGCCAACCCGAAAACGCCGAACCCTACTTTCAATGATCTGGCAAAACTGAGGATAAATTTGTGCGATTGCCCAATAATCAAGTAGAATAAAGACCGACATAATGACAAAAACACAACATCGGTTGGACATTGAGGAATGCGTCAGGTCACAGGTGGAGAACAAGCGAACAAACCAAAGAAATATGTCTAAATTTAATACAAATATTGTAGTACATCGATACAAATGTCTCTCTCTGGCTCTGCACCTAAACTGATTTTGTGAATTAAATAAATAATTTAAATTTATAATTAACCACAAATATTGTAATAAAATCCGTGCATAGTTATTAGTTAAGTTATTGAAACACTAATTATAAATAATAGGGGTATAATTATTCTCGCTCTTAATTAGAAGTATTTTTTATTTTTTGTACTCTAATTTTATTTTTTTCTTTTTTACCCATTTAATTTATAACAATATTTAAAATTTTTCCTCTTATTAAATTTCTATTTGACTTTTAAATTTGGCTATTAAATTTTAAAAATTATAAAAATAATTGTAATATAATAAATACCTAAAATATTTTAAAATTAAATAAAATTCCATTGAAGATAAAAATAAATATTTTTCTCTCTCTTCTCTCCTCAATCACTTCATCTTTTCCTTCTTCTTTTTCTTTCCTCTTTCGTCTCTCTCCTCATCTTCTTCTTCGACTCTCTCTCTATCTTTCTCTCTCTCTCTCCCTCCCTCCCACACCACATTTCCTTTGTTCATATTTTTTTTAAAATTTTTTTTTGTTAGAGATTTGATGGAGACTAATTTTCACCCTCAATCTTTTGTAAATTGATAATTGGATCTCTACCAGATCTAGAAATATTTAAATATATATATATTTATTATGTGTTTTTAATTTTTAATAACTTTTTATTAAATTTATTAAATCTATCTTTTTATTAAATTATTTTTATATATTTTTAATTTTTTATATATAAAAATATAAAAATATTATTTTATTTAAAATATGAAGGTAAAATAGTATTTTTATTAATAAATTAATAAATCTTATCAGAAGAAGTAAAAGAGAGAAAAATAAAATTAGAGGGTAAAAAATTAAGAATATTTTAACTATAAGGGGAAAATATTTATATCCTAAAATAATATTAAAAAAAAAGTAATTAATTTCAAAGCTTTGAAGTTGAGGTTGTCACTCTCACTCCTTTACTATCGGTAGTCAAAAATATGATTCATAGTGTGACGGAGTCACCCCTTAATGTCCCTCCCTAATTCAAACTACTACAATTGTTAATCAAGGAAATGTTAAATGTTATAAAATAAAGTAAAATCAAACTAAATAATAATAATAATAATAGTAGTTGATAACAGTAAGAGAGAAACAAACGAAGCAAATACAGGCAAATAAAAGAGAGAAGTAAATTAGCTCAGCGCAGGTGGGTAACATTATGTGTTATTAAATTATAATTACAGAGTACGATCTGTTATTACTCATTTTGTCACACATGGCAACGGCTTCTTTGTCAATCGCCACCACCTTATCACGCCTCTCTCTATCTATTCTCACTTCACCACCACTTCCCTTCTTTTCTCCTACTATTACAAAACTAAAGGTTTTCGATAATCAAAATAATTTTCTTCCTCTCTCTCTGTTTTACTTTTTAATCTTGTTTTTGCCTTTTGATTTCGTTGTCTGAATATTCTCATCTTTATTTTTTTCTAGTGTCCGAATCGGCTTCGATTGTTTTCAATGGCGTCAGAACCAAAAGAATCGCCTGCCAACAATCCTGGACTCCACACTACTGTTGATGAGGCCACCAAAGGATATATCATGCAACAAACTGTATGTTTTTATTTTAATCTTTTTGGTTACTTTGTTATTGTGGTTTCTTATAATTTTGTGTTTTGGTTATTGCAGATGTATCGGATTAAGGACCCTAAAGTCAGTCTTGATTTCTATTCTCGCGTGTTGGGCATGTCGTAAGTTTTCATTCTTCGATGATGATATGAAAGTGTATTATGTCATTTTTAAAGCTATCTTGTGAATGCTTGATACTAATCCTCATGTGTAGAAATATTGGAGAATCTTGAACTGTTGTAATTTGGTTTGTATGATTTGAATTTCTAGTTAATTTATGCGTGTGAATGTTTGTACAATTAGTTGATTTTGTATGGGCACTCTATAGAACTACCTGCATTAGCAACTTCTAATTAAGATATATTTTAATGTGCATGATGAAATATTTTTTGTTATTTTTAGAATACGAAATTGGGTTATTTTTGTTATGCTTGTAAAATGTTTCTTGAGCTGCCAATTGAGATTTACATGTGAAAGTGGACGGATTTCTTTGGGATGTTCAGGTTACTAAAGAGGTTGGATTTTCCGGAAATGAAGTTTAGCCTTTACTTTATGGGATATGAGGTAAGATAAGTAACATCAAATTTTACAACAACCATGTGGCCGTTTAAGCTTGCAAGACTATGTCAACCATTTTAAACAATTTCTATTGTCAATCTGCTTAAGGACACTCTCTCAAGTCCATTTTCTTTCAAATGGTTTACAATGATTCATTTGAGTCTAGCCAAGTACCTCACGTTGTTAAAGCTTGTGATCTTAAATTGTCTTAGAGAAATTTTGTTTTGTTGACTGTAAAGACATTTGTTATATATTTTTTTTTTCTTCTCTTGGTTGGTATAGAATACTGCATCAGCTCCAAGTGATCCAGTTGATAGAACCGTTTGGACCTTTGGGAGGCAGGCTACAATTGAGCTTACACAGTGAGGGTTTTAATTTTTTAGAATGTTCCCTTTTATTTCCGCACTATCATTTTTTGACTGTGTTGACTGTCTATCTCTAATTGAATACCTCTAACAGTAATTGGGGAACTGAAAGTGATTCTGATTTCAAAGGCTATCATAATGGAAATTCAGAACCTCGTGGCTTCGGTATGTAGTTCACATTCTTTGATTGTAATATTTGTATCCTTCTCATTATAAAGGTTGACATACAGCCAAGGAAAATGTGTATCTATAGTCTCTTCCTCATCATAAAAGTTGACTTATGAGTAATATTTAGTGCCTAGGGGATTTTTTTTTTTTTTATTTTCTTTTTGTATACTGTTCTTTAGTTAGGAGTATGTCAGAACAGTGTGGACCATATTGAAATTTTAATGACATGAATTGATCTGCATGATGAACCCCTTCTAAATTTCTTACATGTTTTCTCTTTACCATCTTAAACATGTGAGCAACATTTGTTCTAAGGGAAGCCTTAAGGTTGTACTTATGTTGCCTAAAGTTTATCACTGTGGATATGAAATTAACTGGTATGTCATTGAGAGATTTTGTATGACATTAGATGAGGATCACAGACAAACTATATCTGAATTTATAATTGGGTTTCCGCAAGGTCCATTTCTGTTGGTTTATATTCCATTTTCGGGGGATTGAATTCTTTTACATTTAGTTGTATTAGTGGCAGGAGTAAAGAACCAATACAGCATATATATATATATATATATATATATATATATATATATATATATGCCTAGACCTAATGTGGCTATGGAGATGAACACCAAAGGGGTAGTGCATAACTCCTTTAAAACTCAATAATGAGAAAAATTGCTAGCTAAACTTTGTTTATAAACTTGTTTCTATTTTTCTGTTTTTTACTTCATCTCTTAACACACCTCTCACTCATACATGATATATATAGTCTTAGAAATACAAGTATCTAGTCATTAAATTTAATTATGTGATCTTCAGAAAATTCAATACATCCTCCTTCAATTGATGTTCATTAACCTTGTCCCATATTCAATGAGCTTTTTTTCTTTTCAATGCATCCATATTATTGCATCTTCAGATCCATGTATTCAAAATGCATTAATTTCCAACATTTATCAGCCATCACTCATCAAATTGTCAGTGTTTGCTTCAATTGTGTGTTCTTTAAACGTCTTTAGTTACCATGTAAGTTCAACAGCTAATATTGCTGTAGCTGAATTAATAAATTATAGTTTGTTATATTTCGGTTTTCAGGGCACATTGGCATCACTGTAGATGACACATACAAGGCATGTGAGAGGTTTGAACGTCTAGGAGTGGAGTTTGTAAAAAAGCCAGATGATGGTAAGACTACAACTTTAGATTGGAATTTATCAACCATCATTTTGATACTTACTTGATGAGTATTGGCATGTCACTTTGAAACTGTGGGTGAGGTGTTGCTCTTTAGTTCCGGGTCTAGTATTTTCTAGATAATCATGACTTCATTTCATTTTCTGAGTATTGATCTTTTTATATTTGCTGATCGTCAATCCTATTTCAAGTTGTCTGAATGGCTTGTGTTGTAAGTTGCATTTTTAGCCAAAACCTTCTGTAATAATCCGAAATCTAAATCAGCTGTCCAATAATGTGTCTTGTTAGTATTATGCATCTTTAACACATGTGCAGCTGGTGCCTTTTTATATGTATATTAAAGAAAAAGTAACAAAACAAAGGTAATAGAGACCTCATGGCTGTAATATCACTATCACATGTCTTTTCACAAAATTAAGAAATGATGACTTTGAGGTAGTAGAGACCTCATGTAGAGGAAATTAGATGTGGATCGCAGTTGAATAGTGTCATTATTGGAAAGCTTTGGCAGTACTCTGTATACCCCATGGTTTATTACTTTTAAGTTTTATCTTCCAATTGCTAAAGTAAAAGTAACGTTAGAAGAAGCTGTGAGTTGTTTGTTTCATGTTAATATAGATGGTCAAGTTTGTGAACTGTTTCTGTATGTCTTTTATGAAGTGGCAGTTGCATGTTCATAATCTTTCTCTTCATCAAGATGCTGATATGATTGTTGGATGGTTTTCAATTGTCTACTATACAAATTTGGAACTAGAATCAGGTTTTGGGGCGGACTGGTTGAAATGTGATTAGGATCTTTCTAGTGTGTGGATTTGGCAGAGAGCTTAGGGGTTGTTTTACGGATATTATGATGGTTAAGTCCCTAACCTTTTAGTCTTTTTCAGGGCATGTTCGGTTTGTGATTAGGGAATGAGTTCCCAAAATCTAGGAAATAATCTCAAATCTGGGTTTTATTATCAGTATAAGTAACTGTCAACATATTGGTATTAAGTTTGGAAAACTATTGAGTTTAAAAGACTGAAAAAGCATCTTGTATTAATTTTTTTTTAAAAAAGGTTTTTTTCTTGGCAAGTTTTTAGGTACGTTTTTATTAGAACAGGGGAAATTTTGGTGGATATATTTTTTGTTTTATTTTTATTTTTTCTATTTTCAAATTTTGGATGTGTTCAACTTGAACATTATATTCTGAAACTCAATTTTTTTTTTCTCATTTTCTGGATTGATGGTATTCATTGATTTAAAAAAACAATGGATATATAATTAATCAAATGCCTACATGAAGAATGATAAAAAAATGAGAGTAGGCAAGAATAGAATAACGCGAGTGGCAGAAAGAGACAATGAAGAAGAGTTAGAAAAAATCTTTACCAAAAAAAGAAAGAGTTAGAAAAAATTGTAGACAAAATTTGAAAGTTATGACTCACTATCCAATACAAGTTCCTTCAGAAATAGCATTTCATTCTTATGGTGGACCACAATCCCTAATAACCAGCAGCACTAGCTGATTGAACTTCATTAAATATATGCATGCAGCAAATTCTTATAGTAGTCCAAAGACCAAGAAAATCATTTCTAATATTTCTATAGTATTATGAAATGATGTGCTGCGATAGTACTACACTATCGTAATGTTGTAATGAATAAAAATTATAAATAAAGCTTCAAATGAAGCTTCTTAAGGATCTTTATGACTAAAATGGATAGTCTTTAACTCGATTAGAGGACACCATTTTCTACTGATTCTAAGAGATACTGTTACATATATGTAGCATTGTGACAAGGACTTTGCAAGATTTCAAATGTTTTATGACACGCGTGTGTCAGAGCACACATAGTTGCATGGTTGTGTGATTGTTCTAGTAATTTAACAATTGGCTTAAGCAGCAGCAATTAGGGGACTATTTTCAATTCTGACCTGGAGTTGATGGCTTTTTATGTGATCTCTGGTTTTGGTGGAGGGAAGCTTGACGATCATGTCCCAACTATATTTCTTTTTCGAACTTACAGATGAGTTATAATATGCCAAATTCAACCAATCAGACCAAAATCAATTATATACACTCTTTTCATTTTGCTTTATTTAACTACATGGTGTGGCCAAAATTTAAATTGTATATGCTGTAAGGTTAATTTGGTGGGATTCTCATTAAAAAGAAAAGATTAATTGGTGGATTACCAAAAATCAGCACTATTTGTTTGGTCTCATGATGCAAAATGCATTTATCAACTCGTATGGTTTTATGTGGGCTATAACAGCTGCTGTTTAAAGGCAATCATAAGTAGGGAGAAAAAAATTCCCTAAAATTCCTGGTGTGTATGGTTATAAACAGTCTTTCCTAAATTATGTCAATCTGATTACAGGAAAAATGAAAAACATTGCATTCATTAAGGATCCTGATGGATACTGGATTGAAATCTTCGACCTCAAAACTATTGGAAAAACAGCCGGCAGTGCTGCTTGAGGTTTTCAAAAAGTTCAGGTAACCTTTTCGATTAGTTACTTTTTTCTGCTTCTTTGGGTTCTTGGTTCCTTTTTACATTGACTTCAGTTTACATTGACTTCAGCTAATAGTCTAAAGGAACAGCTAAACTTGATGGCTCTTTACCTCATCATTTTGTATGCTTCACAGTGTTTGTTGCTGATACCCCATCCATGTGCTTAATTAGATTATAGTAAAACCAAGACGACATACAACATATCCTGGTTTTTTATGGTGGAACCCATGAATTTAGAGTAAAAGAAAGATCAAACATATGGTTGTCTGTCCATATCAAATATGCTGAAAATAGTTAACAGAGTTAGGTCATAAAATCTTTATAGGTAACCTACAATTGAAGAATTGGAAAAGAAACTATTGAAACTGTTGAGACAGTCTGCTGCGTACAGTCTCTCACAAGGTACTGTCCCCATTTTGGGTTTTATTTCGCCACCCCCACTCACCTCTCAACACAATAACCTATAAGGCCAAGGGTTCGAGACGTGGGGGAGGTGAAATAAAACCCCACGGGTACAGTACCTTGGTTGAGACAGCAGACTGCCTTGGCAGCCAAAAAATGTCTCAACAGAAACCATAAATGATCTAAAGACTAGAATAGAATAGAGATGGGTAGTTTTAAGGAATTATCAACTGAATGAAAGAATTCAGAAGGTGAAGCTTCTTAGGACGATCGGTTTGATTCATAAAAAGGAACCTACTAGAAAAGAGGAAGCAAGCTCCTCTAAGATTAAATTTTTAAATACTAAAGGCTCTTGGGAGTTGAGTTTTAAGTCAGCAGCCGTAATAGATTCAGGTGCTGATTGAAATTGTATTAGTGGAGTAGTACCATCAAATTTTTTCCATGAAAAGCACCCCAAATCATAAATATCGCAAATAGAGGAAAAATGCATACTGAATACAAATTAACAAATACACAACAATTTGCAATAATAGAATTCGTTTTGAAACACCTTTTATCTCGAGTGAGCAACATGGTGGTCCTGGTCTGTTTATAATCCTGCTCTGTTAAGGACTTCAGATATGCCATCCATGCATCTCTTATGATAAATGATGTCGGTATCATCTTTAGCATGCTGGTTCATTTTGTTTAGAAGTTATTGTTCTAAAAGAAAGTGACACGATTTGATAGAAATAACATGTTTGACCTCTTGGCCATTATAGTATTTTGTGATTTTTTTTTCCTTGGTTTAATTGTGCCCTTCAATTTTTCAGCCGCTGGATTAAGCGACCCTATGGTGGACTTTGTCAGTTTAAAAGTCATGATTATGGGTTGTTTTTACGTCAGCAAGTTCAAGTGTTACAAGGAGCAATGAACTTTGTCTATGATTTTCTCCTTGTAAACATGTAATTTCGGATTGACTATAATGTGAAAAATAAATATTTGTGATGATGTTGTGTACTTGGAACCACGGTCCTATTCAGTTCGGTAGTTCTAAATTTCACAGCAACGTTGAGCATAAACCTGTTAGACCTGACGAGATCAATTATTAAACGCGTGGTTCGGGGTATTTACTTTCACAATAGGAAGCATATAATAAAGGAAGAAAACTATTATACATATTAGTAAATATGCATGATGAGACTTAAACGCTTATTGCTAGAGTGGAATGGAGGTGTAACGACTTGATGAGTAAATGAATGCGTAATATTTAATTTATCTTAATAATTTATATTGATAAAACATCAAAAAATCAAATGTTTAATTTATGGGTGAGTAGACAAAACAAAATGAAAAAACATATTTCAACATGAATGTAGACTTTTTGTGTTAAGAGTCAGATAGAAAATTCAATGGAGAAGACCCTTGTTGGATTTTTATACACTAAGCCTTTTGCCTGGATTTTTTTTTCTGGTTTCATTTGTTCAATTATTTTGATTTTGATTTGATTTTGATTTTGATTTTGATTATACATAACTTGTCCAATTTGATGATTGATAAATTAAGGATCTTGTTATTTAATTGGATAATCAAGGTCAAAAGACAATTAATTGTCAACAAAAGATTCACAAATTGGATAGTTGGATTTCTACAGAGTAGGTCAAAAGACAAAAGTCCTACAATTATAATTAATGTATCCACATTAGCTTCCCTAAAGAAGACAGGTTTTTTCTTTTTTTTCTCTATGTTCATACCCTCTCTCTCCTTATTTGATCATGAAGACTTAAATATGATTATTAGTGTTTGATAGATTATCAACATTCAAATGATTTTTTATGGTTACATAATTCGTAAAAAGTTTATTTGTTCATTTATTAAATCAGTAAATTTAAATTCTATCCTTTGTAATACACTAAATACAAAATATTTAATAAATTATAAAAAAATATATAACATTAAAAATAATAATAAAAATAAACGTACAGATCACACTGGAAAAAAAAAAAAAAAAAAAAGGTCAGACATTGAACTTATCAACACCATCTCCCTCATTCAACCCACACTATTTCCCTAATTCAATCCATCCATAATCCAAAAAATAAATAAAAAATACCTTCATATTAATCATCACCATCTATCCATCTCCACCATTCAACCCATCAACCATCCATAACTGAAAAAAAAAAAAAAATAATAATAATAATAATTGGGATGGAGCGACGCTCCATCAGATCCATCTACACAATGGAGATGGACTTCTCCATCGCTCCATTTGCGATGGAGCTTAATTTTTTTTTATTTTATAAAAGGAAAATATATGGAAAAGTTAATATTTAATAGATGATGTGGCATGTCCTGATTGGATAGGTAGTTTTTTTTTTTTAAAAAAAAGGTTTTTTCACATATAAAAGATCAAAATATATACCCCTACAATCGTTAAGTTAATTTGACTAACGATTTACTAATATAATGACCAATTTAATATATTTTTGATAATTTAGAGACCCAATAGACTAAAAACGAGAATATAAATAAAAAAGTAATATTTTAAAAAAAGGTTAGGGATCCAATTAAATTTCTCCCTTTAAAATATTATGTATTATTTAATTTTATATTAAAGTTGTATAAAAGATTGGTGTTATTGTTTTCAATGTTTTGTATGCAGTATTTTTCCTATGTTCATACGTTTTCTTCTTGCACCAGTCGATTTCATGTGACTTCTTCTGATTCCAATTCTCATATATAAACTAAACATAGGCTAATATACTAATTAGATTATTTTAACTCTATTGTGTCATTAATAAATCATCTTTGTAATATACTAATAACAAAAAGAGCTTAATATTTTATTTTTACTTTTATAAATATGAAATTTAATATTTCATGTGTCAGCAGATTGTCAGTAGGTTCCACAACTTTGACCTTTACACTTCACTAGAAAAGACATTCCTAGAAAAAGCTTTCACCACCATATTTCAAAACAAAATCACAAATTAATTAAATTAAACAAAACAAAACAAATAATAAAAAACAATGAAAAATATAGTTGGCAACCCAATTATTATAATCTGGGATTCATATGAGTTGCAGGGTTTGCAACAGCTGATTCAATGTTCCAATGAATAGTGAATAGTAATATATATATATATATATATATATATATTAGTACAACAAGGCTGGCAACTGGAGGCATGTAGTGTAACAGTGGTGCACCACTGACAGAGATCTTGTTATCATGTAATTTTTTGGAGTTCCCTTGGACTATTTCCCAATGGGGATTCCCCGTTGCTATTCTTTAAATATAACTTCAATCCTCCTTTTTACTTCATTTAACTTTACCATCTTTATATATATATATATTGTAAAAAGAAAGAAGGAAAAAAAAAAAAAAAACCAGTCATGTATATGGATGTAATTTCAGTATTGTGCTTCACTGTATAAGACCTGTAATTTCTTAGTTAATTATAATTATCCAATAGTTCATACAAATAATAAAGGGTATTAAAAAAAATTGAATATAAAGTAATTAATAGACCTCTAATTAATTATAATTAACTATATTGTATACTTACATCCTCTCTTAATTCAGGTAGGGATTCAAGTCTCAATCATATATATTTATCGGTATGTATTAAGAGTTTTATTTTCATATTATAAAAGTAGATGTTAACGCGTTACTCTCACTATATATTTTTTAAAGATAAAACCGTAAATTTTATAATTAAAACGGATAATATCTCATGATAAGATTGGAGTGGAGTTACAGCCTATAATAGCATATTCTGTTGGATGCACAGAGTTGTGAGTCGATGGTCAGTTAAGTATGCACACATAATAAAATGATCGAGGGTGGTGAATTATCAATTATGATCAATTATCAAACCAAATAAAATATTTCTTTTGTTTTGTTTGTTGTCGTTATGTGCACACATTAATTAAACATGTAGGAGTTTATTATGAGTAATACAGTACAAATGGATAATACATTTAAAAAAAAAAGAAAAAGAGAAGGACTGTGATATGTGTGTGAAGTAAAGAAGACTGAGATTATTATTATCATTTTTTATTTTTCAAAACTTTGTGCCTCCACAAAATTCCAAAATATCCATCATCATCCTCTTGTTTTTAAAAACATTTTGGTAATGAAGTCAGATCACTTTTATCATATAATAAAAAAGATTCTGAGTTGTTCAATATTCTTGGCTGCCAATGACCAATTTCTCACCTCTCCAATAAATTATTTGCATCAAATTGAACAGTATTTCAAGGAAAAAAAAATCTTTTTTAGAGGATCCTTTTAATATATTTTAAAAAAAATATAAATTAATAATAAACTAATTATATCGATCTCTTTTAATATTTTGTAAACAGAATTAACTTTATCGTTTATTAATTTTATCGTTTATTGACAAACAACTTCAATAGAATTATAAAATGGTAGATCTTTCTCAATAAATATAAAAATTAATTCTATCCGAATATATAAGATATTTACTAATTAATAATTATACAACACCCAACAGGAAGCAGTAGTGACAATTTTTCTTTAAAAAAAATAAGAACAGTAAACTATATATATAGAGAGAGGGAGAGAGAGAGAGTGAGAGAGGGGTAAAAATATAGAAAAACTGTGCATGTTTGGTTAAGATTGACAGTAGATTACAGGTCTTAAATGATGATAACTTGTCTAGTTTTCATAAAAATTTAGCTCTGATTGGGGGGTTGCAGAGAGGCCGTACAACACTTAACATCATCATCATCGTCACCACCTCCCAAAAAGAAATATTTATGCACAAAATAAGAAGAAGCTTTTACCATGTACCGTCAAAGGAAGAAATATGTTTCATTTCATCAAAGCACAATCTCCCAGAAACTCAAACTTTTCTTTTTTCTTTTTTTTTTCTTTTTTTATAAAAAAAAAAAAAAAATCTCTGCACATCTCTCACCATCACCATACCTCTTTCCTTACCCCATCAAATCTCTCTGATTTCACTTTCAGTCAGTCCATATCATCACCATCTATAATCAGTAGTTGTAGTAGTAACAGTACTTGTTTGCATCAGTGAAGAAATTGTTGTTGTCGTTGTTGTCTGTGTCATGGTGGTAGCCATTAACACAACCTGAGCTTATCAGTTGCTTAACATCTTCAAGAGTACTATAATGTGATGGTGGTGTTGGGGGTTCTCCAAAAAACCCATTTGTCTTCTCAGCAGCCCAACTGTAGATCTGATTTTGATCACCTCCAGTACTAGTACTGTTACTGTTGTTGCTACCGTAACTGAGCATGAACTTGTGGTTCTCTTCAAACCCATTTGAGTAATTATAACCACCTTGAAAACCCATTTGATCTTCTTGCTTGATCTCCTTATTTCCATAGCTGATCTGGCCGCAACTTCCATCAGATGAGCTACAGCTTGTCTGGTCACTACCAAACATGAGGAAATTTTCTTTCATTGGATTATTATTATAAAACTGAATGGAATTACCAACCAGCTGGCCTTCCTGGATTTGAAACTGTGTGGAATTTGCAGTGGCCATAGAAGTATTACTGTTGTTGTTCAAAAGATGTGATGCTGAGATGGGTTGTTGATCAAAAGAATCAAAGCAAGTGAAAGATTTGTTTAGTGAGAACAAAGAGGATTGATGATGAGATGGGAATGGTAAGGTAGTGGTGGTTTGATGATGAGAAGATGGAAATGGAGGTGGTTTTCTTTGAGGAGGAGCCAAGGCCATGAGCTTCTTCTTGAGCTTCGTATTCCAGTAGTTCTTGATATCATTATCAGTCCTGCCTGGCAACTGAGCAGCTATTATTGACCATCTGTGTGCGCAAAAATTTTGCATGTTGTATATATGTTAGCAAAAAGTTAATAGTTCCAAGAAGAAGAAATGGCAAATTTGCAAACTATTAATAGTTCCAAGAAGAAGAAATGGCAAATTTGCAAACTATGGACTTTGTCTTTAACAGCAGTAAGAGGGAGATGTTGATGTGTTGGATCTATTCTGGGCATGCATGCAAAAGATTAACCAAAAGTAGCAGATTCTTGATAACAAGTACTGGAGTTTTTGGAAATTTTGGAAAATAATTAAACAACCCTAAATTATTGTTACTTTTCCCCCTTTTCAAATTCTTAGTTGCTACTCCTTTTGGATAGATTTTTTTTCCAGTACTTTCATCAGAGAAGTTGATGATTTTGGGTAAAATTCTTGTTATCATATTGGAAAAAAAATCACAGAAAATATATACACATATATACATATACCTGCTTCCAATGTTAGCAAAGAGACTGCAGATCATTCTATCTTCCTCATCAGTAAATTCACCATGTTTAATGTTTGGCCTCAGATAGTTGAGCCATCTCAGTCTGCAACTCTTCCCACATCTCTTTAAACCTGATCCAAAAACAACAATCAGACAAAGTATACATTAATTACATTTCTGTCTGTGTACATATGTTTTTGTTTTAAGATAGACAGAGAGAGAGAGAGGAGGATCGTGTCTGTTTGAGTTTCAAAAACACCTAATTACCAGCTTTCTGAGGAAGAGCAATCCAGTTCCCACCAGTACCATACTTCTCTATGTACTCTTTAAGCTTCGAGTCTTCTTCCGGTGACCATGGCCCCTTCTTCACATTGGCCTTGTCACAGCAAGGAGCCCTACCCATCTCTCTCTCTCTCTCTCTCTCTCTCTCTCTCTGATCTGTAAAAGAGAAGTCTTCTTATGATCTCTTGGATTTCTGCTGACCTCTTTATTAAGGAACCAAAGGTCTCACTTTGATAGGGGAGGGTGTCCTATGGTACCCATTAATATAGGAGATTTGGGTCTCTCTCTACAGTAAAAAAAATAAATATTTTAATTCAAAATGATACATAAGTCAAAGTGATTGACAAGTCCAATCAGGTTTTATGCTAATTAGCTAAGCTAATATATATACATGGTGATAGAACTATCTGAAATGTTAGTGCTCTTCTTTCTCTCTCTCTCTCTCTCTCTCTATATATATATATATATATTTATAAACCTTTGCTGATCAGTTTCTTTTAAAAGCATCCAAAGTCTTGACAAAGTAGAAAATAGAACAAGCTATATTTGACATGAACTGATAGCTACAAGAGGAGGACCTTCCAATGGTGACATTTTCCAAACCAAAGACTTAGTGATGATAGGTTAGATAAACATATAACTAACTGTCTTCAACTTCAACTTGATGGTTAAAAATGTTTATTACTAGAAAGTTAATTATACCAAAATATGGTTGTAGGGCTGTAGGTGTAATTTTGGAGTTCGGATTCTCATATAGTCTAGATTTTTATTAGCCTTTTCCTAATCCGGTGACACCTTATAAGCATATAAAATATCATATATACAGTAAAGATTTTGTTCTTATTTTAATCTATCAGTTTTTCATTCAAACTCATATACTTTTACAAAACAAGCCAGTAAAAGTTCAGACCTCTAGAGAATTTCAACTCGTAATTTGGTGAGATATAGAGTTTATCTCTTCTTTCTTAATGAGCAGAAGAAAAAATTTCTATAAAAATACTAAAACCGTTTGGTATTTTCTTAAAAAACATACATATATATATATATATATATATATATATCAATATAATTTTAATGCGTCCCGATGTATATATTGTATTTCTATTATATTATACTATCTTATATGAATAACCATTTATGACAATTTTAAGTGGTTGGATGCATATCCAATAGAAAGCATAGCTGATTCTCTCTCTCTCTCTCTCTCTAAGGTTATGCATACAGTAAATGTTAACAAAGTGAGTGATTGAATAAAAAAATTATATTTATTTTTTTTTAGAGATAATATTCATATAAAGAAAGGTAAATATAATTAATAGTTTAATGAAGTGTTAAGTTACTATGTATATTCTTAAAGCGCGCACACACATACATATATATATATATATATATATATATATATATATTAACCTGACCCCGTATATTTATAAGTTATATCTTGCCATATTGTATAAAGACATGCTAAGATTTTTTAGTTTAACTTCTTTTCTTTTCTTTTTACTTTGTCACGTAGAAATCTACACACTATAGATAGCTTTTTGCACACATTTTGTGAGTGAAATCTAAAATTGTACTGACACTGATCCCAATCTATTTATTCGAGTGATGATTACAATTACTTGATATTTTCTTCTTTCTTTAAAGGTTGTATTAACATATGTGTGTGTGTATATATATATATATTAAGAATTTAAAAAAATACTAAATAATTTATATAAATTCTTTTAAAATATAGTATATTAATTTATTAAAAGAAATAAATTTTGAAATATTAAATATCAGATTTCATTTATCATTTTCATATTTTTAAATTGAAATATACCCTATTTTAATATTGTAATTTGTAACTAGTACACAATATATAGTAATCAATTGGGCATTGGTCATGTAACGACGGTCTATAATTAGATCGTACTCGAAAGTAAAGTCTGTGAAATTTACCTTTATTTCTAACACAACGCAATGTTGTTGTTGGAAATCAAATAATTTCAAGAGTGAGTAATCGTGTCACACACTTTCGTACATTATTATAATTCGAAAATGCTAATTATTAGATATGAACACACATACGTAACATTCATCGAAGGATGGGCCCAAGTATGGATGATGAGATTCTTTGTCCTTAAAATCGATTATCTGGTGATCCGGTGTTTGGGACAGACTACTCATAAATGGCACCACCTATATATATATATATATATATTGAATTGTTGAATGTTGACGCATCATACATAGGCATAGCATGCAATTGTACAAATATTGTCACAGTGTTTTGAAATGTAAAAGTAAGCAAACAATTCTCACAGATAGTTCTGTTACATTTTAGCATTTCCTTACTGGGAATTGAAGTTGTGGGGAGGGAGGGACCCTATCTGGATTGTGTAGGCCAATAAAATCAACCTTTACAGTGTCTTTTAACTGTAACTAGCTAGACTTCCCAATTCTGTAATGTCAATTTCTATAAAAAGAAAAATGTCCTCCTTTATCAAATTAGGGTTAATACGTAGATACACACTATTCTTATAAATTTTGTGTTTCGACATATTATTAAGAATCAAAATACGTAAGTTTGACAAGATCTCCTATCTTAGTGGTTGGAGGTCTCAAAATTCTCTAAGCCACCAAGATTTAAATCTTTGTATAGACATATAAATATATATTTTTACCATTGTCCATAAAAACGTAATTGTGTGAGTAGACCTCTTCCCTGTATTGGGAGTAGACCCCTCCATTGTTGAGAGTAGTTGTTCGGGCCGTTAGTCCTAGTAGTTCTCATTTCCCGTTACTAGAAGCAGTGGTCCGAACTGTATTTATATAATTTAATCTCGGTTAGTTCCGGTAGTCCTCTAACCCGTAAAGGTATTAGATTAAAAAAAGATAAAAAAAAAAAAGAATACGTACATTTGTTTACAAATATATCATGTATTCTTCATCTGTGACTCGGGTACTATCTTAATGAAAATGATGTGGAAGTAACTTTTTTTGTGCATAATAAAACTGAAAAATAAATTTAATTTATCTCAACTGTTAAATAAATTTAACGGCTTAAGTGAATGCATAAGGATGTACATTAGTGGCTACGTCGTTGGACAAATACTAAACTTAGATACAAAATATTAGTGGTTGAGGTTTAAGTCTCTTTATGCGAATTTTTTAATGTGTATAATAAATTTTTTTCTTCATATAATGAAAGTAAATATCTTTTAATTAAAAAAAAAATATTTTTACATATAGTAATTAATCTCGACGTGTTCCGATACTCTTTTAATTAACTTTATAACAATATAATTTTTAAATTTTTTTATTTTAGTTCTCTACATTTTGTCAGGCTTAAGGTGGCATGCACCCTTATTTGTTACACTATTACTTGTTGAAACCTGAAGTGACTTGAGCTGATAGCTACTAGCTAAAAGCCAAATCAAATCGAAAAGTCATCTGTATGAACTTTGTAGTTAACAGTACAGTTTATGCAAATTATTATAGACATATGGACCCAAAAAAATCCAACAAGTATCAACAGTTTCTCAAATGAAATGACTCGTCAATGAGTATGATCACAACATTAATATATATATATATATATATATATTTTTTGTGTGTACATATATAGACAAGTTGACTGACTTAATCTCATACCTGTTGTAAATAAAAAAAATAAAACTAAGTAATAATAATAAATAAAATAATTGATAGAAAAAGTAACAAACCAAATAATATAAATAAAAGAGAGAGAGAAGCAATTGGGAGAGAAAGAAATTCCACTACTTACATTTCTCATTTTCTTCTTCTTACAAAGCAAATAGGCACACATATATATAGGAGTTAATCCACCTATTTCATTCCACTTATATATTAAAATATAATTTAAAAATACACAAATATTGAGTGGTGTAAATCCACCACTTTACAACACTCCCCCTTGGATTTTCACCACTTTATTGTATTTGATTTTGCTAGGAAAATTCCATTAGGATAAAAACCTTAACAATATATACAATGATCTTCTGGATCACAAGTAGTGTTTTATGTGTTCAAACTGTCTCATTAAAAACCTTGCCGGTAAAACCCAGTGGGACAAAATCCGGTCAAAGGAAAAAAGAGTACAGTGCACATATATTGCTTTCTTCAAAAATTGCTCCTCCTGGTAAGATGCTCCCCCTGATTTGATACTTCCCCTGATTGGACGCTCTCCTTGATAAAAATTCTTTTATGTTAATTCTGTAGTTTTTAGGAGCTCTTCAGGAGTTCCAATTAAATTCATATCATTAACATATACTGCTACAATAGCAAATCCAGATCAGATTTCTTTATAAAAACACATGGGCATACTGGATCATTAATATACTCTTCTTTGATCATATATTCACTACGACGTTTATACCACATCCATCCAGATTGTTTTAATCCATACAAAGATCTTCGCAACTTTATAAATTACTAGATCTCGAATTATATGCTTCTGGCATTTTATGTCCTTCAGGAACTTCTGTCACTTCAGGAACTCTAGTCGCTCCAGGGACTTATGTCGCTTCAGGGACTTGTGTCCTTCAGGGACTTATGTCACTCCAGGGACCTCTTGTCACTTCAGGGACTTGTCTCTTCAGGGACCTGTCGCTTCAGGGACTTATATCACTTCAGGGACTTGTCTCTTCAGGGACTTATATCACTTCAGGGACTTATATCACTTCAGGGACTTATCTGTTCAGGGACTTATATCACTTCAGGGACTTTTTACTATACTGGAGTTGATTTAGTGAAAATTAATTTATTTATAGCTCGAGCTTCATTTACATACGAATCCGGATAATTTACTTTCCTTTTCTGGGGAATTGTATCTCCTAATATAAGTAGTCTGTCACTGGCATGCAACATGCAATTCATTTATTGCCATTTATTCATATTCTTGCATAAAGAAAAACACACATTATACAAATACTATTAAGAAAAGTAAACAAAGATTACAATTACACAAATAAATATTAAAAACGATATTTAACTGTTATGAATATTTCTATCACCAATTAAATGCTCAATGTTTCCTTTTTGGGTCATCAAAGAAATCTGAAACATCAAGATGGGTAATATCAACATGATCAGAATCATCAACAAAATTCATCTAAACTTTCTTTCCTTTTTCATCTTCCTTCAATGATGCCTGATAAAGATCAACTAAATGTTTTGGTGTTCGACATGTGCGTGACCAGTGATCATCACTGCCACATCTAAAACAAAAACCATCATTTCTACTAGGTGCATGTTGAGTAGTTTTACCTTTATTTTGTTTTGCTTCATAAACATTCCACTTCTGGGGAGTGTTTTAAAAATTTTGATAGCTTGAATATTGATAAGTACCACGTCCAAAATTACCACGTTCATTTCCACGCCCACGACCGCGATTACAACCACGACCGCGATTATAGTCAAAACCATTGTTATAACCACATTGATGATTCCCACTATAGTTAGCATTCACTTCTGGGAATGCACTTGAACTGGTCGGGCGTGATTCATGAACTTTTAATAGAAGTTCATTATTCTTTTCCGCAACAAGGAGACATGCAATTAATTGTGAATATTTTATAAATCTGCGTTCTCGGTATTGTTGCTGTAGTAAAATATTGGAGGCATGAAAAGTGGTAAATGTTTTCTCCAGCATGTCCTTATCAGAGATATCTTCGCCACATAATTTCAATTTTGTAGTAATTCGAAACATAGCAGAATTATATTGCGAAACAGATTTATAATCCTGAAATCTCAAATGTTGCCATTCGTACCTGGCATTCGGAAGGGTTATGGCCGACTGGTGGTTATATCGGTCTTTTAATTCTTGCCACAGAACTTCTGGTTCTGTAATAGTAAGATACTGAGCCTTTAAATCTTGGTGTAAATGATGACGAAGAATCACCATAGCAGTAGATTTATCTTTCTCAGAAGACTCATTTCCTTCTTCTATTGTATCATAAAGATATTCAGATTTTAACCGTAACTCGGCATCAATAATCCAAGACAAATAATTGTCTCCATCTACTGTGAGTGCATCAAACCGCAAATCCTTGAGTTTTGCCATCATAAGCTTTTATATCTGGAATCATATATAAAATCAGAACTTCTGGTCTGAAAATCATTTATATAATTAAGACTTATGGTCTGATAATAAAATTTAAATTTCCACCATATATATTTTAAATAAATATATATATATATATATATATATATATATATATACACACACACATGTGCAAAATTTAATTAAAATTGAAAGAATTAAAATTCATAATAAAAAAAATACATAAAAAGTAAATAATGTTAGCGTAGCCAATTTAATATGCGTAATATTAAATAAATATATATAATAATAAATATCGTCGGCATAGCCAACTTAATATACATATTAATAAATAAATATGTATAATAACAAATAATGTCGGCATAGCCAACTTAAATGCATAACATTAAATAAATATGCATGAACAATAAATATTGTCGGCGTAGCCAATCTAAATATATGTATGTAAATATGTATAAACATAAAATAAATATATGAACGGTAAATTAAAATCAATATTATTAAATTCAGAACTTCAGGTTTTTGCTGGATTAATTAAATATATAAATAATAAATTAAACGAATATTACTAGATCCAGAACTTCAGGTTCCTGGACTCAAATATCTGATATTTAAAGCTTCTGGCTCTTATTTATTTTGTAATCTTCAAGTTGCAATATAATAAATATAAGTAAAAACTAAACTTATTTTCTGATGTGAAAGATCCAACAAAATGGCAATCACAGAGCATACTAATAAGCTAGTCGTGCTGATAACGTGTTGTAAATAAAAGAAATAAAACTAAGTAATAATAATAAACAAAATAATTGATAGAAAAAGCAACAAACCAAATAATGTAAACAAAAGAGAGAGAGAAGCAATTGGGAGAGAAAGAAATTCCACTACTCACATTTCTCATTTTCTTCTTCTTACAAAGCAAATGGGCACACATATATATAGGAGTTAATCCACCTACTTCATTCCACTTATATATTAAAATATAATTTAAAAATACACAGGTGTAAATCCACCACTTTACAACAATACCATAGTTTTAAAAAACAAAAGAAAATTGGATTGACCGGTGCCACTTTTTATAGCACTCCACAACTTAATAGGTAAAACCTATAAATTGTGAAAATAGCTCGAAAGTGTTTTATAATGTTCTCAATGAACATGCAATGGAAGCTACACGAGTGGTCATTAATAAGGAATGTTGTGATCTGAATTGTAAGCTTTTTCTGTTATATTATTCAACCCACATTACATTTACACAAGAGTATAATATATATACAACTCAGAATCACAACTAAATTATGTAACAGAATTGTAACAAATCATACAACTTGGCTGCCACATAGCATCTCTTAACAGATTTAATAACTGAACTAACTAACTTCTAAAGACCCTGAATAATCAAGCTGCCACTTTATCAATTCGATAATGGTTGTGATCAGCTTGATGAGGACTTGTGATTGAGCTGATTAAAGCTATACCACTGCAATCCTTCACATAGAGCTGCATTTGGCTATATCATATCAGTTGCTGATGGATCACCTGAGTTGCTAGAGTTAGAGCTCAAGTTGTTGGATCCTCGATCATGCTTTAATTTGGTCCCTTGATCATGAGTTGAACTCAAGCTGCCACTTTGTACTTCTCTCACATTCCCCTGACAACTAAATAACGGTGATTGAATAAGATTTAGCTTGGAAGAGAGAAACTGAAATATGTCCCTAGTCAGACTTTTGGTAAGCAAGTGTGCTATCTAAAACTCAGTTGAACATATCATGGCTCTACAATACCTACAGCCACCTTCTCACGAATGAAGTGAGTGTCTATGTCAATGTGTTTTGTATAAGAATGAGACACGAGATTGACTGCAAGTGCATTAGCACTTTGATTGTCACACCAAATCACAGTGGAATGAGGAATTGCAATATGAAGTTCTTTGAAGAGTGATTGCAACCATAAATTCAGTAGTTAGCTGAGCCATAAACCTATACTCAGCTTCAGCACTTGAATGAGCAACAACAGTTTGCTTCTTTGAGCTCTATGAGATCAAGTTCACATATGGACTGTGTAACGGCCCGGGACGCTCTACGGCTCTTGCCCGACCCCGTTACTCATAGGTACTGTCCGCTTTGGGTCGTAACATCGATCTACCCCTCACGGCTTTCTTTCGCCTCCCTCATCAGGATTTGAACTCGTAACTTATCCATAAGTACTAATTCTTATCAAGTTGAATTCCTGTACTCGACTTGAACTCGTAACCTATACTCAACTTGATAAGAATTGATACTTATGGACAAGTACCAAGTTCAAATCCTGATGAGGGAGGCGAAAGAAAACCGTGAGGGGTAGATCGATGTTACGACCCAAAGCGGACAGTACCTGTGAGTAACGGGGTCGGGCAAGAGCCGTAGAGCGTCCCGGGCCGTTACAGACTGTCTATCATCCACACTACTTGCCCAGTCTGCATATGAGTATCCTGCAAGCTGCAAAGAAGAACTTCTTTTGAACCATAAGCCTTTATGAATTGTCCCACAAAGATACCTCAATACACATTTGTAAGCTAGTCAATGTGGTTGCTTTGGAGCCATAAGAAACTAACTGAGTTTGTTGACAATATAAGAGATGTCAGGCCTTGTATATGTCAAGTATTGCAAGGCTCTTATTGGGCTTCAATAAGCTGTTGGTTCACTGATCTGCACCATCATGAAGGCTGAGTTTTGTTCCAGAACTTGTAGGGCTGTCACAAGGTTTTGATCTCAGCATATTGGTTCTTGTAAGAAGGTTTACAATATATTTGGATTGTGTAAAGTACAGCCCTGTTGAGTTTCTATGTGCCTTAAATCCAAGAAAGTAATTGATGGATCCCAACACATTCAAAGAAAAAGTTTGATGAAGCTAAGAGATCACCATTTTTATGGCTGAAACATCTCCCCCAGTGATGAATATATTATCTACATGTACAAGAAGATAAACAGTGGCTGCACCTTAATATTTAATGAACAATGACACATCGAATGCTGAGTTATGAAATCCCTAAGCGAGAAAGGCTATCCTTAGCTTGTGAAACCAAGCTCTATGTTCTTGTTTCAAGCCATACAATACTTTAATAAGCTTGCACACATAAGTAGGCCTTGAGTTGTCCACAAACCCTTTAAGTTGATACATGAAAACTTGCTCTTAGAGATCAATTGAGAAAATCATTGTTTATATCAATTTGTTGGACATTCCAATTAAAGTGGACAGCCAAACTCAAGATAACTCTTATGGTTGAAGCTTTGACAACTGGACTGAAAGTGTCAAAGAAGTCTAGGCCTATAGTTTGGTTGAATCCTTTTGCAATAAGCCTAGCTTTGTGCTTGAAGATTGACCCATTTGGATTATATTTTGTCTTAAAGATCTACTTGTAGCCCACTATATTCATATCATCTCTATATGGAACTAGTTGCCAAGTGTTGCTGGTTTGCAAGGCTTGAAATTCTGATTTCATTACTTGCAACCATTTGGGATCTGTTAATGCAACCTTAACAGAAGTGAGTTCAGCAGCTGCCAAATAACTACTAGAAGATACTTGATCATAAATGTAAGTCTTTGGCTTGCAAATACCCCTTTTTGATCGAGTGATCATAGGATGAACAGAGATGAGAGTTGATGGAACAGCCAGCTGATAAGGCTGTTGAGGTAATGAAGATGAAATTGCCTGCTGTTATTGACTGACATCAGAATTCTGAGTTGGAATAGAAGGAGTAAAACTTGAATTCCTGAGATCCACAATAATATTGTAAGAGTTATCATTCCTTGACCTGCAAGCAACAGAGGAATGTGCAGTGGAACAGCTGACATGGGAGGATAATAGAGGTGATCGTAGCATATTCAACAAGGAATTGATTGTATTGTATTCTTCTTCTTCCTCATCTTCTTCTTCTTCTTCTTTTCTAAATTTTTTTTATTTTTTTTCTTCATCTTCTTTCTTCTTCTTCTTCTTCTTCTTCTTCTTCTTCTTTTCTAAATTTTTTTTCTTCCTCTTCTTCTTCTTCTTTTTCTTTTTTCAGATTTTTTTTTAAAATTTTCTAAAAGATAATTTTACCCCTTTGACCGTTAGTGACTAACTGTGGTCAACGGTTAGTCAACCGGTCAAAAAAGAATTATTGTTATTATCAATTATTCTCAGATTTTTGTGCAATTATACCTTTATACACGAGGAGTTATTGTAATTACCTTTAAATTTTCTCAAAAGGAGATTGAAACTTAAGTAAGGCACTAGGTGGATTGTTGATAAGAAAAACTGAAGTTGAGCAAGTTTCAAACCAATATGTGAGAAGCATATTTACATAAGCTAACATTGTCAAAGCCATCTCTATGATGTGCCTATGCTTCCTCTCGGGTACCCCATTTTATTGATAGGTATAGGGGCATGAAAACCTGTATTGCACTCCTAAGCTTTGAAGATATGGCACAAAGGATTGGTACTCCCCACCCATATCAGCTCGAAACAATTAAATTGCAATTCAACTGTCTTTGAAAACTAATAAACTTGGACAATGCCTCGGATTTTAGCTGCCTTGGATTTTAGGTTGAGAAGGTATAGCCACATGAACCTAATATAGGCATCTACAAAAACTATATAATATATATAGTCATCTACAAATAACACGGGTGCTGAACCCCGAATATCACTATATATTATTTCCAAAGGCATAGTGACTTTGATTTTAGACCTTGTAAAAGGTAATTTGTGCAACTTGTCTAACTTGCAAAAATCATAAAAATGATGAGCATTAACATTGTATGGAAAATGTAATGTGTGTAAGACTTTTTGAAGGATCAAATGAGCTAGATGACCCAGCTTAGCATGCCAAATGACAACTTTAGGTTTGGCTGCAACTATAGTGCTAAACTTATGCTTATCAGCAATCTGTTCTGAAAGCAACCTAGCACTTCCATTATTACAAGTGTTTGAAATATAAACATGAGCATTATTTACATTAAGTTCACCCATTCTTGCAACTTTGAAAACATTCCCGTGAGAGAAAGAGCACAAACTAACTTTAGCTGATACAATCCATGTCTAAGAGGACCTTGCAAAAGAGTTCTCTTATTTCTCTTGTCCTTAATCAAGCAGCCATTGTCATGGAATTCAGCATAAGCATCATTATCTCCAGTTAATTTGGATATACTAAGCAAGTTCTTAATGATTGATGCCACATGCAAAATATTTTTCAATTGTAGTTGATGATGAGATATAATATGTGTTTGTATTGTAGAGTGACCAATGTTGGAACTGTGCAAGTGATTTCCATTACCAACAACTTATTTATCATTACCTCTATACTCATTCTTGATAGAGAGGTTGTTGAGGTCGACTTTGACATGGTTTGTAGTTCCACTATCCACATACCAAGCCTGGTCACTCACTGATTATGGAGTAGTATTGTAAGCTGTCTACTGAGTATTATTGATGGTATGATTGTTTGCTTGCGAGCCATTTGCACCATATGTAACCTGTCCTGCATCATAGGAATTAGTTGGAGTCTGTTGAGTCATAAGAGCTGACTGATTACCTTGAGGATGAGGTCCTCGGAATTGTTGATCAAAACGTCTATAGCATTGAAGTGCTCCATGATCTGGTTTGGAGCACAATTGACAATGAATTCGTTGGTTGGATCTGCCTAGAAACCTTCCTCCTCTGCTTCTAGACCTGTTACCTCTGTAATTCTTTGAAATTCCTCCTCAATTTTCATTATTCTTATTGTTGTATGTAGCATTATTAGAAGTAAAATGAATAGATGGAGAATGCACATTCAGATAGTCAATATGTTGTTCATGCATGAGAAATAAAAATTGTGCATCTTCCAAAAGCATAGTGTGCTGTTAAGAAGCAATTAGCACTACAATCGAATTATACTCATGATCAACTTCATTCATCAATGCCAATAATAGGTCTCTTTCACTCATATCTTCATCAGCTTCTAACAATGCATCACCAATATTCTTCAATTTCAACACAAAGTCACTAATAAATTTATATTTTATTAAATCCTAACTATCAAAATCTAAGAGATCCAATAGCTATAAAATTAAGTAAAAAATTATGTAAGAAATTGAGTCCCCCGATCCCTCCCTATATATATATATATATATATATATATATATATATATAGGTCAGAGGACTACCGGAACCAATCGAGAGTAAATTATACAAGTATGATCCGAACAACTACTCCCAGCAACGGGAGACGAGGACTACCGAGACCAACGGCCCGAATAACTACTCTCACTAACGGGAGGGGTCTACTTCCAACAAGGGGAAGAAATCTATCTAGACAATCGTATTTTTATGAAAAATGATGGGAATAAATTGATCGGTATTTTTTTTTTTTTTGATAGAGGGAAACCGAAACAAAACACAACTAGTACTAGATATCAAACAGAAGACCCTGATCCAGCTATGGGAGAGCATCTTCCAACCAAATGAAAACATCATTAATTAAAAAATTATTCCTAGCCAAAGCATGAGCCACAAAGTTTGAGGATAAAAGAGAAGGAAACAGAAGTTCTATTGCAAAGAGACAAAATATCGAGAATAATAAGACCAACTTCATATTTAAGGGGACAATCTTGAGAAAGATAGCTGATCACATTAAAGGCATCGGACTCAACCTAGAAATGCAAGAAGCCAGACTCAATGCAAGATACAACCTATTTAAAATAACGGAAGTCTCCGCAATTTCGATCGAAACCGACCTAACGAGCTTTCGAGAGAGACCATCCATAAAAGCACTATTGCTGTCATGGACAACAACCCCCAAACCTACAAGGAAATCAACCACCAGCAATGAAGTATCTACTTTCAATTTATACCAACCCTCAGCAGGTTTTTTCCACCCAACTGAAATAACAGGGCCACGAGGAACAACTGGAAGAATAGTGGCAGAATCCAGCTCATTCAAGAAACAAAGGGACCAAGCAACAATGTCCATGGCGGGAAGGAGAATTTGATCATGCACCAACTTGTTCCTGCGGAACCAGTTCCGCCATACTATAACCAACTACAACCGCAAATCGACAGCATTTAACACAGCACAACAAGAGGAAAAACGATTCAAAAAAGTAGAGAAATGATGAACCAGGGCAGAGGGAAGCAGCGAAAGAAACAATGATTACGAACCTCTTAGAGAGAGCTGCAAAACCACAGGGCGTGCTAAATGGATTCATTCACCGAGCCGTAGAAGAGGCAATAGTCTACCACCTGCAAATGGCGCTGTTGCAGAACCTGAAGGGAGGGCAGCCAACCTCTGCATGTCTTCTAAAGGAATAACTTTATTTTGCTAGGAAGGTTGACGCACCATAAGGCTTTCAAGGGCTCAAAACACCTACAGCAGAACAAGAAGCGGACAATAAAGAGACTTTATGGTCCAAGGCAACCCAATATCCACTCTTGACTGAGTAGGAACCAGTCTTGTTGTAATGCCACAAAAGGGAGTCAGAGTGGGCTGAGGAAGAGCAGGGAAGGTTGAAGACTGGCTTCGTCGGGGAGGAACGAGCTCCAAATCAGATTCGAATCCCACCCACTACTAGGACTCTTTTGACTAGCCACATTCAGTTAGGAAACTAAGACCACAGGGGAAATAACCTTGAAAGTTAACACTCGAGGGAGCCAACGATCATGGTACATGAAAGTTGAATGCCGTCCGCCAATTCTCCACCGAGAACCCAAATCAACAAACTGCCGACCCCAACAGAGACTCCTCCAAACATAAGAAGGAGAAGAACCAACCCGAAGCTTTAAGGAATGACCCGCAAAGGAAGTAAATCTATTTGAGGACCCGGCTTGCCAAAGAGGATAGATTATCGATTAACCTCTAGCATTGCTTAGCAAGCATCGCTTGATTGAAGCAACTCAAATCCTGAAAGTCAAGGCCACCCTGAAACTTATTCTTACATAACTCATCCCATTTGCACCAATAGATTTTGCTAGTCGAACCATTTCCCCCCAGAAACGAGCCGAAAGCCTATGGAGATCACGGATTAATTGAAGAGGGAGCTTAAACAAGTTCATCGAGTAGCCAGGATAGACTGAACCACAGCCTTAATGAGGACTTCTTTCCCTCCAACTGACAGCATCTTATTATTCCACCCTTGTAGTTTGCCTTAAACCCAATCCAGGATAGATTGGAAAAGCGCTCGCCTGTTATGACCTGCAAAACTATAAAAGCCAAGGTAGATCTCATGGCACTCAACCAATCAACCATCCTAACACCCAACAAAGTAGTCAAGGAGGCCCAAAGAGGAGGAGGGGAGCCGCTGCTGAAGCACACCGTAGATTTAGCAAGATTAATCGTTTGCCCAGAAACTGATTCATAAACCTATAAGATATGATTAATGGCATCACACTCAAGATTATTAGCTTTCAAGAAAAGCAGGCTATCATTGGCAAAAAATAAATGGGAGATGCTAGGACCCGTGCGCCCACAACGAAGCTCATGGATCAACCCCTCTACTTCAGCTCTTCGAATCAGATATGACAAACCCTCAGCACAAATCAAAAATAAATACAAGGAAAGTAGATCCCCCTGCTGCAGCCTCCTTCTAGGTTTAATGTAACCTACAATTTCCCTGTTTAAGAGGAATTGGTAAGAAACCGACGAAATGCAATCCATGATCTTCCGAACCCACAAACTTGAGAAACCAAGAGACCACATCATCTTCTCAACAAAGACCTACTCCACACGGTCATAGGCCTTCGACATGTCAAGCTTAAGAGTTATATACCTCTCAACCCCCTTCTTTCGCCGACGGAGAGCATACAAACACTCAAAACCCAGGATCACATTATCAGTAATCAATCAACCTGGGATGAACGCGCTCTGAGATTCCGAGATGATCTCATGAAGAACAAGGCGGAACCTATTAACTAGGACCTTAAAGTCAATCTTGTAGAGCACATTACATATCTCTCAAATTTAATCTTATTTTGATTTCCTTTTCAATTAATAATAATAATTGCATATTAATTTATTAAAATATAATAGCAATGGAGTATCCTGTATAATTATCATTCTGGTTTTTTTTTTTTTAATTGCACAATTATAATATTTATTATAAGTCTCTCAGAACCTAACGAAATCAATTACTATATGTACGGTTCGGATATTCACTACAATATAACCAAAAGACATATACTCCTATAATATAAAGAGAAAACTCTTCACACATAAATACACATAATGGAATTTGAGCTCTCACCATTAAGGTGGGTGAAGATGTATACCAATCAATTGAGTTATGAATGGATATATATAATTATTATTACGTAAACAACAATCCAAAGCAAACAACATCCATTGATAATAATTGTAACACATATTCTAATAATTTTTATTTCTTTCGACCAAAGTAGAAAGAATAAAGAATAAATTCTGAAAAATGCGTGCCTTCTATGTAATAATAGTTACCAAATTTAGAAATGTATATGCATATTATAATAAATCAATCAAATTTTTGTTTCAGTGTTGAAAATAAATTTGTTGGGCGACTTTAATAATTAATAAATAGCTAGAGTGATATTATATTAAATTGTGAAGTCTTAAAATCAATATTATTGTACTAAGCTAACATATTTTGGGATCAAACTATAAATTCTTATGGTTTAAAATTTTTATTTCAGTGTCTTTTTTATTATTTTTCGTACTTTTTCGTATTTAATTTATATAATCCGAGTTTACATCTATTTTGTAACAATATCCCTGAAATCCCTATCAAAGCAAACGAAATCCAAATAAAGATACGTATGTTGCCTAGTTATCTTCTTGATTATAAATATATTCTTATTCACGTCTGTTACCAACAACTCATACACACTAATCATATGCTTGTTCGTTGACCTGTCTTTGTAAAGGCAATTATCATTTCAATTTAAATAGTCTTTTGCATGCAAATTGTAAATGGTTTGACAGGAACACCCATGCATTTTTATATTTGCATCAAGGCCACTGCTTATATATTATATAATTTTCATAATTTAGAATTTAAAAAGTGTTGGTTATTTATTTTAAATTTAATTATTTTTTAAAATTTCTTCTCTAATAATTAAATTTATAAAAATAATTTAAAAAATAATTAACTTTTAATTAATTTATTAAATTATTTTAGATAATAAACTATGAAATAAGCTAAAGAATTATAATTGCTAAGTCTAATTTTTAAAAAAAAAATCACTGGGGGTTAGGTACATTTACATAATTTTTTTTTTTTTATTGAAAAAAAATTGTATCAATACTACCCTTACCCTTTTCAATTATTCAAACTGATAATTAATTAAAGAATCTTTCTTTTTTTAACAAGGACAATTATACTAATTACTAATTAAGCAATTAATACTCATTTGATTAAATCTCTGACACACTGGATTTAATTAATTAAATCAATTTTTTTTTAAAAATGAGGTCCAATCGTTTCAATGAAATATGTAGAGATTATTAGCCAATGGATAGTGTACGAGTATATCATAGATTCCTAATTAGGTAATACACGTACCCCTCAACTTCCTTAATTTAGTAATTAAGCAATTGATTAATCAAATATTATATTAATTTTGATATCTCTCTTACAGATAAGACATATGCAACCATCCATACATATTCGAGCATAATCACCACAGATCGTTGATTAAATTAAAGCATATATTATTAGTGTTAATTACAGATTGTAAAGGTGACCGTACAATTAGTAGCCCAAATCCCAGTTTTATTTATCCAATTAAATGTTATTAATTATTTATGTTAAGTGATTATTATAATATTGAAGTTGTTCAAGTAAACAGCCACTCATATATACCCCAAAGTTTCTCAAATCTCAAGTGGATCCTCAAGCAGTCATGAGTCCTGACTTGCTTTTTTTGAGCAATTCATAGATATATATATTTGTCCGCTAATTAAACCTAATTTTAGGGGTTGCATGTTTAGTCTGATGGTAATCATATATTTCAATAAAATAACGATTCTAAGTTCGAATTTTCCCTTCTCTCACAAAAAAAAAAAACACACTAATTTCAAATAATTAGATGTAAGAGAGAAATTGAGCCACTCCTATGAAGTACTACTAGAGAATTAAAATGGAAGCAACCCTCGATTAGTTTAGTTGCTTCACTAACTAGTTGCTTTTTTTCTTCTTTTTTTTTTTTAATAAAAAAAAAAAGACACGGAGGGAAGAATTCTCTCCACCGTGAATTTAAATTCAAGAGACTACATAAATTTTATTTTATTTATAGAAAATTAATTTTAATGTGTGCACTAAAAACACATGAAAACCTTCAAAATTTTAGCTACAATGCTTTATTATAATATGTTTATGTATCCTTTTATTTAATTTATAATTTATTTTTTGAATATATCACAGGTATCTACCTATATAAGACCTATCGAGATTAATTTATCTCTGCAATACAAGGAAAAAAAAAAACCTCCTCATTCATACTGATAAATGCACATAGTTGGACATAACCCACTGCTAAGGAGTTATGAGTAAGATATACGGTTTGCTGGCTATATTTTTACATTAATAAGCAAGACTTCAGCAATAAGCAAGAGTATACACCACACATGTAATTCATGAATACCCAAACCTAAATCTTAGTTGTAAAGAGATAATGGCATGAAAAACACTAGAGATACATGCATTAATTTAATTCGATCCACAGAGAAAAGCAGTCAAATTTTTTTAAAAATTTAAAGTCTTCTTTGTCGTTTCTTCTGCTTAAAGGAATCTTGAAATTGAAAAACACAAAGAAGCTCTTCTCTCGTAATAAATATATATATATATATATATATATATATATATATCACCATCAAAGATAACAAACAAACAAATAAATAATCCAAAGTTAATGTGTAATTGGATGATGGATTATATATATTATAATCTATGAAGAAGAGAAGAGACAAGTATCAAGTATGGTCATCTGCATTGACTCTGACTCCTATATGGACAGCATATATATATATATATATATATATATATATATATAACCTGTGTTTTTCCTCACTTTCTCAAACGGTTGGCAAACTAAGATTGAAAAAATTTTGCAGGCTGTATCCATTTCAATATTTTATATATAAAACAAGCGAAGCAAGACTTTTGTTTATTAATTTTTTTTCCAAGTTTTTGCACTTCTAGACCCTTTCCTTTGTCCTATTTCTTTTAGTTCTCTCACTATTTAATATCATTTTGCTATCAATGTTATTAGTTTCCAACTTGTGGAATTATTCAATTTAAAAATAAATAGACAAATAAGTGTGCAGATATCACATTCACTCATTCCTCTCATTTCAGTGGTGAGGGTTCAATTCCCACTATACACATTTATCAGCATGTGTGAATAGTTTTCTCTACAGAAAAAAAAAAAAAGTGCTGTAGAGGTAGAGAAATCCCTTACAATTCTAAGCTTCTTAAAATTTCACATCCCAAATATGTGACCGTTGATTAATTAGTAACCATCCTATTGAAAATAACTTTATGACATAGACAATATATAGTTACAGTAGCGGAACTAGTTATTGAATTATATTTTGATTGTTCACAAATATTCAAAGATTTGTAAAATAGAAAAATAAAAATAAAAAAGGAAGAAAACAATTCTTTCTCATAACTACCCACTAACAATATAATATTTTACCTTCCTTCCACCCACCATAACGGTGAGAGTTTAAATATCACTATGAGCATTTACTAATATATGTAAGTAGTTTTCTCCTTTTATAGTAGTTGAGAGTAGGTATTTCCCGTTATTAGAATAGATATTTGGATAGCCCATTTAATGGTTGATCTCGATAGGTCCCGACAGATTAAAGTTAAACCCATTGAATTATCAATGATCATATACCATCATTAATATGTATTATTTTATAGGTATACAAGTTGCTATACAAAAGTAGGATGTGGATGATTACTTGTGTACTCATATTTGTCTTCTTTTACAACTTTCTAGAATGTTGAATGGACTGAATACACATTTATATATAAAAGTTGGAAAAATGAAAAACTTGGCCTGGAGAAAGAAATGACATAAAATTGAAGTTTGTCAAATTGGTTAATTCAACTAATGGCTGCGTTAAACGAGTAATAATGAATCATTTACCAAATTTGTTGATTAAAATAAGATTGAATTGTGCGGCTTCACTTACTCTCTCAGTCAATTCAAGAGGCAAGACTGATCATCTAAAGATTAATCATAAATGTTTCTTGCTTCTTTTTTCAAATCCATTGTTTAATTTCCAAAATCAAACTCACTAATCCAATTTGTTCAACATTGGAATCAGTGTGCTGGAGACTCTGGAGGGAGGAAAAAAAAAATACTAGAGAGATTTTTATTTTATTTTATTTGTTTGAAAAGATTAGAGGATGCGACTCTTAACCAAATGAGATGTAAAAGATTTTGAATCAATTTAACAGGTTTTTGGAAGCTAGTGAAGTGGGGTAAAAATATAGACGAACTTGATTTGAATATATAATATGTTATTGAAATTGTTTTGGGTCCTATAATATACAGGGGGTTTCATCTTTTGGTGCATAACCATTTATTCAAGTTCGATCGTTTAAACTTTTGTTTTTAGTTGTTTTGTTTTTTTTAAAAAAAAATTAATTTAGTCCATATTATTTTATAAAATATCACTTTTTTACTTACATTTTTTTTTTCTTATGTGATCCTTAATATTTTTTAAATAGATTAAATTGGTCATTCTGCCCAACTTTTTGACAGTTAACTATCACAATTACCCTTAAGAATTCAATTAATTGAATTACAATTTTACCTTTCAATTAAAATATAATAAAAATAAATAAATAGAAAAAATCAATACAATAATATTAAACTAAATTATTAAAATTTAAAAATATAAAATCTATTAAAAAAATAATATTCAGATTAAGTTATTTTATTAAAAAAATTAATATTTATAAAGATAATAAATTTTGTGATAGTTGATCGTCAAAAAATTGATCGAAATGACCAATTTTATTTATTTTGGAAACATTAAATAACACTTCAAAAAAAAAATGTAAGTAAAAAAGTAATATTTTATTAAAAAATAAAGACTAAATTAAAATTTTTTCTTTTTTAATAACTTTTGATCAAAATTTTTATTTTCAATAAAAAATTTTGTGGTAGATTCGTTTAAGAAAGCTGTCAGAATTAGTTAATAATTCAAATTTATCTTTTTAGCAAATTTTGAGATTTTTTTTATTAAGTCAATTTTGGAGTCCTAATTATTTTTACAATATGTTTAATTTGTTATTTAATTTTGAATCTGACTGTTTTATTGTAATATTTTACTTAATTATCATTAAAATTATTCTTTTGAAATATGCTTGTGCCGGATTCTATTTTTATCTAGCTTTTATTTATTTTTATAGATCTTTATATTAGGATATATAGATATTGTATAATAGTATCACTAGTAAATTCAAATTAAATTGTTATAATTTAATTACACAAATTCGCCACTCAATTTTAATTTTTATGAGAACTAATTAACTACAAAACAATTATTAATAAACACTAAAAAATGCCAAATTGATTTTTATTTCTAAACGAGAAATTCCAATTCTGTGTTGGTGACCTTACAGTCTTTGTCATAGTCAAGGTGTGATAAATGGATTGAAAACATAATTTGTAAAAAGATTAGGGACTTGGAGATGCAAACATAGAAAATACAAAAAAGTCAAAACCAAGTTGGAAGTTGGAACTGGGATGCGTTTCGTCGGGGAGACAAAAAGACAAAAACGCATCGCTGTCAACGATGACGTAACACTTTGCGTAACACACACACGAAGAGGAAGAACTCGTGTTCCAAAATCTGAAACGTGTCACTTAAATCCTCGAGTTTCACGACTTCGTGGTCCCCACGTGCGTCGCGCACACGTTTCAGTTTGTAACTGGAGCGTGTGTGCGGAGACGGGTTCCGTGCGGGTGGGGGATGGTGATTTGTTGATTATTTATTCTGGTGTATTGTATAATAATCAGGAATTCAGGATGGTTGATGGATGGATGATACGTGGATTTTTTGGTTTGGTGAGAAAAAATGGATTCAGATCAGACGAGAGCCAATCAATCAATCACCTCATGCACATGCATGCATGCTGTTCAAACTTTCATGTGGGTCCCTTTTATTCTTATCTAAATATTAAAAGCAAAACTAATAATAATAATAATAATAATATAGGGTATTAGCTATTTGATATGGTTGGTAAAGATTGGTTTAAACCTATAAAATCAAGATTAGAGCAGGTATTAGTGTGGGGTTGACTAAATTAACCAGGTCATTATAATATATGGGCCGGGCTTTTGTTTTTACTAGTACTACTATAGAGCCCAACCCAAGATTTCATTTTACATTTTTTTAATTCTAATTTATTATTTATTTGGTTGGGGGTACACTTTTGCTACCTTAAATTTTTAAGAAATGTAATTCTTTCTTACGATATGTATGTATTAACTTCTTTGTTCCTCGATTGAATAATGGAGGGCTGTTGTTAAATCGGGTAGAATACTTATATAAAATGGGTGGAGTAGTCGAAAATAAAGCTCAAAAGGCTATTTCAATAGCAGCATTCAATGCTTATAAAAATTCAATTCATTATTTATAAATAGAAATGTACAATCAAAATAAAAAAATCTTTGGTATAAAAAAAATTTGAGGGATTTTTTTTTATATTTTTTTTCTTTTTAACTTCGTCATTTGCTTTACTTTACATTGAAAAAACGGATTAAAAAAGTGATAAATCCATTTGATTGTAACAGATGATTACCTACTTTATTTATAAATTTCATAGTAATAGCAATACATGTCTTACCGAAATAAAATATTTACTTTAGATTGAAAAAACGAATTAAAAAAATGATATGATTCAACCTCAAATCCATTTGATTGTAACAGATAATTACCCGCTTTATTTATAAATTTCATAGCAATAGAAATCCATATCTTACCGAAATAAAATATTGAACTTGTTATCCTCTTGCCTTAGAAATATATTAAAATAGTTCCCCCATTGTCAATAGCTAGTCAAAATCAACGAAACTAAGAATATTTATGTCTTTACATGTGGTAAATATACAAATGTAACACGTGTACTAAATAAAAAATATAAAAAAAAATTGATTTAAAAAAAAAGAATTTTTTTTCAAAAAATAAAAAAACCAATCTCCTCCACAGCCAAGGAGATCATGATCTCCATGCGGAGGAGATCTATAATCGTCTCACTCTACTCTCACCTTTAGATACGAGTCTAGAGCCAAAAGTTTTAGTTTAAAGTGGGGTAAAATAAACAATTTTTAAATTTCAATGATGATTTTTTTTCGAACAATTACAATTAATTCAGGATTCGGGGAGAAAAACACGACTCGAACTCACAACCTCAAAGGTGTAAGTGTGCAAGGTAAACTACTAGATCAATCTAATTTTATTAATTCAATGATGAACTTACAATTTATTAAAGAATTTTTTTTTTCAAGGAAAAAGGGGACAAACACTAATTAAAACTTATTCCTCAACGAAGTTGGCTTATATCTTTTTTTTTGTTAGAGACATAGCTAATTACTTTTTTATTTAAATTACGGTTACTCTCCGTTCTTTAATTGTGCTATTCGTTCTTGAGTATATCCCCTAATGTTCTATACAAGTAGGTTTCTATAATTAGTTTGTCAATTAGATCGTGTTTCATGAACATATATGGTCTACATTTTTCCTAAAATAAAAGGGCATATCTGAACACACATAAGTGAAATCACAAACCTCAATATGACAAATGAACAAGACAAATTCTGTCTTCTTTTTTTTGTTTGTTTTGTTTATATTTTCCTTTTGTAGTAAATAACCTTATATATTGTTCCTTTGGTAGGTTACTGGTTTAGGATCCATTAATAGGAAACACAAGAGATCTCAATTGCTTGTTTGCTTGCTCCTCACTTCCAATAACAAGACCTATATACCTAGCTTCCCTGAAAAATCCTGCTTTACAGAGACTTTCCAATGTACCGTCTTATAGAAACTTACTCATATCGTGCTAAAATTTAGTTTAATTTATCTTAACATCGTCCGGCACCTATTAAAATGGTTTATATTTCTGTCATCTTATTTGAGCAAATCATGTCCTGTCGTGCACGGAAAACATAGTTTATATTTTTAGACGAAATCTTTCACCATTTGTAAAGCATCAATCATTTTAAGAGTTTGGTAATAGTAGATCCCTTGCAAGCAAGGAAAACAGTGCAAAGAAGTCACATTTACATTATTAGTTGTATCATGTATGATGTATGTAGTTGCGTAAATTGTAACTCATAGAGGCGATGGGCATTGGGTTGGGCCTCAACTACTTTTTAAGGGCCGAAATGGGCACCCTTCACTCTAAAGTCTAAACTGAAGGAACTTCGAGTTACATAGCAAACCCGAAACCGAAATCCAAAACTTAAAATTTGTATATTCATCCTTTAATATTTTGGATTTTAGAGGGGACACGATTCCAAACACGACATTCCCCATCTCACATGGTATATTCATTAATATGAATTCAATTGTATTTATTTTATATAAAATAGATAATTGCTATAACTTACTATTGGAAATGCATTTTCCAGTGACTTTTTAATTTTTGCTCATGATTTGATTTTCTCTCAGAGAAAATTTGTTGATTCTTCATTGAAGTCAAAGCCAATCCGCTTCAGATTCAGATATATTTTCTCTCAGGCTCTCTCTCCATGTTTGACCTCATCTAGACCTCATCAGACCAGACCAAACTCCAATCAAAGTTCCTTTCTTCCAAAAAAATATGAACAAGGACAAGAATTCCAACGCCAACACAGCCCATATCTTAAAATCCATTAGAAACAGAGTCTTGATACTTATCTCACTATATTTTGTCTCCGTTTCCAGTTCTACCGTCCGAAGACCACCTCCTCTCCCCATTCTACCTCTGCCTTCTTCATCCCAGCTTCAATGGCAGCTCAATTCCATGGCACTCTTCCTCCACTTCGGACCCAACACCTTCACCGACACCGAGTGGGGCTCCGGCGAGGCCGACCCCAATATCTTCGACCCAGTCCGACTTAATGCTTCCCAGTGGGTCCATGTAGCCAAGGAAGCTGGGTTCAACCGTGTGATCCTCACTGCAAAACACCATGATGGGTTCTGTTTGTGGCCGAGTGAGTACACCGACTACAGTGTGGGGTCTAGTGGGTGGAGAAATGGGAGTGGTGATGTTGTTGCGGAGCTGGCCATGGCTGCCAGAGAAGCTGGTGTTGGATTTGGCCTGTATCTCTCGCCGTGGGATCGGCATGAGTCTTGTTATGGCAAGACTTTGGAGTACAATGAATTCTATATGGGGCAAATGACTGAATTGTTGACTAGGTGAAATTTATCATTTTTTGTTTATGTGGGTTTTGTTTGATTTTGATGTTCTCTTCTGTTTATTTGATCAAATTTTAAGTGATTGTTTTTGAATGTTCTGTTCTTTAGATTCTTGTTGTCTGGATTTAATTTGATATGAATGGTAGTTTTGTTTGTATGATATTGTGGATTATTCATGCTTGATTGTGTTTCTGGTGAATTCATTGTTCTGCATTCAACTTTTGCGATTGTCTGCTACTTGTGTGATAATAGGTGAATATATTTTCTACTTTGAATTGATCATTACATTAGCTGATTGCATTCTTTGATTTTTCGCTACTTGTTAGAACTTATTATTGTTTATGGAGTTATGGTTGTTTAAATTATATGTTGGTTCAGCATGAGTGATTTTTTCCTTCTTTTGGGTGATTTTATTTTCTTTGTAAATCCACCAGGTATTTAGATAACTGAGGAGATTGATATTTTGACATTGAACAGGTATGGAGATATCAAGGAGGTATGGTTGGATGGTGCAAAAGGTAAGGGAGAGAAGGACATGGAGTATTTCTTTGATTCTTGGTTTAGTCTCATTCATCAGCTTCAGCCTGGAGCTGTCATTTTTTCCGATGCTGGTCCTGACACAAGGTGGATTGGAGATGAGGCCGGTGTTGCTGGCTCTACTTGCTGGTCTCTTTTCAATCGGAGCTCTGCAAAGATTGGTGATACTGATCCTCGGTGAGTTCACTCTCGTACCTTAGAATAGAAACTCATTTGATTTCTAGCTTTGAAATAGATAGTTCAATGGAAGGTCTTGAATCAATTAGCGTTTGTCCTAGCAACCATCAAAATTACTTTCTGGTTCAAGACAACTTGCTATGTTAAAACCAGATTGCCACCCAATAGTTATGATTACCATAGACAAACAGACTAGGGAAGCTGTTCGGAGGAGCCTGCATTTATAAGTTCTCTAGTTCTGTGTAAAACAGCATTGTTAAGTTTGTTGTCACTAGTTGATAAACAATGGAAAATTCTTGTGCCTGCATGTCAACTTCTGGTCTGGTTATCAATCCTACCGACTTCATCATAGAAATTTCAGTGTTAGACTGAAGAAAATTGTGAGAATTATTCACTTCCTCGGACAAAATTTTCTCTCCTAGATTGAACAAAGTACTTGAGGTTCATTCCATTTGTGTTTGATATAACAGATACTCTCAGTGGGGAGACCCACAAGGTCATGACTGGGTACCTGCTGAGTGCGATGTCTCTATCAGACCTGGTTGGTTTTGGCATGCATCAGAAGCTCCAAAGTCTGCACTAAAGCTTCTCGACATATACTACAAATCTGTTGGCAGAAACTGTCTCTTGTTACTAAACGTGCCTCCAAATTCTTCAGGTCTCATATCAGCCGAAGATATAGAAGTACTTCAAGAGTTCGGTAAACTTTGGAGGTCAATATTTTCACATAATTTGGCAGAGAGTGCTATTGTTACTGCCAGCAGTACAAGAGGAGACATTACAGATCATCGGTTTGACCCCCACAATGTCGTCAAAGAAGGTATTTACACCTACTGGGCCCCCGAGGAGAAACAATCCGAGTGGGCATTGTTTTTAAACTTTCAAGATTCGGTATCTTTTAACGTGTTGCAAGTTCAAGAGCCGATTAACATGGGACAGCGCATTGTTGCATTCCATCTTGATATTTTGAACGAAGAAGGGGAATGGAAGAAGGTGATTAATGGCACAACAGTGGGATATCAGAGGCTGTTGCAATTTCCTACCGTTAATTCTAAGCAGTTAAGGTTTGTGGTTGATGCGTCTCGGGCAGATCCTCTTGTTTCTTATTTGGGAATTTATATTGATCGGTTTTCTATAGTGACCATGTCTAATTCAAGCTCACGTACATACTTGAACGGTAGTCACATTCTTCACCAAAGTTTATACAATCATTCTCAAATTGCTGCAATATAGCATCTGTAAGTTTCATATTTCACCGTACAGGTTTTCCCAAATGCATTGTTTATGTCTTGATAATAAAACATGGCAATTTTTTTTTTTTTATTTATAGAAGATTTCTATGTCAATCATATGGGAACGTTTAGAATTATATAATCTCTTGCACCTTTGGTGCTTTGAAAATTGACATGCAGTTTTTTCTTACTTGGAGAACAAAGAAAATTGTAGAACACCTTCAGTGCTCCATAAAGGATTAGGAGCTCACTAATAGTAATAGCATACGGTGCTCAAACTACGCGTCTAAGATAATAGCAAGTAACAAGAATTTCAGTAATCATCAATAATCTGGAAGACTTCTTTACATTACAACAATAATAATGTACAAGAACCGAAATTTATGTGTTGTTAATTATAAATTCTTCACCTATTGTTAGATATTAGTATAACAGCTCTGATTTTTCTTCTGGTAATCAGAGCCTAGTGATAGTACAATGTTCCGTCACATTTTCATTCGATTCAAGTTCACAATTACTTAAACAAGCACATTTCTGGTAAAATTGGATGCATGAACGGGCGACATCGTGATGTAATGTTGGTACGCCATACCATTCATGTATTTGCATTACGTGACGCATGTACATTCCTGAAATAAACAAGCAACAACTCACTTTTATCTGTAAAGAAATAAGGCTCAGCCAGTCACAACTCTTTTATGAAATTATGAGAAACATAATGGTAATAAAAATATATCAATGAATACCAGAGATTTTAAGTTATCTTAACATCTCGAAGAAGCCTAGCTGCCATTGACCCATATCGTCTTGCTTCCCAGTCACTAAGCTTTCCATTAGGAATTCTGGTCACTGGCGCACAATCTTGCCCAACATTTTCACCACCAATATTTTCCATCTTATCCACCGCCGTACTACTTTCATCATTCTGCTCCTCCTGCTTTGTTTCTCTAGTTCCAACTTCAATTGGCTGATCAATTCCATGGGTTGCACTTTCGGTGCTGCCACCATTAAACTTTGATCCCATAATGTAAAGTTGAATGCTTGAATGTTGGTAATTGTTGTCCATCTGCATGTTATAAAGTTGTTAGCCTAGCACTGAAGAATAAAATAAATGCCATTTTAAGCGATAACACATGTAGGTGTAGCACTTCTTGTCTTGGTTCAAACATGACCGAAAGTGGAAATACAAGTGCAATTTCTATAATGCAGAATACACAACTAAATCGGTCCCGAGAGTAGGGAATTACTCAATTTTCAAATTAGGATTAACTTTTGGCCATATGATTTACTCCCTTCCAAAAAAATCACAAGAACATCATAAATTTTTTGAAGGATATCTTAGGATATACCAACTTATATTTTGAACTCACTTTATTTGAAAAACCAACTATTATGATACTTAGAAAGGTCTAAGCAAATAGGAGAAGAGAATCTGAAGGACAAAAGAAAAGAAAGAAAGATACCTTGGCCTTTGGAACAACTTTCACATCAAAGTTGCTTTTCCACATGTTAAGCATTTGTTCATGGACACTTGTGGAGCGAATCTCATAGCCCAACTACAAAAATATATTATAGTTACAAATGATACATTAATAATAATGCTTATAGAGGAAAGAAGATGAAAAAAAATAAATGAACTGAAAACATCATACCAAAATTGTGGTTTTAGGTCCTGATAATGCAAATATCGTCTGTAAAAGTGGTTCCAAGAGATGCTCTGCATAAACCTTAAAACAAAGGAAGTGAAAATCAGACCAGGTTGAAATGGTATTGGTTCAGTGTGATTTTCTCTTTTCCAAATCCAGTGTCTGATTATTAAAATTACAAGGAAAGAGGTCTAAATAACACCATTTCAAATTTTGCTATTGAATGAATTAATTTTAGGAACCTTCTTGATATTGCTATAACTGTTGGCCCCAAAATTCAAAAATATTGATTCCTAGTTGCCCACTTACATCCTATATGTTCCTACTCTTGTTAATTAACAATTTTTCCCACTTCACTATTTGCTCTAATCCAAATTCATGTTGTATATAATAAATAAACCCACCAAAGTAAAGGTATCATAACCTTATTATGGTTCTTACTGCAAAGCAAAATAGACCTCTGAAAACTTTGGGGATTGTTGAGACACCAGAACACTAAAATCTACATACAACCTATATAGAACTCATGCATGATTTTAATGCCTTAAAGACATCATGCTTGACACGGAGATAATCTTGAAACTGAGTATAGTAGTATCTGCTGCATATGAGAATGGATAAATTGCATGTACTTCAACATCAAATTTCTTTATCTAGTAAGAGAAATTCCATTTTACAGATCATAAGGATTTATATCGAAAGGACAGAAAGCATACAAAATTATTTAAAGCAACAATATTAATCTCATAAATTTGGTGTCACATCTACACAAAGCTGCGACGACCGAACAATAACTATCAGTAATCTAGTTTTTTTTTTCAATGTGTGATATATGCTAGTAACAGATTTTACTCATTTCTACAGACATGTAGACATTTAAAAGGACTTACAACATCAGTGCCAATGATATAGTCAAACGGTGGACCAATATCCCTTATATGATCCTCATTTCCCCAATCCAATTCTGCAACCCGGATTGAACCAAATGAATCTACAAGGACAGACTTCCAAGTGAGAACAGAGTACAAAAATAAACCTGCAGCTCCAAGCATAGCTCACTACGTGAGAGCTAATGATTTCACTTCCAGTTATGCTTAGTTTGATGTCCATATCAGTCAAACAAACAACTTCTACATGCATAGCAGCAATTCCAGGCAGCATAAATTAAAAATGTAAGAGAAAGAAAAAGAAAAGAATATCATCAAAAGTAGATTGAAAGTTAAAATGCAGATATGACCATTGTGTCAAATGTTTCAAGCATACCTGAACCAGGATTCATCTGGGTGATTATTGATGTATTACGTTCAACATTTCTTTTCAGCAATGGCAAAACCTCATTTTGGTCTGTCGCAACTACATTACACCCTAACAATGCCATTCCTGGAAAGGGCAGTCGATGTCAGGCTAAAAACATCCTACTTGATAGAGTAAATTAGGCCCACTTCAAACCAAGATACCATACAAACATTATGTAAAAAACTGACATGCAGCAAATGGAAACTCACCAAATCCAGCAACTCCACAACCAGCTCCAAGTTCAAGGACACGTTTTCCTTTAAGTTTAGAAGGGCAAAACCTTCCCTTTCGGCAATTCTTTTCCTGAATGGCCAAAGACAAGGAGCTTCAGAGACTAAGCAACAAATAAATTTGCAAAGAAACATAGCTTTGCAATGCATGACTAGTAAATTTAACACCTAAATGGAGAGGGGACTTTTGCTACTTTGCATTGTGATAGAGTAAAATGCGTGCCTAGAATGCTACCAACCACCATCCTCCCTTCCCCCCAACACATACACACAAAAATGAAGAAAGAAAAAGAAAATTATATTTAAAAAAAAAAAAAAAAGACCGTAGCATTACATGCTCAAAATTTATCATTAAAACTCAACAAGGTACTCAAAATCACCCATTTAGACTAGAATTCGCAAAGACATCATCCCAACTTACTTAGGGTTGACAAAATGTGAAAGGAAAGGTACATAAACACTAGCAAATCATGCAAAGGATTCAAAAAACATTACCAGATATTTGACAAACACCACCGACGCGTCCCAAACTGTAGTTCCTAAATGCTTGGAATTGGGATCCTACCACATCAAACAAAATTGCCATTATCAGATGATAAGTTAGGTATGCGAGAAATAACACAAACCATGATATACTGATACTTGATAACTGAAAAGTATCTTCAAAAACTTTTCCCATCTTATATTCCAATTATGCAGCAACCCTTTGCAAAGTCAAAATCAGTTTCCGATTCACAAATATAAATTAAATTAAAAACTACCGAAAAAAGACGGAAAATGTACCTGAGAGAACTGCAGCGGATGGCCCAAGACTTCAAGAGTGATCACTGATGTGCTTGGAGAATTCAACCTAATATCATTGTACATTTATAAAAACATATACAATCAATCAGTAAACTATTCTATTACGAGTAGAAAACCAAAGAGTCAGATATATATATATATATATATATATATATATATATATATATATATATAAATACCTGTCGGGCTCCATTTGGCGCTGAAATCAATTTGATAAAACCAGAAATTGCACCTATTATATTTCATATAGATATTTTTTAACAACAATGCAAAGGAAATCAAAATATAAATGAAACTGAAACGAAAAAATGATTGATGGAGACGGAACCTACTGAGATGAGTGAAGCGAAAGCAAGGCTTTGTCGTGATTGTGGTAGCTTTTTTGTTTTAGAGCTCAACTGAGAGGCCTGCAATGGCGGCTTGTAACTGTGTTTTTCTCACATTGATTTTGCAATATTATATCCAAACTGTTTTTGCATTAATTAAATAAACTTTCGCTTTTAAAATAAAATACACTTTCGCAACTAAAATGGTTATTGTAATTCACTCCCACCTCAGTTGTACGGGGTGTAATTTTTACTATGTGTATATATGGGTAGTTTTCTCACTTTATTATGTGAGTATTATTCTTCCACTATGGCAATAAATATCTAAGCTGCGTGTTTAGTAATTAATCTCAACAGGTCCGACAGTTGTTGATATTATAATTATACCCGTTAAAAAAAAAAAAACTTTCGATAATTTTATTTACAATTAAACTTTTTGATTATTGACATTGGTACCAAATTAACAACATAATTAATGAATAATCTTAATTTTAAAAAATTAATAATCGGGTATTTTTTTTAATGTCGAGTTGCCCGACTTCACCCACCCGAAAACCAATCGGCCCCGCAAGCGCGAGAAAATCGGATCACGTCTAGATTCAATGAACTAAATTTCAAAATCTCCCAATTGGTATCCGATAAACACCCCCTCTGCCCTTCTCTCTCTCTCTCTCTCTCTCCATATCTTTCAATTTCTTCTGTCAGTTTTTCTCTCTTTCAGGAAACAGAGGTACGCGCTATCATCTTACATTGTTTTGTCGTTTTTGTCTCACTTGTAGCTCTAGAATTTGCATTTCTTTATTCGTTGATTGTTGTCTTTTTTGCTTCATTTGCTATTGCCTTTTCTTTTATCTATAAACTGGGTCCTCTGCATTCTGTATTGTGAAAATGTTCAAAACTTGTTAGAATCTTAGAATACGGGTCTGTCGAATCACATCACATGCGCTGATGCCTATCGCTAAGAAATTATAGTGATAGTAATTATACGAAATACGTGAATAACATACAGTGAGTATCTCATTTTCACGGACCCATTTGCCAGTACTAACAGAAAATCAGATTTTTTTAGCCTTGGAAATGCGACCTGCTGTAAAGAAATTAGTATCTAAAAAGACAAAAAAAATATAATAATAATAAGGTACATTTTTAATGCTTTAATGTACTTCTTTGTTCCAAGGCATGCTCTTTTTTAGAAAAAATATACATAGAATGGGTCAACCGTTTGCCGAAACCTATCAAGATCGGGTATTATATGCCCAACCTGTATATCTACTCTCGTAATATGGGAGATATCTATGCTCGCAACATTAGAGAGAAAACCCATGCACACATGCTTGTAAAATGCGCAATGTGAGAGTCGAACGTCATTAGTTTATTGTTAAAGTCCAAGGCATGCTCTTTAATTTATTGTTAAAGTCCCTGAAATAATATTGATAACTTTAATACTTGGTCTATCAATTCAATGTTATCATGGTCTATCAATTTAATGTTGTGCAAGTTTCACTGATAAGACAACCCCCTGTTATATCTTCCGTTTGGTCATTCTCCTTGACTGATAATATACTTGAGGCTGCATTTGTATGATTTCTAACCGTGGTGAAATTGCCCTTATGTGTTGAAAGTTAAGTTTGTGAGTAAAAGTAACGTTTTCAACAATGAGATGGTAATACAGTTTCAGTTATGCATATGATACAAAATGTTCCATGCTTTTCCTGACAAGAGTTAGGCGTTGAAAGGTGGGGTAGGTTAGTAGTGGATTTAGGTATAGGTCTTATGATACAACGAGATATTATATAATTATGGATGTCTTTATGTGCTTTGTGAACTATTCATGGCTCTTGTTCGCTTCACCAAAGCTCAGTTATTAAGAATTTGAGGTGTATTAAAACCATAAGGAGTATAGTCGTGACTCGTGAGCATTGTCCACCTTATTTTGAGGTTTTCTTTTTCCTCCTTTTCACATGTGCATGTGTGTGGTGTGTTTGTGTGAAGGCGTGCTTATAGTGTTTGTTGTCATTGAAATAAGTGTGGTTTTATAAACTGGATTTTGGGTACTAGCATCATAGAAGAAGAGTAAATGTTCTCATGTAACCCTTTTAGCCTTCTGCTTGTTTAGTCTTAATTTTAATTACGTTAATGGAGTTAAGAACAATGGCATTTTGGTTAATTTAATTTAATAGTGAGAAATTTGCTCTGTGTAATTTAGAATTGTTGTCAACTAGTATGATGTAGGATTTCCATTTAAATTGTTATGGCAGTTAAATTTATCTTGCTGTTGTTTTGAGGAACGAGGATTTTCCTTGGAACTTCAGTTTTGTGTCTGTTTAGAAAACTAACATTTATCTGCTAAATTCTCAAACCAGTGATGGAAACTTTCCTCTTCACCTCCGAATCTGTCAATGAAGGCCACCCTGATAAGATCTGTGACCAAGTTTCTGATGCAATCCTGGATGCTTGTCTGGAACAAGACCCTGAGAGTAAAGTTGCCTGTGAGACCTGTACCAAGACTAATATGGTTATGGTCTTTGGTGAGATCACCACCAAGGCCAAGGTGAATTATGAAAAGATTGTTCGTGACACCTGCAGAGGAATTGGATTTGTGTCAGCTGATGTTGGCCTTGATGCTGATAACTGTAAGGTCCTTGTCAATATTGAAGAACAGAGCCCTGATATTGCTCAAGGTGTTCATGGCCACCTCAGCAAGAGGCCAGAGGAAATCGGTGCTGGTGACCAAGGTCACATGTTTGGATATGCAACTGATGAAACACCTGAGTTCATGCCTCTAACTCATGTTCTTGCCACCAAGCTTGGGGCCAGACTTACTGAAGTGAGAAAGAATAAAACATGCCCCTGGCTGAGGCCTGATGGGAAAACCCAAGTGACCGTTGAATACCACAATGAAGGTGGAGCAATGGTCCCAGTGAGGGTCCATACCATCCTCATTTCAACTCAACATGATGAAACTGTCACCAATGAGCAGATCGCCCAGGACCTTAAGAAGCATGTGATTAAGCCAGTCATTCCAGCTCAATACCTTGATGACAAAACAATTTTCCACCTCAACCCATCCGGTCGTTTTGTCATTGGTGGGCCACATGGAGATGCCGGGCTTACTGGCAGAAAGATAATCATTGACACTTATGGTGGTTGGGGTGCCCATGGTGGTGGTGCCTTCTCGGGTAAGGATCCTACAAAGGTGGATCGCAGTGGTGCTTATATTGTCAGGCAGGCTGCAAAGAGTGTGGTGGCTTCTGGGCTTGCACGCCGCTGTATTGTGCAGGTATCGTATGCAATTGGCGTGCCAGAACCATTGTCTGTGTTTGTGGACACTTATAAAACAGGAAAAATTCCGGATAAGGATATACTGGCCCTAATTAAGGAGAAATTTGACTTCAGGCCAGGGATGATTGCCATCAATCTTGATCTGAAGAGAGGAGGAAACTTAAGGTATCAGAAGACTGCTGCCTACGGCCATTTTGGCCGCGATGACCCAGATTTCACCTGGGAGACTGCCAAGATTCTCAAACCTAGCACAGCTTAGAGCCAACTTTTCTTTGTGCTAACATGCTTTCCCATTTACCATTTTGGTTTCTTGTTATTTTTGGTTCCTAGGCAATCCTCCTTCATTTAGACAAGGAAGTATTCTTAATTAGTTATATTTTTTTTTTATCTGTATTTTGTTTGCATCAGCCCTTTGGGGACTGAATAGGCTTTTGTGATGCATCAACGATCATCATCATCGACCTTAAAATTGACATCATTGCAGGAAAAGTTATCATGGAAGTGCTACACGGCATGAACATTCTCCAAATGGTGATCAAATTGGCCTTCTGACTCATTCATTTGCAAAGATTGCGGATTTTGATCAAATTCAGAAGGCAAGTACCTACACATTATAGACACAGCTTCTGGTAGCTGTTGCAGTAAATCTACAGAAGCAGATTGTTGATAATTGTAAAAGATATGGCTCCGCAATACAAATTTAATAAAGATGAGATTTCATGAATGCCATAAATACAAGATGTTGGATCCCATTTTACTTGATCATCAGTGCTACAAAGCAAGCACTACAAAAATCAAGAGTTATGGTTATGGCCAACGCGTAATTTTATTTATTTATTTTTTTAAAAAACTATATATAAGCGGGTAATTGATGCTTAGAGCATCTCCAATGCAAATATGTATTTTTGAGTATCTAAATAGTGCCACATCAGCATTTCTAAATAATATGGATCTAACTTGTCAAAAAAATTATAGAAATACATATTCACTTCTCCAATGTGGATATTTAAATAGTAATTTTAAACCAATCACCACAAGTCATTTGTTACATTCTCTCTCCATTCAATATGATAATTAAATGCATTGACAAAATACTAAAATTTTATTGGTGGGAAAAGTTAGAAATCCTAGTCAGCATATCAAGGAGAATATCTACAATTAGAGCATCTCCAATGCAAATATGTATTTTTGAGTATCTAAATAGTGCCACATCAGCATTTTTAAATAATATGGATCTAACTTGTCAAAAAAATTATAGAAATGCATATTCACTTCTCCAATGTGAATATCTAAATAGTAATTTTAAGCCAATCACTACAAGTCATTTGTTACATTCTCTCTCTATTTAATATGATAATTAAATGCATTGACAAAATACTAATATTTTATTGGTGGGAAAAGTTAGAAATCCTAGTCAGCATATAAAGGAGAATATCTACAATTAGAAACTCTACTTGATATTCTCTAACTTTTTTTTTGCCACATCATATCAATATTAAAGTTAGATAATTGCATTGGAGAATGTTTTCTTAACTTTTTCAATATTGATCCTATGTGGCACTCAATTTTCTCCAAATGCATAATAGCATTGGAGATGCTCTTAGAAACTCTACTTGATATTCTCTAACTTTTTTTTTGCCACATCATATTAATATTAAAGTTAGATAATTGCATTGGAGAATGTTTTCTTAACTTTTTCAATATTGATCCTACGTGGCACTCAATTTTCTCCAAATGCATAATAGCATTGGAGATGCTCTTATATAGACACTTAATATGCACGAATACTATTGAGACATTTCAATCTAAGCTTAACTTATGTAATGAAATTGAGTAAATTGAATCATATTAAGACATTTCAATCTAAACGTTACTTATATAATGAATTTTAGTAAATTTCAACCATGAAAATAAATATAAATATTTTGACTGCATACCTTCTATATTTTTTATATTTTGGACAGGCAGATATATCGTTAAATAATCCCAATTGTTTGAGAATATTGAGCTATTTTTGATATTTCCATCGAAAATTATAAAAATTTGAATTCCAATATTTTCTAGAAAAAAATATAATTAAAAACCAAATTTGTTTATAGTATTAGTAGGCATACAAAGTACGTTAGTGCAACTAGGCCTATGCAGTTATGGTTGTGGGCTTGAGTTGAGTTGGTGTTGGTGCCTTGGTGGGTCATTTTCACTGCCGCGCAAACTTAAATGAAAATTAATAAAAAACCAAACCAGACCAGACCCGAGAGAAAGGAACCGCATCACACCACCCTAGAGACCAGAGAACTATGGAGAGTGACAAACCCACAACAGTAACCTGCACAGTACTTGCCATGGACCACACAAATTTCTGCTACAGAGTTTGCTCATTCTGCGAGAGGACTCTTCCTGACAACCCTTTTTCTCTCTGCAAACTCTGCAACTGCAACTCTAACAACACTCGTGTCTCCTCCTCCTCCTCGTCTTCTTCCAAGCGCCTCTTTCGCCTCCTTGTAAGCTCCCTCCTTGTGGAACCGAGGTGTCTATAAGGATTCAATGTGGGTAGCTTTTTAGACTGATGATGGGTTTTTTATTATTTTTGTTGTTGTGATCATTTTGGTGCGCAGATTTCTATAGCAACAGACACAAAGGTCAAGGTGGTGATATGTTTTGATAGGGCTGCTAGGGTTTTCTTTGGTTGCTCTGCTGATGAGTTCTTTCACTTTGCCAAGCTCCATCCTTTTGCTGGTATGCTTCATTTTCTTTTGTTTCCTTCAAATTTTTGTCTGCAATTTATATTCTGTTTAGGTCCAGAATGTGATCTATAAAGACGTGTTTTTCCATTTGTTTTACTTTTAGATACTCTTATTTCATTGTCTAGTGTTTGTTTGATAAATCAAATGGTACAAGTGAACTTTTGTTTTTGAGGAAATGTGAAATGAAATTAGGAATCGCTTCTATTGTCATTGTAAGCCTATTGTGATGCAATGCCTAATTCCCCTTTCGAACTCTATGAAATTGGCTATCTATTCTCAACACAGTTTTGATTTGAGTGCTGCCATACGAGAATAATGAATTTAACAAATTCGGCTGCTCCAGTATTGATCCTTATTTTCAACCTTGATATTTCTTATGCAGCTATGACAGCCAGCAAGGTTCTGCAGGGACAGATGTTCAGATTGACACTTTCCAAGCCGAAGAATGGCAACGCACAACATCTACGTGTTTCTTCAGTTGTTCCTTTGAGTTCGGGTTACAGGCCAACAATTGAGGCCTTGAGAGAAATGTATGGGGTAAGCATTGTTTCTTGACTATTGTCTTGAAATGTTAAATGGACCATTTGACAACTAAGCAAAATCGTCTGTTTGATGTTACTGATTCTTGTTGATATCCAGTCAATTTTATATATAAAGAATGCTTCTTGGATACTGAATATGTTTATGAAATTAAGAATTTAGGATTAGGATGTGAATGGAGATAAGTAACACCATAAACGAATGTAGTAACACGAGCGTAACCGTATTGCTTTGTGCTTTTGATGTAGTAAAGGAGGCAACCAAAAACAAGTAGTTAAATTGCTGAAATGGAGGTAAAATTATTTAGCAAGTCTGTACCTGAAAAGGGTTCTGCTAAAAGATGATGTAACAGAAATGTTGAAAGTTTCTGGTTTCATATTTTATAGATAGTAAATGACCCCTCATGAAACAGTGCAACTCAAGTCAATTATTTGTTGGTCAATATTGGAACCTAAATGATAGTTATTTACTGAAAGTGTGAAAACTTACCTGTAAATTGAACGGACCAGTGGCACATACAAAACTTTAACATGTGTGAAATGATCATTATGAATAACTTTTTAGAAGGCCAATTCCATAAATTTTTTGAAGTATTGTTTGAATCTAACATGTTTAGATCAGCAGATGGCAACAATAGCAGAATCATTTTGCGCCGACTTGACTTCTGAAAACCTTGTATGTGAGCCGCTTTTTTTTTTTTATAGCTGAAAAAGGAAAATACCAGTTAAGGCCATCACTTGGGAGAAATTCTTTCTTCAGTCTCTGCAGTGGCAAGATTCCCTTGCATCCAACTCCTGAGCATGTGTAGTGATGCTTTTGGTTGATCCATTGGAACCATGTGACCGGCATCATGGACCTGTTTGTTATCATATATTTCAAAGTCGTCAAAATTAGAAACCATGAGCAGTAACACGCGTACACACACTCATACACAGAGACATAGTGAGATAGAGACCTTGAGGAAAGTGAGAGGTCCATGGTTTTTCATTTGTCCTGCTTCTGCACTATCAACTTTAAATGGAACAGCGGGAGCTGCTCCAAACTCTTTTTGGCCAGACCATTCCATAGCATGAACCCACTTTGAATTTCCTATCGAATTTAAAAAATACATTAAGATTTTAGATGCAGTGAAATGATATTGATGAATTAAAATCTTTTCGCTAAAACAAATAGTCTTACCGAGCCAGTTGCATATAAGGTCATATTCCCCAGCATATATAAGCACCTTGATACCATCCTCAAGAAGAGCTGGAATACCAACTTCAAGATTCCTCATCCAGTCCATCAGCATGGCCTCGTAAACTGTACTACTGCACGAAACAAAGTCTATGTCCCCTACCCCTAGGGCATCCCTGACTGATTTCTTGTTCAAGAATGTCTCCATGTTTGAGAAGTCATAGCACAAGTCCCCCACACATTTCTTTCTAATATCATAATACTGCGTATCGAAGATATATAAAGATATTATTAAAAGTTGAAATGTTTTTGTGTTTCTTCATAACATGATCTTGTAACAAACATAATTAGCATAGATATTTGATTCTGTTCTTACATTTATATCACCAGCGATCCTCATGATTCTGTTAAACACGTTGTTGCAAACACTATATGAATCCACACAAGCTTCTCCACCATCGGATTCTGCGTGGTAGTTCATAATGATTTGTTAGTGACAAAAATATGGAAATAATGGAATGAACATTGAATTTGAACTTTAAGAGATAAGAAATAGTACCGCAAGTTTTGATTGCCTGTTCACAAGCTGGAATCACCCTTTGAATACTATCATAATCTGATTGTTTGATTAACTTCATGTCCAAGGCATAATCTGGATATGCTTTATACTGGATTTCGGGATCGGTTAACCCATTACCGATAGCAAAACCCTGTTTTACCATTTAGAGTTAACCTAACCTCCAATCGTAATACCAACAACTAGATTTAAATGATATGAAATAGAATCTGAGATATACCTTCAGGTTTATGTGTATTCCCTCCTTTGCTTTGTTTCCTTGGTGAACACGAGCAGCAAAAGCAGGAATATAGTGCCCAGCATATGATTCTCCAGTTATGTAAAAGTCATTCTTAGCATACTGAGGGTGCTCCTTGAAGAATGCCTAACATCAAGTAGATAACTAGTGTGTGAGTTCAAATTCTTATGTTAACAAATCTTGAACATCACATTACTTTTTCTTTTTTTGGGTTAAATTCCGAGATAGGAAGAAACAAATGGACCTGCAAGAAGTCATACAGGTCGTTGCTGACGCCTGCTTCATCATGACGAATGTCATTCTCGTTTGAAGTATAGCTGAAACCAGTTCCGGTAGGCTGGTCGACAAAAAGAAGGTTCGATACCTGTCAAACACACAAGTTTGTATTGATTAAGAGATGAGAGCATTAGAAGCATACAAGTCCAGTTAAGTCATACATAAATCAAAAGCAGAGTTTTTAATTTCTTATTGAATTTTTATAATAAGAATAATAATCATGAAACATAGTTTTAAAGTTCAGCACTTGGTAAATTAAATACTAGTGAAGACTAGAATACCTTATCCCATCCATAGTCATTCCAGACGAGAGAAAAGTTGTTTGCAAGATGGAAAGGACCATTTTCATAAAACAAAGCCAGTTCACTGCTGCATCCTGGCCCTCCAGTCAGCCATATAACTACCGGGTCATTCTTGTTTTGTCGCGATTCGAAGAAAAAGTAGAACATCCTGCAAAGTATATGTTTTGTCGAAAGGCAAAAATGGGGAAAAAAAAAAACACACGCACACACGTTAGATTTGCAGTGTAAAACATATTCCATTTAAGCCAATATAGTTCCACCAGTGCCCTGGTCCACTATTCCAAATATCAGCTTGAACCAGCATTGATTATATGACTGCATTTATTGTATGACAAAACCAAATCATACCCAGTTAGGTGCAGCACATACAGATATAAAAGCATGAAGATGCAAGTAATTTTCACATGGTATTTTGTTTCTTTTCATCCAGAAAACTTGTTTGATGAATTTGATACAACTGTATTTTGTGAGCCATATGCATTGTCTTTAACAATTTAATTACTATTATCAATCAAAATGTCCTTGTGTACATGCATCAAATTAGGCCAATGAATTGGCTGGTCTGTGTTCAAAAGCATGTTTGGTGAATTATTTAGCACTGAAGCAATAATCCGGGATTGGGGAATAATTCAGGGAAATTGTAGGAATAATTCAAGAAAATAAGAGTGGTAGTTTTCACATCTGTAATGTAAGCAATAAAAATATGAGAAATGTAGTCATTCTATCAAATTCTGTATAATCTTATCTTCAAACAAAACAATCTCAATATGTATAAGTGAAAAATACATGATAGCATGTTGTTCTTTTAATAATCATAATTGTGTATAAAAAGTTTGAGTGGTATGTATACCTTGCAGCTTGAGTGTGAGGAAGCTTGTAATAGCCAGCATGGTGGCCAAAATCTGGAACAGAAGGCCCAGGATCACCAAGAGTGTAGAACCTGAATTGCTTCTCAATAAGCTTTGGACCCAAAACTGTATCAGAATCATCCACAGCTGTGTTTAGTGAATGTTTTGGGAACAAGTTGAATGCTCTTATGAGCCTTTCTGCTTGTAGTCTTGCCAAGTTTGAGGATGCTATCATGTTGCTTGGATAAGATGCAGCAAATGAGACTGATGAAGTGAGACCAGAAACAAACAGAGAGAAGAATAATAAGAAGAAGAAGAAGAAGAGATTTTTAGAGGAAATTGATGATGATGCCATTCTTGTAGGGTTGTTTTGTGTGTATGAAAACAAGTGCAGGCCATCAAGGATTTATATATAGACTTTTTTGAGAGAGAGAGAGAGTTAACTGTCATCATCTTGTTTCTTTATCTACTTGAGAATTATTTTTATCATTCATGTTTTATGCTAAATTGACCCACTTTACTTTTCTTTTTCTTTTTTCTCTCATTGAAACAAATCAAATGATTACACTCTTATGCAATTATAAACATTTTGTTGCAAATTGCAATTGTTTTCAACAAAAATCAAATCTTCCATAATAATAATGTTCAATCATGAATTTTGTTGGGAAAACAAATGTAATGGTGTGATTTTAATAATAAGCAAGGGTATTTACAGTAATTTTTTAAACAATAATGAAAATTACTACAACCACTCATTCCACTAACTAACCCCACTAGTTCTCCCTCTACTTTCTCCCTTGAAGATCACTAGTTGTAACTAATATTTATAAGAATTAGTCAATTTGATCTTCAACTAGTGGTCCAGTAATTACTATTTTGAATCAAAGGGAGAATTCGAAAATACAACCACCCTAGATTTGATAGAAATTTAAAAACAACTATATATAAATTTAAAAAAGGAAAAATTACATAAACCTCCCAAATTTAGATAATATTACACACAGCGATAATTTTTATTATAAATATACATATATTCTCTAAAATCTGTTGACCACAGTTAAAGTTAATATTTTAAAAATAAAAAAATATATATATTTTCATTGATACTGATGTTAGTGGAATTAATTTATTTAAAAAAATTGAAGTCTTTTTTTTTTTTAATAATAAGTTTGTGTCTTATTTGATAGTTTTAAAAATTGTGTAAAAAATCTTTTTTTAAAAAAAAAAAGTTATGTAAATAATATTTTTTTACCCTTAAATCAGTTAGTAAACAGTTAGTCCACCCATAAGTTAACGAATTTTAAGGGATATCTGTATAATTGTAAGTTACCGCTGCGTGCAATATTACCTAAAATTGAGGGAAATTTATACAATTTTTCTTTTAAAAAATCCCAAATGTGAATAAAAGCTTTTAAAATCCTATAGTGGAAGTTATGGTTATTAATCTCGTTAAGTGCCAGCGAATCTCTAACACCAATTTAAAGATGAGTCAAATTTGGAGAGAGTTTTTAAATTATATTTAGAATTGTTTTTTAAAAAATTCTGACACCAATTGGGTAAAGATCTACAGTGAAAATTATTATTAAAATTAACTTAATATGCATTATACTCTAAGTATAAACACATATTAGTGAAAATGATGTTTTTGAGAGGGTAAATGTCAAATAAATTAATCTAAAGAAGATATATTGCTAATAATTTGACTTACCTAACACTAAAGTCTGTTATGAGACTGCCACCAATAGTGTGTGATTTCACTTTTTCCTCATGCACTGTAAAGATTGCCAATAATTTAACTTTATTTACCCAAATTCATTATAAAGATTGCCCACGCTTTTCATTTCAATTATATGTTTTGTTTTAAGAAAAAAAAAAAAGTGAATTTCCACTCATTTAATATGAGGATTTCCCTAATCTTTTCATGTTGCATTAAATCTCTTTCACATTTTAGACAAATTTAGTCAATTCTCTTAAGTTTTCTTAATTTTTTTTTTTTTAACATACTACTTGCGGTGGTGACAACTCGAATATGGATCATTACCAGACTGAATAAATGCCGTTACGACTGAGCCATATTGGACAATAGTTAAGTTTTCTTAAATTAAAAGCTTTATATGGAAAATAATATATATATAACTTGTCTTCAAAGGTTAACAACCATCAATGCTCTTGTCTTTCATCTAATGTTTGTGATACAAAATAAATAATATCATTCTTTTTTTTTTTTTTTAAAGAAAGTAAACAAGAAAATATTGTCTTCTAGGAAATTAATGAAATTAGGTATCAACATTTCATTAATTTGGTCAAGAGACACATTATTTAATTGGTATCAACATTGTGTACAAGAAACCTATTCATTGGTGCCTCTCTCTCATCTTTTTTTTTTTTTTTTGGAAATAATTCAATTATTTTATATATAGATATATAACAAGAAACCATCTATTGGGTATTCTTTGTTTGAAACAAACCAACAATAAAATATAAAAAATATATATATTTTTTAATAAATAAAAAAATGGAAGGGAATAATCATAAAAAGCATAAAAGAAGGAAGTTAGTTAACAGAAAGTGAGCAGAAGAAAATGAAAAGGAACTGTAATTGGCGTGCAAGACATATGTACCATAATAACATACACACACACACATATGATACATCATCATCTAATAAATACCAAAATTGAAATGTTAACCAATCAAAATTTAAGGAAATGAAATGGACCCCACACCAGAAAGACATCTCTAGAAAACCAACATTGACAAAATCTGACCCGCTTCTTGCTCTCGACTTGTCGTTATTTGTTTGCTTGCCAAAATTTCGGGCTGCTGTTAATATGAATGATCCTCCTATTAGTGCCATTGTAACACGTGGCTTCAACTCAACTATCTACCGATCTAATCGATCGAAGACTAAATAGTAAATACATCATCAAGTTAAATGCATATAAACATACCCTTGACAAGTGTTTGACAGTTGACACCTTTTGATGAGTTGTAGGGGTTGTGAATAATTACATTCAATTCTAATGAAATTTTGAAGGAGTTTACTGCTTAGAGGTATTTCAATTCATTTGATGGGTGATTGACTGTTGAAGATGTAATAGGTGACAAGAAATATAAGAGTACATATATCTAGAACTCCTGAAATTTTATTAACTATAAATGAAGTCAACTTTATCGTTTATTAATAAATATTTCATCCGTCCTTAGTTAAAATTTAATAAAATGTAATAGTTTAACCAGAGAATGTCTTTGTTAAAAATCTAAAGAGTTGGTTAAAAGTTAACTCTGCCTGTAATTGAGTAAATCCAAAAGAGGGAAGGTCTTTATCAATGAACCCGAAAATTAACTTCACCTGTAATTAAGCAAATCTCAAGGGAAGTATACATTATTTACTCATATATATATATATATATGGTGGGGGAATATGTGGCTTTAAATAAGAGATAATAACGATCAGATCATGACTTACTTTTGAGATATCACTTGTCAGACTGAATGAACGTCTTACTATTGAACCACATTGGATGTGATTCCTGATCATGACTTGAAGTAAAAAGAAAGAGAGTGGGAGACATACATACGTAATATAGACTACTACACAGTTCAGATACTCAACAATGATACACAAATAAATTGTATTTATTTGTATTATAATTACATGATAAGAATGCAAAGTGAATAATTTTGTTGTTGCTGGGTATACAATACAACGTGAATAAAGAAACCATATCTTGTCTTATTAGCAAAGGTAAGTGTTTCTTCCTGCGCAATTTCTGCAAAGACTTGCTTTGCTTTAACTTTAGTTTTCAGATTCAAACCAATGCAATTACCGACACAACAACTAGTTTCTTTTATAGCATACCAAAATGTAAATGGTGGTTCATACTTCATACATATCTTATACAGGTGTCAAAATGGGTACCTCCTCAGTCCAAACCAATTCATCTTTCTAAAGAAATAGCCATATTGGTGGCCAGAGCATGAGCAGCTGCATTAGCAGTTCTGAGAGCGAAAGACAACTTCGAAACATCGCAATGAGACAAGAGTATCAAAAATGTCCTGAACCACTAAACCCACATTTGATCGGGGAACAAATTAGAATTAAGAATGCTGATCACCGAGGAAGAATCTGACACCATCAAAACCCGGTCGTAGACCCACCCACCTCCATGGAGAGCTGCAGGCCCCTGAGAATGGCCAATCTCTCTGCAACTTCCACTCTGATGACTATCAATTTTCTGGGCACAGGTAGCCATCACAAGGCCTTGCTCGTTGCATATGATGATTCCCAAGCTAATTGATTTACTCTTAGCATTCGACGAAACCAAATCCTCCAGCAGATAACAACAAATTCTTTAAAATCTTTTTTATTAAGTTGATGAGAGCAATCCAGAATAAAATCCAAGAAGCTCATGTTGGTTAGGGTTTTGATGCCATGCATGTAATCACAATTATCTCTGATTGCAGCAAGAGAAGAGCAGTCCCACAATGAATGGAAGGTTGTCTCTTTGTAATTTGAACATAGAGTACAGACCTCTTGGATTGAAATTTTATGGTGAACCAGATTCGCAGCCAAGGGAATCCAATCGTGGGCTGCTGTCCAGAGGAACATCTTAATTTTCAAAGGAAGTTTCTCGTCTTCCAAAGTTGCGGGTCTCAATAGTTTAGCGGACCAACCATAGGGCTTGAGCACAGGCTGGACCTCAATTTTCAAACATACTGCCAGTTATATAATACATGAAGGTGTGCATCGTCTGAACAGTACAAGTTAAATATCATGGAAGAAACAATAGGGAACAGTTCAATGAAATGGTTGGAAACCACTCAATTTTTGAGAACCAAAGAGATCCAATATGTCTTATCTTTTTACTATAAATACAGATCAGCATAGGATTAATTAGTTTAGGACCTCCGGACTAGGGCACCAATGAGGCGATGACAATGTATTGTTCTTATATATTATACAAATAGCAGCTGATATCCTGTTATTTTATTAAACGCTGCTTCAAATATACAGACATTTCTCTCTCGTGCTCTTTCTCACTGTTAAACTGCAAATTATCACTATGAAAAAAAAGCTATGTGCATATCAATGTACTCACCGTTTCTCTATTACAACAGACGAAGCACACATTGAAGGCTTAAGTTACGACCTAACTTTGGCAAGCCGGGCCCTTATTGCTTCTAGTTCTTCCTCATCATCAACACCCTCAGCAATAGCTTCCTCCTAAAATAATTGGATATAACTTTATGCTCGTGAGCTTCCTTCAAAATTTAGAAAGAAAAACAATTTGGGAGATCGTAACGTGGCAGTTGTGTTTGCATACCTCTTGTGCAGTTCCGACTGTTTGAGCAGGCTGCTTTGCCCTTTCCTTTCTAGCTGCTTCAGGTAGCTGTGCAGCAGTCTCACCTGCAATTGATGTCAAGACCTTGTCAACTTCTTCTTCTATCTCTTCTTCCAAGTCCTCTGAGTCCAGTGCAGAATCAACAGCGTCATTCACAATCTCCTCAATTACTCCAGCCTACAAAATACGGACAAAATATAATTATATGATGAAATGTTGACCATCTGTATTCTAAACAACGTCACAGAGAATATCCAAACATTACATATCATTCCTCTAAATTACGTGAAAACACAGGAAAAATTATGAGTTTATAAGGTCGGATCTAATTTATACTCATACTGGGATATCATATCTTGCTAGTGCTCAGATACCTAGAGTCCATTCCCATTATTCCAGAACAATAGTAGCAGTAAGTTAAAAGTTTTTGGAACCAGATATTATTGCCCTACAGCGGTACTTTGAAGAGCAAGAAAAAAATTTCAGAAATTAGCAAAGGCACTTAAAGAGACGCAAAGGATCATTGCCTGCGCAATTCATTTTTTTTGTTACTAATAGGATTAGGAACATATACTTTGAAATTCAATTGCCCAAAAGGCACTTATTAGAAGCAGAGGAGTTCTTAGCTGTTGATCTTCTAACTTATACATAAGAATTTTAATTGGCTTAAAAGTAAGATGAATATCTCACTAAATCACCAGATAGTTTAAACTTGTTAAATATTTCATCAAATTTTAGCCTAACTGGTGCAGCTAATACAGGAAGTTGTTTGTTATCTATATATTACACGTGCCACACACACAGAGTTCATGTGTGTAAAAATAAATCAGAATAAAGTTGGAATAAGACAGTTGTCAAAGCCTTCTTTTTTTCTTTTTCTAAACAAAAAATTGAGAAAGTAAAGCTAGTGGCACCCCAACCTCTACAGCCCCATTGTTAATCAACACGAAGAAGCTAAAGCTGTTCTACAGTAATATGATGCCTATTGTTTGGTTTAAATACAGGATCCACGCAATTTATAGTTACATTTAATTCATCCTTAACAAGCTTAAGCAACGCCAGACAACAAAGAACCGGGGCCATAATGCAAGGAAACGTCAGTCCTCATTACCCATATTGATTTTTTTATATGAAACAAAAGGTTTATTAACAAAATAGAATGATGTAAAGGGGGTGAACAGGCTGTCCACAAATTTCACTGGAAATTTCCCATATTGATTGAGCTAAAGAAATTTGTAAGAAACTTCCTGGTTCAAGAAAACAAAATCAGAAAATGAAAAGGAAAAAATAATGTATGAAGATAAGCAGTTGCCAAATTGCATCTACGTAATATTCACCAGAAAGCAGTCCAACTTAAGAATTCATTACTCTATCAAACCAAATTTTTTCAATGATTTCTTTTGGCCTTTGCTATAAGATTAAACATCATTAAGAAAGGTACCTTGACCATTTCTTTGCTGAACTCTTGCATTGTGACAGCTACTTCTGGGGCCTTCATGAGGTTATTGACAATTTTCATAACCTCAGCACTCTTGGACAAATGGCCCACGGTACGGGCAATAGCTGCAATACCAACCCAAACTATGAACACACTACAAATTGTAGAAAACAAAACAATAAAAAGAAATACTCTGCAGGAACCAGGGTTAGAGAACAATTAATTGATCTACAAGCAAAACTAGGATGAAAATAGAGATATAGTTGCATAAAGTAGGCATATAGGTCATTTACTCCACAGAGAACTGAATTATTTATTAGATGCTGTATCAATTTTTTTTATCACATAAGGCAAGCAATTAGACTGTAACTCCCTTTAGCCATTAGATTTAGCCACTAAGGATTGGAGATGGGAAATATAGAAAACATATATATGCATCTAACATTTGATTCGGCTATATGTAGCCTTCAGTGCCTCTGGAGAATAGATCAGATTATAGTGTCCAAGGTAGAAATTTTAAGTGAAAGGAAAAGATTGATAAAAAGATTAAAAATGACCATAAAACTATGGGCGTTGAAAATCATTGAGTGGGTCCTCCAAAATTAAACAAGAATCACATACGAGCCTTGAAGCATTGAAAACCAAAAAACTTCTACTGAATTTGGAATGCATATCTAATTTCAAAGGACGAGCACTAAAACATTTTCAACTCCAAATTGAAGGTCCATCAGTCAGCCGGGAATCCTCCAATACTCACATTTTCATTTGAAGATGACTAGCATAGGAAGTGAAGATTACAAGAATAAAATGTTGTTAGCAACTTGGCATACAATTACAACTTAACCCTACACAAAATAACACCATAATATAAAGGTAAAACTACCATAAAGAGCATGATGTTAGTGTCACGCCATATTTGACAATGAACTAAATTATGTAAGGGCACTTTAGACAATTTACAACATGAAAACCCAAAAAAATAGAAATCTAGGAGGATATCAAAAAGTGTTTAGCTTGTCTTAGTAAGATGTCAATGAGTTCCTTAAGAATTAATAAAGCTCTACCTCAATTGCAACCAAACAACTAAAACATAATATCCTCCTCAATGCCCTTTTGCTGCTAAACTTGTCTAAAAACCAATACAATTGAATAAAAAGTTTTCAAATTTTTTAGCTGCAAAATTCCTTCTAGGAAAAGATTATAGGCTGTTATAGTAGACAATTAGACAAAGGAAGCCACTCAGCCAAAGATAATTTTTTCCTATCTCTCACTGGTAAAGAAATGTTAAGGTCAAAACTAAACTTCAACTAAGATATAAGTGAGGCACCATACCAACGCTCTCTCCAAGGTGCATTGATATTGAGTTCAATTGAGCCTTATTTTCATGAAGACGATTCACTGTTTTTCTAGATCGCACAATTTCGCTAGCCAGTACCTGAAATAGATTCCGCAAGAAATAACTTCAAAATATCAAAAGGCAAGAAAGACTATTTCAAAATAGTAATAACCTATTGACTAGATTGTAGATTAAATGTGAGAAAAATAATTAACATTAAATGATCATTGCATCAAAATTCAAATAGAATGTAGCTCCAAATGATTCAACCATAAAATATGTGCTGCTGCAATATACAAGAAATCCACATACAGCTGAAACACCTCCATCCACCAAAAAGTGAAAAACCCCTGATAAATTGGAAATAGGGAATGTAACTTTATAGACCATGTAATTTATAATAGAAAATCTTCCAAGTGATACGAGCTATCTTTGACAGTTTTCATTTGAAGATGCACAAACACGAAAGAATAAGTGAGGCTTTGGAAATATTAATGATGACCTCTGCCTTAAAAGTAAACAAATGTAAGTACACAAAGCCGAAGTAATGTCATGATTGTGTGATAATTTCCTAACCAGCTAAAGTTTTTTTTTTTTTTGGATGATACAATTATAAGATTAATTACAAGCCTATTGAGACCCGCCGAGAAAAATCACTACATGCGCGACCTCAATATCAACTCTCATACAGGAAACATTTACTCCCACAATACCGCAAGAAAACTCTCCACATATACTGGTAAATACGCATGGTGAGACTTAAAACCCTCATCACTTAGGGTGCACTTAAACTATATGAGTGGGTGTGCCTAACCAATTAAAGTTTTACCTCCAAACGCAATACCAAATTATTCTCATAAGACCAAAGTGAGATGAAATTCAGAAGCGCACAAGTTATAGCCTAAAACTGTAAAGATAAATGGTGGGTGTTTGCAGAAAAAGTATGTACATAATTTGGTAGTAAGTTTTCAGCATCAAAAGAAATTCCTATTATCCAGAAATGTTACCATAGTTTTACAATTTACTAGAACTTTTCATATATGTATAACACTTTAGCATCTATCAATTCTATGCTTAATTTACTTGAACTGTCTATCTATCTATCTATTTAAATATATATATATATATATATATATATAGGAAAGCAAAGAAATAGAAAGTACCTTAGCAGAGACCATGTCGTTTCTCTTGGCAGCATCTTTGATTGCTTTTTGTACAGTCTTCTCTTCTCTCTGTATATCTAAACCACAAATAAATAAATAAATAAATACACATAAAATAATTCTAAAAAACCCCATTAATTAAAAACCTAAATAAGGCAAACCCATCAAGCCAAATTCACGATCCATGATAGAAACTACCAAAAACAGAGAAAAGAGGGAAAGAAAAAATGCCTCGGATTTGGCGCTCAATGTTACGGCACTCTTGGCGGAGCTTGCGTTGCCAGTCTCTCAAGAGCTGTTGCGGGTTTGGCTTTGGCTTTATTATATTCATCACTTTCTCCATCTCTCTTTCCTGTTCCTTCTACTACTCTGGTCTCAGATCTTTCAAATTGTAAAAGTCATCAAGAGCGATCCACCACCAAACCAAACACAACCAATGTCGTCAGATGCTCGACAGTTTCTCTTTTTTTCGCCCTTTAGTCAAAGTTTTGGGCCTCAGTGGCCCATTAATGAAATGGCCCAAATGTAAACAAGGTACCACTAGATGGCAATTCGGCCCTTTTTCAATTATTGCTAAATACACCCTAACCAATTTAAAGTACACTCTTATAGGCACTTCCATGCATCACCACATCGGGATGCAACATGCATCTCTTTTCAAATTGCAAGTTTTTTCACTTTTAGAGTATATTTGGTACGTGGGATTAGATTGGACTATTTTTATGATATAAAATTAGATTGGATTGAATTTAATTGGATTGGATAGGACTAAATTAGTACTGTGATGTGTTTGGTACATTATAAGATTGGAATAAAATAATTTTTAAATAAATAAAATTTTTTAAAATTAATTGTATATAAAATAATATTAAAAATATTAAAACTTTAAAATGTTATAATAAAATATATACAATTAACTTTTAAAATAAATTAAATAAAGTGGGAATTGTCAAAAATAACCTCTTAAATTTGTTGAAAATTATTTTTAACGTCATTTTCAAAAGTGATTGTTAGTGATCCATTGAAAATTTTATTTCATTTCTTAACTAAATGATAACATAAGCAACTCCTAAAAAATTATAAAAGCAACCCCCGTATTAATTGCATGTATAATTATATACATACCCAAAAATTAAAAAATTATAAAAAAAACCCTCCACCCAAATTCTTAAATTGAGAAACCTAATCAATGTGTTTCCTTTGCTTATTTTCTCCATTTCTCTTCTCTTTCCATTTCATAGTTGTGTATTGGTGCTAAAATCCACTACCAATTTTGAAGTATATTAATGCATCATATGTTATAAGTATTTGTTGCATTTATCTATTAATTGAGTGTATATAGTGTAGATTGATTCCCAAATGTTTTGTTGATCCTATAGAACGTTTCACGCTAAATATTAGTGTGAAATATATACAAATTGTAGTATGAAACACGGTTACGCTAACCGTGTTTCACGCTACAATTTATATATATTTCACGCTAAAATTTAGCGTTAAACGTTTAGCGTGATTCACGTAAAATTTTAGTGTGAATCACGTTAAAATTCACGCTAAACGTTCCACGCTAAATTTTAGCGTGAAACATGTTCAAATTGTAGCGTGAAACACGGTTAGAGTGATTCACGCTAACATTTTAGCGTGAAACACGGTTATTTAGCGTGAATCACGCTAACCGTGTTTCACGCTACAATTTGTACATGTTTCACGCAAAATTTTTTCTAAATTTTAACATGAATCACGCTAACTATTTCACGATAAAATTTAACGTGAATCACTGTAAATTTTAATATTTAATTTGATTCACGTTAATATTTAGCGTGATTCACGTTAATTTTTTGCGTGATTCACGCTAATAGTTAACGTAAAACATGCATCATATAGTTCTACGATACAAGAAGATATGTATATATGATTCGCCTAGTAGTGGTAAGGATCCGAACTAGCAAATTAAAGACGTAGAACCTCTCACAAGGTTCTTACCAACCATGCTACGATGTGGGGGTTTCTTTGATCACATGAATATAGATCCATGGGTTGATGGTATTGATCACCGATTACTTCCCCAGCAGCCACCTGGGTATGTCCTTTGGACCTCAAGTGATGATTGTTTTTTGTTTATTTTTGTACTACAATTAACAAAATTTTTAAATTTTTAACTCATTGTCAAGGTTAGTTGCAGTGCATTTGGTATGAAGTTCATAGAGAATATAATAAGATCCAAAGACCACAAATGAGACTTCGAAGGGAAGGATGAAAAGCGCATACGGGAGGAAATAGCTAGAGATATTTTTATAAATAGTGAACCAGTTGATAGATGTGGATTTTTATTACAAATTTTCCGGATTGGATACATATATAGCTTATTGAATCGTTAATGAGTATCTATTTTACCAGGTTTATGTACTATTATTAGGTTTTACATTTGCTTGTTTTATAACAAATATATAATTCATGGCATTTTTATTACATAATGCTAACTCCCACCCTAGGACGAATCCTAAGAGTGGTACGTATCTCCCTACTCTAGGACCGAGGGTACGGAACCTAGAGAGGTACATAACTCCTTATCCTAGGAACGAATCCTTAAGAAGGTACGTGTCTCCCAACCTCAGGACGAATCCGTGAGGAGGTACGTGTCTTCCTGCCCCTGGACGAATCCATGAGGAGGTACATAATAATCATCAATAGCATATCAATATCGGTGCAGTACTGCTCACTGAACCCAGCTGGTATACCAACCTCCTATATCCATTTATATGTCTAAGTATCCTAGGGCCGTCTCGATAAACTAGTTTTCAAATATTCACTATATTTACAAATCAACGGAAACATTCGATTTCAATAACGTAGATTTTTCATGAGAAAATCAACAATATTTATGCAAGAGTCGAAAACAAGTAATTTCAGCAGAATCGTAATAATCAAGATACAATCAACAATAAAATCATTTCCATAAAATAATGTAAACACATAAAAATTGAAAAAAATCTTCAATTTAATTGCAGATTCAACTAAAAATACTTAATACTTTTTGTAAAGGTTTCGAAAACGAAGGTACACCAACTTGGATACCGTTTTTCTTTCGACTATCGCGGTTCTAGGTTTCTTTTCCTTTCCCTTTCTCTTTCTCATACACTTTCCTTTTCTCTTTCCTTCCTCTTCTCTTCTTCTTCTTATTCCTCTTCTTCTTCTTTGTTCTTCTTTCTTCTTTCTTTTTCTTCTTTCTTTCTTTCTTCTTCTTCTTCTTCTTCTTTCTTTCTTCTTCTTCTCGGTCTCTCACTCTCTCTTTTCTCTTCTCTGTTTTTGTGGCCTCTGCGAGAAGCCAAATTTTTTTTTATATTATTTCGGTCGTCGGGACCTGTGGTTGCGCCACCAGGTCGCGGTACTCACTGGAGTGATTCCACCGCCTCCATCGCGAGCACACCTCGCGGTACCATGATCGCGCTGGTGGTCGCGTTGCTCACTGCCAGAATTTGACATTTTCATCGCGAGCAGTTCATCGCGATCTGTGGTCGCGGTGACTGGTCGCGATGCTTACTGCCAAAAATCACATTTTTCACCGCGAGCAGGTCATCGCGATCTGTGGTCGCGGTGACCAGATCACGATACTCACTGCCTCGGTTTTCCTTTTTCTTGCATCATTTTTGGACTGTTCCATCTGGTCCACCTAAAAATCATAAAAATAAACATACTTTTAATTACATTTACACCCCTTCCAATCACAAAATTTATTTTCACATATTCAAAATTAATTATCCGAAATCCGGGATGTTACAGATAGTGCAGGCACAAAGTAATATGAAAGAAAAAGAGAAGTAATCATGAACAACCGCAATTATAAACTAACTTGAACAAGTTCGATGCACTTATATGCCAAAAGAAAGCATAGACTTGAAGCATTGTTCTACCACTATAAATGGTTAATATCTTCATTTTTAACAGTCCACAAAATTATCAATATTTGAAGCTCAAAGCAGAGGTAAGGTTCATACTTCAAAAGTTAACAACAAAAATGAATTATTGTCTATAAGGAGCAACTGAAACAAGGGTAGTAGTGCCAATTTTTTCGACCTCTAATAAGTATACCAAACAGTGAGAGCTTAATATATATCCGTAATAGCAAACATATGCAATTGCCATTTTGTCAACTTTTCCATTAACAAAGCTAATCCATATAATTTGATATTATTATCAAATACGGAATTTAAAGGAAAGTTCATTTACATATTGTCATTTACGTAAAGTAAGCATTATCGAACAACATGTGGCAAGAACATCTTAGCCAGAATAAAGGAAATGGAATAAGGCTTTATGTATGAAATTTTTAAGGCTCCATCAGAAACACTTGTCTTTATCAATTATATACTACTAGCTAAAGGACTCGAAAAAAAAGAAAGAAAGTTACAACACCAAAAGGAAATTGATGCGTATAAACAACAAAAAAAGGTGACAAGGCAAGCAACACATGTATTCCACAACAGTGACCTTCCAACACCAAATCATACTTAAATGCTAAACTGTCAAAATTTTGTCTAATGGTGTTTTTAGAATTGTTATCACTATTGCAGAAAGTGCTTTTTAAATAACTAAAAGCACTTTTGGATGTATTTCCTAGTGGTTTGCTGAAAATAAATAAAAGCACTTTCTGGAATTCCAGCCTAAAACAAAATGCAATAATGTGTGAATCACGAAGGAAAAAATGCGTGAATCACGAAAGAAATCACACATGAATCACGAAGAAAATCACGCGTGGATCACACAGAAAATGTCGCGTGAAGCACGATCATTTCAGCGTATTTCACGCGACATTTCAAGTGTATTTCACATGGCATTTCCAGCGTATTTCACGTAAGATTTCAAGCAAGAATAACAAATTACAAAATGTAACGTAAAACATTTAATTAATAAACGAAACAGTTAAGTGAAACACGTCTGTTAAGAAAGAAGCCGAACTCTCTCGCGTCTGGTTGCACTTGTTCTTGTTCTTCTTCTTCTCCTTTTCCGGACTTTCTCTTGCCGGCGAACGGAGCCGGACTCTTTCGCATCCGGTTCTTCTTCTTCTTCTTCTTCTTCTTATTCTCGCCCGGTTCTTCTTCTTTTTCTTTCGCTTTTTCTTCTTCGCCGAAACTTCTTTTTCTTCTTACCTGACGTGTTTCACTTAACTGTTTCGTTTATTAATCGAATGTTTTACGTTACATTTTGTAATTTGTTATTCTTGCTTTAAATCTTGCGTGAAATACGCAGGAAATGTCATGTGAAATACGCTTGAAATGTCGCGTGAAACACGCTGAAATAATCGTGCTTCACGCGACATTTCCTATGTGATCCACGCGTGATTTTCTTTGTGATTCATGTGCGATTTGGGCGTGATTCACGCGTGATTTCTTTCGTGATTCACGCATTTTTTCCTTCATGATTCACACATTATTGCATTTTGTTTTAGCTGGAATTCCAGAAAGCGCTTTTATTTATTTTCAGCCAACCACTATGAAATACATCCAAAAGTGCTTTTAATTATTTAAAAAGCACTTTCTGCAATAGTGATAGCAATTCTAAAAACACCATTAGACAAAATTTTGACAGTTTAACATTTAAGTATGATTTGGTGTTGGAAGGTCATTGTTGTGGAATACATGTGTTGCTTGCCTTGTCACCTTTTTTTGTTGTTTATACGCATCAATTTCCTTTTGGTGTTGTAACTTTCTTTCCTTTTTTTCGAGTCCTTTAGCTAGTAGTATATAATTGATAAAGGCAAGTGTATTTCTGATGAAGCCTTAAAAATTTCATACATAAAGCCTTATTCCATTTCCTTTATTCTGGCTAAGATGTTCTTGCCACATGTTGTTCGATAATACTTACTTTACGTAAATGACAATATGTAAATGAACTTTCCTTTAAGTTCCGTATTTGATAATGAGATCAAATTATATGGATTATCTTTGTTAATGGAAAAGTTGACAAAATGGCAATTGCATATGTTTGCTATTACGGATATATATTAAGCTCTCGCTGTTTGGTATACTTATTAGAGGTCGAAAAAATTGGCACTACTGCTCTTGTTTCAGTTGCTCCTTATAGACAAGAATTCATTTTTGTTGTTAACTTTTGTAAGTATGAACCTTACCTCTGCTTTGAGTTTCAAATATTGATGATTTTGTGGACTGCTAAAAATGAAGATATTAACCATTTATAGTGGTAGAACAATACTTCAAGTCTATGCTTTATTTTGGCATGTAAGTGCATCTAACTTGTTCAAGTTAGTTTATAATTGCGGTTGTTCATGATTACTTCTCTTTTTCTTTTACATTACTTTGTGTCTGCACTATCTCATTTGTGTGCATGAATGCTGTATTACCTCCTAATTCCAGCGTGAATTACGTACGAATTCCAGCATGATTCACGTATGAATTTCAGCGTGATTCATGCGAGATTCTAGCTTGAATCACGCTTGAAATCTCACGTAATTCACGTAAATTATTTAACGGTTTAAGATTGCTGATTCACTTTTATATATTTTTTCTATACTAATAAGTTTGTGTTTGACAGCTAACGGGTATATGCATTATGGTTTTTTATATTTATATTTACATTTTATCTTATTTGTTTTCATTTGACATTGTTCTTTCGTCAAACAATGAAGTTAGGTGGAGAGTTTTTTTTTTATAATTTTTCAATTTTTGGGTATTTATGTAATTATATATGCAATTAATGTGGGGGTTCCTTTTGTAATCTTTTAGGTTGAGGTTTTGTTATTATTTGGTTAAGAAATGAAATAAAATTTTCAATGGGGCCACTAACAATCACTTTTAAAAATGAGGTTAAAAATAATTTTCAACAAATTTAAGAAGTTATTTTTTACAATTCCCACAAAAAAATTAAAACATTAGATGTAAAATAAATTTATGAAATAGTGGAAAAAAACATAAGTAAAAAATTGAGGAGAGAGAGGATAAAATAAACCCTTTGTTTTGGAGGGGTTTATTTTATCCCAATACAATGGGATAAAAAAAAAGAACAAAATTTAGTCATTTTAGTTGAAAGCACCAAACAAGGAATTGGCTTATATTTTGTCCAATCCTAAGCCTATCCTATGCAACAAACATGTCATTAAGAAATAAATTGTACGTTTCGAAGAGTTTATCTACAGATTAAAAGAGGATTTTTTTTAATTTTAAAAACTCTTTTTAATTTTTTTTTTTTTTGTATTGTTTGGTTGTTACTCTAGTATAGTTTTTAGACGATTAAAAATGTTATTTTATGTTTAATGGCAAAAACTTAAATTTTAGGTTTTTTCAAATAAATCTTTTTGAGTTTTTAAAAACATTGAAATATTTAATATAATCATATTATATTTTATTAATTTTACATTGCTCTTTTAACTTAAAACCATTTGGTAATCATATCATATCAAATAATTCTTTCAATTGACAATTAAATAACCAATGTCTTTTTTTAAAATTTTTATTTATAAAAATTCTACTTATAAAAAATAGATTTGAAAAAGTTATTTCAAATAGACCCTTAGAATCATTGAATCAATATTAATACAATGAAATCTCAAAATAAAATATCTAAAAATGAGAAATTCAATAATCAGTTAACCGTACGTAAATAAGTTTAATAAAGAAATTTATAATGCGACCAAAACATTATTCAATCAATGCTACGTATAGAAAATAAACTATCAATCAATGCTACGTATAGAAATTTATTGTTTCAAGAATATGATGGTTGTCATCATCTTTGAAAATACCAAAAGAAAAGAGTGATACAATAGACAAGAGGTAGGCCAATTAAGGCCATTTTCATTATTCTTTTCAACATGTTGCTTATCTTTATGTTTTGTGAATAATAAACCCAATAATAATAATAAACCTGAAAAGCTTTTTGGAGAATGAGTTTTGTGTTTTTTCAAATCTTACTCTTCAAATATGATGTTAAATGAATAAATATTTTATCTACTTCAAATTGCAAGAATAAAAACAATATATAATTTATTAGATCAAAATCAAAATCACATTCATCTTTTTAATTCTATAGCTAGCAACTGTTGCATGGTCTATCTTACTTTTTTTTTTTTTTTTTACATACCACCTAGAGTAGTGACGATTCGAACTTAAAACACTGTCAAACTGAATGAGTGCCCTTACCATCTTATTACATTGGGGTGTGGTTTGCTTGGTATATGTATTATTAGGTTCCTTTTCTCAAAATAATTAATAACATACACACCTCAGACACAAGTTCTAGATTGACCAAGTAACAATGACTATACTTAGAAAAGAACTAATAACCCCGACCTCCCCTGAGGTTTTGCCAACTATAAGTGGAGTCAACTTTATCGTTTATTGATAACGACTTCTTCTGCCGTTAGTCAAATTCCATTAGATTTAACGGTTGACCAGGTTTAAACGTAAAAAAGACCAAAATACCCCTAAAATAATATTTAAAATTATTAATATTTATTAAATAAAAATAAGTTTAGATCTTCACCGTGAGATACGGTGGAGATTTTTTTCTTTTTTAAAAAAATAAAATTATTATAAAAAATTAATCTTCAGATCTCCATCGTCCATCTTTAAATGGACTATAGATATCTGAAGTTCTTTTTTAGGGAAAAAAAAGGTGGGAGGAATATCTCAGATATGGGTTCTTCGAAGAACCAAAAAAAAAAAAATAGTTGGAGGAAGAACCCAGAAGGGTTCTTCGAAGAACCCATTTTGGGTTCTTCAACCCAATAAAAAAAAAAGAAAAAGACTAAGAACTATTATGGGTTTGTTCAAAGAACCCAGAAGGATTCTTCAAAGAACCCTTTTAAGCACCCTTAAAAGGGTTCTTTGAAGAACCCTTCCAGGTTCTTCCATTTGTTTTTCTTTTTGGTGGAGATCCAATCTCCACTGTCCATCAAGATTGGATCTTCATCCACTAATATTTATTTTTTATTTTTGTTATTATTATTTTTAATTTTTTTTTTTAAAATAAATTCTAACTGTCTATCATCTTAAAGATGGAGGGATGAGATTTTTTCTAATTTTTTTAATTTTTTATTTAATAAAATAAAATTTAAAAAGTATAAAAAGATGAAAATACCCCTTGTACATATTAAGTTTGACTAAAGTTGACTAACGGCAAGAAATGTGGTTATCAATAAACAATAAAGTTGACTCCGCTTGTAGTTGGAGCTCATTAAAAAATATATGTTTCAACGTTATATCAGTTAATGAAAAAAAAAAACTAACGGTACCCTCAAAATGTCCTGCAAGCACTTTCTTCTAATTCCATTTTATATATTTTGCATAAACTAATCTAATTTAATTAAGTACTGTTGATGATCATGCAAAAACTAATAACACTACTGCTGATCATGCACAAAACAAGATTTTTTTTTTATTATTATAGGAATCGATATTGTCGGCTACTCATGACCTGAAAGATTATCTAATATAATGCTCCAATAATGCAGAGGAATACGTAAATTAACAACCAACTATCTAATCCAAAATGATATATATATATATATATATATATATATAATATTTCCTGTACCTAAACTTTCTGATCACTTTCAGTGTTCATTAATTTAGTTTTGGATAATTTATCCCTTCAAAAGCAATGCTTTTTTTTTTTTTTTTTGTTGGTAGAATATTCTAATTTGTTAATTCAAAAACCATGACTAATGAGCTGTATTTTTTGTGCAAAATTAGGTTAAATATATGACTAGTACTTTTTATGTATCTAGGTCACAAAAGATAGAACGCGTGTCTCATAGTCTAGGGTTTTAATTCATGCAACCAGTTGTCCAAGTCGTAAAACCGTATAAAAAAAACTTGTAAACCTGTTTGCAGCTAATAATTTTTACATATAAAAACTACGAACTGGAAAAGAGACTTCACTTCACTTAAACATTTTAGAGGGCATAAATGTCGGCAGAGCATTGATCCCTCCCTCCAAGTTTTGACTTAATAATAATAAGATAAGCATGCATGATCAAATTGTCAATTGCAAGGATGATACTCCCACTCTTGTTGAAAACAGCATGTTTAATGTTATAGACAATAACACATGTCTGTCCTGCGTCCATTTCCAAGCTTAGAAAATTTGTTTCCATCTTGCGTCTTTGAAGAATTTGCTGACTTTCATGGCCTCTCTTACAAAAACTTCAACATGCATGTTAAGAAAATAAATCCTCCATGCATGCAAGCAAGTTAAAAAAAAAATTTCAATTTCATGATATATGGTAGTTACATTAACTGGCACATACTCGTCAAAATGGGTCACTAATGAATGAAAGAAGCTTTCATGAAATCTTGACAAAAGATACCAGGAAAGCAATGTTGTCGAGCATCATGAACACAAACCTAATCCTAGTATGGTTTTTTTGGTTTGAATGGTGTAAAGATTAATGACTAAATACGCGGCCCGGTGAGACTTGAATTCTCACCGTAAAAAGGAAGTGCTTTAATCATTTAAGTTATGAGTGAATGTGAACTCTATCATGGTTTAAGCATCAATTAATATGTTGTGCAGCTTCAAAATTATAATAAGTGGTGGGGATATATATATATGCATTTCGTCTTTAAGCAAAGTTTCTTAATTTTGTTCGATTTATATTATTAAGATGATAAAGGGGTCCCCAGAATCTGTTTAAGATAGAGAATCTACAATATTTTCCAATACGATGGATTAGACTTTTGTTGAACAATTAACTAGTGATTGGAAATTGAAAAATATGAAAATAAAAAGTGGTTCAAATTTTGCGGGGTTGTTATCCAAAACATTGTAGCTTGATAAGGAGATTAATAATAATTAGGAGAATTATAAACAAAATCAAATCAGCAAGTCATTGCCAAATTGAAATTCATTTTTATTAGGTCTCTTTCAATAGTAAGATTCTTTTCCCATGCCAAATACATTATTTTAAAATAAAGAGAGAACAATGTCAGAGTTTGTTTTTTCTTTTTGGACTTGATAACATGAGATTTTTTGATAAATATTAAAAGTAATTTTTCAAAAAATAATGTTTATGTTAGTGTTTTTGAAATAAATGAAATTACTTTAAAAAAAATGTTAAACTTACAAATTACAAACCAATAACAATTAATGGTTTAGGTTGCCGCTTTAACATTTTGGCTTAAATTTAGGCTTTCAATATTCATACATTCATTTTTTTTCTCAATTTAATAATTGTTATTTACACTTAATTCATTTACTCTTCTCCACGGTTAAATTGAATTAATGTTGATGTCACAAATTTAAAGTTAATATAGTATGAACATAACTAATAAGTAGTTGCATATACAATCATAACTCAAGTGATAAATACTATACTTTCTCATTCTATTTTTTGTAGTAGTTCAAGTCCCACCATATACATTTACTAGTATGTATAATGAGTTTTCTCCTCGTATTATAAAAGTAGACGTCTCCCGATTATTAGAGCAGATATCTAGATTGTGCATATAATGATTGGTCACGACAGTTCCCGACATATTAGTAATTAATCTTGTAATTTAAAAAAAAAACTAATAAATAGCTTTTAAAAAAAATGGTTTCAAGTATTTTAATGGAAAATATATTTATTGAAAATGCTTTTTTTCAACAAAAATAATTTCAAATAAACCCAAGTATTCAACAAACTAAATGGCATCATTTAATGAGAATTTCTTAATTTCAATTTGTCCCAATCTATCATTAAATACATATATTATAAGAAAGATTTGTGTTGGATATCCTGTATCTTGTCACTGTCTATTGAGATCTCTCTCTAAACTAGCATCAAATACAAATTAATAAATTAATTGGATTGAAATAAAAATGTTTTGGACGACAAATTCAACCACTTCAGTCTATAATTGCACATATTATATATATATATATATATATATATATATATATATATATATATATATATATATTATTGAGCGTGAGAGCTGACAAGAAGCACAGTGATGACATTACTAATGATAATATTGAAGTAGGTTGGTTTGTGGCTACTCGCCATGCGCCAATTCCACAAATGGAAAGGAGAATTACATTAATTTTTTTTAATTACATATTAATGATATGATATGATAAGATATGTGCAAATATAATATATTATAGGACGAATTTTAATAAAGTACCCTAATATTTGACCATATTACAATAAAATTATGAGTTTAGCCTTAATTACTTGTTAGTACCATATCGTCAGTTGATCCAGTCAAACTTAACGGTTTGACCTTAACTTTTGTGAGAAATGACTAAACAAAAATAAAAAAATGAAAAAAATTAATTTTTTTAAAAAATGGATCTCCACCATTCATCAATCTTGATGGACGGTGGAGATGCATTTAAAAAAAAATTTAAAAAATCAAAATGCATTTTAATTTTTTTTTTTGAAAAATCAAACAATTAAAAAAAATAAAAAAATTATTTTATGTTGAATTTAATTTTTTTTTTTTTGGTGTTCTTGGTGTTCTCGGTAGAGATCCAGATTAGATCTCCACCAAGAACACAACCCCAAAATAATAATAATAATAATAATTTCTGCAGATGGAGCAGATGTGCTCCAGTTGATGGAGCACATCTACAGAATTTTTTTTTTTTTTTTGTGTTCCAGGAGTTCTTTGGTGGAGATACCAAGAACACCAAGAATATAAATATTTTTTTATTTATTTTTTTTTATCAATATAATCTCCACCGTCCATTAAGATTGATGAATGGTGGAGATTCATTTAATCTTTTTATAATTTTTAATAATTTTTTTATTTTTTTTAAAAATAAATTAAGATTAAAATAACTAAAATACTCTTTGACTAGTGGTTGACTGTTAACTCTAATGGTCAACCAGCTAATTAAGAATACTAATATATAATTAAGGTTAAACTTATAATTTTATTATAATATAATTAAATATTAAAATACTTTATTATAATTCACCTTATATTATGTAGGTAAGTTTAGTAGAGCTTCACGATACATCGTCGGCAAGCATGCAGGGCCCATGCATTGAATCACGCAGGCCATGGTCGGCACAGCTGGGCCTACAAAAAGAGGCACTGATCCTGATTGGCTGATCATGCTTTGAAATTATATGGAAATTAAATAAGCCTATATGAAAGTAATCGCCTGCCAATTTTGAATACATGTCCTTGAAAATATATATATATATACATGTGGAACAAAATTACAATATAAGTTCTCTTGCAGTTTGCATGCGGCCATGACGAATATAATGTATATATATTTATATTGAATTGAAGAATATCTGGATCTAATAATAGGAGAAAAATAAAGTACACACAAGTTTTAATTGTCATGGGAGAATATCGATCGATCAATATATGTATACCTGCAGCTTAAAAACAAGAACTTTATTATGATGAAACAGTACCACCAGAAGCCAAATTGTCAATAATGAAGCTAGCAGCCCACTTAATGATCTTTTGAAAAGGCAACAAGTATGGTTAGGTGACTTAATGTTGTTGGATTGATCTTCCATTATATTTTGTGGATGCTTGTAAGCAACCATTGGTTTCCATCCAAGCAGCAACCCGCCCGTCTTTTTGGTTTCAGTCTGCACACACACACACACACACATATATATCTGATTAATAATTTTGATATATAAGCAAATATCTGGTAGATGCTAATTTAACGCATTAATTCAAGGTCATCAGTCATGACTTCTCTTTAACTTCATTTTCTTAGTCGTCATCAGAAACCTAAAATTGCGGTTGAAGTGGTAGGTTTAGTTTTTTGTTTTAAAATTTTCAACAGAGAAACTATTGATATATATATAAATTATTTTAATAATGGAATTAAACATTCAATTATTTGAACTACTAATGCAGCAGTGTCCTTGTCACCTTGTAAAAGTTGAATATCATCAAAAGATCGTACAGGCAGTTCAACAAATTGGCCCATTTATGTTAACTAACTCCACTGTTTTGTTTTGTCCCTTGAATGTCCAATATGATACCAAACATATATATATATATATATATATATATTGAAGATTCAAACAAAGAAGAGAGAAAGATATGGCAATAACAAAATCTTTGGTAGATAATTGGATGGAATTGGGTCCATATATGTTTAACGGAGGTTGACTATATTTCCATCTCTCCAACCCCAAATGCCAAAGCTTATACTAGAGTATGTTTAATTACGAGGAATGGATGCTTCCGGGGCACGACTATACATTCAATTCACTTAAATTACATCATATGATTTGAATAATTAATCACATAAAAGATCTATATTATATAACACAAATAGAGAAAATAATTTGTGCGTGTATACAACAAGGTGTATCGAAGCATTTATTATGTTTTTGTATATATTGGCAAATAAAAATAATATATATTGATGAAAATAAATTAGCCCTCAATTTAACAACTTAAATTTTAAGGCCATTTTTTTGTGTTTCCATATATATATATATATATATATATATATATATATATATATAAAATCACAGGCAGTTGGAAGTAAGAGCATATCAAATTTGAATATGACTTGATTAATTGACGAATTAAGATAAGGTTTTTGATTTAATTGATCCCTTAGACTACAAGTGATAAGACTTATGTAATATATAATTGGTTAAGATATTTGTTTAATACTATCATGATTAATTTAGAAATAGAATAAATTAAGTGTAGCCAATGTCACATTATCAATAGCAAGTCCCTAAGTTTCATATTTTGGATGGGCTTACACGGTGGATTAATATATAATTATAGCAAATTTGGAACTTAGAAAATTAATTTCATCATATTCAAATATTTAATGTTGTAACAAGATCGTAAGCATAATTTAGTGATAACCATACCTTTTAATGAAGTGGTGGTTCCAAGTTCAAATCTCCCCTACCCTAACTTAAAAAAAAAGAAAAAAAAAAGTAGTTGAGCTCCAGAATTCGACTATCCCCTCTCCTAAATCAAAATAACAAACAAACTAAATAAAACTCCGTCCCATAAATTTCGAATTAATTATAATAGCTCAGAAAAAAATAAAAATTATAAGTACGTGATCAATTTCTTTTTTGCTTGTTTTATACACTTTTTTTTTTTTAAAAAAAAAGTTGTTTTATATACCCTTATATAATATTAACTTGTAACGAGCAACTATGTAACATTATGTAATTTATATAATCATAATTTTTTTATTTTTAAAAATTCAAGAGTTTTACGCTACATAATACTATATAGCTAGCTATATAGGATTAGAATCATCTCCTAACTTATGCTTTTCTTAAACTTTTATACATCTGAAAACATGTGGCACATAACTAATTTAATTGTTAGGATTTTATGTTATATTCTCTTTAGGATTTTGTATAAAAATTTAGAAAAAATTTAGGTTAGGAGAGAAATATCCTAATTCAGCTATATAACGTTGTATCATCGCTTAACACACACCTTTAGGTAAATGCATAAATTAAATGCAATCTTCAATCTCTCGTCCCTGTGGCTGTACATTTATTTCCCCAAAGAGATAGAAGCATTCTTCACTTTTATATCATCCATGTGCACTATCTCATCTTGTTTACATTTTCTAAGTATTTACAAAATTAAAATCGCTCTTTGTTGATATATGTCACCATCTGACATCAGTGAATATCGCAGAATCTAGAGAAATCACAATAAAATCACACTACTGTCGTGAAGGACCCATTTACATTATCATTATTCCCTCTCCATAAATTCTTTTCCTTTTGCTTCTCCAAATAAGCAACCATAATATAATACTTTTTTTATAAAAAAAAAAGGATTAAAAAGGAAAAAAAGTACCACAAAGTTAGCAATCTTTTTTTTTTTTTTCTTTATTTTTTAAGTTGACACTGACTGAATAAAAAAAAATTAATTACTAACACATGAATTTCAGATATTTATTCTCTTTTACTCACGCATATAAATAAATATATATGATGAAATTTGAACCCCATTAACGTAAATTAGATAAATACATACTGTCTGAATAATGAGGGAATATTGCGAACAATCCATTCTCTTTATAATTATTTATCAACAATCTTACATCTCTTGTCTACTTGTATAACTCCCCCATCAACTAACTTATCATCTTATTTGTGCTGCAGGGTCTCCATTATCTCTATTTATACCAACTGTCTTGCCTTTAATTTTTCATCATAATCGGATATCACATTATACTCTCACCTTCCAATTTCTCTTCTCTGTCTCAAGCTTATAGTATACATACTTTCATGGCTTCCATTATTGTGTATCTTCTTCTCATCACTCTCATCATGATTTCTTCAAACACTAGTCCTAGTACAGCTCAGGGTGGTCCACCTTCCCCAGGCTACAACCCCAGCTCAAGATTCAGATCCTTAGGGTTCAATCAAGGGTTCAGGAACCTATGGGGTCCTCAGCATCAGAGACTAGACCAGGACTCATTAACAATCTGGCTTGATAAAACCACAGGTACTGTAGTATAATAGTGCTCTTACTATACAAGTCTCTCTCTTCTTTATTTTTGCTTTTTCTTCTTAATGCTTCAATTATTTGTTCTACTTTCATCCTTTTTTGTTTGTTAGCACGCTTGTAGATTATGTTCTCTGCTTAGATATTTTTTGTTAGTGCACTTTTTTTTTTATTATTATGTTCACATTTTGGACATTTGAGACATATAGGAAGTGGGTTCAAGTCGCTTCAATCGTATCGTTCCGGTTACTTCGGTGCGGCCATTAAGTTGCAATCCGGTTACACTGCCGGAGTAATTACATCTCTCTATGTGAGTTTATTAATCACACTAATTAATTATTAATTAAGATACTCTAAACTTGTCTCTTTAATTAATTAATTAATCCTCTCGTTGGATTAAATGATGATCACTACTGTATATGTGTGCAGCTTTCGAACAGCCAAGATCATCCGGGAAACCACGACGAAATTGACATCGAATTCCTCGGAACGACGCCCGGTAAGCCCTATACTTTGCAGACGAATGTTTACATCAGAGGAAGCGGAGATGGACATCTTATTGGAAGAGAATTGAAGTTCCATCTATGGTTTGATCCCACACAGGACTTTCACAACTATGCTATTCTATGGACCCCAAGTGAGATCATGTAAGTAGGCAATTCAATTAATTGTATTCTACCAATTATTCTATCATACTATAAACTATGTAGTTTTATATTTTTCTCTATATATATTTGCAAATCTTAATTTACTATTTAATATTTATTGCATGCATATATATTTTACCTATATACGACTTTTGCATTTATTTCCACACTGAGAAATTTTTGTATACCATAACACACGCACACAAAAAAAATATTATATTTACCGTGGCTTTTTTATTGCGTATGTTAATTCGTAATAAATATTAAAATTTTTGAATTTTTTATCCCATATTTTAAGCTTTTTACCGTGCATGTTTCACGGTAAAAAAGATTTTGTAATAATTATTATCCACGATAAAATTTTTTACCACGATAGTATTTACAGCAACTTTTACAGCAGATTACAATATATTTTTTCTGGATAAAAGATTTTTATTTTTTGTACCGACATATAATACATGACACGTAACAACATGTTTTAACTGCCATTTTTTTTCCTTTGTCCTTTGTCCTTTGTCCATATCTTAACTGACTTATTGGTCAAATATATTGATGTTTAGTGGTTTTTTTTTCTTAAAATTTTCTTAATTAAGAAAAAGAGAAGTTATATATATCTCAATTGCTTGCTTGTTTAGTATTGTAGAAAATGAGGTGCATGCATATTTCATCTTTGGTCCTTGGCTGAAAATAAATAAATAAACATTTGCTATTTTTTTTAACTTGAAAAATACTGACTGATTTTGTTAAATTCATTAAAAACCTTGTTTATAGAATAGTATAGTAGGATCATTGACTCTACTTGTCAAAATTAAAGAACATTCATTTCAAGGTATTGTTTATTATCTTGTAAACGTGAATAGTTATGTATTCACGTGTGAGCATCTCATATATTTTATTGTAAATTGTGATCCAAACAGATTTCTAGTGGATGATGTGCCAATTAGAAGGTATCCAAGAAAGAACGATGCAACATTTCCATTAAGACCAATGTATCTGTACGGTTCAATATGGGATGCATCATCGTGGGCCACCGAGGATGGAAAATACAAAGCCGATTACCATTACCAACCCTTCGTTGGTAGATACAAAAACTTCAAACTAGCCGGCTGCACCGCCAACGGGCCCACCTCGTGCACCCCGCCCTCCGCCTCACCGTCCCCCTCCGGCGGCCTTAGCCAACAACAAATCTCGGCAATGCAATGGGTTCAGAGGAACAACTTGGTCTACAACTATTGCAATGACCCCAAGAGAGACCATACCCAGATACCAGAATGTTAAAGGATATAGATATATGGTACGGTGCATGTGTTATTTTTAGGTATACACAATATGGTTTGGAGGGGTCTTGAGATGGGTTCCACTGGCTAAAGAAAAAGTGCCAAGAGTTGTTAAGCGTCCAAGACTCCAAAAATTTGAAGGGTTTTGCAATATTAATTTGTGGTCTTTTATTATTATTATTGTTGTCTTATTGTTTATTTTGTATTTTTGGGATATTTTAAATTTGGAATAAATTCAATTGATAAGTGTTTCTATAAAGAGAAAAAAAAAAAAAGTCTCTAATCGGTCCGGATATTTATTTTTATAAACCGGAGATGACTATGCTCCCCCAATACTACTATACAAGAAGAAAACTCTATAATTTTCCCACAATACGGTTATATATAAAGGAAATTTTCCATACATACTAGTGATAAATGCACATAAAATGATTTGGATCTTATTACTAACGTGAAATGAGATATGAACTCCAATAATTATGCATTTTAGAGTGAATTTGAAAAGGGTAATTGTTATTTTATAAAACATGTAATAAATTAAATCATTTTTTCTAAAAAAAATATTATCTAAAAAACTTATTTCAGGTACTTTTTTTTCTTTCGAATTTCATTAATCTGATTTCGGTTTAAACTTAAATATTACAAAGAGTTATATATATTCCCTTAAAAAAAACAAAGAGTTATATATATATATATAAGCAATTTTAAATTATTAAAACACTAAAAAAATATTTATTTATAGTGGCTTTTTTTACCAAAGATAATATTTTATGATAAATATAAATTTTTTAAAATAATTTTACCGCAATTTTTAACTTTTACTATAAAAGCTCCTCAATAAAAAAGGTTTTAACAACTATTATTATTTACAGTAAATATTTTTACCACGATAGTATTTACAATTAACGAATTACAACACATGTTTTCATCACAAAAATGTTTATATATATGTATATATATATCATCATTTAAAGTAGACTATAAATGAAAAAAAATTAAATAAATATTCGATAATAACTGTATATACTACAAGAAACTGCTTCTAGACGACTTACTTGTTAACTTCGATAATTCCATAAATAGGTGCACTCGTGAGTTTTGGTTGGACCACTACTGTCATATATATATATATATATATATATATATATATATATATATATATCCACACTTGTCACACCAAGCATGACAAACATATATAAATATTTAAATTAATTCAAGCTCATAAGTCTTATAAGTAAATATTTGATGGGTTCCTCATTTTACATCGGTTCATGCATGTTTTCACTAGTAAAGGCAAATTACTGGCTACTAAGACAACTTTTTCTCTCACATTTTTGGGGATTAGCAACATTTTACAACATGTTTTGCCTATTAATCTAGGCACGATGATTCACGATCACGAGGGACTAGTAAATTAATTACTTTATGGTGGGGTTTTATTAGCTGCCAAAGATAGGGTGTGTGTGTATATATATATATATATATATATTTGTATCACTCATGCAAGGATTATTCCAAATCAATCTCTCATATAATAATTAGTATTGATAATAGAGATCACGCATGATTATTCATGAATTAGTATAGTTACGTGGGTGTTACAATCTCACCATATATGTTAAATAGAAACGTGTGTGTGTGTGAAACTAACTAAGTTTTGTAGAAAATGTGAAGTTATTTTCCAAGCCCAAATAAAATAAGGTCTAAATAGTTGGTTTAATCTTAGCTATTTATTTGATAGATAATTTGATCTAATACTATCTATTCATTTAGTGGGCGGTAGTTATTTGGTAGTAGAAAATAATAAATTAGAGTCACACTTAATTACAAAATTGTCATTCACCCCAACCAAGGTCGGCCCTGGGCCGGGGCGCAAGGGGCGACGGCCCAGGGCCCCAAGCTAAGGAGAGCCCAATATTTTATAATTTTATCATACATATAAAACTACAAAACAGTTTTATATAGGGCCATATTAATTCTTTGCAACAACAGCCCTTATAGCTCAGTGGTAGAGTTAGTTTTCTAACTTAGAGGTCTCTAGTTTGATCTTGTATGGGGGCAACTTTAATAGAATTTTTCAATAATCCTGACCCTAACCTTCTTCATGCATGACATCCTCGGCAGGTCTAACCCCTCGGCTCAAGCTGTGATCGGCATAGTCAACAATTCGACAGTCAGTGGAGGTTGTAATTATTTTAGTCTAATAAAATTTTTTTATCTTTATCCGTAGATATTTTCCTCAAATTAATTGAGGGTTTTACCATGTAAATAATGTATGTCCAGTTCTTCTTCACTTTTCTCAAATCTCTACTTTAGTTGCGGTATATTGTTTTCACGTACAATTTCTTAATAAGTTTCAATAATAGATTAAAAAAATTAGAGTTAATTTTCGAACCGTGTTCATAATAGTTGATCTCGTAATGTTCAACAGACCTCTAATCCGACCGATATTTATTTTTCTAATAAAATTTCTGATTAGGTTATATGCTGATAAGAAATTCTAAAAAAGAATATCGTTAATCAAATAAAGAAAAGCATATATTAGTCAGAAAAAACCAAGAAAATAGTTATCATCGACAGGATTGGCATCTTTCTTTTGTATAAGAATCCAATTATCAATAAATAGGATTTGATTGATTGAGAAATAATCAAGTGTTGTGTCTTAAGTCTTAACACACGATAGCAAATTTGTAATAGCTAGAGAATTTATCGTCGGTCAAGCAATCAATTCGGATAAGAGCGATTTGATTAGCCATTTTTTTAAATAATTGTATATATTTATATACATACTATATACCATAGTGTAACTCGAATTTAATACTTTAAATTAGCGTTATTAACCACTAAACTATACTGGACGGCATTATTAAGAAGGGCAATTGATTAGCAATTTAGAAGAGATTTTTCTAATTTATTTATTTATTTATGGGTTAAGCTAAATCAATTTCAATATTGATCAATTCATTTGTTCTTAATCTAATAGTGGAGAAAAAGAGTAGATGATGACAACCATTAGATTTAGACTTAGACAACATAAATGGATTGATGTTAAAGTCACACAATTGATATCAATTTTTTTTTTAAAACAATTAATTTAGGATTTGAAAGAGGATGATACGACTTGAACTCACAATCTTTATGTATAAGTGTGAGGGTAAACCATTATGTCAACCTTATATTGTCATTTATATTAAATTTGTAAGTTAATATAGTATGATGCATTATGGAACAAATAACACTAAACCTACCTTAGATTTATTGAATTGTACTCAGAATCAAAATTTGTATAAACTTACAATGAACTCCCCTGTCATTAAATTTGATCGTGAAAACGTAGGCTCAAGCCTTCCATGGTTTGCGATTCAAGGTGGATTATTGGTGCAACCACCATGGATCTCTCGCTTCTTCTTCTACTTTTCTTTTTTTTAAACGATCAACCATATTTTTTAACAGTCAAACTTAGCATCAGGGGAGTTCAATGTGAATTTCTATAATATTTGATTCCAAATGTAATTAAACAAAATTCAGGAAGATTGAGTGTTATTTTTTTTTTATGCTTTATGTGTGTGTATATAAATATTCTAAATTATTTTTATGATATTATGAAACATCGACCACATATATATGTTGTGCATATCCTAATCACTTAAAATTTAGATTATCTCTTAAGATTATGTTTGTTTGGTGAGAATTCAAGATAAGTATTAGCAGTTCTTTAATAAAAAACTAATATAAATAAAAAAAAGGTTATTTGCTTAAAATTGTTGAAAATAGGTTTGCATGCATAGATTTTCTAATTCTCAAAATATGCATGAGAATTATAAGTTTTATATAACTAATTCTATATTTCCAATTTGCCATATCCTAATAATAATAATTATTATTATTCTTCTTGTTGGTACGTCAACCGCTCATCCAATAAGAGAACGACACATGGCACTAATGTCAAATTCAACAAATCAAAAGTCAACATTTTAATTATGATCCACCGCGCATGTTCGGTGGATAGTATGATCCACCGAGTACATGCTCGGTGGAGAATACACGTCCATCAATGAATAGTGATGCTATCAAATCAAACATCTTTTCTGTCAGAAACGGTCCAAGTGTCACACACCGGAAGTAACGACCTGACAACAATCTTTATATAAAACTCAAGCAAACATCAAGAATAAGGGCAAGCTTTTCATAACTTAGAATTAGGTTATATCTTGATGGTTCGAAATGTTGATATTACTATACGAACTAGATCGTCAGAGGATGATTCCGACCATACGTCGGAGTCCCTTCTAACTTTGCTCATTGATCGCAGGTCAAGTTCATAGTATTCGGAGGTCACCTTCATAGGTCAATTTCATAGTGCTCTGAGGTCACTCTCACAGGTCAAGTTCATAATGCTAGGAGGTCACTCACCGACGACGATACAAACAGTGCTTCAACATTTGGCACTAGAAGAAGGGCGTGTATACAACCCTCTGTGGAGAAAGACGAATACTAACCCAGAAGATCAGGGTATCCCTAAGATGAATACAGAGAATTAGCTGAATCAGCAAGGGGGAGTTCAACTTGATCCGCCGCCACATTGGCAGGGATATCCCCAATATCCTCAATATTCTCCACATCTCAAGAAGTACTGTCAATGAGGAAGCAATCAAAATTTTAAATGTTTTTTGTTAGCTTATTCGGAGGATGGTCAAGCACCGCCTCAATTTTCCCTTAGGGGTACGTTCTAGATCGTTGAAAATCAAATGTCGAATATATGTACGATTAATAGTGATCAGTTTGTTTGCAAGACAATAATTATTAAAAATTTATTTTCTTCATGAAAATTACAGATCAAAAGTGATCAAATGCCGATCAAAAGTGATCAGATACCCTACGGAACAAATACCGATCAAAAGTGATCAGATACTCTACGGGGCAAACACTGATCAAAAGTGATCAGATGTCCTACAGGGCAAACGCCGATCAAAAGTGATCAGATGTCCTACGGGACAAACACCGATGGTGACGACCTTCGATTGAACTACGGTTTAGAAATTGAAAGTTCAAAAACTAAAATATATATATATATATATATATATTTTGATCGGTAAAGCTTAAATATAAACAATTAAAAAGAATTTCGACGGATAATCCACCGACTACTTACTCTCATTCTGCTTGTTTCTCTTAAGATTGACCAGCCTTAAATGAGATAGCTTCGGAATGAAACCCAAAAAGCTTAGTACTTGATCGTCTAATATGTATTCAATATGTCTATCTTCACTCTGAGCTCCCCAAACAATGATAATATAGCCTCATTCCTCGGAAGTTTAGTCCCTCTCTTGAAGACGTTCCCACACAGCTATATAAGAACCTAGATTAAGTATAAACAAAACAAGAAATAAAATGGTGATGAGTAATAAAACAAGCCTTCCTGCGAAACCGAATACGGATCTACCCATCTAGAAGAGGGAAGCTCGGTGATGTAAACCTTACCTGTTACCACCGTCAGGATTTCAACAAAGGTGGGATCAAACTCAATCCCACGAAGTCTCCAAAGAAACCACATTATGATCAGTATCCACCAACTGTCTGAGCTCATTTAAGTAGGAGCGATCTCGATCTCCCTAAGAACCTTTCGGAGAAGATAGGGTTGAAGAGGGAGTCTCACCGTAACCTCATGAAAAGCAGGGTAAAAGGCTGTCGATCCGGGTTTGGGATTAGTTGCACGCTCCCCCAAATTTGGTATCCTAAGACCAATGTTCGGAGGAATAGAAAATTCCTCCTGATAACCATATAACAGAGAAATTAATTTTATTTTCAGTCGATTGATCGCAATTTAATCAAAATTCAATTTCTCCCTATAGTAATCCTCCAAGTTATCCCCTCGAGTTATACCATGAGGGAGTGAGGACACGTACTGCTCAGAAACATGCCTATCACTAGGCTCTCTAGACTTAGACCCCAAAGCTCTCAAGTGATGTAAATCAGGGGAATAAAATCGACGATCTCTTTATTTAAAGGGAAATCAAATCAATCTTGACTGTCTATTTTCTTTCAGGTTTATGGGTGGTGGCAGCCTCGAGACACGAAACGGGGTAATAATCATGCCTAGTTGTCGACTCACAGAAGCGGCACGGCTCCTTGAAAAATGAATCATCGCGCGATTGTCCAGACACACTCCGAACGGAATCGGTGGATCTATTGGCCTAATACTCAGATATGTTTGCCTAGAGTTATCAGCATATGCCCGGCATAGATCCGAGTATAACGGTCCATTAGTTAAATGTCAAACCAGAGTTCAAACCCGTTTGTCAAAAGCGAAGGTCTTTTAATGCAAAAAGGTACTAAGCCATCGTTGTCGAGGTCCAGAATTTGCTTGACGCATCGTTCATCCCTCCTTTGGAATACAACCAATGGCTCTCCAACGTAGTCTTGGTTAAGAAAAAGATAACCGATGGAGAATCTACGTAGGTTTCACTTGTTGGGATTTATGCCCTAAAGCTTGTATTTGCAAATAGTTAAAGACTTAATAAGAATTATTCATTTTATCATTCTAGTTTAAAAGTGTTTTATATTTAGTAATACATTCATATTGTGCAAGAACATCCAAAATTGCAAGATGTAATCTTAGAATGAGTATATGAAAGTCATATATAGTAGGATTCATTTTGAGATATACAATCTAAAGAGTCCATAAAGAGCAAACAGAGTCGGGTACTTTGTTTGTGGTTGATCTTCTGTTGCGGTCTATTCTATAATGTATTGTGGTCTTATCCTAAACCGCTCATGTAGTTAACATGAGAATGAAGGCACCTTATATGATGAGATCATATAGGAATGAGCCACGATTTATATGATTCTCTCACCAAGATCCGTTAGTAGATAAGATTCATATCGATAAACGATGGCTATTTATAGGTGATCTTAATCCTGAGTGTCTTATCGACTTCTTTAGGTTGAATTGTGGCTTTTATTTACCATGAGTGAGGTCTATATGAATTCTCGACCAATACCTCCGTATCTTGGAGTTGTAGTTTGGCTTGTGGTTGGAAAGGTATGAACACGATAGTGAAATCCACTCCTTCTTGATTGAAGTAAATGAATAGTTCCCTTAAGGATTGATTCAGTGTTTGGACAATTATGATATCTCTCATTCTTCTATGAGGAAAACAAGATTTAATTATTCATTAAAGAATTAACGGTGCTTAAAGGAAAAGATATATCTAGAGGGGTATAACGGAAATTATGATCCAGCTCTAGTTATGAACTACTTGTGGAAGATCACACTATATGAAAATAGTTATATCAATGGACGTTGAGACTTCAGATTGTATAAACACAACTGCAGTTCTGAGAGTGCAGCCTCGAGTTTTTAAAGGAATAACTCCGAGGTTAATAATCGTGAAATATTAATTAAAGAGTTTAATTAATATTACTAAGTATTATTGGAGCTCAAAACTGTGGGTTCATTAGGTCCCCTTGCTAGCCCTTATGGTTGTTGGTTATGAGGGTCACGGTAAATTAATTGGATGGTCCAATAATAGTGTTACAAAAGTAACGCAATTTATTTAAAAAGAATAATTAAATAATATGATTATTTAATTATATATTTAATAAATTAATAGAATATTAATAATTATAAATTATTAAATAGGAGGTTATGGAATTAAACTGTGACAGAGACAAAAGAATTAAAATAATAAGATTATTTTAATAGTCACACATGTCACGGGTTCAAATCTCTAGGGAGACTATAACAAATAGGATTTAGAATCCTATTTGACTTGGTCAAACTTAAACCCTAAAGAGCTAGCATCTAAGAGTTAATATGTTAGTAAAAAAAAATGCAAAAACCTAAGTGAAAAAAGAAAGAGGGATTCGGCCATAGCAAGAAAGAAAGAGAGAAGAAAAAAAAAAAGAAGTTTTTTTCCAACCTCTCCCTTTTGCAGGTTCGACCACCCAAGGAGAAAAGGAGTCTTCTCCGTTCATTTTTCACGTGACCTTCATCTCTTACTGTGACGTGCCCATACATGCATTGGCAGATTGCGGGTCATAGGTCGCAAGATCTGGTGGTGGATTAAGGAATCGAAAAAGCGTAATAAAAAAAATATGTATGTAGTTAAAGAATTTTTTTTTCTGCGTATACACAGGAACTTATTCCTGATTGAAAAACGTTTTCAATCAAGAAAATTTTTTGAAACCCTATTCCGCACGTTATTTGATAAATCAATTATTTTCTTCCCTTCATCACTGACCTCAACCGGGCTTGCGCAAAAGATTGTTTCCCCCTACCAAGAATGAATCAATTAGTTGACTCTACCGCGAGGCATCAACTCCTAAGCTTCATGGATGTTTACTTGGGGTACAACCATATCAGAACATTAGAAGCTGATGAAGAAAAGATGGCTTTTATCACGAATAAGGGGAATGTATTGCTACACGGTGATGCCCTTCGGATTAAAGAGTGTGGGGGCAACATATCAAAGATTGGTGAGACGGATGTTCACTTATTAGTTACGTCAGAACATAAAGGTATAGATGGATGATATGTTAACCAAGTCTTTGAATGCCTCCGACCATTGCTCTGATCTTCGTGAGACCTTTGAAATCTTACGTAAGTATCATATGAAGTTAAAACCAGAGAAAATTGTGTTCGGAGTCACATTAGGAAAATTTCTTGGCTTCATGGTGAACCAATGCGAGATCGATGCCAACCCTGACAAGGTCAAGGCTATCAGAGAACTAGAGAGCTCGTGTGCCACCAAGAAGATTCAAGGATTAACAGGCGGAATAGTCCCCCTTTCCCGGTCTGTTTCAAGGCAGAATGATCGGTGCTTATAGTTTTTTGAAGCGTTAAAGAAGAAAAGCTCCTTTAAGTGGACAGTAGAGTGCGAGAGATCATTCATCAAACTGAAACGATACCTAGTTAGTCCACCGATGTTATCAAAACCAGAGCATGGAGAAATCCAGTACCTCTACCTAGTTGTATCCTCGACGGTTGTCAGCTCCATCCACGTTAAGGAAGAGCTGGGAGGGTAGAAGGCGGTATATTACATTAGTAAGGCGATGATCGACCCAGAGACCTGTTATTCGGAGATCGAGAAGCTCGCTCTAGCACTCGTAATTTTTGTCCGAAGACTCCGACCTTATTTCCAAACTCATCCTATAGTGGAAATAACAAATTCCCACCTTAGTCAGGTGATGCAAAGGTTGGAGGCTTCTAGATGAATGATTAAATAGTCGATGGAACTAAGCAAATTCGACCTCGCCTTTAAGCTCAAGAGGCTATCAAAGGACAGGCAATGACTGCTTTCTTCTTTCAGTTCACTACTCGGGAGGTAGCGATCACTGAATGGTCGGAGGATAATTACTGGAATATGTATGTGGATGGCTCCTCTAACCGACATGGTAGTAGGGCCCGGATCATGATCCAATCCCCAAATGGTGCGATAACTCAAGTAGCACTCCATTTCCACTTCCGAGCCACTAATAACACCGCTGAGTACGAGGCCCTCATTTAAGGACTACTTTTATCCATCGAGATTGGTATTCAATACCTTAATGTGTATAACAATTCACAGTTTATAATCAATCAAGTAAATAATGACTATCAAGCAAGAGATGAAATAAAGATGCAGTATCTGAAAGCAGTGTAAGAATTGAAGAAATACATTAGAGAATGCATATTCTAGAGAATATATCGAGAGAGAGAAATTTGCAGACATATGCATTGGTCAGATTGGCGCCCAAGTTTTAGACTAGGCTTCTCAGAACTGTGACCATATCCGAAATCGACTTCGAATGTAGGGAAAGTAGGAATCTTGTTTTCTTTAGAAAGTGGAACTGAAGCCCCGACATGGATAGACCCCATCATGAGGTATATACGGAATGAAGAGTTGCCGGATGAAAGGCTGGAGGTTATGAAGTTTGTCCAAAGAGCTCCAGGGTACGTGATTCACCATAACCAACTCTACCGAAGAGGGTTTTCTCACCCCCTTTTGAGGTGCATCGACACCTCCGAGACTGCCTGAGTGATCAATGAGATACACGGTGGAGACTGTGTAAGGCCATTTAGGAGTAAGAACCCTAGGTCACAAGATCTTACGGTAAGAATACTATTGGCTGACCATGTTTAAAAACTTGCAAGAATATGCTTGGAGGTAGGGGTGGGCACAAAAACCGGTTCAAACCGTATTCGAACCATTTTTCATAGTTTGAGTTGGTTTAGGGTTTGTATTCGGTTCGGTTCAGTTTCAATTTGAAAAATACCCGTCAAAAAATGGTTCAGTTCAGGTTTACCCCTTCAAAATCGGGTTGACCCGTCCTATATAAAGAAAAAAAAACCTAATGTCCTTCTTCACATTTTATCCTAACTCTCTCTTTCTCAGTTTCTCTCGTAGTCGCAAATTTCTCCTCGCCTCTCTCTGAGCCCTTGCGCCGCTCGTCTTCCTCGCACGGTCGCACCATCGCTCGTCCGCAGCACCACCGCTCATCCGTTGCTTGTCTTCCTCGTACCACCGCTCTTCGTCCGCCACTCGTCTTCCTCGCACCACCGCTCGTCCACTGCCTTCTTGTCTTACTTTAGTTTTAAATGATTTTTTTGGTCAAAAATCCGTGCTACACATGCTAGAAAAAATCCTTCTTGTCTGCTTGCCTTCTTGTTAGGTCATTTTCAGGTCTAGGGCAAATCCAACTTGTGCATGTTGATTTTGTGCTTGTATGAGTCAATTGTGTATGTTTCTGGCCTTCTTGTAAAACATTTTGTAGTTCTCTGTTTAATAGCAGATCATGAAGTTAGGATTTCGAGATTGTCTAATTAGTGATGGTTTTTGTATATGTGTGTGTGAACATGCCCCTACTGTAACATCCCGGATTTCGGATAATTAATTTCATATATGTGAAAATAAATTTTGTGATTTGAAGGGGTGTAAATGTAATTTCAGGTGGACCAGATGGAACGGTCCAAAAATGATGCAAGAAAAAAGAAAACTGAAGCAGAGAGCATCGCGACCTGGTCACCACGACCACAGGTCGCGATGGCTTGCTCGCGGTGGAAAATGAGATTTTTGGCAGTGAGCATCGCGACCAGTCACCGCGACCACAGGTCGCGATGAACTGCTCGCGATGAAAATGTCAAATTCTGGCAGTGAGCAACACGACCACCAGCGCGACCAAGGGACCGCGAGGTGTGCTCGCGATGAAGGCGGTGCAAACGCTCCAGTGAGTACCGCGACCTGGTGGCGCCACCACAGGTCGCGACAGCCGAAAAATATAAAAAAAAAAGTGGCTTCTCGCAGAAGCCAGAAAGCAGCACAGAGAGAAGAGAGAGGCAGGGAGCGAGAAAGAAAAGAAAGAAGAAGAGAGAAAGAAGAGAAAAAAGAAAAGAAGAAGAAAGAAAGAAGAAGAAAGAGAAGGAAGAAGAAGAAGAAGAAGAAGAGGAAGGAAAGAGAGAAAAGGAAGTGTAGGTGAAAGAGAAAATGGAAAGGAAAAGGAAAAAGAAAATCGTGGAACCACGATTTGACGAACGAAAAACTGTATCCAGGTTGGTGTACCTCCGTTTTCGAACCCTTTACAAAAAGCATTAAGTATTTTAGTTTGAATTTGAGATTTATTCGAAGATTTATATTTTTATATGTTGATTTTAATTTTGTTGAATGATTTTATCATTGATCGTATTTTTCATTATTTCGATTTCGTAGAAATTACTCGTTTTTGATTATTGTATCAATATTGTTGAGTTTGGAATGATTTTATGGTAGATCGCATTTTGATCGTATTTCGAATATTTCGATTTCGTTAAAAATACTTGATTTAAACTTTGGTATGACTATTGTTTATTTTCTTAAAGAGTATTGTGCGAATTGTATATTTATTGAGTAACTATTGATTTGTAACTGATTGTGAATAAAGTTTATCGGAAACGGCCCTAGGATACGTAGACATAGAAATGGATATAGGAGGTTGGTATACCAGCTGGGTTCACTGAGCAGTACTGCGCCGATACTGATTGCTATTGATGATTATTATGTACCTCCTCATGGATTCGTCCAGGGGCAGGGAGACACGTACCTCCTCAGGATTCGTCCTGGGGGTTGGGAGCCACGTACCTTCCTAAGGATTCGTTCCTGGGATAGGGAGTTATGTACCTCTCTAGGTTCCGTACCCACGGTCCTAGAGTAGGGAGATACGTACCACTCTTAGGATTCGTCCTAGGGTGGGAGCTTGACCCATATTCCAGTCCTAGTATGTTGAGTATTCTAGCGGGCCAGATTTGAAGTGAATTGAGAAATGATTTGAATAACTTTATTGACCGATTTTATACATTGATCTTATTGTTGAAATGAAAGTGATTAAAACTGTTTTATGGTTTGATTTTGGAAGTTAAATTGATTTTGTAAATGATTCGAATTGAAATATATATATATATATATATATATATATATATATATATATATATATATATACTGTGATTTGTTTATTATTAAAAGTTATTTATGATTTTCATATTTGAGTTTAGTGTACACCCACTAAGCTATATGCTTAGCGCGTTAGTTTTGTTTCTAACGCGTAGGTACCAGGGATCCTGAAGAGGCTAAAGACTGAAGAGAGAGAGAGAGAGTTGCTGACAGAGTGCCCAGAGTTATCACAGTTGGGTAGCTATATTGTTGTTATATGTATATATTCTGAAAGCATGCATATACAGAGGATTTGTAAATAGGTTTCGTAATATGTTTTGTAATTAAATATTTTATGATTTCTGTATTTTATTATTAGAATGTTTGTAAATATTAAAATTTGAATCGTTTTGTTTTATAAACTGTGTTGGAAAGTCACATTAAACGGCACAGTGCGCAATTGTTTGACAATGATATTGAAGTGTTGATATTGAATTTGTATTTGAATTGTTTTGTGGAAAAACAGGTTTTGGAAAATCCGAAAAACAAACGGAACTCTGCCGAAATTTTATAAAAAGTTTATTTATTAGGCTCACTTGAAAAGGGTTTTTAAAACAATCAACTATTTGGTTTTCTAATGTTTTGAAAATCTATCGATGGGCTCACAATGATTTTCGGGTTATAAAATGAATTTAGAAAGTTTTGAAAGTCCGAGTAGCGCTCTCTGGGTCGGTCCAGCCGGGTCGGGTCGGGGGGTGTTACACCAACACTAGTGCACATTTTGTGAATCAGTATGTGGATCTCCAGCATGTCCAGTGTAGTAATCTTCCCTTGAAATAAAAACTGTATGATTTCATGCTCAGGCTTGTTTATCTACAAGATTGGTTGGACATTGTTTATCTACAAGTCTGCTGAAGTGATCTATCATCTTAAGAGCTATATTGTTGCACGGTCTCGTGATAGGTAATAATTTATATAAGAACGTTTAATCTTCTGCACAATTGCCAAAATATAATATTTATCTTACTTTTGTTGTGTGATATTGTAGCTGCCATGATTTTTAAAATTTTCCAAAACAGTTGTGTATGTTGTGTTTTATTTGTTTATTGAAGAAGGACAATTGTGATGGTTTTTATTTGAAACTTAATGTCCTATTTATTTTATTTTTCTGGACTGTATAGGTACATTTCAAAGGAGCACGAGCTGGATTGTTCTGTAGTGTTGAGTTTTATTTTAAATTTTTAGCTTTTGGATTGTTTTGGATTATTGTTTCGGATTATTATGATTTCTGGACTGTTTATGCCCAATTTTCTGGACTGTTTTGGAGTGTTGGTTTCTGAAATGTTGGTTTTTAGCTATTGGATACTTTGGAGTGTTAGTTTCTAGACTGTTGTTTTGGAGTACTATTTATGCCCAATTCGATATCTGGACAATTTATGAATTATTGAATTGTTTTTAGCTGTTGGTTTATATGACAATATAAAAGTTGTAACAAAACTTTATGAATTGTACTGTTACTACTTTTATTCGAAATCTGTAAGAGGACTATTTTATGAATTGTATGAATTGGTTTTTAGCTGTTGAATTTATATGACAATATAAAAGTAGTAATAGTACTTTTGAAAAACAAAATAAAAATAGAAATAGCAGCCCAGTATATAATTTAAAAATATGACAAAAGCCCATTTTAGGCCCAAAACTGTATGAATCGAAACGAATCGAACCGTATTTTTAGGTTCGGTTCGGTTCGAATTTGCCCTCTTATTCAGTTTGGTTCAGTTTTGATATTAAAAAAACAGTGTAAATTTCGAGTCGGTTTGAGTTTGCCTAAAACCGTGTGGATTCAAACCGTGCCCACCCCTACTCAGAGGTGTGAGCGGTGTCAAAAAAAAAAACCTAATGAACCTAAGGCACCATCGGTAGAATTAACACCAATGGCGAGCCCTTTTCCCCTCGCATAATGGGGAATCGACATCATTGGACCACCTCTGACTGGATCTTCTCTGAAGAAGTACGCAATAGTCGAGGTCAATTACTTTACAAAGTGGGTAGAAGCTGAAGTGTTGGTCAAAATAACAAAAAAGAATGCCACAAACTTTGTGAAAAAGTTATTCTATACCGATTCGGATTGCCCGAAACCTTGGTCAACAACCACGGGCCCCAATTTGATATTAACAATTTCATGGCCTTTGGTCGAGAGTTCAACATCAATCTGAGGTTCTCCTCCGCTCACCCTCAAACCAATAGCCAAGTTGAGGTCGTTAACAAAGTTATCAAATATTTGCTTAAATGTAAATTGGAAGTCAGGAAAAAAAAAAGGAGGTTGGGTAGACAAACTCCCTGAAGACCTTTGCGTAATTAGATCTACTCCATATTCAGCAATGGGGAAACACCGTTCTTACTTGCATTTGGAACCGAAGCAGTCCTCCATATAGAAACTAAAATCAAGACACTAAGGATGAAAACCTACTCTCCCACTGATAACGATCAAGAACTCGGAGAGAGTTTGGATGAGATCGAAGAACGGAGGGAATAGGCGAGCATCCGAGCATCATTGCATCAACAATGAGTGGCGAGATATTACAATTCCATGGCACGCCCCCAGAGGTTTCAAATCGATGACCTAGTTTTAAAGAAAGTCCTATCCAGTACCAAAAATCCAAACGTAGGAACCTTCAGAGATAGTTCAGAAGGCCCTTACCAAGTGAAGGCTTGCCTTAGTAAAGGTGCCTACCGACTAGCTACAACCGGAGGAACTCCCATGAAGAATCCGTGGAACTCTGAATATCTCAAAAAATATTATCAGTAATCAAGAGCTAGCCCTCGACTTAGCAAATTTTGAAACCAACATTAGCTGAGTTTGGATTTGACAAAGTTTGTATGCATATTCGGATATCGTAATAATAAACCACCGACCAATAGCGGTCGGGGTTATGTACTCTTATTAACAACCAATGATTCATTTTGTCTTCGAAATTACTACTTTGAGCTATCGATCAACAGTGATTAGACAATTAACTCTTGTTAGTTGGACAATTCCATGGGATATAAGCATCGGATGTGACGATCTCTGATTAGGCTACGGCTCAGGGTTCAAAGTGCATTAGATAAACTTCGAAGGCAACAAGACGATTGAAATTTAAAACAGTATTAAAATAAAAAGATTGACTAAAACATCGAATTGTCCATTAATAAGGCCACTCGAAGGTGGAACCAGCTGTTCAAACAATAAATAACAACCAAACAAAGCAATTGTGCCACTGTAATTCAAAAAAAAATAATAATAGTAAAGTAGGACTGGGAATCCCCTAGTCTTCACCACTACTGACGCATTCATCTTCGGTCAACTCGACCTCCTCCAGGTTTGAGGTATTAGCTTCTTCCAGAGGAGGACCACCCTCCGAGTATACCAACCAAGCAATCTCACCAATCGGATCACCCACCGAGTGGAGGATTGGGGGAAAAGTGTTGGTACGTCAACTCGCTCATCCAATGAGAGAACGACACGTGGTACCAAGGTCAAATTCAACAAATAGAATTTCAACATTTTAATTATGATCCACCGAACATGTTCAGTGGATAGTATGATCCACAGAGTACATGCTCGGTGGAGAATACACGTCCATCAGTGAATAGTGACACTGTCAAATCAAATATCTTTTCTGTCAGAAACGGTCCAAGTGTCACACACCGGAAGTAACGACCTGAAAACAATATTCATATAAAACTTAAGCAAACATCAAGGATAAGTGCAAGCTTTTTATAACTTAGAATTAGGTTATATCTTGATGGTTCAGAATGATGATATCACTATACTGACTAGATTGTCGGAGGGTGATTCCGACTATACGTTGGAGTCCCTTCCAACTAGGGAGAGCGTCAGTTCAGTTTGAACCGTCAGTTCGGTTTGAACCGGCGGTTCTGAACCGAAATAGGAAGACTAGGTTCCGGTTCCGGTTCAAAACCAGGAACCAAATCGGCTGGTCCTATTTTCGGTTCTTTGAAATTAGGAACCAGATCTGTCGGTTCACCGATTTCGGTTCGATTCCAATTCCTTTTATTTAATAAAAAAATTAAAATTAAAATGACTATTGGCCAACAGCTGGCTGGATGCAAAATTGCATCGCCCCCCCCCCCCCCCCCCCCCCCCCCCCCCCTCCCCTTCATTTTTCACACAATTTACTTTTCTCTTTTATTTTTACTCTCTCAAATTCTTAATTCTTTCAATTATATAATAATTCTCAATTCTCTTCATTTTCTTTCAAATATTAATTTTAATTCTATATTTACTTATTTTTCAAATTTTAAAATTTCAATGGAAAGTTTTTATCCTTCCAGAAGATCAGTTTCTGCCAGAGAAAAGGCTCCTATGAATGTTCAAGAAGAGTCGCGTGATGCTTTCTTCAATGAAGCAAATTATCATGACTTTCTACAGCAGCAAGCATTTAAGGAAGAAATATTCGGTAATAAAACTCCTGATCCCCCTCTAAATATTTATGAACCCCACTTCACTTCTCAAGGCCCCCAAAATCCTTTTGACCATGCAACTAGCCAATCCTAAAATATACCCGATTTGAGTGATGCTGATTTGCAGAAATATAAATTTGCACAATATAAAGTTCATATGAAGATGGTAGAAAAAGAATCCGGAAAATTGGGGGTAAGTTGCAACTTTTCAAAGAGTTTAAGTGGAACAAATCTAGAGGATACGACTCATACTGGAAACACATCAACAACAGTCATCCAGTCAAAGCATTCCGAGCACGCGGACAACAACAAATTGGCATGTACACATCTTTTAACTATCCATTATTTAAATATAGTGATGCATGTAATAGGGAAGAATTAGCTAAGATGGTAGCTGTAAAACATTTACCATTTAGTTTTAGTGAAAAAATGGGTTTTTTAAAATATTGTTATAATGTCTTAAATCCCGTTACATGTAGGGTACTTGAAAATACTCTTAAACATACAATGTGTGAAATTTATAAAAAAGATAAGAAAGTTTTAGTTAAATATTTTAAAAATTATGTAGGTCATGTTTCCGTTTGTGCTAATATTTGGAGTGATCATCGGCAAAAACATTCATATTTAGGTGTCACATGTCATTATATTGATGAAGCATGGTAGTTGTAAAAATGAATTCTTGTATTTAGAGTTTTTGATGAATCTCATACTGCTAATAATATATATAAAATGATGAAAAATATTTTTGAAGAATATTCTATTGAAAATTTTTACAATTGGATTTGATAATGCTGTAAACAATACTGCCGTCACTCCACAATTATATGAATTATGTAAACCTTATTTTGGTGGTAGATTTTTTCATCAAAGATGTGTTTGCCATGTTTTAAATTTATGTGTACAAACTGGTCTGCAAACATTTCAAAATTATATTAAACCAATTAGAGATGCTCTTTACTATTTATGAAAATATCCTAATACAATGAAACAATGGGCTAGATTTTGTAAATCTCATAAAAAGCATCCAATTAGATTTTTCTTTGATATTCTAACTCGTTGGAACTCCATGATAAATTGATGTGTGAAAGTTATGAATATAAGGATTTATTAGTTCGTTTTATACAATATAATTGTAGCAGTATGAATTGTACAGTCAGCATTGAGATGTTTGTACACGTATTTGTGAATTGTTAAAAGTTTTTAATGAAACTACTAATAATTTATCTGGTATTTATTTCATACTACGCATTTATTTTTTATAGAAGCCCTAAATATTGTTGTTGTACTTTCTGAGTGTGCACAAAATGAATTATTAATTTATTGTGTTAGAGTTATGAAATTAAAATGGTTAGATTATTATAGGGATATTCCTATTATTTATAAAATTGCTTTATGTTTTGACCCTAGGTGTAAATTAAATAATTTATTTGAATATTACACGGTTTATTATCAATATTTAAGGATAAATGATATTGAAATTGTTAGTTTATTTAATAATGTTATGACTTTATTTTATCAATTGTATGAAGAATATTTAGAATACCTTGGTATATATGGTCCATTACTGAACATTAATGTCCAAAATTCAGAAAACGATTCTCTATTTAACATCCCCTCCACATTAAAGAAGTTAAGGTCCAGTATGTTATCAAAATAAACAAAGAAAATACGAATTGTGTCTTTATCAACCTCTACTTCAGAGGTTGATATTTACTTAAACACTGCAGTTGAGTTTGTGAACAATGCCTTCTGTAACACCCCCTGACTCGACCAGCCTGGACCTAATCAATGAGCGCTACCCGTTTTCAAAACTTTCTGACTTAAGCTAAAATAATAACTTTGAAACTATATATTATATTTTGAAAAACGGTCAAATCGAATTTTATAAAAATTTTGTCAGAGTTTCCTCTGTTTTTCTGACTTTTCAAAACCCTGTTTAATAAAATAACAATTTCCACAAACATACACTTCAAAAATCCATATTAAACATTTTGCGCACCCTTCCAATTTTTAGTGCGACTTATCCAATCATTTAAACAAAATAAATAAATAAATACCAATTCAAAAATAATAAAATTACATGCTTTTATACAATATAAACTTTTAAAAAAATATTTACAGACCTTACTTTTTACAAACTTTTACATTTCTTTGTATATGCATGCTTAACATACATATATATATATATATATATATATATATATAAGTATAAAGTAAATAATAATTACTTAAAAATTTCTGAAGTGATGTAACTCTGGTTCTTTTCTCTGCAGGTATCACTTTTCAATCTTTATCTTCTCTGGAATCCTTCTTACCTACACGCGATAAAACTCAACGCGCTAAGCAAATTTTTCTTAGAGGGTGTACACTAAATATATTTACGACAATCCTATAACAACATTTATAAACATGTTTTCACAAAATTAAATATCAAATGCATGTCGAAACATAATATTTAATTAAAATCAAACTAATTATGTTCCATAATCATATAAAAGCAAGTAAAACTCTTTTCCATAATTTCATAATTTTTCCATATACAATCAGTCCTTTTTAATCCAGGCCCTTGGTACACTTAACATAATTTACTGGACTAGAATATGGGCTGTTCGACATTATACACTCGGTGCGTATCCGTCGAACCTAAATCCATATAAGCTCCTAATTTGACATCGGACCCTCAGTGACTATCCGTCGAATGATATCAAATGCATCTATTTTCGACATTGATCACTCGGTGTCTTCTGTCAGAAATGTCTCATATCAACTCCCTACCCTAGAATCGGGCACTCAGTGCCTGCTCAAAATCCATAAGATGGTACATAATAATAATAATAATAATATTAGTGCAGTACTGCTGAAATAACCCAGCTGGTATACCAACCTCCTATATCCATTTTCTATGTTCAAGTATCCTAGGGCCTTTTTAGTTTCCAATTTACAGAATACATATATTCTATTCCAATTTCAAATCATTTTTTTTTCATTCGAAATCATCAAATATAATTTTTAAATGATAGTTTTCAAATCAACAATATATATAGAAACATAATTATTTTCAATATTCCATAAACTTCCATCAATAGAAATTATAAAGTTTCATCAATAACTATATCAGAGTAATCAAAAATCATTTTCAAACATAATTCACAATTCAATTTATTTAAACACACAATAAAAAAAATTCGATTAAATCAATATGTGTGTGTATCTATATATATATATATATATATATATATATATATATATATATATATATATATATATATATATATATATATATATTCATGAAACATAAACTTTCATCAAAATAACTCACAAAAATTATTCGAATATTATTTTCGTAATTAAATACTCAAAACATAAAAGTTTTCAGAAATTAGTGTACACCAACCTGGGCAATTTTCTCAAACCTTTTTCCTTAGATTTTCTGCCTGGAATTCTTCCTTTTCTTCCTTTTCCTTTTATTTTTCCTTCTTCCTTCTTCTTCTTCTTCTTTTTCTTTTTTTTTTTCCTTTCTCTCTCGGCCGAAGCCTTCTTCTCCCTTTTTATTTTTTTTCCTTCTTCCTTCTTCTTCTTCTTCTTCTTCTTCTTCTTCTTCTTTTTTTTCCTTTCTCTCTCGGCCGAAGCCTTCTTCTCCCTTTTTATTTTTTTTCCTTCTTCTTTTCTTCTGTTGCTTTTCCACCGCCTCTTTTCTTTCTCTCTCACTTTTAATCAATTTTTTTTTGTTTGACTTCTCCCTTAAATCTAATTCCACCACTTGGCACCATATAAGTTTTCCAATAATTACCATTTTGCCCTAATTTTTTTAATAATTGCCATTTTGCCTTTTGATTTTTCAAAATCAAAAAGTGACCACCAATATAAATTTAATCACATAAATTTGATCAACAATATTTTAATTTATAAACTAATTCACCGATCACATTCCATCTTAATAATTATTCCAAAAATATTCCACACTTATTCAATTACCAAATTGACTTTACCAATGTTCAATTAGACCCATTATCATCCAAATGCACCATGAAAATAATATTTATAATAGGAGTTAAATCGGTTAAAATCACTATTCGTTTATACACTATATATCGAATATATATATTTTCCACCAATTTAAATCACATACTTAACTTTTGCATGCTTAACAATAATTAATAATAATTCAAGGATATTTATCATATTTAAGAAAAATTAGGAGCGTTACAATTTTTCCCCTCTTAAGAAATTTCGTCCTCGAAATTTACCTCATTCGAATAGTTGTGGATATTGTTGTCTCATCACTTCTTCACTTTCCCAGGTAGCTTATTCCACATTGTGATTTCTCCAAAGAACTTTCACCAGTGGAACTCTTTTATTCCGTAATTTTTTAACTTCTCTGTCTAGGATTTTCACTGGTTCCTTACTTTCTTCCACGGAGATACCTTAAGGAAGACTTTTTCTCCGACTTCATATTCTATGTCTCTCCTTTTCAAATCTGCATAGGATTTCTGTCGATCAGATGCTGCTTTCAATCTCTCCTTGATAATCTTCACTTTCTCTTCAATCTTGTTGTGATCGTATCACCTGAATGGCTAGCCACTCAGGTGATACGATCACAACAAGTCTATATGATGAAATCAGGTCCTACTAACCTGTCTTCACCCAATTCTGCCCAGCACAATGTTGTCCTGCATTTCCTTCCGTACAGTGCTTCATACGAAACCATATCTATGCTCGCCTAATAACTGTTGTTGTAAGCAAATTCAATCAATGGGAGATAATCAACCCCAACTCCCTTTAAAATCAATTACACAACTCCAGAGCATATCTTCTAACACTTGAATTACTCTCTCTGACTGTCCATCTGTCTGCGGATGGAAGGCTGTACTGAAACTTAATCGAGTACCCAAAGCTTCCCGAAATTTCTTCCAGAATCTGAATGTAAACTTTGGGTCTTTGTCTGATATTATCGATGCAGACACTCCATGTAATCGGACTATTTCTTTTATGTACAGTTTTGCTAATCTATCCAGTGAATAGTCAGTCTTGACTGGTAGGAAATGTGCTGACTTAGTCAATCGGTCCACTATCACCCAAATTGCATCATGTTTACTCCGGGTGAGAGGTAACTGTAACATCCCGAATTTCGGATAATTAAGTTCATATATGTGAATATAAATTTTGTAATTGGAAGGGGGTGTCAAAACCGATTGAACGGATTGAACGGTCAAAACCGATGCTTGAAGATTGAAAAACTGAAGCAGAGAGCATCGCGACCTGGTCACCGCGACCACAGGTCGCGATGACTTGCTCGCGGTGAAAAACGCGATTTCTGGCAGTGAGCATCGCGACCAGTCACCGCGACCACAGATCGCGATGAACTGCTCGCGATGAAAATGTCAAAATCTGGCAGTGAGCAACGCAACCACCAGCGCGACCAAGGTACCGCGAGGTGTGCTCGCGATGAAGGCGGTGCAAACGCTCCAGTGAGTACCGCGACCTGGTAGCGCGACCACAGGTCGCGACGACGGTCGCGACAGCCGAAAAATATAAAAAAAAAATTTAGCTTCCGCGAGAAGCCACAAACATCACAGAGGAGAGAAAAGAGAGACAGAGAGCGAGAAAGAAAATAAGAAAAGAAGAAAGAAGAGAAAGAAGAAGAAAGAGAAAGAAGAAGAAGAGGAAGAAGAAGAAGAAAAGAGGAAGGAAAGAGAAAAGGGGAAGAGTAGGAGGAAGAGAAAAGGGAAGAAAAAGGAAAAAGGAAATCGTGGAAACGCGATTTTTCGAAAAGAAACGGTATCCAGGTTGGTGTGCACACGATTTCGAACTTATTTTAATAAAAAAGTTTCGATTTAGTATGTTAAAAATATCTTTATGGATTTTATATATTCGTATTCATTTTGTTTATATATTGTTGAGTGATTGTGCTTATTTTATTATTGTGAAAGGTTGAATAACATTGTGTATTTCGAAAATCCGATTTCCAATTGTTGATTGATTTTCTTATTTAGATTTAAAATAGTTATCGTTAATTTCTGCAACCAAAGAACTGATTTGTTATGATCAATTGTACGGCCCTGATATATGTATAGGGATATTTGGGATATAGGAGATTGACATGTCAATTGGGTGAATTTATAGCAGTACTGCACCGTATTGTCTCTGATCATTGATTACGGATACCATTTCTTCGTGAAATGGGAAACCGACTGTTTATCACGGATACCATTTTCTCGTGAAATGGGAAACCGACTATGAGAATACCTGGATACCATTTCCTCGTGAAATGGGAAACCGACTGTTTATATAGGGATACCATTTCATATGAAATGGGAAACTCGACTGTAAAACCCGTAATTCAGTCCTGTACTCCCTGTTATGTGTATCACGGGCCAGATTTAGAATTTATGGATAGAAAGTGTTATGGAAATAAAGAAATGATATTGAACTGAATTCCATAAAGTTTTGACATATTGTATGTTTATAAAGTTTTAGTATTTGAGAAATGTTTGTTTTATACAAATATTTATATTTCTGAACAATTCTGTTTATAAGTTTTACTGTCTAATTACATTTCTGAATTTCTGATTTACGAGATATTGTTTTAGCTATACTGTTTTATATTATGTTACCTTTTATTTTAAAGTGTACACCCACTAGGCAGTTTTGCTTAACGCGTTAGTTTTGTTTCTAACGCGTAGGTAATAAAGATACCGAGGACGGAAAGGACTGAAGAGGCACCAGCTGCAGAGAAAAGCTCAGAGTCACCGTATCTTTGGGGTAGTTAATTATATAAGTATTTGTGTATAATGTAATTAAATCTGCATGCATATACAGAGAATTTTGTAATTAAATAGTTTATGCTTTCTGTTTTACATTTTTGTTAAAGGATTATAGTTACTGAATTGTTTTATAAACTGTTTGAAAGTCGCACTAAACGGCAGAGTGCGCATTTGAATGGATTGGGATTTGAAGTGTTTTTGTGAATTGTTTGTGATTTGAGTTTTATTTGAAAACAGGTTTTGGGAAATCAGAAAAACAGAGGAAACTCTACCGAAATTTTTGTAAAAATTTTATTTATTGGGCTCACTCGAAAATATATTTTTTTTAAATTACAAATTATACGGTTTTCAGTTTAGAAACAAAAGAAAGAAAGTTTTGAAAACCCGGTAGCGCTCCTTGGGTCGATCCAGTCGGGTCGGGTCAGGGGGTGTTACAGTAACCCTGTGACAAAATCCATAGTGATGCGGTCTTATTTCCATTCAGGTATAAATATTGGTTGTAACAAACCTGATGGAACCTGGTGTTCTGCTTTCACCTGCTGGCATGTCATACATCTATTCACAAAGTCTACCACATCTTTCTTCATACCAGACTACCAGTACTGAGTCTTTAGATCTCTGTACATTTTTGTGCTATCTGGGTGCATCGAGTACGAACTGCTGTATGCTTCTATTAGAATCACCCTTTTCAGTTCATCACCATCTGGAATACAAATCCTGCCTCTGAAGCACATAATACCATCATCTCTAATAGCAAAATCAGCTTCCTTCCCCTCTTGGACTCGTCTGCTGATGGTCAGAAACGTTTCATCCTGTTTCTGCTTTTCAAGTATTTGCTGAATCAGGTTTGGCTTGAGTTGTAATTCAGCTAATATTGCATCATCTGAAGTCAATCTCAAATGAACATTCATAGCTTTCAATGCAAACAAAGATTTCATACTTAAAGCGTCAGCTACTACATTTGCTTTCCCTGGATGATAGTCAATGACACAATCATAATCTTTAATTAGCTACATCCATTTTCTCTGTCTTAAGTTGAGTTCTTTCTGGGTAGGTAGGTATTTGAGACTCCTGTGATATGTGTATATGTAACATTTCTTTCCATATAAGTAATGCCTCTATATTTTCAATGCAAAAACTATGGCTGCAAGTTCCAAATCATGTGTCTGATAATTCTGTTCATGAGTTTTCAACTGTCTAGAAGCATAAGCAACCACATTTCCTTCCTACATCAGTACGCAACCCAAGCCATTATATGAGGCATCACTATAAATCACAAAGTCTTTACCAGATACTGGCTGTACAAGGATTGGAGCTTCAACTAACATCGCCTTCAATCTGTTAAAAGCTGCCTGGCATCTTCCATTCCACTCGAATTTAACATTCTTGTGGAGTAGTTTAGTCAACGGACTTGCTATGGATGGAAATCACTTCACAAACCGTCTATAATAACCGGCCAAGCCTAGGAAACTTCTGATTTCTGCAACATTCTTTGGAGGCTTCCATTCCATTGTTGTTTCAATCTTCTTGGGATTTGCCTTTATGCATTTAGCTGACACTATATGTCCCAGAAAAATAATTTCTTTCAGTCAGAATTCACATTTACTCAACTTGGCATACAGCTTCTTTTCTCTCAATATTTGTAATATCATTCGAAGATGCCGGTCATGTTCTACTGCTAACTGAGAATACACCAGAATATTATTAATGAATATCACCACAAACTGATCCAGATATGGACAGAAAATACGGTTCATCATGTCCATGAAGGCTGCGAGTGCATTCATCAGCCTAAATGACATTACTACAAATTCATAATGTCCGTACTGTGTCCGAAAAGCTATTTTCGGAATATCAGAGTCTTTCACCATCAACTGATGATACCCTGATCTGAGATCTATTTTAAAGAAGACACTGGCTCCTCTCAACTGATCAAATAAATCATCGATCCTAGGCAACAGATACTTATTCTTGATTGTGAGTTTATTCAGTTGCCTGTAATCGATACACAATTTTAACGACCCATCTTTCTTCTTCATAAACAATACAGGTGCTCCCCACGGGCAAACACTAGGTCATATGAACCCCTTGTCTAGCAATTCCTACAGCTGTATTTTCAATTCTTTCAATTCTGCAGGTGTCATTCTGTAAGGAGCAATAAACACTGGAGTGGTACCTGGTATTACATCAATCATAAATTCAACTTCTCTCTCCGGTGGTAAACCAGGAAGTTCTCCCGGAAACACATCCGAAAAATCACATACAGTGGGTATATTCCGAAGACTAGAATCAACCCTCGAATCAACCACTTGTGCCAAATAAGCTTCACATTCTTTTCTCATCAGTTTTCTAGTAGTAGTGGCTGAAATAACATTGAAGAGATAATCCCTTCTTTCGCCCACCATGTCACTTCTGTACCATCTGCTGTTTTAAGTGTCACTCGCTTCAAACTGCAATCAATCACAACCAGGTATCTAGATAACCAATCCATGCCCATAATCACATCAAATTCATGGAATGGTAATTCCATTAAATCACCCGAAAATTCATATCCCTGAATCCTGATAGGACAATCTCTATATACTTTGTTCACGGTCACACTATGGCCTAACGGATTACTGACTACTACTTCATACTCAATAGGTTATGTTTTCAAATTTCCTTTTCTCAGCATAGCATCACAAATATAGGAATGTGTGGATCCTGTATCTATCAATGCAATTATAGTATTATCAAAAATAGAAACCATACCAGCAATCACATCCGGTGCATCCCGATCCTCCTAATCTCTAATGGCATAGGCTTGTGCTGTGGTACGAGTATCCTGTCTACCTGTAGAGTCCGGTACCCCTTTATGACTGCTCTCATCGACCATTGTCTGAGTAGGCCTTCTACCTCTTGAAACAGTGAGAGCTGATCTCTCTACCTGCTGAGTAAAAGCAGTTCTGTTCTTCGGACACTCTTTCTAAAAATGACCATGAGATCCACATTTCAAACATGCTCCAGTTACTTCCCAGCATTTTCCCACATGCCTTCTTCCGCAATGCTCACATGGTGCTGGGACTGGTCCCCTAGCTATACTCCTAGGGGTACTAGCAACTGATGTGGCTGACTGCCCTGGTCTGGCTGTGTATATGGGTTTCTGTGGTTGCATCTAACCACTGATCTGAGGTCCCTTGAATTTCTTACTAGGTGGCTGGGTCGAACTAAACTGTCCCGGACCTCTTCTTTGCTGACTCCTGTCTCTTTTAGCCTGTTCATCTTTCTTGACCCTTTCTATATTTAGGGTTGCTGATACCAGTCGAGTAAAGTCTTCTAACTGCAATGATGTAATCTAGAGGTGTATATAATCATTCAAACCATCATCAAATCTTCGGCATCTGTTTGTCTCCGTGGCCACCATTTCTCTGGCATATTTGTTCAATCTAATAAACTCTCTTTCATACTCAGTAACAGTCATCTGCCTCTATTTCAGATTAATGAATTGTCTCTTCATGTTGTCTATATAAATACGGCCGACATATTTTCTTCTAAATTATCTCTGGAAAAACCCCAAAGTTCTCTCCTCCGGCTGTACAGTCTGCACAATGGAGGTCCACCACTGATAGGCATCCTCCTGTAACAAAGAGACTGCACACTCTAAACTTTCCTCGAGTGTGCAATGTAACTATTGCAGTATTCGTTCTGTTCGCTCAATACTCGACGGCAGATGCATCTTCATCCTTTCCGCCATGAAAATCAGTGAGTCTGTATTTGGCCAATCGCTCTATCGTTGACCTCCGTGGCGCTGCTCTGGCCACATTCTGAAAGAACTCAGCCATCTATTGCATGAATGCTGGCTGACCCTGATCCTCTTGCCCAGCTAGTCTTGGGCTAACTGATTCTCCTGAAGCTCCCCCAACTACACTGGCGGGACTTCCAGGCCTATTTCTATCTCCACCTTCAAAAGGTTCCATACCTTTTATTCCGTTATACTATATAAGACAGAAGATGAATCTGCATATTAGAGTCACATCCTCCTATATTTTCTTTTTATACAATACATGCATATACAAAATATTACTCTTTTGTCCAGAAACGCCTAAACCGCACTCTGATACCACTAAAATGTAACACCCCTTGACCCGATCCGCCTGGATCGAATCAAGGAGCGCTCCCGTTTTCAAAACTTTTCTGACTTAAGCTAAAATAATAACTTTGAAACTATATATTATATTTTGAAAAACGGTTAAATCGAATTTTATAAAAATTTTGCCAGAGTTTCCTCTATTTTTCTGACTTTCCAAAAACCTGTTTAATAAAATAAAAATTTCCACAAACATACACTTCAAAAATCCATATTAAACATTTTGCGCACCCTTTTAATTTTTGATGCGACTTATCCAATCATTTAAACAAAACAAATAAATAAACTACAAATCAAAAATAATAAAATTACATGCTTTTATACAACATAAACTTTTAAAAAAATATTTACAGACCTTACTTTTTACAAACTTTTACATTCCTTTGTATATACATGCTTAACATATATATATATATATATATATATATATATATATATAAGTATAAAGTAACTAATAATTACCTAAAAACTTCTGGAGTGATGTGACTCTGGTTCTTTTCTCTGCAGGTGTCACTCTTTAATCTTTATCTTCTCTGGAATCCTTCTTACCTACGCGCGATAAAACTTAACCCGCTAAGCAAATTTTGCTTAGTGGGTGTACACTAAATATATTTACGACAATCCTATAATAACATTTATAAATATGTTTTCACAAAATTAAATATCAAATGCATGTCGAAACATAATATTTAATTAAAATCAAACGAATTATGTTCCATAATCATATAAAAGGAAGTAAAACTCTTTTCCATAATTTCATAATTTTTCCATATACAATCAGTCCTTTTCAATCCAGACCCTGGTACACTTAACATAATTTACTGGACTGGAATATGAGCTGTTCAACGTTATGCACTCGGTGCCTATCCGTCGAACCTAAATCTATATAAATTCCTAATTCGACATCGGACCCTCAGTGACTACCCGTCGAATGGTATCATATGCATCTATTTCCGACATTGATCACTCGATGTCTTCTGTCGGAAATATCTCATATCAACTCCCTACCCTAGGACCGGACACTTAGTGCCTCCTCAAAATTCATAAGGTGGTACATAATAATAATAATATCGGTGCAGTACTGCTGAAATAACACAGCTGGTATACCAACCTCCTATCCGTTTTCTATGTTCAAGTATCCTAGGGCCTTTTTAGTTTCCAGTTCACAGAATACATATATTCAATTCCAATTTCAAATCATTTTTTTTTCATTCGAAATCATCAAATATAATTTCGAAACGTTAGTTTTCAAATCAACAATACATATATATAAAAACATAATTATGTTCAAGATTCCATAAACTTCCATTAATAGAAATCATAAAGTTTCATCAATAACTGTATCAGAGTAATCAAAAATCATTTTCAAACATAATTCACAATTCAATTTATTTGAACACACGATAAAAAAATATTCGATTAAATCAATATGTGTATATATATATATATATATATATATATATTCATGAAACATAAACTTTCATCAAAATAACTCACAAACATTATTCGAATATTATTTTCGAAATTAAATATTCAAAACATAAAAGTTTCCAGAAATTAGTGTACACCAACCCGGGCAATTTTCTCAAACCTTTTTCCTTAGATTTTCTGTCTGAAATTAGTGTACACCAACCTGGGCAATTTTCTTAAACCTTTTTCCTTAGATTTTCTACCTGGAATTCTTCCTCCTCCTTCTTCTTTTTTCTTCTTTTCTTCTCTTGCTTTTCCACCGCCTCTCTTCTTTCTCTCTCACTTTTATTCAATTTTTTTTTTTTTTTTTACTTCTCTCTTAAATCCAATCCCATCACTTGGCACCATATAAGTTTTCCAATAATTACCATTTTACCCTAATATTTTAATAATTTCCATTTTGCCTTTTGATTTATCAAAATCATAAAGTGACCAGCAATATAAATTTAATCATATAAATTTGATTAATAATCTTTTAATTTACAAACTAATCCACCAATCACATTCCCTCTCAATAATTATTCCAAAAATATTCCACACTTATCCAATTAACAAATTGACTTTACCAATGTTCAATTGGACCCATTATTATCCAAATGCACCATGAAAATAATACTTCTAATGGGAGTTAAATCGGTTAAAATCACTATTCATTTATACACTATATATCGAATATATATACTTTCTACCAATTTAAATCAAATACTTAACTTTTGCATGCTTAATAATTATTATTAATAATTCAAGGATATTTATCATATTTAAGAAAAATTAGGAGCGTTACAACTTCAACCTTCAACATTGGTAGAGAGATCACAAGAGAAATTTTCTAATTTTGACTATCATAGCCAAATAAATTTTTGCAACCCCTGTCTCGACCGTGGTAGTGGAACAAGAATTTGGCACCGGCAGCAACGTTCTCGACGAGAGATGATCGTTGTTGAGTCCAAACTTAATTCAGATCTAGGTATTTGTTGACGATTGGACCAAGGCGCAATACAGGCAACATGAAATGGATCAACCATTCGACGATAACGATGATACCACGGTCACCGAAGAAATAAGTGACAATTGATGATCAGATAAATAAAAGGTAAGTGAACTACATGGGCTTTGATTCCTCCTAGAGGATACGTTGGCAGCTTAATTGAGGTAAAATTAAGTGCTAGCCCAAATTTCTTATTTATTTCTTTAAATTTTATTTTACTTTTATGATATTATTGTAATTTTGTGTAAATTTTTATTGTAGCTTAGGGTTACCTAATTTTAATTTTTTTTAGATTATTTTACTTTTCAATTAATTTTTTAAATTTTAAAAAAAATGAACCAGTTCCGGAACTGGAACCTGTATGGAACCATCGGTTCAAGAAATCGAAGGAGGAACCGAAACTGGTATGGAATCGCCTGTTCCGAACTATAACCTTTTACTCAAGGTTCTGGTTCCAGTTCCCCCCTTTAGGGAACCGGCGGTTCAGGAACCGTGGCCATGACTACTTCTAACTTTGCTCATTGATCGCATGTCAAGTTCATAGTGCTCAGATGTAACACCCCCTGACCCGACCCGGCTGGATCGACCCAGGGAGCGTTACCGGGTTTTCGAAACTTTCTCAATTCAATTTATAATTTCAAACCATTTAAAAATCATATCAATTTGTAATTTAAAAAGACTTTTCTAGTGAGCCCATCAAATAAATTCTTCAAACCATTGGAAAACCACATTATTTATAATTTTAAAACCGTTTTCGAGTGAGCCCATCGAAATACACTCTTTTACAAAAATTTCGGCAGAGTTCCGTTTGTTTTTTGGATTTCCCAAAACCTGTTTTTCCACAACTCAAATCAAATACAAATTCAATAACACTTCAAATATCATTTTCAATCAATTGCGCACTCTGCCGTTTAGTGCGACTTTCCAACAACAGTTTATAAAATAAAACGATTCAGAAGTCAATATTTACAAACATTCTGAAAATGAAAAACAGAAATCATAAACCAATTTAATTACAAAACAGAATTTTACAAAACGTTTACAAATCTCTGTATATACATGCATATCAATCACAATACACGTCAACATAAATATCTACCCCAGCAATGCAACTTTACTCCTCTGTCTACAGGAAACTCCTCTTCAATCTTTTGCCTCTTCAGTATCCCTGGTACCTACGCGTTAGAAACAAAACTAACGCGCTAAGTATATAGCTTAATGGGTGTACACTAAACTCAATTATAAAAAATCATAAATAACCTTTAATAAGAAACAAATCACAATATATATATATATATTTCAATTCTAATCATTTACAAATCAATTTCACTTCAAAATCAAAGCATAAAACAGTTTTAATCACTTTAATTTCAACAATAAGATCAACATATAAAATCGATCAATAAAGTTATTCAATTCACTTCTTAATTCACTTCAATCTGGCCCGCTAGAATACTCAACATACTAGGACTGGAATATGGGTCAAACTCCCACCCTAGGACAAATCCTAAGAGTGGTACGTATCTCTCTACTCTAGGACCGAGGGTACGGAACCTAGAGAGGTACATAACTCCCTATCCCAGGAACGAATCCCTAGGAAGGTACGTGTCTCCCAACCTTAGGACGAATCCGTGAGGAGGTACGTGTCTCCCTGCCCCTGGACGAATCCATGAGGAGGTACATAATAATCATCAATAGCATATCCATATCGGTGCAGTACTGCTCACTGAACCCAGCTGGTATACCAACCTCCTATATCCATTTCTATGTCTAAGTATCCTAGGGCCGTTTCCGATAAACTATTTTTCAAATATTCACAATAAGTTACAAATCAATAGATACTCAATAAATATACAATTCACACAATACTCTTCAAGAAAAATAAATAATAGTCATACAAACGTCTAAATCAAGTATTTTTAACGAAATCGTAATAATCGAAATACGATCAAAATGCGATCTATCATAAAATCATTCCAAGAACAACAATAGAGATATAAAATCAATAGGTTATTTAAATAAAGTGCGTATTCAGACTAAAAATATAAAATACGTTTTGTAAAGAGTTCGAAAACGGATGTACACCAACCTGGATACCGTTTTTCTTTCGACAAATCGCGTTTCTACGATTTTCTTTTCCTTTTCTTTTCCCTTTCTCTTTCACCTTTTCTTTCCTTCTTCCTCTCTTCTTCTTCTTCTTCCTCTTCTTCTTTTTTTCTTCTTCTTTCTTTCTTCTTCTTTCTTTCTCTCGGTCTCTCCTCTCTCTTTTCTCTTTTCTGTTTTCTGTGGCTTCTGCGAGAAGCCAAATTTTTTTTTATATTTTTCGGTCGTCGCGACCTATGGTCGCGCCACCAGGTCGCGGTACTCACTGGAGCGTTTCCACCGCCTTCATCGCGAGCACACCTCGCGGTACCATGGTCGCGCTGGTGATCGCGTTGCTCACTGCCAGAATTTGACATTTTCATTGCGAGCAGTTCATCGCGACCTGTGGTCGCAGTGACTGGTCGCGATGCTCACTGCCAAAAATTATCCCCTCCAATCACAAAATTTATATTCACATATATAAAATTAATTATCCGAAATCCGGGATGTTACATCAGAGGTCATTCTCGCAGGTCAAATTCATAGTGCTCGGAAGTCACCCTCGCAGGTCAAGTTCATAATACTTGATGATCACCCACCGACGGCAATAAAAACAGTGCATCAACAATTCTTATTAATTTTTTTAAAAAAAAATGTAGGTACTATCTAACTTAATCGATAAAATCTCTTCTTTTTTACCTTTTTGAAAAGATTATTGAACATATTATCCTGTAGCATCCTCCAGAACTAACATCTCCCACGCACCCAATAGGAATCAGAAGCAGAACACTTAAATATGATAGAGATTAAAATCAGTCTCTTGTTTTGTGCAAGAGATCTTCAGTTTAGGAGGTTTTCAAAAATCTACTTGAGTTATTTTATTTTATTTTTTTTGAGAAAAAAATTCTACTTGAGTTTTGATCCTTTTTCTTAAATTTAAAAAAAAAAAAAAGACCTTTCTTTTTCAAATTTAGATGAAACTTAAGAGATATTTAAATTTTTAACTAAATTTTAAAACTATAAAATACTTTTAATATATATATATAATAAGGGATTTTTCAACTAAATTTAAAAGGTTATAGGGATTTTTATGAAAAAAAAGGTCAAACCTTAGAGGTTTTTTGTAATTCTTCCTAAAAGTTTTAAAAAAGTTTATTTTCATTACCACAAGAAAGAGTAATTTGTTAATTAAAACCTAAAATTACCACAGTATGAAATTGGTCTAAAGGTAAGCTTATCCACCAACATTAATGAGATTATAACTTCGAGTCATGTTTATATTTCTACAGCCCTCAAATTGAAATAGTTCTATAAAACCACCTGAAATTCTTGTATGATATTAAATTTATTACTGCAAAATAAATAAATAAAAAAGAGTTGAAAAATTTATTGATCAATTATATATTCTTAATTGATCGAAATAATAACAACCTTGGTTTAAAACGAATCTAAATTTTAGGAATCAAATCAACAAACGAACCTAAAACAAAAAGATAGAATATTTTTGTTGCCCTTTTGAGAAGGAAGAATGTGCTTTAAAAAGTAAGTAGTGACCATCTACTCGGACCCAAAAAATATTGTGATTCTTCTTTGGATAGGTCCATGTCTCCATGATAGGCCTTGTAGGCTTTGTAGCTTTTAAAAGGCAAATTTGTTGGCAGCCCATTAACCTTTTCACTAGATCTTTTTCATCACTCCCTTGAATTTGGATCTTTCCTCCTATTATTTTGCATCCAAAGATTATTATTACTTGGGGAGGGGAATTTGATCTTAGAACCTCAATTTAATTGAAATATCTGGTTATCATCGGACGTTCGGACGCTCGTATCAAGAGCGAAACATCATCCTTTGTACTGATCGATCGATCGAACGTACGGATTTGATACTCCAGAGATTCAATACATCTAATACCACATCAAGCCATCTGCCTACAAACTGCAACAGGTTCAATTAGGCAAATTTGTAATCGACTTTCTTCAAAAAGAATGTTTTTTTTTCTAGTTATATAAAACATATGCCGTTAAGAATAAAAGCCGACCTTAGCTCAGTTGGTAGAGCGGAGGACTGTAGTGGGTTATCCAACAGCATATCCTTAGGTCGCTGGTTCGAATCCGGCAGGTCGGATTAATTTTTGTTTATTTTAACACATCAAACAGCGACATTACAAAAAAAAAAGAGCCGTTGGTTGCCGAGATATCGTAATGGGTGTGTGCCTGTCTTGAGGTTTTTTTGGTTGATAAAAATATTAATAAGGATATAATGAAAGGGTCCGTGACTGCTGAGCTCTGACACATCCACTACCGTCCCACGCTATCTCGTATTTAAAGCTCTGACACAACTCCGCTGTCACCAGGTCCCGTCTTTTAATATTGTCTACACACACTCTGTATTTATGTCAAAAAATTCGCTTTTCCTCACCCCACCCTGCTTTCTTTTTCTTCATTTCACTGTCTATTCTTTTCCATTTTACTTTAATTTACTTTCCTTTTTCCTTAAAATGTCCATAGATTGCCCTAATTACTTCGTGCACCATTACCATCAAAACTGACTTCTAAAAAAATCAAAAGTGGAATAACCCCACTTTTAAATTCTATATATATAAAATTAAATAATATTTTTTAAATATGACGTATGACACATATTGGGCTAGGAGTTTCTTGAAACTTACTGTAATTAAATATAAGATGGTGTCCGCGGATTGTTTGGAGATTTCATCTCAGTTATTTGACTAAATTTTCAATATATATATATAATGATTAATTTTAATAGTTTTTAATAAACTCCTGACACATAAAAAAATCTTTTATGCACGGAACAATTGATATCATACAGTATAAATCAATCAAATTTTTTTTTTCTTACCATGTGACATGATATTAAAGTGCATTGAAAATTTTCTTCATATAGTAATAGTATTTACTAAAATAAAAAGAATAGTCTAAGTTTGAAATTTATCAAAAACTCTTCTTTTTAAGTCTTTGAATATTTTTTCCAAGTTGCATTACATAATTCAATGTAGATAACTACATAATTGTCAAGACTCAAGAGACTCGGTCAATGAGAATTTACACAATAAAGTTTCTTATTATGTATTTTACAAAATTAAAGAATTCAAAAAAAAAAAAAAAAAGTATATGTGCAGTATATTAAATTCCAAGGCCCTTCGTAAATCGTGACAGCATGGGCCAAACTGTATATGTACTTACTAACCATTTGTTTATTTTTTTATCGAAAAAATTCTCTCCCACACTCCTCCAATCAAAGCGTGCCACCTCAGCAGGAATTCACGTGTCTATCCAAAATTGTCCGAAAATCTAATCCTCCGATCTAGGTTGTCCCACCCAAGCACCGTAAAAAATCAGCTGTCCTCCACTGTTGTCCACTGAGGCGCATCCACGTTGGCCAAAAAGCATCTTAGCTGGCAACTACAAAGCGGAATATGGAAGTCTCACGTGTCGACGTCTGATTCGCTTTGAAGCCTTGACCTCATGTGGGACCTGTCTAGCTTCTCCGACAGAGCACTTAGGACATGCCACGTGGCGTCCCCTTGTTGGGCCTGATCATTGAAGAGTAGGGCCCGCCTAACACTCGGGTCCCACAAGTTTCTCTGTACGCTAGTCAAATTGGTAGCGGCCACGTGTTCGAGAATCATTCCCAACTTTGACACGTCCTTTTCAGCCACCGTCAGCGATATATCTGGCCAGTTAACGGCGTTAGAGAAAGGCAACCGGATGCCATCGGCGATTATTACCGGCACACATCCTAACGCAACCGATTCAACCAGCCTTGGACTCCATGGAGCCCATCCAAGCGGACACAAACAAAACACCGACCGTACAATCTCTGACTGGTAACCGGCAAACCTGTGCCTTTGGAGATAAAACCTCCGGTCACCGTTATATCTTCTCCAAATGTCCGTTCTCACCTTCCTGACAACAAGTAAGCCCAGGGCAAAAACGTAAATATTACAACCTTTGAAAAAAAAGTATCAAATACCATGATTACAAGTTTGATTAGTAAGATTGCAGAACTAAGAAGTTAGATAATAAATAATTACTTGCTGTAGAATCGTCCACTGACGTTTTTAGGGTGCATTTCCATTTTACCCCTAAAAAACACCCAAATGTCACGTTTTCCGGTCACCGGAGATTTTTCCAGAGTCTTCCGTACACTTTCCGGTGAAATGTATGGTGGAATTACCACATTTTCAACGTCTTGACAGGGATGGTTGTATTTGACACCAAAAGTTTGCAAGATAATAGATTTCTTCAAAAAATCAGGTATCCCATCAGCAACAGCCCTGTTTTCCTAAAAAGTAAAACCAACACAAAACAATCAAAATAGAAAAACTTTATATTTATTTGAATTAAAAATTAAATTGACAAAAAACGCTATCGATTATTTTTTTACCATGGCGTGGAAGCAAGCACCGTAATCGTGGGAGGCGACAAACACGTGATCAGAGCCCCGGCTCCGGTTCCAAAACGGGTACTCGGATGAGATGAGGTTGATAGCGGAGGATATGAGAGAACGAGCGTGTCCAATGGCAGGGAAGCCGTTAACGGTGCTAAAGTTGCAGGACACATAAACGGGTACGAAGAAGAAGTCCGCCTCATACGGGTCAAATGTCCGTACATCGCTGTTCAAAAGCGCTTTGTGAATCGCAACCTCCGCAGCAAACAAGTGGTTGCTGCACCGCTCGTTTGATAGCCAGTCCGTGTTGTATATTGAAGGCAAGGCATATACGTATATCTTCAAATCCCGTAACGACCCTGTAAAAATAATCAAATACAAAAAAAAGTTTATAAAGATGGGATTTTTGAGCAAAAAAACATTAAACAAAAATTATAATCTCCAGGACCTTTGTTGTTGCTCGTGGGTTGATGTAGAAATGTTGTGTTGACGGACTCGATGAGAGCACGATTGGATTTGGAGTTAGCGAAACGGGTCTTGGACAGAGGGATGGGTTTGTGGCTGATGAAGTAGGAGCTGAAGAAATAGAGAGTCAGAGAGAACCAGAGGACCCATTTGTAATATTTGAAGCACAAGTTCTTGTCTTGTTGTCTTCCATTTTTGTGTAGCAACCTCATTCTGACATAGAACCCACGCCTCCTGGTGGGTCTTTTGAGCTCCTCCATCTCATTTAAAAAAAATTAATAAAAAACCCCACAAACAATGAACAGAAGATGAAAGGTGAGATGGGGCTTTCAGTTTCTGGTTTGTGGAAGAATTGAAGATGAAGAATCAGTGATGGAAGAAGAAGATATGTGTTTGTTGGTATTTCGTTTTAATTTGCATAAAAAATTAAAAAAATAAAAAGAGTGGCAGCTTTCTGTCAACTTTGTTGATATTAATTCCTCTCCTTAATGGGGTTTGGTTAAGTTCTGGTGCTTCTATTACAGTAAAGAAATAATAATTATAAAGAAAATAGAAATAATTTTCAAAGAGAGAGGGACAGATTGATGGAAGCAGAGAGACACATAGAGGTCAGATGGTGATGGAACAGAATGGAACTCGCCGATGGTCTCGGGTTCCTATTTTCTACGCTTAGATTCTGCGAATGTGAATGACAGAAATGCCCTTGGCGTTTTCCTAACTGTTGACTGTTGATTATACATTTTGGTAAAAATAGATTGTCTGTTCGTATTGTGGTGTTGTATTAACCGATAAGCTCTATCTTAAACATTGGAATTAATCAAACCTGACATCATATGATCAACAACTGTGTTGGATCTCGTTGATGAAGTTTTAATTTTTGTTTTTGTTTGGTAACATTTTGCTAAATGAGGTATACCGTATACAGCTTATGGATTTAACGTGGTTCAGACTGTTGATTTTGAGTTCGAATCCTACTCTTTAAATTAAAAAATAAGTTATAAATTTGATCAACGGTTGAAATGATTTGAGGTGATAAGCACACAACAACAGCAGTAGCATTGAATTGTAGGAGGCAAAATTGGTATCATATTAACTGTGTTCTTTAATTATGGATGTTATAGACAGCTGTATTTTTTCGTTTCTTGGAAACATGGAGGCGGAGAATTCTATAGCAAAAGCTTTCCAAAAAAGTACTACTTTTGAGAGAGAAAAATAATTGGTGATGGATATGTAATATTGTATTTATTCATGTATTATTCTAATCTTTTTGCTCAATTCGTGTGTATTTTTCCCTTCACGCGGTGTCGGATTTTAAAATAAAATAATAAAAGTTCAAATAGTGAAATGGTGACTTAAACCCATATAGGGTTTGGGTAAATAAAATAAATTTTATATGCACTTTGATATTTTTAAATAATAAAATTTTGGTTTTGTTGATACATGAATAGAAAATGTGCCGAATATTAGTAATAGATATTGATTATGTATGTATTGAACTGATTTTATGAATAAGGTATTGAGATTTCTAATGATAAGGAAAAAAATTAGGAAGCTTTACTCTTAAAAGTGAACGTAAAATGAAAGTGCATTAAATAAAATTAACTTTTACTTTGTAGAAAGTATGAGAATTTGGAGAGTAAAATTATTACATGTGGAACCTATAAACAATACACACGGTGGAAATTAATTTGTCTACGAACATAATCCATTTATCTGTTTTTGTTAGATTTCTGTGACATTTTTACACCTTTTTAATCCAAATAATTTTCAGTTTCTCCTAATTAATTAAACAATTTTTTTCTTTCTTATTCAATTTAATTTTTTATTTAAAAAAAAAGAGAGAGAGAAAGAGAGTAAAAAATAAAGAAGAAGTATTAGATGCATAAATGACCAATGAACATTGATGCTTTAATTAAGTAATTAATTTGTTAATCTTACGCAACCCATAAAGTAATATTTAATACCCTTTATTTAGTATTATGAATTTACAAGATTGAGTTTGATAAGTAAGGAAGTGGAATTGGTCCACCATGGCACCATCTCCACTTCCACTTGGCAGAGAATATAGATTCTTGATTTGACTTTTTAAAAGCTATTTAAATATCATTAAAAATTGAAGTCTCTATAGCTAAATGGTCCATGCAAATACCACCGTCCGTCTAATATAGATTGATTATAAATATATTTATTTAATCTAATAATATTTTAAATTTATATAGCTATCCTCCTTTTTAATATGTTAAAAAATCTATATATGTCATTGCAAGCTATGAAGTTTCTGGTACTTTCAAATTCCGATACGTAGTCTAAATCAAAATTATGACCAAAGTGGCTACTTTTGCTGCTCCATTGAGATTTTTCCAGGAGAGGAGTTGAACATTGATTGTCTTGAAGAGTTTCGTGCACGGCAAGGGGTTTGTGCCCTTTAGCCTCTCACCAATCACTGCCTTAATTGTTTTTCAACTCTAACCGATCGAAATCAATTAGAAAATTGTGTATACGCGGCCTAATATCTATTTACATAATTATGAGGTAATAGTATATAAGTATATAAGTAAATTATATTAAAAGTATATAAGTATTAGGGTTAAATTATAATTTTACATAATAGTATATAAGTAAATTATATTTTTTAAAGTATATAAATTTTAAATAAACATGTTAAACGGGTTTATCCGTGTAATCTTTTTAAACAAATAGGTTATATCGGGTTGGACATAAATGAGTTTATCGTGTTGGGTTGAGTCCAACCCGACCAGCTATTTTGTTAGTCATATTTAAACCGCCAACACTAAAATGAGATGAGAGGGTGTATGAATCACTTAAATTATAAATGAATGTGTATATTTATCATAATAAGTATGTAGGGGTTGATTTCGCTTAAGTTGCTACCCATATTCAAATTTATATTCCTTTATCATTCCACCTAATATAACGGTTTTGGTGTTTTTTTTTTATAAAAAACAAATTAATATCTAGTATTTTATTGAGCAAGTGTACCAACTAAACATGATGTATGAAACTCTTAATAAATTAATTTTCACATAATAATACACATAAAATGCATTAATTTTAGTCCCAATATTCCACATCAAGAAAGCTTTAATAGCAATCCTTATCTACAATATTGTGGCATTTTTTTGCAGCTCGAATATTCTAGATAAAAAAAATATGGATGTGATTTAGAGAAATTTTTTAATAAAAATTGGTGAGGAGTACTTATCATGATCCAACTTGCTTGCGTACACCACAAAATTGTATTGAAGTGAGTGGTTTGGAGGTTATAATCATGATCAATTTATTTTTTTTGAATTAGTGGCACACGTGCGAGTTTAACTAAGAGGTACCAATAGTCATTTGATTTCGTGGTACGACTTCAAGCTTTATCAAACCATTAAAATTATAACCATAATTTATATATATATATATATATATATATATATATATATATTATCTCACTATTACACATAAAATCATAATTAATATGAGTAGATTTATTTTGTATTGGTAGTAGATAGCTTATCATATTGAAAGTAGACGGCTTTCGTTATGAAAATAAATATTCGGATCGTACTAGTTACGATAATAATAAGTTTAGATTTTAGTAATCCTCAAACCTGTAAAATTTCAATTTTTTTTTTTTAAAAAAAAAAACCACTAAGAGGGAAGTTGGTGGAGTTCTTAGTAAGGCGCGTGTAACGTGTGGGCACTTTTGTTTTTTTTTTTTCTTCTTCTTTTTGACATTGGGACCCAAAATTTTTTTTAGTGCTTTCTTAGGAAGAAATCTTCAAGTTGCTTTCATGGGGGATTTTGGCTAGCTAGGTATCGTTGTCTCATTCTCTTGGTGTCGAAGCAATTGCCATTTTATTTTTATTTTTTTAATTTTAATTTCTTTACCAACTTTTTCTTTCAATTCAATTCAATTAATTATTAATCAATTTGAATGACTTTGTTTGTAAGATTAATCTATAGAAAAATTGATATCCGCATGAGGCAATCGAAATTATAATATTAATGAGATTTGATTTTAGAAATTATTACGTGAAAGTTTAACAATTAAATTAGTTGGTATCTACTTGATTCGATAAATTAAATTGTGTCTTTCTCGTAAAAGTTACAAGGGTTGCAACAAGATTTAATTTGTCTAAGATTAATTTAGATTAGATTCAATGTAGACTTAATTGAATTACAAGACCTGAAAAACAAAAAACTTACATTAGATTGAGTTTTAACCAAATTTATTGATGACAAGATAAAGTTGCCTTAATATTAGTGGTATGTCTCTCACACCCACTTCAATGAAGTCATAAATTTAAGTGTTGTATTCTTCCTTAAATTAAAGTTACTTAACAAGATTAATCATAAATACATATATACTTCCACCTAACGAGAAGCAAACTCACAATACATGCTGATAAATGTGTATGGTGGAACTTAAAGCCCCCACTTCTAACGTGGATTTGATAGGTACACACCATCTGATCTATGACCGAGTATTCACAATGTGATGAATTATTAAGAATAGAATTTCATTGCTTCACAAACCTTATCCCAATGCTAACCATAAATGAGGATTTCCAGCATATTGATTGGTTGCTACATATGTTAATTTGACAATACTAATAAATGTTAGGGTTAATTGTACAAATATTTTCTTAATTTAGGTGAAATTGCACAAATATTCAATTTTTCCTTTAGTTACACGATTATCCTCTTGACTAGCATTGATTATCGGTAGATTAACTATTGACTTAATAAACTAAGGGTTAAAATATCATTTTGCACAACAATATAATTAAAATATTAGAAAATTAAAAAAAACAATTCCAAATATTTCAATAACTATAAACTCAACCTAAAAAAATTATAAAAAGGTACCTAAAATTATTATTTTTATTTTTTAGAAAAAGGAGCAGACCTTCATCTTTTTTTTTTCTAAAAATTTTAAAAAATTTGTGTGCTATATATAAAAAAATTTGGGTGCATTTTAAGATTTAGAAAAAAATTTGGGGTGAAATTTTTTATTTTTTAAATTTTATACCATATCAACCCTATATTATAATGAAGATAGTTTTGATTTTTTGCACCATGATATTAGTCAACAGTTAGTCAATACTAGCGACAAAGTTGTTTGTATAATTAAAAATAATTTGAATATGCTTACAATCTTATCAAAATTCAGAGGTATTTGTACAATTAACCCTAAATATTGATCGTAAACCCTCGTATACCCACAACAAACAAACATCTAATGACCCAACAAAAATTTAATGCTGATAAGCAAAAAAAGAAAACTTACGATAGTTTTGAAATTTGTCGAAAACCTTTTCTTAATTTTCTTATATTTTAGATTTCGTTTAAAGTTTTCATCAAAATTTTACATCCACTCTAGCCTGAAGGGATTACTCCATTTCAATTTCTCGTACATATCTGATTCATGGCATTACGAAAAGATCTCAAATGGTTTGTGCATTACTTTCCATTTGCAACAGTGATAGAGGTTCGAGTTTTATCTTTGTTAATAAACTCATAAAGTATAGGAAGATCTCTCCCTTATAGTGGGAGAGTTGCTTTTCACGATATACTTATAGTGATTGATCTCGTAAGATCATAATCATATGATAGAGATTCCTAATGAAAATCTATACGTACTAGCAAAGTAAAAGGCCATGAAAATTAAATTTAAACCAACTAAATTACATGTATTTTAACCAAATATCATAGAAAATTCCTATAATTCTATCATAAAATAAAACTACTTACTTACATCATCATGATAAAGATTAAAGAGTATAAAATTCAAAGCTGACAACAGAAATTTGCCTTCAATTATGCTTGTTGATTGTTATGTTGTGTGTCATGTTCAAGAAGACAATGGTGATTCACATGGGTTGTAATTAAAGTCTGAAAAAAATTAATTAAAATGCGTGATACTACTTAGGAGGCAGGAGTTCACAGGTTTTTTGGCTGTTGCATTTAGTTTCAAACTCTGGCCAATAAAGCAAGCACATTCGCATTCACTTCCAAACTGAAAAACTCATTAGAAATTTGAAATCCAAGTCCTGAAATCATTGTTTTTCTATGGTCCCACTACACTATCTCTCTTATTACCTTGGCCAAAAGCAAGTAAATCAAACCCTAAAATTCCATCATTGATTGTTTGATTTCTGATAAGGCCTATCAAAAGCCATGTTGAACTGTGGTCTCATCATGGTTGTAATTATATATTTATGGGGCTTTTCTGTGCAACTACAAACCCTTTTTTGCAGACTTTAAGTTAGTAAAAGTTTTCAATTCCGTCACATCTACTAATAATTTAAATGGTTAGTACTCCTTATTCATCTCAATGGTGAGGGTTCAAGTCTCACCATAAGTATTTATTAGCATGCGTTTAATGATTTATCTCGATCAATCCCGACAGACTTGCTATTAATCTTATAATTGTACATTTTAAAAAAAAAGTTTTTCAAACCTCTTTTATATCAAATTTAGAGCGGAATATAACGTCAGAAGTTGAAATATGATTACATTTCACGTCGTAAACAAGTGAAAGTTGTAGTTGTCATTTTCTTATTGTTACCGATGATACCAAACGATTTGCTACTAGTAAAATTGTAAGATAAAAAGTACGAGATACGATAACCGAAAACCTGCCGTTTATCTAAAGAAAACACTGCCTAACATATCTATGTAGGGTATCTAATTGGAGTTGTATTATTGGTGCATTATTTGAAACAAAATGGAGCCTATATAGAAAACAACAAACTGTGACAGCTCAAATTTACAACACATATGATAAAATGGTGGTTGTTGTTGTTCTGTCGAGAGTCATAGGCTGTCTGTCTTGTTCTTGTAATTCAAGTTTCCTGTGATTTCTTTGGTTAATGTTTTCTTAGGAAAAACAAACAAGGTAGGATCCACATTCTCTGGACTTTTCTGTTTCTTTGTTTCTATTTTTTTTTTTTTTTCACTTCAATTATTGCTTGAAAATAAACATCATTAAGGAAGAAGACACAGCCACTTGAAACATAATTAATTTGCTCTCAAGTATATTTTCAATCTATATTGAGCTATATTATTATTATAAATTGAAAGGGTTTCTTTGACTGAGATGCATGGGTTGTCCGAGATCTCATATAATATTATAAAATATAATATAAATTTATCTTAAAATTTGTTAGAAACTTCTTGTTGGCTTTGTGGCAGATCAATAATCACTATACGAACTATATACGTATAAAATAAATAGATTAATGTTAATTATATTTTAAAAGCTTATGACAATCACGATCTTTGAACTCCTATATATATTTTTTATTCTATAAAAATTTTCTTAAAAAAAAGGTTATCGACGAGAAAATAAACTCTAACGAAACTATATGAAAATTATCTTGAACATAATGTTAACATAATGACATTGATGGACTACATGAATTTGGGTCACTTGATTATTTTTCCTTTAGTCAAATTAAGAAGCATGGACCAGTTACGGGCAACAACCCTATTTATAATGGATTCATATCCTCTCATATGCTGATATTTGTCACAACCTCAATAGATCTGGTGACATTTATAGTCAATGAATCCATCAATTTAAAAGCTCTTTCAGATAAACTTTGGGACCATTGGAATTGACATAACAAAAAAGGGGTAGAACATGGAGGTCCAAGTGAACTATATAATAGAAACCCTTATAACTGCAAAATGCCCCCAATCTTCAACCATAAAAAAATTCTTACAATAGTTTCCCCAATTATAAACCTGTCTTGAAGTGGGGATGTTTTGTTCTGCCATAGAATTTATGGAAGCACTGAAAATAAAAAAAAAAGGGTGGATTTAGATTGGGTTGGTTGGGTTGAGGTTCCAAATTTAAAAGAGAAATGATTCAAATACGTTTTATCGTATACGCTCTAGTCATTTATATTATATCATGTGACGTAAGTTTTTCATATTATTAATTATTTATACCAAATAATGTGATTAAAGTAGGTATGACGTATACGCAACCGTACCGAAGCATTTCTACGTACGAAGACCTAAAAACCTGAAAGGCTGAGACATTTTTTGGGGCACTGACTGAACCTACTGCTTTCAAGAGTGAGCTGTCCAGGCACATGCAAAATTCCTAATGTGTTTGTGTGTGTCTGTGCTAGATAGAGAGAAAGCATGCGCTCAATTATTGGTTAAAAGAATTATACAAGCTGCCCTTTGTTGGAGGGGATCAGGGGACAAAAATATAAGCATATTTCAATGTCTCCATTAGGGGTGGACACGGATCGAATCAGTACGATTTTGGGTAAAATCGAATCGACTCGAAATTTATATGATTTTTAAAAAATTAAAACTGAACCGAACCGAACCAAACCAAAATAATACGGTTCGATTCGATTCGGTTCAATACAGTTTTGGGCGTATTAGGCCTTTTTTATGTTTTTAAATTGTAATAGATTGTAAAAGGTTTTACTACTAAATTTTAATAGGTTTAATAGGCCTTTTTCATGTTTGTTTTAGTACTAAATTTTAAGTTTTCAGAATTCAACCTGCTCATAAAACAGAAAAATAAAAGTCGCTGGGAATTTAACAAAAAAAATTTACTAAATTTTTTAAATTCATCAAACAGCATAAACTCAAAACAGATAAAAATCATTATTCCGTTCAGTGAGCTGATTGTGATTGTGGAAACATAAGATAAAGAACAGAAAAATCAACCATAATTTCAGTGCAGCAGTAACGATGATATGCTTTAATGTTTTACGAAAAATTCTAATAGGAATAGCCACATCAATGTCTTGTACACAGATCCAAAGCCTCCTTCACCTATTCAATGTCTTGTACTTATGGGTTGCAGTTTCTAAATATTCTAGAGAAAATGGCCGTATAGTTATTGACCTCACAGCATCGTCTATACTGGGTATAGAGAACACCACATCTGCATTTTCAAGAGACTTGTGTTGAGAAAGCTACTCAAATCAAACTAGGCAATAAATAAATAATTGAACTAACTGAAACATCAAACTGGACAGTGACCCTAGACCTTTTTTGGAACAAATATAAGCTTGACTAGACACCCACTTATACAATGGTCCTTGACTCCTTGTGCACCAACTCAAAAGAAATATTTTCTTGTTTCTGGCTGCACAAAGTTAACATCTTTTATGTATTTTTGTAATCTCAACAGACATGTAACAGTTTGTATCATCGTTCTCATCTGCAATCATGCTCTCATCATATAAACTACCCTCGCTCCGTTCCTCCCTCCCTCACACACACACACATATTTAACAATAAACCCAAGTATGTGAACAAATAACAATAACTTATATAACATCTTAATCAAAATGCCCAAACTTAAGCACACTGATGCGGGGATTACATTACATATTTAACTTTATAAAGAAACCATGTAAAACACACACATTGTTGGGGGCTGGCACTATATATGTAGAATAAATCCTCGTCCGTGTACAAAAATCTCTATCGTTCCTCTCATCTTTTAATTTTTTATATTTTTTATTTAATGAATATTTATAATTGTATATATTATTTGAGGATATTTTTATCTTTTTAACAATTAAATATGATCAACCGTTTAATTGGATGAAGTTTAACTAACGTTAGGAAAGTCTTTGCCAATAAATCCAAACTGCACCGAATGTAAGTTTTATCGAGAAGTTTCCTCGCCCGAGATAGTGTTTGTACTCGCGACAGTATAGGCAGAGAATTGAAAATCACGAACTCGTCTATCTTCCAAAACGTCTTGGTATTAGTAGGTCAAGAAAGAGACAGGGCAAAACGCAGCGTATAGCTAATTATCATGGTCCAATTGGAATACAATTGGCTGAATTTAAGAAATTTGAGATTGATTGGGATTCTGCTAGTTGATTGAATCAAATCCCTTTATTTTGAGGATTCCTCCTTTGATTGGGGCTTCGAGCTGATAGTTGCGTGGACTGTTAGTACGCGATTTGTGCGCAAGCTTTTGATGAGAAGTATATGATTCAAGTTTCTTTGAGGTGATAGCTCGCGTAGAGCTTTCTCCTTTACGCATGTTGGAGCGGGGCCCATCTGCAGTACTATGATTCTTTAGCTTCCTTCGTTTGTTGGGCTTGTTGGGCCTTACTGATTGATTCTGACTTGTATGGACCTTGTTGGTTTCTCATCAGCATTGCACCTATGTGGGCCTAATAGAATTTGGCGCATAACAAGTAACAAACCTACGTTGCAAGAAATTCACATTCCCTTTTACTAAAGCTGAAAATTATGACAGGTTCATATTGACGCTGAATGATCATTTTCACCATCTTGAAGATGTCACTTTCTTCACCAACTTTACCTGCCACCAAACCTTTCTGCCGCTTCCCATTCTCTGCCACGAAATTCTCCCTTTTCATCCACTACCAAGTATAGACCATGACCTCCAGTAGGGAAAATGTAGTGCTGAAGGGGTGTTGGTCGATTATCAGTATAAACAATGTGACATGGTTGCTTGTGAATCTGCAATAAAACCGTCAATATGAGCAAGCATAGTTTTATTTTCCTTTTTTTGCTTGTGAACCTCAACTGTACGAGGAAATTACTAAATCAATAAAATTTATTTTGATCCTACTGTTTGCTCTGTCAAATGGGAAAAACTGAGCATTCAATAGCTGCACATAGATGATCTAAATTGATTAATTCCAATTGCCTTCACATCACACGTTTTCAATATATTTCTACTTGCTCTAAATTATATAGGGTGTAAGTACCATTTTCAATGAATTTTCACATCTACGAATATCCAAATTGTGACTGTAATAAACAAATTCAGGAAAAATCTCTCACCTTCGCAACCCAATCGGCAAATTCCTTAGCATTAGGCACAGTTGCTGAGAGGAAAACAAATCGAGAGTTCTTAGGAGCCATAACAATACTCTCCTCCCATACCACACCTCTTTCACGTTCACGCATGTAATGTACCTCATCAAAATGACCCAAGCCACCTCTCGTGTAACCTCCGAACCTTTGTACTGCATACTACGCCAGATTTCCGTAGTCATCACCTGAAATTAAACTATATATAAGCATTCCATAAATCAAATCGTTTAAATGCCCAAAAACCAACATCCAGCAAGCCAACCTACCAAACAAGAAGCATTAGGGTCGATAGTCACATCCTCCGTCATCAACCCAACATCCGAAAACTCCTCCTTAAACTCCCTATACTTCTGGTTGCTGAGTGCCTTAATTGGTGAAGTGTATATGACCCGCTGCTTATCTCGCAAAGACATTGCGATTGCCTATAAAGCTACTACAGTTTTCCCAGCTGACGCATGGGCCGAAACCTTGAAATAAATACAATAAATAAACCAAATTAAAAACGAAAATACACTTTTTTTTAATATATGTTCAATTAATGTCCATATTACGTTCACTTAATTTTAATGTTATTATTTTTGTTATATTACTGTATTTTTACATTATAATTATTAAAAATTTATTTTAAAATAAAAAATTTATAAATAAGATAAAAAAATGGATTAAATAAATTATAGATATAATATTAGGTTCATTTTTAAGATCTCGATAAGATCTTTCCAGTGGTATATTTTTTATAATATTTTAATTTATAAATTTTATTATTTATTAAATTTTATAAATATATTAAATTGATAAAATGATATAAAATGAATAAAATTTGTTTGACCTACCCAAAGGAGGATAAAATAGAAAATTTATAAAAGTTTAAAAATTTTGGTGTGATAAATAGTGCCACACTAAATTTCATCAAATTTGGTATAGCTCTATTCATCACACCAAAAATATTTTTTGGGGAAGTGGGATTTGGAGCATCAAATAACACCATTTTGGTATTTTCACATTAAAATAGTACTACATTGGCCTTGTTCTTGTTAAAATTTGGTGTATATAAATAGTATTGTACCATATTTGGTGCAATACTATTTATATGTACCCAATTACTATTTAATATTTTTCATTTTATTTTTATCCTTCCTATTATAACTCTAATAAATTTTATTCCCTCTATATCCTTTAACCAATTTAATTTATTTATACATTTCGATAAATAAATAAATATATAAATTAATTTATTATAAAAAAGTATACCATTAAAATTATCTCGTTGAGAATTTTAAAATGAGTATATTGATATATATTATTAAGTTATTTAATTAATTTATTAATTATATATTTAAATAATTTATACTTTTTAATTTAACTTTAATTTTTAATGTATAAAAAAAATTATTTTATCAATTACTATTTACAAAAGATAATAATCAGTAATTTAATAAAAATAATAACATTAAATTTACTTAAATGAAATACATGGATAAAAAAAAAATTATAATATAGTCTTAAATAAAACAGTTGATAACAATAATTCTAAAAATACATTTTATATTTTTAGATGGTGTAATTATTGACTAGAAAAAGTAGGTGGTTTAAAATTGATGAAAATTTAATGGTAAAAAAATAAGTGGGTGAAAAAAAAAGTTGCTCGAAAAATAAATAGATAAAAATTAGATATAAAATTAGTTAGTTGGTTAAAAAAATTAGTTGAAAAAGAAACAATTAAAATAATTTTTTTATATAATGTGTGTAATTATTTAATAATAATATTATTATACTAAACAAATAAATTAATATTGTTTAAAGAATTATGTATAGAATATTATTTAAAAATAGTATTCGCACCAATTTGGTGTAAATTGGTTAGAGTTGGAAAAAATTTGATATAAAAATATTTTAAGGGTAATTGCAATAACTCCCATATATATAGGCATAATTGTACAAAAATCTGAGAATAATTGATAATAACAATAACTCTCATTTGATCGATTGACTAACCGTTGATCACAGTTAGTCACTAACGGTCAAAAGTGTAAAATCGTCTTTTAGAAAAAAAATTTTAAAAACAAACAAAATTTAAAAAATGGACCAGATGAGGTCTGGTCCATTAGATGAGATAAAAATATCTTCATCCAATGGACCAGATCACAAAAAAAAAAAAAATTTAATTTTTTTTTCAAATTTTTTTGTTCATCCTAGATCTTCTACTTCTTCCAATTTTTTTTTTTCAATTTCTTTCTTCATCATTTTTTTTTCTTTTTCCTTCATTTTCTTATTCTTATTCTTCTTCTTCTTCTTTTTTCCGAATTTTTTTTTATTTTTCTTCTTCTTCTTTTGTTCTTTTGTTCTTTTTTTTTTTTTTGGATTTTTTTCTTCTTGTTCTTCTTCTTCTTTTCTTCCTTTTTTTTCAGATTTTTTTTCTTCTTCTTCTTTTTCAGATTTTTCTTCTTCTTCTTCTTCTTCAGATTTTTTTTATTTTTCTTCTTCCTCTTCTTTCTTCTTCTTCCTCCTTCTCTTCTTCTTCTTTTTCTTTTTTTTCCAGATTTTTTTTTATTTTTCTTCTTCCTCTTCTTTCTTCTTCTTCCTCCTTCTCTTCTTCTTCTTTTTCTTTTTTTCCAGATTTTTTTTTTATTTTCTTCTTCCTCTTCTTTCTTCTTCTTCCTCTTCTTCTTCTCTTTTTTCAGATTTTTTTTTAAAATTTTCTAAATGACAATTTTACCTCTTTGACCATTAGTGACTAACTGTGGTCAACGGTCAACCGGTCAAGGGGAGTTATTGTTATTATCAATTATTCTAAGATTTTTATACAATTATGCCTATATACACGAGTAGTTATTGCAATTATCCTAATATTTTAAAAAGTTATAGTTTTTGTACAAAATTTGGTACAATGGATTAGAGATGGCTTCATTCACAAATCCTAACCCATTTTTTAGTGCTTTTATCGCACCGTATCAAATCCTGTTAAATGCACTGTTTGTTTATATATTATTATTATTATTATATTATATTTCTTTTTTTATTTACCCTCTCTGGTGTCATTTCTACCAGAAAATATTAGAGGTCCTCATAGTCATTCCAAATATGTAATTTAGATGATAATTCCTATTTAGATGGATATATATATTATTTCATTAAGAGATGTAATTATCATCAGACTACACTTGTGACTATTAATGTAAATGAGTTATAATAATGATAACTAAATAACATGAATCTTACACATTACAATAACCTCTAAAATTGCTGTTGGCTCCATATTCAATTTTTAAAAGTCGACTATACTTTTCCATAATTTTATTATATAAATAAACCCACAATTTTTTTCTCATAATTAATTCTCACTTGCAGACAAAAGATACTAATTCTGGTGTATCGCCATTTTCGTTTTCGTGTTTCATCTTCGTATTCATCTTGTATGGTATGACATTAGTTACTGGGGAGTTAGAACATACATGTTACAATGAGATTCCAAA